>JACSVZ010000007.1:3047698-4490198 GCA_014706295.1 Lycocorax pyrrhopterus obiensis
TTCTGCCTTTATTTTAATTTTCCTATTAAATTCTAGTTCTGACTTGGAATCTCTCATTGGTTTTCTTTCAAACTAGTACACAAACGTGTATTATTTTTTATTGGAAGAATGAAACAATATCAAGATTCATCCTTCTAATACTGGAATAGATCTACTCATTTACCCAGCTGATACACCAGGGACATTTTTTTGCATCCCAAAAGAGCCAAGTCTAAGTTTTATCTCAATATATAGAAGAAATGAAACTGCCAAGTACCTGTGTGATCATTTTCACTTGCACTCTAACCCCAAGACAGACCTTTGTCTGTAGCAGAGCAAAACAAGCACATCTACCCCAAAGGTCATATGTTGCCCTGGCAGCATTTAAAATAGTGGTTTACTTGCAAGGTAAACTCTTTTCCAGACCAGAAACCAAATAAAACCTTGTAAATCCAGCATAGACATGTTCTGGGAGAAGACAGCAGCAAAAAGTATAACTGGAACCACTGGTAACTGTACAGATAAAGCTGGAAAAAGCTTTAAAAAGTATTGTGCTAGAAAAAAAATACATAAATGTTTAAAGAAGTTGGTGACCACAATCATGGGTGCAATTTAGAAACCAGAATAAAATCCAATAGAGTGCATTTGGCTCTTTTCATAACCAACAGCTTGTTTCTAATCGCCAGCATGAGAGTGAAGCTAAACATTTCAAACCACATCACCAAAGACAATAAAACTCTATATGCTGATGTATCCTACCCAGCAGACTGTATTTTTGCTTTATGTCCATCTCATCCATTGTCTCAGCAATTTTCTTACTTGTTACCAGCTCCTTTTGCTTGTTTGCTTTTATTTTAAGCACTGTATTTTTAAAATCACTCAGCAACTCACATTCAGATAACTGCTCAGATTCCTTAAACAATTTTGTTCCCATTAGAGAACTCAGTGAAACAGCCAACTGTGGAGTGCTTAACACCAAACAACTTCTGAAATATGTGGGGAGATTCCATTGGAAAACTCTGGATCTAACCAGCCTTCTTGAAGAAGAGGGAGTTAACAATTTCATGGTATCCAACCTTTCTCCTTTTTCATATAGCTGGAGATGAGCATGATGAACACCAACGGCTAGCTCTACATGCCTGTTTGTTTTTCTCATCAACAAATCAGAGTATAATGGCTGTTAGACTCAGGCGAAGATGAAATACAAAGTTCTGCTGTCCAATAGATTGGTGGTCTGTCTGCCTGCAAGGCAACTAATTCATACAGTGTTTACATCTTGCAAAATTAACACTTGTTGCTTTCAGTCTGCAGTTATAAACAATGCCATGTGGAGCAAACATGCAGGAAATTCTAATAGATGGCTGGCAAAGACTCATCCTGTTGGGTCTCATAAGTGAGGTCCACAAAACCAGTGCAAATCAGATGAAGAGCCTGCCATATTTTCAGTATTCAATTCCATGATTTTCCACTAAAACCTGGGAGGAGACTGACTGATGAGGCCTCCAGAGCTCAGTCAGAAATGATTCCTGGCTCGTCCCCAAACTCCCTGTGTGATCTTGTCTAAGTGAATTTATTCTTCCCTACCTCAGCCCTCTGTCTAGCTGTTAAACACACCTTAAGTCTCTCTTGGCAAAACAAAAGTACTGCACTTAGGTAGGATTAATCCTACATGAATTCAAAATAGGGAGTGATTAGTCAAGGTTAGGCCTTTTATTTTTCATAATAGTTCTTGGAGGTTGTAATGGATCTCCAGCTGAGCATGAATAAACTCTGTAATTGGTTATGAAAAAAGCAGCTCACTGGAACACCGACAGGAGTGGAGCCTACAGGCACCCCACAGTCCTTCATCTGCTGGTGGTATGCCAGCTAGAGAACAGCATCCCACTTTGGGTGCCATGTCAGGGAAGGCAAACCACTAGGAAGACTTCTGAAAGAGATGAAGAGACCAGAATGGCAGAGACACAAGAAGAGCCTCAATCAATTGCTGTCATCTAGCCAGAAAGAAAATTGAGACTGAGGAAAAGAGGGCTAAAATAACAGTGTTCAAGGCTGCTGCAAGATGGAGCAATCTCTTTTACAGTATTTGTGGTGGCTAGGGAAAGAAAGAAAGAGCTTCAGCTGCAGCAAGAGAAATTTATATTACATGTGGATTTATATTAAACGTGAAAGAAATTTTCTAACAGGAAGTGGAGAAAACACTAGATTAAATCATCCTGGGAAGTTGGGAAGCCCATCCTTGGGTGCCCTCAAGAAAGAGTTGGACAGACATGTTCCAGGAATAAAATGGGGATAGTTACTCTTGCCATGGGGCAGCACAATAAAATGATCTGTTGAAATCCATTCAGCCTGTGGTTCTGTGATAGTATCTGAGGAGATGCTGTGGGTTTGTACAGCACCTTGCCCATCGGAGCCTTTTTCTTTCTTCCTGAGAGACAGTCATTAGTAACTATAACAGGTTTTATGATCACTGTGTTTCAAAACACATACACAGTTAAATGCCACATACACACTACCCAAACTATAGCTTAAATTTCAATAAAATACCTGTTCCATTTCTCTACTGAACTAGAGAGTTACAAGCAACTGTTTATTTTCCAATGCTACATTCACAAAATGAATTCACACAGCTTACACTGATAGTGGGAAGAGAGATAACTACTGCTTTGCCGATAAGGACATCTCTCCAGTGCTGTAATAAGAATAAAGAAAAGAAAAGAAAAAAAAACAAAACCAAAACCGTTCCAACAAACTACATATCTATTCTGCTTCTTAAAAAAAGAAAAAAAAAAAGGTAGGACACAATATCTTGAATATCTTTTTGCCTTAACCACAATGAATTTGAAAATGGTAGGACTATACCTCTGAATTAATTTTATTGTTGTCTCATGTGAGACTTATAATAAAAAAAGAAAAAGTAAAACTTAATTCCCAGGATTTCAACTACTGCTTAGAGTCATTTTATACATGCAGGTGACAGAGTCGTCATAGTTGGTCACTTTACAATTCACGGCCAAAAATTATCCTCTCTGTTCAGCCTGTTCATGATGCATTTGCTCTCTTTCCAGCCTAAACACATGTGCATGTAGAGGCACACCCCTAACTGAAGCAAAAATGACTCAATAAAAGAGTGATCATATCACCAATGGGAAAATTCAATGGCCGTACTACTTCCCCCTCACAGACATTATTGGTAGTTTCTGTTGAGTTCAGTACTTCATTATTAAATTGACACCAGAGCCTCACTAGGAAATAATAACGTTTAACCAATGTTTAATTTCTTATTGCCTCAGATACATCCTTGTGCCTCAGACAAGCCCTTACGTCTAGCAGCAAAGGATGGTATTCACTTACCTGACTGGTACAGCATGTCAGTGTCTACAAATGAAATATTAGAGCCCACCTCTGCTTCGGTGTAAATCTGATTTAGGGCAGTCGGAGTCGTGATGGTTTGTTAACTTGATCTCAGAGTGCAAAAGAAACACAAACGGGGAATTTTAACTTTAAATCACAAACAGTGCACTTTACTGAGTGCCAACAACACGATTATGCGATAGAAGAGAGAGAGAGAGAGATAGAGAAACAAAGTATAGAGAGAAAAAGGGGAGGGGGTTAACAGCTACCAATGGTGAGGTGAATCCTTGTGATCCGTCTTCTTTCCGTGGGGAGATCTCATAGGGGTCTTTTCAGAGAGTCTCTTTATAGTCTTTTTGAAAGCGAGGGGCAGCTGGCCAAAAGGTGCAAAAGCGAGGGGCAGCTAGCCGAGAGGTGGGGGAGTAAGACCCATTGTTTTGGGGTATTGGTGCAGGGCAGGTGCACGGGACATTCCTTCTCACTCCAGTACAGTCCTTCCCGCCTAGGACAGTAAGGAACAGCACCAGAGCAACCGGTTCAGCGTGCATTCCTGCAGGCACTTGGCAGACATCCCACCTTGGTCTGGCTAGGACTCCTGTACCCTCTTTCCCCCTTCGGGGTTTTTAGCGTCTTACAGTCTCTGTCCTCGTCGATGATTGTGAGGCAGATGAGGGATCTTCGGACCGTCTCTCACACCACATAATGTAGAAAAGCTTACAAATTATTGTGTTTTTCTCATTAATATCAATGTATTTGGTATTTTTAAGCTTGGCTACCAAATACATTATTAGTTCAGCTTTCATTAAGAAAAATAATGTTTTTCCTATAATAAGGAACTGTTCCTACAATAAGGAACTGTTGACACATTGCTTTACTTTATTCTCTTCAGTACTATTTAATACACTAAAATTCAGAAGGCAAATCACAATTAAATAGCAATTTTAGATAATACTAAGAGGAAAGAACAGGTTAGATGTATTGGATCTGGCTGAGATGGAGTTAATTTCCCCATAGCAGCCCTCACAGTGCTGTGCTTTGCATTAGTAGCTAGAAATTGGGCTGGCACAGCATCAGCACTGTCTCAGCATTTCCCTCCTCCAGCAAGGGGCTGGGGGTGGGCAAGATCTTGGGAGGGGTCACAGCTGGGGCAACTGACCCAAATTGACAAAAGGAATGTTCCACACCATATGACATTAGCTCAGATATAAAAGCTAAGAAAAGGACAAGGAAGGGGGGGCGGGGGGAGCATTCATTGTTTACAATGTTTGCCTTCCAGAGCAACAGCTATGAATTTGGAAACCCTGCTTCCTGGAAAATGTCTGAACGTCGCTTGCTGATGGGAAGTAGGGAATAAAATCCTGTTTTTCCTCTTTGCTTGTGCTCATGCAACCTTTTGCTTTTGCTTTAGGAAACTGTCTTATCTCAACCTATGAGTTATTCTCCATCTTATTTTCTCTCCCCTGTCCAGCTGAGAAGGCGGAGTAATAGAGCAGCTTGGTAAGCACATGGCATCCAGCCAAAGTCAACCCACCACATTAGGTAAGTTAAATATTTTTAATTCAGGCTAAGATACACAAAAACCTGAGGAAGACTTGGGCAGTCTCAGAGCCCCTTGGGAATTGTTCATCTATGGAAGAATAATAACATACCAAAAAAACTGCAGAAGAGTGAAAATGGTGATTACTCTTACAGAGGAGTAAAAAACACAGTAGCCGGGAATTTGCAGGCCTGACAACAACAAAAAAAGGGCACACATAATTAAATAATCTATTTGTAAGCACTGCAAAGAAAAGAGCTTCATGAGTGGCAGGCAGTGTGGACCCATGCTATGGGCAAATAATATCCAGCTACTCAGTTTCCATCTATGATATGGTATCAGGACTTGGGAGTATGCAAAAGAGAATATATCAGATAGTTTTCCTTTAGTAAAGTTTTTCATATTTTCTTATAATCACACCAATCACCCACATCCTACATTACAATGTAATAGGTCAGCTAAAAAACTGGTAGGAAAAGACATTATTTATTAATATTTAATGTAAATGGAAGAAAGATTCTGCCATGGATTACCATGGGATTTCTACTGTGACTATATGACCAGAAGCAGGTAGTCAAGAGTCGCAAGAGTGGAAGAATGAGGCTATTAATTGATGAAAAACATGAAGATACTGAGGGACAACTGAGAAGTAGAAAGGTCATCTGTAAAGAAGAGGATGCTCTTCCATAAGGACAAGTGCAAGGTGCTACAAGTACATCAGAATAATCAGCTATACAAATGCCAGCCAGGGACTTAAAGGTTAGATAAAGGGATGCAGTAATGTTGTCAGCCTGAGTCAACAGGTCATTGCCTAGACTAGGTGCATGTATACACTGTTGAGCTGGGGTGGGAGATGTCACTTCCGCAAAATTCGGATGAAGCTCAATACTTAATTTCAGGGTACTGCATTTCAGGAGACAGGAGGAGCTGTTGGAACTGGATGAAAGTTGGATGAAAACCAGGATGCAACTTGGAGTGCTTAGCTTGTAGATGAGAGTGCAGGGGATACGCAGAATACTAAGTATAAGGATGTATATATACTTAGGAAGTAGAAGGAAAATAAAATCTATTCTCAGGATGTGTCATGAGTAAAAGTAATGGGGGTTACATTTCATCACAGGAGATGAAGGTTCATCACAGGAGACTCAAGCATTCAGAAAATTAAGAAAAAGTTTCATTTCTGTGATAGTACAAGTCAACAATACACCAGACTACAGTGTGTTCATCCTTGCAGATGTCTAAGAATAGGTGGGAGAATATCTGTGAAGACTCATAAATATGGACTGTCTGGCTTGCTTTGGGGAAGAAATTACAGGATTTGTCAAGGTCCAGTTTAGCCCTATGCTTCTTCAGTATTCAATGCTTAAACAAAAAAAACCAGAAAAAATTATAAGACAAGAACTCAGAAGTTCCAGTTCTACAAATCTTGAGTTAGGGGTGATATAATTCACTCATAGTTAGTCACCTTGTATAGTGAAGGCCTGGTTACTACAAGGAAGGAAATGGGGGAGAAACAAAATTGTGCTGGCTTTGGCTGGGGTAGTTAAATTTTTTTGCAGTGGCTGGTATGGGGCTGTGGTGTGGATTTGTGCTGAACACAGGTGTGATAATATAGAGATGTTTTTGTTATTGCTGAGCAGGGCTTATACAGAGCATTCTCTGCTTTCCATACGGCCATGCTGGCAAAGGAGTTGGGGGTGCATGGGAAGGTGGGAGGAGACACAGCCAGGACCCAAACTGACCGAAGGGCCATGTGACATCATGCTCAGTATAAGAAGCGGAGGGAAGAATGAGGAAGAGGGAGGGGGATGTTTGGAGTGATGGCGTTTGTCTTCCCAAGTCACCATTACCTGTGATGAGGCCCTGCTCTCCTTGAAGTTGGCTGAAGTCCTGCCTGCCCTTGGACAGCAGTGAATTAATTCCTTGCTTTGTTCGCATGTGCAGCTTTTGCTTTCCCAATTAGACTGTCTTTATCTCAACCCACAAGTTTTCTACCTTTCCCCCTTCCCATTCTCTCCCTAATCCTGCTGTTTGTCGCTGTTGAGACAGTCACGACACATACACGCACACACCAACTGCTCCGGGCAAAAAGCATCTTTAATTCTACAAAGCCTTTTTTATACACTTTCTTGGCACTCGTGCTGCATATTCATTGGCTCCTACATTACTACATTACAAATTATTGGTTACCTACAACTAACACCCATTCTAAACCCAAAAACAGCCTCCTGCGAACAGCTGTGTATTCTTCTTCTGTTGTTTTGGTTTCTTGCTTCTGTTGATGCTAAAATTCTCATGGGTACAAACTGAATTCTCATGGGATACAAAGTGATTGTGTCCAAGTCAAAATCTGTGAGACTTTCAGTCCAGCTGTCGGTTCCCACACCTGTTGGGGTAGTGAGTGAGCAATTGCATAGGGGTGGGTTGCTGGCTGGGGTTCAACCACAACAAAAATCCAATAGGCCATTTCTCTGTGGGGCAGTAACATTTTTCTGTTACAGGAGTAAGGCACCACAAAAAGTCTCCAGAAGAATAAAAAGCCTGCACATCAGCCTCCTGGATTCCTGGCGACAGCCCAAACTGCACTACCCTTCAAATATGTCCTACCTCAATTCGCCTTCAGAATTATCTTCTGAAGAGACAGGTCTGGCTTGCCTTGACTCCGCTGGCACATTTTGATGGCTGACTGTAAACCGGAGTGGGGCTTGCTATAAGAAGCAACTTAAACAATTTCTGTGACTGGTGAGCTAAAAATCCAGTTAACACTGGGGAGCAAGCAGAAGGCATTAAGCAATCTCCTTCAGTCATCTTTTAGGACAAACACAGCTGGAAAAGGTGTTTGAAGCTGCCTTTCCCTCCAGCTATGGGCTGTTCACCAACAGGGCTGTTACTGGATTCCTGAGGTCTTAACACTGAGAACAGTATCCTGGCTGAGAAGTGGGAAGTGAGCCTCCACCCAGACCACAAGCAGCAGAAGGAATGATATCTAACTTCTTCAGCAAACTAGCTCTGGGACAAGGAAAGAAAAAAGAAAAAAAAAAAAAAGGAGAAAGAAACCTAGCAATACAAAGAAGGCAGGAAAGGAACCCTGAAAGTCAGGATACACAGGGAGAGAGCAGGACAGACAAGAACAGCGACCAGAATGAGATGTGACAGCAAGGTAATGCAAAATGAAAATGCATTGGTAAGACTAACAATGTGTTTTTGTTAAAGCTGTTAATTAACTTTTCACATCTCCTACTCAAGTCATCCATCACAACATAAACTAAATAGAGCTCAGATTACAGCTGCTCACCACTGTAAATGAGACCTCTGTACATGGAGCAGCTCTCCTGTGGCAAGCTGGCATCTTCAGAGGGAAAAACCTCAGCTGCATAAATAAACAAATCAGGTACCACAACCCTTCTCCCTACACTTTTTCCCAAAAAAGTGTCCTACTAAGTTTTAACCCCTTCTTGCTTGTTAAGTGAACTTAGTATCTTTTCTTTGCTTAAAGCACAGACAACCAGTATGGTCTTGAAGCACTAAAATTGTTACTGTATTTTACTGAATGGCATAAAGCTTTACTCAGGGCCAAATCTGGGCTCAGATTTTACTAATTTTCCCTCCATATCAGAGAGGGCACAGGGCAACCTCAAACTCCCACTGTCAAATTTATCAAGCAAATATCCATAGACCTAAAATGCTCTGTGTCATAAGCCCTCACATTTTTCAGTCCCTCCTGCAGTCTTCTAACAACACTTTGCCGTTATGTCTTCATGTCCTTTGCTGCAACCCTTGCCTTGGAGGTAAAGTGATAAGCAAATTTTCTGTGGTGTGTGGGGCACTGTGAGACATGGGAAAAAAGTTTGATGGATTACACAGATGTAACATTGGTTAGTGGTTCATAGGTTCAGGTAATCAGATACTGGGATCTAACAGGTGTCTCAATTTGATGCTTGTGACAAGTACTACTATTCCTTGCTTGAGCAGGAAACTAACATTCAGAATGCGGTGAAGAAACTTGGTTTATGACTTAAAATAATTTTCAAACTAGATTTTTTTTTTTATTAGAAAGGGTGAAACATATCTAGCTCCTACTTTGTACAAACTGGGGATATTCTATAAAATTCTTCCTTTTTTAAAATTTAAAATTATTTAAACTTTAGGGTAGTTTTTAGAGATATTTAGACAATAGCCTGCATAAAATTTAACAACTGCTGAATCAAGATTAATTGCAGGCCTTTTGTCAGAACTGTCTAAGTCAGTGCACAAACACCTATTCTAATGACAGCGTTACAATAAAAAGATACGGAAATTGCAACATATGATTTAAAGAAGAAAAAATATCACTAATAAAATGTATAAAGGGCTTCTGTTAGCTATGAGTATGACTGCCTGAGTGTACTAGTTTGAAAGCAAACCAGTGAGAGATTCCAAGTCAGAATTACAATTTAATAGTAAAATTAAGATAAAGACAATAATACAGAAACACTGTCTTAAACTGACACTCAGTCAGGGTGGCAGTAGCAGTCCGGTTAAATGGTGACTGCAGTCCTCCTGAAGTGATACATGTGGTTCTGTTGAAGTGGTGATCCTGTAGAAGGGGCTGGTCTTCCTCTGAAGGTCCAGTGGTGGCTATGGAGCTCTTGTCCTCTGGGAACCCAGTTGGTAAGGGCTGCCTGTGGTGTTCCAAACCTCAGATTATAACCAGGTAGGAAAGCTTGTTTCCTCCCCCTGGGCAGAGCATCTCACAATGGGATGATGTAATTTTATGAGTCATGCAGTGAGACTTGATGGCCCATTAGCAGAAGATATTCCCTGGAGGGAGTTATCAGGGATGTGCCATGGAAGAGATAAAGAACCCTGCCCCACCTGGTTTTAACAGCTTATGAAGATGGTGATAGGATACATACTTTTGTTTACACCTTACATTGTAACCTAAGACACCTAGCAATACTATTTTATGGCACATGTTAAACACATGGTCCAATCATAAACCTTCTTGGCAGGAAAAGCTCTGCTTAGTCTTTGGTTCTCCACATGGTAGTTATAAAAGCAAACAACTTGCTATTGCAGGGACATATCATGGAATAATTGCAAATACTTTAAATATCCTTTGCCAATACTTTACAAATAAATGTAGCATTTGGGATACTCAAGAAGCTCCATTCATTTGATTAAATATTGACCTTGGGCAGGAACAAGTATCAAGCTACAAACTTGCCATTTTTAGGGAAAACACTCAGTTAAACCTTACTATGTTGTTCTTTGTAATGCAGAGATTGAAGAACATCAGGAGCCAATGCCTCCTTCTGCACATTGGTGTAAATTCTACTGATTGATGAAACCTGCCCAGAGTTCTGCAGTGCCTGCACACCATCTCCCTCTAAGTGACCCTGCATCTCAGCAGCAGCCTGAGGCCCCCCGTCAAAGATGTTATCTGGCTTACAGAAGAATGCCAAATGACTTGAGTGCATGTAGACCTATACTCCCATAAAATCTTATGCTGTTTGGAGCAAACATGTCATGTTGTACAGTCTGTGCAAGCAGAAACCAGATGCCTTACAATGGCCAGGACTAAATGGAGTTCCCCTTGCCTACCTCTGCCCCTCAAAGCTGAATGATGCTGGTGTGTATATCTAGCTCTTTGTTCAGTCAGTGGCACTATAACTGACAATGCCTATGTTTGGGTTTGACAGTATAACAGCATCATTGTGATATCATATTGTACCATGGCTGACCAAGCCTGGTCACATAAGGGTTGTCATGTAGTAAGTGAAGAAAAGCTCTTATGGACTACATGACTGGGCAGGAATTAGCTGAAAAGTCATATGTATCTGAACATATGTCTTCCAATGAGAAAATCAGTTACATTTGGCAAATGCAGCAACATTGTCATGAACCAACAGTAGCACACTACGGTTACCATCAAGTGAGAAACTAGATGTGGAAAAATGATACATCTGTTCTTATCTCCTGAAAACCTGGGATAGAGCATGTCTTCCTCCTCCCATTATCCCAAGAGGGAAACAAGTATTCATGACTAGGTTCACTGTACAGTCCTCAAAACGTGGTGTGGTTGTGGCCAGTAAATACCTGCAATTTACACTACAGAACAGCCTGTCTTAACTCAGGGTGATCTGTGTAGGGAAGGGAGAGCCTTGGTGCTTTCAGGGGCTTTCAGGCAAAGATTTGAGAAAAGGAATAACAGTTCTTTACTAGTGTGTATATATATATGTATAACAAGACAAACAAATAGCAACCCTGGCAGCAAAAACAAACAAAACCAGAAGCCCAGTGACAGCCTCCTGTCAACTGTCAGGCACTTTCCCTGTCGGTGCATGACACTTTACCGTGTCTTAATTGAGCCTCCCCTGATAGGGGAGAATTCCCTGAGCCCTTGCCTGGGCTCTGCAGACGAACAGGACTTTTCCACGCTTTCGCTCTCAGATAGTTGTTTATTAAGTCTTATCAGAAAGGGAGCCAAGGCACGAGATGACTCCCCTTAGAAAGCGCAAAGGAGAAGCTGAGTTATCAAGATAACACTGTTCTTTTAAAGGTAAATTATCCAATGAAAGCCCGAAACGAAAGATATTTTTACTTTTCTACCAATGTTCAATAAATCCTTCTGTCACATGAAAGGAACTGCGGCATTTTTCACCCGGTCATCTCAATCCACTTTTGCCGCAGAAAATGGAGTAGAGAAAGAAGAAAGAAGAAGGCCTAAAACAACAACAATCCTCCATTTTGAAGGTTTTGTTTCTTATCTATTCTGCTATATTAACAAACCCAACACCTCTAAATTTTCACCCTGTGACAATCTTATATAATGTTCTATCACCTAATTCACATCAGTGTAGATTCTACTTCTTCCCAGAGAGTAGGTAATTTTCTCCATGGATGAAGGTCAAAGACAGTGTTGTCCCGGGGGGTAGAACTCTTCAAAACAGGCAGAGAAATATTCCCTGCACTTTGGACTCCAACAGGTGCAGTTCCGCTCACAGCAGGCAGGGGTGCTGGTGGCTCCCGGCCGGGCAGGGCGGATGCGATGATTCCCCCGCGCCTGCAGGGGGCGCTGTGGCATGAGCTCAGGGACCGGTGGTAATGGCGGATGGGCTGAATGGCCAAAATGGGCTGCAGCAGGAACTTTGGAGCAGCAGCTGGAACAGCAGGGTGGGCTCGCCCTGGGCAGTACTTTTTCCATGTCCTTTCCCTAGGCAGAAAGACAAAACAAATTCCAGAGCTCCAAGCCCGGGGGCTACAAGGCCCTCATCCTATCTTGGTTTTTCCTGGGAACCAAGGCCAAAAGTAAAGTACAGCTAGTACCAAGGTGGGGGGACTCCAGAGAAGGGGCTTGACCTGGGGGAAATTGCATCACCACTTGTCCTCCTAATTAGTGCTTTTTATCAATTATGCTAATTTACTAAACCTATAAAACTGTATGCACCCCCCCGTGAGGGGTGGGCTTTTGTGGACATCTTTCCACAACTGCTCCTGAATGCCTTCAATAAAGATCCACTTTTATATTGCCTCATACTAAAATCATCTCAAGTTTCATTTCTAGGTTGAAAAAGGCAACAGCAGGGCTGGAACCGTGGGGCATCCTGGCAGGGCAGGGAGTGCAGAGCTACAATGTAGCATAAAACCAGAGCAGTGGCAAAAAAAATGGCAGGGGTGGGGCAGCGGCAGCCTATCTCCACAACACGGCAGAGAGAGGCTCCCCGGGAGGGGAAAAGGGCTTGGGGTCCTGGGGTTTTCCCCTGAGGCACCCGCGCACATGGTGAAAGTCCCTTTTTTAGTGAGGTAGGGTGTTAATAAGGTCCCAGTTCAGTTGCTGCTCTCATGAGCAAAGGCTCACCCCACGGCAGAAGAAGCAGGACCGGGCTGGGCTCTGGTGATGGCAGTGAATTCCCCCTCCAAGCAGCAGCTCGATCGTTCTCCTCCGAAGCCAAGAGAGAAAGAGAGCTAGGAGCTGCCCTGGCCCCTTTTTTCCCAGCCCAATTCTTGCAGTATCTCTGCCCCTCCAAGAGAAACCCTCAGACAAGAGAAGTGCAGCCCGGTGCCCTCCTCCCCTGAGCTTGGCAAGTTCTTTTGTCTCTCTTAAGTACTTGGTCATTGTTTTTCCTTAGCAACAAAATGGGGGAAAATTCCTTAAGAGAAAGAAAAACAGAAAGAAAAACCCAAATCTCCAACAACAGCCTATAAGCTTAACAGCACTCAAACTTAACAGTACTGTAGCTTAACTTATGCCTTAAACCTAACAATTTGACAAAGGAACAACACTTAACTTATACCTTAAAACTTCGCTTTAACAATTTAACAGAGGAATAACTCTTAACAGCATTTAACCCAACTTATGACTTCAAAGTTGAACGTAGCAACTTAACAGAAGGGCAACACTTAACAACATTTAACTTAGCTTATGATTTAGCCTTTCTTACAGGCCTAACTTACTGAGATATCCAAGGTTCTTAAACATATAAGAAAGCAGCATTTCTCCTGGATTTGCTATAGCATATGTGCACATGCCTGCACACAGACAAAAAGGAGTCAGTGCAAGCAAGGTACCTGTGAAAAATTCCCCTAGAAGGTCGGTGAAATAATCACTTTGGATGCCTTTGCATCTCCCAATGGGCAAAGAGTCAGGGAATTTTGTCCCATTTGTTGCTAAGAGACAATAACGACCAGTATTTAAAAGACAAAAGAAGTGGCCAAAGTGTGGGGAAGCGTGCAGCTGCACTCTCTTGTAGCTGAGGGGCTTTCTTTTGGAAGGGCAGAGACACCTTGAGATTTTGGCTGGGGGGTGAGGGGCTGGGCTTGGCTCCTCGATCTCTCACTCTCGGGATTGGAGGGGAATGGACCGTTGCTGCCCAGAGGATTTGCTGCCACTGCAGAGCTCTTGTCATCCCACTGCTTCTACTGTGGGTGAGCCTTTGCTCGTAAAAGCAGCTGTTGGACTGGGACCTTATTAATACCCGACCTCACTGGAAAAAGACCCTCACCATCTACTCAGGTGCCTCAGGGGAAAAACCTGAGACCCCAAGCCCCTCCCCCCTCTAAGGGAGCCTCTCGTATTGGTGTTTAGGAGCTGAGCTGGCACTCCCCAGCCCTACCATTTCTCTGCCACGGCTCCAGGTTTTTTGCTATGTTGTAACGCAGCACCCCATGCCTTCCAGGACACCCCAGGACTCCTGCTACAGCTGCGGAGTTTGTGCTGTATTTTGTTTGCCACGCCAGGTGTGCCCGCCTCTGCCGTTCCAGCTGCTGCTCCGAGGTTCCTGCTACAGCCCATTTTGCCATCCAGAGGGGCACCGGGCCCACCTGCCCGCTGTGGATTTGTAGATGAAGCCCCTTTTCCATCCTTTCCACCGGCTGTGCCCGCCATCACCCACGTACAGAGAGGTGGCTGAGCTCGCGCCACAGCGCCCCCTGCAGCCGCGGGGGAATTATCGCGCCCGCCCTGCCCGGCCGGGAGCCACCAGCGCCCCTGCCGGCTGTGAGCGGAACTGCACCCAAGGGGAAAGTGCCTGACAGCCGACAGGAGGCTGTCACTGGGCTTCTGGTTTTGTTTGTGTTTGCTGCCAGGGTTGTTGTTTGTCTTGTTATACATACATATATACATATATATATATACACACTAGTAAAGAATTGTTACTCCTTTTCCCATATCTTTGCCTGAAAGCCCTTTAATTTCAAAGTTATAATAATTCAGAGGGAAGTGGGTCATATTTTCCATTCCAAGGGAGGTTCCTGCCTTCCTTGGCAGACACCTGTCTTTCAAACTGAGACAGGGAGCTCATTGGTCACAGTCCGTTCTGGTCCAGGAGAGCTCAAAGGGTCTCAGTTTGTACTGCTGTTTATAGGGTGGCAAGAGACTGGGCTTTAGCCATAACAATGTTTCCTTCTGGCCACAGTTTGGGGCGGCACTTTCTTTGAAAGTGTGAGAATGGGGATGTTATGCTGTTCGGGCAAGAAAAACAGTTTCCAAGGCTGTTCATAAAGAAAACAGCAGCTCGTTAGACAGCAGCGGTTCCTGGGAGCAGACAGTATTTCTGAGAAGCTCGAACAGAGCTCAGCCCAGGGGCTGTTCATCAAGGCCGAGGCCTAGTGAGCATTTCTCAGACCACAGTGCAGCCTAGAAAAGGGGTAGTGGGGGGATACCCCGCCACAGGGAGAAACTGCTTTAGGACACATAGAGCAGAGAAATGGAGAGCCTTTTGCTAAAGCCATCTATTCCTCTCTCAATGGATGGCAACACTTGCCCAACTGTCTGGGCACAACTGCAAGGAACGCCAGACTGACTATAGCCAACTTTTGAAGAGAAAGACCATTGTAAAACCAAAACTTTAATATCAGTTTCTTGATAGTTTGCAAAAATTGACCTGTCTGGGAGAGTGCAAAGGAAAATAATTACAAACGAGACCAATATAAACAGTCACTCGCTTCGATATATATTAGTGCACACAGATACCCGGAAAGTTTTGGCCAAACTATTAATACTGTCCTTTCTATTGCACTTA
This sequence comes from Lycocorax pyrrhopterus obiensis, assembly GCA_014706295.1. Taxonomy (NCBI): domain Eukaryota; kingdom Metazoa; phylum Chordata; class Aves; order Passeriformes; family Paradisaeidae; genus Lycocorax; species Lycocorax pyrrhopterus. The sequence goes on from JACSVZ010000007.1 coordinate 3,063,068, forward strand.
CAAAAGGAGGACTCTTCCCTGCCTCCAAATAAAATTTATTGCTTCAGCCTGTGTTTCCTTCAAATTACTAGCCTTTTTCTGAAGCCCACTGATGTGACAAGAGCATTCCAGAGCTGGATTCAGCAGTGGTAAAAAAGCAGGGAATCTCTTGATCCAATATTAAAAGAAAGCAAATGTATATCAGTATTTTCCTCAGAACACTATATTCTTCCATTTAGTTCTGTAACTCTCTTCAACTACTTTTAATTTGTGAGACCATGGAGCTTAAATAATTTGGCTAAATTTTCAGCTGATGTTTCCTGATGTCACAAATGTTTCCCTGGAATGCGACGGCTCCTCACCCCTTCCCCAGCACACTGGTATAGCTATCCAGAAGAATTTGTTAGAATTCCTTGAGCACTTTTTCACTGAAATTTTATGGATTTCCACACAGTGAAGTACTCAAAAATAAACCTCAGAAAATTCATGTTCTAATACTTAATGGAAATAAAGATGGTATGTGTTTGATACTAGCAAATATGATACTGCCAAAACAAAACATGAAGTACCTCCCACTATGGCCTTATTTTCTTCAGCTGAGTTATTCCTGACTTGCACAATACCGTGTAGCCAATACAAAATCTGCCCCAACAAGCATTAAGCTCTTTGAGCTTTCTGTTTCCAAAGTTAGCTAGTAAAAGGTACTTCCTTAAAAATGTCTTGAAGCCCTGCAGTACTTAGTGCTGACTTGGCACAAGCTAAACATCAGCTTTGTCATCCATTTCTGGTGTATGCCTAAGAGTGATAGTACTTTACCGAACCAATAATGTTACTGGTGCCCATCACTGGAGAGCTCTCCAGAACCAGTACTCACTCTGAACACAGGGTTTGGGGCAGTCCAGTTAAGGAGTTGAGCTTTGCAGGAGTGCAAACTTAACTGAAGTTTATTTATGTAGTTTGCTGTTAACAGAAAAAAAGAAGGGGGCGGGGGGGGGGAAGAAAGTAAGAGCCAAGTAATTTTACTGTCAATATGACAAAAGGAAAAAATAACCATAACATACTAATATATGCAACCTGGGTTCTTTTATTCATTCTGCTGAAAGGGCAGTAGATACTTACTAGTAACAGCACAGATTTTGAGAATTTGACCTATGCAGTCATTAAAAGTGACCAGTCATCACCACTTTTATTTGTATGCAAGGACAGATTTTAGCTAAAATATACTAATGTAACCTCACTTGTTGGGGTGCCTCGGACCACTCGGGGTCCGCCCGCCGTCTGTCACAGCATGCCTGCCCAATGGGCAGCCAACTCAGAGAGCGATGACCAGTCTGGAGACGAGACCCGGTTCTGAGCCCACACCACTACTCCAGAAAGTTCTGATAAGTTCGGTTGTTAATAGGTTGGTTCTGTTAATTCCCTCCTCTGTGACCTAGCCATTGGTTCTGTGTCTCTGAAACCCACCTCCATGTCTGTTTCCTATTGGTTGTTTGTTCTGTGCCGCCCCGATTCAAAACCTCGGAGGCCACTGAGTTCTGTGACCAGTTCGACCAGTTCGACGAGTTAACCAGTTCACCCCGGTTTACCCCCACCGCTCTCGAGATAGTAAATCTCGGAATATTTATGGACTGGTCCTCTCTCTTGCCTCTTTTGCCTCTGGGATCCCTGAGGGCTTGAGACCACCAGCCCACCCCGCTCCGGGCCGCTCCGACCGAGCCAGAGCGGCAGCGGCTCCGAAGCAGCCGCCGGGAAGATCTTATCTCGCAGTGCCTGCCTGCGGGACGTGACCACAGTCTCCGGCTCGGGGGCGAATACTCCCCCGAGGCTGACACATCATCGCAGGGCAGTTACACTCACTGACTTCAAGGACCTCTGCTTACTTGCATGTAATAAGGATGTGACCTGATGTTTATTTGTTTTTCAGACGATAAGTGAAATACTGTCCAATCTACCAATGTATTTTAGTAAAGCTGACTAATGGACACTCCCTTTGCTTTAATGCACATATTTTCATGTTTCCCACAGATCTGCTCCTTTTTTCAGGCTTTCAAAACCAAAAGCATCTGACTTCCAAACATCTCTTGACTCAGTTGAGTTTGTTCCCATTACTTCATTTTTTCCTCGGCACATACATCAACTAATATTAAACAACAAAGACAATCAAAATAGAGAGTTTTGCTCACAGATTATTAAATGACCATTAATCCTTTCCTTTAATTTTGAAGTTCTCCAAATAGGAATGAAATTGCTGGACATTACACAGTCAGAAAGACAGATGTGAAAGCTGGAACAAAAATGGCTGAAGTGGTAAGCATAATGGTCTACCAAATAAACAGATATGTTTGCATAATATCATGGCAGCGTCCTGAAAGGCAAAACTATAGAACATGTCAGAGCAAACAGTTACACAGCATGAATATATTTCTTTTGCACTAATCCAACTGAAGGAATATAAAATAATGAGCTCACACTTAAAGAACAAATGATGTATGAAAATTAAACAGTGAACAGAAAAACATATTTAGTCAACTTAATTTATTTCACTGGGCTTGGTATTTTTTATTACCTAGATTTATGATAAAGCTACCCTTAACTGTAGGTGAGAGAGTCTTGAATCCATGGTATGGACATGCTGATGTTGTAGCAAGCTGCTGGCTGCACCTGCCAACATGCACTCAAGCGCTCAAGCAATTTTTACAGAATTGACTCAGTTTGAAGAAAAAGCATATGCAAAGACAAGGTGGTGTGATTTTAAATGTCAAAATATGGTTTAATAATATTTCAAATGTTAAACACAAAGTTGTAAGGTTCCCTAGGATATTCAATTCCCCAATTCCTATATTTATCTTCATTTGTTTATGTAACACTGCTGCAAGCTGATGAACAGGAATAGCTGCATTTTAGTGATGGATGCGATACGCCCATGAAGATAGGTCGGGGAATTTAGGGTAAGAGAGAGAAAGGGAGAGGGCAGATGTTAAGGAGAGAAAGAGCAAAAGGGCTTAAAGACCTCAAAAGAAGATGAATTCTTGGCTCCACTGAAGATTATGGAAGTTTAATCAATTACTTCAGCAGGATCCATATGGAAAATGTAGTTGAAATGCACTTGGGTCTTGTGCAACAGATTTCAGATGAATGTCAGATATCATTAGTCTACATGCAGTTAATGAAAAGTAATTTCTTGAAATTGCCTTTGTACTTGAAATTCAATATCAAATTGCAAACCCTGCAACTCAGACAGCATAACTCCCTCTGGGGAAGCAGCAGCACCACCTATCCTGAGGGGATCATCTCTGCTAATGGGCCATAATGTCCCAACTACACCAGCATAAAAGGCAGCTGTAACAACCTAGGCCATCAAGGACTCCCAAAAATATAATACAGCTCATAGGATTACATCATTCCATTTTGAAACTCACTGCCCCGGGGGAAGGTACTGAGCATTCCTGCCTGGACCTGAGCATATATAACTGAGGGCTCAGGACACCACCAGCACCACCACTCGACGGAGCAAGAGCTGGACCAGAACTTCCACAAGACCACTGCTTTTGACAAGACTGCAACCATCACTTCAACAGGACTGCAATCATCACCCTGACCCATAGGGTACCAGGTTGTACTCTTCGTGAGTTTAAGCCAGTTTTTCTGTATCATTGCCTTTATTGTAATCATTCTATTAAATTGTAACTCTGACCTGAAATTTCTCTCAAGGTATTTGTGTGGGGTTAATTTTTCCCACTGGTTTACTTTCAAACCAGCACATTCAGAAATGGGAGAGAATATATATATAGAATATATGAAAATATGGGCCAAAATACCATTAAATGTTTAAATATTTTCTTTAGAAAACATTCTATTTTCACTTCTTAAAGTCTGCCTGGATCCCATTTCTGCATTTTTGTGCCAAACACCTTCATGGACTATACTTTCCATTGGGATATGTTTCCTGTGATACAAACTGGGTTGAGTAGCCATAGTGGCATGAAAGATGTGGCTCTTCCAGTGAACCCAGGCCCTGTGGCAGGAGCGAGTCAAGGCACTGGGAAGGTATTATAATAACAGAGACCAACACAGATTAACATGAAGCATATCTAAAAGGAAAAGAATTGGCTTAGGTTTACAAGCTGATGTTTTCAAAGCTCGCCTGGCAAAAAGTAAGTGCTTTCATCTCAGCTACAATTTCTTTTCCAGTAGAAAATCCAGAACTTTAGCAAAATAGTTTTAAAAACACCTTGTTATGCTTCCCACCAGATGACAGAGCAATACCAAAAAGGACCATGTTTTCCCACTTGAAAATTCATGTGTTTGACATGAAACTGGCAGCAGTTGTTGGAATGGATGAGCAGAGCTATCTCAGTGTGTAGACAACAGACAGAAGAGGACGACAGAAGCAGTATATGATGGTGGTTATTCAGTCAGTGGCACTTTTCTCTAAGATCTGCCAGTCTGGTAAGAAGCCCCATTCAAGTCAGACCACAGAGAACAAATATGTTGTCCAAAGGTTCAGAAATATAACAGAGGTTTGGGGTTTTTTTGTTTGGTTGGTTGGTTGGTTGGTTTTTTTGTTTTGTTTTGATTTGGTTTTTGGGGTTTTTTGTTTTGTTTGTTTCCTTTTTTTTTCTTTTTTTCTGATGTTTTTCACTCACAGAATATAAACATATGGTGGATTTCAGCTGGCCCTGCCACTAATGATTTACTGTGCTCAGGATAGAGCCTTGAGACTGGCTGTGATGGGAGGTGCAGGCTGCTGCTGAGGCTCACAGATATTGTTGTGAAGCCTTGTGTTTGGTGTTCTGACCAAATTCAAATATTGTCACAGTTGCTCTGCCATCCAAAAGTATTGTCCAGGGTTTAACTTGGCTTATAAATTCTTCTCTGGGTGTTTCATACATCCTTCTTCTGTCAAATGCTATTTTGGTGAGAATGACTACTTTCTGCAAATGGAGGAATTGATTTCTGAATGCAATTAAGAGAGAGAAAGGAAAAAAATCCAACTGAGTTCACAGTTCATCTGATGCTATTGTTAGAAACTTGGAGGGGACATGGTACAAAACTGTTAGACAGCACTATAGTCGCCTTGCTTTAAGAAAAATATCTCCAAAGAGTTAATTATGGACCCAGAAAAAAACCTAATCGTATGAAACAAAACATGTGGAAGGCATCAAGCCTAAATTTCCAACATGAGCAAAACTAATACACCTTTTCTATAGCCAGGCAGAACCCCTGTAATTGTACAAATTAGACTGAGCCCCTGGGAACTATGTGCCTGCAGCTGCTATGCAGATGTGTAGATAGAATATGAAGGAAATTCTTTCAAATTACACTGGACGATTCTAAGGCTAATAAAATTACCCCTGATCCATTGCTAGCTGATAATTTTCCTTATATAAAAGTCATATTTCATCATATAGCAGAACACATTCCAATCTGAAAAGTATGGATGGGCAACAAATTTAATTCTTCGTATTTCAGATTGATTCTTATCTTGTTATATTAATTTTGTTATAAAACATCTCTCTTTGGGAATAAGTTGTCCTTTCTGCTTGTTTGGGAGCAAGAGCTCTTCATCAGGAAGCTGGTTAGTGTTTGACAAGACAGAAAAATGCACATACTCCCCTGCAAGTGCTCATCTAATGTTTAAACACAAACTTAGTTTCTTTTTGTGGAAGATAGCCCAGCCAACCTGTATGGTTGGCTGATTGTCAAGATCAGCTAAGAACCAAATCACAAACACAGCTCTTAAGAGCTAAAGGACCTGAGTGTGGCAAGTACAGCTTTGGTATAGTGCCCTGCAGATCCTACGAACACCTTTAACAATACGATTTTTAGAGTCATATGAGCGTGACCAATTGAAAACCTTCTGTACGTAAGTCACACTTGTTCAGGCACTGAACTGACCCCCAATGACCTTTTTAGAACCCCTAATTAACAGGAACATGGACAGCAAAGCAAACGCTTCAAGACACTGTTCATTTATGAGAGATTATGGGTAGATTCAAAATTCTCCTGCAATTGGGGAAAAAGAATCAAAACTAAAACATATTATAATGGATATAGAAGGTTGACAGGAAGGGACAAAAGACAGAGCAACGAGAAGGAAAAAGGATGACAAGGACTGAAAATGAAGGAAAACAGATGAAGGTTGGAAACGAGTGTCACTGGTGTGATGAGTTCACAGGCAGGTGGCAGGGGCAAGAGATCTTTTACCCATTGGAAGACAAAAGGAAATGGGCAGATCAGAAAGGAAGCAGGTATCTGACAGGAATTATTTTAGCAAGCACTTTCCCCTTCCTCTCTCACTTTTCTGCAGAATTGAGATTTATTTTAATCAAAAAGGTTTTTTATATATTCTTCTTGGGACCTGATCAAAGTGTTGGCTCCTTAGTCAATATATTTCTTAAAATCCCAAAATGTGCCTAAAATATCCCCCTTTGCTATAACTCAAATGTCCTAGAATCCCTTCAAGCTGTGGTCTCCTCAGTTAGGATAAACAACATTGTGCCAAGTTTGGCTGATGAAAACCTTCAGAAACATGCCAGGAGCTTAAAAGGGAGACATTGTAATTTTGCAGAGGGCACTCTTCCCTGTGAATTACTGTTCTGTTAGCATCCTGCCACGCCATTAGGAGACAACACTCCAATACTAGCCGTAGCTGTCTTAGGGCCTATTTACAGTGCAGCGTATTTGCTAAGGCATCACCACACCAACATAACTGTGTCCTTTCTACTGCTCAGCTGCTATAAATCTGTCAAAACTTCGCATTACACACCACAAAAGTTCCAGAGACCCCTGCAATCTTCAATGGAAGTGAGCAGTTTAACAGGAATGCCCTTGCCCCACTATAGACATTGCTAATACCAGAATCATAGAATCACTGAGGTTGGAAAAGACCTCCAAGATCATCAAGTCAACCTTCAATATCTTCCTACACAGTTTCTGCGGAGTGCAAGGCATTTTCATCCACTTCAAGGCCAGAGCTACTTATGTGGACTAATCGGTCAGTTGCCATTTTCCACTCTCACAGACTGGTGGCTTGAAAGTCTCACCTGTAACACCCTGGTTTTAAAGCTCTTTTCCAAATAAATATGGGATCATATTTTTAAGGCTCTTCTGTAGCAAGTTAAAACATTACAGACTGTGACACCTACCTCATGGGAAATGTACTCATGGCTGAAGCCCGACACAGCATTCGGGGTAGCATCACAAGAGATGATCCCATTCCGAGCCCACACCTTGCAGATGATCCTCAACACATAGCCAATTCTGTGCATCTTCCACCGGATATGCAGGTCAGAATGAACCTCCTGTCATGTTTGTTAGCACACACTGAAGAAAGAGACACTGTTTGGCTGCTGGTCCTCTTTCCACTTCTCCAGGACCACTCTCACTGTGAAGACTTAGGCATCAACATGATACCGGAACGTGAGCAGCTGCTACTTCTCCACGTCTCTTTTAAGTAGTGAAGGGAAGAATCTACAGCTTCGCTTGTTGGCTTTTGGCACTGACTGTTACTTTACACAAGAATAGTTGGAAGGCTAGGTGAACCAGGGAATTGTTAATAAGAGATAAAATAGTTTTTAGACAGTGCACATGCTTCTGATCAGGCTTGCTGGGACTGTTGTTGCTGCAGAACAAGGCTGCTTTGGTTTTTATTTATTATTGGTAGCATAGGGGCAGCTAATGGCCCCAGCCAAAAGTCGGAACCGCACTGCGTCAAGTATTGTTCTGTAAAATCCTGAGTAAAAATGTTTGTCCTCAAAAGTTTGTATGGGAGACAGACAGTGGAAGGGAGGAAACAACATCTCTGTTTGCTATGGCAACTGATGCACCAGGATGTTTGTGCAGGGTCACATAGAAGTCTGTCGCAAAGCCAGAAACTGAACTTCCATCTTCTGCATGCAATTACAGTGCTAGCACAACAGGCTTTTCCTTGCTTTTTAATATTTTTGTCTGAATTCTTGCTGGGGGTTTGAACCCAGTGACATCAGCATGGAAAATAAGCCTTAAATAGCTGCATGGAGAAAGCAACTCCATCAGCAATCAGCGGTCCAAAATTCCAACTACATCTGCAGATCAGGAAAGAGCAGTTGTTCCACCAGTGACTGCAGTGAGGCACAACTTAACCTCTTCATAAGGCTCCACTTCACATGTTTTAGGAGGCATGTTCCTGAGCCAAGCTTGAAATCAATCCATGAGGCAGAACAGCAAAGTTTGTTTTCTTGCTATAGGTGTGAACATAGGGCAAGGGGATGCAAATTCATATCTACTGCTGATGGCAGGAGGAGCTGGACATATCTAAGGATACGGTTCAACATCTCTGCTGGTTCCACATTCATTGCTAATATCTTTGTATTGAGGAACCCTAAATAAGGCCTTTAGAAAACATTTGTTTTTTTCTCAAAGTGCCATGACAGTCTCATTCATCAGGGGGGTTTGCAGATACAGCATTGTCAGAGCTAATGTCTCTCGACTGATGTTGAACTTGTACAGACAAGGTTGCACGTTCACAGAAGCAGCACAGCAGCAGAAAAGATAGAGGACAGAAAAGAAAAAGCAACAAAACTGACAGCAGAAGGTACCGCAAAGTTGACAGCCTTAATTTGCTGCACATTATCCTCAGAAGCTATGGAACATTTAACTTCATTCATCCACAGGTTGGAATGAGAAGAATTATGGGGGCTGACTAATAGGATGAACCCTAGTATGAGCCATAGAAAACGCATAGCAAATTCTACTTCAGAAACTTAAGTTGAAGTGTACCTTGCACCATTTCCCCCTACTTAGTTATTGCTGCACATCTCTGGAATTCAAAACTTTCAATTGACACCTTTTTTTTTTTAATTTTCCAGAAATACGAAAAATTATGGGGAAATTATTTCACATATGGTGAAATACTATTTGTTTTCTGAAACAAAATTGTTAATGCACATGCAGCTTTGTTGCTGCTGGCCTGGGAACCCAGATTCTTTAACAAAATGGCCTTTCAGAGCTGCTCATTGGCCATTAGATGTTTCTGGACCCCACTGCTCCTTCACTGCTTCAGTTGGGACCCTTGGCACAGCCCAGGTCATGTCAGCCCAGCTTTTTTCTCCTGGAAATGCAGGTTCTACAGCCTGAGGAAGGTGATGGAGAAGCCAGCCAGGTAATGAGAACAAGGCCAGAGCCCATTAGAAACCTGTCTGATGGGCAATATTTCACTGGAGTTGTGCTGCCCTTAGTTTCTTCCAAAATCCGTCTTATTCCAGCAAGTTACCAAGCAGGTAGCAGTCCACACTCTTGTTTTCTCAACAGTGGTTGGGAATAAGTCAAGTGACAAAATGTGTTGATCTGATTTGTTAGCCTACTGTGTTTGCATGGCCTGGTTTTTGGTAGCAGGGGGGCCACAGAGGTGGCTTCTGTGAGAAGCTGCTGGAAGCTTCCACCATATCCAGCAGAGCCAATCCCTGATGGCTCTGAAGATGGACATGCTGCTGGCCAAGGCTGGGACAATTAGGGATGATGGTAATGCCTCTGTGATAACAGATTTAAGAAGAAATCAAAATAAAGGTGGGGGCACAGTTTTAATTCCAGACAGAGAAGAGGAGGAGGTGAGAACCTGAGAGGGAAACTACATGGAGACACCAAGGTCAGTGGAGAAGGAGGGGCAGGAGGTGCTCTTGGCACCAGAGCTGAGATTCCTCTGCAGGCCGTGGTGATGACCACGGTGAAGCAGCTGTGCCCCTGCAGCCCATGGGGATCCACGGGGGATGCAGAGATCCACCTGCAGCCCGTGGGGGAGGTGCCCATGCCGGAGCGGGTGGATGCCTGGAGGAGGCTGTGATCCAGTGGGAGACACGGTGGAGAGAGAGGGCCCTGCTTCTGGGCTGGAGCAGCCTGTCCTTGGAGGACTGCACCCCGTGGAAGAGTGGCCCAGGCCACAGCAGTTTTGGGAGGACTGTGTGCCCGTGGGAGGGACTCACTTTGCAGCAGTTTTGGGAGGACTGCTGCTCGTGAGATTGGAACCGCATCGGAGGGGTTAGGGGAGAACTGTCTCCCCTGGGAGAGACCCCACGGTGCAGCAGGGGAAGGACTCCTCTCCCTGAGCAGCGCAAGAAAATCTCGGGTGACGAACTGACCAAACCCCCATGCCCTGTCTCCCTGTGCTGTTGGTGGGAAGGAGGGAGAGGCTGGGGGGAAAAAGGTGTTTTAAGGGCTTATTTTACTTCTCATTGTCCTCCTCTGTTAGTAATAGATTCGCTTTGTACCTCTAAGCTGAGCCTGTTTTGCCCTTGGAGTGTTTACTTCTCCCAGTCCTTATCTAAACTCATGAACCCTTCATTAATTTTTATCTCTCCTCTGCCCAGGTGTGGCAGGGGAGGGTGAGTGAGTGGCCTTCGTGGGTGCCTGACAGTTGGCCAGTGTCAAACCACGACACCTGCACAGTAGTACACCTTCAAAAAAACCTCAAAATATGGATGAGCAGAATGTGGATTCACTGATTCTCATGGAGGCACTTTTTGAATTTTTATGATGAGTTGAGAAATAAAACTTTTGATGATTAAAATGTGGCAGAAGGATATACAGGAACAAAAAACCTGCACTGTATGAAACATCATGCAGAGTTTCCAGCTGGAAATTCAGATAGAACAGAGGATAACATAGTCAATAATAATCAAAACTAATAAATGTTAAAATAGTGCAGTACTCTGTGGACCTGCAAGATGTTACCTGCAAGGGAAAGGAAAGGCTGTTTGAGAACAAAAAGATATTAAATAGTCCTCTTGGGCTACATAGGGAACGTTCCTGCCACTATCACCACTGGCTCAACTCCACCTACCACAAAAGCTGTAGTAGGAGAACTGGATAAAGGGGGTGTCAGTGAACTTGTTTACGTTACAAGCACCTAAATCAGAATGTGCAAGGGTCTGCTGCTCAAGGCCAGAGAACCCAGGGCTAAGACGTTGTTATTCAGAACCTGATGTACCACTTGTACTTCCAGCATGGATACCTGGAGGTTAGCAAGCCTTGGAAATACAAAAGATGTTATGAAGCAAAGCAATGGGCAGCAGGAAAGGTACCCAGGCAGTGTTCCCTGCATCCTCTTAGTTCATAACATTAGGGCCAATGTTGGACTGTACAGTATGTACTCACACGGTTCTGTGCCACTCATTACTTGGAAATAAAAAGTGAAACTTTTTTGACTTGCCAGCCCAATTTTTCACCATTATTTAACCAGTTTACACACACTAACTGTTGAGTCAGTTATTATTATGAGTCACAGGTTGATATGTTCACCAGTACAAGCAGTGACACTGAAGGAAACAGCCTCACTCATGCTGTAAGGCACTGACATCCAACATGAGAATGCAAAGGAAAACTGTTCCTAAACCTCAAGGGTTAAAATAGAAGAAAACAAACCCATGATTTTTCACTAAGTATGAGACACTTCTCAACTATAACTGTTTCTCATAATAGTAATCAGTTAAGTGACTGGTTTAAAATTGTTGTTAAGCCAAATAATCAAGAATTTGCTATAGTAATAGTAAGATTTTTTTATACTGAGCTGTATTACTAATGAGTGTAAAAAAATTACACTTTACCTTTTCACAGTTGCAGAACTACCATAAGAACTGAGAAAAGCCTTTTTAAAGCATGAACTTTTGGAACTATTTGTTTCCAAGTTAGAAAAACCATCTGAACAGCTGTAGATATAGGACATGATCTACTTTGGAGTAAGCATAAAATCATAGAATAGCCTGGGTTGGAAGGGAACCATAAAGATCATCTAGTTCCAGCCCCCCTGGCATGTATAGGGATACCTTTCACTAGACCAGGTTGCTCAGAGAGCTATCCAACCTGACCTTGAACACTTCTGCAGATAGGACAGCCTCAGCTTCTCTGGGCAACCTGGTCCAGTGTCTCACCATGCTCTGAGTAAAGAATTTCTTCCATATATCTAATCTAAAGCTACCCTCTTTCAGTTTGAATCCATTCACCCTTTTTCTGTCACTACACGCTCTCGTAAAACATCCCATCTTTCTTGTAGGCTCCCTTCAGGTACTGGGAGGCTGCAATTAGGTCACCCCAAAGCCTTCTCTTATACAGGCTGAAAATAGACAATTCTCTCAGCCTTTCAATTAGGCCCTAAAACCAGGGATTTCACCTGAATAATAAGGGAGATTAGGTTTTGATCCCATGCCCCTTATGTTAATTTGTCAACCCATATTCTCTGCCAGCAAACAATTACTGGCCTGTCCCTAGAAGGCTGACAGAAGGGAACTTCGTGCCTAGGAAAGATAAACAAAGTATATTGTTTCCTGTTTACACTGGACACGAGCTTTTTATAATTATCCCACCAGTTAGGATTAACTGGGCAATTATCCTGGCAAACAATGGCACATTGATGACAGCCAAACAAAGGCATCTCAGATCAGCTCCTTCACCAGGCCACTGCAGCAGAGCCCCTCTCAATTGCCTCAGTTCTGGCTGCCATCCCAGCAATATTGACCCTCCAACAAGGGCTGCACAGTCATAGGGGGAGCAGCAAGGGAAACAGTTTTCCTAACCTGTCAGCGTTTAAGAACTCAAACATTTTTCCTTACTACAAAAGGAGTTGAAAATTTGGAGGGAAGAGTGACCACAGACTGAGTGTATACAACAGAACAGACTGGCTGGGAAGAACAGTTTTGCTTTCCATCCTTTTGAAATGTTTCCATTAGATTTTCACCTCCTTCGTCCAAGTGAAAGCAGCATTTCAGTAGTGGAATGGAAAAAAGAGAAAGTATAAGATTTGGAATGTCAAAGGACTTTTTTTTTCTTAACCCCAAACCCCTACAGCCGGAGCCTCAGCTAGCTGAATCCTTCTCGGCAACAATTCCATTTCAGTGAATTTACTCATTTTGTCAGAAAAATTCTGAACAGACACAGTCTGTAGTTCATACGAAACAAAGGAGTAACACAACAGTGCTGTTCCCATGACTATTTCTAGCAGATAGGACTGCTCAGGCCTGGCATGGAAGGCACCAGGCTCTGCAGTGGCATTGCTACGTCTCTTGCCATACCAGACCTAAACAAAGCCTGAGCCACAAAATGGGATCACTCTGATTACCAAGTTGAATATTAGACAAACCCTTAGTGCTACCCAACTTGCGCAGCCATACAACACAATTTACAGAAATTAAATTAGTTATTCCAAATATTGACATTGCCTATTTCAGAGGCATCTGAAGGCTGCTCTAAAGTGCACTGGTGCCTGCTGGTCGTTCGTTAACCCAAGATTTCCAAGACACCAGAAGTTGAGATTTAAGTCATAATCTGGTCAATTGTATTTAGCCTTAATATTTCCTCTTTTGCACAAAGAAAAGGGATATTTCTCTTATTATCTGAACACAAATCAAAAGATGATTGTGGCTGTAGAACATCTCACACTAAATCTTAAAATAGCTACTATCTTACGTACTTAAAAACCTGAATCTTTAGACAGAGATTAAATATCTACAGCAAAATTGATCTTTAAAATCCCCAATACTGAAATATTTCAAATATTGTCTCTATAGCAATACCTACAACCAGTATCTTGAAGGAAATCAGAGCTGCAAATACCTATTGATTATCCAAATTCCAGATTTCCTAAGATAAGTGAACTGCACTGTGAGAGCTGGTGCTGTGCAGTTGTGGACAATGTTTATTGCAGCCTGAATCATTTCACTGCCTTACTGAGGCATAAGTAAAAACTCCAGCAAAACAACCTCAAGCCTCAACCAAATTAAAAAAGGCACACATTCTCAGTTTAGTGGATCGTAGTCAAGAATGAAATCTAAAACTCAGTGATTTCTGTGAATTTAAGTTGCTGTTATTCCATTCATTTTTTTTCATTCTGGACACTTGTAGCCACAGACTGCTCCGTAGTCCTCACCCACTGCAAATATACGCTAAAGAAATAAAAGTTCCCTTCACTTTAAGGAAACTCATTACATAGGCACATATTCTTTCAGAAATTGAAGAAAGCTGTGAGAAGATAGGATTTATCTTCTCCCTTTGTCTTTTTGTGTTTGATTTTTGGTGGAATTTCTGATGGTAAAGAAGAATCATGAGGAGACAGGAAAACAATTATTTGGAGTCTGTTCGAGTTAGCAAAACACACTGGAGAAAACAAGAGAAAGGGTCTTAACACTTTCACACTTTTAAGCAGGAAACAAGCAGAGGATGGATGCTTTTTAATGAATGTGATGCTACTTTTACCTCCCTGTTCTCTCTGGAGACCTGTGCATATTTTTCAGTTTTGACTGATAATAATATGTTTCCTGCCATTAACAACAAGGTGTCGCTGTTTTCCCCACGGACGAGTAGAGAAACGACACGAAGTCCAGGCTCAGGGATAAATGGACGCGCTTTAATGGATTCTCAGAAGGCTTTTATATGTTGGTTCGCAAAGTGTATTAAGTGGCATAAAGTAATTGGTTTTCTGCCATCCACCCCTTGAGGGGATTGGTCAAGTTCTAAGACACCCATCTCTGAATGTTTTTCTGGTTAGAACCATAACAATTCTGCAAAACAACCTGCAGCTGCAAGAAGTTTACAAAACTGTAACATTGTTTTGAGTTACTTGCATGGGAAAGACAGAGCTCTCACAAAAATGCTGCAGAGAGCTGAAGAAATTCTCTGCTGGAGCTTTTTCAGCATCCATAACAAGGTTCCCTGTTCCCTTCCCAGCTTATGGGGGTCCGTCCAAGAGATCTGGACATCCGCACACAATAGCTTGCTGGCTGCAGAGCCCCTGCAAGAGGCATGCTGAAAGCACGAAAATATTTCTTCTGTGCTCTTCCTGAACTTCTTAAACTCCAGGTGACCCAGAGTGAAATTCATTTTAATGGGGCCTTGGTTAAAAATAGTCAACTGAGTCCTTGTTGAACTAGGCAATTCTATGCAGAAATATATTAAAAAAAAAACCCCAAAACCCAAACCAAAAAACAACCCCCCCCAAAAAACCCAACAAAAAATATATTCTTATTTCTGTTGGGGTTTTCTTATTTCTTGCTTAGAAAGCAAGGGTATAGGATGTTTTCAGTTTTAATCCTTACTTCACTGTAAAGCTAACCATCATGAACCACATACTGTCCGTTACTTCGTG
Source organism: Lycocorax pyrrhopterus obiensis (assembly GCA_014706295.1). Taxonomy (NCBI): domain Eukaryota; kingdom Metazoa; phylum Chordata; class Aves; order Passeriformes; family Paradisaeidae; genus Lycocorax; species Lycocorax pyrrhopterus. The sequence goes on from JACSVZ010000007.1 coordinate 3,078,156, forward strand.
GTGCATTTTGGTTTATGGCTGTACTCCTCCAGTGCCATAGCAGATGAGGTCCTGTTACTCCACTAAACGATTCAACACATGCTTCTGACTTTCACTCAGTAATGATGTCACTCTCTGGTGGGGACACATTCCAGCAAGGAACAGAACTGAGAATTGTTAAGGAACACATCAAAGTTGGTTTTAATGTAAAGAGAAAGTAAGGATATGTCTATATTCCACCAGAATATCGACTTTTTTATCTCTTGTTTCAATCTGATGGTGTAATGAGAGAAGCCAGAGCTATAACAGTAGATGTATTACATTATCTCTGTTGTGCTTTTTTCTGGAGCTGAAGTGTATTATGTTTAATTGTACTCTAGCAATTTTAAGATTAGTGCACAGAAAAAAATATCAAAGAAGTGAGATGTCTTAAAAAACTTATGTTATTAGCATTGTAAACATCAATAGTCACACATCCAAACTCCTGCAAGTATGATAAATCCACCTTACCAAATTCTTTATTTCAAATTTTAATTTGAATTAGAGTAACAGTGACAAAAGACGTGAATTTTGCCAAAAAGATGGGCAAATCTCAGCTCTTTATATTTTCATGTGTATTTAAAAAAAATTAGTTGTACCAAGAGAGTAAGTTAGTTAAGAACACACCTCTCCTATAGCATGAGCAACAAGTAGCCAAGGAGATGTAGGAGACAGGGGAAAGGGATTCTCCCTGTAGTCTTATTCTGTAGCTTCTCACTAAACATTTCAGTCTTCCATCGACCTTCAAGTGCATCCCCTGTGAGATACAAACCAAAACCAACCACAAGTGTTGGGACTGCAGCATCAAACTTGTGTTGAGCGTTTTATTCGCAGAGTCTGAAAAGTTTAATTAAATCCTGTCACATTCACCAGTGTTTCAGGCCTCCACAGCCACAGTGCCTTGCACAACTGCATGTTCTCTGCATTTATGTGTATGTAACACTATTCTTTATGACTTGCAAGAGTTCAGCACACATTGCCTCAGGTCTCCCTTGCCTTCTAATATTTCTACATCAGCATCCAGAGTTTTTACGAATCCACAGCTACACAAAATGTACTTCTTTCATTCTGGCATTTCATCTATTTTCAAAAACATTTTTAGGAATGAGTCCAAGGTAAATAAATTTTCTCAAGTATTGAGCAGTTTCTGATTTTGAAAATCTTACCACATCATTTAGATGGCCATCTATGAGCCCCTAGGCAAATTTTCAGTACTGTGACAACAAAGGAGACACACACTCCTTTCAGCACCACCAGTATTTGATCGTTTAAACAGCCACGTACATTTTGAAATTAAGTCCTCGAAATTTTTACTCTATCCTCAGGCACTCTTTAAACAAAGGGTGCCTACATTTACTGAGTGAAAAGATGTTAGGAAAAACTTCTTACAGGGAAAACCACAGAAACAAGAAAAACACCCATTTAAATTTTGAGCCACAGCTGGGGCTCAAAGGGTCAGCATCTTCACCAGAAGGGAATCCCTCTTCCACGCCTGATATTATTTATCAAACTAATTACTGGATTTTGCTTAAACAAGAACACCGTTTATCCACTTTTGGTTTTGTTTGCCTCTACATTTTGAGTAGTTTAGCAACAGCTGGTCTAAGTAAGAAAGTTACTAAGGACTACTATGACCCTAAGTGCCTCTATTTTCTTTGTGGCTCTTTTACCCAACAACCAACACCAAGCTCTGCTCTTTTCATTACCCATAACTTGGACACACTATATTTAGATTAAACAGTCCCAGTCCTTGGAACAAGATGCTTTGCTCCTTTCAATTACTCCAGTCTAAAAGCAATCACTGTCCTCAGCCTTTGTAAACTTTACAACTTGATGAACTTTTCTTGAAACGTGTCTGTTCATAAAAGACAAACCCATGGAAAAATAACTGAAAACAAATGCCATGTGATCAGGCAACCATAACACACGAGAGCCTGAAAATAACAGGAGAGATACTGTGGCAATATCTGACCTTCTGAACTGTGCATATGGATTGAAGCAAAACAGCTCATAATCACATCTTAAATGGTGCATGCAACTAGTTTATTTGCAGGTCAGAAGAACCCAGTTTACAGAGCCATGATTTTAAAACTTCATGGACTTGCTTCAGATGCCAGAAACTACTTCATATTTGGAACAAGCTTAAACAAGGTCACAGATGAACTTTATTAGCTTATATGGTCAAAACCAGTTAAGCAGGCAGTTTCAATGACTGCAGACATTCCCTCTATCTCCTACCATGTTTCCACCTCAAAAAGAAAGGTGCATGAGTGGATTTTCTGTTCTAAACCCCTATGAAATATGGAGTTACTCAGGCTGACCTGAAACTAGCAGTTCAAAAATTTTTATTTAAAGTATACTGGCAACACAACTTTAACAAGAAGTTTCTTATAGAGGTGTTATCAGTCTGTTCAGATCTGCACCCCGCCCTTAACTCAAGTAATAATGTCTATCAGTTACACTCCGATCATCCCTGTAGAAACTGAGCACTTGTAATCCTACTAACCAAATACACAGATTATGTTGCTGCTGACAAAGATATCAGAGCCCTTTATTTAGATCCATATATGCAGAGAATTATGCCACCAGTATACTTACTAACAAGAAACAGTAATTTTTGTGAAGATGAAGACCCCATGATATGTCAATAAACTGTAACTTCAGGCAACAAAGCTTTGGCAGCATTGGGTAACAGCCCCTTGGATAACTATCCAAGTTACAGGTACAGTCAGTCAGGATGTTCAGTAGCTGTTACAGCTATGAGCTGAGCTAAAACTCTGTACAAACTATTAGTATAAATGCTACCCTCAATCCAACCTAAATACTTGAGATGGCTGGACACAAAATCAAACTGCACTCATGCCACCTACACTCCAAAGAATGTATATTCAGCTTTGCTCGGGAATTAATAGATGTGTTTCCTGGGAAAGATTTTTAACAGGATGTGCAACTGTGACACCAGGAAAGGAAAAAACAGGGGAGGAGAATCCTGATCCTCTTCTAGCTGAAAGTTCTTCTACAGCTGGCAGCAACTCAGACAAGATTTTCTTTATGAACAGACCTTTACTTCATTAAAAAGTTTCATTGGAATAAAGAGAGAAGCATTACAAGAACTATGCAAGATAGTTTTCTCTCTCACTCCTTCTAGGAGTACAGACATACTTGCATGCCCTTCCTTACAGGGCTCCTGCAGCAGAAGCTACCAAAGATCTTGGCAGAGGTGGCCAAATCAATAGGTAAAAAATACCAAAACTGTGCAATTTGCCATTCTCTACTGGATAAGTAGTTATCTGAAATAGGTAGTTTCCCGAAAAAAACCAGTTTTTACAATATAGTGAGATGTGGCAGCCAGAGAGAAAAGAACAATAAAATGTCAAACATGAAAATAAAGGAAATTCTTGTACTAAGATAGGATAGAATGGCCAGAGGATGAACTGTTACAACAGTTGATTTTGGCATGGGATCATACTTCACTGTACTACTACCTTCAGGTGAACTTCTGCCAGAAATACTGCTGGCCAGAATCCAAACTTTCATCTGACCAGACTCACTGAGCACCAGCAGAAACCATTCAAACTGAGACGGAAAGAAGTAGATTAAAAATATGAACCACCACTTCTTCCGGGCCTCACAAAACAGAATCACATAAAGATAAACTTTCTTTGTAGGATCTTATTTAAAATCCATGGAAGTCAGAAAAGTGGATGTTTCTAGCTGTAAACAGGGATATGTCTGTATACTTTGGGGTTTTATTATCATCCATCTCTGTTACAACCATAAGAGACAAGATGAATGCACAGAACTAAGAGTGGTTCACACAACAAGGCATAGGGCTGACCCCAGATGCATTCAGCTTGTACCAATACACTGTTCCACCATCCTGTACTGTATCTTCTGTTGGCAACACTCAATGTTCTCATTACAACACTGCAAAATGTTACTTCACAGAAGTGTCACTCTGTAGGCAGAAAAAAAGAACAGCTGCTGCAGTCTTTCTTCTGAAGTGTTGTAAAGTATTAAATTATAATGAAAAGTCCAATGATTTAATATGATCAGGACAGAAATCCTTCAGGTCTGACATCTACCTACTCCTATGACATGAAGGATGATCCTGATCTTTCAAAAAAATCTCTCTTCATCTGCCTCCTCTCTCACCCAATCAAACCACCAGGTTATTCACAAACACCTGTATAAACTGGAAGAGGAAACTGAACCAATACCAGCATCCTCATCTTCAAAAATTATGTTGTTCCCTTGTGTTGTATCACTTGTTCCCTTTTGAATCCTGATGAAGTACAAAACATAACATGCACAAGCTTTGCTTTGCCTCAGTTTTTAACATTCAGGTTTGAGTCAGAGTTTGAGCTAAGGAGCCTTACTTCAGAACATTGAATTTTACAATCGTCAGGGTTGGAAAAGTCCTTTAAGATCAAGTCCAACTGTCAACCTATCACCATCACTGTAACCTCTAACCCTCTCGGCCACATCATCCAGGAATTTTTACCTACACAAGATTTTAAATGCTGTCATTTCTGATTTCAACGAAATATTTTAACTCCTCTGTATACTGTGCCTTCTTTCTAAAAATAGTCTGAGTTTCCTGTCTTAAAAATTGGTCTGGCTTCAGACACTGAAAAAGGATGATTCAGAAAATTTTTCCTCCATTCATCTGATACTTTGACAAGTGCTAGAGGGCAACAAATAATAGTGCTACTCTTCATAATAATTCTGATTATAGCTATATCCTACGAAGTAAAGACTAACAAAAATGCAGATCGGTCACACAATGACTCTATTAACAAACAAAATATGATACCTTTATACATGTTTAGTGACATCCTATCCTGGACAGGATGATTCAGGGAAGGAAGAAACACTCAGGTTTAGCCTTGTCAAGAAACACTTATTGAAAAATGTCACAGTTACGCTTTTTCCTAAAAGATACAGCACTCCTCAGATCAGAAATGCATGATACTGTGTCAACATTTAGCTTTGTTAACTGCATTTGAAGACAACTTTGTGCTTCGAGAAACTATCTTGGAATAATACTGGCTTATACACAACAATATCTCAGTCCTCCCCTTTTACAACCGGCTTTCTCTTGCCTTGTTAGTGTGCTTGGTTTCTGTGCATTAGTGGAACTGTCTGGCTGTTCAGACCCAAATCACCTGAAATGAGGCTTTTTCTCCCTGTAGCATCCTAATTACAATCCTAAAATGGTTTGAATTGGAAGAGTCTTGTTCCAATTTCTCTGCCGTGGGCAGTGACACCTTCCACTAGACCAGGTTGCTCAGAGCCCCATCCAACCTGGCCTGGGACACTTCAGGTACAGGGCATCCACAGCTTCTCTGGGCAACTTGGTCCAGTGCCTCATCACCCTCGGAGTAAAGAATTTTTTCCTAATATCAAATCTATATCTATCACCTTTCATTTTAAAGCCATTCTCACTTGCTCTCTCACTATATGCCCTCGTAAAAAGTCTGTAGGAAAAATTATCTTGTCAAGAATGGAGCCAAGTGGGAACCTGCAACTCAGAAGTCCACTGCAAAGGTATGGTTCCCCTAAAATGCAAAATGTCAGAGCAGACTCCTGAAATCTTTTATATGAATCTCTCTTTTGCTGAGGTACTTCAATCTCAGCAATCCTGCATGTTAAGTCTTCCTACAGATATCAGATATAAAATGTGCTGACAGCATAGATGTCAAAGACAACATATCTTCCTTTCACTCTGACAATTTATCTTTTTAGTAATAACAAGTTTTTTTATGGATTTTTGTACCTAGTTCATGCTAGAAAACAGAGTGAAATAAGCACAAAGGCAAGCCACAAGAAATGCTGTGGGCTGGCAGCATCCCAACAATTTGGGGAGCACAATAAAGGGCCGCCTGTTTGTAGATTCCTCCTGCTTGTTCTATCAAGTAAACAAGAACCCAAAGAATATTTTTAAAATTTTTTTCCATTAAATTGGGTTTCCGGAGCTTTGCCACCATTGAACTCTTCCAGGAAGTGACAAGATATATATTCACATACACAGCATACATATGTATACAAGGTGTAGCTGTGTTAGCAGGGCATCAGCTAACCTTAAAATGCTGAATGGTGTAAGAGTCTCCTGCCCTCTGATCCCTGAATGTGCGTGCCAAAGGTTAGGTAACCAACTCTACAGCATTGTTTTAATACTTAGAGCTAGGGGGCATCCCTCCAAGTGATGCCAAGACAAGATGAGGATTAACAGCTTAAAACCAAGATGAACAATGGTCTCAGTTTAGAGACAAGTTAGGAGAAAACCACTCCAGAATGAGGGAATAAATGGTGAATAAATGCTAGATATTGAATTGTCAGACCTTACCCTCCACATACACATGCATCCACACTGGAAAAAACCACCAAAATTCCAGGGAAAGAAGCAATATGGTGGGGAGAAAAAAAATGGCACCAGCTCTGGTCTCAATGGAAAAAAACCAAAACAAAACGAAAGGTTCATGCCACAGCTTGGGCAAAACAGATGGGAACCTGTTGAATCGCTAGTGTTGGTCCCCTCTTCACAGTTGCCTCCGTTTCAAGAAAAATTTCAGGTAAAAACACCCTGGAATGAGCGTTCCTCTAAAGAGAAAGGGCTTCAATAACTCCCTCTTTTTCTGCCAATGAGAGAAATGGATACCAGCAGGTGAAAGTGAAAAAAAACCCCGACTGTTTATTAAGCAAAAAAAAAAAAGAGGGGGGTGCGCACAAGGCATAGAAAAGGATTGAAATTTCAAAACCTTAACCCCTATCCCCCCCCAGACCGTGTGGCTGTGAGGCAAAGACGGCGGCCGCCCCTCTTTGTCTGAGGGAAGGGGAGGAAAGAGTTCACGCAGCCGCTGGGAACCTGGTGGATTTCCGGCGTGGGTCTCCTCCTCACAGCAGGCGAAGCTGGTGGGGCTTAATGTCCTTTTTTGTGTTGGTTCAGCTTCTCCGAGGTTTTGGGTTAAAGGCGGCGCCCCCTCCCCCCGCACCCCCCCCCCCCCCCCCCCGGCTCCCTGGGCGGACCAAAAAAAAGGCCAAGCCGAAACAGGTCAAGAAAAAAGAAAAAACCCAAAACCCCACAAACAAACAAACAAAAACAAAACAAAACGCTGCCGAAAGGATTTGCCAGTGAAAAGCCTCCAGGCCAGGGGAAGGCAAAAACCAGAAGCTCCTTGCCTATACTAGCAAAAACTAATCCAGAGAAGGCAACGAAGTAACAATCTGTGCAGCAGCTGACCACTGCGGGGGGGCGGGGGCGAGGAGAGTTTGAACGGAGCCCGCCTGGGCTTCTCAAACTCTGGTCTGCCCCTGGTTCATCTTAAAGCTAAAGCAGCCATTTCTGGGCATAACGCAGATGATTAGGGAACTGATTATCATAATAAAATCACCCCAAGACAACAGCAGATGAAGCAGGTGGATTTGGTATTCTTTCCTCTCGCTGGCTTGGCTTTTCCGAGGTCTGGGGCTGAAACGGAGCAACCCCTCGCCAACCCATCGGTCCCCACCGATTCTTCACCCGTCAATTGTTCTCTCTGAACTCGGACGAAAACCAAACCGTCCAACTCAAGAAAAAAGCCACTGAAGGATTGCTGTCGCAGTCTCCAAGGCCAGGGAAAGGAAAGAACCCCTTCTTGCCTGAGCTAACAAAAAAGCTAAGCAAAAAAACCCCAAAACCAAACCAGTCCGTACAGCACGACAGACAGCCTGGGACTGAGGCTTTGAAAGAGCCCGCGGAAGAGCCCCAAGGCTTCCCCCTCTCGTGGACCCACCTTAAAGCTACAGCGACCATTTCTGGGCATGGAGCAGATGATCAGGGAACAGAAAGCCACCCCAAGACAACAATTAAAGCCTGCATTAACGTGTTCGATTTTTTACAAAAAAAAAGAGGAACCTGAATATTTGTAGTCTAATGACATACGTAAAAATTTAGACAGGGAATCTGACATTTAATCTTCACCACATAGACTTAACACACAGAATATATTTTCTTGTATTTCACGTGTATATCGATATAGAAAATAGGGCCAGATCCTTTGCCAGACATTGAACTGCTCTCCTCAGCTGCTTTTAATTTTTGGAACCGGTTCAAAATGTGCAGATTAGCTCTTTTGTACATATTTTAGCCAGTCATAAATATTCAGCAATATAAAGAACAATAAGGTCAAATTCTTGCTTTCCACAGCAGTTTAGTCTTTCCACAGCACTTTATGAAATATTTTGTGAAAATCAAGCCTCTAACAATCTAATTAAATATCAGCTCTCTTTCTGCTTTTATTAGATTAAAACACACAAATTGAGATTTACGGAAGTGGTGAAAGGAACCCTCTGCAGTGTTTAAAAGTTGCCTCGTTAATCTGAAGAACCTTGGAAAAGTTTTTTAAAGCACCTATACCAACACAAAACTTTATATGTAATATCTACAAGAAGCATACTACTTCCCTGAAATAGGAAACGAAAGGAAGCCCACAGCTGTATTGGTTATATATGTAGTTAAGACCATGCCAAACTAGTTGACATCTCAGAATTGACTGCACATTAATTGTTGCACCCCTCCATTATACTAGTCTTGTGACACAAGGACGAAAGTCCTTTTATTCCCTTACCTTCCTGTAACCTGCCTGTTCTATCAAGACTTACTTGGAGTAGGAGAAATAGGAGATAAACAAAATATGATTAGGGGGTTAAGAAGTCAACTCCAGGAGAGAAGGCCTGGAAGGTATGAGGTGTGCTGTGTCCCAAAGATGAAACATTTGCGTTCCAAAACACTTGGGGAGAATGGGTTTCCAGCAATAACAAGAGAACCTAGAGATGCATTAGGTCCCAGAATTCAACTAAATGAAAGAAAAATCCCAGTCATTGCTATCATAATTTTCATCTAAACAGAATAGATTGAAAATGTCTTTAGAGCCAAACTCCTTGCCATTTGCCTAATGCACTGATTAAGCGATACTTTCTTTTAATTATTTGCTCACAATCTTTTTATTATTTAAATCAAGTTGAACAATTCCGTATTTTAAAAAACTAAGGCTAATGGGAACAGTAACATTAATTTTCCACTGAGTCAACAACCGGACAAGCATCACAGATCTTTAATTGATGCTAGGATTGTTTTGTTTGACAGAATTGTTTTCAGATTCAAAAGTGCCCATCCCTTCTTATAAAGCAAAATTAGTGCTACAACATCATCACAGAAGGCAACAAGGAATGTACATTTTAGACAACTAAATCCAGAGAAGGTTCTCAAATGCAGGGGTGGGGGGAATGGGGGGTTTGCTAACAATTATGATTTAAAAAATGTTGAAGAATTCAGTTATGTCATGTCTCCAGTTCTTTTTCAAGACTTAGTTTACCAAGAATGATACCATGTCCAGAATATTACAGAGCACTAAGACATCTAGTGAGTGAAAAACATATTGCAAGTAGTATTACTGTATGTTATATAAATTAAGCAGTGCTGGGTTTAGTTATTAGATGTCAGAAGTCTATGGGATCATTGCTGCAGGTTAATTATTACCACATGATTTTTTCACTTGTACATTTAAATTCTTCCAGTTGCCAGGGAAAGAAATTACTCTGCATCAAAACCCACTTGATGCGGCATCTCATTGCAATGCTCTGGTCTTTTATCAGGTTCTTGCTTTTGTAAAGACCTAGTATCACGTGAACTCAGAGAAATCATGTTTACTGGTTTAGCCAATAGTGCAGATCTGGCATTAAGTCCTACCCACTAAACACATACCTGGCACACTTATCACTACAGACCATGTGTATTTAAATTACAATTCAGAAACTGTGATGAATCACGTGGCACAGGATGTTTAAACCATCTTTTCTAAAGGAAACAGAAGCTTTCCACAACTTTGTTGACATAAAGAAGTATAACAAAAACCTGGAATGACTTAATTCCTGATTCAATAAAAATATCAAGCTAATTATTTTCCCTATGGCCCTGGCAAATACAGTTCAAAAAAATCTGCCATCATCAGCTTCAAATACATCAGAACTGCTTCTTGGGGCTCATAAAATAAAGAACATTAGTTCAGAGCAGATCCCTTCATGTTCTGCCAGGAAAACGTGTGGAAAAATACATAGGAAAGATGTAACACCAACACATGGATAATGTTCGAGAAACAGAAATGTACTCCTTCAAACAGAAGTTGAAATTATCAAATAATCACAACAAAAAATTGGAGGGTAAAAAGAAATTGATCAATATATTGTAACAAGTTCATTGTAAGTTGCAAGGTTTGGAAATTATAAGAAAGGTTCAGATTCCTTGAAATTGAAAATTTAGGTCAGATTCCTTGATTTATGTAATTTTCTTTATCAATTTCTCTTTTTTTCAACCTAGAAAAAAATTAGTATTCACTTTTGTACATAATAAATAGCATATACTCTATATATACACCACATCTATATTTCTTTCCCCATCTTTCATTAAGACAAATAAATTCTTTAAAACAGGACCAATAATATAAGAATTTTTTTTTCTTCAAGAATTTCAGGGAGAAAATATGTATTTTCCCTGTCTGCTGACATGTAGATGGACCTTGTATTACCCATTGGCTGGCCATTTTTCTGGCCAGACATTCTTGGGTTAGGACCCTGCTTAGGTTTTAATTGCTTATGTTTGACCTGGTATTTTCAGATTTCTTGATATGTAAACTTTTCTTTTTGTGATGTTGTAAGAAAATTTTGGATTGAAAAGCAAGGGAATCCCATAAATCTTGAGTTCAGACTGACTTCTGTTTTCTAAGAGTTTTTTCCTCACATTGATTAGGATTCCATCATTAGTTATTTTTACGTATCAAATTACTTTTTTACAAATCTCTTGTATCACAGTTCAGCCAGAGGCTCCTCAACCAGAATTTCTCAGAAATTTCTAAACATTTCACTAGTTGCAACATGTCTGTATTTTAAAAGGTGTTTGCACAGCTTCTGGAAAGCAGGAGAAAATGGAGAGTTAGATAAGCTAGAAGGATTAGTGAATTACAGGCCTAGCGATAGTGAACACAAAATCAAGGGTTATATACTGGATATTTCACTGCAATGAAAGAATATATTTTTAAATTACGTTAACTAGATTTAATTTAGAAAATTCTGGTTTTTCACATACCACAATTTCCAATACTGCAATATCATTACTACACTGTACACTGAAAATTTATGCATATCATCAACTACCTACCTCAAGTTGTCTCAACTGCAGAAGCTTCAGAAGCCTCATATGGGTTTCTTCACAAAAATCATCTTCCAGACAATTTGCAGGGAGTTTTAGTTTTACAGAGTAAAATTTTAGGAGTATTATTTTTTGCTTTTCTTTGTTATGATACTTTTGTTGCAACAGGCAATGATGCTAGGAACCAGATGCACAACCCATACTACCCACTGATTTGTGATACCTTTGGGTCCTGCTTAAGTGATACTGGAAACTCCTCAAGGACTGAGGATATTCATGCTCCTAGTGACTCTTCTCTCCTACCCAAAACCTGCATAACCATATAGACAAAATTTGTCTTTTTAACTTCTAAGACCTGCTTCTCAGTTCTCTCCATCCAACTGTGAATTAAGTTAGCTATGAGATACTAGCAACTAAAATCTGACAGACAGGGGCAATTTATGTCTGGGAGGAACTGGAACCCAAACAAATAGAAATTTAGTTTCGATTGGCCAGTAGTGTTGCTCACCAAAAAGCAGAACGTGCCTGAGTTGATTCTCAGTAAATTGTTGGAACATTAGTTTACAAATCACAACAATAAACTTTCTCGATTTTCGCAGCTTCTTGAGATTTTGTTTGTTTTTAATGAAAGTGGGATTAGATCCGGGATTATAATGAAAAATACCAAACACAAGACTCAGAATAAAGTTGTAACAGTGACTAGTAATAGACATACTTTATCTCAAGACACAGCTCATGCTACAAAAGCTGTGGGCTGAAAAGGCACAGGTAGGACAGGCAGGTCTGACGAAGCAGCAGACCCCTATGCAGTAGATGCCCTCCAAAAGAGTAGCACACCATGGAAAAAACCACACACTTCTATAGTTTAATCTGCCTTTCTCACAGACCATTGCTGCACCCTGAGCATGCCAATATGTACTCATAGATACAAAAGAACATAGTGGGAGTAGTTTACAAGGTAGGGGTCTGAAGTTAGATGAGATGAAAGCGAACCCAAGTAACTTTCATTTTTCCTTTGCCTCCAATTGCTTGAGAGAAATTTTAGGAAAGGCTTATCAGATTTAAACTGCTGAGCAATTTCTCAAAAATCCACGCACTTTGACACATAACTGATCACCTGAGAAAAACAACAGCCTTTAAAACCACTCTTGAAAACATGCAACACTGCAACCAGTGCTTGATGTTACAAATCAAGCTACATTTGAAATCCATGACACAGACTTTCATCCCTACCCTCCCTTCTCCAGCAACAGGGAGAACTTGTTTATCCAGAAAGCTGGATTATAAACTATGCCTCAAGCAGCAGTGAGTCAAGGTTTCATATTGGATTGGTTGAACTGCTTTTGCTTTTTTATCTTGTGGTTGTTGTTTTTGATTACCCTAAAAAACTACTGAGGGAATCTGGGGTGGACTTAAAGTGCAGAAAAGTAATCTAAAAGTTATCTTTTATAACTGGGAATAGAGAGGAAAACTTTTAACTACGTAATAACTTCTCTGTACATAGTATTTATTTGTGTGGTATTGCACACACATATTATAATTAGTTATAATTTACTTTACTCCCAAGGTTTTTTTGGGGTTTTGTTTTTGAAAGGGCAACCACTCCTGGCTTTCAATGTTAGTTCCAGACATTGTTTGAACTTGGTTTATGCTCTGCCAGTAAGTTCTTATTATATTATTTTTAAAAGTTCACATTTCCAAAGTGGATTTAGTTGCCTAGCATAACATGCCTTTAATCATAATCAACAACAACAACGTGGCAGCAAAGTAAGAAACAAAATTAAAACAAAGTCATGGAAAACATGTCATGATCTGGTTTCTAGATAATATTTAATTGCATGTGCTTGAGACAGGGCCTTTTATAGATCACTAGTGTAGTTAAAGTACTCCTTTACATGCCAGCCATTACCAAAAAGCCAGACAATTGAAAGTCTCCCTTATCGCTCAGCTATGCAGTGTAACCCAGCCTCCTACACCCTGTTTCCTATATGTGCTTTTCACTCGGCAATCAAAAGTGCTAATTTATGAAAGCTAGTACCTTTCAGACATGTTATAACTTTGGCAGAGAGAAGTTACTTAACATGTCCTTGATCTAGCAAAGATTCAGATATATAACTCGTGAATTTTAAATCAAGTTCTTTGATTTCATTACAAGGCAGCATTTTTTACCCATTATATAGTGTCTCAATGTTAATTAAAGAGCATACTGTTTAGTTCTACAAACTATACACAGCTAGACAAGAATTCTTTTTTGAGAACATGATTCAATTGCTCATGATTATTCAATTTACTTCCCTTTCGTGTTAAGAAACTTAAGCAATACTAAAACTTAGCCAAATGTTTTTCATATATTTAAGAACACACATATATATTAAGACTATGAGAGAAGTATATATGAAATATTTATGCAAATGAAAATATAATTTCGTATATGTTTCTGCTCATGAAAAAGTCCCAAGATAAAACAGAACGAAAATGCTTCATAGTATTAGCAGAAAGGATAAAACAAACCATTCCCCAGATACACTTTGTAGATCGTATCATTAGCTCATGAGGTGCGTCTTTTGCTTACCAGTGATTTGGTCTAGCAAGTCTAGACTGCAAATCCTTCTTGTATAGGACTTACACAAAATTTACAATTGAATACATGCAAAATTAAAAGGAAACAGTAGCACAGTATTGCAATACTTGTATTACAAATAAAGTCAAAATGCCAATTAAATGTTTCTCTTCCTAGCTAGCCTCTCTGTTGAGCCCACAGGGAAACACAAGTTGTAGTGCACAAATATGAGTTACCATCCACACATTCATATCCTGCCAACCAGCTGTGTGCAGCAAAATCTTAACTCGGATACTAAGGGACACAGTTGTAAAAATAATTAGGGTTTTAGCCTCAGTAGAGGAAGTACATTTTCCCACCTCAGTCCTTTCCCTGAAATATCATTCAAACTGTATCCAAACCCAACCTAAAACTGCCCATAGAGAGAAAAGAATAAAATGTTGTTCACTCAACATTTAACATAAAACAATTTTTTAAATCATAAATATGATTAAAGGATTTTTCACAGACCTTCTGGGAAAAAAAATCAGAACACTATTTCTCAATAGTTAACTTGTTATTTTCATTCGTTTCTCCCATGGGTACTCAGGTGAGAGAATTTATTATCTTGAGCTGTTTAATCCTTCTGCTGGAAGTATTTTATTTTGCATATATAAGTAAAAGTTTGTGGATCAGATACTGAAACTCACATATCTTATTTTCTAGGCTACCGGCTCCGGAATTATTATTACCTGTAGGCTATTTTAGAAAAACCACAACCGTTTCAAGAGGAATGTCTGAGAGAGGTCAAATTCTGTAAATTTATTGACAAGGACAGTAAATGAACAACAAATCAGTGGTCTAATTTAACTAGGCATGAAGTAGATTAACATTTTAAGTGACTGTACCAAGCACTTGAACTGCTTTACAAGAGGATTATGCTTTAAAGTCTCAAAGGCTTAACGGTAAGTGGCAATGACACTTTTCAATAGTTTTAAAAGGCAAAAATTGAAGCTTATTGTCTTTACTCCTGTTTAAGCATTTTAATCCTGAAATCTTACACCTCTGAAGCAACCTTAGAAGAACCCTAACAATTTTATGCATGAGCAATGCACCCAGACCACCTGAAATAACAAAAAAGTAGGGAGATTTTTTCAAAGATTTGTTTGTGTTGGAATCTCATGAAACATGATCAGCACATCCACTACATTCAGGAGATTACATAAAATATTTTAAATTTTTAAAGCTGTTCAGCTTAACATGGAAGCAAAAATAGTTCCCTGGTCAGCATTTAAGCATAGACTGTACAAATAATTCAATAATAACATCAGCCCAAAAACCAAGTTAAGAAAAAAAAATGAGAAAAAAAAGCAGCACCTAAATCCTAGAGTTTCTTCAAATTACATTTTCTGTAACATTTTGTATTACTAGCTGATTAAACCAGTATGAAAACACATTCCTTGCTAAATTCATTTGGGTTGTATTACCCACTTTCCCTCCACCAAGAATGCTGGTAGTTTTACCCTCCCATTTTCCTTCCTGAGAAGTAAAAGAATTTGGATATGAAACAAAACTAAGGTCTGAAAGCCATTTGATTTTGAAGTACATACAAGGAAGTTTCATAGAGCTTATGTCAGCTGCAATGGGCTGGAACATTACAAACAAGTGCCAGCCAAAACCTTTAATGTTCAACCCTGTATCAGTGCAGCAGCTTTGGCATTTAACTTAATAAATATCACTGTCAAGATTCTACTGATGAGGGTACTTCAAGCTGTTGCAATTCACATTTGGCTTGGGACACCTCTGACAAACTGTGCATAGGGTGGCATACGAGAAAGTGCTGGATGGGCACAATAACTCACTTGTCCCAGTTCAAGACTGCATAAATTTTGATATCATATGAAATAAATAATGCAGCAGAGGTACCATATTCTGCCCAGTCACAGCTGCAGACTCACCTGCCATCCATCCACCTTTCATCTTTGTTTCCTGCATCGTGGCAGTTACATCAGGTATGGAAATTGTTTTTGCAATTTTGTTATCAACACCTTTCTAGTTAGCAATGCAAAGCATGGCACTGTGAGGACTGCTATGGGGAAATGAATTCAAGCTCAGCCAGACCCAATACACGTCCTATATATCTGCCATTGCCTAACTCAGTGCACTGTGAGCTATGCTAACCTGGAACAGATATCCTAACAAAGAGAGAAATCACTTCTGATAAGTGGAAATCAAACCATTGGTATTAGCCCTTTAAACTAGTGCATTAGCAAGAACAACATGGGAATTCCTCGGACCTATCCTCTACAACTTGATCACAATTTTGTTAGGGAAGGCTGATGTGTATTTATACCAGTATCTTTGAAGGGCTCTTCAAACTCAAGCATACCACAGTCATCTTGCTTTCCTGACGGGTACTGATATTCTACACAGCTTTCAGGAACCGATATGTGAAGAAGGATGTGCTAATGTAAAGAGGAAATTGAGGAGTTTTCCCTGATCAACATTTTACCAAAAAGGATCTACATAGTATAGATTTCATACCTGTACAACCACATATGGTGGTATTGTATTATAAAATCTGTAGGGGTTTTTGTTGTTTTAGTCAGACTCAAGTTACAGAGAACACATTCTAGCATCTATTAACATCCTGGCATTGCTGGATGACTTCTTAACAACTTGTTTGTTGCCTTAATCCCAAAATACACAACCTTGCACTGTTTAAATTACCTGTAAAAGTCAAATCCCATCTTACACAGGACCTATACACAAAAGCACTTATTTTCATATTTATCAAGCTGGGTTAAGGTACTTTCCGTTGTTTAGTGCTAGTAATACTGAAATAATTTCAGTAGTAACTCCAGTAAAAGAAACCAAAGTCTGAGTCCTTTGTAACAATATGATTATCATCAACATAACTGAAACATAATTGAATGCGCCCTTGCATCCAGCCACAGCATAGTTCAATAGGTTTTAAGAGCTTCAAGTACATCACTTTCCAAATGATCCTGACAATTTTCTGTGAATTCGTATTTGTCTCTGAATTAAATACCTGCAATTCCTGTTTCAGTCAGTAAGCTGGACCAAACAAATATTTAAGTCCATATAATTAAGGAAAAACCTTCACATTTTCCAAAAATTTGCCTCACTTAACTACAATTTTAGAGAATTGTCTAATATGCCATTATAAAATGAGCTACACATACAAAAACAAGGACATCACCTTACATATGAAATGGAGGCTTTGGTAACTGAACAAGCTTTAGTTCAGAGGCCTCAAATCCCAGACAGCATGACTGCTTTGGCCGTTCTTTATCCATGATCTCCTTAACACATTTCAAGTTAACCAAGTATTCATATGCTTTACTAGATCAGGGTGATCAGATTTCCTTTTTGGTATTGAATTTAAACATAGCTCCTGATGTTGCCCAGGGAACAGCACTATGGAACACTCACTTTTGACCACAGCAATAAAGGATGAAGTCTTGCATATTTACTCACAAGAATATCCCAGTGAAAGTCATATCAGAACTTCTGATTGCTCTTTCATCTGACTTTCTAAAGCATAAATTAAGGAACTGATTTTACAACTAAACATTACACTGGCAAGGGCATGATTAGAATCTGGTGTTACTGGTTACCGAGTTCAGGTGAAGCCTTGGCTCCACACCAGAACCACTAACAAAACTTCCAACAGTGGAGTTGCATTGTGTTACATTAACCAGACTACTTCCTACGAATGCAAGGCTCTCTACAATCATAGTGACCTCTTACTAATGATATGCTCTTTAGGACTTTTGATCCACTTTACTGCTTGTAGACTTTCAACCCTGAAACAACTACATGAAGATCTCCTATCAGTTACTGGAAAGTCATTCTTTTTTGTGGAGTACCTACACAGTAATTTTCAAACCCAGAAGCTCACAGGAGATGTAATCCTTCACAGTGAGGTTGAGTGTGGCATTCTATTTATGATCAACATATAGAGAAGTGGAAAAGTTGTGAACCCTAGAAGGATTCAACAGTCATTATTTTGAAGTGGCCTATGAATTCTTACAACCAGAAGTTCTGCAAAAGCATGGGGATGAAAAAAATCTGAGTTTAAGTCTCATGTTATTTTAGGAGCATAGGCATCAAGAGACAAGATCTTTTATTGGTTCCAGTGAGTAACTTGAGACTCTTTAACTTGATCTACTGTGAAATTTTGTGAGCACAGAAATCCAGGAGAGACCTTAATAACAGAATACAGAATGCTCTTTAAGCTAAAACAAAGTGTCAACATTTTATCTTCTAACATCTGAGAAAAAATGGTGCAAATTATTTGCCACAATGGCATAAAATTATAGCCTTTTGCAGCACACAGTCTAAAATTATGCTATAAGGCCAGACCATTTTATTGTGTAGTTGATATCTTGTTGGAAAAAATCCAAACATTATTTCTCTTCTTTAGCCAAATCATTATGTGGATTGAATTTGGGCCAATATGTGCATTCAGCAGCTATCTTGCCTTAACCTTTTTTTGTAATTTAGTTAAGACAGAACTGTCTTTACAATGCTATGGATAAACTACATTAAGGGCCTCATCTTAAAGCTTCTATTTTAGGGGTTTTAAGTTCATTTTATTTCACAACAAGCAAATAAATGCTAAAAGAAATACAAAGCCATAAATATACATTCAGGTAATTATGTCAACACACCTTAATGCTGGCCACATGCTACTTCAGAGAAACTGTTAGACAAAACACTAAAATAGTATATGACTCTTCAGTTAAATCAGAGTCCCAAAAAATCTCTGTAAGCTAATGTAAAATTAATCATTTGCATTACAGTAAAATACTGTCCCTTCATCTAAACACTCACAAGCTTCTCATAGCTTACATAATTCTGAAACTTCTGAGTCTGATTAGACATTTCCACATGGCAAGATGAGATGGAGAGATTAACAACTAATCTATTAATCCACTAGTTTCGTACCCATCTATTGCAGAGGTCCTTACAGAAAAAGATGGACACAGAGTTCTACATCCTGAAGATAATGTGTAGACTTCTGTGTGTTTCTACTTAACAGAAACACAGTTTGACACTCCATGTATTTTATAGACTCCAGACTTCTCCTAAATGTGTACAGTAAAATTAAGATTTTGTGAAAGTCTAAATGCAAACACAAACCAAATAATATATTAGCACTACTGTAAGGTGTTACAGTCTTGTTAGCATTTGCCCCTATCTAAAAAGAACAGACACAGGCATATTGCATAAACTGATTCACTCAAAGTAATGGTACAAGTAATGTATTAAGTATAAACTTGACAAGAGATAGTTTAGCATTTTTCACAACTTGCTCTGAAGAAATTAAAATATACTATTAAGACAAGAAGTAGAATCAAAAGAACACTTACATGCCAGAATGTGACTTAGCGGGTTTTTTTACCATGTAAATTTTGTAACATGCAATATACTTTTTAATACTGTTGACTTTTTAAGGATAGCAAGGTATTTCTCAAAGTGATAAAACTATAATAGGAAAAATAAGTCTTCTTTCTTTCTGCTTTTCCCTTTTCACCATTAATAACAGAATTGTTGAGACTGGAATGGACCTCTAGAAATCATCTAGTCCAACCCCCTTGTTCAAAAGAGGGCCAACTGGAGAAGGTTTCTCAGGGCCATGTCCAGACAAGTTTTGAGTATCTCCAAGAATGGAAACTCCACAACATCTCTGGGCAATTTGTTCCGGCATTTGATGACTCTCAAAAATTTTTGCCTCATGTTTAAATGTAATTTCCTGTATTTTAATTTGCACTCAGTGCCTCTTCTCCTCTCACTGGGCACTACTGAGAAGGGTCTGCTCTCTCTCTCTCCATCCATTAGGTATTTACAGACATTGCTTGGACATTACTGAACTCTCTCTCCTTTATGCTGAACAGTCACAGCTCTCTCAGCTTCTGTCTGTCAGATGCTCCAAACCTTTAATCATCTTTGTGGCCCTTCACTGAGCTTGCTCCAGAATATCAGTATCGGTCTTTTACTGGCATGCCCAGGAATGGGCATAGCACTCCAAATGTGGTCTCAAACAGTTATGGTACAAGGGACGGACTGCTTCCCTTTGCTGGGCAACGCTCTTCCTCATGCAGCCCAGGAGGCTGCTGGCTGCACTTGCCACATTTATCACCTTTGTAGGTGACTGAGGTGAGGCTGACTACTGGCCTGTCGTTCTACATATATACCCTTCTTGAAGACTGGGTTGACATTCACTTTCTTCTAGTTCTCAGGAACCTCCCCTTATCACCAGACCTCTCAAAGATAATTGAGAGTATCCTTACAATGACATTTGCCACTTTTTCAGCATTCTCAGGTGCACCCTACCAAATCCCACAGACTCATGTATGTCATTACTGGCCCCAAACTTCACATCTCTGACCAGTTCTTCCTGGTTTGTATGTATCAGGTCCAGCAAAGAGCCTGTGCTTCCATAAAGAGCCTGTGCTTCCCTAAAGAGCCTGCATCCATTCATTGCAGTGCTCCAGCAATGTAAGCTATCCCACTATATCTCTGGAATCCCAATGACATAATAACCCTGGAACTGATGCAGGCCTTGGATTCCTCCTGCATTAAGCCAAGAATTGTTTTAAAACCTGTTACAAATAGCATCTTTAAAATAACCTAGTAATACTGTTGCCTAAAAGAATAATTACATATACAAAAGAACTCCTTCAACATCAACAGAGGAAAGGAACAAACAATCCTGTGCATTTTATTGGTATTGAGGTACAGTCCCATTACAATTTATCTTTCCCCTTCTTTTTTAAACTAAAATGCAATATAGAAAAAACATAAAAAGCCTGATTGGTCAATTAGCGGTAAACACAAAGCCTGCTCACAAAAATGGAAAAAAAATAGGCACAAAGCAATCTGCTTTGGACATGTAACTACACAGAACTTCACAGTTACGGCCCAGTTTGCTCAAGATTGTAAGAACACTTTTTCTGAACTACAACTTCTTTCTGCACAGAGATCCAATACAAGGGTTGCTCTTGGGCTTCGAAATCACCATTGGTAAAGATGCATGTGGCTGACAAGATATAGGTCTCTTACTCTTCTTCATGGTAAGAAAACGGTCTTCCTTTGGGGGAGGCACATGTACCGGTTTCCAAGGAATGGGGTTACAATATGCTGGAGCTGGATACAAATTTCTATCAGCACTCCCTAAAACATTTAGAAAATACACGTAACTAAAAAGGAATATTTACACTACAAGCTTTCCAATGCAAGCACTTATAATAATCATCTAGACTAACTACAACACAACAGTGTCTTCAGAGAAAGACAGCACAGGCACATCGCATAATTTAAAGTGATTCAAAATAATAAATATTCCACCTTTTTTTTTTAAACCAGTAACTGGCATATTCTTCACCTGTACTTAAATAATAAGCAGGTTGAATGCTCAGTCCTTTGTGTTCTTAATAACTGTAAATGTCTACAAATTGGCTACTTTGTTTTACCCAACCACATGATGGATACACTTCAAAGTTTGTAATACATTCTACTGAATGACACAAATGAGTAGAGAAGTATTTTTCAAAAATCATTTAAATAAATGATCGCAGCTGTCAGTAATGTAATGAAGGTCCAACCAAAACATGAAGGCAAGGTGTATCACTATTTACAAATAAATGTAAGCAAAAGAGAAAAGGTTGTTCACTTGCTTTGTACATGTTTCTTAAACACTCAGAGACCAGAATTTTGGTCCCAAAACTATTTCTGTTGCAAAGTCAAATGGAAGCAATTATTTTAGTTGCATAGAAAAATAACATGTAATACAATACTATTTCTTGCTGCTTTTCTGCTTTTGTACTATGTGGGATGACAAAAAATACAAAAATAAAGTAAGACTTGTGAAACACCACACTATGAACAGCATTCTCTTCCACGCTTCCATTTCAAACAAAAAAAGGAATAGGATTACAGAAGCCAAGGAGGTGCCATGCACGTGAAAAGTGAAACAGAAAGGAAATTTTAGCTCAGAATACAGATTGATGCCCCTGTTTCCTTTTTCAGACAGGACTTCTGTCAGCTTCTTATTGTTCTTGTATCTCAAAACCCCACCTCTTTTCTAAGGGGGATTCAGGTGTGCTAAGGTGGCACACACCTTCTGTAACACGAAAACTAACTTTACAAGGATGCTGACATAACTAATTTGCTTCACAGGAACCAGTGATTTGCTCTAGTGATTCCTATGCCTGGTAAGAAAAATCAAATAAAATCATAATTTGGTACGCCACATGATTATCTCAAATAATACAGTTTTCCTCCCAAATAACAAAAAAGGCTAAGAAAAATACACAAAAGGTCTCAGAATCTGTTTCTATGACTTATACCATAGTATAAGTAGTCACTACTATGTGCCAAAATTAGATACGAGATGAACGTCTTAAACAGCCTTCATTTTACATTAAAATATTAGAAGGAAGGAACCACAAAGCGAAGTCACTGCATATTTGTGTACTAGACATACAAACCTGTAGACTTCCCATGTGGGAAACCATAACCATTTAAAGCAGGCTGTGGTTTATTTCTAGCATTTTGCAGCCATTCCTTAAAGATTTTCTCCGATCTTGTTCTCTTCTCCTGTAGCTCAGCCTCCCGTTCTTTTTCTTTTTCCTAAAAATTAAAAAAAAAAATTAAGGTACTCCTGGACAAAGCCCTGTACAATAGACACAAAATAATAAATATTTTTTGCAGATTTCCAGACTGCTGAATATATTTCAAATATGTCTTCAAATACAAGCACCTTTTCCTAACAATGGAAAAGATGCATTTTTTGGTTTAAGTCTGAAAAAAAAATTTAAAAACCCCAAACTCCATGTTACTCCAGTGTTTCCCTGAGAAAAATTCAAAAGGCTATTAACAAAAATGCATTAATGTGCATCTTACTTTGCTGACCATACCACAGTGTCTCTAATGCACTAACATTGCAACTCTTGAAAGGTTTTTTCATGTACAACACTGCCATTTGATATCAATATATTCAATATAAGTTGAATGCAGATTAAGTAACTCCATCTAAATAAATGATCAGTTTGTTAATACCTTTTCTTTTTTCTTCTTTTCTGCCTCTTCAGCTCTCTTCTTCTTTAACCATTCTTTATACTTTATGTCAGCCTTTTCTTGTAACTGCATTTTTTCTAGTTCCCTTGTGGCTTTTTCCACCATTTCTTTGCTCAGCTTTCGTTTCCTTTCTCTTCTTTCCTATGTGAAACATATCAAAAAAACAGAACAGAAATTTTTCAGTATATTTCAAGAAGCGATTCTTTTGAGGAATACAGTTAATTTTATTACACAATTACAAAGAAAATTATCATAAACCTGAAAATATATGTGATATTGTAAGCTCTTTGAAGTCAGAACCTATCCATCGCTAGATTCCAGGTAAGATAGTTTTAGACTTGTCTAAACTATCAAAACTATAAACTTGTCAAAAAAGATGATAAAAATTTTACTTCCAGGTCTCCTCATACTATTGTGTTTACTACTCTTTTTTATTTATTCTGAGATTTTATTAAAACACTTCAGACACTTCTCAATATTTCTGGGAATGAAATACATGTTGCTATTCTCAACAATGGTGTGTTAGCTTTACTTGTTGGTGAATCTAGAGCAAACTACAGTTCCAAATGGAAGTCAGGTAAACTGCCCCATTCTAAGAGTCACTGAGATATACAGATTGTTCAACACACTTAAGCAGAAATTAACAGGAAAATAAAAAGTTCACATAAAAATCCAGTTCATGTTTTGTGGTATTCTCTTAAGTTTTTTATACTCTTTAGCTTATTCACAGAGGGATTTATTTATTCAATAAATCAATCCACACATCTCTCCTGTTCAAATTATGAAAGGGAAAATGAGAAAACACATTCTAGGGCAGGCAAAATGGTAACTTGAGTGTGAAGTGAAATTGCTGCCCATATGATTTGGAAGACAGAATACACCAGAGGTGTCATTCACTTCTACATCTTTTCAGTGTGTGTGTATCCAACAACAATGTTCTGAGGATCTTTCTCTAAGCAAACAACCATGTATCCACTGGCCTTTTCTTGATCTGGAGAGGGAGATATTTTCATGTGAAGAGTAACAATAGTTCTCACTTCTGTTCCTTGTAACCATTATGAAGTGTCTGGAATCTACTGATTCAATACTACTTCTGCTTAACTCGCTTAGCTCTGAAGCAACCACATACACATGCAGAAGCAAAAATCTACCAGACAAGCTGCACACATGACTTGGAGGAGAGGCACAACACTTAAGACCAGTTTCCTCTTAATACAAAAGAGCTGTTGAAAAAATACGTTGTTTTTCTTTTAAGAAATCTTCTACTTATACACTTCCCTGCACACTCTTCTTGAATAAAGGAGATATGTAGTTTCTTGTATGTATGTAATATGTAAACTTATTCTGACTCAGGATTATTACAGTTGGCAGTATGGATATCAAATGCCTAGAACTACAGCTGCAAAGTATAATAAATAAATGAAATACAGGAAAAACACATTCTCAAGAAAACCAGAAATACACTCCCATTCCCATTTTACCATTATATATTACCATTTTTCCCATTAAAAGAACAAAAAGGCAGAAAACTAGAGCTCTCCCCATGTGTCCCTCCCCCACCTTTTCCCAGGTTTACTGCACTTCTGGAAAATCCAATTACGCATAATGAAGTAGAAGCCATAATACTGGAGCTGGGGACCAGCACAATTCCTTCAGTCTGGTCTAAACAGGATACCTGCTGGTTCAGTGCTTGTCCCCCATACCAAAACTACCAGCAATCCAATAAAGTAGCACATAGAGAGTAAAAACTTCAGCTTATACTGCTCTGCAATACACTTACCTCATTTCTGCCAAGAAAGAAGCCAGTTTACAGAACTGCTTGAGTTAGTGTGTCCTGTTCTGTTTGCCAATACCAGAAGCATTACTACAATTTTAACATCAGCAGCTATACCACGCACTGTGGGATTTCCCCCCACCACACCCCACCTGCCTCCTTTTACAGGCTATGGTTTATTACGTCTGTCTACCATAATCTCCAAGGTGGATGCTTCTTCACCTAAAATCATAAAGATACTTTCAGCAGTACTGCTCTGGTATACTCTTGTCAAATATTCTTACTTGACAACAAATACTTCTTTGTGTACACAACGCACACAATGCACACAATTTCACAAAACAATTTCAACTAGCTATTAGCTCTATTTTCTCCTTGGTTTTTTGGTGTTTGGTGGGGTTTTTTCCCTTTCACTTTTAATACATTCTAGCAAACATCAACTTAATCTGATTTGTAGTATAGGGAAAATGGTCAAATATGAATACACTCCAATTTCAATGCATATCTGGAATGTAAAACTACATAGAATTATAAAACAATTGGTCTTATTAATATGACTTCACAACACTGAGGCCTGTACATGTGATAAAACTATTTACAACCAAGACCAATGAAAAACTACATTTCATTCTGGGAACTAAAAAAAGGTGAGATTCTGAAATGTTTTTATGCTAATGAAGAATGGAAACAAGATCTTTCTTAACGTGAAACAAATGCTTCCATATTTAAAAATGTTGAAAAGAAAAAATAATGTATTTTTGGCAAATTATTTAAATATCACCTTCCTGAAAAAAACAAATAACCAGTTGTCTAAGCTTTTCCTCCTTCTTCATCTAAAATTCATCTCAATCTCTTTTATTCAGAGCTGTTTCTCTGTCTCTTCATTACCAAATACTCCCCAAATGCACCAAAAACTCCAGTTTTGAGACAATGGTTGTCTGGAACACATAAAAAGCATTAATGTAGATGAGAGATATACGTTAAATCAGTGAGTTAAACTATGGGAGAAGGTGGCTTACAAAGATTTCACACATTTTGTTGTTCGCTGACTTACCTCTGATGTACATGAAAGTAAGTTACAAAACTAAGGATCTTCCAAAACTACAGTCTTTAGCTAAAGGTCTTATTGTATAAAAGACATGAAAGTAAATATAGGAGAAAACTGAAAAATCAGGCTACTTCCATACCTATGGAGTTGTTCCATCATGGAAAACCATTATAAGCAGAAAACAGACTAAAATCTTTCTAAATACTATAAAAGAAAGGCAGGGAAGCTTCTTAAATTATGTATCTTAAATCACAATACTTAGATGAGTTTAGCTACTATCTAGGCTGACTCAAAGTTAAATTAGGTCCTATGTAAACAATAACATGCCACACACACTATCATGAAAGCCACAACTATTCGTAAGTTTACTTCCAGTGAGACATCCGTAAGACACGGAGACTCCCTGCAGAATTGCAGGCTTTACAGCAGCCTAGAAATTTTTCTGCAGACAAATCAGAAACGCTTCCTCCTTCCCTCACAGTCAGAACAGCTTTTCCTTCACAAAGTTAGTGTACACCACATTCCCAGCTACTTTAGTAACCTGTTTCATGTCAAGCTTCTGTCACCCTGACCTTCCCAGCTTTTTCCCCATCCTCATTATAAAAGTCTATCAAAAATGCTATGAATGTGCATATTAATGTACATGTTCTTCACTCCTTCTTTTACTTTCCTTCCATGTATATATGAGGGAAGAAATTATTTGTTTATGCTTGGTGTTGTTTAGATGGGGGTTTTAAAAATTCTCTTTGATCTTGTGTTCAAAACAGTCACAATGTATTCACTAAACCACTAGTAAATTTACATACACTAAAATATGGTTGCAGGTATTACATAAATTAAGGTATTGATTGTAAAACATCCAATTACTCATTGCAAGAAAGGCTTGTTCTCCTGCCACCCTGCCCAAGCACATAACTAAGGAGAAAGGATACAAATCTACCCTGAAGGTTCACCACTCTCTGCTGTGATTCTATCAAGTCTCAGAACCTAATGAAGTCTGGGCTAGGTCGGTACTTGGAAATCCCCCACCCAACACAAATCCATCTGTTCCACAAAGCAGTGAATGGTGACTCAGTTCACAGCATGTGTCTTACTGAGTCAGTACTAATCACTAACTTTTCAAGAAAAATCAGACCTACATGTATGTGGTGAATGGTCAAATGGTCAATTTTAAAATTTGAAGCGTCCCACTTTCTTCCTGACAGAAGGTAGAAATATTAAATCATTTTCCACGCAGGAAAAAAAAACAAACCCTGATTGCTTTTGAAACAGAGGCACTATATCCAATTCAAAGAAAACTACTAAAATGTATATTTCTGTATCTTCACATCAATGACTAAATGAGAGGCCGGAATGCGCAAAGTGCAGGGGTGTTTTTTGTTCTGCATTTTCTACGCAGACTGTCACCGAGTAGAAGTATTTCCAGAAACAAATGATGTGACTCATATTTTTAAGATACTTCTCACAGCAATCCTTTCCATCTTATGGTCCACAGAATGTGACATCATCTTTCTTTTCACAGATAAGGGTTCTACTTCACAGCTGTTTGCTGACATCTTAGCTAGCATATTCTGGCATCATTTAATGCTGACTGATGGCAAAATACAGGAAAAGCCCACATTGCCAACATTAGAACACACATCCCAATTTACTTGTTTATCCTCATAATAATCCTGAACATCAACCACTTTTAGCAGTCTTGGAAATCTGGGTCATTCAGACAATTGTAATTATCTTTTCAATTTTGCCCTATAACCCAAATCAGTGACCAAGCCTAGGCCACAGGAATACTTCTTTAATCTCTCTAGAATTTCCATGTGAAAACAACAAGAGGCTAGAAAGGAGGTCAACAGAGGTCTGAGCTGCAGATGTCTCCTGACAGGCAAGTTTATATCCATTTACTGCTGAAGCTCACACAAAGTCAATGCAGACCCCACTGCAGTCTGGGAACCAGAGAATTACTGGATCTTTCTCCCACACTGCGTTCATTTCATATGGGGACTCAATGTATTTGACAAGCACAAAGTTTTAATGTACTTGGTTCCTGGAACACTCTTGGGATTTTCAGAAGAATGTGGACTCCACGAATGCTGCTGAAATACATCAGCACTCATATTCACCTGTCACTCTGAATTCCTCTTCCAAAAGTCTGTCTAAAACTCATTCTAACACTCATCATGAAAAATTAGTTCATTCTACTTACAGAAATCTAAAGGTAACTAAGATTCGGGTACAACCTAAAATTATAACCATGGCATTGATCATGCATGACATCACAGAAAAAAATTTGTGTAAATAAAGACTTTACAGGTTCAGAGAGTAAAAGACCCACAATATGAAAAAAAAAAATCCTTAAGAAATTAAGCCCAGACTCACAAGACAATTTAGATATGTAAAGACAGACTTAGGTATGTAAACAGAAAATTTTAATTCTTAAATGCAGTTGGTTCTCATGATTGGAAATCATTTCTACTAGAAACTTCCCTCACAAACACATTTCTTGAAAGGGTTCAGTCTTGAAAAAAGTGGACATCTTAGCATCTCTTTCAAGTCTAAACTGTCAGCAAAAACCACAGTACATCAGGCTCTACATTAGCAACCAGTACTTTGACTCAACAACAGTTCAGCTGTAAGAACATTAACCTAGGACAGGGTAGATCTGCATTTCATTACATTTCTGCCTGAGATTCCAACCATCATGTCCCCAGGCTGCAGGCTGGGATGACAGGATTCTCCATCCCTTCTGTGGAAGTGGTACCATTCCTCACAAAATAATTAACAACTCATTGGATGAAAGAAAGACAGCATGAGCAAGCATAGCTTTTGAACTTGAAAGTCATGCTTGAGCTGTTGAACAATCTGTGCTCTGTATTAACTGTGTTCAGATAAAGTACACATTAAACAAAAACCCTTTGGTGTACGAGTTGGCATCTAGGTGTCTCTTCTGAGAGGAATTACACAGCACACCAAAAAGGGAAGTCTGTTCCAAGAACACTGTCATTCATTACTATACAGTGTGTTGGTTCTAGGCTTTCACATACTTCTTACTGCTTTTTGCTTCTCATAAAGACTATCAGCCAACAGCACAGTAAATAGTAAGAACAAATTTTCAATGAAAAAGCATTCAAACAGAACTTTTCCATCCTGTACCTAGTTTCCATTAAAATTATATTTTTCAATAAGTAAAGGGGACTTAATGAAAATAAAAGAACAATAAAAATGTTGAACATCCAAATTCTATTCTTAATGCCTGCTTGGTCATATTGGGGTGACTCTATGATGCGTATCCCCTATCAAGTCCCATGCCCAAAAAATTAATTTTGTGCCTTTTCTGTGCCTTTAAACTGAGCTTGAGGAAAAAAACAAACAAACAAACTTTTCAAAGTAGTTTCTCAAGGACACAGAGATACACTCCTCTGCGTTCTCTGGCTGCAGGAGCAGGAGGGAACACCCTGATTGCTTTCTTCAGCCAGCGGTTTCGGTTTTTTTTCCTTCTCTTCCCGGCGTGAGACAGAAAGCTGAACTTTGTTTCCTGGGACTCTGGTTTTTCCCTTTTTCTCTTCTGGACTGTTCAACAACATCAGAACACATCGGGAGAATTTTTCCCCGAGGCCTGGGGGTGGGCCCTCGCCGACCCAGCTCCGAGGAGGAGAGAGACCACACCTACAGAAGGACTCTGAAATCTTCCCAGGTTTCTCTCTATAGCGAGAGGTTTCATTTCATTATTTAGCATTATTATCCTTTTCCTGTGTGTTTGTTAAATAAATAGTTTTTATCTCTTTCACTTTCCTTCGAGGAAAATTTCCTTTTTTCCCTGAACCCTGTGGGGGGAAGGGTGGTTGTAACCTGGTTTTCTCTCAGAGGATATATTGCTAGATTTTGGCCAAACTGGCACAACTTCTAAGAAAAAAAAAATTGTCGCCTTATTCTCTATTCAACAATGCAGAAAGTATTAGAAATGCTACAGTCGAATTTAGATTGATATTCGAACAATTGGTTTTTTTCAATGGAAACTTCAATGTACTTTCAATGTCTAAAACTCATTCTAACACTCACCGTGAAAAATTAGTTCATTCTACTTACAGAAATCTAAAGGTAACTAAGATTCAGGTACAACCTAAAATTATAACCATGGCATTGATCATGCATGACATCACAGAAAAAATTTGTGTAAAGTAACTTCAAGGGAACTTCACTACTTGTGCTTTTACAACTTTGCTAGGTATCACATTATTACAGCATAAAGAATTACATGCAAAGACTAAATACAAGGATGTTAACAAAATGAGTTTCAGAATTACAGTTATTTTGGGATGCAAGCATTCCTCTGAGGATTTCTCTTACTGTTGCAAACATACGCATAACACATGTAGTGGGTTTTGGTTTGGATGGAGTTAATTTTCTTCATAGCAGCTCCTGTTGTGCTTTGTTTGGATTTGTGAACAAAACAGTGTTTGTTGATAACACAAGTTATCACTTATCAGTGCTTACAAAGCTTCAAGGTCTTTTCTGCTTCTCATCCCATCCCACCAGTGCATAGTCTGGGGGTGCACAAGGAGTTGGGAGGGGGCACAGCCAGAACAGCTGACACCAACGAACCCAAGGGATATCCCAGACCATACTGCTCAGCAATAAAAGCTGGTGGGAGCAAGTGAGGGGCTATGTGGGCTCTCAGCTGCCTACTGGGGCTAACCCACAACAATATATAATATAAATATTTATATATACACACATGTATATATATGAATTGAATACTCTAGATATTTCTAAGTTCATGTTCTATTGGCATTGTAAAAATGAAGAAGCTTTGCAGAGTCAGTAAAGGTGGATTAAATATGATTTGAAGATACCATTTTAGATTGTCAAAGGCAGAGTACACTGCATCAGAGTTGATTTTTTAAATATGTAATCAAAAAGCTGTTGTCATCAGGCCTGACCTTTAATCCTAATATTTTATTCAGCAGTAATTCATAAGAGGTTCTGACAGTTATGACAATGTTAAAGAATTAAACAGTCATGGCAGTTTACAGGCTCTTCACAGTTTATGCATTCACAATGCATTTCTCAAAAGCTTTTCATCCTTTGATTTGAAACCAGTACTTTGATTTAATCAGTAATTGCACAATTACAGGTACCTTCCTGAAGTGTCCACAGCTGACGACAGGAATGAAAGAGACTTCACATTACAGGATCAGAAGTTCACATAAAACAGGAAAAGAAAAAGCCTTGGCTACTGCCAAAAGCAAGATTCCTATGCTATGGCAAAATATTAGGAGGTAAGTCTTATATACCTCAGGTTCTGCAGATATGGTCTTGTAAACACGGCACTCTCAATAGGTAGGCAAGTCTTAAACCCAAATTATGCCTACAACTGTAAAAGCAGGGGCTGGGCTCCCATTTACATGAATGTAAGAACACTTCATGTGAGACTACATAAAGAGCAACAGTCAAAACCATTCTCAGTTCTTTAAAGAATTAACAGTAAAAGAACACTAGCAAAGAGTTCTCCATACTGCACCTCATTCTTGGAAGATGAGGTTGTAAGGGTAGGGTTTTCTTCCTGGAAGAAGGCTATGTATATCTTGAATCAATTAGTTCAAGGGAAAATGAGGGAAAAAATAAATTCAACTGGTTTCAGAGAGCAGCTTACATATATTCCAAATCAGAAGAGAAGCTCCAGGAACTTCCACTGATTAGAACACAGTAAGTTATCAGTCAGTAGGACCAGTGCCTGGTCACACTGTGAAGGAACTTGGAATTGAACCATACTGAACAAGTTCTCAAGAGTGGTGGTCTTGAAAGGAAACACTACAAAAGAAAGTATGAATGAGTGATCAACTCTGAACATCTATGACCTTAACTATCACATTATTTTACTGCATGTTTTTTATCCAGCCAGAGTTTTGTCATCACATATTAATTGAACAGAATTTAGGTGAGAGAGAAAAATCCTTGGAAGGAACCAGAAATGGGATTCCCAAATATTTTGAAGATAAGTAGCAGTACTTTTTATCTTCCTCCTTAAACTGTAATTTACCCAAGTCTGTAAACAGTCTACCCATCATCTACAACCAGCTAAGTCAAAGAGTAACAAAACTTCTATTTGTTAAACAAGAACATATTTGACAAGCCAGAAGTCATACAGATGCCACTATAGAGAGAAGCTTTTCAAAATGTATCACACAAGTAGGTACCCCAATTCAAGTAATTCCAAAACACAGTTTAGAGGAATGTATTGAAGGTGTTGGTTGCTTGTTTTGTGTTAAACTTACTCAGTGGTGGAGAACAATGACTGAAGTTAACTCATTTGTTCAGTATCTACATGGAGTCACAGGAGATTACCGACTTCAAAGGTCTCTTTAATGATAAAATTCTAGCCATTCTTTACCTCTTGGTTTTATTTGCAGTAAAAAACTCCATTCTAAGAATGGGTCCTTTCTTGGCTGCTCCCCCTCCAAAAAAGAAAAAACTCACAGTGCAATAATGAACAGACAGAGAGAAAATAGGCTTTCACAAGCATTAATTCTAATCTGAAGAAATGAAATACAAATTAGTTTTCAATCTTGAATACCTATTCAAGATGTAGTTCAATGATGATTCGGCAATCAAGGATGTCAATTCCTTTTGTTTCAAACTCTGCAGTTCAGCTATAAGCGCCTTATCAAGATGGAGCCTAAAAACAGCAATTAGTAATCAAGCAAGTATCAGAGAGATTAAGACAGATTCTAATGACTTTGCTCATCTATCTTCAGTTCTGCATACCACTTAAATTAAGGCTACTTTAATAATGAAAACAGGACACTGAACATCAAATTTATTTGCTCAGCATTTATAACCATAACAACCTCATTTTTATCAATAAATCTAACAGTAACTCAGAAACAACAGTTCTAGTTACATAAAAAATCATGTTATTTTCATTTTTCTTCTGGAATCAAAAGCATGTTTAGAGTTATTTTAGAGTTAAAATATTTCAACTGATACTCCTATGACTTGATAGAAGTCAACAGACGATTTAGTGTTTGCCCACAAATGACTCAAGAGGGAGAGAAAGTAAGACTATTTTTGTCCAGGAGAGATCCAGCACCTTACTGAAAATTGTACAGGCATTGTTAGGTACAGGAAAGTGCCTAACAATTGATTTTATTAAGCTTTTAATTCCTAGTGAGCTGTAAAATTTTGCCATAAACAAATATTTGTATAAACATTATTTCATGGCTTAGAATGTTCTTTGATGGTTCATTATTTCAAAATATTACTTCTAGTTCACTTACAACCTTTAAGAACCACAAAAGCTATTTACATAGATAAATACTAAATGGCTAGGATTCCTTTCTTTTCAAAAATAGTTTATGTAAAATGATTAGAAGCATAAGAAAACTGTAACAGCATATAATTTTTAATCTATATTAAATAATTTAAAAAGTGAGCACAAACAGTGTTCAAGCTTTGCTTCCTAACCTCACCCTAAAGGACTATATTTAACAGTTAGAGCATCACAACTGAAATTGCCATACAAGAATACTGGCTTGACATACAGAAAACCAGAATTCTTTTATGCATACACAAACATTTTACTTCTGACATAAAAGTCTCTCACATTCACAGTATAAAGACTCTTACAGCAGTGTCTCCTGGTGCTGGATGCTCAAGATGAAGGAAAAAGTTTTATGTATGCTCAAGTGTGCCTTACTTTCTTCATCACTACAGTACTGAGCAATGGAAAAGGATACAGACTTGTGGAGATTACAGAGATAAGATCCCTGAAAATACTGCCTCTTGCCAAATAAAGCATTTTCTGCACTCTACATGCAGGGCTCAGAATCAATAACCAAATTTGAAAAAGGTGAGTGCTTAATACAAATTTCAGTAAAGTATACTGCAAGTTTTGCCTCAAGAAGCACCTTTTGATATTTCTACAAGGAAATGAAGTGTTTTCCAAATAGGAGATATATACACAATCCCCAACAAAATTATATCAACCGTCAGTGCTCATGACTCTAACCTTAACTACAGATGAAATCTTGATGCAATTTTAAACATCTTAGTCACTGAACTGACATATTTATCCTTCAGTCTGTATCCAGATCCACAAATAATCTTGCGGAAACTTGAAGTGGGACAGTCTATGCAGCACAAATATCCTATAGACAGCTAAGCTTTTAAGTTCAGTTTGTCCTTGATTTGAGTGTGGTTTATAGGAAAGACTAGCCAATGAATCATCTGATTTAAATTAAAATCAGCTTACTTTTCTAAACACTTGGGACATGTTCTAAGGATGACCTTATGCTTCCAAAACATAATATGATGAAGTCCAGACACAACTATGTTTTTTCGCCTGTCCTCTGGGCTGGTGTGATTACCATAAAAAAGACCTCCTATTCCCACTGACAACAGAATAGAAGTTGTTAACCAGTAAATCCACAAAGTTCCAAGGAAAATCCCAATAAGTAGAAGTTTATAGAAGTTGAAGGAGGGGGTAGGGGTAGTGACGAGGAGACAGAAGGAAAACTTCTGGTTTTGAACTGGAAGTATTTTAAGAGGCAGATCAACTCTTTCAAGCCAATGAATAGTTACAGACACCTAGAATTTAATTTTCACTTAAATTTCATTTTGGAAGAAGAAAATGGCATTGTATGTACTGAATAATAAATCTACTTTTTGCTGTGTAATTTAATTAGTAATATAAATAATAATAAATTAATCAAGCAGGATAGGTTCTGCTGTTTATACCAATTATCCAACCAGCATTAAGACTAAGATTAATTAGGTTAGATCCAAACATATGTTGTTCTAGGCTGAATCTGAAGAAGGAGTTCTGAAATAATGAAAACAAATGTATGAGGTCTGCCCATCCAACACAGCTAGTGCTATTGGGATATTTTTAGTGAATTTTCATCTGATTTTATTCAGAAACAGAAGTACAGAACAGTAAACAACTGGTATTGCTACAGACCATAAGACAATGAACACGTACGCCCATCAACTACCAGAGGCTGAACATGCCCTGGTCTCCCAAGCGTTCCCAATTCTGCCATCCAGTGCATATGCTCACTTGGTGTGACACAGCTGTACAGAGCCCCATTGAGATCAGGATTCTGTCTGTTTCTGACCTTGGACTCAGGCATCGCCCTCAAGAGAACTTAGAAATCTTTTGATCCCACCCAGAAATTAATTATTGAATGAAGGAATTCCCAATTACTAATTTTGGTCTACTAGGAATTTCTTCAATCTGGCCCCAAACCTCAATGATCCCTCTAAACCTTACCATGCTCTTTGCCTGTTCATGGTGATATTTAACTAAATCCTTCTTCTGGCTCTACTTGGTGTACAAGACATTGCACACAGTCAAGGTGTACACTTAACCCAAAATGTCTGGACACTGAACCTGGGAAGTCTGGGTACATTAAAGTCCAAAACCCCAGCTATAATTAGCAGAAAGCTACTGCCCAAGATGTACACCAATTATCAGTTATCTGACTACTCAGAAAACAAATCCCTTTGTACCTTACAGAAAAAAAACCATCAGCCTTAAAAAATGTTTAGCTATTTTGGCATGTTTTTATAATTTTCAATTAAAGCAGCCATTTACTCAGCAAACTAAAAGCATGGATGTCCAAACAGACTGAGTAAATTTTACATAGGCTTACTCAAGCATGGCATATACTAGAATATTTCCAGCCCATGCAATATTTACCTCTTCTCTTTTTTTCTGGACCCATTCCTTGTGTTTCTCTTCAGCTATCCTTTTTCTTCTTTCACATTCTTGATTTTGCTTCATTTTCTCAAGCTGTACATTCATTTCCTAATTAAAGAAAAAGTATACATCTCAAATCTGTGGTGACCGTTTACAGCAGTACTGTAAATAGTATTATGGCAATAGTGCTGCAGTTAAAACAATGTAAGCATTAGATTTTGGTATTTTTCCTTCACTAAGATTTTAGAGAAGATGAATGACAGTCAACACAGATATATTATGAAATAAAACCAATGGAAATGTATAATTTTTAGGATATTAACTGGAAATACATAATTTAACTAGGTCTTTGAAGAAATTAAATGTATCAAAGTACTCCTCAGTTTATTGAAATGCCTTTTTAGTCAGCAGAATCTTAATCTGCAGCAGTACTTTCCTACCATATTTAAACTTTACATTGTGTACTGCTCTGCACTGTGGAAGGTATCAAAAGCTAAGTGAAGTATTATTCACCTGTGATTTTTAGTACCAGAACTACTACAACTTTAGGGCTTAACCCAAAACTTACTGAAGCCAAAATTATTGCAGATTCTAGCAAACT
Organism: Lycocorax pyrrhopterus obiensis; assembly: GCA_014706295.1. NCBI lineage: Eukaryota > Metazoa > Chordata > Aves > Passeriformes > Paradisaeidae > Lycocorax > Lycocorax pyrrhopterus. The sequence goes on from JACSVZ010000007.1 coordinate 3,114,126, forward strand.
TTGAAACAGAAGTTTTATTTTGAAGATGAGAGAAGAAATTCCAAAGTATCTTTATATGACATACAGTATATATGCAATCACTTGTATCTCTCCAGTGAAGTTAATAAAGAAAAAACAACTAAGGAGACAATTTGAGATGTCTAGCTTCTCCAACAGTAGCATTAACAAAAAGTCCTAATTTTCAATGAAAATTCATACCTTCAAACACAGACAGATGGAATTATTTCCATGAAACTGATTTTATGGTCCCTGAACTGCAGCCAGGTTCAGAGAGGACCCCCTTTTCTTATGACATTGAATTTCTGTTTAGTAGGAAATCAAGAGAAGCTTACAGAAAGCTCAAACACCCACAATACAGACACAGTTTGAAAATACAGTTGTTGCTGTATTGACGCAAAGTTACAGCAAGTAACATCTCCTTTGAGTTCCAAGACACCTGTATTGCAGGTATCCTGGTTTCTGTAAAAGGTGATGGCACTGTAAGTACCTTAGAAGAACCAACCTAATTCCACTCCAAATGTTTATCCACATTTTTGACATCCAGGGCAGACTTGGTGCTAATGTCATCAAAAGATCTGGGACTTCTCAGTTGTTTCTCAGGATATTAGTTTAGAATACTTTTAATACGCAAACATAGCAATAATTTTTTATATAAATATCACATATTTCATTCTCTTTTGGCATCTTAGAGAAGTGTTGATTATATTTTTCCCCCAAATATAAGCTTTCCACTCTGCCTTGCTGCAGTTTGACATCTAATGTTTTCAAAATCTCACAAACTAAAAATATTTACCTATATGACTATCTTCTACATGGCATCAAGTAATGCTTGTCCTATGACCGTTCTTAATACTTAGTTGAGAGACATCTGCTAGCTTACATTTACATTACCAATCCAGAATATAAATGGGAAGTCATGAAACGTTTGGTGGATATTAATGGATCAAAACATATTCCTCAAGTTTAATGAACTACTTTGGTATACTGCTGACCTTTAAAATATTGTTCCTGAACCTTCCAGTGGTACATGTTTTATAAACAACATGAAGTAGCCCACGTAAAACAGCTGTATGCTATATTCACTTTACAGATAATCACAGAAAGTCCAGGAAAACATTCCAGGTCAAATAGTTAATCAGTAACTAAAGTGAGAAATTATCTAATTTTGATGTGATTGTTCTAATCACTACCCAATACTTCCCATTTGATTTTCAACAACAGTATCATTTAATCAACTGCAACTACAAACAGAATAATTACGAAAAGATAGAGTGCTCTCACTTAATTGTGTCCCAGCCCTGGTTCTCAAGAACCGTTCATCTGCAAGGGGGCAAAAGACAGAATGAGGGGGAAAAAATGTTGTAACAGGGATCCCTATCCTGGGAAAGGACACCAAACAGTTGTAAAATTACATGCTAAGTGAGTAACACCACTGTGCCTCAAAACTAACCTAGCTTGGCATACTTACAATCAGCACACACCCTATTTTCTTCTACAACCTACATGCAGGCATACATACCCATGATGAAAATCAAGGTAGTAATTATATACATGTTTTAATCTTCTAAAATCGAACCATTACCTGACAATTGGAAAGCAAAATACTATACAGCACCAGTTCAATGAAGCATAACATTTAGCAAAAGAGAATGCACACAACATGAATCATGCCAGCACTGACAAACAAACACTTTGGAGGCCTAAGACACTAAAAAAAAGGGAAAAACAACTACTCGTGTTTCTACAACCAAAGGAAAAGAAAATCCTGTGTTTGCTATCTTCTATTAGACTTAGAATCAAGCCAATTTGATGTAATCACCTCTGCAGCTCTAGCTTGTAAGCGGGCACGGAGTTCCTTCTCTTTGCCAATGAACCATTCTTCCCATGGTGAAAGGTTATCTTTCAAAGGTGACACTTTTCTCCCCGCTGCTATTTCAGAGTGCTCAGCCTTCCTGCATTAAAAACAAGAAACACAAGAGAATATTATTTATAATGTGTTTGACTGAAAAGTTAAGCAGTGTTACTGTCTTGAAAAAGTACTTTTCTTTTATGGCATAATGTGACAACAATGACATAATTTTTCTACTTGCTTAGTAAATCTCCCTAATGGATAAATGGCATTTATAATGCACCTCTGACCATCCCCCTTACATTCTACATTTTACTTATTAAATTCTAGCTTGTTAGTGATTCTGAACTGATCTAAACAGATCCAAACATTTTTTAGGAATTAAACAAAAAGAACACCTTTCAGGAACTAAACAAAAAGATTACCAGTAACATCAAAGTGTCACTTTCCTTCTCACATATGGAAGCCAAGGAAAAATAGATGTAACACTAACATCCTATCCTTGGTCACAAGAAGGTCCATGTATCTAGTAGTCTTCTGTAGATGCTGAAAAGTTTCAGCAGAGAAATTTTCCAGCTTTCTGCAGCATTCTGTGAGAGTTCTGTGTTTCTCATGAAAGCTATGAAAAACTCTGCTATGGGTTTTTGTAAACTAATTCTTTATCTTGCACCTGCTGTTGTTTGGTCAGGGTTGTTATGGTATACTGAAGAAAGTATTTTCAAATGAATGTTTTACAGCCTCTACCAATCAATTCTAGGAGGTGGATGCTCAGTGACCAATGACCTTATGCCATGCTAGTGACCCAAGTTATATAAACTGATTTAAAATTAATTAAATAAGCCATTATTGCTCCCGGACTTGGACTTTGCATTGTAATTTCTCCCCGGCTGCAGTGCACCAGCGACAGTCTTCAGCAAAAGCAAAGCAAAAGCTAGAATGTATTTTCCTCATTCCAGACGTATACAAGTGGATTCATGGTATCAAGCAACCTCAGCATTAAGAATCCATTCATTATGAATGCATCCATTCAATCCAATAAATTTTCCACTTTAAAATGCTTTCACAGGAAATGTGCTTAAGAAATACAGCTAGCATACAATACTTGATGGTATTATTCAAGGTTCTATTAGACATTTAATAGGATATCTTACATAAGTCACTCATAACTTCCTTACTCATTACTAATGCAGCAATCCTACCCCTGGTCAGAAATATCTTTTATAATATTCTATACATGTAAGTAACACAGTATACTAGGGTCCAAGTCAGCAAAATTTGAAAACATGCCAAGAGATTTCTTTAAAAGATTTCTTCTATCTGCCACAGAATTTTTTCTTGAGAACAAAGCAGTGAAACTAGACTTCATTTTAGTATTTCATATGGATGTAGAGACTCTGGAAATACCTACCTACATACATACTTCACTACAGTGAGGAATTCTGTTTGCTGAATCTAAGCTACCAAAGAAGCACCCAACAAGCATATTATGCTAATGCTCAAGAAATCAATCTTTTAAATAAAAGATATCTGGGCTTTATCAATATAAAAGTACAACATATTCACAGGACACAGCAATACTCTGATACTCTATTGCAAAACATTTTCTGTCCCAATCATCTTTAGAATGCGTTTCTGTGGTAGAAAGCATTTGGGGACAACACCAGTGCTAGGGAGTTTTGTCCTACTCTTCTCTGTTGTTTTACCCATATGTATTTGCGCTAGCAGGACCATTTGCTGGTCAAGTCAGGGGAACTGATTTACACTGAAACCTACCTAGAACAGGTTTATCTCCCTGGACAAACCCACTTTTACAGTGTGCTGCCACAGAGATGCAGAATAACAGAACTGACTGGGACACCCTGACACACAGACAATGCAAGGACAGAAGCAGCACAGATCAAACACTCACAAGCCCAGCACAGTCCAACACATTCTGCTGCACCCTAGGGCTTTTATGCTACAGGATTAATAAAGACCAAAAATTTAACAGAGACAGCTTTTAAACACATACATATAATAACAGATGCCACTTAAGAATGCCTAATAACACATTTTGTAAGGAAATAAGTCTCTGAAAGTTTATTAAAGGATAAAAGTATTATACATTCACATTAAGGAAAAAACCCCATAACTTTGCACAGACTTGACATTTTGGGCAGGGATACTTCCTCAATACATTCCTTTGCTTTGCATGATTTGCATTATGGCACCTAGTACTGGAACATGGCTGACAAATGAAACCAACCTTAGAAAAAGTACTAGGAGAATGAATAAATTAAGAAAAATAATATTTACTATGTCTTCTCTTGTATCAGTACTCATGAAATTCAAGCTGTCAACTTCTCAAAAAAGTTATTCACAGTAATAGATTAAAAACGTACTGTAGACAAGTAAGAAATAACAGAAAATGAAGCTTAAACAGAGGAAAACACAAACTCAGTATTAAGACCTGCTAGGAGAAATACTTCTCCAATACTGTGTCTAAAGCTCTCTGACTGCACCAGAACCCAGCCTTTCTTGGTGTGCATTGCAGCCACCAGTCACACTCTCTCTGGCACACCAACCATGTATTTTGAACCACACAGACCTTGAATTTCACAGGACCATTTTCTGAAATTCTAGTTTGTTCACAGTTACGAACTTCTTCAAAATAATTAAGATAATAGACTTCTTAAGATACCCCATTCTCAAGTGCACATTTATTTCTAAATAAGTATCTTAAATCAAACTGGACGCATTTGGCATTAGACCTGAAGTCTGATTAATAGACAACAGTGATTATCATTTGCCATATATTCACTGAGGTCACACCATCAAACGTAACACTGATCCACAATGAAAGTATGAAAATGCCTAACCCCATTTCACAAGGCCTTCTTTTTACCCTTTCTCTTTTGCAAATATTGCATTTCCCACATTGAGTATCCACCTCCGGTTAATTTTTGTGTAGTTTTAAGAGGACAACAACAACAACAAAAAGATTCAGAGTGTATGTGTACATGGGGGTCTATATAAGAAGTGGTTTTTATTATTATACTTCTGAGATCTTGGCAGCTATACACAGAAGCTGCTATATGAATACTTGGTAGGCACTTAGTACAACACAGCAGCAGCGTTACTCAGAAGCAGTGTCTGCATCAGCAAAGCATGTATTTTGCCCACAGTTTAATAAGACTCTGCCAACTCAGGCCCTAAAACAGGTTGTCTTCAGCTGCATCTTACTGCTGCCAGAGAATACTGCAGCAACAGGCCCAAGAGTTGGGAGCTATTTCAAATAGCCTCTCAAGGTGCAAAGACATGGTGTAGCTTGAACAAATTGCAACAGAACTTTAAGGTGCATGAACAAAATTGCTTATTGGGAAGTATATGGAGAAGTAATAGAAAAACTGAAAGAGAAGGGACCATGAACTAGCTGATCTCTTCACTCTGAAGCTTCTGACTACACTTAAACACTCTTTCCCTGGATTTTTAGCACCTTTCCCAAGAAACGCTTTGAAGTAAAATTCAGTGTGATCCATATTCCTTCACTGCTCTCCATGGAAATTTGAGAACCATGCTGGGAAACCTACACCCCCGTAAAGCTCTGCTGTCCTTTCTTTACTCCACCAGCACTTTTAGCTCAGTTCAGCCTTGCTAGTTACATTCACCACTAGTTAATGCATAAGTCTGTGAAGTTTCCATCACAAAGTGGCATTCCAGAATAGGACAGGCACTCCCTGCTCTTCCCCCTTCTGTTTTAAAGGGAAGAATAAGAATTATTTATTCTGCTGTCAAGCCAGCGAGATCCCAAGTAAAAAGAAGGTGTATTATGCTTGCATATAATTAAAATGGAATAAGATGTAAGCCACAGGAGCAGGAGCTGTGCAACACATGCATATAAAGCTGACTCTGGACCCAGCTACGTACACTATGAAGAAGAACCCTTTAGTCTGCAACTGCTTTTAAATTAAGGCAGGAAAGATTGTAGCTTTTCACCAGGCTCAAGCCAACTGCCTATAAACAATTCATGAGCCCATAAAAATACTCAGCTGTCCACTTAGACGACTTTCCAAGACACCAAAAAAAAAAAAAAAAAGGGGGAACAAAGTGCTTAAAGCACTTATCTATGCAAACAAGCCTGTATTTATGTAAAATAATCTTCTGTCCTCAAGGTCTCCAGGGGAGGGAAATGAGTGCAGGGGCCCGGCTGGTCACCAAAGGGCAGCCCCGAGCTCCCTGCTCGAGCCCGGTCCCCGCCGCAGGGGTTACCTATCGCCTGCCGGGCTCCGGGAGGCCGCCACCCGCTCCTCCTCCTCACAGCCCGGGGAGCTGGCGCGAGACGCGAGGGAGAGCGGGGAGCCTCTGGAGGGGCTGAGGGGGTCCTCGCCCTCAGAGAGCGGCGGGCTGAGGACGGTGGCCCCGCCGTTCCTGGTGCTGCCGCAGCGCCGGGCGCCACTGCTCATGGCGGGAGCCACCGGCGGGAGGCGGCGGCGGTTACCGGCAGGGGCGGTCCGGCCCGAACTCCCGACGGCCCCCGCGGCCCCAGCAACCGGGTCTCCCATGGCCACGCCCCTCCCGTCCCTGCCCGCCTGGCGCCGCCCCGCCGCCCTTCCGCCCTACCCCGAGGCGCCGGGTGCCCGCGCAGCCCTGCTGCCTGCGGTGCGGCGCGGGCCGAGGCTGTGCCTGGGAAGAGACACCGGGAAAAGATGGGGTCAGAACCGGCGGCCCCTGATACGCTGTTGACCAGTGAGTCGAGTCCTCCCAGCACATGGGATCTGACGGAGGCACCCCGGTCCAGGAGAGGCAGCAGGTCCGGGACTGCCTGCCTGGCCGTCAGCATCAGGGTGATCACTGACGCGCGTATGCTAATCTATAGGAACTCTTCACAGTTGTTCCTTCTTACTTAACATTTTTGCACACGTACCAGTCCAGTAAACAGGAACCAGTAACCTCATCTGCAGGTGACAATTCCAATACATCAGAAGAAGGCATCTTAACATTTTCGAACAGCCAAGTCAAAATTTGTAACCCCTACTTGACTTAAATTGCAAAATCCCATTTCAGTCCTCACAATTACTATCTTGTTTCTGATTCAGTTCTAAAGACCTGGTTTTCATACACCTCTGCTAGGCAAACGGTGTCCTTTGCCTTCTCTAAGAGTTAATTCTCCACTGAGTCTACAACTATCTGTAATAAATAGGTCAGATTATATATATATGTGTGTGTGTGTGTGTATATATATATTTTTTTTTCCTATACTTGTTCACCACTACATTCTTTGTCAGTCTTCTATTTGGGTTCCAAATCCCAGGAACATAGTCACTCCTCATTGCTTATGCTGGGCCACCCTAACCCCCCTTTTTAGCCAAATCTTAAGCAGGATAAGCAACACACATTTGTATTACCAAAGTTTTTCGTTACCTTCATACTTCATCAACCAAGGTAACTGCTGATCAGCAGTTGGTAAATTTTTATAAAACTTTGAGTCATTTTGCTGTGGCTGACTAAGCACATTAATATCACTATTACTGATATTAACATGAGATACAGAAGTTTTAAAACTATTGTAAATTTGGCTACTATGTTAATTGTTCTTGCCAAGATTTTTCAGGTGAGTTTAACAAGAAATATATTTTTAATTGGATATGCAAATTGAAAAATAAGAAACAGTATTAAAAATTGACAGGCAATTGACTTGCCCTAAAAATTGAATTTCAGTAGCTCAATGATACAAAAAAGTCATAAAATCTATACAACCATTATGTGCGCCTAGACACCACCAAAAAGAAGTGCCATGAGGTGGGAGACATCTCAATGCCACCATTAACAGTCCTAAAAGATGCCTAAAATGATCATATTTGAAAATTTTTAGATGGGATGTTTGGTGCTTGGGCTGCAGACTGACAGGCACCCAAATCCGTAATTTCTCTGCCAGACAAGCTGCATCTCTCCTATCTCTCAGGAGCACATACTTCTCCCTCCCTCTTGCTCACTGAACCCTTCACTGACCCACAAAACCTTACTAAAGTGGTAGAAAAATATTTGGCCGAACAACTTGTGGTCTGAGCAAGCTAAAGCTCGGGGATGTATCAGACAACTGCTGAGGCCAAAACCAGGCAAGCAACAAGAACACACAGCCACAAACTGAGAGGGAGAGGCAGAGGTGAGGTGCAAGGGATTTGGGATTTCTCCCTTTCAGTGATGGAGCTTCTGCATTTGGCTTACCATTTCACAAGGAACTGCAGTTTTGACAGGCTGGAGAGAGAACATTATGGTTCCTGTAAGAAAAAAACCAAATGTTATTGCATCGCTGATCACCAGATGATCATACAGAACTTTTCCAGCAAGCTGAAAAAGACAAAAAAAGGCCTGAATACATCTCTGATTGAAGCATCCCCAGAATATTGACTACATCACTATGCACCAAATTGATGCTCATGATGCTAAAATAACTCCAGCCACTTGTGGTAGATTGTTGAGCTGATTATCACAAAATAAAGAATCAAGTATGACTAGGCACATTATCTAGCAAGCAAATTACACCAGTTGAAATAATTTAAGTTGATGATTCAAGTATTGGAGACAACAGAATATCACTAGAATCTAAATTTCATGCCAAGTAAAGTTACAACAAGAAGAAAATTTCAAATTGGTCTGAATTCTTAGGATACAAGTTACACAAGCCAGTGCCTCAGCTTTGCTCAACACAAACCATCTATGGTTTTACAGAAGCTTTTGTATATGTGCTGCATGCAGCTAAGACATAAAAGCAGCATAAAAGTTTTTCACTCCATGGCTACACAAGCACTGTGAGCAAAGCTCCATGTCATGGCAAGCAGGAAAACTTCAAGTATTTCAACAGGCTGCAGACCAAGGTAATTTCAAAACATCTTAGGAAAGCTTGAAAACCTTCCCTGACCTTAAAGGCCATCTCGTAGTGAACACTGGCAATAGTCATAAATGAACAGAAAACATGAAAAGCCCCATGTTGTCTCAGTAAATTGACAAATTCTGGAGCTCACTGCACTGGGCATCTCTCACTTGTAATGGAGGCCGACATCATATGGGATGGCCAGAAACTATGAAATTGATGTCTCAAGGCAGGGTAGCAGCAATCTTGCCAAACACACAAACATTTGAGCTTGTCTATTCCCTCCCTATCCTATTATAAAGAATATGGAAATTTCTCAGGATTCAGGAGCAGATATTGGGCAAATAGCTTATATTAACAAACCTTAGCATTGAGACAAGCTAGTAGAGTTTATGCATCAAGACTGCCCATAGAGAGGGTGGCAAAAGCCAGTTCACCCTTTGGGAAATCAAAGCATTGTTCCTGGAATGGCAGAAGCATTCCAACTTTGAAGAGATGTGAAAACATAAAATAATATTGTTATTATTCCTCTTACCATTCTGCCCAACTTGTCAAGCCGGCTCCACAGCCACTGTGCCCTAGTTAACACAGGAAAGGTATGAGCCCAAATAATGTAATTTGGTAAAAAAGCATTGAAACAACAATCCTGCAGGTTCAGGTACACAACTCCTATGGCCACAGAAGGACTAACAAACAGATAAATGGCATGTTGCAAGGATGGCAAAACCTTAATTCTGTGAACTGAATGCCAGAAGCAGCTGTCCTGGCAAGAATTACATGGCAACACTGATAAAACCCATAGGCAAAATCAAACTGCCACAGTGAAGCACAGAAGTTGCTGCAAACAACTGAATGTAGTGAATAAATATATATACACACCCCTATGGTTCATACCAGTGTGAAAAATCATCCTAATTTGTCACTAAAGAAACTACAAAAACTACATTCAGTCTTTCAGTGCTAGCTGTCATAGACTATAGAATAAGCACTTAAGAGCTATCTAGCAACAGGAGTAAAATTCAGTAAAAATAGCATGATGTGTTCACAGACCTATACTTTCTGTCTGTTTGGTCATGCCAATCAGTGTGTCTGAACAACCAAATGCTCCTGACAAATTTCTCACAAGTATTCCCTAAATTCCACCCACAGTATTTGAAAAAACATTTTACACATAAAATATCAAGAAAGCAATTTCATAGGTAGCAGACATAGAAAAGACCTAAATTCTAGACACAAACTACTCTGAATCACTAAGCACCTTGATTTGCCAACTCTTGTTTATGAAATAGTTCAGTTTTAGAAATTCAACTGTAATCTGATGAACTCAGTCTCTGAAAACACAAGAGCCAGCAGAAGGAAACTTCTCAGTTCAACTTGATGAATACTAGCCAGATTTAATGAAAAGAATCAGATCAGATTGCTTGCAGATGTCATGTCTAATTCTCCAACAGACATTAAGGAACACAGAAGCATAGAAATAATCCTATGGGGAAAAAATTACTAAATTTAGGGAGAAAAAGATGCTTAAGACATCATGCTTTAAGCTTGAAGAAAAGACTATTTTACTTGCAACCTTGAAAAAAAGTAGAAAATTTGAACCAAATATAGTTGAATTCAAGTTTTCTTAAGTCTTCAGATTTTCCAGCATAAGGAAAAATATTGTGGCAGGCACAGGAGTAAGGGAGAAAGCTACTTGGCTCACACTCCATGTCAGAGCTCAACGAACACTGCCTATACTTGTCTTCTGGCTATTTTTGTGCCTGAATGTGTAGTTCTGCTTGATTAGAGGCTGTGAAACCTGAGAGGATTGGTTCACTTTCCTTCATGGTATGATGTATTCTCATCGTTGCAGTATACTGTATACACTACTAGTCCCAGCCCAGATTCTGGTGACTGCAGATGTGGAACCATCTGCTTTAAAGGGATAGGGCCTTGAGATGACAATTTCTCTTGTCTGGGGAAATGTGGAAGAACTCTATGTAACATACATATTTTAAAATCACATCTTTGTGAATTGCTAGCAGGATTCCCACTCAACCCAGCTGTTTTATGTTAGTTGGAGATCACAGCCCTCCTGCTTTGTAACAGCAAAACTTCTCACTTCTTTAGCTAGTTTATAGTTCTGCATAAAGTCTTTCTCTCCTTTAAGGCATCAGTTAGTAACAGATTTACTTGCTCATTTTTGGGGCTGGAATTTTCAGAACACAGGTTATGCTTTTGTTACTGGAAACCAGTGAGACAACATTTTGTTACCCTCAAATCAAAATTAGCTCCCTATAGCAAACTACAGTGACCACTAACTACTATTTCTTATGTAAAACCTAAACAATGTTGTTTTATATTGGTGTAGTGCCATATGTGCAATATATGAAATATGTCCATCCACCCTCCAAGTTCCTACAATATACAACAGTACAGAAAACAGCAAATTGTGATATATTATCCCATTTCAGATTTCATTTCCTTATTTATTGAATCATCTTCAACTGAAATCTAGTGCTACATCAGACTCTACAGTACAATATGTGAAAGGTAATATTGAAAAAACCTCCTGCTAAAAAAATAAACTTATGCTCACAGTAAAAGATCAAAAGCATTTATGTAATTAAAAATTATTGAGAGTACATATGAAACAAACACTGTATTGTGCTTTTAATTAAAAATTACCCTGTAAATTGAAACTGAAAGTTTAAAAACAGTAATCAAAGTGAAAAGAATTACTGAAGTATCTTTGTGTAAGTTGGAATTTCTGAGTAAATTTATAAATAAATGGGAAATTCTACTGCAAAGAAATTTAAAAAGGCAAAAGGCATCTAGATAAAAAAGTAGCAAAGCAGATGCCATTTTTTTATAAGAGAATGAAAAGGCTCAATTTCAAATGAAGAGCACTCACCAGCATATTGCCACAGAGCAGGCTAATAGCCATGTGTAAGAAATTACTCTTAATGGGGGAAAGATAGGGAATACCTTTGGCAATTTTGTTTGTGACCATCTCCCGGCAAAAACATGCTTCCTCACAACAGCAGAAGATAAGGGAGAAAAAGAACAACAAAATGTTCTCCTTGTCCTATGTTTTACTTTTAAAGTCAACAGTAAAGCTTTGTTGACTGCTAAATCCAGCACTGGAGCTCAGTATTACAGTTGTGGAGAGGTCTAGAGGCAAGATACGGGACATTGCAACTGTAAGAACAGTTTCAGCTAGTTTTAGACTCTAGAAAATTGCAGGATTTATTTTCTGTGGGCACCCCAGAAGGATGTAACTTGTGGTTTCACTTGTTTAAGACTCAAAACTGAAATTAGGAAGCTTTACCTGGCTGAAGAGACTGCTGAGGTGACAGCTCAGAAAGCCACTGGTACATAGGTAACAAAAATCCCACACGATGCTAACACAAAACAGCTTTAAGGCAAATTGTCCCCATGTATTTGACATTGCTTTTGGAGTGGGAGCAAATTCTCAGTGGATGTGAACATCTGAACATTCCACTGTGCGCTGGCCTGAGATCAGCTTGACCAGCAAAGACACAACGAAAGTTGGCATTAAGTACCTGGCGGCTGGATTTGTCTGGATTTTCCTTATGTGATCGTCCATGGGTGTCACGCACATGGTCATGTTGAGAGAGGCAGGTTTTGCAGCATTGCTTCTTAATAGGCTGGTTTCAGTAGCTGCTGCTCATATTCTTTCCCCTCTAGCAGCAGCAGACAGAACCAGTGTGTGCTGGAAGACACTGGGCTGACTGCATTAAAGAGTTAATTGCTAGTATAACTGAACTCCAAAAACATACTGAGATACAGTGAAATACTAGAACTTCAAATGGATCACATCTGACCTTTTTAACAGCACTGAAGACTCGCTTGTAAAACAGAAGAAATAAATCCGTACTCAAGAACATCGAAAATACAACAGGCTTTCTGGAAGCTTCATGGTTGGATTTCCTTCCCTACTGATTATAAATGGCAGCTGACATTTACAGATCTTTTTGAGAAGCATTCTTATTACCTTTGACAGGTCAGCCAACAGAGGGAATGTGGGACAAGCTGTGACTCTTACACAACGATGGCTTAAAAAAACCCCACAGCTCTCAACATAAAAAAGGATCAATATGAAAATTATAATCTGCATGGTTATTCAAAACGTACTAAAAACATTTCAACTCAAACACAATATATAACACCTTTAATCAAGAGACTGCTTTGTAAGAGGGCAAACACTTTGCTTAAGGTTTTTAACCTTTTGCATGCCAAGAGTCAGTATTATTCTGACATCACATAATCCACTTGTAAACTGGCAACTTTCTTGCTTTTCTGGCAGTTCTTTCCTGAATGAACATGTAGCCAACAGCAGATGAGACATAATTTATGCTCAATAATTCTACATGTGCACCATTTTCAGCCTTAACTTTTGAAAAACAGAGATAAATAACCATAGGTATTCATGTACCCTTTATTTGCTTTCAGTGTAACATTCCATGCTAATTGCAGGTGTAATATTCATGAGTGTAAATGTAAGAATTAACAACTCTGGGATGGTTTTCTTCCCTTTTTACACTTGAATATTTTGGCTTACAAAATTAACAGCATACAGTAAATATTCTTCCCATACTTTGTACAAAGTACATGATTTTGATATACAAGGATCCTGTTTTTATTATAGAGACAATATACAACCACATCTATTTACAATGAAAAAAGTACATAAACCACATTTTAAACATTCTGCTACTGGCAGCCACTATTGTTTAGGAGGTAGCTTTAATTAACAAAATGAACTGAAGCCACATTTCCCATCATGGGTTCTATCAAATAACTTACAATACAAAGATAAAAATTCATTGTATGAACAGTATATACAGTTTAATTCTCAAACCAGCAATCTAGCTTTAGATCTCAACAAGAATTTCTCCAGAGTAACTGGGATGGCAGTTGATTTACTCTTGATCTAGTGTATTGTCCAAAAACCTTACATAATTACTTAATCATGCATTAATAACTTTGTATTGATCATATTTCAAACTAAATATAAAAACTGGATCACTGGTTGTACTTAAATAATTTGTCTCAGAACTTTAATGGTTTAAAAAGATTGCACTGATTTATGTGAAAATCAGTGACTTTGCACAGTGTACTTTACTGTCAGTAAAGTAATTGGAAAAATGCTTTCTTTTTTACTGCCAAATTGCCTTGCATTTTGCCTCTATTTCCTAAAACCTCAGTCTATGCATAGGTATGACTGGAGCGCTGTAACATTCAACAGGCTGCAGAGTATTAGCCAATCTTATTGCAAAGAAATGATCTGTGTACAGTGACAGCACTGCTAACACCCTGATACATTGACATTCCTTCCAATGGTATGACTTGACTGCATCATACTGAAGAAACTTGTTGTGGTTCACCTGAAGTAATGCGTCATCACTGGAAAAATGTATTCAACCCTATTAATCTTGACAGCTGTTAATATTTTTATTTCAATAAATCTACAGATTATTGTGGATTACAAGTACTTTACTGCAACACACTTTTTTTTTAAAATTGAACATTGGCTGAAATACAAAACAAACACAGTATTCCGATATTGCTGTCACAGTTACGTATGGGAGAATTAATCCCTTTTTTGGCCCTGCAATAAAATGCATCCTGAGATTCAATGCTGAATATACTATACAAAGCTAGCAGTAGATTTTTTTTCTTAATTATAGAAAAGTCACATTTAAAAATAATTTCTATAATATTAAGCAGCTGTCCTTTATATTGTGCTTTCGCAGGGGGGAAAAAAAATCAACAGAACTTACCTCACCACCAGCAGAAGCAAAGTACAACTGCAGTACGATGTGGAAACACACCATTAGCATGTAAAAACTGTATATGAGAAACCCCTATTGTGTGAAAAGAGTAAAAATATTGGGTAACGATTTTGGTTTACCAATTATTTACAGTCAGGGCAATTGATTGATTTAATTTTTAAAAAAATGTATGGCTCAAGAAATTACTGCCCACTTCCCTTCTTTACAAATGACACTAGATAACGATTAGAAAAGTGCTTCCTGCTTGAAAGGTCAAAACAGGCAACAGTCTGTGAAACATTATACCTCTTTATTGGAACAGCTGATGGCAGAAAGCCTTTTCAGTCTTTAATTCTTGGTATGTTGTAGGCATAACGAACCAAAGGGAACCCTCTGCTTTGGTAGAAACATGCACGGCCACAGGCCTGCACTTGGTCCGAGCTGTCTGACACAAAGGAGTCGTCCTCGTCCGCATAGTCAGAGTGGGCTGACTGGGTGCCACAGTCTGACCAGTAGCCATCTGGCCTTTGGCAAGGCACCACTGCCAGCGCAGGGCAGCTGTGGGATTTTATTAAATGTTTACAGGGCATGGGCTTGGATAAAAGGAGTGATTCGCAACATTCACACAGAGCAATGTTACCCTGCAAGTGGGTGTAAACGCCACAGTCGTAGTAAAAATCCTGTGTCACGCAGCCCCCTTGAGCATTGACAGCAATTGCTATTGCTCCATTCTTCCTGGTCAGATGGCGCCTGAGCAACTTCCAGTCTTCCTTGAACTTTGGGTTGAAGAATACATACAGGACTGGATTCAGGCAAGCAGGCAATGGGAAAAATATCAAAGTAACAGACTTCATGATTTCAGGGCTGATAGAAATTGCAGTGATCAACGGTGCAAATGAGAAAAACGCAACAGGGCAGAAAAAGATGCAGTTCGTGAAGATTAGCCAAGCAACATGCTTAATTGTGCTGGACTGGGAGTTTTCGGAGAGATCCTCTTTTTCCAAGTTGCAATAGAGTTTAGTGTAGATAACAGCCATTAGCAAAAATGCTAATGAATTCAGGAGCACTAAAGTTACTGTGAAACTTAACAAAGGTGTTTCTCCAGTGGGGAAGGGCAAGCAAAGGGGTGATGCTGAATACTCTGCTTTATAAAAAAGTGGTAAGCATCCCGCTACCAGAGCACACAGGAAAGCAAAAAATGCTGCAATTTGAAATTGTTTTTGGTGTTTGCTTTTCTCCTTTTTAATAAACTCCTTTGCAGAGAAGCTCCGTTCAACAGCTGCCAACATCAGGAAAAAAATGGCACTTTCTGATGAAAAAACTGCAAGAAACCCAGCAATTCTGCAACCACTGCCGGTCTCCCACCATATGCCAAATTCGGCAAATCTCCCCCAAGATACAGCATCCAGGAAAGTTAAAATACCAGTATAGACTCCCATAAATAAGTTAGAGACAGAAATCAGGCTTATAAACAGTTTGGAAGATGGCAATGTAGTACAGGAGGCAAATATTGTTAACATGACAAGCAGGTTGAAGAACAAAGCAACCAAAAAAATAAACCAGACAGTAAGCCGAATCATCCAGCTGCCCAATAAATATTCACAAGGCTTAAAAGCACCTAGAAGAAAACAAAAACAGAAGGACAACCAATTTAGGAAAAAAATCTGCCTTAATAAGCAAGATTTTGAAATGGTTTTAAAAGTGTACTCCTCATTAATTCATTAATAGAATACACAGCTGAACTGCTAAACAGGTCAGTTGAAAGTAAACTATTCTGCTGAAGCTATTTACTAATTAATTATGCCTGAAATAATAAGTACTGCAGTGAATGGTCACTTGAGAACATTTTGTATAAACAAGCTAGCTAAACAAACTTAATTACCTTTTAGCTATTCAAAATAGCTTTTATTAGTGCCACCTAAATACTTTTTTATTTTATGTAGATTTCAAACTTCATAAAAAAGGTTGGCAAAAAATATAAAAGTAAATGTTCACAATCCCCCTGTAAGGGAAAAGAATTTTTTAGAAGGAACATATTCTCTCAAAAAATTATTCACAAACATGCCTTCTGGAGTAACTTTTGGTCACAAGGAAACATGTGTAGAACAGCAGACAAATTCAATTTAATCAGCTTTAATAGGGACAGGAATTTACCACAAACCTTGTCCCTCAGCCTCGCCACTGAAAGGCACTGTGAGCTTGAAAAGTCATATGAGAAAATGATGTTTTTCTTCTTCTTTTGCCACTTAAAACAGCTTACATAATAAAAAAGTCCAACAAGCAAAATAATAGGAGGCAAGACAACGAAAAAAGGTCACTACTATTGCTTACCCTTCTAATCCTCCTAAATGCTATTTATTCCATAGGGAAATCCTACTGATTTTAAGTAACAATTAGAAGAATTTAACCTCTCCTATATCCCCATTAGGCACCGCTAATTGTCTGAAGCACAATAGCTTGGGATCCCTCCCTGCAGTTGGGGACCACTCAGGGAGCTGAAGAAAAATGCCAAACTGCAAAGGCTGGAGCTTCTGAGCTGGATTCAGCCTGTGACCCTGGCTCTGTGCAGCACATGCCTTTCCTTTAGGCAGGGGAAAGGTAAGGACAATCCATCCCTAACGTGGGCAGGAACAGAACTGCCAAGAATGATTAAATGTCAGTGCAAAAATCTCCCAAGGCCTAAAGCAACTTCCAGAAATTGATGAACTGACAAGCAAAAAAAAAAAAATCTTTTTGTTTGTTTAAATGATCAAGCTTCACGTGTGGGCACAAAATAATGGAGCCCACTGGATTATCAGAAAATCAGGAGTAAAACCCCTTTTTAGCAGGTATTCCCAAGTAAAACATCAATGACAGAATAATTAATTTTACAATACGTTCACATGACAATACCTGCTAAGCTGATCTACTTAAAAATAAAAACAACTTCCTACTTAGAAAATTTTAAAATGTCAATTCTGTGCTTCCAAAAATCAATTTGAAGCCATTTTTCCAGTAGCTGTACTTTAGACAAATAAAAGCCACCACCCTTTCCTGTTTTTCTCCCAAAGTCTAGCTATCCTTTGAGTTAAAAGTTACCCTCCTCTCTCACTGATATTCTCAGCCCATGCTGGAGGGGGCAAAAATTCATGCTCAGAAGGATGTTTCAGTGAACTTGAGCTTTTTGAGCACCACTGTTCAGCAATCCATTCTTTAGGCAAAGTGGAAAGTGGATCTACAGGCTGAGCAGTGATTCAGAACTTGCATGACAGGTGGTGTACCTTATGACTAGATGGCAGCGTGGCATAGAAACTTGTTAGTATGAGAAGGACTGGTGAAAAACAAGGCAAATTGTGAACTTGTAGAACAAGCTCTTTCTTTTAGACCTATTACAGCATTTCTGGCATGGACAAAAAGAAAGAGCTAAAGACTTTAAAAGTGTAACCCATGTAACACACCATTCCAATTCTCATTCTGCAAACAGGAGATCAAAAGCAAATAAGCATCGTTAACAAATTAACTTTCAGATGATGTACAATTACACTAATAATATATTTGACTTTTTGACTACAGGTTTTTTTTGGCTGTGATCAAGAAATCCTTGTGATATTCTGGATATTAAAGCCAGAGCTAGCTCAAAAGATAAACCGATTTTCATAACATAAAATAGTAGTTAGGAAAAGATAAAGAAATAAGACTTGGAAAACTCCTGCTCATCCAGAAGTAACTTCATTGGAAGCATACTGTTCCCCCATCTACATGTTCCTGTTTATGCAGACAAAAGGGTACAAGATGTATGGAAGGAATCCTCTGGAGAGTCTGTGGCAAAGGCAAGAAAGTAAGAGGCACCACAGCAAGTCCTTTAGGAGCTAAGTGGAATGGTGTACGGAAATTTGCAGTTTGAGTAAGAGAAGCAGAAGGGCAGAAACAAAGCTGCCTAGAATGGAAATATTCATTGGAAGATCAAAGACTTTTAACACTCCTGGACTGTTCAAGCCTGGATTGGAGTAAATCTGGTGTGCCAATAAGACTAACCACTGCACAAGTGTCTTTAGCAGTTTAAGATGCTACTGCCTACTCCAGCTACTTGCAATAGCCCTCTGCTCACAGTTAATGCGGCTATAGCAGGGCTGGGAACAGATCATGTGAGTGTTCCTTATCCTCTCTCCTGGAAAGGCATCAAGCTTCATTAAAACCACCAATGATAGACAGCAGTTTGAGTTAAAGTATTACAGCACAGGCTGAACTCTAACCGAAACAGATGAGCATTCATACAGTCTGCTCCACAGACATCTCCTTGGCAAAAATAAGGCAGAATTAGGGGGCAATGCATTAAACACAGCAGACTCCAAATATTAGCATTACAGTCATGATTATTCTGCTTTTGGAAAGAAATTTCTGTATTTTTCCTAGCATAGTTCTCCTGTAAAGTGCTATGTGTCTAAAGCTAAGTCAAATCTTTGTGATTGCTCATCCAAAACAACACTGACATCAAATCAAGTTGTGCCCAAAGCACTGCAGAATTTAATCTTCTATGTACAGAATGACTACCAGGAATGAAAGATGTAATTCTGCACGCAACTCTTTGCATAACACCACACCTGAAGTTCAGTGTGGCTAAAGCACATTATAAGATTTACCTGTTGCTGGTGTACAGTGAATAATAGTCTGTCCCAATTCCTCATTTTTCACATTTCTTAGAATATCTGCATCACCTGTAAAAGTGAAAAACATGTCAATTGTAGGAAGAAAAATAAGTGAAATGGCAGTGAAGCTGCCTACGATGGAAGTAGTTCGCCAACACCTGAGCCTTTTGATAAGTGAAGTTGTTCTGGTTTGCCACATAAGGTCAGATGCTCAGTGCAGATACTGCTGCTCCCAAGGCTTTGTAACAAAGCAACATCTTTGATCACTGGGGAAAGATCTATGGAGCCTGAAGTAGACAGTGGAAAGACAAGTCCTGTCTGAATAGACAGGTTGAAACACTGAGAACAGTAAAACCACGACAGAAGCAATACTTGCAGTTTGAATTTTTTTTAAATTACTTTTTTTTCAGACAGGCAAGTCTTACAGTGACCAACACATCTTTCACACGTTTAGAAGGAACACTGCACTGCTGATTTGTAAGCAATTGCTAAGCACTTTCAGAGACTGCTTTTGTATCCCTAAAAAGACTTATATTTTTCATATTCCCTTATTCAAAGGCAACATACACTGTTATTCTAGTCTGGTACAAAACAATACTGCTGGTTAAGTATGATGAAACATTTACCTTTCTCATGATCCATCAAGGCACCTTGATCTTGGTGACTGGAATCTTCAGCATTAGAGTTTAGATAAGAATCACAACCCCAAAATGCACAGCACTGATAAGCATATGGTACAGAGAGTGACCTGAAATACAGGCAGAACAAGGAAGACCATTAAACTCTGTAACCAAAGTTAAGATTACCACCTATTAAAAATACTTAAGTAGCACACTTCAGTGCTAAACTCAAATCTTTTTCTCACAGTCACTGATAAAAACTATTTAAAATTGGATCAGGTATAACCATTTCTAATGAACTCTTGCCCTGAGATAAAGGACAGGTGATGTATACAAGTGAGAAGCACAAAGATGATGTTATGATATTTCGCTCTCTACTATTCTTTCTACTCCGTATACAAACCAAATTCTGATCAGGGTTTGTGCCATTGCTGTAGAAATTAAACTGAAAACTAATTAGGTAACCTAATTAAAGAGTAACAGTTTTGTAAGAAAGTTAATTCCCAGATGACCAAAACCTTGTGTTACATCTTTCCTTCTCACTCTTCATTCTGTGATACCAAAATAAGATTTTTATTTTTTGCGTGTTTGGCAGAAATGGTACATACTATTATTCTGGCAGAGAAGAAGTACATCTTCACACAGAGTTCTAAAAAAACCACATAAACAGTGAGGTAATAGCAGACCAGAATCTAATTTTTTCAGTCAAGACTACAATATCAACAATCCTGAATTCTCTACATTTAGGAGGAACATCAGACTGCTTCTTCTTAAAGTGCAGAAAAATCTTTGTAAAATGGAACACAGTTCATCACTGTCTGACCCATCTCCGACAAAAATCAATTACAAGTTTCCATTTGAATGATTATTTTTACTCTCCAAGAATATATATATAAAGCATGGTGATTATGTAATCAGACACCTGCCTGTCTGCTCCTGTTTTCCACATTGTGAAAGACAGATGTGCTCAGTTCAGTAACAAACGGAAATCCACCCAAAGCAGTACTCTCATGTTGGATGATATCTTGCCTGAGAAGTGGTGGAGGAAAAATATAAAAGATCCCCAAAAAATTATCTGCAAATGGCTTCTATACCAGAACAGTCAGATGCCCTTTATATAGACCAACACTGAGATACTACAGGACTCTGCAAAGGGCCTGATTATTTGTCATGAGTACCATCTACACTGGCTTCATTTATTATCACATTGCTTGGTACTGCAAGCACTCTGTGATGTTATTTACCAACATACCGGAGCTTTGCGAAGTTCTTTGCTGCCAAAGCTTCTTTCAACTCAGAATTGCCTGTGAGTTTAAGCTGGTTCAGTCCACTCAATCCTTCAACTGGAACTGAAGTGAGCTCATTGAAACTTAGGTCTCTGGAATGTGAATATTAAGACCGTGTTACAAAGTAAGTTTGAAGATCCTCTGGCACACATCTCATTAAAGTAGGGAAAGACTTTAACTCTCGTATGAGGCTGTGGTCTGGAAATGCCTGTCGGTGCAGCAGGCATTCTAAAGAAGTGTGCCTTTCATATATTCAGCTAGCAAGAGCCTTCCTGATTCACAGATACTAAACAAATTATGAATGCATCACTTTTAAGCTAAAAATATTTATTATCTCAGCAGTTTAATGACAGAGAGAGGAGGTGACTACACAGAACAGCCTACTTACAGGTTAAGAAGCGCTCCAACAGTGATGAAAGCTCCCTTGTGGATCTGATGGATCTGATTTCTACTGAGGTCCCTGCAATGAATGCCAAAGGAGATTATTTTGGCAATTTCACCAAATGTAACAGCCACTGTACTGAGAAAAAAAGCTAAGGTGACAAATATATCATGCCTTTACCAGAAAAGCAGAACATATCCCCTCTCTTCCCATTCAGCCAGGTGCAATAGCGGCCAAATTCCTTGGTAAGGCAGCTGTATCCTGCTTCACCTCATCACCGAAGTAGAATGCATCTCCCGTTCCTGCTCCCTTTCCCTTTCTTTCTGACACTACCAGCACAACCTGTGCTCCCAAGGCAGAGGCTGGCTCTAGCATCACCTATTCCTAGCATGAAGGTGCCAGGATGACCACTTTGGTGGCAGTTGCATCTGTAGCAGGACATGTTGGCAGAGATAGGGGAAGACAACAAAAGAACAAGTAGAAGAGCATCTGCTTTGTTGGATTTCAAATCCAGCTCCAGCTTCTGCTGGACCGCCATGACTTATAATATAACATTCTTCTTAAAATACCTGTCAATTTCTGGATTGTTTTTCCTGGTAATTTAATATACCTTGAGTTGTAAGGGGATAGGATAATTTTGTTTACTTATCTCCTCCTCCTGAGGAAAACATAGAGGATTTCTCCAACAAATACTATATAATGAAATAATACAGTTACAATGTAAAATACTGGACCACTGAAAAAATCTCATTTTTTAGACTTCCTGTTTATCAAAGTATCTTTATAGGCTATAAAAATAAAATGGAGAACAGAAGGAACAGGGCTGAAACTGGCTGCTGGCCTTTTGCAATCAATCAAATTTGTAACACCAAATCCTGACATCAGTTTACATGGGAATCAAAAACATGATCTTGTTTACTCAGCATGCAGCTATATATGCACTTACAGGACACGAAGGGAGGATAGTCCTTGAAAGGTGTCCTCCGCAATTTCATGGATTTGATTATGCTGTAAGGAACTGCAAAGGGAAGAGGCAGAAACAGAACTTTATTAGCTGGTTTCAAATGAAGGGATAGCTTGGTGTCTGCTAATACATGGCTTTAGCCTTATCTATGACAAGATTTTACTCATTTCCCCTTGTAGGCAGACTGCCAAGTATTTTGCATCAGCTATGTTAATACAACCATGAAGCACATTCATGGCACCTCTGCCCAATCCCAATTCATAACTCATTTAATTTAGAAGAGACTATTAAGTGTGGACTGAATTACCTTCAATCTAAAAATAACACTTTGTGAATGTTGAAGAGTCAAACTGAAATTTAAAACAACTCTACTACATTCTTCAGGGAGTCTTGAGGCATATTCTAACCATTCCATTTATGTGCATAGCAATACTACTATGAAATGCAGGATTAAGCTGTGTCTTTCATTTCTTTTGTGCCACAGGAATAATTAAGCTAATTAAGGAAAGCATGAGTGGTTGAATTCTCTGTCCAGCACACTTCTCATATGAGATCATATCATCTCTCTTTGTCCTTAATTTTTGAAACTTAGGATCAAACATGAAGCAAAAAAGTCTCTAGAGATGTGGACTCAGAATACTAAGGAATTTATAAAAATAAACAACACTTATTTCTACTTACATTTCTTCCAAGGTGTGGCAGCCCTTAAAACTTGGGAGGTCCTTTATATTGTTATAAGACAAGTCCCTTCAAAACAGAAAATGGGAGAAGGGTGCTTAGTTCAACTCCCTTCTACTTGAAACATCTCATCACTTGTAACTATTACACAGATTGACAGAAAAACCATCCTGTTAGTACCATTCTGCTGAAAAACTAAGGGTAGTTTAGAGAAAATCACAGACGGAATCACAAGTGTGAACTCTACACCTCCATATACACATACCCTAAAAACATACAGTACACAGTCCCTGAATTCTGAGAGTTATAATCTAAAAAATTTATTCATAACCTGCTTTTTTAGAATAAACTGGATAAATTGTATGTAATGCACAAATTTGGTGCCAATTTTGATCTAGTGTGCTGGTAACTGCTTAAGCAAACCTAGGAAAGCTCAGAATGTTCTGCGAAACAATACAGCAAAAAAAGACTAGAAACAAGCAAACAATCTTAAAATTTCTATTTGAAAGGTAAATGGCTGTTTGAAAATAAACCCCACCTCATCATTCTTTCCCCCCTGTTTTTCTTCTGTCAAACAGAATGTATTTTTTCTCCTCCCCTTTTCAGGATTTGCTTTTGTTCCACATTTTCCTGCATGTATCCTTTGCAAACATGGTTTGTCCCCATCCTCCTAATGGTTTCAGTTACCAGGTTGGGTTTTTTTGCATCAATTTTAACACAGCCTCACTGCTTTTTCTGTCTAGCCTTTGTATTGTTATCTTCTTCCTAATTCTCATCTCCATTTCTTTTGGTTCCTGATGCTCCCTCCTCTGTTCCTGAACACAAAAAGTCAAAGCACTGTATCTAAACTCTTCTTTAACCTCTGAATGTACGTGACTACAGTTGTATTAAGAATGAATGGTGGCAGAATGAATTTGAAGATTGGTCTCTGCAGCACCACCTTACATATCTCTCATAACAGATGAAAAAAATATAGCATATCCCTATAAAGGGGACTTTGTTTAAGGAATGTAATGCATTACATCAAATCTGCCGAAAATCTTGATTTGAACAATCAAGAAATCAGATTTCCAACTTTGGTAGAACTACTAGGATTAAAAATTCAAAGCAACACTTTTGCTTTAAATTAGATTTAAGTTTCTTTCAAAACATTCTGATGTATGAAGAGAGGCACAATATGTATACTTACAAAGTTCGAAGCACCTTTTGCTCTTGGCATAAATTAACAGGAATACTGTTTATCTTGGTCCCTGTAAGAGTTCTGTGGGAAAAAAATCCAACAAACCCACACATATAAATGCTTGTGTTGTTTATGACAGATGTCATAACAAGGATAGATAAGAGCAGAATGCTATCAGGGTGCTAGATTCACCCACCAAATTTTTTGTTTGTTTTTTTTGGAAGAGGACAATTTTTCTGTTTTTCAGTTCTGGGAGAGGGGGTTAGTATCAATGGCCTTTTCATAGGCTTTTCTCAGCTTCCTCTACTAAAAAAACCCCATTCAGTGGCACCCAGGTATCACAGTGAGGAAAACTGTATCATTACATTTATTGACAGGAAGGAAAATTGTATCATTATATTTATTGACAGGAAGAGAACATATATGCAGTTGCTCTCCAGATCCACTAATCATATTTCAATTACTCACAAGAGGCAAACCCAAGAATTTATTTCTGCAGAAGACACTTACAAGCTCTCCAGATTTACAGTTCCTGTCAAATTAGGAAACCACTGCACCATGCTGGCACCCCGAATGACCCTAAAAAAAATCACCATGAAAATTAGCTGTGAACTATTATGAAATTGAATTGTGACATTCAGTCTTATTATCAGGTAGATATTTACACCAAAGAGACATTCTAACATTCTTACTGCTCTTAAATTTTACACTTGAATAATGTGTGAAAGACAGTCTTTTCACTGCTTCTTATGCTACTCATTTGCTTAATAAATTACTCCTCCATGAGCAAACAATTGGAATTCATCAAACTGGAAAGAGTGCTATCAATACACATATGAAAAGTGTAGTTTGTAGTTCAAAGTCTCACTTCATTCTGCTTACTCATCACCCCCAGAAGTGGCATCTTTTAAGAGCATACATGCACTAACCTGCAAAACATCCTCACCATGTACATCTCTGCTAAAAAAACAACATATTGCAGATTGTTTAACTAAGAATCTGAGCATTTGGCCTGGGGTTATGAATCTTATGAAAGGTAATTAAAAAAAAAGTTGTAGAGCATATTTAATAGAGCTCCTTAAGAAACTAGTGATT
The DNA here is from genome assembly GCA_014706295.1 of Lycocorax pyrrhopterus obiensis. Classification (NCBI taxonomy): domain Eukaryota; kingdom Metazoa; phylum Chordata; class Aves; order Passeriformes; family Paradisaeidae; genus Lycocorax; species Lycocorax pyrrhopterus. The sequence continues at coordinate 3,139,432 of JACSVZ010000007.1, forward strand.
CCCAACAATAACAATATTTATTAAAACTTACTGCAAAAAAAAACCTCTAACATAAGAGGGAGTCAGAGAATTTATTTATTTTGAGTTTTAGCCACAATGTTTCATACCCATTTATTGTACTGTATTATCAGGAAGGTACTTACAGGGAATGCAGATCTGACAGATTCTGAAATGCTGAGTTCCCAACAAAAGACAAAGGATTATCATACAAATGTCTGGGAAATGAAAAACACATTTCAGTGGTTGTTCTTACAGTCACTGTCTGCTAAAGGCTAAAAATAGATGGATGAAAATTACTTACATCGTTCTTAGAAGGGGGTTTCCTGCAAATGCACCATCAGGAATCATGGAAATGTAGTTACTGTGAAATCCCCTAAAGATATTAGCAAAGAAAAACCCAACATTTAAAACTATTCTGCCAGCAGATTCAACCAGTAGTCATTTTCTTCACATTTACTCAGTTCCCAATCCTGCCACAACCAGGATCGTAATAGGACTAAGTCAAACTGTAGGAATAACTTTAAAGGCATGATTTCTGTCTACTGCACATCAGCTAAACTGAAAATATTTCATTTGAAAGAAATTATTTTGACTAAGCATGATGCTGTACTTTCACTTTTCTTACTCATTTCTTAAGGAGGGAACAAGGAAAATATGTATGATCAATGAGTCCTTAATATGCTACTGGAGGCCAAAACCATCTCATGATTAAGATCTATGCTAATGGTTCTCCTGAATAAATTGCCTGCTTATGTAACTCCAAAATAATTTTCAACACATGCCCTCTCTAGATGATGATTATATTTTCTTTTAATTATAGCTTCACTTAACATAACTTAACCTGATTTAGGCTCCTGTATAATGAGACAAGCATTCTTAAATCCAGGAATTTTTTCCCCCCTTTTTATTTATGGAAAAGAAGAAAGAAAGCTGGTAAAAAGGGAGAATAAGTAATACTCACAGCTCCTTTAGACTTGGAAGTGCTTTTATGGCTTCAGGGAACTCTACCATGTTATTATAATTTAAATCCCTAGAAGAAACAAAGCAAGAACATTATAAAATTTTTAACGGTAGCCATGAATTGTCAAAATAATTTTTGTTTAAGACAGTCCAATGAAAGAAGAAAGTTCTCAGAACACCTTTAACTAGGCCACAGAATAACTCCAACTTAGATTTAGTCTTCTGATGTTTTACATGCTTTATAACTAGCTAATAACTTAGGTAAGATATTTAATATTACCCAGAGGATTATTCATACTAAGTCAAATACTAAGAAAAGCTCAGTATTTTTCAATACCTCTCAGTTTTTTCTTCAACAGAATTTACACAGAAATGAACTATGATTTCAAAGATTTTTTTAAAAAGTAGATACAAATGACTTTTCTTTATTATCATCTTACTAAGAATACGTTTTGTCCAGGTTTTATAAAACAAACAGTAAATAAGCCATTATGTAAAAGCAGACCTTGCAGCAAAACCGATTATAAATACTGATCAGAAGCACAGAGAAACCTCATCACACATCGGCGATGAGGATCTGCTGAATTCTCAGTTCACTTGTCACTATTCTAGCAGTTATGTCAGGACCTCTGCAAAAGGGATTCCTTATAAATGGCAAAAAATATTTTCAGAGTCTTACATCAGCTGTATCTATTTACACAGCACCTCATTACTTAATTGAAGTTGTAAGAGGATGACAAGATGAAGTAAGCAGCATTTCTGGACTCATCCAAGCTCCTCATGTTAAGAGGTTGTCACTGGCTTGCCCTTGCCCTCCCTCATTAGTTTCACTTATTTAGCATTCTCCAAAGCATAAAAAAAAACATTCCTGAGGGAGATACTGCTTATTAGACATTCACTGATTGAGCTGAAGGGAAATGGGAAATGTAACCCAAGCAGCTGAAAGCCATTCCTTGCCAGTGAGGCACTCTGGAGGCTGAGAACGGGGAGCAGTGGAGCAACAGCCCTCTGAGGCCCTCTCAGAAACCTCCTATTGTCACACAACAGCTTTGGCAATGTATCCTATTTATGTTTAACCCTACAGGAAATCTGAGAAACAAATATTTGTCCCTTATCACTCATGGGGCCACTCCAACACTTGTGATCTATCCACCTGACTCAGCAGAGTACTATGCAAAGATATACCAGCTAGACCAGGGATAGGAACATTAGAGCCACATCATCCAGCACGACATTTCACCAAGGCTAATATTTACCTGCTTCTCAATGTAGTTAATTAGTTTTTGGTGGAGCAGTGCACTGATACCAGCCTTCAGTTCTGAAACCTAAGCTGGACCAAGTGTCAGTGGCATGTGTTGCACAGTGCACACAGGCCTGATTTGCAAAACTTTCTTCATGCCAGTATGGCAACCTTGATTAAGCTGAGAATGAGACAAACACTGACCACTAATTATTTTAAGAAACATACTTACAAGGTTTCAAGGTTGTCTAATCCATCAAAACAGTGCTTTCCTATAGTTTTTATTTTATTATTATGAAGATGTCTGAAAAGCAAAACCAAAACAAGTGAATGATTTAATGTAAGTTAACAAATTAGCAGATATTTCTATGAAATCAAGAGAGTTAAGTAGTTTAGGAAAAAAACCCATTGTATGGGGTGGATTACACAGAAGAATATCTTTCACGTCCAGACAGAATATTTCACCCTCATATGGAAACATAATAGATTGCCTGCAGTCAAGACAACCTATTTTAAATCTTTAATCACTATTCAGAAATGGGATAAAAATATTATGTAAACACAGAAATCAAACTAATTTTTGATACTATTCCTTGGAGATTTTTAAGACTACAAAGAAACAGGTTTCAGATAAAACACAGAAATTTTCCTTCTTTTAATATCTCTGAAAGCTTTCTCTGACAACCACTGTTTTGAAATATTCATTATATAAGGAGATGTCAGAAATCAAATCTCACTACCCATAGCCCATGTGAGTTTTTGTTTAGGAGAAAGTCTTTAGCAAACCTTCAGTGGGTTCTCTAACATACATGGTATAATGTCATGCTGGCAGTATAGGCTGTTACTAGTTAACTGAGCTAAAACATAGCAAAAAAACCATTTTCAATGCCACCCTAGATTAATCAAAACTGTAACTGAGGAGAAAAGCAAAGTGACCTATGAAATACAAATACTCACAGAACAACAAGACTTGAAAGGTTTGTAAATGCATAGTCAGGAATGTGTGTTATTTTGTTGAGAGCCAGTGTTAAGGCTTGCAGAGAGGGAAGATTGCTGAGCGGATAGATGGGCACTTCTGTCAAACTGTTGTCATCCAACCAAAGGTGACGCAGCTGCATAAGACCCTCAAAACTGTCTTCTGGTATGGCAGTAATATGGTTAGCATCTAAACGCCTATATTAAAACAGAAAGAATTAATGTAACAAACTCACAAACTACAGATCAGCAGAAATACCAGTTGAAGTCCTACTACTCATGAACACTTCTTTCAAGCTTATATATCTTCCACTGAAATAATTCAATACTGCAAAGTTTGAAGTTTTATTGAAAGATGCATGAAAATCTTTTCAAGGCAAATGAAGAGCCCTTAAAATAAAGTTCCATAATAAACTCTTCAAATATTTTTAATAAAACATTTTAACAAATTGATATAATCAGCTAACCAAAATGAATTGATAACTCTATAAGGCATCTCCCAATAAAACCCCTAGCTTCTAACACTGCAACAAGTCTTTAAAACAGTACCTTGACAGCATATGTAAGATTGCAGAGGCATTTACTCATTTGAACAGATCATCCCTACAGCTACCTTGCTGATAGCATCATATACTGTTGTATGCTTTGTTTTGTGGTACTGCTATACAGTAACTAAGCAACTACTTTGGAGAACAAAATTATTAAAAAACGTTCGTGAACAAAGTAACAAAGAGTTATGATTTATCCCAACAAATAAAACATCTCAACTAAAACTGATTGCTGTCTTGCACCTGATCTTTTCTAACATTCTCCACAACAAAATGCAAAATAGCATGTCAGCACTGTTAACTATTGTACATCACTGGATTTGCCATCATACTTCTTCCCTAAATGAATGCCAATTGCAAAATTAGATATAGTAACTGTCCTGGTTCCAGCCATGACAGGGTTAATTTTTGCAGTAACCAAGACAGGACAAGGGGACATATCTAGGACCCAGAGGTTATTCAATATCCCGGGAACAAGCAAAACATTCATAAAGCAGTGACAGTCCACGAGATTAAAAAAACGGACTTTAATGGGTCTGAGAAGGCATAGGGCAGAGAGCACTGGGCAATATTTGACTGTTCTCTGACCTAAACGCTGTCTTCTCTAGGTCAACATACAGCTGAACCATGGTGACTTGGCTGCAAACACAAAAGAAAGCACCTTGCACAACTGATTTGAAATGACTGCTGTACCAGGCACGGTGCATTGTGCTGCCGTGCAGGGAGACAGAACACACATACCCTCCTCCATTAACATGGATGCTCATTAAGATACAAATCAGTACAGCTCTGGAATTACGTTAGCACTCTCTGGTTTCTAAAGCCATGATCAGATATGCTCTTGAAAGTCTAGCTGGGTTAGTTTCAGAAGTAACTTCCTCTAGCCATTCATCCTGTTCTTCTCTGGGCAGGCAGTGTGGACCAAGTGACTTTGCTGCATTTGTCCCCAGTCACAACAGATCTGGATCCCAACACTTAAAGGACAGGCAGAATTCAAAGGGAGAAGACAACCCTGACCAAAAATTAATGCAGAAGACAAGCCTGATCACAAATTTAACACACTTAATCTTTTTCCTTAAAACAGAGGTTTGTTGTTGTGATGCACGGGGTTTGCATATTTCAAATTCTTATGAAAAAAGTCATCGGTTGAATTTCCATGTAATAAAAAGTCCAAAAATACATCAAATTAAGCAACAAATATACTATTACAAGTGGGAACTTACAAAATTGTCTGCAGTCAAAGTTCTCTCCTAAGATGACTGAGGTGTCATTAGCTCTAAAGCGGTACATCAAAGAGGTAATTCCTATGGTTCATATACTGGCATCCCCTTATCATTTGCCCCATGGTCTGACAGGTGTGTATGATATTCTATTTGAATGCTCTTAGGCTGCACTGAAACTAGAACATTTCAGAGAAACTGAAGTCTGATGATAATAAAGAAGGAAAACAAAGAGGCTGGGGGGAGAGAGGAAGAAAGCCTGAGGCTCTGCTTCAGAAAAAAAAGCAACTAGAAATTACCTGTCTTTCTTCTCTCCTAAATTTACACAGCTCCCTGAAGATCAAAGAATTATTTCCCAATGGAATAAACATATCTGAGTCTTCTAATTTCTCCCTGCCCCTCCTGCCCTCTTTTTTTTCTGAGTTTTTTTTTGCGGGGGGAAGGGGTTGGTTTGGGTTTTTTAAAGAGAAGCAGCATACTCAAGAGACAGGCCTCAATCATTGTGCCTACTTGTCTAGTCCATTTGTACTTCCACTGGCGCCTTGCTAAATTCCATTTATTCTAGGAGACTTTGGAAAACAAAAGCACACAAAAAAGATGCATGTCCTGCTCCTCCTCTCCCATCCTTAAAGAAGGAGGTGAACATAGGAAGGATGGATGCACACAATGAGGGAGTTGAACTCAGCCAGGGAGAACAAAGACGGTCATGGAGATGATGTCAGACCCTGAATTTTTAGTTTGCTTTGCCAAGACCTCTGTCCCCCAGAACAGGTGGATTGAGTACCCAAGTAACCGTACTTTAAACTGATGACTGTCCACAGCCATCCAATCTGTTGTGTTCATTTTCTCCAGTCCACAGCAGGAAAGATGAGGGGGAAAAGAACAACACCACCCACCACTGACACTTAGCAAGGAGGTTGGGAAAGTGAAAGAGATATTTTTAAGTTATTTGGCCATTTTTGCCTCATCCACAATTTTTTGTGTTCCTTCATTTCTCCCAAGAGCTTAATATACCATGCTTATTTTTTTTTCCTCTTCCAAACAGTCCAAGCTTATCCACATGATACTGAATGCACAAAACACAGCTGAAATGCTCCTATTTAGCATGAAATGCACATAAAAAAGCAGTTAGTGAAACAACTGAAAAGCAAACCTAAAATATTTGACAACCTTCACAAAATATTAACAAGTAAGGACAACAACTTTTCTTTAAGGTAGATAAGGGAATACTCCCTAGCTCCAATAACTAACAAAGAACAAGCAATATTCTTTGCTTGGACTGGACTTTGTACAAAGACAGTGTTTTTCCATTATATTGTTAAAGATAAGAGTATATTCTTCAAATTAGAGCTTGCAGCATGTACCTTAATCTTTCAGAAGCTACTCCAATTCCAGCTTTCTTATAGGCACTGGCTTGTGAGAGACCTTTACATTTCAGTCTATAAATTAAGAGTTCACTTGTCGAGCTGTCATCGTCACTTTTATTACCTCTCAGGTTCCCTCCTCACACAAGCACCAACTCCAGAAGAAGAAAAGAGCAGAAGGATGATAGAAACCTAAACATTCAGTAGCTCTTACATCAGTATTTGATATATTATTAAAACAGGAACATAGCAAGGTCTGCAAACAATTGACTTTGCTTTAAGGAAACCAGAACTAATAAGAACGCCTACCTCAATTCAAATGAATAGAAGTTCCAAGTCTAACACACACATATAAATGAAATTTTACATACAAAAGTACACACACTGCTTAGGGTAACTGCCCTACATGTGAGAGGCCTCTAGGACCAGCCTCCCAGCCTCACTAGCTCTCATCTGTGACCACAGGCAGTCTTCCAGGCTTCAGTGACTGGGAAATTTTAACAGCCTTGTACTAATAGCCTAATTAACAGCCTTGTACAGCAGGAGTTTACTGCTGATGTTAATAAAAGGCAAATCACTCCCAGCTCTTGTGTTAAACCACTTCTGCTCAATGGCAATCATTAAAGAACTTTGCTCTTTAAAGTGCTCCTTCAAAAACCACAAAGAAATCACTCCAATAACAGTGGAGTAGATTTTTAGGTCTTGAAGTTGAGTACCGATAAGCCTGGTACCTCGGAAATCCTGCTACAATGGGAGGCAATAACCCATGTTAACAGAGGTACTTTAAAACACTCTGAGAGTTTGCTCACTGTATCAAGCAGTGACTCTCTGTGCATTATATGTTGAGAACATCAATATAAGGATTTGCTTTACTCAAAGACAAATTTACAGCAGCCCTCAGAAACTAATGATACATGCCAAAGCTATTTCAATCACCAGTACTGATGTGCCAGCACATCTGTTTCTTCCAGCTAAATGTTTAAGATGGTACCAGTCAAGAGGTCACAGTTTGCTGCGAATTACCCACAGAGGATTCAGCTAATTTGGCCTACATGCTGTTTAACTTTCACCATCACATTTAAATTTTTGATCATTCAATTTCTAAATAATTCCCTGATTTTATTTAAACTTAGCAATTCCTTAAGCAAGCCCAGACAGATTAAAAAAAAAAAGTTACAATAGTCCCAGAAATTCCTGAAGTTCACAAGAAACCATACCTCACTTTCAAGAAAACCAGAACAGCTTCTAAAGCTAAAGATGGCATAGAAAAATACAACTCTTGTCATTCAGCAAGTATGTGAAGTATACAAAGCAGTATGTTTAAAGATTTTTCAGCACAATCAGATATGCTCAGAAGAGGTCTTATACATTCTTAAGTCTAAATATTCATGGAAGAAAAACATACTCAGTGTATTTAAGTCTGTATTGGTTTTGCAGGTTAAAGAGAAAATATATCAATTTCTTCCATTCCCATTCTGATTAAACCCGTATTTTAACACAGACTAAATCTGAGGGCTAATCCCCTTTAACCCCTTAATAACAGCAAAGCAGGAAACTAGAAAATCTCTGAAGACAAACCATTAAAAGTTGCTTAGCTGAAAAGACACCTGCCACGGTTAGGGGTGCATACTACATTGTCTTGGGGTGACTCTATCATGTGTATCCCCTATCATGCTCTATGCCCAAAAAGTAATATTGTGACTTTTCTGTGCCTTTAAACTGAGCTTGGGAAAAAAAAAAACCAAACGAACTTTTCAAAACAGTTTCCCAAGGACACGGAGATACACTCCTCTGCGTTCTCTGGCTGCAGGAGCAGGAGGGAGCACCCTGATTGCTTTCTTCAGCCAGCGGTTTCGGGTTTTTTTTTCTTTCCCTCTCTTCCCGGCGTGAGACAGAAAGCTGCATTTTGTTTCCTGGGACTTTGGTTTTTCCCTTTTTCTCTTCTGGACTGTTCAACAACATCAGAACACATCGGGAGAATTTTTCCCCGAGGCCCGGGGGTGGGCCCTCGCCGACCCAGCTCCGAGGAGGAGAGAGACCACACCTACAGAAGGACTCTGAAATCTTCCCAGGTTTCTCTCTACAGCGAGAGATTTCATTTCATTATTTAGCATTATTATCCTTTTCCCGTGTGTTTGTTAAATAAATAGTTCTTATCTCATTCACTTTCCTTCGAGGAAAATAATTTTTTTTCCCCGAACCCTGTGGGGGGAAGGGTGGTTGTAACCTGGTTTTCTCTCAGAGGATATATTGCTAAATTTTGGCCAAACCGGCACATAACATATAAAACCATTTAAAGCTTCTTAACTTCATCTAATCATTGCTGTCGATGAACACCCTCCACAGCCTCCCAGACACTATTGTCCCTACAGACACGTCTTGTCCTTCCAAACTCTATGATCCAGAATCACAAAACTATCAACGGGAGCCCTAAGGCACTCTTCAAGAAGAAAATAGCAGAATTAGAACAGAACTGTGTATTTTTTTATATAAGATTATGTTTGCATTGTTCTCTCCAAATTCAGGGATGTTCCCTTCTGACACATTTTGCATTTATGGTTTACATTACTGAAATTGCCACCAACATGAACTATGGCTTAAAATTGGGCAGTTTCATTACCAGCAAAATGTTTCTAGATTTGACTTTTTTAAAAAAATACAGATATTAACTTGATCTGTATAAGGAATCCTTCCTAAAATACAAAAAAGCTAGAAATGCAAGACTGTAGCTGATACATGCCACAGCACATATTTTAAATGTGTTCTGACTGAAATATGCCTCTATTCTCTGTCCCCATGCTTTTACCATACATTTTTACCCTGCAAAGCATGAGTCTGCTCTCATTCCTTTCAGTTCTACACTAGGACCCTAGTCTTTCCTGCCTGGGCCAAGATGATTCCCACTCCCAGAAAATATTATCCCATCCCAGTTCAGCACATTCATGCCTCCTGCCTTATCCTCCCTCAAGCCTGCTCCAGCCTCTTAAGATAGGAAAGCAGACTGAAAAACTGGTTATGATCCTGCTGTGAGCAGACTGGGCTGTTCAGGGAGCCAGAACTGCCACCAGGTACTGCAGAAAATGACTGCTGACCACATACATGAAGACACTTACCCCTGCAGCTCAGGTGAACACCCACACAAGAAAGGCAGGAGCTATCACAGTTGAGTATCACACTGGCATCATCCCAAATCCCACAATTTGGGAATCTGGCAGAACAGCTAAGCTGCAGTGCTTTGAACTGTTGCTGCAGAACGCTCTAATATTCCCTGCATGTGGACATGTGTGCACATGTGCTGGGACAGTAGAACTACAATTATAATAAATCATACCAAATACATTAGCAGATATTGACAGGCTTTCAAAAGACTCCCAGATTTGATGGCAAGTGCATAGTGGCAATTAGGTTTGTGGGTTTTTTAATTCAAGTGGAATATAGTTTTCCTTTGTAAAGCATCTGAAAGTCTTTGTTTAAATAGTGTAATTCTAGTATTTGTCACACACTGGGGATTGTACTAGACTATTGTGTGCTATGACTTAAAATTCCTACATAGCTGGGTTTCTGTGGTCAATCAGAGCAACCTTAAAAATTGCTGTAGTTTACAAACCCATTTTACAAATCCCCAGATTCTGAGTCAAAGCTCAGAATAAACAGTGTTACCAAAATAAGTCATCACAGTCAAATACATGAAGGCATTTAAAGGAGTGACTTTCCTTAATGGCTTCCCAGTTGTTCCCAGGGAGCAGCTTTGCACACCCTGCTGAGCAGCACACCGCTGCGTTACTCTACCTCTGGCTCTCAGTATGATCCTTGGATTGCCCATAAACCTCACCAACACCATTTCCAGATCTAAAATACAAAGTACACCACTTCACGGCCTTGTAATAACAAAAACATGTTGTTGATGCTTTGCATTAGTCAAAACGCATCAAGACTATTGTTTACATTTGTGAAGCTCTTTGTCAGGTTTTTCTGCTACCAATGAGGCGGGCACAAGCTGGACAACCAGTGGTTTCTCCCTTGGCAGAGCCGTGCCACAGTCCCACCTATCACAGCATCTTGCAATGTGAGCATACATCCTGCCAGATAAACTTTTCTGGGGTGCTACACAGCAAGCTTCCACTCAGTAAAACTCCTTAATTTTACTAAATTTCACCTCCATATAGAGAACCCTGTTCTAACTCTCTTTTGGAGGCCAGAGCTGGGAAAAATATTCCATGCAAACAGAAAATAAAGAGTTGTCATTTAGTATTCTGAACCAGGCTGGCCACTCACCAGCTATAATATAAACACTAGAGATCATGAAGCTCCTATAACCATCTTCTTTATTTCCACCCAGGTATGTTTACTGAGCTTGTTAATACATACCACATTGTGGCAACTGTCTTCCTATGAAGCTAAACAGTGGAGCACATTAAGAAAAAAACAGTTGTAAAGGAGTTTCAAATGAAATTATTATCAATATACTATAAAGTTTTATGAGGAAGTAATTTGTGCCTTCACCAAGAAAAAAATCCCCCTGAACCATACTTCAGAGCAAACTGGGAAACTGCCAAAAGAGGGTCAGTTCAATAATGTTTAAACTTGCAGGTTTGGGATGGAGATTACATAAAAGGGTAGAAGTAGGTTTTCTAACGTATATTCTGCAATGAGTAATTTGTTTTAAAAGAAGCTCACAGCAACTTGGGAGTTTTGAATCCAACCAAATTCCTTAGGGAGGGGAATAAATCACTTTTTCCGTTTTTTTAATACAATAAAGCAGGATGCTGACACTTATGTTTCCATGTTGAGACACAAAATTCAGAGGACCACTCTTATATTCCTTTGCCAGAAGGTGCTATCTGCATTACTAGGGGATATGCACAATCAGTGTAATTATGCATGAGTAATGCTAACAAAGTTTTCCTGAAATTCATTAAAATCACAGAAATGCATTCTGGTGTAGTGAACAAATTGCATAGAAAAAATGCTTTACATTTCTCACTACACTTGTCTCAAAACCCAATTTATTCTCAAATTCCTGCCCATTCTAGCAAATTACAGTGGTCTTGCAATGCAGACAGATATAATTCTCAGGAACAGAGAGGGAAAAACCAAAGGCTGACTCACATCAGTGGATGGAAAAAAAAAGCCCATGATAAAATCTTCCTGAGCTTCAGATTAGCTCAGCTGGTTAGAGCATGGTACTAATAACACCAAGGTCATGGGTTTAATCCCTGTGTGGACCATTCACTTGAGAATTGGATTCAATGATCCTTCAAACTCAGAATTGTCTGTGATTCTGATACCAGTGACTTCCAGACTGGATTTGCCCACCATATTTCCAACAGTTATCTGGAAATCTCAGTTTGGTTTTCCACAGAAAAAGAAGTAACAAGCAGGTTGCTACTACTTACTAACCTAATTTCCTCCTTTTTCGCCATCCTAAACTTGATATATTTTATCATTTGCCCTTGAACAATGAAGCTCCTAGAAAGGGAAATCTCACCACATTTTAAATTGGTAGTATTATATTTTAATTGTAAGGATGTTTTAGTCAAGTGGTTATAATGATTACATTATACAATTTAACTTAATCATCCTACTATTTTTTTCAAAACTAAAATGTTTGCTTTTTTAAAAATGGCTCTAACACAGTCGTCTTTCCAAAAATATAAAAAAAATGAATTAAAAAAAAAAGACAGATGATGGCTTAATTTATACATTCATTATTTTCCCCTTACATTTTGTTTCTTCCCTTTTGCACATAAAACTATCATCAAATTATCATCTCCAGCAACTGGAGATTTACTATTTTAAACTTTAATCGGAGAACAAACATTACTGTAAATATGTAGAGAAAAAAGAATGTTCACTGAAAATGAAATGGATGATTTGTAGACAAACATTTTTACTAAAGCAGTTTCCCTTTTTGGCATCAAAGAAATGCTGGAAACCAGGAAGAAGTTTTTGGTTTGTTTTAAATAATTACTAAAGGTTTATTCATATCATGTAATTTGAAAGGCTTTTATTACAATGCATAGTATTTGCACCAAGACCAAGGTATTTTCTCTTCTACACACACGCTAAAACAAGAGTGAAATGCGGACGTTAAATTCACTGCTTACTGGAAAATCCAAGCAGCTATGAGAAGTAGGGCCAAGATCCCAGCTTAGGGAATGCAGAAAAGCACCTTTGCAAAAGTTGTGCAATAGTTTGCAAATCTATTTTGCAAAACTATTTTTTTTTCAAAAATCCATTATCTGATACAACACTGAAAGAAAGAGGATCTCGGGCCAGAAACCTGAATTTTGGCACAGAGAGAATAGATAATTTACCCTCTCTCTCTCTGGAGGTAAGCAGGAAGGAGGAAAAATTTTGCAGCCCTTCCCACCTCCTCCTAATCACAGTGATAGGCATCTACCACCTAGACAGCTGTATCTATTAAGGTCTGATTAAGATGCTTTATAAAACATAATAAACCATGAGATAGTAGAAACACATATGAAATACCTGGTGTGCAACTAGCAATAATGGCTGAGGTATTCGTAACTGTCTGTGAGATTTCAACATCTTCCCATAAAACCAATACCATGCAGGTCTCAAGTAATACTTCTTCCCAGAAACCCCTTTTCCTCCTCTGGATACAAAAGACTTGGGCATCATTCATTTTTGCACAACATTTCAGAATTGCTTAAATACCTCAGGATGTGCAAGAGGCATTACAGTTTAACTACACCACTACTGCATTCATACAGCAATCTAGTACCTGGTGTTTGAGTTTTGAAAGAGTTTGCATTTGGGTCACTCCAGCAAAGATGACAAATAAAATTCCTTATGAATTTTAATTGTGAAACTTTGTTCCAGTTGCAATTGTGCTTTCAGAAACTCCAGGTACATTATTACACATACATTATAATACTTCATAACTCTATAGAATGAAGCAAAGGGGTACAGAGTGACTGAAAGTGGACTTTGGAGAACAATCCAACACCAAAAGCAAAGTAAGGAAACTTACAAGGACTGCAAGCCACTTAATCCTCTGATGGCCTCATTAGGTACAGTCTTCAGCTGATTGTTCTGTAGGGTTCTGTAAAAATCCACTGTGTTAATAAAGTAGAATTTGACAATCATCTTTATCAGCGGTAGAGGTAACAGAAAAGCCCATAGTCCTGTTACGGTTTCCCAGATTTCTACTGTATGTAAAAGCATGTAGAATTATCAAGACCAGATACCCAAAGGCAACAATGAAACAAGAAAATGGTCTATTTCAGTTTTATTTACAACTCATTCATTAACAGCATTAATTTGCAGAGCACAAGCTCTGACACAGTATGCTGAGATTCTCTTGGGAACTCACTGAAGAGGTTAAACAACGTAACACTAGGACAAATTTGCTACAAGAGATGATTTTTTTTGTTTTCTTGTGGAATTATACATGCTACAAAACACACAAACCTCTAATTTTTCCTGAAATCACATCAATACACAATGCATTAACAGTCTAATTTAAAAAGTGTGCTCACAACAAAAGCACCTTTGGGCCAAGCTGAATTAAGCTATACCGTTGTGGGTTTCTTCAAAATTTCTCTTATAGGACAATGTAGGTCATTGAGTTCTTTCATAAAGAGAATGTAAATAACCTTCTAAAATCTTACATGGTTTTGGTGCATACGGGGGTAAAAATTCAAGTAGACAAGAAAGCTGACTGTTAATTAAGACCCATGTCCCAAATTTTTCCAAGAACTGCTGGAATTTCAGACACCTCTGGTGTTGAGTATTGCAATGCATATGCCTTCAAGAGCTTTGACACTTTGCATTCAATTTACAAAATATCATATTAAATAGTACTGCAGATGGGCAGTTCCCTAATCTGTACCCTGTTTATAACGCCTGTGTTTTTTTCTTTAAAACCTCAAGGTCTGCTATTTTTTAAAAATATCTCTTTAATTAACTACCTATTACCCTGCTAGCATTTGGAAATATTTACATCATCACAAATTCTACAGTTTTCAAATAGAGGTTTTTAAAACCCCAAACAACAAGAAAGCTTTTTTTACCCTTAGCTATGGAAAAATAATTGCCATAAAAATTCTTATGTCAGAAAGAAAAACAAAGTATTTTTTTAATAGTAAGCAGTTTTCACCTAAAGAAGCATCAAACTATACCAACTTTTTCTATGGCCAGTAGGGAATAATTCAAACAGTGTTTTAAATCTCTGAGTACTAGTACTACCTGATAATGTCAGGGCACCTGACAGAGTATGCTGAAGGGGTGGAGAACAACAAAAGCTTACATGTCCTTTTTACCATTTTTTCCTCTGATTCTTCTGCTGCAAGATATACTTCAGAAAGAAGTAAGTGTTCTAATAAAATGCAATAATTATAGTTTAGTCAAGTTCATCACTATCATCTTAACCACATCCAGCAGGTTTTGTAAAGAAAATAAAAGAAAAAAAGTAGGAGAGCTATACTTTAGGAGGACAGAGGGCAAAAAAATTTCCTCCAGCCTGTCAGTAAACAGTCTGGCTGGGCACTAAGAAAGCATACAGCTAGCTATGAAGCTCTAAAACCCAATTACTTACAGAACTTTGAGTTCTTTCAAACCGGACAAGGCCTTTGGATGGATAAAACTAAGGTCATTGCCAGCCAGTCGCCTGGAAAAAAATTGCAATAATAATTTCAGTCACAAAATACAGTACTTCTACAATCATCTAACTAGGAAAATCACTCCTATATCGAATTTTGCAAGCAATTATGTATTTTGCATTCAATTACGCTATATTCACAATCTTCCAAGTTTGCAGTTATTTTACTTATTACACATTTATAACAAGGAGAATGCATTACTCAGCCTCTTTTGCAAATGTGGTAGAAAAAACACAACCTAGAATGATGAAGAACGTTCTTACGGTACTAGGTTTGAAAGTGCATTTACCAACACAATCCTCTGGCTTTCAGCATTGCTCCACTGAAACACATGCTCTGGTACCCACATATTTTTAACCTATACAGCAATTTCTAAAGCAAGTATGAAGTTAAATAAAAATAGCTAGATGCTGCAGCAAAGCAGCAGAAGTCTCTATGGGAATCCCATATATGAAAACAATATTCACAAGCAAGTGGTATGTTCACTCAGTGCTGACAGTTGACAGGACACCTGCTGATATGACCAAGACATAATATTGGTAATATTTCATCTTTTTTGGTCAGCTATTTGGAGGAACTTCTCAGGAAAGGACATTCTTTTGGGGCAGAGCGAAATGGAATAGGATTCTCAGCCATACACACTCTCAAAACACATTTTGGTTGGTTTCAAATTTGGACTGCTAGACATTAACAGAAAGTAAATTATGAGAATCACCATGATATTAAAAGGAATAAAGACAGGAGATGCTGCAAAATACAAAGCAGGAAAGCAGAAACAGCAGCCAAAACAGCTGCTTCCAAACAGCTCATTCCCCTTTTCCCCCCCTCTTTTTTTTTTTTTTTTTATTCAATGTTTTACCTCTCCCCTGACCAGCAGATCCTGTGCAGTCCAGCCTTGGTTGAGCTGCTAACAGCTGTATTTTATCAAGGGTAAAGACAATAATACAAAACACCTGGTAATCCATAGCTGACAAAAGATGCAGAAATTTTAGCCACAATATTTGCTTTCAGACTTGGTTTCATATCCAAGCTAAGCAAAAGCAATGTTGGACAAGGTTGTGCAATGAAATCATCCATGGAAATACTATGTACAATCCAGTAAGTGTTAATAATTAAAAAACAATCAACGTGCTTTAACAAAGGTTACATAATATCAAAACCCACCTCTGCTGTTACAGGGCACTGTGAAGCAAGCCAGACACAGTAAAGGGAAAATACTATTTCAAAGAGGCAAACAAAGGAAAATAACAAGAGCAACATCTAAAGTGTCAGCTTGCCAGAACATAGCAATGTTATTACATTTTTATCTTCTTCTCTAACTACATAAAAGAGATTACCCAAAGTATTTAATGCTTACATAAATCTGCTTGCAACAGAATTAGTGACTTAATAAAATGCTGCCTGATAGACAGGATGCTAGTTATCTTTATCAAATCCATTTCTCAAATGCAGATGGCTATATTTTTAAACCAAGAGAGAAGAGGACAAGAGCACCTTAATGAACAAGAAGGTGACAGCAAAAGATACTACTTGTTCTTAGAAAACTGTGTTACTCTTGCTTGTTAGCAGATGTTGGTTTTTAGTCCTGGTATGTTCAGATACCCCCCAATTGCTATGGCTCTGACACCACTACAAGCATGCTTAAAAAAAGCCCCATATCTGCTGACTGCTGAGAAAAGTTTGTCTACATAGTTTGTGTATAATCAAACAGCTCTGAAACTAGAAGAAAAATAAAAGAATCTATGTATGTTTATTCTTGAAATCTCCTGTCTGCAAGCAACTTCAGAATTTCAGAGCTGGGACACAATTTTTCAAATACTTTGAATTTTTAACATTAATGGAAGTTTCCAGATGGCAACTAAACATTCCCCTAAAATTCATTTTGTTGTCAGTAGCTGTCCAAATCAACTTTATTAACTTTATCTGGGGGGATGTGGAGGGAGGTTTGCAATACTTCATGTCTTTCTTTGTAACAATTTCCTAAGAAGTTCACTGTAAACAGAAATAAGTACTGATGAAACATGCTGGGTCTCTACAGCAGAGAGCCAGTAATCTGCAAAACACGTTTATGTTAAAATGTGTTTGAAACAGCATAATACAAATCTTTAAATCAAACAAAATTTAACTGAGGCTGTAGCACCGAATAATTTTGCATACAAACACTACTATGATTACATATTACACAATTCAAGGAGTGGCAGCCCTGGTAAATGTGTCAGGCAGCTCTGGCTGCAGCTCAGCCAAGGTTCCCCATTAATCTGGTGTGTGTGTGGCTTGTCAGGCATCTGCTCCCTCTCCCAAAGAGGCGGCGGATTATTACTTTAGCTTTAAAAAAGCTAAACTAAATACAGTTGAATAGTCTCCCCCAACCTAAAGAGCACTGGAAACAAATTACAGCTGAGCCAGTGCAAGACTCATGTGACTTCAAATTGTAGGACTTTGCCTTCCTCAAGGCAACTCCTGCTTCTTCAGCCTTTCTGCAACCAACCAACAGAAAAAACCCAGCCCTTGCAATCAATTACATTTCCATTTCTCCACCATCTGGCAGTGTTCCAGGAAGTGCGCAAAGGCTTTACTAATCAGTTTGCCAAATATATATTTATCATTCACATCCTAGCCTCGGGGAGCTGCTCATGAGGAGGTTCCAACTGCAGCTCTCAAGCAGGCAAAGATCAGTATATCACACACTGCTCTCAACACGCTTCCCTCTGCAGCAGCATGCAGCAGCTGGAAGGATGGAAACGTTTCTCTTTACATAACCAGATTCATTTTAAAGAGAGAAGTGAAAAATTAATAGCATACAGTATAGCACACGTACAGCATTATAAATTAAGATGTCATTGAAATCATCCAGTCAGGTTTTCCACATTACTTTCTTTTGGCAAGTCTTAAAAATATTTATTATTTAATATTTTAAAAGCATCTCTGTTTCTCTCTCTCTCATGCACATGGTAAATGGGCTAAGGGAAATCACAGCTTTACCAAGGCCAAAATGCTAGCACAACAGAAACGACACAACTTTCATCTCCTTACAGCAAGAGTCACTATCCTGCTTGAGAGCAGCCCTGGAAATTTCAGCTCTATGGTGGGACAACTTCATCTTGCCACAAAGCAGCACCTGAAGGCAGCCCTATATTTAGACTGTCAAGGGAGTACCCATCCATCCCTTCAATCTGAGTGGAAATGGTTACAGAGACCTGGTCAGAAAGTCCATCCGTTGCCACTGAGCCAAGGTACATCACCATTAATTAGAGCTCTTTCTCCAAAAGGCAGCGGGCTGCAAAAGAGATTCACCCACAAAGGCAGTAATAAATAGACAATTGTAAAGTGTCCTGCCATGCTATAAGGCCACAAAAAATCTTTATTTGCTATCTCTTACTTTTCAAGGCACAGAAACAGCAGCAGGCATCATCTGAAGTGGGATGAAAATGTGTATCACACTGACCACAAGTTTTTCTGCTAACTCAATCCTGACACCCCTTGTTTGTAGACTCTGCCAAGGACTGCAGGTATCTGGAATAAGTGCATCTGAGTTAAACCTTGGAGGTTTCTGCAGTGGAGTCACAGCTGTAATGTATGGCTACAGGAGGTATCTTTCTTCTAGGTGGGCAATCTTGTAATTGCTTAGCATTGAATGTTGTAGTCTTCTATTTTTACTTTAAAAATAAAAATTGAATGTTTTAATGGCAAATTTGGACAAATTCAAATTTACAGAATCAATTTCAGCATAGCAGGATACCAGAGTAGGACACATGGAGAACAAAATACTTCTGCTAGCCTGTCATACTGATGTGAGCAATACCCTTTAATCATTATTTTAAGTGACACAGTAAATAATCTCCAGATGTGGAGGACATCTTACTGTTATTACAGACACCAGGATACAATGTGGCTGAAGACTAGCCCTTCATGGTGTCTCATTCCCAGAGTACACAGCAAGCCTAGTTTCTTGCACTGAAGCTGAAGCTAATACTGTTTTCTATCTTTTGGGAAATTAAAACTTTTGCAATTATGTGTCTGGCAACCCAGCTGCATGTTAACCAAGCCAAGTTAATCACTGGTGGCACTCCAAAAATCAGGGAGGGTGTCCCAAGGATACATTTTTGCCTGTAACAATTAAAACCATCACTCTTATTATGACAGAATGCAATAAAACTTCTTGGAAACCTCTCTCTTTGTCTTGCATCCCAAATGGTAGTTAACCTTAGGACACTTGAGCAAAGAGTTTCATCTCCTTCTGTCCACCTGAAGGTCTTACGCTCACACAGAAAATGTTTTTGCTGTGGATTTTGGGTTGGTTTTTCTTTTCCTCTTGGTGGTATTCTGGGATGCTTCTAACCTTTTGTCTATCTTGTCTCTGATAAAAATATAATGGCTGCTTTCTCCACAGATCAAATTCAAATAGTGACACACACTGCAATCCTGACATGTCATAATAAAACACCTGATTCATTATTTTTATTTCTACGTTAGCTGCTTTGTCTCAAGACCCAAGACTCCTATTTCAAGGTTTAGTCAAGCCAGAACCTTCCATATCCATCACTGTTCCTCTGCCCAGCCAACAATTTCTTTTAGCTATCCAACTTTTACATACCTATTTTCATCCCACTGGAAAACATTCCACTACTTCTCCACCTGTAGTTTTGCATACTCAACTTTTTGTGCTGTCTTACATTGAAGTATTCTACTATCTTTACATGCCTGTCCCTAACTTCCACTTTTTCTGGGTTCTCTGTGTTTCCCAAACACAAACTTGAATTTTACTTTAAGTTCTCCCACAACAGAAGTAGTCTTTGAAAATGCCTCACAGATAACTTAATCCATGATGCCCAGCAAGTGTTTACTTAAACCCAAAAAAGAGCTTCAGTTTCCATCTGTGCCAAAATAGCAGTCACTTTGGAACAGAATACTGTTTTTCTTAACAGATGATGCATATTTATGTGCTACAATTTATTAATCAAGATTGGAACTCTACAGGAGTGGTACAGTCATTTGCAGGAAAATACAGGGTTTCGCTACATCCCTCATGCCGGGGTGGCTGCCCTGCCTGGTCAGGGCACATGCCTCTGCAGACAGCTCCTACCCAAGACAGGCAGCTGCAGAAAGGGAGGAACTGGTAAATGGAAGCTATGTTTCCAGACTGAACTTGGCTTTGCTTATCTATGAGTAGCAAACAGCCCCTTTGGGGCTTTTTTCAGCTGCAGCCTGTTGACCTGCTGGAAGCCAATCTACTGCCTAAAAGTTACTCCAAATTCCTCCACACCAATTTAATAAAACTAAATGGATACTTTATTCCGCTGCTGCTAATGGAAAACGCATTTGTCTCCTCCTTTTCTTGCAGTAGTTTTAGTATTATACATATAACCTCAACCGTTATTTATAAAATTTTGAGTACGTACACCAAGACACATCATGACTGAAGAAAGAGGACTGTAACTACAACCAGCACTGAAACTACACCAACTCCACTTCTTGTCATGATCTTTTCCCTTTCCAGCATTTACAGCTTTCCCAAAGTTATACTGAACTTTAAGATAATTACTTGTTTTCAAAATGCACTTCGGGTCTAAAAATCTAAAATATCTAAGTAAACTAAACAGACTGATTTAAAAGTCTAAAGCTCATTCGTAAGTTCTATAGTTAAATTGTCACCAAGAGTCACCAGCATCTACCACAAGACAAAATATGCTCTATAATAATGTTTTTTATGGACTATCAAAGATTTTTTTTTTAACAGGAAAATAAATTACTATGGATTTTCAGGAAAGCAAGCACTCACAACCATGCAAAATATGCTCTATCCTTTCATTTTCAAGCAGTATCTGTATTAGGGCAAGACCTCCTGTAAGTAGAACCCACAGGCTGCAACACATGCACCGAAAGACATAATATAAAACAATTATTATACACTACAAGTTGTTGAAACAAGCAGCCTTTGTAATCTCAACTAGTATTCTGCAGCAAAAAAACTCACAAGTTTGGATAAATTTTTTAGCATGGACATACATGTCATAAACATAAGCAATAATATCATGGTGTCTTGAAATCTGGTTAAAACATAGTCTACAGCAGAAATGCTGAGCTGTTGCAGAAAACAATTTTGATTCTTCTCACCTCCAAAGCAAAATGCAGAATATATTTTATAAAATACATTCTCTTCTCTCTACTTGCCTTTGCACATCTTGTACTATGTTGTGGTAACTTTCCTTTGTTTTACCACAGGCCAGATAGACCTTTCCCTTGATAGCTATCTCAACACTCAGGTAATAATGCATTTTACTTACTTAGTATGTACAGCAGAGACACAGAGATGAAAGCCATCGAGTTTGTTTTGATCAACTGGGATGCAACAACTCAATTAACTACAGATTTGTGCTTTTAGCAGATAGTGCTATTAGGATGCTCAGAAGGTTTCCAAGATCATGAAATATGTTAACGGTCAGACATGAGAGGATGAAAAAACTGCTGCTGATACAGTAAATCCTCAGAGTTGCTTTGGTCTATTCATACAGCCTTGTCTCTTGTCCTGGCATTTATTGGCCATCCAGGCATGGGATCTTTGAATGACCATGCATCTAGCAAGTGACACTGCAAAACGGGGAAGTGGATTAAGTCTAGGTATATTTGGCAATTAAACTTCTGTTACTGGTTTTCTAACCACTTCAGATACATACTGGGTAAATGCAAGACCCAGGTTCTGCAGACACCTTCACAATGAATGACCTTGGAGAAATTGAGGTAATTTTCAGTATGATTCTTTGATTCAGTTTACATTGACTGTTAACTTTCTTCCAGCTGAAATAAAAGCAAATATTTTAACAGAATCACCTAGAATTTTACTTTTATATAAGAAGGGCAGGAAAAAGAACTTTACCAGAGTCTGGTTACTATTTCTGTGCCAGGACATCTGCCAAGGCTAATTAGGCAAGAGTACCTCTGTACTAACACAAAAATACAAAGTACAAATATCCAAGCACAGGGGAGGAAAGGAAGTAAAAGAATGACATCACCATGTCTTCTTACGGTAACATACAGCATCATACCATAAACTATGATGACAGAATATACTCAATTACTTTCTCAGAGGCATTTACCTTCAATATACAGGATTAATTTTTTCTCCTTTTTTGTCTAAGGTTTTTGTAGAGCTCATGTGATGACTCTTGAGACTCCAGCCTCGAATTGGCTACCTGATCACTCACACGCATACATCTTTTGTTCCATACTCCAACTTCTGAAACCGTAAGGAGGAGGAGGACTGCGTGGTACAAGCACTATTTGGAGAACTGTACTTGGAGACACAGCTTGAGAGCTTCTCAAGCTACTGCTCAGCCTCCAGAAGCTTCTTATCTGATTTATACCTTCAGACAGCCCCAACCTGGCAACTGAGGCAGCATAATAAATAAGGCTTGTAAGACTGGTCTTGAAGTATAACGCTGCGAAGTTCAGCCTTTAGGCCATTTAGCTAAGCCAGCTTCTGTGTGTGTGCATGTGAACAGAACACTGAAACTCAAAAAAATGACAGGTAAGGAAAAAGTTTCGTTGTTCTCTAAAGAACTTGCAGCAGAATAACCAGTTTTGGGATCCTTATACACAACCATGCCAACTTTGGAAATTAACATGTAGAAACAGAAACTGGAAAGAAAGAAAGAAACTTCCTCATCTTCTAAAAAACAATGGAATTTACTCAACCTACTAGCATCTATCCCCACAAATAGGAAAAAACATGCAACTGTCAAGCAGAGCGAGAACCTTCTAAGCTTCAGAAATATTATTCTTGTATCAGCATGATTGAAACTCATCCAGAATCAAATTGATTTAGGACTCACAGAGATAAGAAAACACTAATTAAACACAGGTTGGCCAACATGTTTTTAAACATCATTTAGCATTTAATGCAGACCAAGTAAGTGATGTTTAAAAATATCTTAGCTGACTGTGGTTAATTCTGCTTGGGAGTCTTTGCCTAAAGGTTTGTCTTGACTAGAATTTGAAGGTGCAAGTTACAACACGCTGATGCTTTCTAAAGCTCCAGTGCACACAAGGCAGCAAACATTTCTAATGTGAGCTGGCTGGTCAAGTTGTTAGGCTTTTAACTTGATACCACACGAGAAACCTACACCTTGCATTTTTTCATTTAAACTTCACCTCTTGGAATTCAGGCTGGAGCAACTGAGGAAATCACCTCCTCCAGCTGTTCAAATATTCGGAGCTGGTAGATCAATGAAGGGCACTCGTTGGCTTCCAACGCAACATCCATATGGCTATTTTTGAAAGACCAACAGCCAGTATCTACACTGGCTGCTTTTGTAAAAAAAGTAGCTGAAGAAAGATCTCTGCCTGTTCCTCAGACTCTGCCGGTGGGGCTGAATGGACAAAGATGGGGCAGTAATGTCTCCAATCATGCCAGCCTAATTTACAAGACAATGTTTAACCACCGTTTTAGTTATCACATGTGAGCTAGCACAAGGCATCAGGACAACATGAAGATTCATCCTTACATTCTCTACTCAAAACAAGTCCTTCATCTCCAGCTTCTAACTATAAACCTTGGGACTTCTCACGTATATGAAAGAGAAAAGAATTGCACCATCTCATCAACATTTGCACACTACCTTGAAAATACTGCTTTTAAAAGGCCTAGCACTGAAGGACAAAGCAAGTCTTTCCATCAAGTGTTCCACAGCCAGGTGAGGAAAGACACAGCATCCTAAACTAACAGCTCAACCTTGGCATAACTCCAAGACGTCTTATTCATAAAACTCAAGTAATAAAAAAGACATGATACTCCCCCTCCCTGCCCAAAGATAATACAACTTGGTGCTGATGGAGAAGTTAGAAGGAAGAGTACCATCTAAATTACACACTGAAACAAATACTACAAAAACAAGCAGCTGTGGCATTTCAGCCAGGTGGTCATCTTCAGCTGCAGTCAAAAGGGAAAATAACTCTAGACATTTCCCTTGCAGATACTTCCTGATTACAACCTTATGGCAAAAACCTACCTCATTTTCACTGCTAGTATACATTTTAATTATTCCCTATGTTCCTAAAATATACTTTGTCAATTAAAAGCCATGATCAGAGACTCTGGCCAGGGAGGGAAGATGAGGAGCCATTTAAGAAAGACCTCTTAAGAGTTGTAATCAACGTGGATATAATTAAATAGTCAAGCAAATACTCAGTTGCACTATTTCTTTTCTTGCAAAAATTAGTTGCATGTGTGTGGTCTCTTGTTCACTGTTTATTCATCTCTCAAAGAACGGATTAGCATTGTGTTTCAGATAAGAGAAAGCTTTTATTGATCTAAGTCCTCCTTTTATTTCCCCAGCCATTTTCAACCAGCCATTAAATAAAATCCGTAAGAAAGTTTCGCCCTTGCCTGATTATCTGAAGGTAGTGTCACAGGAGAGAGATTATTTCATATCATGTATGAGCAAAAAACAAAACCACAACAGACCTTGGTATCAGTACACATCTAGAAATTAATCGAGTACTCATGTCTGTTGCTGCTTTCAGGAAGCATTATTTTCCTTGCAGTATTACTGGGTGTGATATGGTTTTTATACCCACCAGTTGAAGAGTAGAGAGCACCCTCCCTAACCCTTGCTGGAGAAGGTCAGGGCCCTGCCCCAAGGCAGACTGGTTGGGAAATTACCTGTGCTCCCCTTTGGACAATCACATCCTTCTGTCACAAGTAACCTACAGAGAGACATGGAACAGATTGCAGTCCTCTGCTTCTCACATGGACCAGCAGCCAGACAGCTAAAAGCTTATAATCTAAATCTTGCCCATGAGTGCAGGACAAGTAAGATGACAACATTCTAAAGGGTTAAAAGTGGAAATCAAAACAAGCTTAAAAGGTCATTAAGTCAAAGATACTTCTGCTTTATTGGAGTAGTTCAAGTTTCTGAAGACAGACTAAAAACTGGCCAAGAATAAAAATAATTTTGATTTTGCCTTCCTCAGTAAGAAGCTGCCTTTTTAATTAATCTAGCAGATCATTCACAAATAGAGTGTAAAATTCTTCAAACTACTTTAGATAACTTTAAATATGAGAAGGGACTGCCACCTTTTAAAAGGCCATCAAAACATAACACAACCTGGATATTCTAGTTAAAAATTCACACTGGAAAATGGTTTCTACTTTCTAAAAACACTGCATTATCAGTTATATTTTCCTCTTCTAGCTTTCTATAAATACTTCAAGGTGTGGTTAGAAAACCATGGCCAAGTTCTTCAAGAATTTTTAGTTTCCATATCATGTTCAGGGCTGCAGCATATTTACGTTAGCATTTTCTGAAGAATACACATCATTAACTGCTAAGGCAAAACCCTTGGTGGTCTGCTTCTCCCTGACTCTGACCATTGCCATTTCAATAGTTTGCAAATTACTTCCAGATGGGTATCAGTTACACAGACATGGAGAATTTTTATAACATTTATAAATAGTGCTAGAATCCTGTAGACATATGGTAAGTGTGCTATGTAGTGACATGCATGACGAGGCTGTGAATGAGGGTACACGGAGCACTCAACCCAATAGGCAGATTCTGCCCATGGACAAGTCGAAATCCCTTTGCTTGTACCTGTGAATAACAGTCCGATAGGACACTACCTCAAAGTTATAAAATCCCAGATTATTCCTGCAAATTTGATACTTTGCTGGGGAGTCAGCTGCCTAAACATGGCCATTTAGTGCCATTTCAGACATCCTCTTCCACCTGGCATCAACTGCCATTCACAGCACCCACTGGTTTCCCATCTGTGTCAGACCTGTCAGTCTGGTGTGGGTGTCTTGGATAACCCAGAACATCTAAAAACAGCCTGGGATGCATATTTGAAGCACCCGATTTGCTTCCTCTTTGGTGACGCAGAAGGCACTTTTGAATCGAGCAGCCAGCTGTTCCAAGTCTGGTACTCTGCTTCTTTCACTAGTGCTCATTTTAGGATTCGGAAAATGATCCTCTGAAGTCTCTCCAGACTACCAAATAATTCATTTCATTGAAGAAATGACAACTCCCATTTTAAGTGGCTCCTACTGCACTTTTTAATCTCAGCCTCTCCATACATGCAACTCAGTTGCCTCAATAATACATTCTAATTGCCTCCCATTCCCATTCAATTAAATTCTATGACACTATTTTGCAACATTAATTAGCAAACTCTGCCAAGGGCTAATTGAACACAGCATTTGACAATGGCAGGGCTAAGGCATGGTATGAAGATAAAGGTGTCTGGGGCTGTCTTCTTGATGGAGACCTACTAGAGTCCACGCTGGTGTGGGTACTTACTGCATTCCCATTAATTTGTGGGATTTTCATTTGCTTTAGACACGTAATTCTTGGGAGAACTTCTCAATGAAAAGTCACTTCTAGCACAGATTCCAACACCACTTTAAGTCTTTCCTTTAAATTATTTTTCTTTGGCATAGAGACTAACTCCCAGGTTTGTGTGCTGAAAAAGCAACTTTGCTAGTGCTTGGCAGTCAGAATTTGGATCTGTTCAACTATAAATAAAAGCCAGGAAGAAACTCTGACAATCATAGAAAGGAAAAATTGTGGTTGTACAGTAGGAAGTATGAGACTTCAGTTGTTCCTGTTCATAACCAGCAAAAATAAAGAATGAAATATTTTTGTACCCTATCCCACAGAGAAGAAGGAACAGGGAGAACAAAGCAGAAACATGTCATATCTGTGCTGGTCATTTCTATTAAGGAGGAAAGCTGCTTTTGTTTGAAACTGCTTTATTATATTCCCATCTAAGAACCACTTGAAACAAGGGAATCTGGAGTTGACTGGTGGTTTGGTTTTTTTTTCCCCAGAAGCTGCTTCAACACATCAAGTAAGCATGCTAAGAATGATTTAAAGTTTCTTGGTGTTCACACATAATTCTGAGCTTAATGCTAGCCCATTTTTTTTTCAAACTGAAAACCTGGAATTTAGGGGGACAATGCAGCAAATGGGTCTTAGGCAACAGGCACAACAGATGATGGCTGAAAGCTCTGCCTTTTTTCTTTACCTCCTGACACACTTCAAGGTTTATGAAGTTACACAATATGCACACCCACCAGTTAGGTTTTATTGCTTAATTACTTATTGGGGAAAAAAAATGAAGTCTCCCACAGTCATCTACATTGGAAAACCGGAATTGTTTGAATTTTTCAACTTCTGGTGTGAAATATGCCTATGAAGAATTAAAATAAAAAAGGGGGTTACAAATCTAGTCTAACAAAACATACAGACATACAGAAGCACATATGATAAAGCACATATGGAATGTTGGCTAGTATATATTCTGAAGCAAACCAAGCCTTCCTATGCCTCTTTTTTTCCAACTGACTACTCATGCCATAGAGTCTTTCTTAAATTCTGTCAATTACACAAATGCACCATCTGAAAATCTATTTTTCTTCATACAGCATTCTTGACTGTTGCAGATTTAAGCAATACCTAAAATCAGAGGGAATAAACCAGAACCTGTTAAACATTAAATAAGATATCATACACAATTTATCTGACATAAATAAACTCAACTGCACTTCATAATTGTACTGACCTGAGTCAAAACTATTTAAGAACCAGGTAAAATGGAGTTATTTAAGTGCATTAGTAATGGTAGCTGCCATTACTAGGATATTACCAGGATACAAGAGAGATTAAAATTCTACGGAGAGGTGGAACACATTAAAGCAACCAGTGTGGCTGAGATGCAAAGAAGAAGCTTTCAGGAACCCAAGTCTTTCTTCAGAAAGAAAATCCATCTCTTATCAATTTCTCAGTATCTTTGTTTCAGTGAGGTGCAGTGGCTGTACTGGTTATAGTAGATAACCAGAGTCAAAGGGTTCAGGGCTTTATCTGCAGTTTTGCTACAGGGTTCATTTATCCTTTCGCCCTCTACAAATGGTTTCCATTCTTTGCTTGTTTCCTCATTGGTAAAGTCAGAAGAACACTTCCCTACCTCATAAGGGTGGTCTCTTCAGGGAAACAAGCTGTTCTTTCCCTAAGGTGATTTATTGAAAAACCTCTCACCGCAGCATTCATAGTCCTAGTCTTACCAAAGTCACAGAGACAGCCCTCATTTGTACTTTAAATGCTCTTTAATACAAGAAATCCTACTTTGTCACTGAAAATATAAGAGAAGCAAAGCAAATTGCAGGGGTTTTGTCTTATCTATTGCTTAGTACTGGAAGTTCTCAAAGCTCTCTTGCAAAGGTTGAACCATTACCCTTACCCTCTCTTCACAGATAAGGAAACTGTAAGGCACACAGAAAGCACTTGTCACGTAACAGTACTTAATAAAGTAGTAAATTAATGTCAAACCTGCCTCCCTGTTTACTGACTCCAAAACCCAACCCAATTAAGGACTATACTGCGAAAGCATGCTTCGGCTTTGCAAAGGCTTCTTAGTTAAGATTTCAGCAAAATACTGAGCACGTGAGCTCGAGGATTCAGAAATCCAAGTATCAGTTAAGTAAAACATTAAAAAAAAAGCTAAAATGAGAGTAGGACAAAAGGGAGGCGGGAAGTAGGGAAAAAAAATTCTGCCAGAGAAATTAAGAAAAAGAAGCCCCGTACCACAGAATTTCTGATATAGGTCAGGATGGGCCTGCAAGCATTGCATCTGCAGCCTACAAGGACAATGGAAGCCAGCTGCTCAGTAAATGAAGCAACATCTATTTTATGGAACTTACGCAACAGCTATACTGTAGCTCCTTCAGAAACAATGGTAATTACACAACTCTTGTGTTATCTCTGGATAACACTGTAATTAGTATGTGTCATCACTCTAGCCATGATTAAAATAATTACCACAAAAAGTCCCTTGTAAGTAGCATTTACTGTCCTGGTTTCCAAACATGTACAAGATTATATTTTTAAAGTATAATTGCTTTTTCTGTTTGCAGCTCAACTTAACACTGTTTCTCCACCCACCTTCCACTTTATACAGCCATATGATGTTGTAGCAAAACTTTAACATGCGTAAAATACTTACAGCTCTTCCAAGTAGGGAAAGTTCTTGAAAGCATCTTCTGGTAGTCTCGTGATGTTATTCATGCTGATATCTCTGGAAAAGAACAAATACAGATTTATGAATAACCAGGAAAGGATTTTTACACTCTATGAAAAGGGTAAGAAAAAGAAAGGTTCATCATAGAGTATGGTAACAGAAAAAAACCTGTTCTAGTACCGCACAGTAATATCTCTTTCTAGAAATTTGCATGCCAAACTTTCAAATCAGTGTAATTTGAGAATCCAGTTGCAGCAAAGACCTATAAAATGGGAAGTTGACAAAATAAAGTTTTCCAACACCTTTAAACAAAAAATAATTACTGTGAAACTACAGGGAAGGCATGCATGGAAGAAGCTCTACAGTACTGTTATCCCCAGCACTAATTTCTACCAATTTACACTTACATACAGTTTTAACTCAGATGATTAAGACTCTAAAACCACAGCACACGGAAAAAAAAAAAAGTTAAAAAAAAAACCATTGTGACCACCCACCACGCAAATTTTCATCCCACAGTGTCTTTAAAAAAAAAAGAATACATGCATTAGGACTTAATAAATAGCTTCTGGCAAATAAGGTTTCTAGAACAACTGGCAAGAATAGCAGAAACATGTCCTAGCTCTACCACAGTCTTTTTTTGTTTTGTTTTGTTTTCCTTCTACAAAACCTATGAAAGTCCTCAAGGTAATAGTTTTAAGCAGATTTCATTCTCAGTCCATGAGCAGAGAGAAGCTGGCAGCAAGTGCTTACATGATAGGTATGCGGACCTGCTCAGCTTTTTTTCTTTACGAAGCAGCAGTAAGTGGCAAACTTGGTGCCATCACCTCAGTTCACACCTACACAACGATCACAGATAATCCAGTCCTAAAGCAAGTTATTACTCAATGTGAGTAAAAGCAGCACGAAAACAATTTGGTTTGATAATTAATCTAACTGCGCAACAGTTCATGACATAATCCAAGTTCTTACTTTCCACTTGGTTACTGGTTTGGGTTTTTTCAGTATGCAGTTAATGAGCAATTCAGTAACACTTGTTAGTAGAGCCTTCCCTCCTTGCTGTCTTCCACATGTTGTTCTCTAGAGTCTATATGCCACCTCCCTACATAATTCAGATAGAAAGCAAACAAAGCGAAACTACTTTTATCTCACTAATGGCCAGCAAGTACCACTGAAGCTCCTCCAGGACGTTAACAAGCAACTGGCAACTGATCTGCTGCACCACCTGTGCAGTAGAGACCCTCAGGCGTTGCCAATGTGAAAACTGCGCTCTTATACTAAATCTAGAGGCAACCATTCCTCTAAACTAAATGCTTATTAAATAGTAGTCCAAAAACTTCATTTCTCGTTTCCCAGTGTAAACTAATAAAGTTACTCCTCAGCAGCTGCTAAGAGTATACTAACCTAACTCAAGAGCAGTGAGATCAAAATAAGGTTCAGCTCATACAAAACACACCCAACTGTAATAAGAGCCCAAAAAAATCTGCTATGGTACAAAAGACTCCTTCGCTAAGCTCCAGAAGGAGCTGAACTCGAGATGCTTTATTCCTGGACTCTACAGCCTGCATGCTTTAAGCAGTGCTTTGTGCCTTGGCAGCAGCCTGGTAACAGTGCAATGCTGTGGTTGCTGTGGAGGACGTTTTTCTTCTTGTGCAGGGAAGTAAATAAATGTATCAGGTACATGAACTGTCATTTGTCTGCTCCATGGGAGACTGCAACTTCTATTCTCACACATTTTTCAAATTGTCATAAATACACACATTGTCACGCATCCAGGCTTGTCCTCTCCTTTCCAGAAGACTGCAAATCCACTTCTAGTATCAACTGGGAAGCATTTATGAAGAGGGAAGAAGAGTAAGAAGGGAGTGGAGATCCTAATCTTAAAAACCAGTAACCTGTGCAAGAAAATCACAACTCTCAAAAAACTGTCCAGGTGATATAAAACCCTACTGTCATACACACCATAATGAATGGCAGTACTAAAAATAAGCCAACAGTACATATCATCAGAAAGCTTATGCATCACTTTGGCAAAGATTTTGGCTGCACCCACATTTGTTGTACTACATGGTAGCTCTTTTTGACAGCTGATGTAAGGAAATCACATCCACCTGAAAGCAATGGTCTTGAAATTTCCAGAGCTATAAATGCCCAATTTCAGAAGTGCCCTATGCAATCCTAAACAAAGTCAAGGGAAACCAAGCAGACACACAGAATGGCTGACATCCAAATTCAAAGCAATTCTGGCTTTCTCTAGGATCTAAAATTAGCTAAAAATGTTTTTTCCATGTAGCTCCAAGTGTTAGGCTCTACAATTTTAATTTAGAAAGTAGATTATTTGGATGTAAGCATGAAACAGATCACCTTAATACTGAGGACTGAGAACCATCACCAATATTCTCAAATTCTACTGAAATTTATTTTCAGTGAAGCTGAATTTATAACAAAACCAGACACAAATATAAACTGCAATTGTCTTTATCGTGAATCTTCAGGGACTGCTTATCATGATGCCCTGCTAAAAAGCTGAAATACTGATGAAGTTTCTGTATTTGCCTTCATTACATGCGATAGTAACTCTTACTAAATAAATAAGCCAATCTTTATGGCACAGATTTGCAAACTTTGGGGAACATCAAAACACCAACTTTGAAAGTTTCTTAATGATAGTCATACAAGTCTTAAAACAATTCTTGTTTAATGAACAACATTATGTAAAACCAGCTTTGCTTATATATAGATATAAAAAATATTTTTTCTTTTCATTTCACTCTACAGAGTCTCCTCAAAGAATGAGTTCATAGGCACTATATGCTAGTATAAAATATTAAGTAGTTCATGAACAAGAATTTACAAACAATATTAGGAACATTCATGACACTAAAATTAGATGACTTAATAACTAGTGTCTATTAAGTTTAGCTAGTTAATTTGGGAAGATACTCTTAATAACACATAATTAATAGAAGAATTGCAACAAAAATGGCGGAGCACAATATACTGTGACAAAATAATGACAAATAATCCCCAAAACCACAGTCCAAAACAAAAACAGCCGTTGCTGAGTTTCTACTATTTGTATTTTAGAAATAGTCATTTTACTATTCCTAAACTTCAAAAAAATGGGATCAGTCTATGCTATATCAAGAAGGCTGTCTATTTAATAAAGGTAAATACTAGTATGATCCTTGACATGTCAAAGAAATCTCCATGAGAAGCTGTCATACATGACCTGTTTCTCTGCTAAAAAGCCCTGAGGTCTATAAGCCCAGAACTCATTTAGGGTGCTAATGTATTAAAAAAGTTCTGAGAATGAACAGAAGAATATTAATAGTACTTTCCCAGCCTCTAGTAGTGTTCATGGGAAGGATGCTATCACACAACAGAAGGATCATGTCAGCAGTTGCCTAAAGCCCCTTTTCAGCTGGACTAAGCTAGAAGACTTACTATGGATTGGGTTATTACATTCAGATATAAGTCCCCTAAAACCAGAACAACACCTGCAAATCTTGGAATTGCCACCAGACACATGTGCACACAGAACTCCCAACAAACAAAACACCAAAATTTCCATATGTTTGCCCTAAATTTTATTGGTAAACTGAAGTTCAGACTCAGTATCTAAAAGGTTTCTTGTTCTTCCAACAAGTCCCCAGCATGGTCTGTCAGCCCAGCAAACTACATCTTTGACTTGAAATTAAATTCAGACCCACATTTATATTGGGGACGTTTTCCCCAGAAAGTGCAGAACAGACACAACAGCTCTAAGAGATGGAAGACTATGGTAATACCACGGGTTTACACTGTGGATTCACAAGGAAAAAGGAGAAGCTAGGGTAGACCTGCACCTTTCAGCAGGTAGCCATTAACTAGGTTTATCTATACTAAGCAGTCAGGCTAACTCTTCGCTCACTAACCAACATTAACCAAGGCAGAGGTGGTAGATGCCCCATTCCTGGAAACATTGAAGGGCAGGATGGGGCAAGAAGCCGGCATTGAAACTAAAATGATGGCCAAGAAGCTGGCATTGAAACTAAAATATGAGCTGCCAAAGGTTCTTTAGCAAGAAACCTCTTTAGCAAGAGGCTGCATCTTGGGGGATAACATGAATCACAGCCTTATAATTAGTTTCACCATTTCAGGTAGGAGAGATGTAACACCAGAAAATAAACACAACTGCACTCCCTCCTACAGTGCCATGGCTGCAGTTTTGAATGATAAATAAGGCTTTGTACAGTCTGTCAGAAGCCTTGTCCTTCTTCCAAGAAGGTAATACAGAAAAGAATAAAACTAACTAAAATTAGTAGCTTGTAACTGTAAATGTTATTTCGCCATCCCAGGTAATGCAGAGATTAATTTTAACAGGCAAAAGGTGAAAAGTCAAGCCACAGTACTCCAGCACTCATTTGCTGTCTCCAGCCTGCTCAAGCAGATCCTTTCAGGTTATTCTGACAACTACTTGAATATTCATTTCCAACCGAGTTTAGCAAAGTTTTCTGCTTTCACCTAACACAGAAACACTTTAAAGTCATTAAAAATACTTATACTAACTGGCAATGATAGTAAAAACAGTGAAAATCTCCCTCTGTTGAAAAAAGGCATCAAATGAGATTTCTGTGTTCTTGTGAATATGAAACAGTTGGGTTTTCCCCATTTTAAGCTGTTGTGTCCATTTTCCTTGGAACAGGAAAGCGGCTTTGCCGGACATAGTACAAAACGCACAGCATCACATCTCATCTTGCATAATGCTGGATATTTCATCGCTTTTAAATCAACCAGCAGTGGAGATTTCAGAAAACTGAACCAAAAAACATAACGCACTTAAACTTTTTATTATACTCCTTCTGCACGAATTCCAGTTCCTGATGCGAGGTTTTAGTTATTTGGATTTTATTTTTTTTCAAGGATTGTTGATTTTACCACTAACCAAAGTCAAAGATCTCCAGGCTTCAGGATGAGCAGAAATACTTTGTCTCTTGGATGGCAACTTACTAATTCTCTCATATTTTAAAACTAGAAACTCTCATCTTTAAATAGTGGCTTCAATCACAGCTTTCATCAGTGGCATCACACAAAAGAGAAGTAGATGCAATGCACAGCTTGTCACAGTACCTCCTGCAGGCACAGGTAGCCTTCTCTATCACTTTAAAGTACTGCCTCTACCATAAAGAAGCCTGACCCTTGTTAGATTTATCCTGAACATTTCTCTTACTAATTGCCAGAGTATGATTCTGGCTAGAAAGAACAGATGACTAGAGATGATGGAAAGGGAAGAGTGGGATGATAATTCTTGGATGAGAAGAAAAGCTGCAACAACAAAAAGAGACCACAAAATGGGAAGTACAGACTTCCTGTAGGACAGGAAGGACAACAAAATGATAGATAAATTAGCTCAAGATATAAGCAGAGAATAAAAGCAAATGACCCACAATAACTGATGGGCATTGAAACGGAAAACAATGCCAACCTCTGTGAACTGAGGGACATCTAGCTGCAACAGTCTTTTTTTTTTAATACCTACCATTCCTAATCTCCCCCAAATGTGCGCGCACTTTACGCAGAGAAACTTCCCTCACAGCTCTGGTGTGCTGGCATGTCTCCTAAAACTCACAGGAGATGCCAGTGCTACATTTTCTGTCCTAGCTCACATTCTGCTCTCTCAACACTTGGATCTGCACCGAACTGGGGGCACACACACCTTCCCACCGCATTCATGCACTGCATCTGAATACATGCTAATGACCTAGAACACACCACTTTGTAAAAAAGGTCTTAAGCCAAATAAAACATGAAATACCTAGCTATAGAAAAGCAAAATTAGATCTCAACAAACCCAAATTGAGATTGGCTGTTTGAAACAAATAACATCAAAATACACCCCAGTGCTTCCCAGCACTTCATTAATAGCTATCTACTTTTTGGCTTCTTGATTCTCTCAAGTCTAGAAAAGAAGGGAGAAAGGGAAGGAGTGAGAAAGGAAAAGAGAGGGGGATGTTGGTTGAAGGAAAGAAGATCATGTTTCAACAAGGCACCTTTAAAATCCTATAAAATACTGCCTCTGAGCAAGCTTAACCTGTTTGTTGATAGATAATAGCATGTAATACTGTAGGCTCCATTCAGTCTTTTCCAATGTCTGGGCCCTCTGCCACTGAGTTATTTAATTATAACAGTTAGAAAATTACTTAGGCAGAGCTATCTATATTTGAATAAAGCCCTCCTACCTACCTGCACAAAACCATTAGGCAACAGGTCTTAATCTTGTATAAAATTCCCCAGGTAGTAACCATGATCCAGCTTCAGCAGTACTAGGAAAAGCTGAGGCTGTTAATATTTTTAGAAACTACATTAAATAAACCAGGATATTGCAAATGCACCTCAACATGATGCTAGAAAGTACCCAGCAACAATCAGCCAGCTGTTACCATTTGGACCGTTGATAACATGGATAATGACCTGATTACATTATCATTGATGAGAATAAAGACAAAGCAACATATATTCTTTTTAGCATATGAGATCAACAGTTCTTTGCCAATTACCAAAAACAAAACCAGAAAAACAACAGGAACAAAAAAACCCACAAACAAACAAACAAAAGGACCGATTATACAGCTGCATGGCAATGGTCAGTAATTCAAGTTTTGTCCAGGTCATATCTGTGTTAACCAAGAGAACTTCCTGGTGGTGTGGCAGCAGGGACACGGGAGCCAAGACAAGTGGGCAGGGGGAGACAAGAAATCAGAGAAACTCAAGGTTAAACTAATGTTAAGTTGTACTGCAATGCTGCATTCTTGAAGAAATACATTCAGTGCCCAACTCCTTGTAGGAACATGTTCACATGATGAAAACCAGTGTAATTTTCATCCAAATCACACCCCTCAGCAGCAAGTCCCAGGGGAGAGCAGGAACTGAATTACATCCCTGGTTTAAATCTTCTTTCCCATTTAGCCAGTTCCTCCAGGATGGTGATAAAACCACTGAAGGGACAGAATAAATGAGTTTGCAATAATACTGTCCCATATCTTAATTGTATTCAATATGTAATATATTCATTATGGAAATACAATTCAGTGTGGAAAGCCTAGAGGATCAGCAAGAAAATTTCAATTCAAAGAAACAAATTTGGTAGTAGAGTTTTGTTTTATTGTATCTTCCTGATGACAAGAAGCAAATTATTCTCTTCCAGAAGCACCACCTCACAATTACTGCTTTGAACGTCAACTGTCTGCACTATGAATCCAATGAGTGCAGCTAAAATCCAAGGATATGCATTACATGTAGACATGCCAACCCCAACAGTGAGAAATCGTGAATAGGAAGAAAATACCAGGCAAAGATGATGTTTACAGAGGAACCTACACTTGGAAAGTGTTCAAGTTTGCGTTGATGTCTGAGTTCAAAATAAAGTCTAAATAACACGCTGAGAAATTAATTTCTTACCTTTTATATATTATCTACATCTATTACTGCAAGGTAGTAGTATAATACCTATACTATTAGCTAACATTTCTATGGTAATAGGACCCCAATGTCAGATTGGCATTGTATTTAAAATTTACATTCTCTCAATTTCTGACAAAGTCACAACTACCAGTGCCCATCTTCCACTGGGAAGGGTCCACTGGGAATGCCAACAGCCAGAACTCTGCAGTATTAACCATCCCTTATCTCCAATCCTTACTGCTATGTCCCAACATTTTTTCCTCCTGATACTTATCTACTGTTCCCTTTAACATAGGCAAAGCTGCTAATGACAAAAGGGAAGATTTTAAACCAAATTTTTGCATTAATATAGATTTTTCTTCTTGTTACTCCATCTCTCCCCAGCAACCTTAAGCATGCTTCTGCTGCCCCTGACATGATCATAGAGACCTCCAAAACTTAAAAGCACAGAAACCTGTTCTGTACTCACAGGCCATTCTGCAGTAACAGAAAGCCTATGAGACATGACATTTTTTCATTTACCAGCATGCTTTATTTTCCAATTCTTCCAGGAAAACACTCTTACAAGAAAGGAAATATCCAAATATTTAAAGCCTTAGTCAGTATCTGCTGTGACTGGCTAAGTAAGACACAGATTGCATTCCCACCCAGCAAATACACTTGCCATTTCCTAAGTACCCATGCTATCTCACTAATGAGCACAAGGTCTTATGATCTGTTGTTTGTATTGCAACGAGAAGCTAAGGGCCTGTTCAACACGTCGATGGATTGGCGCTGTACAAATACACAGCTGGAGACACTCCTCACCTGGAAGAGTTTGCTGCCTAAATGCACGAAACAAACAGCATGGCAAGGAAAACAGGTATGCAGATATAGGTGAAGTAAGCTGTGCAAAATCACCAACAGAGCCTGAAGCTCCCTCCAGTTGACCAACGCTGCTCCCATGTTCTATGTCCAGCTACTACCTACCATGTCCTTTACAAAACAAATTAATTACCTTTCTTTCCCTACCCCTTTTATTTGTTTAGCAGGAAAACAGGACAGGAGATTGTTCTGACAATTTCTTGTTTGCTAGATATGTAGGTTCTCTCCATTTCGTAGCAGCAGAAAGAAATTATGCTCTAACTTATATGCAACGTTTTCATTCACTTTTCTGTGCCTCTACCTGGAAACTATGTGACAGCTCACTTGGAGACGAAGCAC
This sequence comes from Lycocorax pyrrhopterus obiensis, assembly GCA_014706295.1. Classification (NCBI taxonomy): domain Eukaryota; kingdom Metazoa; phylum Chordata; class Aves; order Passeriformes; family Paradisaeidae; genus Lycocorax; species Lycocorax pyrrhopterus. The sequence goes on from JACSVZ010000007.1 coordinate 3,177,022, forward strand.
TTAACCTGATTTTTCATGGAAACAATCAAACTTCAGATTACCCACCGACCCTGGCTATTAAAGAGGATTTTGATTATCAGAAGTTTTAGAAAAAGTGGCACACAGAGCCCTTTTTCAGTATACATTTTTTTTTAAAAAAACCCCAGTATATAGATCCTGTAGATTTCAGTAAGCCTTTAGCATTTTGCTGTTGTACGTACAACATTTTCACTGGCAGCAACAGAAAACCTGCAAAACTTCAGGCAGGTCTGCTCCTGCAAGAGAAGGTAACATCTCCCCCTTTCTCCCACCGTATCTCTAAGTTATTTCTCCTGCCTTCTCCTTTCCGTGTCACATCAACATGTTGTTGGGGTTTTTTTTCTTCCAACATGGTGTTTTAGCTTTCTTTCAGACACAGTAACTAGCTCTAATGTACCCTATTCATGTGCCAATCAAGCCATCATCAAGATCTTAGAGAGAACAATACTTGCATGCAAAGCCCTATTTTGAACTGGTATTTGAGTCACTGCAGGCCAGCCATTAAGCAATCACACATATGGTTAATGGCTTATGTTGACACACGGTAGGGAATTAACCTAGAAAAAAATTCCACTGCATTATTATGAAAGCGATCCTATCCCGGAACAGGAATATAGAGCAAATTAACATGCTCTTCAGTTAATTTTTAAGAGCCACACTTTGGGTGCAGATTACAGTCTAAAGGAAGGGTTATTGTAAACTGCAGTAGGAAACAAAATGTCTTCCAGTGCAGGAGTATTTCTTTTACACAGAGATTTACAGTTAGACATTATTTATAGCAGAGAGTAAAATGATGTATTATTCACAGTTTCATAATTATTAGCTCTATGGAATACAGTAATGCCAGGGAATTGAGTACAAAAATATCAAACCATGTGACAGGCATGCTAATCAAGCAGTCTGAGGGCAAGTCTGTACCAAGATACTCCTTCTGTACCTATGAGTATTCATCACAAAATGTGAATAACCAATAAGACCACAAAGAGGTCCACGGACAAAACCAAGTGGGAACTCAGATCATCCACATCCTTGATCTGTAACCAATTTGCATGTCTTGCTACCACCCAAACTTCTGAAAGGAAAGCTTTCAGCACGCTTACATCACAGCTCTGACTTAAGATGTTTTAAAAATAATTTATACAAAGTAAGATCATCTTAGCTCAAAACATATGTATCCAAAACCAATCATCACTTTTGGCAAGACTTGAGATTATTTGAAAAAGCCAGTAAAGGAAAGCAGAAATATTTCTATTTCTTTTAACCCATAGTTCTCCACATGCAGGGAAAACAGGGTTGCAGCAACAGGTTACACACTTAAGAGTTCAACCAACTATACCCTGGAGGTGTATTTCTGTGCTTTGGGCTCTTTTTTTTTTTCCTTGTAATCTGGTGGTGGTAGCTGTATTTTATGTAGTATGGCCTCAGAAAGGGCCATATCATCACAACTACGGAGCAGCAGACTCCTATGGTAGTAGGAAAGAGAAGTACTGAAGAAGACAGAACTTCACACTAAGAAAAAACATCACATGTAGCTCATGCCTGTAATAACATCAACAGAAAACCTAAAGGAGTTTTATGGAAGGGTATTTGTTATGTTTTAATTAAATGAAGTTTAACACTATACCTGCAACTAAGTTAAAATAGGGTAGCATTGCCAGTTGCATCAATTGTCCTTACCATCATGGAGTCATACTGAACCATCAGTCACTGAGGTTAACTATGTCATTTTTAAACAACTCTCACTGCTTTTTCTTTATTGAGTTGTCAGTCCCAAGTTTAATACATATCCGTGTTTTACGTTAAAACATATTGCAAAACCGGACACCAACACTTCACACACGGCCAAGCCACAGTTTTGTTCATTACTACTGAGGAAGTTCTCAAGCACTTTTCCCTTATCAAAAACCTCCATGAACCACCATTGCTGAAACACTAGGAACATCACCGAAGTATGTAATCTAACCAGTTTAATGAGATCTGGACCCTGCCCGTCCCACCCCCGTCCCGCTTCCCCCCACCCCCCGCCCCGCCCCCGCCGCCGCTCTAGTCTCAGGTTTCTGCTGCATAACCACCAACACCTACAAGACACGTCTCATTCCATTTAACAGCTTCAAGGGCAATTCCATAAAACCTGAACCGCCTTAACAGGAGCGTCGGGAGTCACACTCACCCTTTGGACTCCAAGGACACTACATCCCTCTCCACCTAGCAACACTGTACGTAAAACAACAAATGTTTCACACCATAAGCTCCCAGTTACAAGCCCAGATGCAGACGAAGTGAGGTTCAGCACCTTGCCTTGCTCCCGCATTATTTCGTGGGTTTGGACAGGTTGCTTTCCTTCCCAAGTCTCGGGTTCAAAGGAGAATAATATTTCTGCATCTCTGTGAGAAAGGAGGAGGCTAAAGCTACCCATGTTTCTGAGCTGTCCAGACAGAGCCTTAAATCTGTTTACCATTAAAAAAGCAGTGATATCATTGCACACACATATTCATATAAAAATCTTCTGTTGCAGTTTCACTGTGTGTTTTTGCTCTGCTGCAAGAAGAGAACATAAACAGCTATAAATCCAATTTCATAAAAACACCAGCTTTAGTAACTCTAAGTACTTTGAATTGTATTCATTTTTTTCTGGTTTATTTTGGTCTTCTAGTCTGTCCCACCCAATGTTTAGAAAGCAACCAGAGCCTCAAAAGTCTGGGCAAGATCTACATTTTTAGAAGGCTAAAAACAAAAAATAGCAAAACAAAATTGGTGTATGAATACAGTCAGTGATACAATGAAGCCAGATGACAAAATCTAAATGTCGCAATTAGTCCAAACATATATACAACAGCTTTAGCATTTAAGAATTTTTTTCAATTATATATAACATGTAACTTGGATGTAACTAGAAACTATTTTTGGCAAAAAGCACTCAAAATACCTATACTGTGGGAAAACTAAAAGCACACAGTACAACTTCCTAGTGCCAAAACAGACGTCATGGCAGCACCTGGAAGGGCCGTTTTAGAACCAAACATGCTTTTATGGAACAATTTTCAAGGTATCTTAAATAAGCTGACAAAGAACAATCAATTTTGATAAGATGTAAAACTTCAGTTTTGAAAAATTTTGGTCATCAATTATTGCGTAACATTTTAACATAAGAGTAATTCCGACTTTATGACACTTAAAGGATTAAAGTTTGCCTGAAGTTTCCCATGTGGCAGAGTTCATGTGTGCTAACACACAACCCTTGTATTTCTCTCAGGAAACTGTACCTTCAACAACTGGCGAACTTCCTGCCTATTGACAAGGAGTGTAGCTGAATACAAGAATCCAAACAGCCTCATCAGCCTTCCTGATCTGTAGAGTTATGAGAGTTTCAGCTACATTTCCCTTTTTTTGATTTGAGATCAATGTCCAAATCCCTCACAGATACAAATGAAGACATGGGTTAAGCACCCACCTTAGCTTCCAGTGAACCTTAGACATAAATTAAAATGAAAGCTGCCCAAAACTTCTGCCAGGACACTCTTAGAGAAGAGCTACAGGTTCAGCTTCTATTTCAATAGTACAGGACTGAACAAGGGACATCAAGGGACTATTCAAACCCAATTTTATTTCTTCTCATATAGAGTGCCAGGAATTATCTTGTTATTATCTGACTTATCACAGAGCTAATTATTTCATTTCGAGAAGCCAAATTCATGTATGCTTTTTGCCTTGTGAAAAAACACCCAACTCTTCTTGGTTACTTCCCTGAGAGCCAGGCTGCTTGCTCATTCCCTCCGACAGGCGAGCACGGCTTCAGGCTCAGGAGAGTCACCCTCATCACTGCCAATTGCTGCTGGCATTGTGCAGGCAACTGCACAGCCCCACACATGTCCAAATCTCTCGTTCTCAGGAATTTGGGAGGGGCACAGCCCTACAATTGACACTGGCCCACAGATGACAAGTGCCTCAAAGTCACATCCTCTAAGGATTCAAGAGCCTCAGACAATGCTGCCTGCACCATGCTAAGCTCACGGGAGCCACAACTAACTCCAAGCAATGTGGTTTAGCAACACAGTAGAATCCAGCAGGAGCAGCCCTGTCTGCGGGTAATAGGCCATTCCACAAAAAAAAAAAAAAAAAAAAAAAAAAAAAAAAAAAAAAAAAAAAAAAATCTATGAAGGAAAATAATCAGTCTGGATGAAGAGAAACCGAATGAAAGTATAAAAACTTCATTCACCAAGAGATGAAGGAGGAATGTACTCAGCACTTCCACTTCCAAAGGTCCGAGGACAAAAGGCAGACTCTCCTCTCACCTGCAGCAGAAAGCCATGTAAGATGAGGGACACCTTTGTCCTTTTGTTTAACACTATTTGTGAACTATGCAAAGAGGCTACCACAAGCAGCCCACCTCAACCACTGACAGGCGTAATGAGCAGCTAACATGACAAGAAATCTTCTAGTGTAACATGGATGGATCAACTCCGACTGAGACATTGGTCCTTGCTCAAAATTTGCCCCTAACTGGAGGAGACTTCTCCAGAATCCCAATAGTCCGTGAACCTGGTTCTTAGTCAACTGAGTCTCTTTACACATTTAAACTACAACTACTGAAACAAAGAAAATTTGCAGGGAATAGAATACATTTTGAATTATGAAAGAAAGAGTTTGGGGAAAAGATTTTTATACTGTACTGGACCAAGCAATAAAGATGTGGGAAAAGGGGTGACAAGTTTCAGGCACAGAGACACTTTCTGACGTCCATAACGGCATGCTGATGTGTTTTGCTGTTGTAGGGCTTCCCACTAACCTGCAGAGGTTGTCCCTCTATCATTACAAAGGAGCCAGCACAGCCTGAGCTGGCAAGCCGTAAGAGTTAAATGCACACTGCACACCACTTAGAAAAACTACAGTTAAAATCAATTGCAATTTCAAGGTAAAAAAGAAAGTAAGAGGAGAAAAATAAATCAGAAAAACCTCACTCATTCACACACTCACAGAAAAAGCTGAGTACAGTTAGCATGGGGAATCCAGTCCCTCACACATTCCCATTCCCTGCCAGTATATTCACAGTAGTTTTCAATAAACATCTACACAAGTCACTGGAAGGGAAAAAAAAGATCTGTTTTCTTTCATACAATTACACAAAAATAACTGTCATCACAACCATCCTTGTGGTAGAAGAGTCCATATTTGCCTGCAGTGAAATCCGTCTGCAGCTGCCCTGTGGAAAAGACAGCCAATAATTGGCTTCTTTCACCTCTGTTAACCATGAACAAAAGTGCCATTCAGCTCCCAAAAGGATAGAAGGCACCAATGGATGGTCAGCTCTCCGAGCCAATGGGCTGGAATAACAATAACCCTGTAGCATTTTCTTTTTCCTTTTGTTTAGTCTTTCAAAGCCCTTAATTAAGACCCTCACAAAGCACCCCTACAGGCTTCTTTCAATGAGGCATTACACGCCTGTTTTCTTGTATTTAAAGAAGAAAAGTAACAGGGAATTCTGAAACACATTAAGCAGTACACACAATTTCCACGTATTCACAACTGAAATACTGTTACATTTTAGCTTTTAAATATTATCGTCATTAACAAGAAGTTCAAGCTTACTATGCTCACTCTTTGCTGTACATCCCTTGCTAAATACAGGCAGTCATAACACTGGCCTATCTGCAACAGTTCACTCAAATCCATCACAAGACAGCAGCTCCCAAAATGAAAGCAAGTGGAACAACGCATATTGATCAAACATCCCTGGTCATCCTGAAGCAGACAGCTGAGAAAAGACCGGGTGACGTTGAGGCTGCACATGATGCATCAGCATTGTCTGATAAAAGAGCTGGTGAAGGCTAAAGTAAAAACCCTGCTATGTAAGTGGCCTCTCATACAATTAAATATCTACTCGCATTTAATATAACGAAGGTAATCTGTACTCCACTATTTAGGACCAAACTGATGTAATACTGATGTTCGTGTATTAAACAGGACATTTGAGGATTACATCAGCTTTTCAGCAGAGTAGGCAGATTCTGTTTGACAGAAATGCTATAGAAACTTGTAATATTTGAGCCACAACCAGGAAACAAAACAGTTTTAAGAAAACACCATTGAAATATCACCTTCATAAATGCAGGCTGGTTGGAGGAAACCTAGTCATCTAATCGCTTCACACTCCAAACCAGCCAAAGCGGCAGACTAACGTGGTCACTGTTTTTTGGGAGGCATCCAATGCACGTGGTGAAGGGCTCGGGGGTAGGTAGGGAGTACCAGGTACAACCACCACTTAACAAAGCCATCACCTGCCTAACTGTGGTCCAAGCCCTCCAGGGTGCTGCTGCCTTACTCCATTATCTTGTAAATGCCCTCGTCCTGTGAATACAAGGAGCTTCCCCGCGGGAGACTGGTCCAGCCAGTCCAGCCAAAAGCTACCAAAATCATTACCAGAGGATAGTTTTCACATCAAAGAATCACAGGCTGAGGCTCTGGTAATCTCTAAAACACTTTCTCCCCTGAAAGAAAACTGGAATAGCCTTTTCGCAATTGAGAGAAAAGGCCCCAGAACATCTTGAAGAACAGACAAAAACATTTTTATTACAAACACCAATCTGAGAAATGCAAAAAGTAACAGTTTAAAATCCTCTCTACACCACCTACATATCCAGCAGGCACTCTTTAAAAGCACCACGTGCTATAAAGAAAACTGTGCATCTAGGCAAAACCTGGGATTGTTCAGCTTGGAAAGGAGAAGGCTTTGGGGTGACCTAATTGCAGCCTCCCAGCAGCTAAAGGGAGCCTAAAAAAGAAATGGAGAAAGACTATTTACAAGAGCATGTAGTGACAGAACAACAGGGAATGGCGTCAAACTGAAAGACAGTAGGCTTACATTAGGTATTAGGAAGATATTCATTACTGTAAGGGTGGTGACACACTGGAACAAGTCACCCAGAGAAGTTGTGGGTGCCCCATCCCTGGAACATGCCTTATTCAAGGCCAGGTTGGATGGGAGTCTGAGCAATGTGGTCTAGTGGAAGGTGTCCCTGCCCATGGCAGGAGGGTTGGAACGAGGTGATATTTAGTCCCTTCTAACCTGAACCATTCTACGATTTTATGAAAACGCAACTGGGTACAAATCAACATAGACCTTTTTATCATTTTTTTAAAATACACCAAAGAGTCAGCTGCTTGTAACTCTGTTCACATAATCAAAGAGGCAACTTTCCTTTCAGGAATGGTAATCTAACGGTACTCAGTGATTTTGCTTTTCAAAGATCAGATGGCCTACTTAGGTATTATACACCAAAATCTCTTTCTAGTCATACCTTAGACCACTGAATTAAGGCCACGACAAATAATACATGATGACCACCTGTCCTACATGGTGTTCCTGTTTCCTCCTCCTCCAAGAAAATGTGATGTAACTATACAAAAAAATAAGGAGGAAAAACCACTGCACGACTTGGTTTGAAGGCCTAACTCGACATATTTTCGGAAAGCCTATTCACAAGCCTTTATCAGAATGTCTCGTATCACTGACCTTAACAGAGTGCAACATTGATAAAGGAGGGATTTGCACTCAAGTTCTGTTACATTATTGACAATTTCTGTGATTATTTACCACAGCAGCTCAGGAGGAACTCTTCTCTAGCAGCAAAGAGCAAGAAAAGTAATTTACATTCTAAAACCAAGCATGAAAGCTCATCTTAAGCTCATCCAATGCATCAGCTACAATCCAAATTTGTATTAAGCTGATAAAAATACTGCTAGAATATCTGATAAAACTGCAATATAACATGAGACTATGCCATAGCAATACAATATAAAAAAGAAAATCAAGACCCAGCCCATCCTGTGCAAGCCAAGGGGCACACGAGGGTGAGGCTTTGCCTCTCACTAGTTGCATGGCTCAGTGTCTAAACTGCTGTTGTCAAAAAACAAATAAACCCCCCCCCCCAAACAACAACAACAAAACCTCAACAAAAACTCTCAAACAAACAAACAAAAGCCCAAACAAAAACACCCAGCCAAACTGAGCAAATAAGCAATAAACTAAAACACAAGAAGTTCCATTGAGCAACATGAGGAAGTACTTTTTTATATTGTGGATGGCAGAGCACTGGAACAAGCTGCCCAGGAAGTCATGGAGTCTCCCTCTGGAGACATTCAAACCCCACCTGGACACATTCCTGTATCACCTGCTCCAGGTGACCCTGCCTTGGCAGGGGGGTTATACTGGATGATCTCCAGAGGTCCCTCCAACCCTAAAAATTCTGTGAAGAAAAATGAAACCAAACAAACCCCCCAAAACTATTCAGACATCAGAGGCACTCACAAAGATGACTGTTGGTTACGAATTGCGTCTTGAACTGGATACTTGTGCTAACCAAATTTAGTAGGACAGCTCCGGACTTCTGGATTTTGCCCTAACATGAATAAAATTAGTAACACTTACTATTGCTGACCCAACAACATAAGCCAATAAAAACTTAGCATATTTTCTAATTTTCAAGGAAAATGTATACAAGCATATGAAATGTTTCACAGAAACCCTCTACGAAAAAGAACTGATAGCCATCACTTGCAATTATAAAAAAGACGTCAAAGAAGCACTTATTACTAATGATTTTCTTGAAAAGGTTGTGTTATCTCTTCAGTTTAACTTTGTTCTTAGTATTTAAATGACTACACCTTTTTAAAATCGAGCAGTTTTTAATCACTAAACTGTCAAGAAAAAAACCAGCTTACTTAATGCAAACAGAACATTTCAAGTATTCACATGAAAAACAAAGACATACTACATTAACTATCTGGTCCACACTCTTTGCAACAGAGATTAAGGATTGTCAAGCTTAATCTTGTACACAGAATCAATTTTTATACAAACACATCTAACTCACGTGTGATCAAAAAGCAAGCGACCCACAGAAGGCAATCAAGTAATCTGCCTGTATTTCTAGCTTGCTATTTCTAGCTTGCTTTCTTATAGACAGAAATAGTATATGCATCTTCCCAGCAACACGCATTTTACAGACGAACTCCAAGAAAAAAATTTGGCTTATGAACACTGGTCTACTTGGTTATGTCTACATGACAAACATGGGCATATTTTTACATCATCATAGCTAGTCTATTGGCAAGGAAATACACTCTTACCTAAAGGCCACTGACCAATGTAAATTCACATTATGACAACTAAAATGGATACAAGGTGGACACAACGTATCCTTCCCAAGCTCCATTAATAAAATGATCTGGTTTGTCTTGTTCTTGTTTGTTCGGAAGAAGTCTGGTTCCTTCTACCTTGAAAGACTATGAATTTTACGGGATCAGTAATCCAAGGCCAGTAAAACTTGCCACGCAGCTTGAAACCTGCTCCTAATAGCTCCTTTAAGCTATTGACACCCTGTTTCCTCATTACCAATTTAATCATTTACTTCCATTAACACACCCATTTTTCCAATTTACCACCAGCAAAATTATGAAGATAACATTAAAAAAAAAAAAAACAAATTAATGCCCTGAAAGTTTACAGGGTGTAAAGGTTTCTATTGAAACTGGCAAAGCATTTTTAATACAATAAATGAAATAATGCTCTGCAATTACAGTGTCAGGTTCCACAATAAATAACAATGTATCTTATATTCACTACCAAATCTGAAAAGTGGAAAGCAGATGCAGTGATTTATTTTAAATTTTAGTTGAGGGACAGGTGATCAGGTTTAAGAGACTACCTTAGGGGAAAAGGTAAGGAAACACACAAAACAATCACTTTTTGTCTGTTTTTGAACAAACACCAGGGTATAATGAAGAATGCAATTTTTAAAAACATGTATAGCTTTGTCAAGTTAAAACAGTTTATTTTTTCCACATATACAAAGACAGTCAACTTTACAAATATTTACTGTGTCATTAACAGTAGTTAAATAATTATTCCATCTTAATAAGAACACTAAATATTCAAAGGTTCAAGACAAATGGAACCTTTTGCTACTTTTCATTATATTTACCACAAAATAGTTAGATATAAGGACTATTTACAGTAAACACGGTAGAATGAAACAACCCATCCCTCTGACATATCAGACTATTCTGTACAGCATATAGATTAATAAACGTTGCAAAAGAAACAGCTTTTGGAACTAATTTTGTACCACCCAGTACAAGAAATTCGCTCTTCGAACTATCATTGAATTCAAATAAAAACAGTTTTAACAAAGAATGAATGCACTTTATCCCTTCTGGTCTTTACTATTTGTATTTTCTTTTCTTTCATCCATAATATGTATTAGGAAGGACAACATGGAAGGCAAATAAAAGGATATAAACCTGAGAAATTTCCACAAGATTAAATACGTATTTCTTTGCTACCATAGGAGCAATCAGTCTGGCAGCATTGCATCACATTCACCTTATAAATACATTTAAATACTGTATGATTAAACAGCTGCCAGTAGAAAGAAATGGTTGAATTAATGGATGTTATTAGGTAATTTGAATGTCTTTTCCTTTGTACCTGTATTGCCCCAATACAGTATTGAAGGGCAGTGTAAACTCGTGCTTTCCTGCTGAACTCATAAGGCCTTTAGTTAAGGGAGAAATGTTTAGAGCTTGCTTATTCAGTACATCTAGTAGTTTAGTTTCTGCAAACTGAAGCTTAACATGCTATTTAAAAGGTATAATTTATGTTTCCAATACAGCTCCAGGCACTGCCTTGTTTGGAGTTGCTTACCAAGCAACTATGTTTCTCCAAACAAACTAATGTGCAGAGGGTAAAGGGCAGTGAAGGTAATTATTGGAAGGAAATCTCTCCCTAGGCCAGAAAAGAATAATTAAGCTTGTGCATGTTAAATCACACGGGGAAGTGAACACTGAAATAATTGACTGTAAGTGATAGCAAGACCTATCTACAATCTTCTTGAAAGGAAATTAAGGCAGGGATAATATAAAGTGGGATTGTTTAGGCAACATGAAGGCAATATCCCCAAACTTCATTCACAGTTCTTTGTATAAACGTTCACATTTTCCCTATACACACACACACACTCCCCCACAGCAGAGAAAACCTTCAGTAACCAGTAATTAAATGACTGTGCTGAAACCTAAAGCAGTTAAACTGCATTCTGCAACCCTGGATTCAACACAATTTACTTATTGCTCATTAATCTCTCCACAGATGTTATCTTTCTAACAGCTAAAAAGGCTTAAAATATGACCAAGATCTTCAATGTTTAAAATGCTTCTTGTGTTTCATTCACCACCTTGTCTAAATGCATGCAACATATGGCAGTAAGTGTGATGAGTTTCCAGTCTAGTCCTTGCCCAAAAGCCTTGGGCCATTGTGTGAAAACTTAATCAAAGCCATTTGCACTGAAAAGCTGGTGAAGAAAAGCTGTAACAGTATCTCCTCCTTCCGAGTTGCACACCTGGAGGAAAGTGCCTTTCCAAGACATCAGCAGTGCACTGCTGCTGCTGACAAGACAGAAGCACAATAGGGCCTGTTTGTGTTTTTAACTGCGCATGCAGTGATTATTTGCTGAAGCTTCTTGGGTGATCTGCATATATTCTCTGAAATTACACTATGTGTTAACTGCTTTTAAAATACAAAGCAAATATGGAGCAATATTCTGTATTTCTAACATCCTAAGCACTTCAGGGAGACCTAAACCAAAGACCGACTATTTCATAGTGACAGGTTAAGAAGTAATCCCATTTAAGGCTATGCTTATATGTTTGAGCTCCCAAAGGAGATAAGCAACACCTGTAACACTGACAGATCTTAAGTCATTCCCAATAGTTTTGCAGATATGAATTGTTAAGATATCTGCTGTCAGCCTCAAAAGAAGCATCTGCTAGCACTGTTCTGCTGCAAGAACCTTTCTGCCTCCTTTACCAAACTCTAGAATTTTATAAGTCGCTCTTAACTCTTTTAGCAAAGCCCTCGGATTAAGTTGCTAAGCCAGATATCTCTAAGTTCCTGCAGATTTCCATTGATGTACAGTAGAGCTAAACAGAACTCACCACTATCATACATCATGAGCAGCTTCTACTTCAACACAAGCATGAGCAGGGCTCAAATCCCAAGGCAGGGTGGTACTACTCAATGGTTTTTCTTTCTTTAGAGATGCAAAAGACTTGTAATACTGAAAATGGTCATATGTAAAACTACCTCTACACTTTGCCTGTTGATCCACCCTGAGATTCATCTGTTCTCTTAAAAAGCTACTTTTCAATTTGATAGTTCAAGAAAGGCACCAACAATTAAAATTTACTTAGCACATGGGACAGTAGGCACTACATAATTCTTGTTCTTTTTCTCGGTAACAGCAAAATGCAACTAATGTATCATCTTTTGAAAGAAGTGGATTTTTTTGAAATACATACATACATCAAAAACACTGTAGAATCCTCAGTTTCCCCAGTACCTCTAAAGTGTATCTCCTGATGCGAACTTGCAGACCAGAGATGAAACAGAATCTGCCTATTCCCATTGAAGATGCCAAAGGACAAACTGGTGTGAAAGTCAATTTGCATAGCGAAGTGGCCAACAGTATCAATCTTGACCTTTTTATAGTAAAATAAATCAGACTGGGCACCAAATTCACTGAGGCAAGTTCAATGAAAAATGGCATGAGGGACAAATATTTTTTAATGTTTACATTATTATTCCGCTATTCTTTATTCTTGGTGGCACTGAACCAACCCAGACCAGGTGATGTACTTTGCCTGAAGGACACAGGGAATATATCTGGTGAGGCAAATACCAAGGGTATTTGCATATTTATCTGATGTTTGTCAGAACTTCTCTCATGCATGCAATTAGGGGAAAAACAATTTTTTTGTGTAAGTGAAGATACAATCACAGTGCAGTCAGTCCTACTCTTAAGTGGGATTTCAGATATATTGTTGTTTTCATGCTAGTCTTTTTTGAATACATAGACTTATTTTACTGGCGTAATTACTCAGGAGAGTTGAAGGGTTGTAAGGAGGAAAAACCGGTCTTGCTGCAAAATTGCAAAGGATTCTGCTGAAGAAGTAAACAACTGCTACTTATTATCCCAACACCAAATTAAATCCCCACATAATGCTCTTGAACATTGAGATATTGTATGTTTTTGGTCTGAAAACTAGAGACCTGCCTTTGCAGTAAGCAGGTTAAAGAAAAACAACATATAAACAAACTAGTTGAAATTTTTGAAAAAAGTGTCAAACAGGAGCAAGTAAATTCTAAATAAATGATTGACCTGATACTGAAGAGATACAATGCCTCCAGTAAACATTTGGCCATAGTAACACAGAGCCAGCAGATTTGCCCTTGCAAAAGACATGGATTTTCTACACCTAGCAAGACTCATACCAGTTCTGTAAAATATTAACAGTTTGGTCAATATTAGCCCATCCACTTCCATTGTTCTTTTTAACCCAAATGTTAAAACCAACAGCAGTAAAAAATTACCAAAAAGCAGAAGCCTGTGCAGGCCCAAATCATCAGTAACTATATTCTCAGAGTAGGACTCTTTACAATGGATCATTTCCTTTCCTCTCCCTAGCTAATTCCATGAAGGCCACCAAGACCCTAAGACCACACCCAGCACAGTGAGCATTTAATGCCTCAAGAGAGCAACTACTTGAGTGAAACTGTAAATAAAGGAGATGAACAAGAAATATGTAGGTTGCTGCTGACAATGGCTTTGCAAAATTCCCTTAAAGAATGTGTAAGTCTGGCAACTATCTTCCAAATAGTGCAAGGCTCCTTTCAGTAGGTTAAAGGGCTCCTAATTGGCAGGAGCAGCTCACAGAACTGCTGAGAGCACTACTACAGGCATGTACCCCAGTATGGGAAAGGTTTCTCCTAGTTAAAAAAACCAATACATTTCTAGGGCTTCCAATCACAGCACCTGAAAAAGATGACAACCTCTTCACAGCTTTTACATGCATGAGTGGAGTGAAGGTCAGATCCACAGTTCTGCCACATGAAGAACACCAGACATGTTTCCAGACAGAACAACCCCCTGCACCAGAGAGAAAGGCCTGCACTCTGAAGTCACAGGTTTCACAGTGTCTTCACTTTTCCAGATCAACCAACTACATTTGCTACTATTCTGGATCAGCATTTAGAAAACAGCAAGGAAATTCTCAAGTAAGAGTTATTTTTAAAATAACATGAGACAAAGATTTAAAAAGGACAGTTAGGATACCCCATACATCAAATTCTAGTAACAAAGAAAGGACTGAAGCTATATACCACCAACTCCTTCTGACAGTCAAGGAGCAGCAAGCTTCCCCAAACATCCTTTCCTGGCTTGCACCATCCTCTCCTCCTGCAATAGGAGCAAACCATCCTGCTTTCCTGACACAACCCTAAAGCCTTGAGTGCAGGAAAAACAAATTCTCACTTTACAAGCTAACACACTGCCATGTTCTGTTTGGATAGCAGGGAACAGTGGGTGCCATTTCTTGCTCTGAAAGAGGAAGCAATGGGCACAGGAGAAACTGACCACGAGGTACATCCCCAGTGGGACCCCCATATCTGCGCTCACATCTTTTGCATCTACTGAACACCACATACCAACCACCACAGTGCCCAAATGGTTGAGAAAAAACACTGCATAGTATCACATACAGATGAATGAAAGGCAACCACAGTGAACTGTACTGCATGGTCTTTGCAATACTTTTGCAATACATTGCATTACTGAAATGCCAAAACAGCATTGTTCTACATCTGAGGTTCTTGTGCCACAAGAAAACAGTGCCAGGCAAAGTACAACAGCTTCAGCAAGAGCATTTCAATTGCTCACAGCAAACCTTACGGTTAGCTTACCAATCAACCGTGAAGTTTGAAGCCCCCAGCTCTCCACCCTTACAGCCCTATACATCGCTTTCAAAGATGGGAATGAAATATTCCATATGTTTCCATTGTCAGTGACATGCCTATTGAAAGCACTGCCGTGCTGCTCTCCCCACTGGGGCACTGGGTCAGGCTATTAATCTGTAACTACGCAGATGTCAAGAAGGTAATGGCAAAACTCCCAAATTAAAACATATTTTCGGAGAGCAACCTTATAAAATATACAGCTGTATCTGCAGCACTATTAAGCTAAATTAAACAGGTTTAGGCCTCCCCTGCATACCTCTGAAATTGCACATTCATTTATGATTCACTACTAATCGTGTAAACATTTAAAAGTCCAGGCACATTTACTTAAAAGTTTTAGGGTGAAGAAAGTCCTTGCAAGACTTAGCATTTCACCACAATTGGCTGGAGAGAGAAATGAAGGAGGCAAATCACTTTAAAAGAAAAAAAAAAAAAAAAGACTTTTTATTTTAGTAAGAAAATGCTCAAATGAGAGCTGCAAAGACGGCTGTTTACTCTCCAAGGGCCTGACTTCTGAGGGTGCTCTCCACAGTCCGCTCAACAACTTCACCTGACTTTGTATTTTTCTTCATTCTGGGTTTGGTTTTTTCCAAGGTAAATAATTAGCACTTGCTCTCTCAGAAAGAAGATCTTTTTTTCTGCCCCAGAGACAGAACCTTCTGTGCAACTTTAATCCCGTCTTCCAGACCATTATGATTTGAGGCTCCTCCTTCATTTTTAATACAAAGCCTACAGGAATTATTTACTACATTTAAAAAAAAAGTGATGGTGTTCTTAGTTTTTGTAATAGTTTTTCTAGTCCTAAGGAAAAAATTAACTTTCATAATTTTAAACTTTGATTTTAGATCAAAAACAAAACAAAAAAATTCACTCAGAAATTACTTCAAGTATATCTTTACTGTGCAAAATCTTGAGGCTGAGTTGTCAAAAGTCACTAACCACTGAGTCAATGACCTACAGGTGACCAAGTTATAAATGAAGATTTTTAATTACATGTGTATGTAGCAATATTAGATTTGAACAATGTCAACAAAAAAAACCAATGCTGATACACACTGAACATCAAATTTAAGTAACAAATCTTAGATGTTTTAGAGTTATCTGACATTACACCAACAAATATCTGAAGACATTTAAAAATGCTATAACTCGAGTAACACAAGAAACCTTTCTCAATTGTGAAGAAGATATTCTTATCTTTCACACGCTCATTACTTCACATGTATCCTTAATGAATTGCAATCATCAGATATAAATGCAAAAAACACATGAAGGAAACCTAAGGAATTAATTTTTATTTCTGCCATGCTATGGAGACCATTCTTCCTTTGAGAAGACATCAAATTAAACAAAATATATTTAATAATACACTTTCTAGTAGGTTAAAAAAAAAAATTTATGTTCAAAGCTTAGCCAAAGTTTTACTAACTCCAAAACATACTGTATGACTGAAACAGGCCACCAAAGAAAAATATGACTTCCTTCTAACTCAGTAATAGCAAATATGAAAAACACATGAGGAAAAAAAGGCTGATAAAGATTCCTGAAGTGATATTCTTATTTCCCAAAATCAAACATATCCCTCACAGATGTCAGCCCCCAGTCCACCAGGGAATATATATCGATATCATCTGTTCAAATCTGTATTTTTTAAAACATGTTATTATATTGGCTGACATTATGCATAATGCCATCAGTTGGCTATTACCCATTCAAACTCAACAGCAGTTTTCAGAAACCAACTTTAAACTGTTATTTTTGAGATCACTACAGTGCTCTCTGTGATTTTGTAAGAGAAGTAAAATATCATTGTGCCTTCAAATTCGTGGCGAAGCTGAAATACAGATTTCCCTTACTCTTTCAGCAAAAGGAGTACGTTTCTGGGAAGCGGAAACTTCAGACCTTGTCACAATCTTGTAACAGTTAAATAATTCAACTGTAAAATAAAATGGATTCTGCTATGTCAGGTATGTATTTTAAAACAAATGACATACGATTTGAAAATATTGGACACTTCCAACTTCAGTGAAACTCACAGACAGGAACAGTAACTTAGCACTTAAAAAAAAGGCAAAAAGGTCAACTGTTTTGCAGGTACATCACAGGCCATTTTTTCATTATTTAATTACACATTCCAGGTACCCTTACATCTACTGCTGCATGTTTCCAATTTGGACATACCAGCTTTACTTGGAACAAAAGTGAATTAATCTGGGCCTGATTCTGAAAGAAAAGCTCTTAGACATATTTATAGAGAGGACAGTATTTATACAGTAACACCAAGATCTTCCTCTCCTCTGTGTGAACTCCTGTGACAACCATCGCTGCACGCAATTCTGCATCAATGAAACCAGTTGCCCACCTATCAGCAAAGGAAACACCAACAGCTACCTCCACTTTTTCAGCAGCATTGTGCAGGGCAAGCTAGTGGTGGGAGTGCATTGAGAACCAACATCACATGACCAGAAATCTCTTTTCAGACCAAAGTTTGACAACACCTTATCAGAAACTGCAACAGTACCTGAAAGGTAGATATGAAAAACTACAGAAGAGTATTTCTCTGTAGCAAAATCCTAGGTCACTGTTGAAGCAGATGGTGAATCTACCAGGTGGATAGTATGGCCAGGGACCTCTAATCCATGACACACTGTTGATACCTCTGTAAGCAAAGGTCATGTAACATTTAAAACTCTGTTGCTTCAATTTACAGGTTTCTTCAAATAGGAATGGCTGCTTCTGCTCCTATGTACCTTCTCCTACCTTTGTCTCCTATTTCTAGGATCATACAAATCTCTCTAATTCTTCCTCAAGCTATTTCTGACCTTCTGCTTCTTCCATAAAAAGACCCCAAACCACAGTTTGGCAGCACAGAGCTGCTGCCTGAAACACATTCACCCCTTAATAGAGTAACTGCTGGCCATGAAGTTTCATGTAGCCATGCTGAAGTGAACCAGTCCCATCCATTTCACTCCCTTGTTTGTTTGTAAAACAAGGAGCAGGCAAACCTGGGCTGTTGGCAAATCCCCCAGAACATAAACAGAACATCAGCTCCTACCCATTCCCAACAAGAGGCTAATCTTTAGGAACAAGCCTTTAGGAAAAGTGCAAGGGCGGCTGAGAGGAAGATCTCTGACATTCAGAGATACTCCCAGAGCCACACAGCTACCATGCTCTCTAAAATGCGATATGGGTGCTCAGCCCTTCGGAAACCTAGGCCAGTAATTTTCTCTGGGTAAATAAGAGCTTGTGTTCTGCAAAAATTACTGGCTTAGATGTAGAATACAAAACAAACAAAGATCCTTGCAGAGGAGGTTTTTTTGGTTTTGTTTTGTTTTTCAGTCCTTATATGACAGCTTCCATATTTTCCCTCTCAAGTAGACAGTTACTACCAAATTCCTCTCAAGAACTGAGAAGGTAACTATTTACCAGCATAAACTTGCTTACACTAAAGTCCAGCTTTTTTCCATGCTGCAGACTTATCTTAGTATTTATTCCCCAAAATCACACTTACAAGCCTCTGCCAGTAAACATCAAATGAGAAATTACATATTGCTGATACAGATTAGCTCAGTGTACAAAATAAATGCCAAATACCTGAGAATTACATGCTATGGCAGAGTGTCAGGGTTTTGGGGGGGAGGGATAAAAGGTAAAGAGAAAATCACCAAATTCGATACCAACAAAAACACAGAAAGGGCAAAAATATTTAATAAAACTTTGGAACACCAACAGATTCACTTCATGTATACTACCTAAAAGCATCTACTTTTTTACAAGACTGACAGATAAATTGGCCAGCTTAAAATGAAGATAAAGACTCCAATCCTTAGGTGATATATGCTGGAAAGACTGTTGCTGGAATCACTGAATGTTGCCTCCTGTCCATGGGATTTCATGGGCCTGTACAAATGTAACAACATTTCTGCTGACTTACAGGAATATTCAAATTGAAATGACATGACTGTGTCTTTCTAAAAGAAGTATGGAGTTATTACTTGCCATCACAACACCAGTATGTAGCACAGGCAAGTGAAAAACTAAATGCTTTACCTGTAAAACTTTCAAACCTCTAACTAGATAAGGCTTTTCGATCTCAGGAGAACTGCAGTTATGCTACATTTTCCAGACTCAAGGTCACATCTGGATATCTTCACTTTTCACCATAACAACTCTACTAGACAGCATTAACAAAACTCAGCGAGGTCCTTACTGTACTTAGATATCTGACCATAGCAGTATGCTAAATATCTCTATCTTTGTACCAGATGTATGAGAAAAAGACACCTCACACCTCCCTACTACATTTTATCACCATTCTAAAAAAAAATAACAGTGGTAGATGAAAAGAAAAAAAATGAGCAAGCTCTGCTCAATCCAAACAGAACTATATCATTTTGCCATTTATACATAAATGGAGCAAGGTATCTCACTCAATTGTGAGAGCATATAGGTACTTCCAGATAGCATGTATACCAAAACACAGATTGCCAACTCTCTGTGATTGCTAAAGCAACATGTAGTATGAAACAAGTGAAAAAAGGATCTCAACTGCCACATCTTGACCTTAAAAAGCTAGTGCATAACAGCACACAGAAAGACAGCACTATTAGGTTAAATGAGCAACAAAACCCAAAAGATTGACAATTCCATCCTGAAGGTCTATCTCCTAGCCTAGGGCAGCCAGAGCTCCCAAGCCCCTGTGCCTTTCACAATTCAAAGAAAATACAATTAATGCAAGGGACCCTATCGTTCCCTGAAAATACATGCAAGAAGTACTAGAACGAAAACTATCTGTCCTGTTTTCTTATTTCAAGTGCCAAAAATATAATAGTAGGCACTGAGAAGGGGCTATATTCCTCATGGTTGTCAGGCAAGACCTAAACCAGCAAGGCCCATGGAAGATCTCTCCAAAAGTAATAATCTAGAATTAATTGCTTTTAATCTCCTGCACAAGACTCATACAAGTATTAAACCCTCCAAACTGGAATTTAAGTTCTCAAACTGACATCCATGAGAAGCACAAGCACATGTATGCCCTACTAAAATTTCCTCTCACTAGCATGAAATTTTCTAGAACGTGGCAAGTGAAACATCATAGCAAAAATCAGGAGCATACAGCACTGAAAAAAACCCAAACAAAAACCATTTTCGTATTCCAGCACAGGCACCACTTGCACAGACGACAGTTATTTTGCAACCAAGCAAACTGAACCTTCATAAACAGAAAAACAGGCAGATGGTAATTAAGAGTTACATAAACACCTACCTAAATTATACAGAACAAATGGTTGCCTACAGTAAAAGTATCGAGCAATTATCCTTGTCATCCCAACTCCCTCTGAGTTCCTCCCCATCTCCCCAAAAAGTTTGGATCTAGTGCTGTCACCTCTTTTCTGAGCACTTATACATCTCTCAATAATCTCTTCACTGAGATGACTGCAGTTGGGACAATATACTCACCTTTATTCAAATTCCACCTCTCAAAGTTCACCAATGACTCACAAGTAGTGACCAGATACTACATCTTTTTAAGCTGCTCAGTCTGATACAATTACCCTCAGGAGACCTCACCGTACTTTGGTAATCATATAACCCCCCACTACCACTCCAGCCCCTCTCTCCCTGCTTTCAAATCACCACAGTAAGCAAGAAATGAGCAGGGGATCAGTCAAGAGCTGAATAAACAGAAATAAGGAATGTGAAGGGTATTCTGTAAGGATATGCCTTTAAGGCTCTAGAGAAACCCCTGCCTGATCATTCATGGCAGCACCTTGGAAGCTAGGCTAAATTATTAGACTTAATACAAAGAAATTAAGACTTCAGGAAAACAGAACTAGTAAAAATTAAATACCAACTTCCTTCCATAATTCTCAACTGCCTTGGAACTCATTCACTACCAACTTTAATTGTGAGCAACTTTTCTTCAGTTGCTCTCTCCCGGCCAAAGCAAAAATCTAGGTATAGCTTTGCTTTAGTATCACAGAATATCACCTCTAACACTTTCAGCCACCTCTATGCTACAGGCTCTCTGCTGCCGTGGCTATAATCAAAAAAAAAGCCCTGTAGTAATGCTAAGGGGCTTTCCTGACATCATTAAGGTACCTGACATAGAGCACAGAAAAGCTTTCTTCTCTTCACATGGCTAAGGTGCTTTGCCATGAGACAAACATGTCAGGTAGGGGTGTGATTTTATTTTTGTGTCTTCTTCCTCCACACAAACCAACTCAGCATCTCTGGCCAAACTACACATTGCCCAGTTCAAGCAGGTCAGAAGTGAGTTTTTTATTGCCTCCAAAACTGTCTTCTACATATCCTAAACTTCTAGTGGCCTCACTACAAGAGAGACTAGTTAAGCTCAGAAGTACCAAAAAGTCATCAAATTTTTTTCCTTCTGTAAATAAGGAAGCAGGAACTATACACAAATGGGGATCAAGAGTGTCCTCCACTGCCACAGAATCAAATAGATTCTTCTCAAATTCAACAAAGTTTCTTCTCAAGCTTAAAGAGCATAAAATCAAAAGCTACAAAATCTCATTCCAAAGCACACTGAAGTGTGTGCAGGTCTCCTCTCACTTTTGCCATAAATGTCACATTGGCTGTGTGAAGTTTACCTGCACAGTAAGGAGAAACTTATAAACTGAAACTCTTTGGCAGCCTTATCTCTAATGGGTGTTGGCAACTTGTGCCCATTAGACAATGAATGTTGTGTTGCAGACACTTAGGGATGTACCAGCCCATTTTATAAGACAGCCAGACAACGTAGTAGCCATAAAAACTTATGCTTAAATGCAGCTTTTACCAGAGAGGCTTCAAGCACTTTATTAATCTGGGTAACTTCCCTGTTTTATCTGTGGAGGACAGAGTAGCCTGTTTACCAGTAAGTCCAGGGGTTCATGATGGCAGCTTCTAACTCCCTACCCCAGTCAGAAACCACCATTTCTGCCACAGGAAAAACACCACAAAGTGAGGTCCCACTAACACCTTATAAGCACAAAAAAAAAAAAAAAGAAACAAAATATTCAAACACAGGTAGCAACTAAGACCTGCAACTTCTACCATTCATCAAATACTACACAAGAAAAAAGGCCTAGTATTCTCCACCCAGCCTGAACAATTAAAAGAAACAATCCAAATATGTAGGAGAAATTGGAAACCTCCTCAGTAAACAAAATATCCAGTAACTATGAATCAGACTCGCTTTACATATTAAGTGTAGATAAACAAAGAGAAAAAAAAAAGTGCAATTTTCGAAGGCATACACCACTGTTGTATTCTGATAAAATAGCAATCCAGTACCGATCTGAAACCAGGCACCATCATTTGCCGTAGTGTGCTGTATTATATGTTGTAAACACGGCAAAGCTTTAGTAATACCAGACTTGACCACTGGCCCATACTAGACCTTGCTCCACCCTGTGAAATCTGCGCTGAGAAGTGGGGCAAGACTGACAAGTTTTATTGTGAAACTTAACAGGTTTGTGGATTAGCAAAGCTACCGTATTGAAAGCTGCAAATCCCTCCTCGGTCATGTCTCTACAGAACAGTGCTCATTCCTCAATTAAAATTTTAATAATAACGTTACCAAAACGCCACACAAGATCTACCAGTTTCTGCCTACTTTACAACATTATCATAGAACATGGGATAAAATGTTTTAAGAGTTTATATTTTTCTTCATTCACAAGCAAAACTAGATAAACCTATGTTTGCTCATGCTGGTTTTTTTTCAAGGTTCCCCTGAGCTTTACCATAGTGAGAGATTTTGTAAAAGCGAAGGCACCTTATTTAACCAGACTTATGAGTTCTTCGGACTGAAAATGCCTTGACTTTTGGGAGGAAACTGGGTAGCCTGGCAACTGGTTTCTGGAGAAAAACTAGGAGAAAGGCGATTCGGGGCGAGGACATCACGCTGAGGCACACATACGTGAGGGCAGCAGCTCCCCCCCGGCTCAGGACGGCACCGGGATTGACTCGGGCCCCACCAAACCCCTCAAAGACCTCCCCTTTCGCTGCCACACGACCCGAGCAGCTTCCTCCCGGCCTTTTAAACCTCCGACGCCGATTCCTTCGGGGTCGGCCGGCTCACGTCCACCCGCCGGAACCCCGGGGTGCCGCCTCAGGCCCTGCCAACCTCACCTGCTCCAGCGGGGCTGGGCCCTGCGTGCGGCCCAGAGGCCCCACCGCGGGAGCGCGGCGGCCCCGGAGTCGGCCGCGTTAGACCCGCAGCAACAACAACCACATACACACTCAATCGTCGGGGGTACCCGCCGCAGGTACCTCCCGGCCGCGGCTACCTGCCCGCCCGTCCCCAGTCCGGCCCACGCCCCGACTCACAGGGCGTGCGTGAAGGCGCTGAGTCCCGGAGGCACGGCCGCAAGCCCCCGCCCGGAGCAGTCCACGCCGCGGTCGCCGTCGCAGCTGCAAGGGGCCGGGCAGGGCGGGGGGGACGCTCCGCCGCTGTGTCCGGCCCAGCTCCCCAGGCCCCAGGCGACGAGGCCAAACAGAGCAAGGCACCGCATCGCCGACCCCGCTGGCCGCCCAGCCCCCCCGGCCCGGCTCGGCTCGACCTGCGGCTCTCCGCTGGCGCCCTCCGCGCACCGAGCCTGGCCGGCTGCCGGGAAAACGTATAAAAACCCACCAAAACCAACAACGACCAAAAAAAAAAAATCAAAAGAAAGAGGCTCCTCCGTCCGGCGAGGCTCGGGGGCTGCCTTAGCGGGAAGTCAGCCCTCCGCCGCCCGCCTGCCCCGTGCACAGACCGCAGCACTGCTCGCCACCGCTCATCTCAGCCGCGCAGGCAGCGCGAGGGGCAGGCCGTGGCGGTGGCGGTCCCGGGCCCTGCGCCCCGGTCCCTCGGCGGCCCGGCTCCCGGGCTACGCTCGGCGCACCCGCCCCTCCCGGACCTCGGTCCTGCAGCCGCGGCTGTTCCGCGCCCAGGGCAGAGGTGCGTATGCTAATGAAGCAGCCGCACCCGCGCTCCCATTGGTGCAGAGCCGGCGCGGGGTGGTGAATATGCAAAACAGAGCTCGACCGCAACCAACGGACGCGAGGGGCGGGGCCGATGGCGGGTCAGCCCCTCCTTCCCCGCGCTGCCGCCGCACCCCCGGGGCCGCTCCCCGGACGCCGCCTGGACCCCCGGGACCCCCAGGCCCCTCGTCCCGGTACCCACGGAAACGTAACGGAATGAGCCGAGCAGCCGCGGGGCCGGGGCCAGGCTGGCCTGTGAATGAGGGCAGCGCCGTGCCCCGTGACCTCAGGACACCATTTCCAGCTACAGCATTGCCGCGGCAGGAGCGTGCGAGCGCCTGGGCCCGCATCCCGTCGCAGCCGGCAGGCACCGGTACCAACAAGGCCCCAACAGTTCAGCGGGAGAAGATAAAGGCAGCCCCGTTCGGGGTCCGGTACTAGAGGATTCCAGCTGGCATGGCACATCCACCCCCTGGGAACAAGGACAGGGGGCCATGCCGTCCTTCTGCCTCAGGGACACAAAAGCGTTTCACACTGCTGTTCCCAAAGCAGCAGAGACTGCAGCACAAACTGTTCTCAAAACCAGTTTGCTTTTAAAGAACTGTTTCCTTCCCCCACAAAACACTGCCGTGGTACCTGGCTTTTATACAACTCATACATCGCAACCAAACCTGTGCCAGTCTGGGTCCTCTTCTCCTAACCACCTTAAAAAAGAGTACTAAACAAAACCGAAACAATGTCCTTGTCATTAGTTCCCTGCATCATCCAAGTGTTTTTTTAGTGCTTTCTTTTGGATGCTTCTGATCTGCAGCCACCACCAGGAATAAGCCTGCTGCATTAGCTTAGCTCACTCATGCACCATGCTCCACGCAATCACCAAATTTCACTGGGGATGTCACAGCAGCACTTGGATAACCAGATGGGACCTCTCACTGTTGGCCCACTCTGGTCCAGACCCCATAACAAGTTCTGAGCCAGCAGACCTGGCCGAAGAAAGCACTGCAAAGGCACCGAATCTTGTCCTGGTGCACACTCACACCAACTATTTTACATGTCTCATTTGGATGCTCTGAACTTGCCTGGGGAGTTGCCTGCCCAGCTGCACTGCCAGCACAGCCTGAGTCACACCCAGGCAGGTGTCTCTGCAGCCCAACCTAAACTGTACAAACACCCGCAGAGCCCACTACAGACCTACAAAGGCAGGCAGGTACCCTTCTGTCCAGTCTGTGGATAAATGACGGAGAAGCACAGAAAGTGGTCAGTGGCTGACAACCTGCCTCTTCCACAGCAGGGAAATGGGATGAACCACACCACCATGTATACACAGAGCTCCGCCAACTTCCCTAAAGCCAGGAGCAGATTTGCAGTGGTAACTGAACCCTTAATCCAAAGTAAAAGCAACTGTGCAAGGGTGTCACATGGCCTGGTGGCAATTACTTCAAGTTCCTGCAATTGCATATGAAAAATTCTAAATACTTGCAAATACATGGTAAGGCAAACAGGTCAGGGATGAGGCAGGCCTGCTTCCAGCACACACAGTGAAGAGACAGTGTTCATAGCAACCCTGGCCTGGCACTGGTGCTCTGATCATACGCAGGTCAGTCAGGAGTTGAAGAGCTCATACCTTACACTTCACCTTCCAAGGACTCCCTGTAACAACACTGACATCCCAGAGGACGCCCCATGCCAGGCTGAGGTCTGTGCTAATCACACCTTTCTTGAGCTGACTGAAGTGGGGCGAAAAAAGCAAAAGTCTTTGCTTAAAAATAGTCATTTGGTGAAAATTAAAAATCAGGCATGCAAATAGTGGAGACCTGAAGATTTAAAATCATCTGTGCTCAAGAAAGTAGAGTGCACAGTGAGGACTCTAGAAATACAGATCCTCCAGCCACCACCATCTCCATCTCCTACATTTCTCCTCATCATTTTTCAACTTTTAACTCCCTTCTAAAAGTGTTAACATTATTTTATCTAGTTGCAAAAAATGTTACTTTCTTGCCTTTAGGAATCCTGTTACTGATGCACTGATTTTATATTAACATCATCACTTATCAGTGCAAAAGTAAGGTCATTTTAATAACAGGCTATGTGCTTGTCCTGTACCATGTGAGAAATATGAAGTTCTCAAAGTTGAATCTACCAATGTATGCTAAAACTTTGCCATACAAATACCGACACATATGGTTATCTTTTGTCCTCCCCAGCTGATCTTGGCAGGGAAATGCTGTTGTCAAAGCCATATTGTTCTAAGAAATGTCAGGGTCAAAGACACCGTGCATTTATGTCATTCTCTGTGCCTGTGCTCAGGGATAGCAGTGGAGGAGCAGCAACCAGAATAGAAGGGGAAAAAATTTAAAGGAGTTCTCTCAACTTACTTCAATAAAACAGATCCAAACCGATCCCCACAAGAAAAAGTGACCTTTTTCTTCTACTACTGGCAAAGAAAAATAACAAAGCACTTATACTCACTCTGCAAATAGTCTCACTTCACTAACCAAAGATAATGGGAGCAGAAATGGCCCTCAGTGCCTGCTTGGATTTTGGAAGACAAATAGTAGCATGGAGGTTACTTCGTACAGCATCAGTGGCACCCTATAATGCCCACAGAAGTTCTCTGGACAAAAGGACAAAAGATCCCTAGTAAAAGCAGAATAGCAGAACTTTTTTTTCTTCATGCTTTGAAACACTGGAATAGTCTAGCTTTTCCTCTCAATCCTTGCCTGATTTCAATCTTTCTGTTTCTTTTACCAGTATTACTTCAGATGTTTTTTACTTAGTGCAGCTCTATGAAGTCTCCATATTTGAAACTCCTGTCCTAAGAGCAATCCACTTCCCCTTTTTATTCAGTCAATACTGCTTTGCTGCTTCCAGTTAGTCCATAACTCATCCTGGCAAATTAATACTTTCCTTAGTTTTTCAACCTCTGGCTCTCCCTTGCTCGTACTGATGGATCACTGCTCTCTCCTCTCCATCAACAATTCGCAGTTCTCTTACTTTCTTCTTAGGCAGACACCTGTTTGCAGGTATTTATTTGTTTTATTTTCCTTGATAAATAAACCCCTAACATTTTCTGTGAAGCTGGCTTATTTATATAACAAAGATCTACATGCTAAGATGTTTTAAGCTGAAAAAATATGGCCATATTTTACTAAATTACCTATTTAACTAAAAATTATACCATGGACTTTAAAATTATCATAGTTTAAAAATCTAGTCTGAAGCAATCCTTAATATCACAAATTCCAAGAAGCATCCTCCAAAATACAGCACAAGGCAGCAATTAGCTTATTTAATAAAAAAAATAACTGCAAAAGAGAGAAAAATCCTGAGGTGTGCTGTAAACCAGGTGAAGAAGATGAGGGTCAAACAATCAAGTCAATAAAAAAAATAGATAAAAATAGCTCATTTTGGTTGAGCTGTGGAGAAACTATTGTTGTGGTTTGACTCTGGCTAAGCGCCAGGCACCCACGAAAAAAACCAAGTATTTGTTTTCCTCTGCTATAGCTGAGCAGAGGAGGGGGAATTGAAAACTTTATTTCATGAATTGAGATAAGGATTATTAAAAAAAAAACTTTAAGGCAAAACAATTTCAAAACTTAAACAGTATAAAGAAGATTTATTATTGAGAGATTTAAAAGTAAAAAGGGTAATAAGAACCAAAGCAAACCTTCAGAACACTTTTCTTTCCCAGTCCCTCCCTCTTTCCACCGACCGCACAAGGAAACAAAACATGGGATATTGGTCAGTATTTCACTTCTTTAAAAATCTTTCTTCAGTATGGTTAAGGAAAAGAGTTTCTTCTGCTGTGCCATGGGATCCTTCTCACGGGAGATAGTTCTCTGTGAACTTTTCTAGCATGGTTTTAACTTCCACAAGCAGCAGTCCCACCTGAACCTGCTGCAATGTGAGTCCTTCCCATGGGTCAAGCAGTCTTCCCACAACTGCCTAGCGTGGGTCATTTTAGTTCATGGGATTTAGTCTTTTACAGATGAGTTGTTCTAGTCTGAAAGTGAAGGCTCTCTTCCTTCATCTCTAAAAGCCAGGGTCATCTCTCTCTGAGTTCCTCACTAGATTACAGCTTTTCAGCATCCACACGCTCCAGAGTGAGTACTCTTCTTTACAGGCTGCACGTGAATCTCTGCACCCCCCCCCCCCCATGCACTTCATGAATTATCGGGAAGCAGTTTGTTGTATTATAGTCCTCACCATGGTTTGCAGGAGAATCTCAGCTCCAGCGCTTGGAGCACCTCCTCCCTCACCTTTTTTTCAGTGACCTCAGTGCTGCCATGTTGGTTCTCTTCACATGTCCTCACTTTTCCTTTTTCTTTGACTTGGAAGAAAGTTGGTGTCTGTAAGTTGCAAATGAGTCATCCGTGGAAACAAGGCTGGCTGAGCAAGTCCAGAGCTTGATTGAAGAGGCCATCAGAAACTGAGAAAGGAACTTAAGGAAGAAATTTACCACATCTTGCCAGAACCAATGGTCTCCGCCATTAGGAGCAGGCATCCCCCAACCAAGGAGAGAGGATACTCTCCACAAGGTAACCTCTGTTTTTTCCTGCAGGAACATGGAGAAGACATGAGGAAGTGGGATGGAAAACCCACCTCCTCCTTAGCAGCCTGGGTATGTGAACTAAAAAGAGGGACAACTACTACCTGTAAGGTCTGCTGTCTCGGTTTGGACGGTCGGGACGGATGGAGACGAGAGATCTCTGAAGTCAGGTCTTAGAGCATGAGGTTTATTGTGAAGGGCGTGGGTACAGGGGGCCTGCTTGGAGGTGCCAGCCGCAGCTCGAAGCAGGCCAGAGAAGCAAAAGAGAGCAAGAGAAGCAAGAGAGAGAGAGAGAGAGGCAGTAGAAGAAGAAGCAGTAGAAGTAGAAGCAGTAGAAGTGAGCGGTTCTCATTTACAATACAATAAATCATCTTTTGTGCTGAATATTCTAATTTTCATCAACCAATCTAGTACAAGCCACAAATCCTATAGCATTTACATACAGCCTATAAGAATCATTGCATTACCATACTGCGTTACATTTTAAACTCTAAAACTACTCTTTGGACCCCTTCTGCCAAGCTAGCAGGGTCTGCTCTGACTCTTAGACCTGCTTTCAAGCAGAGGATATTTTTCAGTCAAGAGGGGATTACCTTCAGTGGCCATACCATTGTTTTCCAGTTGTTCAGTAACCAAGGCCTGGTATCTCAAAGTATGCTTTCATTTTTATCTGGTTCATAGTTTCCATATTCTCAGCATCTTTTCCTAAGCAATATGGCTTTCCTGTTTCATCTTCCCCAACACTACCACAAGAAGCTCATCTAGAATCAGCGCTGCTCTGGTCTCTCGCGCACAGAACTCCAGATGGTATAGGAATGATAATATGACTGATCCTCTTGAAGGGACCTCAGGAGCATATTCACCGGAGGGGAGCAATGTGTACCAAAACCAGGAATAGAGGGGCCCTGCCTCTAGCCAGGTAGAGGAAAGGGACAATCGGGTCTTTTGGACTGTGTGGATCCGATGGCCTGGCATGTCTGACCCACAAAAATACACGGCTTTGGTTGACACTGGCGCTCAATGTACTCTGACACCATCAAGGTATGTGGGAGAGGAACCCATTTCTATTTCTGGGGTGACAGGAGGATCCCAGCAGCTGACTGTACTGGAAGCTGAAGTTTAACTGGGAACGAGTGGCAGAAACACCCCATCGTGACTAGCCCAGAGGCCCCATGCATTCTTGGCACAGACTATCTCAGAAATCGATATTTCAAAGACCCAAAAGGACATCGTTGGGCTTTTGGGATAGCTGCTCTTGAGATCGAAGACATCAGACAACTGAATACTGAATACCTACAGCCTGGTCTCTCGGACGACTCCTCTGCTGTGGGACTGCTGAGAGTCGAAGAACAAGAAGTACCAATTACCACAGCAACAGTGCACCGTCGGCAATACCGCACCGACAGAGACTCTGTAGTTCCCATCCACAAGATGATTTGTAAACTGGAGAGCCAAAGGGTAGTCAGCAAGTCCTGTCCACCTTTCAACAGCCCTATATGGTCAGTGCATAAGTCCAGTGGCGAATGGAGACTGACAGTGGATTACTGTGGCCTGAATCAGGTCATGCCACCACTGAGTGCTGCCATGCCAGACATATTGGAGCTCCAGTATGAGCTGGAGTCCCAGGCAGCAAAGTGGTACGCATCCATCGATATTGCCAATGCCTTCTTCTCCATGCCTTTGGCAGCAGAGTGCAGGCCCCAGTTCGCCTTCACCTGGAGGGGCGTGCAGTATACCTGGAACCGATTGCCCCAGGGGTGGAAGCACAGTCCCACTATCTGCCATGGACTGATCCAGACTGCACTGGAAAAGGGTGAGGCTCCAGAACATCTGCAGTACATCGACAACATCATTGTGTGGGGGAACACAGCAATGGAAGTATTTGAGAAAGGAGAGAAGATCATCCAGATTCTCCTGGAAGCCAGCATCGCCATCAAGAAGAACAAAGTAAAGGGACCTGCTCGAGAGATCCAGTTCCTGGGAGTAAAGCGGCAAGATGGACAGCGTCAGATTCCCACTGAGGTCATCAATAAGATCACTGCAATATCTCCACCGACCAACAAGAAGGAAACACAAGCTTTCCTAGGTGCCATAGGCTTTTGGAGAATGCACATTCCCAAGTACAGCCAGATTGTGAGTCCTCTCTACCTGGTTACCCGCAAGAAGAACGATTTCCACTGGGGCCCTGAACAGCAACAAGCCTTTGCCCAGATCAAGCAGGAAATTGCTCATGTGGTAGCCCTTGGCCCAGTCAGGACAGGACCCGAAGTGAAGAACGTGCTCTACTCTGCAGCCAGGAGCCATGGCCTGTCCTGGAGCCTTTGGCAGAAAGTGTCTGATGAGACTAGGGGTCGACCACTGGGATTCTGGAGCCGAAGCTACAGAGGGTCCGAAGCCAACTACACTCCCACAGAGAAGGAAATCTTGGCCACCTATGAATGAGTTCAAGCTGCCTCAGAAGTAATTGGCACTGAAGCGCAGCTGCTTCTGGCACCCCGACTACCAGTGCTGGGTTGGATGTTCAAGGGAAAGGTCCCTTCCACGCATCACGCCACCGACACCACGTGGAGCAAATGGATCTCCCTCATCACACAGCGCGCCCGTATTGGAAACCCGAATTGCCCTGAGATTCTGGAAATTATAACAAACTGGCCTGAAGGTGAGACTTTTGGATTATCTTCTGAAGAAGAGGAAGAGTAAGTGACCCATGCCGAGGAAGCCCCACCATATAACATGCTACCGGAGACTGAGAGACGATATGCCCTCTTTACTGATGGTTCCTGCTGAATTGTAGGCGCTAGCCGGAAATGGAAAGCTGCAGTGTGGAACCCCACACGACAAGTTGCACAAGCTACCGAGGGACAAGGAGGATTGAGTCAGGTTGCAGAGCTTAAAGCTGTCCAGCTGGCTTTGGATATTGCTGAACGAGAGAAGTGGCCGAAGCTCTATCTCTACACCGACTCATGGATGGTAGCTAATGCTCTGTGGGGATGGCTGGATCGCTGGAGAAAGGCCAACTAGCAGCACAGAGGGAAACCCATCTGGGCTGCTGAGATTTGGCAGGACATTGCCACCTGAGTAGAGAGGCTGACCGTGAAGGTTTGACACGTGCATGTGCATGTACCCAAGAGTCAGGCTAATGAAGAGCATCGCAACAACGAGCAGGTGGACCAAGTTGCCAAGGTGAAAATATCACAGGTCAATCTGGACTGGCAGCACAAGGGAGAACTATTCCTAGCTTGTTAGGCCCATGATGCCTCTGGTCATTGTTGTGGTTTGATGCAGGTAAGCGTCAAGCACACGAAATCTGTTATTTTCATAAGGGGAAAATAAGAAAATATTGAGGAAAACTAGAGAGCTGCGAGGCAAAACAGGTTCAAACTTAAAACAGTTGCGATACAAAGAAAGAGTTTTATTACTAATAGAATTAAAAGTAAAAAGAAATAACAAGAAATTAAAGCAAACCCCACCTCCCGCCCAGCACTTCCCTCCTTTTACCCAACTCGCACAAAGGATAACAGAACATGGGATTTTAGTCAGTGTTGCAGTTCTTGAAAAGTCTCTTTCTTATGCTTAAGGAAAAGCGGGTTTTCTTCTGCTTCACATGGTTCCCAAACTGCCACCAATAGCAGACCCACCCGGAAAGAAACAATCTGCTGAGGTGTAAAACATCTCTTCCATGCAAAATCTCACAGTTCCTTCACACTGCAAAATGTGGGCCATCACATGGGGTTATTAATCTTTTTAAGGATGAGTTATTTTGGCCTGAACACAAAGGCTTTCTTCACCACAAGTCTCTAAAAGCCTCTCACTGCTTCTATATAGCCTGGCATAGGCACTCTTCACAATCTTCATGGGCCACACGTGAATTCTCCATCCCCCCATGTACTTCAAATGGATTAAAGAGACAAACAGTTTGTGATATTACAGTTTCTTACCACAGCATCCAAGAAGTTTTTTTAAGCTACGCATGAGACATGTGGCACCGCCCTCTTTTATCCCGCCGCCATCTTCAGCTCCGTCTCACAGGACTCACTTTCTCTTTTTTTCTGACTCTGAAGCCGCCATGTTGAAAAGTGTTCTTGTTCAGGCTTTACGGTGGGAGAAGGCCCTTTGTGCTGCTGGCTGCAGACAGGAGGCTACACTGGCTCCCATTGGCTCCGCCAGCTCCGCGTGGAGAGGAAAGGGACCCGCCAGTCCCAAGAAGCCCTGCCGGATGGGTTTAGCTGTAAGGCAGTCCATGGCTGGCTTTAGCTGCCTGCGACTCTGGGATAGTTCCCCCTCCCAGCGACCCGGGGTCCGTGCTGCAGCATTGGGAAAAGGGGAAGGGGGCAGGGGCCCCGGCCTGGTGGGGCCCGGAGGCTCCAAGGCCCCCCCCACCTTCTGGCAGGTGAGCAGGAACGAAAGGGAATTTTCCCGCCTTTCCGCACGGTTTAAATATGTAAATTGTGAGAAGCGTCATTAGTCTAAAAGACTGTCCATCAACTCAGGTTCAACCCACTACAGTCATCAGGGAAGAGATGCAACATACTGATGGGCCTGTGACTGAGGGGTGGACCTTACTATGGACAGCATCTCACAGGTCATCCACAGTTGCAAGACCTGTGCTGCAATCAAACAGGCCAAGCGGGTGAAGCCTCTGTGGTACGGTGGACGATGGTCAAAGTATAGGTATGGGGAAGCCTGGCAAGTTGACTACATCACCCTTCCCCAAACCCGCCAAGGCAAGCGCTACGTGTTGACCATGGTGGAAGCAACCACTGGATGGCTGGAGACCTACCCTGCGCCTCATGCTACTGCCCAGAACACCATCTTGGGCCTGGAAAAGCAAGTCCTGTGGAGACACGGCACCCCTGAGAGGATCGAGTCAGACAACGGGAATCATTTTAAGAGCAGCCTCATAAACACCTGGGACAGAGAACACAGTATTGAATGGATATATCGTATCCCTTATCATGCACCAGCTGCCGGGAAAGTTGAACGCTGCAATGGACTACTTAAAACCACCCTGAAGGCACTTGGTGGGGGGACCTTCAAAAATTGGGAAGTGAACTTAGCAAAGGCCACCTGGATGGTCAATACCCGAGGGTCCATCAATTGAGCTGGTCCTGCCCAGTCTGAACCCCTGCACACAGTGGATGGAGATAGAGTCCCTGTGGTACACATGAGAGGTATTTTAGGAAAGACTGGATTAATCCCACCTCAGGCAAAGGCAAACTCATCCGTGGGATTGTCTTTGCTCAAGGACCTGTTACACTTGGTGGGTAATGCAGAAAGATGGGGAAACCCGTTGTGTACCACAAGGAGACCTAATCTTAAGTGAGAACTGTGTGTAGGGTTTCATTGTATATATATATGTGTGTGTGTGTGTGTGTGTGTGTGTGTAAAGTTTAAGGAAGGTATTAATTTGGGATGATGTAGATGGTAATAGAATAAGGGGTGGATAATGTCCTGGGTTGCAGTGTATTCTATTACCATTCTCATGAGCTGTTGAAACCAGGTGGGGCAGTGTTTCCTGGCCCCCCCTCCCTCTGAACTATCTTTCTGCTAATGGCCCATCAATGCCCTGCCACATGAATCATAGATAA
Source organism: Lycocorax pyrrhopterus obiensis (assembly GCA_014706295.1). Taxonomy (NCBI): domain Eukaryota; kingdom Metazoa; phylum Chordata; class Aves; order Passeriformes; family Paradisaeidae; genus Lycocorax; species Lycocorax pyrrhopterus. The sequence goes on from JACSVZ010000007.1 coordinate 3,210,992, forward strand.
CTCCCTCCGGACTATCTTCTGTTAATGGCCCATCAATGCCTCGCCTCATGACTCATCATCCCATTGTGAGATGCTCCACCCAGTGGGAGGAACCAAGCATTCCATCCTGGATATAATCTGAGATTCTGAATACCACGGACATCCTTCCCACTGGATTCCCAGAGGACAAGAGCTCCATAGCCACCACTGGACCTTCCGAGGAAGAGCAGACCCTTCTACAGGATCACTGCTTCAACAGAACCACATCCACCACTTCAGGAGGACTGCAGCCACCGTTTTACTGGACTGCTACCGCCACCCTGATTAACAGGGTGTCAGGTTGTATCCTGACTCTGTCAGTTTAAACCAGTGTTCTCTGCCTTTATTTTTTTAAATTTCCCTACTAAATTGTTATTCTGACTTGGTGCCTCCCACTGGTTTGTTTTCAAACTAGTACATCTTTAAAATGGAAGTATACTGCTTCCCACAAAAAAAGTCTGAAACTTTTACTCAGTTGAAGTAGAACTGGAAGTCAGTTCAGGAAACAAGTGACAAATGAAAGGCTCAGCCAAGCTCAAAGCTTTGTTAAGAAAATGAAGGTAAAGATCCAAACCTTGGTATAGCAGAAATACAGAAACAATTTAAAACTTCAGAAAGATGATTGGAAAAAAAACCTAGTTTGGTAGGGTCAAAAGTTTGCCCAGAAATTTTTTTTCTCGGTATCTACTTTATACCTCTGTAAAACAAGAAAAACGAATGAGGACAAGCAAGACCACTAAGATCCATAGTTTAGAAACATCAAATGGAGAGTGAAGGAAAAAATATACAAGTTAAATACTAAACGGAAACCTGAGAGAAAATTAATTTTTAAATTGCTTATAATTAAATATTACTTTTATATGTAAACCATACTTAACTTCCAATGGTACAGTGTCTCTATCACTATTCCTGTATATGCATTACTTAGATGGTCCAGAGCATAATGTATTTTGCAGTCTGGCTGGGAGATTATATCCTTGCTCGATTATTCCAAAAGATGCCTCTGAAATGCAGTGAGCTGGGCTGCAAGTAGAAATGAGATGTTGTACCCTAGCTAAAAGAGAATGACTGCAGGCAGTTTATTCCAACACCTTCTGTAAATTGGATAGAGCAAAGACAAAAGAGAGGACAGCTCACAAAAGTGTGTGTGGAGGGTTGTTATTTTTATTATTTTGTTCTTTTGTTTGTTTGTTTGGGTTTTTTCAGCCTAGATGTGTCAGGTATTTTGCTGTCCAGAATTAACTCTGGAGTTTCTCCAGTACTATGTGTTCTCCTTGAAAAAAGAGGGACACCATAATAGCATCATAACAAATTAATTTTATGTTATCACTCTAACCCAGTCATCAGCTGAAAATAGGTAACTCTACAGGAATGAAAAAGCAATTTAGTATAAAATTACTGGAAATTAAATTCAGGGTTTAGTCCAATATTCATGTCAGTCTGTATTCTAGCTAGAAAGTTGTTGTAATAAAAGAACAGGCTTTAATTCATATTTTGCAACTTTTAGAGGCATTCCACTGTAAGTAGACAGTACAAAACATCTCTGTCTTACTGTATGAAAGTAGGCATAAGGCAGAAAGCATCAAGTACCTGTTTCTTGGGCATCTTCCCCTGCTTCCCACACCCACCCAACCCAGAGCAGCAATGGGCAGCCTGATCATAGAATGGTTTGGGTGGGAAGGGTCCTCATCTCATTCCAACCCCCTGCCATGGGCAGGGACACCTTCCACTAGACCAGGTTGCTCCAAGCCCCATCCAACCCAGCCTTGAACCCTTCCAGGGCTGGGGCAGCCACAGCTTCTCTGGGCAGCCTGTGACAGTGACTCATCACTCCCCTGGTCAGAATCTGAGCTTCTCCCACTTAGAGATGAAACCCCTACCCATCCCAACTGCAGGCCTTTGGCAGAACACCCCAATGGGGCAGACACTGTGCACCTCTTCCCTCTGTCTGACCACTTGCCTCTGGGTTTAGAGCATCACTTTTTGAGCATCACTTTACGTTGTAGGCACTTTGCAGTAATTCAACATATTTTTAAGTTAGACAGAGCTAATGAACCCTCCCTCATTTGAAAGAAATTGGAATGATTGGTGCTAAAATGCAGATAATTTAAAGATAAATTTTCTTCTATAGAATATTCATTAGAAGCACAGCACAATCAAGATTTTCTACAGACATTCTAGAGGGAAATACTTTAAACATTAAGACAAATCAAAGGGTAACCAAAATGAAATCAGCTCATGACCAGGGGCAGTTTATATATGCTGAGCAAACACTTCACAGGAAAGGAGTTACAAAGAAGTATGTGGAATTTAGTGAAGTCAGAGCCACTAAGACCTACATAGGGAAACAACCTGCAAGAACAAAGCTGAGCAGCTCAAAGCCAAGCCCAGTCACTGAGTCAGTGCATGTAAAGGCAACATCCATATCCACCAATATATATATTTTATCCATTTTGGCATATTTCACCATATGTGGCCAATTGAGAAGTAGCAGGAGGAGCACTTTGAATGGGGAGTGGGCAGGGGCAGGTAGGGGTTCTCCAGCAGCATCTAGAGTGGGCTCAGCCACCCAGAGCAGCTCCCACCCCGTCCATACCCCTTTCCCTGAGATCTTCCATAGAAAACACTAAGAATCACATTTTTAAGTCATGCAGCCTATTATTTTTTTAAAAGCCACCAAAATGATGACCAGTATAAAATTGAAGGCAAGATGTACACCAGAAATTAAAAACCTAAACAAAGCAGTGCTACAAGGGTGAAATCTGCCTATCCAGAGGACGATCATAAGGATTATATAGATTTGAATCCTATTTAAACCCTATTTTAAAGAATTATATTGGAGAGCAAGTCATGTAAAGGAGTTAACTTATCTTCAGATGTTTTGGAAAAAGAAATACACACGAAGAAATACAGGGGATCTTATAAGGAAACAATCATAATGTAATAATTTGGTAATCAAGAATTTTCAGTGTAGTGATTTCAGTGTAGCTTTAATATCATGATGAAGACCATGGGGATGCACACCTCCTAAGTTTTGAGTACAATTTTCTATTACTATAAATTAGCCCACTAACATCCTGGATGCAATGCCCTGATTTAAATCATATTGCACATATGCCAGATAGCTTTTTTTGGCACATTTTCTGAAATCACTAGGTTACTGCATGAAATTGATTTCTTCCTGTACGTGGAGCCTTAAAGATGAACAGAAGTGTTGTGTTTGCTTTGTTTTAGTACATGATTCCTCAGCACTGTCTAACACTTTATGTTGTTCTTTGTCTCTCAAATGCTGCAGTGGAGAAAAAATTTTTATTTTTATTCGTATTTTGAAGGAGTATAAACATTGCTAATCTATGGGTGTCATAGTTTCAGTAGGACTGACTTTAAATTGTACTTTTGAAAAGCTCTTATAATTAAAAGGCAACTGACTCAATAGGCTTTGGCAGAGTCCTTATTATTGGAGCGAGGAATCCCAGCTTTATTTTAACTAGTTTGTATCTTGGGAGGAAGAAGGGAAGCACATTAACTGATTAGGATTTATCATCAAGTTGATCTATCAGATACCAAGTGTTGGGGTTTAGGATTTTTCCTTTTGTTTCTTTCTCTCATGGAATTTTGTCCCATCTGTCGCTAAGAAACCATAACAACCAAAGCTTAAGAGAAACAAACGAAGTTGCCACGCTCAGGGGAGGAGAGCACCTGGCTGCACTTCTCTTATCTGAGGGGTTTGCCTTGGAGGGGCAGAGATACCATGAGATTTGGGCTGGGGGAAGGGGTTGGGCTCAGCTCCTAGCTCTCTTTCTCTCTTGGCTTTGGAGGAGAACGATCGAGCTGCTGCTTGGAGGGGGAATTCACTGCCATCACCAGAGCCCAGCCCGGTCCTGCTTCTTCTGCCGTGGGGTGAGCCTTTGCTCATGAGAGCAGCAACTGAACTGGGACCTTATTAACACCCTACCTCACTAAAAAAGGGACTTTCACCATGTGCGCGGGTGCCTCAGGGGAAAACCCCAGGACCCCAAGCCCTTTTCCCCTCCCAGGGAGCCTCTCTCTGCCGTGTTGTGGAGCCAGGCTGCCGCTGCCCAGCCCCGCAGTCTCTGCTACTGCTCCGGGTTTTTTACTACCCTGTAGCCCTGGCACCCGGTGCCTGGCCGGACACCCTGAGGCTCCAGCTACAGCTGCTGAGTTTCTGATACATCTCATTTACCACTCCGGGATTTTGCTCATCCCTGCCATTCCAGCTGCTGCTCCAAGGTTCCTGCTACAGCCCATTTTGCCATCCAGAGGGGCACCGGGCCCACCTGCCCGCTGTGGATTTGTAGATGAAGCCCCTTTTCCATCCTTTCCACCGGCTGTGCCCGCCATCACCCACGTACAGAGAGGTGGCCGAGCTCGCGCCACAGCGCCCCCTGCAGCCGTGGGGGAATTATCGCGCCTGCCCTGCCCGGCCGGGAGCCACCAGCGCCCCTGCCGGCTGTGAGCGGAACTGCACCCAAGGGGAAAGTGCCTGACAGCCGACAGGAGGCTGTCACTGGGCTTCTGGTTTTGTTTGTGTTTGCTGCCGGGGTTGTTGTTTGTTTGTCTTGTTATACATACATATATACATATATATATATATATATATACACACACTAGTAAAGAATTGTTACTCCTTTTCCCATATCTTTGCCAGAAAGCCCTGTAATTTCAAAGTTATAGCAATTTGGGGGGAAGGGGGTCATATTTTCCATTCCAAGGGAGGTTCCCGCCTTTCTTGGCAGATACCTGTCTTTCAAACTGAGACACCCAGCTATCTTCAAAATTTGCAGCATAAGCATAAGCTAATAATTTTGGGGCAATTTATCCTATTTCAGCACTCTGACAGTTTTTTATCCTTGTCTTTTTTTCTCACTGATAGGTCTTTTCCTATAATTTCTCTCTGGTTTGCCATGCAGAAAGGTTCAAGTTTTGTTCTGCAAAACACAGTACATATTTACAGTGCTGAGTCAAGAACTGACACATGCTTGCACTGATGCCCTCCAAGGGGACCAGGCACTTTGGAAGACACTGGGGAGGGGAGAAAACATACCAGAACCTGATAAATTGCTACAGGGCATGAAAATGCAAGTAAAAACTTTGGGGGACACCTAGGACAAGGCAACAAACCTATTTAGCAATGCTTAATAGAAGACAGAATCATCACAATTCTTAAGCAACTGCAATCTTTTATCATGATGATCCTTTTTTTCCCCTTACCTAGTTGCATTCTTCTTGTCTAATTAGAATTACTTTTGCTATGTCATTTGAGAACATCCCACATTTATCTAAAGCTCTTGCTGTACATGATTAAACTGCAGCGTGATCCAAGCCTAACATCACCAGCAGCTCAGATGTTATACACATGGATGTTGTCTACCTGGACGTCAGGAAAACCTTTGACACCTTCTCCCATGGCATTCTCCTGCAAAAGCTGGCAGCCCACGGCTTGGGCAGGTGCACTCTTTGCTGGGTTCAGAACTGGCTGGATGGCCGGGCCCAGAGAGTGCTGCTGAATGGTGCCACATCCAGCTGGCAGCCAGACACCAGGGGATCTGTGTTGGGGACAGTTCTGTTTAATATCTTTATTGATGATCTGGATGATGGAATTGAGTCTGCCGTTAGCAAACTCATGGATGACACCACGTTGGGTCAGTGTTGATCTGCTGGAGGGCAGGAAGGCCCTGCAGAGGGACCTGGACAGGGTGGATCCATGGGCCAAGGCCAATGGCGTGAGGTTCAACAAGACCAAAGTGCTGGGTCCTGTACTTTGGCCACAATAACCCCCTGCAGCGCTACAGGCTGGGGGCAGAGTGACTGGGAGGTGGCCCGGCAGAAAAGGATCTGAGGGTGCTGGTCAACAGGGACTGAACATGAGTCAGCATGGGCCCAGGTGGCCAAGAAGGCCAATGGCATCTTGGTGTCTATCAGAAATAGCGAGGCCAGCAGGACCAGGACAGTGGTCCTTCCCCTGTACCTCGAGTCCTGTGTCCAGTTCTGGGCCCCTTAATTCAGGAACATGGAGGTGCTGGAGCAGGTCTAGAGAAGGGCAACAAAGCTCCTGAAGGGTCTGGAGTGCGTGACTTACAAGGAGTGGCTGAGGGAGCTGCAGTTGTTTAGCCTGGAGGAGGCTCAGGGCTGACCTTAATGCTCTGGGCATCTCCCTGAAAGGAGGTTGTAGCCAGCTGAGTGTCAGTCTCTTCTCCCAGGCAACCAGTGACAGAACAAGAGGACACAGTCTTAAGATGTGCCAGGGGAGGATCAGGTTGGACATCAGGAAGAATTTATTCACAGAAGGGGTGGTTGGGCACTGGAATGGGCTGCCCACGGAGGTGGTGGAATCACTGTCTCTGCAGGTGTTTAAGACTGGATGTGGCACTCAGTGCCAGGGTCTGGTTGACAAGGTGGTGTTTGGCTATAGACTGGACTCAACCTCAGAGGTCTGTCCCAACTTAATTGTTTCTGTGACTCTGTAATACTTTCGTGAAGCAGCAAGACAAATACAACTTCTTAGGTACTCCACATTTATCATGGAGATGACTGAAAAAACCCATGACCACTGTAGGTTCTCAGCTTCAGTAAGGTTACAGTCAGGAGCCTGCCAAAAAAATAACAAGTTTTAATAAATATACTAAGAATTTTGCATCTCAAGCTGTTTGCTCATGCTGAGGGACAGCTTAATTTTGTACTTCTTGAAGGAAAAAAACTCTATGAATTGCCTCAAATAAAATCACACAGAAAACTGCAAAAACACATATTTAATTTTCTTCTACTGTATTTTTTTTCCACTTCTCAGAAACATTTATCTTTATGATGCCAGCCACAAAAACTGCAATTTAGCAATAGATTGAGGCCTTCTGAAGACAAACTATTTGTTCTGTTTTTGCAAAATACAATAGGATCCCAATTCTTAGAGGATTAGGGGAGGTTGTGGACTGCTCTAAAAACCCTCTATGAGGATTTTGCAGAAAAATCCTCAAATACTCATCAAAATTAATACTCACTTTAGTTTCATTGTATGTCTAATTATGTGTGATGATCAATGCCTAAGGTGCACAGTGCAGGTCCACAACAATCCAATTTAGCATTCTGCAAAAAGGAAAAAAGTCTAAAAATGCCTGAGCCTTGGATGGCTCTCAATGTCCTTTACGTGTGTATTTTAATTACTCTTTCTGACACTGCTTGGCTGCTCTGACCCTTATTTTTCATGTTTTTGTAATGTCAAGGGAAGGCAAAGTAGGCCACTGTATTTCACTGTCATTTACAAGGATGGAAGGTAATACATGCTCAGAAAACAGTGGCTATTTTCAAATCCTAATTCAAACCCAGGACTTCTATAGGCTACTGTAATGCCAGGAATGCAATAAATTACTAACTTTTGCCTTTTACTTACAGCCACCTGAAGTAGGTGGAAGGCCTGATGACTTATTCCCCTGCTGTTAGCCATCTAGTCTCCAGCACTGATTAGATTTTATTCAGACAATGGTACTGTACTGCTCAGGAAGAGAAGCAGAGCTGCGATTAGATAAGAACCAGGTACAGGTGATTTTACTTACTTTTGGAATTACATGACTCAGTCTTGCATTGTTCAGCAAAATGACTTTTTAAAGGGCTTGGGAGAGAGGTGTTAGGTTGTTTTAATTTTTCCCCCTCTACAGATCTATCTCCTAGAAAGCCAGGGAGAAATCAGAAAGAAACATGAAAGAATGTATGTCTGAGTGTCTAAAACAGGTTATGATGGAAAAAAGAATCAGTAACTTCACATAAAACCCTAAGTAACACTTAGAGCCATGTTTGCATCCTATACTATCAAATGAGATCAACCAGACAGGAAAATAAAAATACTCTATTTAAAAAAAGTGTGGGAAGGGAGGGGGACATGGCATGGAAGTTTACTCTAGATGGAGAAAACAACTGTTTCAATATCACTATTTCTCCACAGGGCACAATTTCCACCTAAGGCTTTAAATGACTGAACACAGACATCCAGCAATATTGGAACATATACATCTTACTCCAGCTTTTATATTAACAGAAGCCATTCTTTAGACAAGATTTATCAATACATCAAATGATACAATTAAACAGATACAAAAGTCATACAGAGATCTGAGGATTGCTCAGTTTGGAATTAATAGATGCAGCTTCTTAAGCCTTTCAATGTGTGACAAGGCTTTTTTTATTTTTTTGAGGAGTGGGAAAGAAATTATTAGCACATGTCTGAGCAGACTTATTTTAAACCTTTTGTTACCAATAAAATGCCCAATTTACTCACCTCTACCCCCAAAAATCCCAAACAAAGAACCACACAACAAAAGCCAACAAAGGTGAGGGATACCGAGCTTGTTTTACTTTTCATCATTTTGTCACTCGAAACCTGACGTGTCTCTAAAGCAATAGGAAACAGTAATACATGAAAACTTCAAATTATTTCTAACTTAATTTTAAAGGGCACTTTTATTGGTGGTGTTTTTTTTTTTTTAATGATTAGAACTAGCAATCAATTTTATCCTGAGGCCCACTTCTGAATCTCAGATGTCTTTTATTGAGTGTGCCATCTTAAACTCTCCAGACTAGGGGCAATTTATGTGTAAAAGTGAACACCGCAACCCAGACGTTGCTCTGAAACCAGCTTCTCATCAGGATTTTAGAAGACAATCAATCACAGAAACTCAAACTGCTCTGTATTCCCGATTTCCCTGTAATTCCAATGTTTACCTACCAACCATGGTTTCACCCTTTCCTTGTATCAATTCAACTCCAACTTTGCTTTTTGACTTACTTCAACGTCTTAAGACAGGTCATGCAAACTATTTGTTTTTTAAATAAAACTGAAAATGTGTTTTTATTTCCAGTTCAAGTGTTATCAATCATCTACATCAAATATGCACATAATATTTCTGCATGTATTTTCAATTCACAGTCCAGCCTATTTAAATTAAAAAGAAAAAAATCAACAAAACCCCAACTGATTTTACATTCAAAACTGAAGCATTTTCTCCTATGTTAATCTTAATTCATAACTCCAGAAACATTTTATTAACAACCTCTCAAGCTGTCATTTGAAGGACTTACAGAAATTCAGTATCTCATTACTTGAGATACTTGATTCAAACAACTAAAAGATAATATGCATTGAGTTTACGTAGCTTTCTTCCAAAAAATGCAGAAAGGTCAAACTATTATAGATACTTTATAGCACTCTGTTTTTCTCCAGCAAATCACAAAACACTGGGTAGAAAACGGAAGATTCAAAAGCAACCAGGAGACAAACTAATCACAGATTTAAAGTTTCTCTCTTTGGATGCCCACACACATGCGGGTGTTTATGTTATGCCCTTGAGACTATAAACAGCCAATTAAAGCAGTCTGAAACCTGTACTCAAAATGGAAAGTTGGAAGAAAAACACACAAACACAATGCATGTGAGATTGAACTTTTATTTTTCTGTTGATAAAACCCAAAGATCCCTCTCAGCAGCAACAGATGCAGAAGTTACTTGCAGAAAATGATACCTCTTCTTAATCAGTTTGTATACCCAAGTATGACAAGTGCGTACAGACTGCATATTAACACAGTACAGGCACTGCTCAGTAGTAACAGAGATCAAGTTTCTTGAAGTATTTTAATCAACCCTTTCCTTATTATGAAAGGGTTCTCATAGTATGAAAGATGATTATTAATTACTTGTCTGTTATTGATTTTTTTGTTATTGCAATTTAAAAACACTATCAAATTCTACGTGTACTATTTATATGCCCAGATACATCTCTCCACATTTTGTAGTAGTAGACAAACCATAACCAAATGCTACAATTCAGAATGAAAATGCTACTGCATTTAGCAGCTCTTGCTGCACTAAAGTAAATATTTCATTAGAGTAACAAAACACACCTCTTGTTCAGTAATACAAGGAATACGGTTTATAAAATGAACATTCCTATCTTGTATCCATAGCCTTCTGTAATATATATATATATTTATATATGGCTCTAAAACATATCTCTACTAATTAACAATTAAATTAAAACACATCCACAATTGGTCTAACTTGTGATTTTGGTCTCAATACTTTAAACATTAGTTGTTCCATAAAAATATACAGTTCAACAACATGGTTGTATCAGTAACATGAGGCCTTTTGAAAGAGGCCTATGACATAAAACCAACCATGCAATTCAGTGCTCAATGTCATCTAACTGATAAATATTTATACTGCATTTTCAAATTACCAGTATCTTCCAAATTTCTCTTTGCAGGCTTACCATGCTTACAAACATGCAGAAAGCAATCACATTTCTCACTTGCCCATAGCAATCACATTTTTTTCTTTTTAAATAGATCAACTGACAAAGTACAAGCTTCAAGGTGTCATTTTTAGATTACTAACCTTTTCCTTTCTTTCACATATTGCTTCATGTGAAATAAGACTAGGGATTAGCCACATAGCAAGAACAGCACTTTTCAGTTTAAGACTCTAAAAATCAAATTACTAACAGTCAATTAGGATGTCCTCATAGCTGCCATACAAGTGAACTGACACCCAGTAAACAATGAAGCTAATTCTTCAAAAGGTGAAGCTTAAAAAAACCGAACCCAAACCCAAACCCCAAACCTAAACTACACAAGTACAGCATCAAACCTGGTAGATTACAAAAAGTGGATCTCTGTCCAGAAATTTTCAAAACGGTACACAAAACCCACGCCACCATCAAGCATACATGAGATAAGACATTAATTGTTTATAGATGGAGATGTCCTTATTTAGCAATGGTGATGTAGTACTTCCGTAGTACAAATAAGAATCCCCCAAGTCAGAAGCAGTCAGTAATAAAACCCCAGACACGTTCACATGTCACAGTAACCTGGCATATAAGACTCAGAACATTTTACTCTTATAACAATAACAATCAGTAATTTAGGTACTAACAATTCCAGAACCAATACATTCAATATGTAAAAAGACTACAATAAAAGATACTAAAAAGACAAGAATGGTATGACAATTAAGATGAATAATTCTTTTAAACAGCAGAAAGTCAGGGAAACATCTGGAATTCTTTTGCACTGCATTTATATATCTTCTGTTTCGCAATATAAAAATACATCTAGAGAATCAATCCAGAACTGCATACAGCAACCATGTTTTTCCCTTTAACTGCTTTAAAATTAGTTCAAAATAATGTAAATTACAGGAATGATTGTTGCAAATTTGTAAATGTTGGCTATTACAACATCATTATATGAGAACACCAACTGTAAATTATTTACAGGAGAGGTAATACAATTTCCAGAGTACTGAATTATAATTTAGCAGAAGTGTAAAAACAACGTGCTCACCAAAAACATTACAAAATCTGGTATCATTATCAGCTACATAGTAGATTGTGATTAGGTTTTGTAGTTGACATACAACATATTCTTAAGAAAAGTGCCAAAATACTGCTACATAAGAATCTTTTTTTTTTTTTTCCAAAAATCAGTCAGCAAAAACCCCTGCAGATTCTATGCTAAGTAATGTCAGAAGAAAACAGGACAAAAAGGATGCTGATTGTACAATTACGTCTTATTAAATGCCTTTGAAAAATCTGTAAATTCACTTTCTTGCTTAAAAGTCTGACACAAGACTTATTAAAAAAATCAATATAAATACCACCATATATGCTTTTCCAGGGCATTTTAGGCCATTCTAAACCTACACATTCCTCCTAAACTGAAACACAAGGAGACTGAAAACATTCCGAAACTGGCTGAACTGCTGAGGATTGTTGTGATCAGCAGCAAGACATCCTGCTGGATGCCAGTAACTACCAATGCACCCCAGGGCCTGTACTGTGGTCCATACTCTTGCATGTTTTCATTAACAACCCAAGGGATGGGCAGATCACACTCTTCATTCATTCACTTCAACCATTCAAAGGGACCTCAGCAGGCTAAGAAATGGGCAAACAAGAGTCTCATAAAGTTCAGCAAAGAAAAGTGCAAAGTCCTACACTGGAGGGAATAAGCACCTCCACCAGTACAGACTGGGGGACTGACCAGCTGCAAAGCAGCCTTGCAGAGAACAATTGCAAGCCACGAGCCACCACATGCCCTTGCAGCAAAGAAGCCCAACAGTCTCCTGGTCTGCACTGGAAAGAGCACTGCCAGCAAGGGAGGGGATTCTTTCACTCTGCTCAGTCCTCGTGAGCTGCAACTCAAGTGCTCGGTGCAGTTTTGGGCTCCCCAGTCCAACACAGAAATGGGCATACAAGAATGAATCCAGTTAAGGGCCACAAAGGTGATTAAGTGATTGGAGCATCTTACAGACAAGGAGAAGTTGAGAGAACTGGGATTGTCTCTCTCGCCTGGAGAAGAAAAGGCTCAGGTGATCTTACCAACCTGTGTAAATGCCTGAAAGCGAGGAGTAAAGGAAGAGCCTAACTCTTTCCAGTAGATCTTGTGACTGGACAAGAGGCAATGGGCGCAAGTGGAAATACCAGAAGCTCTACTTAAACATAGGAATGGATTTCCATAGTGTAAGGGAGAGCAAAACACTAGAACAGACTGTCCAGAGATCTTGTGGAGTCTCCATCTCTAGAGATGTTTAAAAACCCAGCCTGTCACACTCCTGAGCAACCTGCTTTAGCTGGCCCTCCTCTGAGCTGGGCAATGGGGAACAGACTAGATCTAGTCCCTCCAACCTCAATTGTTCCATGATTCTATGAAAAAGACAGGGTCTTATGACAGGCATTGTATTAACTGAGTCACAAAGAAACTATAAAATGTAAAAGGAATATATATTTTCTCTTTAAGTTATTGCATACAGTGTTAATTTTGCTGCCTTCGTTTTGCCGATCTCATTTTTTCAAATCTCGACTCCATTTCTTCAAGGACTTTTGGTGTGTATCGCACAACTAATTTAACCTTTCCTTGAGCTGCCTTCAGCAGTTCTACTGCTTTTTCATGGTGTTCACCTTCAACACTCTGTAAAGTATAAACCATTTAGTATTAGTAAAGACAAACTGAAAACAGCTTTTTTCTTCTTTTTTGTACAATTCTATATAAACAAACATATTTATGTATTTATTTATATGTACTCTATTTTCAAGACTGCATAAGGACAATGCCACGCAATTTCAGGACTTATGTTTCAGCAAACCAAGTGATGTGATGATAAAAAAGCTAATTAGCATTAGCAAAAGAATAGTGAAAAAATCTTGTTTAGATTTATGCTGAACAATTAAATTCTGCAATGATAACCTTAGTCAATTATGAAATTACACTTAAAAATCAAAAACTTCAGGAGAATACTTACTTAAAATTTAATATTGGTTTTCTTCTTTTGCATGCATTTTAAATTTAGCAATCACCCTCAATTTGGTTAATAAGTTGCCACAGACAACTGCAAGATAGGTGCCTTCTTGATGTTACCCTGCATCACAACAAGGCAAAACAGTGCGTACTGGGCACTTGCAATGGAGCAACTAACATGTAGTGTGTTGCTTATCTTAGTGCTCCACATGTCTCTCAGTAAACAAAAGACATTCAAGTTCATTTCCTCTAAATTGATTAAGAATAGCCAACTCAGGAAGACCAGAATAAAAACGCTTTCCCAAAACAACTCTCAGAATTTCTTAGAATTATATTAGATTCATCTAATTACAATTTTTAAGCAATGGTTCTCAAAAACTGTATCCAAATATATATTCTGGGACAGCATATATTTTATCAGCAAAATTTATTTCTCCCAAACTTATTAAACACAATGACGGGACTACTCCAAGCCTACCTCCCACTGGTGCTATAAGAAGCTAGAAGGCAGGTGATGTACCTGTTGATTGGAGGGTTTCCCCGTTACTATAAAGTTACTTACAGAAAGAAAAACAACAGTTAAAAAAAACCCAAGTTATTTCTCTTCTATCAGACTTAGACAACACATACATTTGAATGTTTCAATTTTTGTTATTCAAGTGGATGTGTAGGCTGTTCTGTTTAAAACTGGTAATAAAAGGTTTGTAGAGTTCTGTTTAATTGTATCAAAACACCTAAAATTCTGGAGTACACTCAAGATCTTCCACCTGAAAAAAATAAACTTGTTTTTCAGTCATACTCCCTGCAGTCTTGGCAGTGGCATTTTTTATTATTACTAAAGTATAAATTACAATCACAAGAAAATGCCTGTCATGTATTATGATGACAGCATTCCATCTGTAAATATCAGATATCAATGATTTTTCTGAGACTGTATTAGCGTTCTTAACAGCAATTTATGCACTCACTGTATTCTTACAACGGCTATATATATTGATACATGTGCATGCACACACAGAGTCATTGTTAGCTGTACCAACTGCCTGATGATCAGGTTCAGTTTTGGGTGGAGTGGTGGTATTGTTGTCTTTAAGAGAGTCTGTGGGTGAGGAAGGACTCATCTGAAGACAGTTTTGCACCAGTCCTTCAATGCTTCCTAATAACACAAGGCTAAGGCAAGGACAGTTGCATCACTACAGCTATGATTTCTCTTATGTCTCTTGAAAAGGACAGCTGGACTCCCAGGTAATAGTCAGGAGCCAAGTATGTCACAGATTTGTGCTAGCCAGGAATTCCTAGAGTACAGATACCCAGTATCTGCACCCAGTCACTATTCCTTTCACGTGTCAAAAACCCCCAGAATCTAGTTTTATCCTCAGTCTTAAAATAAAATTTGGTTTACACGTGTAATGATGAGAATATTATTTTTAAGCCTGCACAGAGCCTCTCTGGAAATAAAAGCAAGCATTTGGGAGATATTTACATGCATTTGACTGAAAGCTGTCTCAAGTCAGAGCCTGCCCATACTGTCCTCTTTCCAACCTCCCTTTATTTTACTTTTTGTATTGTTAGTTCTCCAGAAGAAGATACTAAAAAAAAAATCCACATCAGCACTTTAGACCTATACTTCTTAAAATACAGTAAAAAGCCCGCTTCTGAAGCTCAGTATAGTTAACTGGAAGGTAAAAAATACCATACAAGGTAACACCATCTTGTAGTTCCATCTCATTACAGCTTTCATCATGCAGTAGCATTTTTACTGGGAAAAATGAGAATCTGGTCAGCTAAAAGCAACACAGCACAATTTACTACTTACCTTAGACGGTGCAGAAAACTCATTTAGTAAAAATCTGCATCATGAAACTTCGATGAAAAAGGAAGGCAGTTTGTATTTCACAAAATTCTTTGACTACATTTATACAACCCATCAGAATCTGAAATACTGACACAGATAGTACAGTTCCTTTTTGAGACAGATAACCAAAGCATAGTCCTAGAACTCTCAATATACACAACTCTACAGAAACCTAAGCAAATTGGTTTTGTGAGGACAAAAAGGAAGTATTTTGCCAAGATTAGAAGACAACAACGAGCTTCTGCCATGTGTATTCTCTGTGCCCCCTCAAGTGGAAACAAGTAGTTACTGCCACAAGAAGAGAAGAGAAAACCAGTTCCTACCACTCCGTTTACGGAAAGCAGCTGGTCTCCACGTTTCAGGCCTCCATGTCTGTCAGCTATACCTCCAGGGATAATTCGAGAGATATAAATTGGAGAATTTTGTTCTTTGCCTCCCATAATGTTGAATCCAAGACCTTCTTCAGTTTTGGGTAGTTCAACCACTCTGGGATGAGAATGACCTTCACTAGCAGCAAATGCAGCTACCGTGGCCTGTGAGAAACGAGATTTTCTCATTTTTAAGGAATTAAATACAGTCCCTTTAGCTAGACACAGTGAGCAGGCTGAAAATGTATTTTATCTCAAAGTAAAATGTTAAGACAAATGAGGTTAATTCCCTACATACCAACACTGGCATGAAAAATTCAGAACTCCAAGAATAAAATTAAAAGGGAAGAAATTTAAAAACAAGTCTTGTTATATCTTTTAATAACGTGTTAAGCTTATCCATTTTATCAGACATCTAGATAATATCCTTTTGAATTTTATATAATCTTCTGCTTCAGAAGTAATGAACTATTGTATTTTATGCAAGTTATAGTTTGGCTTTTACCTTTGCTGTTGCATTAGCTCTAACTTCTGGGCTACTGCTGATATCCACAGTTTCATATACGTGTTCATACACCTTTAGAGGCAAAACAGTTTCAGTATGAGTAAAACAGATATTTTTCTGCTTAGGTAACATAACAAAATATCAGGTGCAACTCAAAAATGTGTAAATTAAAGTACACACCTCTAATGTTACTCCCTGATTCACTACAAGAACAGGCAATCTAACGTTCTATGAAGAAACAAATCTCTCAGCATCTTTATTGCTCAGTCTCAATCTAAATCTTCCCTCCTTCCACAGTATTCAGACCTCACCATGACTTTGGAAATGCTTATGGCTAGGCTCACACGCCTGTCTCGAGGCATGATGACTATTTTCTCTCACTTGATTCAAGCTGGAACTCTTCAATACAGATGCACGAAAAAACATTTAAGGGCAGCTCTTTAAGGCTCCACTGACAACCCATCCCTCCCTGCAAACTCCCAAATTTTCCTTCAACTTTAGCAACTAATTGAATATCTTAAGAAGAAAATAGGATCGAAAATGCAGAGGCAATAAGAATATTAATGCTAAGGAGGTGCTTGCACTGAAGGCTAACCCACATCTTCTCATCTCCCTGCCAACCATTTGTACTTGCTAAGCAGTAAGTACACTGTCCTCAATAGGATGAAAACATTGAGATTACACCTGTGTCTACAGATTTTTTTTTAATCATTCCACCTGTTATCATCAGTATTAACATCAGCAACAGCAATAGCAAGGCATATCCAATCACCTGAAAGTCTCCAAAATAATACCTGGAATGAAGATGAGGTGGTGCAAGGCTCTACCTAAAGATGGCGTGGATTTGGCTTAAGAATAACACAGGTAATTGGTACTCGGTCTATTCTTACATATCAACTGGATAACATCCTGTTAGCTGCCAGTAAGGACAGGCTCTCCAAATAACCTTTAAGAAGCGATCTGCTACTAAGCCATTATTTTATACACCTATGCTGTCCCAAATTATTTTCTTTTGAAATTACTTAAAAATAAGGTTTGTTCTATTAAGCTCAGTAAATCAAATACGGCTTTACGAAGTTCAAAATCAGCTTACTGCACTGACCACGAAAAGGAAAAAGTAAATCATACTGGTCTTTAACTGAAGGTAACTGCTTACATCAAGTTAACTTACCTCTCTTACAGCATTACAGAATTCACTTTGAAGGACCCTTTGCAATGCCTGTAGCTTTTGTGGTGGCACTTCTCCACTTCTCTGTAATTTTTCCAGCAATTCAATTGCTCTGCAGATGTCTACAAAAAAAAATAAAGCACTAGTAATGAGGAATGCCTGAGGAATCTCAAGGTATGTTTGAGGGTTGGTTTTTTTTAAAATTAAGGTAACAGAGCAGTCTGTGTGTGTGCACTTGCACACACTTTAAAACTACGCTTTAAGCTTAGTTACCCATAAACTACGTATTTACAAAATGCTACAATAAAACACTGTACTCTCAGCCTGTTATAAATCAACCATAGCAACCCAACCCTGTAACATATCTGGAGCTATCACTGCCATATGCATATTGCAAAGACAATCTGATTTTTCCGCAAAGGACTGAAATATTGGTATGTGTATTAAAATACTGGTAGTGTATACTTCATAATTCATCTACTCTTTGGATGGCATTTTGTTAACACCAGCTATAATATTATCAAATATGCTGTCTAACATTCCTTTTATGTTCAAAAATTAGTTCAATAAGGTATACTCAATACTTCCCATAGAAGACGGCTGAGAACTATCTGGGCTGGTTTTCTTCCCCTCCTCAAGAGCTTATAAAACCAACAGAACTCCTTTTGATATTCTCAGCTGAGAGACAGTATCTCCATGGTCCAGAATCCTGAACCTCAAACCTTGAAATTTGTTCCTAAGAGTTCACATTGTCCATTTTCTCATAAATGCTGCTTTGTGAAACAACTCCATGAAGGATTTGATTCCAGACCAGTATCACTCAACACAGGCATCAAATGCAATGTGACATTCTTTTGGCAGCGCCAGATGAGCAGAATATATTCACATCCCTCACTTGTATTTCCAAACTGTTACATTAGTGATTATTTTGAAACACACGAGTTCTTGAACAGAACTGGAACAGTCTCAGAAAAGCAGATAGAAAGGATTACTTTCATTATCACAAAGACAAAAAAGCAGTGATTAATCTACTATATAAAATAATGCACAGATTATTTTGGAACAGGATGAGGTCTAGGACACTGCTATGTCCCAAATGCATTACTTCCTTTTTTTCTGTAATTAACCTCTAGGTACTCATTTTTCATGTGAATGCACATCTACTCAATGGTATCACGTCAGCACAGAGGACGTGCAATAGCCATGAACTTCTTCTAAAATATGAGTGTAAAAAGAGAGCACTTATAAAACAGGATGAAAAGGCAATGGGGTGCATGTTCTGAAATTAAGGTGAAGTGCACCAGCAAGACAGCCCATGGCGATGTTCTGTCCACTCACATGAATTACCAGACACATCTTACAAACTACTAGATCGAGACCAGGCTGTGCAGTTGATTAAACAAGGTACACCTTAACCACACAGACTGGTCATCCACGGACTGGAAACAAATCCTTGATGGAAAAACACTCAAGTACTACAGCCATAAGGCTCAAAGTATTCCTGATGGTAGTTAACGTTTCTGTGTGCCATGAGAACTTGGTGTTTTCTGGCAAGCATTTCCAAGCTTTACAAGCATCAGTTATCTAAAGCAAAGCAACATCAAAACCCAAATTATCTACTAATAATCCCATGTTCTACAGAGAACACATTTTTCATAGGCATGCATATTTGCTATCTGTATAATTACAAAATGAAAAAAAATACTTTCAAAGCTTTTTATTTCCTAATACATATTTTGTATTTCATTTAAAATCCAAAACAGTTGGTGAAATTAAAGACATTCTAGATGATGCAAAATCACCAACATTCCTAGTAACCCTTGTGTTCAGCAACAGCAGTACAAATTATCTTAATTCATGAAGTAGCCCACTGATCAGCTTGAAGTAGTATGACCAAATGGCAATCACAGCACTTCCAATCCTACAGCACTACACATAATAATGGGAAATGTCTAGCAAGTATATAAATTACAACACCGCTATCATTTAAATACTTGCAGATGTTTGCAGACAGATGATTATTACATGCACATAAAGACTACAGTTCCATGTAGCCATTCTTGAGCCTATGGTCCATGAACCATGTTAAGATGTAAGGTGTACAAACTTGTTATCAGTTTGATTAGGATACTGCAAGAGATTTTAAATGGTGACAGCAATCTACTGATACAAGGAGTAGCTGTAGAAATGAAGACTCCAGAACTCCATGTGATTGATAATTTCTCTTTTTTTGACCTTCATGTTTTGTCATTAAATTAGATATGCCTCCTACCTGTATCTCGTAACAGACAAAACATTTAATGACACAGTACTTTTCATCCTAAGGTAAAACTGGTTTGTTTGGAAACCAGCTGTGTCTTTTATTAACTACAGACTAAGAACATAGAATTAGCTTTTCAAAAAGTGATTAGGATACACTGAACTGGATTCATTTTAGATGAAACTAAAGTGGAGGACACACTTTAATAAAAAAGGGGTTTTAGATCAAAGGACCAAACTACTGCTATAAAGTACAAACCCAGAGCAGTCAGACACAGCATGAAAGTTAGATCCTCAGTATTCAATAAATCTTTTATCACACCACACTTCTTACTCAGGTAGATAGAGACAACAGATCCCATCAGCAGGACACTTTGTTCCCAGCAGTTATTTCGTTGTATGTTATTGAGAGGATCCCATTATACCAGTGTGGAAGTGCAATTGAACACAACTTTCTTCTACTGAACTGCATTAGGCACCGTAAGTCAAAAGCTGAATATTCAATCTATCCCAGCAATATTGCTTTAGGAAAAAGAGTTTTGCTGGGAATAAGTGGCAAAACACACCTTCTTTCATTTTTCAAGAAAAGCCTGTTGACTGCTGTGTTGATGTAATTTCCTTCCTCCTGAATTAGGAATATGATCAGCTGAAAGCTGTCTTCCTCACAATATAAACACTATAGCTTAGCCAATTGTTCAGCACCAGAGACCAAAATGAATACTACAGAAGTGTTCCAATGATGGATTTCAACAAGGATCGATGTAGACGTAACTCCAGAGGTGGACAATTAAAAAAACTGAAACCATAAAACTAACTGTAAAAAGGAATCCATACGTAACAGAAAAATTGCTTTTCTTTTCACCTTTTCTTTCTTTTTATACCAATTGCCTGTTCTTCACAAATCATTTTTTGTGATCATGGATACTAGATTGAAATCCTGAAAAAGAGAAACATTTAAACTAAAAGAATGTGGGGGGAAAAAGCCAGCCAGATGGTACCAGTCCAAGTAAGTTTGAGCAAAACACAGGAAGAGAAAAAACGCAGCATCCTCATAGATACTCCCGATTAACCACGTCCACTGCTTATGTTCAAGTATTCTAGATTCCTAAGATGTATGTAGTGTTATCACATGTCACCACTAAACTGTAAGAATAAGTGAAATGTTAACAGTTGTTTCATTCCCGCCCTCTAGTGAATTTGGGTGGTGGTGCTTGCAATGCAGCTTGGAAGAGAAAAGACACAAGAATTTTTAATTGCCCTGCTGGTAAGCATAAGGTAACGATTTTAAATCAGCTCATTTTCTACACTATTCTCTCTTTTCTTATGCTATATGCCAACAACATTAGTGACATTCACTTTCAAGCTGATTATGACTCATCATCAGGTTATGTGCAGTCAACCCCACACAATTAACAGGTAAATAAGGCTCTTGCTTTTGTAGGTCCATTATAAGGTGCTCTCTTTTTCTTCTTTTCTTAAAAACACCAATATGCCCGAAGACCAAATAGCTCCTTTGTTTCATTGATCCCTAAGTAACTCTGCAGATTTGTTTGTTTTCATGGACAGAGCATAGTGGCAGGGTAATGAGGTGAAGAAGGATAGGACCTGAGTTTTAAGTCCGCAGACCTTCCAAGCGCAAATAATCCACTGCTGCAGCAGCTGCCCTAATTAACAAGCTTTGAAGTAGAGAGAGAGTAGATGAGCTGCAGAGTGTGAAGCAAAGACCTTACATAACTCGCTGTTTACAGGCCAACTCATACATTACAAGTGGTTCACTTGTAGAATGGGAAGCAAGGCTTGCAAAAAAAGAACTGAGTTCTTCAGTAGGTAACGCCATAGTACCAGAAAAATAAAGTGGATATGTACAGTGTGTTATACACCTACAGAAATACATCTAGCACCATGGTGGTCCTAGTGGGAATGGTAGTGGGAAAAGTCAGACCATTCAATCACCTATACTTCACCTAGTTGTTTTCCTTTTCAAAAACATGATTTCCAATTATCAGTAATCATTTCCCATGTAAATTTCACTTTCCAATCCCTACTGTTCTAAATACATACCAATAAACCAATCATCTATATTGTTATAGAAGCCCGTGTGGACATTACACAGCACCAAATCATCACATTGAAGGAAATTTGTAGTTGTTTCTTAAAAACTGTGCATAAATGTAACAAATATACTACAGAAAAATACCTGACTAGGTTTTATATTTTATCTGTTTTGCTCTTAATTTCAGTTACACACTGCATGTATTAACAATACAAACTAAGCCCACATACTGGAAAAATGGTGTGAAAACAAACATGAGAAGGTAATAGAGGACAATCATGAACAAGTGTAGAGAGACTCCTGCATGTGTCAGCTGCCTTCTATAAAAACAAGTAAATTATTATTCTTAACACACAGCTAAACAGACTGAATTTAGAATTTTAAGAATTCTGCTGTGTTCAAGATTAAGTTTTCTCATGAGAGAAACAGAAAGCAAGAGTTGGCAGGTTGAGTAAGAGCTGGCAGAAGCGTTGACAGCAGCGAAGGCAGAGCAGACACAGCTACAGAAGGCCTTAGGCAAGTGCAACCATGTAAACTCAGCGGCAAACTGAAACGCGAGAAAAGCCTCCGGGGGCTGCATAAAGCAAAGCCGAAGAGGTCGGTCCCACCGACATGCTTGAAGAGCCAGAAGCGACGGAAACCTGTTCAAATCAGATCAGCTGTTCAAAGCAGCTGCGGCTGCGCACGACGGAGAGGAGCGGCTCAGCTCCTGCGCCAGGCCGGGAGGGCGGCACGGGGAGGGCGGCACGACTACCGCTGCCGCCGCCGCCGCCCCGCGGCCTCAGGCCGGGCGGGGGAACGGGGGTGGCCGGCCAGGGACTCGGGACAGGATGCGGCTGCGCGACGGGGGCCGGGCCGGGCCAGGGGCTCCACCGCCGCCACCCGCCCGCCCGCCCGCCCGCAGCAGAGCGGCAGGAGCGCCCGTCCGGGCCGCGGGTGCGCTCACCTCGCTCCAGCCGCACCGGCTCGCCCAGCGCCGCCATCTCGTCCTGCCTGGCCCGGCGGAAGTGACGTGGCGCTGCCGGAGGGGCGCGGGGCGGGGTGGCGCGGCGGCCTGGCCGTGACAACGGGGGCGGCCGAGGTGTCGGCGCCCGTGAGCGCCGTGCGAGGCGCTGCGCTGCTCAGCCTGCGTGTGCACAGCGGTGCGCGCAGTACGGACAGTGCAGGCCAGCGGCGAGTCCCTGCGGAGGCCGGCAGCTGCCTGACTACCACCCAGTGTACCGGGACATTATTCCTCTGGACTGTGTGGTGCCCGTATCCTCATGGGAATTTCAGTAGAAAATGTTCTGTCCGGTTTTTTCCCCATCCTTTGGCGTGACTGAGGACTATTTACACGCTAAAAACACCACACTGCAAGGACAGATCTGTGCACCCAGAGTGCCCCTGGAGATGGAATATACACATATGTTAAATATGTAAATAATGTTAAAAATACATATACATGCACTCATATAGAGAGAAATATATACATAATATATGTTGTGTTACGGGTTGATAAGGGAGGAGCAGTAGATGTTGTCTACCTAGACTTCAGCAAGGTTTTTGACACTGCGGAAAACCCACTGTCCACAAAGGAGACAGAGGAGTCCTACAACTTCATTCAAACAAAGGGAGAGAGACCTCTATAGGCCACTAGGTCCACTAGGTCTCTCTCCCTTTATTCGAGTAAAGTTCAGGACTCCGTTTCCTTTGTGGACACTGGCTTTTCACAGCATGATTTTCCGCACAACACTGCATAACATTCTCATAGATAAGCTCAGGAAACAGGGGTTAGAGGAATGTACAGTGAGGCAGATCAAGAATTGGCTGAAGGGCAGAGCTCAGAGGGTTGTGATCAGTGGAGCAGAATCCAGTTGGGGACCTGTACCCAGGGGCGTTCCCCAGGGATCAGTACTGGGCCCGGTCAGCCTGTTTATCAGCGGCCTGGATGAAGGGATAGAATGCACCCTGAGCAAGTTTGCTGACAATACAAAACTGGGGGGAGTGGCTGCTACACCTGAAGGCTGTGCTCCCATTCAGGGGGACCTTGATAGGCTGGAGAGTTGGACAGAGAGAAGCCTAATGAGGTTCAACAAGGGCAAGTGTAGGGTCGTGCACCTGGGGAGGAATTACTCCAAGCACCAGGACGGGTTGGGGGCTGACCTGCTGGAGAGCAGCTCTGCTGAGAAGGACCTGTGGGTTTTGGTGGATGACAGGTGGACCATGAGCCAGCAGTGCATCCCTGCAGTCAGGAGGGCCAATGGTATCCTGGGGTGCATCGGGAAGAGTGCGTCCAGCAGGTCGAGGGAGCTGATCCACCCCCCTCTACTGAGCCCTAGTGAGGCCACATCTGGAGTGTTGTGTTCAATTCTGGTCTCCCCAGTTCAAGGAAGACAAGGAGCTGCTGGAGAGGGTCCAGTGGGTCCATCCATCCGGCCACAAAGATGGTGAGGGGGTCTGGAGCATCTCTTATGAGGAAAGACTGTGGGAGCTGGGCCTGTTAAGTCTAGGGAAGACTGAGAGGTGATCTCATCAATGCATATAAATATGCAGGTGTGAAGAGGGTGGTGCCAGATTTTTCAGTGGTGCCCAGTGACCAGATAAGGAGCAATGGCCATAAACTAAAACACAAAAAGTTCCAGCTCAACATGAGGAAGAACTTCTTTATGTTAAGGGTGGCAGAGCACTGCAACAGGCTGCCCAGGGAAGTCATGGAGTCTCCTTCTGGAGCCATTCAAAAGCCACTGGGACAAGTTCCTATGTAACCTGTTCTAGGTGATCCTGTCTTGATACAGGGCTTGGACTGGATGATCCCCAGTTGTCCCTTCCAACCTCAACTATTCTGTTATTCTGTGATTATTATACTTTATGCTTTGTATTATATATTACAATATTGTATGATATAATAAATATAATATATAAATAATATAAAATTATCTAATAATATACAGTGAGCAGTATATCTATTATGTATAATAGATATATTTTTATATGTACATATAAACACATATAAATAAACACATATAAATATTGTTCTGCCTGTGTGAAATGCCAGATGTGCTTTATATTTCCTGTTTGGCACCAGTTTAATCTCTTTGTGGGGCTAATGTATTGAATTTGCCATCTGTATTAAATCACTGCAAGTACAAGCATGACATACTGTGTGAGTTTCTTCTGGAAAAGAGTAGGAGATGACTTCAGAACATGTATTTATATGCTCTTAATTTATTCTGAGGGTATAACTCTTCCCATTTGCCTTTGATTTTATCTGCATTTTGTACTTTTTTCTTTGAAAGAGAATAGTTTTCAACAGGTCTCAAAGTGTCCACCAATGTGGCAGTGATGTACTCGTTTCTTTCCGTGATTTATTTTAATGTCAGTTCCTCTCAGTTTCAAGGATGCTTGCATGTGCATTTCAATGAAAAGGTCATACAAATGGAATTTTGCAGGTGAACAGAATTAAATCCTCATAGACTAGTTTCCGGCGAGAAAAAGTGTTTTAGCAGCCGGAATTGTAGAATGCTTCTGGAATAAAATCCAGATGTTTCTATCAGTGATGCAGGAACTACCATTCTATTAGAAGTGATTGAAATTTTAAATAACCTGCTCAGACTTTGGACAGATTAGCCTATGGAGAAAAATGAGTGTTCAGCAATATTTCATAAATCCTAAGGCTTTTCCAAAGGACATGTATAAGAATACATGTTTAAACACATCTTTAAAGTGCCATTATTCTGACTTCAGTAATGACTAAAGATTCAGAAGTTCAAGCAGCTGCTTCAAATTTCCTGTAGACCCAGTGAACTGGACAATGACATTACAAGAATAAGAAAATCTGAAAAGCAAATTTTAAGTAGTGCTTCCACTGTCTACTTGATAGCACTCTCCAGCTTAAACCATATCACTCCAGAAGTTTGCACTGATTTATACCTGCAGAAAAAAACCCAGCAAAACAAACTAAAAAACCAAACCAGAACAAAGTTTGGGTTTATAGGTTGTGATCTGTGAAGAATATTGATAATGTTATTGTTAGCAGTAGACAGGCTTCAAATTCCAGTTGAAGAAGTGGAATGCCAGTGCAGGACCACAATGGAAGGAAGAAAAATAGGGCTACAGGTTATACAGAAAAAGAAAAATCCATGCATACCCACTTGCTTTTTCTTTTCTGAGGTAATCTTTAAGCACCCTGCTGCATTTTAACAGGACTACCTGATTTCTGCATTGGTGTCTTAAGTTACAAAGCTAGGCATTGCTATGGCAGAAGTATTTTAGTGTGGTTTTTATCCTCAAATAAAAAAAATGTACTTAAATTAAAGAAATAGCCACTGTGTAAGTTACAAGTCTATCTTGACCCACTAGAGGAGAACGAACTTCTGAGTCTATAGCATGCTATATTTTTCTCAAGAAAAATTCTATCCATAAATGGATGCTAACTGATTAAATATTAACTTGGCAAACTCTTTGTGCCATTTTAGTCAGGAAATCCCTATCCTGGTAAGTGTTTGGAGGAAAAAAATCTCAGAAGTAATTCCCAAAGAGTGGGGGATGCTTCTCTGGAATTAGTAGGTAAATAGCTTTGTATTTGCATACCAGTAGCTGAGAAGCATGAAAGAGCTAAGCATTAAACTTTAATTGATGTATTTTGCTATCTATAACAAAATTATTAATTTAGACCCTTTTGTCTGTGTCACTCAAGCTTGTGACATTTTTACCAGTGTTAATTTACTTGTATCTTTATTGATGCATTAGCTTAGGTGTTACCAGCTACACTTTAATGCCACACGAAATACTGGTGCTATGTGCTATAGGATACACCACTAGGGCGTCTGGCTGACACCCTAGAGTCATTGCTGAATGACTATCATGAATCAAGTGATACAGCCGATATTGTTGTCCCAGTTCAAAAGCAAACCAGTGAGAGACTTAAAATCAGAACTACAATTTAATAGGAAAATTAAAAATAAATGCAATAGTACAAAAACACTGACAGAGTCAGGATATAACCTGACACCCTGTTGGTCAGAGTGGTGGTAGCAGTCCGATTAAATCGTGGCTGCAGTCCTCTTGAGGTTATAGATATGGTTCTGTTGAAGCAATGATCCTGTAGAAGGGTCTGGTCTTCCTCTGAAGGTCCAGTGGTGGCTACAGAGCTCTTGTCCTGTGGGAATCCACTAGGAAAAGCTGGCTCTGGTCTTCCAAACCGCAGATTATATCCAGGTAGGAATGCTTGGTTCCTCCCCCTGGGCGGAGCATCTCACAATGGGATGATGTAATTTTATGAGTCATGCAGTGAGGCTTGATAGCCCATTAAGAGAAAAATATCTCTCCGGAGAGAGTTATAAGATAAAGAACACTGCCCCACCTGGTTTTAACAACTGGCTCATTAACAGAAGATACCTCCCAGAGGGAGTTACCAGGGATGTGTCACGGAAGAGAAAAGGAATACTGCCTCACCTGGTTTTAACAGATAGTGATAGAATACACACTTTTGGTTATATCTTACATTGTAACCTAAGACAGTTGTCATTGGAAAATAGTTGCATTCCCAGTCCAAGAGAAAGTGGAAATCAGTCTCAAGTGTAAGATAATTTAAAATGAGGGTATAGTTTACTTTAGGTGAGAAGTCTTGGTGTGTAAGAAGTTAATTCATAACTAAGAAAATGAGCTTTCTTTACAGATTAATTTGTAAGGTTTTAATATTTTCATGATAGTGTCTTACCAGGTGGCCAAAAATGTGGCCCTTTTTTTTCTAGATGTTAGACACAGGTGAATGCAAACATGACAGGATACAGTCTATTATTACCTAGGCAAAATGCAGGTAGAACAATGGTTCAAGAAACTTTGTTCACTTTCTTTCAGGTTTCTCCTCGAGTACAAGATCTGGACTCAAGCTTTTCATGAGAAAGAGACACTCTTTAAAGCTGTGCAAGCAGTCATTCTCATGAACCTCTCTCCTGTGAACACCATCATTATCATCATCATCCTATGAGAAGAATAAGAATATCAGAAGAGTAAGAAAATCACATGAATTGTGACTAGCTTTGTCTTGATATAATTCTATCAGTGTATAAACTTTCGTCTTAGTTCTGTTGGAAACTAGAACTTTCTCTCTCTTCAGACCTATATATGTGTATTGCTGTATATTCTTGTATTAACAGGACTAATCCATAGTGGTCTTGTAGCTAGGTAATATTTTCCTTCACACCCAGCTGACATGAATTTAGCTAGAAGGAGAGTCAATAAGATTCTTCAGATGCTGAAGAAGACACTGGAACAGAGTTTTCTAAAATTTCATCATTCCAATAACAACTTTAGAAGTATAACAGTGCTAATCAGTGTATTATTGTAGTGCACAGATAGTACAAATCACACTCCTGCAGCATTTATTTACATATGTGTTTTCATAAGCATTCAAAGTGCTTTCAAGATTTTTAGGCAAGTATTAAGTCCAAAAGGAATTTTATTTATGTTATTACTTAAATAATTACCTAGCTAATTGCTGTAGAAGGTATGTATGTGCCCAGTTACCTCTCAGGAGGAAATGGCAATTTTGTAACACAGTACACCAATATAAAAAAAATATTGACTGGTAATGGGTATCAGAATATGTGCTTATAAAAATTGCAGAGGACTCTGCTGTCCACGAAAACAATGTCTCCTTGGGAAACCTGAAAGGCTGAATTAACCATGATAGGACTTTTATTTATGATTCATGGCGGAGAAGAGTGCAAATTCAATTTTTAGGTTATCAAGACATCTCTTGCCTCAGGACTATGATGTTGGTAGAATTTTATTGCATTAATACCACTGAATTTAATCTCTTTAAATCATTAACAGTGGAATTAATATTTTCAATTTCAGCAATACTTTGATTCACTGACCTGGTCCAGGGTGAGTTTCATGGTCTGCCACACACTGTGATTGATTGCTATTGTCCCTGTCGAAGTTCAGGTGTTTGTATCTATAGAAGGACTTGGTACCTTTTTGGTCATGCAGAAACTAGCAATTTTTTCTGTCTTCATATGACAGAAGCTATTTTTGTTCTGCTACATGTCACAGAATATGCATTTTGATAAACCTCTCTCACACTGGTTGATTAACATGTAGTAAGAGTTCAAGGTTTTATAAGTGTCACCTAATCTCCATGTGAATTATTTTTTCCACATAAAATTTGATTATGTGAGTTGTCTCTGAATTTTTCTAGTCACTCCTGGTGAATGTGGGAGCACATAGCAGATATATAGAGAGCTCTGCCTGTTACACTTTTTTTTTTAATCTTGTCAGTGTCAAACCCTGCCCGCCCCCAGCCTTTTCTATAGATGAAAATGCTGTTTACTGATGACAGGACTGACAGAAGCAGCAAAGTCAAACTGTAAAGTCAGTGATGCATCTAAGTGCTAATTACAATTAATACTCAGAAATAATTAAATGCCTCTGCTTTGTTTCAGAGGAAAATAGTTGATTTTGCAAATGTTCTTTTTTAATAAAATATGCAGTATCTGTGAAAGACCTCATACAGACGAGATTGATGCATCATCTCCAAGGTCTTTTCCAACCTAGCTGATTCTGTGTTTCTGTTGATTCTGTGAGACATACCTTACTGTATGATGTAGTAAACATACACTGTTGTACAGCTCTGCAGGAACCACTTCACCATTAAGTTTTGAAGGAGAGCAAGCTTCTATTTACAAAACAGGATACTATTATATATTAATAATATCAATATATTATTATACATTAATAGTATTATCAAATAGTATAGTATTCCATAAAGAACCAAAATCTCCTTTCCAACATTAAGTTTACAGAACTTACCATTTTCCATATGCAAGTGGTCATAATACAATAATTAAGCTGGCATAGTTCTCACCTATAAGCACATTTTCCTTAGTACAAAATTGAAATTATTTAGGGAATGAAATTATATTAATTGGTGAATTTCAGAAGAAACAGAGAATGTTTCATTTCACCCTGAATGGGATAAGAATGTTTTTGAAAGGACTGTTTGTAAGTTGTATCTTTCTGTAGAGTCACAGAGATAAGTTAATATTGAATTAGCAACATTTGCCTGCCTTTCAAGTGTTTTTCTTGTTAAAGCAGCCTAGGACACAAAGCAGTGGGGAAACGTGGTGACTTAAAAAAATACTGTATTTTACTTTATAAAAAGTTATTTGAACCTTTAAAGTTTTGAGTTTACTTTAAAAAAGAACTGGTGTTGAACTGAAGCCACCCAAAATAGATTTGGTAGAATAGCCTTTTGTTAGGAGTCTATAAACATGCTGAATCTCTTTCTGCTTTCATCACTGGAAGCAATGTGTGGCCTCAGCCTCTGGGAAGGCTGATCAAAAGAAGAAACTGCCTCTGCACTATGCTCTACTTCCTTACTTGAACTTGGCAGAGCTTTTTGAGTGGGAAAGGGGTGGAAGCTGCAAATTCAGTGTGTGTCCTGCACAAATACAAGCATGAGTTCGCAGTGAGTTCCAAAGTTCAGTTTTTATTGAACTACACCCTGCAAGGAAGTAGTTCATAAGGGGAGGATGTTTCCTGCTAAAATATAATATAAATATCCATAAAGCCTTTCATAAAGAGACTTAAGGGAAACTTTCCAGATCTTGATTATCAGACACACAAAAAAATCACACTTACAAAAATAATTGTAGGAAAATACTTTTACTACATATTAGACAACCATTGCCTGTATGTAGTGATTTCAGTGCTTTATAACACATAGTAGCCTTTATGTTGCCAGACATAATATATTCTTTTTCTGGTACTGTCCTGGTTTTCGCCCAGATCAGCAGGAGCGGATGTGGCCAAAGCCCGGATGTTACTCAATACCCATCCTGTCATTGCCAGGGGCAGGAAAAAGAGATTCCCTGTCTCTTGCTTCTGAGAAGGACATTCCTTCCCATGGAGCAAGCATGTCGGACGGAGTGGCTGGGTGACACTGGTCCTGATGGGAGGGAGTAATTTGGGTGACGTAGCTTTGGTCAGGTTGAGCTGTGCACTCTCTTTTATGTACTTTTATTATTAATATTGTTGCTGTTACTGTTCATTTTCTTATCTCATTGCTGTTTCCAGTAAATTGTTCTTATCTCAGCCTGTGATCTTTGCCTTTTATTCCTCCAATTCTCCAATCTGCTGCAGCGGAGGGGGGTAGGGGAAGAGGGTGGAGGGAAAGAAGTGAGTAAATGATGTGTGGTTTTGGAGAGTCTCAGTGGGGGCACTAAATTGGGGAGTAGTGTTCCTAAACCACAATAGCATTAATTGGTACCCAACTTGAGTCACAAAGGGTTGAGATAACAACAGATCTGCCCAGAGCAGGTTGGAAACAAGTTTGAGCTAAGCATTTGCTGTATTAATTCTGGAGCCACTGGTCACAATGTTGCTTGGTCTGTTCTTGTGGGTGTGGTACCTAACCCTATGTGATACCTATGTTTCTATATATGCAGTATGTTCCCATCCTGGTGCTCTTTTTCAGAGCAGGGGGAGGGATCAGGATTGCTTTGTTGCTGTACAGTGGAATATCAGTTTATGATGTGATTACATCAAGGGCAATGGGGGTGTTTTGCCGTTCACTCTCAGTCAGCATCACTTCAACTTCCAGTACAGGCAGCTGTTGGGATCCCCTTGTCACCCCAGAAATAGAGATGGGTTCTGCCCCTATGTATCTTGATGGCATCAGGGTACATTGTTCCCACAGGTATCAACTAAAGCCTTATACTCCTGTGGGTCTGATTTGCCAGACCATCTGATCCACACCATCCAATAGATCTGATTTCCCTTTCCCCCACCTGGCTGCACACAGGGCCTCTCTAGTTCTGGTCACAGTACTCATTGCTCACTTCTTGTAGATATGAACTGGACATCCTTTCAAGAGGATCAGAAGTAACATCAGCCCTTTTACTCTGTCTGAGGACCTGAGGACCTGCCCCCTGGAAACTGGAGCAGCATTTATCCTTGAAGAATTTCTTCCTCTCAACTCACATACCTGTGCTGCTAGGGCAGAGGTGGGTTTTCCACTCCACTTCCTCTCCGTGGTCAGGCAGGTAAATCCACAGGTTACCTCTTGGTGTGTACCCTCTCTCTTGAGCAGGGGGTGCTTCTTCCCAAGAGCAGAGACTCCGGTCTGTATTGGTGGGGCATGGGACATTCTCTAGGGTGCTTGAGTCTTTCAAATCTGTCCATGTCCAAGGCACAGGTAGGTAGGGAGGACCAAAATGATCTTCATATTGCCAGAGTCAGCACTGTTTGGTCTCCTTCTTCCATTGACATCAATGCCAATGAGTTGGTGTACAACAATGGCACGCTCCATACAAACTTCTGCCACATGGATTGTGTACACTGGACCTCATCTGGATCTACAGGGGACTGCTCATCATTTGAGTCCCTATAGATTACCTCCAGCACAGCTAATTCTCTCAGAAACTGGACACCTTTCTCCATGGCATTCCACCTGCTTGGGCGCACTACTAGATCATCTCTGAGACGATGCCTTTCCCTCACACTTGACAGGAGTCACCTCCAAAGGGTGAGAGTTTCTGTTCTCTTCCCGATCCTCTTGTCAATGCCTGCACCCCAGGACAGGGACCCCAGTTGCTCAGCTACCATCTAGTTTTATATTTTGGGTTGCAATATCCCAGTATTGGAGCAGCCAGGTCACCAGGGGCTCATGTGACTGGCAGCTGAATTCTTTTTGCATATCTTGCAGTTCAACTGGGTATAGGAATCAGAATTATTCCTGGCCCTGCCTTTTCTGAGGGCCCTGTTTCCTCTTTATCCCTCACTAGGCAAACAGATTTGGTCTTCGATTTCTTCATCTGTATAGGTGCGACTGCTACCGGCACAGGTTGTTCCTGTGGTTCAGCTGCAGTTTGAATGGCCATGCTTCCTGTTGCTCTGCTTTCCTCCTCCTCTCTGAGGGTGCTGTCTAGTACCAGGCAGTGTCTGATAAACAGTAGCCAGGGCTCAGCACCTTGCATAACTTTGCACCTCTCTGGAACTGCCACAGAATTTTTCCTTCATGTATTTTATCACTTTAACAGGATCCTATAGTTGTTCAGGGGTGAACTTTCAAACCACTGGAGCAGAATAATCCTTCAAAAGATGACCCATTTTCTCCCACATTCCATGCCACTCATGTCTATCCACTCTTGGGGCAGATCTCTGAACAATCTCCCTAGAAATCTCCTTCATGACTCTAAGCATGGTGTGGACCCCACTGAGGAGACCCGGAAGACTTAGCAACAAGAATATGCCTTCCTTAATGTCTAAAGGGAATTCAAGTCTCAAAAGCTGTTGTGACAGGCCTGAAGGAGGAAAAGGGGGTAAAAGGCTGGGGAAAATCATCCTCCCCTGTTCCCTCCACAGACTGGATATGATTATTAATGGACTCCCAAAGGTAGTGCCCGAGGTAAGGGCAGGAGAGCAGCACTACATACACATCCCAAAATACCTTCATTGTGACTGGCCCAGAGGCTCTGTGTATCCTTGGCATAGATTATCTGAAGAGAGGGTATTTCAAGGACCTAGAAGGGCATTGCTGGGCTTTTGGGATAGCTGCTGTGTAGACAGAGGAAATTAGACAGGTGAACACCTTGCATGGTCTCTCAGAGGGCCCTTCTGCTGTGAGACTGTTGAAGGCCAAAGAACAACAGGCACCAATCGCTATCACAGCAGTGCACTGTCATCAACATTGCACCAACTGTAGCCCCCACCATGAGATTATTCATGAACTGGAAAGCCAGGAAGTATGTGGAAAGATGGCTGGAGGTAAAATTAGAGGAAACTGAAAAGTTATATTCACATCCTAACAGGAGTTATAACAGTATGGGAATTATAGGATAAAATACAGCTGCTACTCCCTGGATGGAATGCAGTTGGTATGCTTGAGACCTATTGCACGATGAATCCCCATACACACAATCTGCAACCATAAGCACCTGCCAAGAGGGGTGGAATGGAGGGTGGAGCAGAGTGGAAGCACCTTGGCAAGGCTCTGTTTAAATCCCTGCAGAGAGAGGAAGTCAATGCCCTCCTGCTGATTTACCAAAATATGGGCACTGATCTAATATCGATACCCAACTAAGACGGACAAAGACTCTCTAACAACTTAGGGTTAGAAAGTGTATGTTTATTCCAGCGCCGGGCGGCTGCGTGGGATAGCTCCCTAATAGGCAGTGCAAAGTCACAGAACAATACAAGGTCTATTTATCTACAAAAGTTCTAAATATTCAAAATACAAATGCATATTTATAACATTGACACCTCCCATTCTCCGCTTCGTCTGGTAATTAGCTGAAAAGTCATTAAGCATGCGTGGTTTGTTCCTTAAATTGAGTTGGTGGTCTCATTATTTGGGGGGAGGTCGTAGATGATGAAGTAAAACTCATCTGCCTCACTTTGACCTTTCTACCTTTCTGGTTTTTGACAATACATATTACCCTTGGAGGACCTCCAGTTCCTCCCTTCAACACTTCTGAATAGGTTTTCAAATGGAAAAATTAGTAATTGTCTACATTTCTTTAGATCTATTAATCAGTGTTTTCTGTTTCTCATTATAGGCACAGCTAAACAAATATAAGATGACAAGCAATCAGTTACTTACATTTTAAAAGCTTATTTCAGGCCCAACTCTCTAACTAATCATTAATTTTTTAATTAACTCCAGCTGGGTTTACTTATTAAATCTATTTTAACTAATTTCAACAAAGCTAACCTTTAACTAAAATCTTAATTTTTTAAAACTCTCTGTTGCACTGCCCCTTCCAGCTCCACGTCATGTTTACAGGAGCTCAGAAATAGGAAAAAAAGAGAAACCAGCTCAGCAGTGAATTCCTGGAAGAAAAGTCCATCAGGGCAATAAGGCACCTGTGGCTCCTCCCCACAAATCAGGAGCTATGGGGAGCACAGGGCAGGGGCGGGGGGGGAAATCCAGGACACAGAGGTGGACACTGAATCCTCCTGGGTCTCCTTGGCACTGCTGCCCCAGGCAAGGATGATCCTGAATATCCTCCTGGATCTGTCCCAGGAAGGTCCCTGCTCCCCAGTGCAGGAAGGGGAGGGGTAGAGACAAGCCTCCCACACTCATCCCACCCACTACCCCCTGTGCTGGCTTTGCCCCTGGGGTGCTGACCCCCCTTTTTAGGGTGTCCAGTCCCATTCCCATAGGGAGAGTCCCTGGCAGCACTGATGGACATAACCAACCTTTGTGGGAGGCTGGGAGCACTGGTGAGGGAGGGGGCTGTTCCTGGTGACCTGGAACTTGGTTCCTGCTGTGAGCCAGGGGCTTTCTGCCTGCTGGGCCAGGGGAACACCCTCTCTGAGCTCTGTGACACCCCCAGCCCCACACCCACTCCTTGCCACAGCTCCTCCCACACAGCATCCGCTACGGACACGTCCCCCGCTACTGTCCCTTGGCCAGGGGCCTTGTGGCTCATGCCAGACCCTTCTTCCTCCCCAGGGAGCCTCCTCCCAGGCAAGGGGCGAGCCCCCCACAGCCCAGGACTCTCCAGCTCAGCCCCCCTAGAGCCAGGCCACCATCTGAGTCCCGCATGCCCTGAGCCAAATGGGGACTGGCGGCCGTCTTGGCCACAGCGACCACAGCTAAATCAAGTTTCAAACCTCTGACAAGAGGAAAAGGGCCAGCAAAACCTCAGCTCGGGGCACGAGGAGAGCAGACTTCAGACTGCTCAGGGAACTGGTAAGCAGGGTCTCCAGGGAAAATGTTTTTGCAGGTGCTGGGGTCCATCAGTGCTGGTCACTTTTGAAACATCACCTCCTAAGGGCACAAGAGCAGATGATTGCCAAATGTTGGAAGCCAAGCAGGCGAGACAGAAGGTTGACTTGCCTGGACAGGCATCTTCTCTTGGAAAAAAGATGGAAAAGGAAGTTGTGTGCCCAGTGGAAGCAAGGTCAGGAGAATACAGAGATGCTGCTTGTCACTTGTGTTGGTTTAACACAGCTTGGTTTTTTGGTGGGGGGAGGGGGAAGCCACAGAGGTGGCTTCTGTGAAAAGCTACTAGAAGCTTCCACTGTGTCCGACAGAGCCAATCTCTGATGGCTCTGAAGATGGACATGCTGCTGGCCCAATTAGAGAAGTCGGTAACGCCTCTGTGATGACATATTTAAGAAGAAAAAAAGGTGCGCGCAGTTCTTCCCAGGGGTGGTGAAGTGCCGCGGTTGGGAGCATCCCGGCGCCGCGAGCATGGCCAGCGGCGAGCTCTGCCTGCCTGGCTGCCTCTAGCCAGCCGCGCCGTGGGCAGAAGGGCAGGGGCGGCGGCGGCTGTTTCTCCTTCCGGGCGCCACGGCGCGGCCACAGCCATCTCGGCACGGCTCACAGCGAACTAATCCTGCTTGGCCGCTTTCAGCCAGCCGTGCTGCGGGCAGAAGGGCAGGGGCGGCGGCAGCGGCTTCTCCTTTTCGGCACGCCTCATGAAGAGAGGCATTGAATGGCACCGGCACCGCGGCGGCCACAGCTGCCCACGTGGTGATGACGGGGCCATGCGGCTGGTAACGAGGGGCGTGGCGAGCGATTCCCCGACACGGAGCCTGGACGAGATCAACTCCTCGGATCTGCGAAGCCCTGCAGAAATCTTTGAACTGGTGGAATTTGTTGGCAATGGTACTTACGAGCAGCCGTTTTTCCCTTCTTAGTCGGAGAAAGAGGAGGATGTGAGGACGTGTGGCAGAAGACAACATGGCAGCACCAAGATCAGTGGAAAGAAAGAGGGGGAGGAGGTGCTCCAGGCGTCTCAGAGTCGAGATCTCTGCAATCCGTGGTGAGGACTGTAATACAACAAACTGTCTCCCTGTAATTCATGAAGTCCATGGGGAGGATGCAGAGATCCACTTGCAGCCCGTGGGAAAAGGTGCTCACGCTGGAGTGGGTGGATGCTAAAAAAAAGCTGTAATCCAGTGGTAGACCTGAACAGAAAGAGAGGGCCTTTGTTTCCAGAGATAGAGGGCCATTGCTTCCAAACTAGAGCAACATACCCTTCAAAAACTACACCCCATGAACTAAAATGACCCATGCCAGGCAGTTGTGGGAAGACACTTTTGCCCGTGGGAGGGACTCGCATTACAGCAGGTTGGGTGGGACTGCTACTTCTGAAAATTAGAACCATGCTGTAGAAATTCACAGAGAACTGTCTCCTGTGGGAAGGACCCCATGGCATAGCAAAAGAAAGAAATGCCCCCTCTGTAAGCAAACTGGAGAAAGATTTTTCAAATAAAGAACTGACCAAAACCCTCACGCCCTGTCTCCCCTGCACTATTGGTGGGAAGGAGGGAGGGGCTGGAAGAAAAAGGTGTTTTAAAGGCTTATTTTATTCCTTGTTATCGTTCTCTGACTCTGTTAATAATAAATTTTCTTTATACCATTTAAGTTTGAGCCTATTTTGCCCTTAGAATATTTTCCTCCCAATCCTTACCTGAACTCATGAGCCGTTCGTTTTTCTCCCCTCTTCTGCTCAGTTATAGTAGAGGAGAGCGAGTGAATAATTTTTTGTGAGTGCCTAGTATTTTAACCAGTGTCAAACCACGACATTACTGTAGGGAGAAATTTTGTGTGGCCAAAGCTCAGCTGGAGATGAAGGTG
The DNA here is from genome assembly GCA_014706295.1 of Lycocorax pyrrhopterus obiensis. Taxonomy (NCBI): domain Eukaryota; kingdom Metazoa; phylum Chordata; class Aves; order Passeriformes; family Paradisaeidae; genus Lycocorax; species Lycocorax pyrrhopterus. The sequence goes on from JACSVZ010000007.1 coordinate 3,248,100, forward strand.
GCCAGAACTGGGGGGCACAATAAAAAGTATTTTCAAATAGATTAATGGCAAAAGGCAGTGTAGAAATAACATCAGTCCCTTCCAGGGTGTGGATGGTCACCTCACAAACAGGGACAGAGACACAGCACAAGTGTTTAATGCATTCTTTGCCTCCCTCTTCAACACTCCTCCCTCCCTTCCCAGTGGAAAACATGCATTGTACCAAGGGACACTGCAAAGTCCCTGAGGAGTGCAACCCCGGCTCAGCAGCAACCAAACCACCCATGTGTGATCCACAGCATTCCTGTCCTGAATCCAAACCCAGAACTATGCCAGTTCCTGGGAAGAAAGGAACCCTATCCCAGTCAAACCCAGAAGAGTGGAGATACTCAGCTCTCTGGGAAAATCCTAATTTATTTGACATTGATACTTCTTAGAACATCTGACCTGCTTCTGTAAAGGCCTTCCTGGTAGTTGGTGGCCATCTTGGGGCAGCTTCCTCGAGATGGAGGAACCTCCTTTCTTGGGGATCGTCTCCCCCACCAAGCATGGTGTGTTCCCATCTGGCACAGCCACAGCATCCTGGTGAAAACTGGTGGCTGCAGGACACTTGCTGCTCTGCCACCTGCTCCTGGGAATGCTTCCCTGAATCGGGCTGGGCTCCCATTTTCACTGCTGGGCTTTTCCTGGCCATGTGAATGCTCAGGGAGGGGCTGGTGTTTTTGATCTCCATGGCTCCAAGGGAGCAAGGCGACCTATCCATGGGGTCTGCACCTTCTGCATGCTGGCAGGTCTCACTGAGCCTCTGGAAGGGTTGCAAGCTTTCAGAAGGAGTGAGGTTCTCAGAGGGATTGAGGCTCTTGGAGGGAATGAAGGATCTTGGAAGATGGAGGATCTTGAAAGGCTAAAGGCTCTTAGAGGGAATAGAGGCTCCTTGAAGGTGCTGGCTTTTCAAGGGATGACGGTTCTCAGAAACAGGGAGGCTCTCAGAGGGAGGGAGGGAGGGAGGATTGAGGTTCTCAGAGGGCTGGAGGCTCTCAGAGGAAATAAAGGCTCTTGGAAGGTCAAGGCTTTCGGAGGGATGCAGGTTCTTGGAGATGGGGAGGCTCTCAGAAGGAGGGAGGCATTTGGAAGGAAGGCAACTGTCCAAAGGAGGGAGGTTCTCTGAGAGCTGGAGGCTCTCAGAGGCAGTGGAGGCTCCTGGCAGGATGGAAGATCTCTGACAGCCAGATGATCTTGGATGGATGGATGGATAGATGGATGATCTCTGATGGAATGACATCCTTGAAAGGGCTGAGGCTCTCCCAGAGATGGAGATTCTTGCTGGGAGCAGCCTCTTGAAGGGATGGAGGCTCCTGGAGGAGCTGGACGAGCCACAGCAGGGCAGGTGGCCTCGCTTCACCAGCTCCTCCAGTTCTTTCCACAACGCCTGCCACATCCCAGAGTAGAGCGGCACCCATGTCCCATTGCGAGCCCAGAGCAGCAGCATCAGTTCCTGCAGCTCCTGGGCCACTGCCACGCAGGGGCCGCAGCTGCAGGGGCTGTCCTGGGGGCTTGTGGGAGGGGTCCCCTGAGGCCTGGAGGACCTGGGAGCCGCAGGAGCTCCTCGACTCCTGTGTGATCCCCTGGATCGGACACCGGGGTGCTCACACATCATGGGTGTCCCTGGGTGCTTACACATCATGGGTGTCCCTGTCTGCCATCTCTGTGGTTGCCAGTGGCCAATGGCTAGCCAGACAGCCACGGTGACCAGCAGCAGCACAAGCACAGACAGCAGGACACCACCATTTGTTGCGGCAGTTGTGGCCGCCGCCAGAGTGACCAGTGAGCCACAGGGCCCAAGAGCAGTTTTGGATTCATGGTGGGCCAGCTCAGAGGTCTAACATTTCCCCCACAGTTAGGGTGAGTTCCCACAGTCCCTTGTTCTGGTATGTAAATTGCTTAGTTGCAGTTGGCCCGTTGTCCCCCTGCCCAGTTTTATGTAACGTTCCTTGAATATGTATTTCCCTCATTCATGTATATTAGTTCTGGAAAGTTCTAAGTTGTTTGACGCCCCCATTGTCCGCCTTTCCCCAAGTCCCTCCCCCCTCCTTCTCCATTGGCTTGTGTGTTGTCTATCTACGCCCTCTCCGCCCCTCTACCCTCTCCCAGTTGGTTGTTCGTTCCCCTGTAAAACCCCTGGACCCTTCTGAGTTCTTGTCTCTTGTCCCTGGACCCCTTCTCGAATAAACCTCGTCGGAACCCATACAAGAGACGCCTCTCTGCCTCTTTACTCAAGACTGATGCTTTGGATTGCCTTGCCTGCTTGCATGTTTGTGCCTGTGATCGCACCGGCTGTCGTGGGTGTTTTTGTGGCGGCTCGACAGCCCCTCCTGGGCCTCTTCAATGGGGAACGGCACCCCTGAGGGTTGCCTGTTTCCCGCGGACGCTCGGGGAGATGCAGCGCCGATCCCTTCAGTCGGCACAGCGGACTGCGTCAGCCATTGCTCATGGCTCCTGTATTATATACAGGATTTTAGACCATGAGGAATTCTGAATATGGATCTCTTGGGTTTGAAAATACAATGTCTGTATATATATAAATGAAACAACGAAGGGCTTGAAAAGTTAAGAAAAGAAGATCTGTTTGAAGGAACTAGAAACAGCTTTGTCTATTGAGAGTTTTTTCTATCTCCTCTTGCTCTAGCATTCCACATCTGGGATGTGGAATGTGATTTAAATCTGGACTCATGAATTCCAGGTGCTGCCACCGCCACCCAGGCAAAAAGCTGCGCGAGCACGGTGGCTTTTGGCAGTCAGTGATGCCAGCTGGTGCTGCGGCTCAGCTGCCGCTGCCGGCATTGGGAGCAAGGGATGGAGAATCTTGCCAGAAGTACGTGAGGTGCAGAGACCTTCCTCATCCTGCTCCTGCACAGCCTGCTCCAGAGAGTGGCCTGGAGATGGGAACACCTGCCTTTGCTGCTTGAGGGTCTTGTCCAGCACCACACCAAGGGTCTTCTCCTATGGCACTGCCAGAGCATCCTGGGAGCCATGGACTGGAAAGTGGCAGGTGCAGGAGAATTGCTGCTGTGCTTCTGGTTCCTGGAAATGCCTGCTGGAGTGGGCTAGGCCCCCATTTTTGCTTTCTGGCCTTCCCTGGCCACGTGCATCCTGGGGGAAGAATGTGTTCTGCTGATACCCACGCCTCTGAAGGATCAGGGAGACATGTCCAAAGGGGTTCCTCCATCTGCAGCCTGGCAGCTCTCATGGAGGCTCTGGGAAGGATGGAAACTCTTGCCGGAAGTACACTAAGTGCGGAGACCTTCCTCATCCTGCTCCTGCACCGCCTGCTCCAGAGTGGCCTGGAGATGGTGATTCAAAAGAATCAACTCCACAGCAAGGTACTGCAAAGTAAAACACACCTTTATTGGCCAGGCCAGGAGCATGCAGGGTTTAATACCTCCATACACATGTCCGACATGGTCATCTTCCAGAGGTTTTTTATACGTTTACAAATTTGTCATTCTACATTTACAAGTTCGTCATTATATGTGTACAAATTTGTCATCTGCCCTTGTTTTGGTTACTTATCTAGAGTTACAGTCCTAGGAGAACCACATGACTTGTGGTTTCCTTATCTTAGGGTTACAAACACAGCACACTATTCTTAATACATTTATTACATCTATTTTGCTACTACATACTTAATTCTACTATTACACACTTTGTTGCTATATTAGTTATACTTTATTTATAATTGTGTATTGATTATGTTCCTATTCTCTTATTACGTTTTTTACTCTTTTGTGACAGTTCCTCTATTTGTCATTAAAAACAGCAGTTAGCATGCGTCTTCCTCCTTATCACTTAGCCCATAGGGGCGAGGCCCCTGTTCTGCAGACAAGCGGTTGGCCAAACCCATTAGCTCGCATTCCATTCCCGTATCATCCTAGTCCACTTGGGTTTGTTTTAAAGAGCAGTTATCGTTAGGCATAGCATCTCCTATTCACTTACCATCATAGCCCCTTTCCAGGGCCAGGCTTCTTGTCTTGCAAAAGCAGTTGTGGTCGAGCATGGCAGCCAACACCCAACTTTTATTAATCTATACTTTATACTAAAGCACCTGTGTTAAAAGAATTCTATGTTTCATATGTTAAAGGAGTCCTGTGTTTAAAGGAGTCCTGTGTATCAATGGGCAGACTTCGCAGCTGAGAAGCTGCACAACAGCTGTCAGCCAAGGGAGTGGAGGAGAAGATGTGTTGCTGCTGAGCCAAAAACTGTGGCAAAATCACTCTCCTCAGATGAACTTGGTTCATTATAACGTAATTATATTACCACACACCTCTATCCCCAAGATATTTGCCTCCAAGGTACATCCACCCCTCACTGGGCAAGCACTCTGTATTTTTTTCGAGTATAATCTTCAGTCTTCCAGAGTGAAGTGAGAGAATTTCACACCATCAGTAACATGGGTATGTACGACTAGAGTCACTCAAGCTCTCCCTACATAAAGTATAAAAGTAAGTTGAGAATGGGGAAAAGTTAGGTAAGACTCCATTGTAACTACTGGGATCAGTTGATGAGCTGAACCTGTCTTGTCCTGCATAGGAATGCCTCTTGGGTAAGAACTGTACTCTATGCACACTGAGTACTTTTATTGGGGATTAGAGCTTGTCTGTGTATAGCTTTGAATACATTTTTGCAGTCAGATACTATCACTAAATTCCTAAACCTTAACCTGTCACAGTTTTCCATTAATAAAGAATGTTATTCCATAAACTGTTAGTGTGAGTCCTTCGCAGGTGCTGGCAGCCACTGGCAGTCACTGGCTCATATTCACATACTCGAATAAGGTGGAAGACCCAACGAGGGGTCCTAAAGTGGGAAGCTTAAGAGTCTCCCTTACCCTGTTGGCATGTGTTCCTAAACAAGTCAGTCAAACCACCCTCCAACCCAGTAGGATTGTTCAGTGAAGCAGGGGGACACTGACAGACTGGTTGGGCACAAGGGTCTTGGCTTTCCTAGGGCTGTGACAGACAAACACTAAGGGTTGAGGAAATCTCCCTTTTCACATAACAGAGTGGTCAGCAAGACTCAATCATGCTTTAAAAGTCCTATATGGCCAGTGCCTAAGTCCAGTGGAGGGTGGAGACTGACAGTAGACTATCGTGGCCTGAACGAAGTCACACCATCACTGAGTGCTGCTGTGCTGGACATGCTGGAACTTCAGAACGGACTGGGGCTCAAGGCAGCAAAGTGGTGCCACCATTGACACTGCTAATGTGTTTTTCTCCATTCCTCTGGCAGCAGAGTGCAGGCCACAGTTTGCTTTCAGCTGGAGGGGCATCTACTACACCTAGCGCTGACTGCCCCAGGGGTAGAAAAACAGTCCCACTATTTGCCATGGGCTGACCCAGACTGCACTGAAAAAGGGTGAGGCTGCAGAACACTTGCAATACATTGATGACATCACTGATGCCTTAAATAACCTAGAAATGAAACAACATACTTTCGAGACAATATTAGTATGGGAGGTAATATAAAGGCTGGTCCTTATTGGAGGCCTCTAAGAGGCAGATATGGAAAATGCTCACCCCCGCCTGGGGTGAATGAAGTTTTATAAGTTTAGCAAATTAGCACGATTGACAAAAATCCCCAATTAGACATGTAAGTGGTGAGGTAATTCCCCCTTTCAGTTCCACCTCTTACTGTAGCCCCCCTTTAGATAGGAACTAAACTTTATTTATGGAAATGTGTCTCGAGGAGCTGGTTTCAACCTTGGCTCCCAGGAAGAACCTTGGACCCCCAGCTTGGAGCCTCTGGAATATGTTTTGTCTTTCTGCCTGTCAGGGTAGGGAAAAGGTAGGAAAAAGTACTGGGCTAGCTAGGAACTATATAACTATACAACAATAATCTACAGAGCTATGAATATACGTGAAGGAAATAGAAAAGCAAAAATCATTCTGGCATCATCATCATGTGGGGCAACACAGCAGAGGAAGTTTTTGAGAAAGGGGAGAAGATAATTCAGATCTCCCTGAAGGCCAGTTTTGCCATAAAACAAAGCAAGGTCAAGGGACCTGCCCATGAAATCCAGTTTTTAGGAGTAAAATGGCAAGATGGATATTATCAGATTCCAATGGATATGGTCAACAAAATAGCAGCTATGTCCCCACCAACCAGCGAAAAGGAAATACAGGCTTTCGTAGGCGCTGTAGGTTTTTGGAGAATGCATATTCCAGAGTACAGTCAGATTGTAAGCCCTCTCTATCATGTGTGGTTGAGGGTTAGGTTTTTTCTTTTTTTTTTTCTCAGAGAATATTTTTCTCCCATCTGCTACCTGAAAGAAAGAAAATGTGGGGAAGATGTGGGGAGAGGGGTGTTGGGATGCACTGTGTGCTGGAAGAGAGATGGGCCCTGAGGGCCAGAGAGAGAGCCTCTTTCCTGAGCCCGGAGGTGACCCTGGGAGTGCATCCAGGTCACCGGGGATGGGCTGAGAGAGGATTGTGGGTTTGTGGACAGTGCTGGACCTATGGGAAGTGATAATTGTAGTTTGTGACCTTATAGGGTATTGTTTACCTGTTACCATAATAGGTAATATCTGTGCAATACCCTTGGTGATTGGGGGACACTGAGGTGAACATCTTTCCTGTTTGTATGATGTTATATCCTGTTAGGTGCTGGTATTCAGGGGAATTCTGGGTGCGCAATAAAGGCTTTGCACTTTTCCATCTTGTGTGTAAAATCCATGCCCTTGCGTGATTACTGCAAGAGGTTTGCCCGGGAGACAAATAGGGGCAATTAGGAAACAAAAGAAATGGCCACGAACTCTCCCATACCATGGTAATGGCTCAGCCAGAGAAACAAGAGTTTGGAAGTCTTGGCTGGGGAGTGAGCTCTCTGGCTTCTGGCTGGGGTTTTTTTTTCTAAGGAATTGCAGAAATACCAAGAGAAGTATTGGCGTGGACTCCAAGACTTTTGCCTGGAGGGTGGGGAGCTGGTTTCTGGGGCTTGTGGTGTGGCTGGGGATCGGCGAGAGAGCGGGCGGTCATGTGTGGTACAGAGAGCGGTGTGTGTGTCTGAGACAGGGCTACATATAGCTTGCTGCCCTGGTCTGCCCGTGTGTCACTGTTTCTACCGGCTGCCGGTGGATGTTGCCGGCGTCCATTCCTGCTCCATCAGGTCTGCCTGCCTTCACCGTTTCTGCTAGCTGCCGGTGGGTGATACCGAGGTGCACTGCTGCCCAACCAGACCTGCCTGCCTTTGCTGTTTGCTGCCCACTGCCAGGGCTGGTGCAGAGACAGATTGCTGTCCTGTGGGTTACACAAGGAGCGGTCTCCCCTCTTCCGCCCCCACGCCCACGACTCCGCTACCACCCAGAATCATCACTGTGCTCGCGCCACAGTGCCCCCTGCAGGTGCGGGGGAATCATCGCAGTGGCCCTGCCTGGCCGGGGGCCGCTGCAGCTGTCACCGCGACAGGAGCCATCAGTGCCCGGCCGGGAGCCACTGCAGCTGTCACCGCGACAGGAGCCATCAGTGCCCGGCCGGGAGCCACTGCAGCTGTCACCGTGACACGGAGCCATCAGTGCCCGGCCGGGAGCCACTGCAGCTGTCACTGCGACAGGAGCCATCAGTGCCCGGCCGGGAGCCACTGCAGCTGTCACCGTGACACGGGCCATCGGTGCCCGACCGGGAGCCACTGCAGCTGTCACTGCGACACGGAGCCATCGGTGCCCGGCCGGGAGCCACTGCAGCTGTCACTGCGACACAGGCCACCAGTGCCCGGCCGGGAGCCACTGCAGCTGTCACTGCGACACAGGCCACCAGTGCCCGGCCGGGAGCCACTGCAGCTGTCACCGCGACAGGAGCCATCAGTGCCCAACCAGGAGCCACTGCAGCTGTCACTGCGACAGGAGCCATCAGTGCCCGGCCGGGAGCCACTGCAGCTGTCACCGTGACACGGGCCATCGGTGCCCGACCGGGAGCCACTGCAGCTGTCACTGCGACACAGGCCACCAGTGCCCGGCCGGGAGCCGCTGCAGCTGTCACTGCGACACAGGCCACCAGTGCCCAACCAGGAGCCACTGCAGCTGTCACTGCGCCAGGAGCCATCGGTGCCCGGCCGGGAGCCACTGCAGCTGTCACCGTGACAGGAGCCATCGGTGCCCGACTGGGAGCCACTGCAGCTGTCACCGCGACAGGAGCCATCGGTGCCCGACCGGGAGCCACTGCAGCTGTCACTGCGACAGGAGCCATCAGTGCCCGACCGGGAGCCACTGCAGCTGTCACCGCGACAGGAGCCATCGGTGCCCGACCGGGAGCCACTGCAGCTGTCACTGCGACATGGGCCACCAGTGCCCCCTGCTGGTTACACTCATAACTACAACTGCTTGGGGGGCAAGAAAAGGCTGTTAGTGGGTTTTTCTGGTTTTGTCGTTGTTGCTGTTGTTGTTGTTTGTCTGTCTGGTTATTTATTTATTTATTTATTTAGTTAAGTAGAGAACTGTTGTTCCTTTTCCCATATCTTTGCCTGAAAGCCCCATAATTTCAAAGTTATAATAATTAGAGTTTGGAGGGAGGGGGTCATCTTTTCCATTCCAGGAAGGTTCCTGCCTTCCTTGACAGACACCTGTCTTTCAAACCAGGACATGTGTCACAGAAGAAAACGATTTCACATGAGGTCCTGATCAACAACAAGCCTTGTAACAAATTAAACAGGAGAGTGCTCATAAGTAGCCCTTGGGTCAGTCAGGACAGGACAAGGTGTGAAAAATGTGCTCTGCACTGCAGCTGGGCAGAACGGGTCTTCCTGGAGCCTCTGGGGAAAAGTGCCCAGGGAGACACCAGGATGACCCCTGAGGTTCTGGAGTTGGGGATACAATGGATCCAAGGCCTGTTACACCCCAACTGAAAGAGATACTGGCAGCTTACCATTCCTAAACCATGACAGGTATGTATGAGAGATTTTACTCTTTACATAAGAAAACATCAGAGTGAGAACCAAAACTTGTCAGAATTAGATGAAATCTTACATTGTATGTCTTCATCAGACAATAAAGAATTTGCTATTTCACATCTTTTGAGAATAGCTATCCTGAGCAGATGAACTATTAAGATCAGCAAGGGTCACAAAATAAGCATCTGTGTTTTTCAGGACCTTGTGAGTATTTGGACTGGAATTTAATTTCACCTTTTGGCTTTTTTCTCTGCTTTGTGCCAATTTCTCTACCGTGTCAGTCTGTATTTGAGTCTTACACTGACTCCAGTGTTCCTTGACTAGTCCTCCTGCAATGAACCATTTCTCTGTGTATCTTTAGATGAGCTATCTCAGAAGAAAGCTCGTGGGGATCAGAAAATTTTCTAGAAAACACTGGTTTGACTCCTAAGATCTGAAGTTGTTCTGTTTAAGTTCTGCTTAAGTCATTAAATGTATGCCATTGACCTGAGCAGAAGTTGGCTAAACCCCAGAAGACCATCCAAGTTCACTAAAGGGTGAACTTTCTTGCTCTGTGCTGGTGCAAGTGAGGAAATTTGAATACAATTAAGTTATATATTTAGGATTTAGGACTGTAGAGCAGATGGACTTGGTTGTACAATAGGCTACACATTTCTGGCTTTGTAAAGAGACTCCTTTTCTCCAGTATTTTTGGACAAAATGATTTTTATATATTGTATTTCAAAGGTCTGGTTGTAACAAAATTGATACAAACTGCTAACATAACATTAAAGTGAAATTACTGTCATACTGTTTATGCTTTCAAAACCACATCCACTACTTAGGGTCCCCAACAGATTCTTCATCTCCACATAACGAGGTCCTCTCATAGAGAAAGGAGGAACATAGAGATTTCAAAGACATTGACTGTGTTTTTAGCAGTATCACTGAAGTTTAATGAGCTATGGAAGTGTTCTGTTGCACCTTGCTGCACAGTTAAAACTCAGGGAAAGCATTTCAAATCTATATGTAAAATTTCCTTTAAAATATTTGAATAATAAAAAAATGGACATTATTTTTCTCGACTTATGTAGTGCCAGATCACTTGCTGATGCAGTGCATGCAGCCCTGCAGTCTGTTGCTGGTGTCTTATTGCTGCAGTGACAATTTAGGCAAGGTTTGGTTCCTACAGTCCCAGGAGTTTTGCTGTTAATTGCAATAGCAGTAGGGCTGGACCGCTCTGTACAGGTAACAAGTAGGTATGTGACTTCCTTTTGTGTATGGTGTATTTTCTCCATATCAACAAGGATGTTCAGAGCTGACTTTCTATATGTTGGAGAATATATAGCAATTGTTTCCCAAAATGGAGTCTTTAGCTAGACTTTCCTCTCCCTGCCAAAGCTGCCAGCTGATAATGCTAGAGATAGATTAATTTTGTTTCATTAAAATAGCTGATCTTGTCATCTTCATGAAGCCAGTGAGTTTGACTGATATTAAATTTACTAAATTAATGGTATCTAACTAGTATGTAACAATCTCTTTCCATACCTATTTATCACATTACTCTGGTTTCTAATCTTGCAAATACTCAGAAGAGAAATTACTTGCATGGATAAAATGCCCTTGTATTCTTTAATCCTTGGAGGCTTGGGCCCCAGGTGACAATCTCATTTACATTAAAATTGTTTCTGAGTGTAAAAGGCTGCTAATTATTCCAGATGCTGCATTTAGGCTATATTTTGAAGGGAGAAATACATCTTTGTTTTCTAATTTTGTTTCTCTTCTTTTCCTGTTTCCTTACAATCTGTTTTGCAGTTACACATATGGGCAGCATGGTGCAAATGGGAAAATATTTGGTATTTTGGTGAATGAAGTGTTATCTGTGCTCAAAGAATGAAGGATTGCATCTGATCTGACTTTTTTGGTTTTGCTAAAAATGGAGGAAGCAATTCAATTCATAATATGATTTGTCAATCTATACTTTGATGATAAGTACAAAATGACATTTGAAACACATAAATTTGCATTTGCACATTTGAGAAACATAGGGTTTTAGTTTTCTTCAAGTGTTCATCCTTGTGTTTTACATTTTAGTCAAAGAAGTGAAATTAGGTTTGTTAAGAAATTAAGTTAGAAAGGCAATAAAAGTACATGCAACTGCTACTTGTTTTCAGTCTATGACAAAGTGAATTTCCATGGCAGCTTGTAAATTAATGAAATTTAAAATTTCAGGTAGTACTAAAAGCAAAGCAAATAAATGATTGAAGAACATAAATCTACATGCAAGACAGTGAGATTTGGAAACTTAGGCACTTCTAAAACATTTTAATATAAGTTTATGCATTTCTGAATATAAATACTTTAATCAGAACAACACGCTAGTGTTTACAGCCTGGGATTGTGTTCCCTAGGTCCTGTTTGTTCTATTTGTGGTTTCAGTAGTGCATACCTCATAGGTTTTTGCCTTGCAATTCAGTGAAAGTATTTCTGCCTGAGTTTCGTGGCCTGCTGAGGAACACCCATTTGAATAGTCCCAGCACAAAAAAGCTTCAAAATAGGACCCCAATACCAGAAGCCGAGATGCAAGTGCCTGTAACAGCAAGGAAAATCGATTCTTCCAACCTTTGTTAAAAAAAAAAAAAAGCCTCTAATATGTCTTGCTCCTGCCAAAGATATGAAGTATGAATTTGTAACAGATGGAAAGAAAGGCTTCTCAGATGATTAGGTGAAGGGAGAGACTAACTAACGTACAAGAAAGGGGGAGGAGAGGATTACCATCTTTGAGTATACAGGGGAATGTATGTTGGGGATTGGGAAGAGGCAACAGAGATAGATGACTACAAATAGATACAGGTCAAGCAATAGTAAAGTTAGGAATTATCAACAAGCTGTCTGCCATTAATGATATTTGGTTCTGAAGAAGCTTTGCAGCCAAAACAGGCAAAACCCCCCAAACATGTCTTTAGAAGAGAAGACCAGTTTGTTTATAGAAGGGGTGATGACATGGATCTGAAATACCAAGGGACTGGATTTCTTGGCTCAGGTGCATGATGACCACTGTGCCTTTTTAAGGCTGTTGAGTTTTGCATCATTTTTTGCCTCTCTTTATTCCCTGCATGTTGCACAGTAGAACAGTGTGGCTCTCCAAAGCAACAATCTCAATGTCACTATCGCTAGCAAGTGACAATCTTTCCCCTTCCTATCAGCAGAGCAGAAGGCTCAGTAATGACAAGTCACATGGCTTTCTTCCTTCATCTTTACCGCAGTTCTGGGAAACGAATTTTGACTTGGTATATCAGGTAGATCCTCAGGACTGGCATCTCAGGACTGCATTTTATCTCTACTTTTTATGGTTTCAGAGCCTCTTGTCCTGCCATTACAACATTCAGTCCCAGTGTTTTCAAGCAAGTTTCCATTGCTTCCTCCAAGAAGTTTCCAACAACCAATAATTACTTTATCTGCAAGTAGTTTGGCGTTTGCTAAAAAGTATGGCAGAACAGGAATGAAAACACCCATCAAGACAGGGACATCTGCAAGGGAATGGACACAAAGTCATTCAGTCTTACCCTTTTCATCAAATAGGAGAGAATTTACGCTCTGCTTGTTGTACATTTACTTAATCCTGTCTATAACACTCTACATAGTACAATGTAACCATCTATGCCAAATTGTATTTGCCATTTTAAATGGTTTGACAATTTCTATTTCTCCATGTAGTGTCATCAGTATAAGCCAATATGATATAAATACCCTATTTTTTTGAAGTAGTCTTTCATCTCTCTTCTTTTTAAGGTGATCCTGAAATATAAGAGTGCATTGAAATTAATATTTTTTTACTGTTCGAAAGATTTATGTGGATTTATTTTTCAAACTTGCCATGTTGTCTGGTTTTGTCTCACATGTGTATCTCAAAAAGACAAAAGCTTGTTTCCTATTTATGTTATGCTTGTCAGAAAGTGTTTAAGAGCTTCACAGGGGCTGCAATGAAGTGGATGTGCGAAGTCCTACTTTTCTGCAAGCTGCTTGCAATGCCCAGCGATCTCTCTCAGAAGCATTTCTCCTCCTGAGGAAAACTCCTTAGAAAGAGAAGCTTAATTAGAAAGATTTCATTAATGTTCAGTAGAAATGTGCTTTGGATTATGGTTTAGATGTTTTGATGTTACAAAGAGTCTAGATAAAAAAAAAAGGAAAAAGGCAAGTGTCGTGGGTAACCCAGAATGTTATTGTATTCCGTATCTATGCACGCCCAAAATGTCTCCTGTCTCTCTAAGAGCCGGTGCTGGGGCCAGTGCCAGGGCAGGGGATACCAGTGCCTTTACAAAGTCTGAGCTCCCAAGCTGAGTTCTCTTTCGCCTGGTGGCTTTAGCTCAAGGCAGAGACTCCGTCTCATCGGACGTTGTTTCGGGCGGGTTTTTCTGGGCTCACAACAGCAGCAACTTGAAAAAGCTGCATTTTGCAATCAGAAACTGTTTTGGAGTTTATTTCACAAACCCTGTTGGCACCACTAAGCCTGAGCCGGTCCCTGGGGCCGGTCACGCCGTGTCAGTGCTGACAGACCAGTTCCCCGCCCCAGCACGCCCGCAGTGCGGGGCGCAGCAGCGCCCACATCGGCACTCTGGCGGGCGGCAGCGCGGACCCACACACACCGGCACTCCTCATCTGCCACTAGAACTGCTCCGTAAGCCTTGCCTTGCCGGGAGGGTTTGCTGCCATCCTTTCCCTGTGTCTCCCAGACGATGTGACTGCCTGCCAAGGCCGCCATTCTGGGGGGAGCAGGGAGGGAAGGGCTGTCCCCATTTTCCCTTTGTCTTTCAAGCCACAAGGTTGGCTGTTGGTGGCGACTGTCTTGGGAAAGGGGGAAGTACTCCACTGCTTTGGGTGGGTGTCTCTTTGCCCCCCAGGAGTTGGTGAGATTTAGCAAGTTTGTATCTAGTGATTATTTACTGGGAGGCTTTTTTGCCCCTTGCCGTTTTGCCTGTTAGTAAACTGTTACTTTTCACTTACATCTGCTTGTATTCCTTTTCTCATCATTGGTGGAAAGGGATTGGTTAAAACAAAGGGGGAGAACTCAGGGTATAGAAACAGAGAGTTAGCTGGAAGAGCAGAGAAATTTTAATATTAAGCATAACTATAATGGTGAGATTTATTGTTCTCACAGTGAAAATCCACACCTTTTTAAGTGAGCACATATATTTATCATTAAAACTCACCATACATTATAACTGTCAGAATAGTCTAACACAAGTGAAATATCTCATCTCTGCAGGTGTAATGATCCTCAAAATCATTATCCTGAATAGGTGACCATGTGTTATTCTGTGATGTCCTTGATGTGAAAGAGTATTCATACGTATTAACAACACAGGATTCTTACAGCGTGGATGATGGATAAATCTGAGAGGAATAAGTGTCCATCAGTGGCTAGATTTTCAGCGCCTTGGGATGTGGCAAGGCAGTATAGATCTGTGAGAAATAAGTAAGTAAAATTTGCTTTCGCTGAATATTATAATAATTGATATTGAATATTGTAATGTTGGTTTTGGAAAATGTTAAGATAATGGTACATGTTGAAAACTGTTTAATGATTGTTATAGTAGTCTGGTTGTGAGGTTGGTTTTTGCAGGGGTTGTATGATTTGTGTGTTGTGATGTTAGCCTTGTAAGTTTGCATGGCACAGGCTGTTGCTAGCCAGACTTTGAAGACGCAACCATAAAAGGAGTGGGATTCCATCCAATGAGGACCCCAACAACCCCAGCGATGGAACTGCGCCGGTGCCTAAAAGAGCGACAGGGGCCGAGACTATGCAAAACTGTAAATAAATATGCATAAGGCTGATGCAATCACAGGGGTATAAAAGGCAGGACCACCATCTTGTGATCGAGCCTCTGGCACCTGGCCATGCTCCCAGTGCTGTCCCTTTTGCTTTGCTGATTTTTATCGTTCTCAATAAAATTTTTAATAATTTGTTTCCGTTCGGGATCTGAGTCATTTATAACAGGATCCTTACTCAGTTTCAAAATATTCAGTGATAGACCTTTTCTTGGTTTGTGTCCTCTTGTTGACAAAACAACTGGGGCAAATCCCTTCTGTTGAGCTAGTGACTAACATCCTACCAGGTCCCAAAGTCTGAGATACTCCTCCTCACTTATCAAATGTGCTGGTAGGTGAGAACCACTCCAAGCTACCACCCACAAGTCTGGGCAGTATTATGCAGATTTCTTTAGACATACTTTTATTAAAGGTTACATAAGAAATTTCAAACATCAAGAGAAGGATTAAGAGGTTTGTTGTGTTTCAGATGTAAAAGATTTTCTAGAAGAGGAAAAACTGGAAAAACCAGATCCCACACCTGGCACTCTAGCCAGAGTCTGATGTACTTAGAAGTGAATGCAAAGGAGCAGACTTGGTTGGAAAAATTGGTATTTATTTTAAAAGAAAAACAAACAAACAACCAGCTCTCTACTTATTTTCATTTACATCAAGATGAAACCAAGCTTAAAATCATTAACGATAAACTAGAATGAGAGAAAGACTGCAGAATATCTACGAATTTTGTGGCTAGGAAGCTCTTTAGGAGATGTCATACAAAGCAGGGAGTCAAACCCACAGATGTCATGTCTGAGGTCAGCTCACTAGTCTCAGGGCTAGTGTATTTTCTAATATTTTTGTATCATCCATTGGCTTTTTGCATTTTGCCCCTACACCTTTAAATGCTTGTTTTTGTTTCAGTCCAGATCAAAACCAACTACAAGAATCACAGGTTTACTTCCTCATTGTTATGGTAAAAACTGAGTAATTTGCAGTCTTTGCATCAATGTATGTTGACATGTGAATGCAAAATTAAATAGCTCCATTCAAAGAAAGAGGCAAGTATATAATCGGGCACAGAAATCATAAAACTATCTGTAGCCCCCACTTACTTCTAGTTCCAAATTAATATCCTAAGCTAACTCTTTCCAGGTGAATAAAGTAATCATGAGGATATTGCCTTTTCTGGAATGGCTCCATCATTTCCCAGCTCTTTCATACCTTTTATTTTGACTAGATATTCTTGCTTGAGCCCAGCAACTTAGCGGGAAACGTATTTCTAAGGAGCCCACTCCAAATTTGGTCAATAGCACACTTACTCTTTTCATGTTTACATGAAAAGGTTGATCTACCATTTCTGACTCGACCCAAAATGCACACCTACCAAAGTGCTTTCCAAACTATTTATCTTTCAAATGAAAAATAAATTTGGTAAGCCAGTGAATTAAAATGGACCAGCTACATGCAAGGTACAAAACTGAACCAGATAGGCAGAGGCAGAAGGGGTTCAGTTATGTATGAGGTACTGGTAAAAAGCTGATGGGTTAAATTGTAGCCAAAAGTGTCAGGTGTTCATTGTTATGGGCTTAAAAAAAGTGGTTTCTTAGAGGTAAGGAAGGAGTATTTCTGTTGGCAGTGTTTCTTTAGGGTGTGCTTTCCCAAATCTTTGAAAGGTGGGAGTGGTTCATGTGGAGTTAAGTTGTTTGTGAATTCAGGTGAGTTGTGATGTGAACTCACATATAGGTGTTCCCCAGGAAGAGGAGACCCAAAGGTCCAGAGCTGCAAAGTGAAGGTAGCTTTTAATTCTATTCATGATGATTGAGGGCCTGGAAATGGTGCCTGGAATGAGGGCCTGGAAACTGGGAGGATCTGTTTTGTTTTCAGAGAAGATATTTTTAATCCAATCGCATTAAATATAGAGCAGCAGTTGGAGTCCCTCATGTGCCCTAGCGAACCTTTGTGTATTCAAATGGGCATTTCATGGCTTTTTCTCCATGCATGCTGTTTTGCAGTGAGTGCAGTCAGGTGCAATTTCTTCCTCAGCCCAGAGCTTGGCTGTGTGAGGTTGAAGAAATCTGTACTAATGTTATCTCCAACTTATTTTCAGAAGACCTTTCGGTGCTTTTCTCCCCATAAGCTGGGCAGTTAGAAAGTTGGACACAATTTCTCAGAATATCTTTTTTTCGTCCCAAGACTTTTTGCTACTTGGATTCTGTGGCAACTAACGACTCTCTTCTGTTTCTATCATCTATAACATCATGCTATTCCAAAACCACAGGTAACAAATATCAGGTAGAACTCGGGCTTTTTCTGACTTCAGGAGTAAAAAGTCAGGATCTGGTGATCTAGTGAAAGAAACAATGAAATTATTCTGTCTGCTATAGTTTTGGATTTATGCAACAGCTTCACAGCAAGTTCCCTTAGCACAACTTAATTACTGCATACCTTTAGCCTTTAATGTTTTCTGATGAGGACATTTGAGGCCACACTCTGTTCATGCTGGAATATGTTAGCATTTCTGGAAGTGAATATGAAAAAAATGAAATACGTAGCTGAAGAGGTACTAAAGATTTTGTTTAAATACTTGAGCTGAAATACAGCAATTAGGTATTTAGAAAATACAAATAAAAAATTCTACATTGGTGGGCACCAGAGTATTAATTTTGCTGAATAAAAGACATATATCTTTATTTTTAAAAGTCCAGCTAAAAAAATTTAAAAATCAGGATTTGTTGTAATAAGCAGCTGCACTTCTAGCTCTGCTCTAAGTTAATGTTTTCTAGTTATTCATGTTACCTTCCCCAGGTGAGTAACAAGACCCTGCTGAGACCATTTAGCCACTGAGATCGGAGCCGTCATTGGCTCTGAGGATCTCACCCTTCTTACCTCCCTGCCTTGGGCCAGAGCATGACTGTGGTGACAGATGCCTGTGCCTGCATGTGTCAGGCAAGGGCTCCTACTTGCTTCCAAATGGTTACTTGATGTGGCATCCCCAAAGAGTCTGTAATCCTTGTTTGCTTTGTTCTGCATTGCTTAATTTCCAGTGACTCAGCAGCATTCCCTGCCACCCACTGGCATACTTTCTGTTATTTTATACATTGTGAAACAACCACTAATTTCATTTCATGGGTGAGGAACGAGCCTGCCACACATAATTCCCCAGCATGTTATATGGGATCTTATCAGGGAACTGTCACAGCCCCAGGACAAGTTTAGCTGGCATCTCAGTAAAGGCTCAGTTTTGTGGAAAGACAGTTTTAAAGTGTTTATCCTAGTGATCATATGGGGTCCAGGAACCCAAGATAATTGCAAGGAAAGCACCAAGGAATAGTTACTGGGTGAGCGATGAGCAGATGCTCCAGAAGAGACACTAAACCAGCTACGGAGCAGCACTGCCACAGCCTTGAAGCCTCTCCGGGAACAGGTAGACAAGGCAGCTGCTGGTATATTCCTGCTCCGTGGGATAAAGAGACCCAGCTGATCCTCCTTCAGCACTGTACCTTGCTAGCCCTGCACTTCCATGCTGTTTTTTGGAGCCTGAGCACAGTTTGAATAGTCCTTAAAATGAAGCAGGCATCCATCTTATGCTGGCAAAGGTTCAGCTGCTCTGATTCATGGTACTACAGGACATCTCTGTACCAACCCTGGGCTTACAGTAAGTTGATTGAATTGCTTCAAAGGAATGAGCATAAACTTACTAGATTTTTCTGAGGTGGTTAAGGTTTTTAGTTTGGAAGTCATCTTTGTTTATTTTTCCCCTTATGTTCCACCAGCTGAGGGCTTCACATGTATTTTATGCAAGGCACAGCTGTGGGATGTGCATCTCAGAGGCTGTTCATGGAGAGCATCCATACAGGATAATAAATGCCATTTAACCAAGCAGACATCAGAAGCAACAAACTTCTCTCAGTATTGAACATGTTGTGCCAGTGTCCAGAAGAGGGAGAATCACCTGTGACACTGGATCCATGAGCAGGGCAATGTACCTCCTGCATGGCCACAAGTGACAGCACGCCTGCCTCAGTCCCAGCAGGTCCCACCTCTGGTAGCAGGCCAGATGCGTGGGCACTGTTGTGTTTGTGCATGAAGTGCTGGTAAACACCTAAACTCTAAAATCCATAGGAAGCCACCTGGCCTGGAGGAAGCAGTGAGCTAGCGCAGTGGATGGTGGTGGTGAAGGGCTCACCCATGGGACAAGAACGCAGTACAAACCTTCCTTGCCATGGTAAATGTGGACACTAGGAAAACAATGGCTATTTCTCATGTGGTGCAAATCTTAAAAAAAAGTGGGTTTTTTTCCCTGTTGAATCAGCTGAGCAGCTCTGCTCCTGACACCCTCTGACCATCTCTCATCCGATGTAGAATTCAGTTTCCTCATGGACAGGTTCAAGGGGACTACTGGAGGAACAGGAGTAGCACCTAAACTACAGGACAGCAGATTTTGGATACTAAAAATATAAAAAGTGAGTCCGTTCAGAGGAGGCAACTTCGGATTTTGCTCATGGGTGTAAAAAGTTTTAATATCACCTTTTGAGAGTTTAATATCACCACAGCCTAAACTGATGTTACTGCCATTGGAAAAATAGTGCTTTTTATGTCTACAAGATCCCCAGAAATAAAGATACACCTATATGCAAATTGTACCCATATTATAAGCACATCCGTGACTCCAGACACACTTTCAAAGGATTTGACCAGCTAGCAGAACAAAATCCAGTGCTGTGTTTAACATACCAGCCTGGCTAAAAGCAGAAGATTAAGAAGCCTTGGCACTGTAAGAAACATTACTGAGACATTAGATATGGGGTTATGATAAATGACAAGTCAAATAGGAGAACCCTTATCTAAAGATGGAAAAATATTAGTCTCTGAAACAATTAGGAATGTATTCCTTCTCAATGGATTTTCCCAAGATACATCCTCAGTCCCTTAAGATAACCTCACCAGAGAGATTGTGTCTATTACAGATATTGCATTTGTCATCTAATAATTTAAATGTTGAATACTAAATGTTATTGTTAAGTGACGAAAAGGTGACCTGTAGGACGGCTGCTTGAGCCAAAGGTATAATGATTAGTGGGAGATCCATAGCTTCAGTGATTATCCTGAACTGTCCCAGAAAGATTTGCTCATCCTAAGCAGCAGTTAGAAGAGCCTGTTTCACCTGCCTTTGCAAAACTTGCTGAGGGGAACATGAAAAATATCCATAAGGCAAAGAAAAACCCATAACCACGAGAACAGGAGATATAATCTGAAATGAAAGAAGTTAGAGCAAAACAAAAAGGGGAGAAAAAAGGTCTCCAGCACCCTCAGCCCAAGAATGCAATGACTGTGGGGCCAACAGGAGGCTCAAGAAGTTGCCTCATCTGCAAGGAGTCATTTTCAGGGATATCATTAGGGGAAGGATGTTATTTATTTGCTTGGTTCTTATTTCTCCATAGCCTGCTCATGTCATTACTGGAGAAGGGCTACTGGACTGCAGGGACCTCCATCCTGGCTGTTTTTATGTTACCTCCCATCTTTGTTAATAAGATTGTGGAGGATGAATCAAAAGCAGCTTCTGGAATAAGGTATGATGGATGGAAAAAGCATGGAGAGTTTTATTTTCCTTGGAGAGTAGCCATATGTAAATAGTGTAATTAGTTCTGGAAATAAGGAGTGTGGCTTAGCTGAACTCCCAAAGACTGTCTCTTAGGTTCAGTCTTTGACACCGTTCCAGGGAAACAGCCTGAAGTAATGGGAAATTTTCTGATTCTTCACCTTCTTCAGAGAATCGCTGATACCAGTATAAGTGTACTTCAGATTCTCTGGAAATAATTTATTTGTAATTTAACTTTTTTTTTGGCAGAGAATGAGAACAGTTCTCTTGATGGTCGTAAGTGTTCGTAAGTGTTTTTTATTTTCAGGCTGGATTGGAGCACCTCAGAGAAATATTGGATGAAAACTGAACTCCTTGCATGCTCTGGAGAAGATGTTGGCCACTGCAGTACAGTAAATATGATAGTAGAAAACACAAGAATGAGAAAAAGAGAACAGGATCCTTTTTCCTCCTCATACATTCCCATGAATTCACAATTAAAAGCAACTGCATCATTCTGTAAAGAAAAAATTCTGTATCATTTGCCTTATTTCTTTACACCAAAGTTATTCAATCTGGTGCAAAGAACATATTTTCAGTTTGATCATTTCTCACCCAGTCTATAGGGTAGGCTGTTGCATGATAATCAGAATTCATTCTCTAAATAATTCCAGTGATATATTACTAAGAATGGTAAGATTTTAATTGCCTTCCAGCAGTTTTAGGTTACACTTCATCCTGCACTGCATCTGCAGTCTACAGATGTTTAATCCTGGAGCTGTCTGGTAGCAGCAGTTTGGCAGCATTTGTGAAACAGTCGGTGTGTTAAAACTCCAAACATGTTTCTAAGAGCCTGGAGCTAGTACTAGAGGGGTATGGCATTTTCCATATTAAGTAGTGATATATATGATGGTAATCACAGTGTCTTTTCCGTAACATATTTATAAGGATCAAAACCTTCCTCTGTCACCTATCCTCATGCTAGGTCTGCTACTATGTGAAAACGTATGATTAACTCACTACAAGCAACATCGGGTTTTATTAGTTCAGGGGAGGGAAAGCAATGGGTCTGCCCTTCTTCCTTCAGTCCTTCTCAAGCAGATCTCCATAGTTTGGTGATCATAACCTATGGATGCTGAAAAAGCTCCAGCAGAGAATTTCTTCAGCTCTCTGCAGCATTTTGTGAGAGTTCTGTCTTTCCCATGCAAGTAACTCAAAACAATGTTACCGTTTTGTAAACTTCTTGCAGCTGCAGGTTGTTGTGCAGGATTGTTGTGGTTCTGACTAGAAAAACATTTAGAGATGGGTGTCTTAGAACTTGACCAATCCCCTTAAGGGGTGGATGGCCAAAAGACCAATTACCTTATGCCATTTAACACACTTTTGCAAACTACCATACAAAAGCCTTTGGAAAGATTATTAAATCGCTTCCATCTATCCCTGAGCCTGGACTCTTGTGTTGTTTCTCTACTCGTCCGTGATGAGAACAGCGACACTAACCAAGAAGGGATTTGGCTCAAAGGTTAATGCTCTGTTTGCTTTGCTTCATGTGATTTTGAAGATTTGGTTGGTATATTCAGCTGTATAACTCTTTACTATTGCTTTGAAATAAATTAAAATGTTTGAAGAATTATCTATCTTACCAACACTTCTGTATCGACATGGCTCTTTGCTCTAGCCATTACGATTTTCCCCTGGGAGGAGGTAGCTTGATAGCTTGCTAGTTTGAGTTAAATGACTTAAATGATAAGTGGCATTTTGTTCTCATTACACTAAGAAAAGTCAATCAATATAAAGCCCATCAATGCATTAATATAAAAGCAGAAACCAAAGAAAACTGATATTAAAGGAAATTTAGGATCCATTATATTGAACACTACAACTCAGTTTCCTGAACTAGAGTTGACAAACCACCAGTAAATGTCCAGCAGGGAGTAGTTCTGCTGTGATTATACTGACTAGATGATTTAATAGGTCTTTTTCCTCTCTAATACCTATGAACATATGAAAATCAATGGCAGCCCACTTAGTGGAAGTACCTTCCCTCTTTTGCTCCAGATGCATGGTTTGAGCTACCTATTCAAAGCAATGCTAACAGAGATGCCAGCTGTGTGTCACCTCCAGGGGGAAAGCCTCATATAGAAATTCTAGGCCAAAATCTAAAGGATTTCTTTTGAACTCTGAGAAACACCACCTCATTTCCTTTGTAGGAACTTCAGGCAAAAGCTTGCCACGGGAGAGGAGGGGGCCAATTGTCGGTTGTAGAACAAGGTAGGGACCAGCTGGCCAGGAGTGTGAGATCTCTGCCCAGCATCTGTTCCCCTCCCAGAGACCCTTTTGGGACACAGGTCCCTGCCAATCGGTGGAGAGAGGATGGGATTGGTATGCAGCTGCGACCAGGCACTGACGTGTTCCCCCCTTAAGGCTTCTCTTCCATTTAAAAGCCTTGAGAAAACCTGAGGAATATGCTAAACAGCCCAGCTATGTGGATTTATTCAGATTGGTCTTCTCCTGATCCCATTGTCCCATGGGCTGTGGAAATGTTGTGTCTGAGGAGTGGAAGCAGCTGCCCCCTCTGTATTGCCACAGTTTTATTGTACTTTTCATTTCTGAGCTGTCATTTCATTTAATTTCCAGTAGATGCTACTCTACTCCAGATGCTCGCTAACCAGGAATTGCTCCTTACCCAAATGCCAGACCTTGACAGAAACGTTTCTTTGTGTATTTTCAGAATACAGGAAAACAGTCTTAATCCATCAAAAGTTGATCAATGGTATGACATGATTAATTAACAAGCAAAAAGGAAGGAGCAGGGCCATGCCTACGCAGTGAAGCCCGTGGTGAAAAGCCATTGCAGGACCGAACTCAATAATTTAAAAACATTTTAGTAAACAGTGGCAGGAATATGGGAGATCATATTGTATATCAGCAATGTTGGTAAAAAGCATGGGTGTAGGAGAAGCAATAAAATCTTGGGTTTTGGTAGTGAAATAAGGGAAAATGGAATAAAACATCCTTTCTGAAACAATCTTTATGAATTAAGACAGCAAATTTGACCACAAATTGTTTTGTGTTCCCACTTACAATATTGAATGTTATTCGCACATCTTATCTTTGACCAACTTTTACATATTTCTTTGCTTTTCTCATAAAAATAAAGTGTGTGGTGGAATCCTTTTCATTAAAGGAGTTGCAGGACTTCTTGAAAACCTTTTAGGACAAAGGACATAGTTTAGCTGAAATAAAAATAAAATTAAAAGAATATTATTATATTTTACATAATTATATATAGATATCATTATATATTTAAAATATTATATATTTTAACCCCTCTGTCCCCTGCACACTCTGTGCTTTGGACACAAAGCCTGCCATCCATGAGAAAGCAGGGAAAAAAATCTTCTCCTAATCTGAACCGGGGCATGCTGGAAAGAAAAGGTAAGTTCCTTGTTCAAATCTACATTCATGTTATTTGAAGTCGTACTTTTTGTATTCTTGTGCTGGAAGTACTGGAAGGATAAAAGCTGATGCCAGGTGTCCCACATCAAGCAATTGTTCTGCATCAAAGGAGGGAGGACACTTAATTTCCACAGGGGCCCTGTCCCAATATCAATTCCTGTTGATGTTATATCCATTTATCCATATCCAATATCCATTCCCAAATGACGTTAAAGACCAATAGCACCCACTTGCTGACATCCCCATTCAAAACCTTTGCCTTCAGTGCAGTACGTGCCCTAAAATTTTCTCCTGGCCTTGCTTTTAAGGAGACAGACTCATGCATACTGACTAATAAAACAACACAGGAAATTCTGTGAAATGATGAAAAGGTAAAAAAATGAAAGGAGGAAGTGTTGGTCAAATCGAAAGGGAATATTAATAAATGGTGCCAAGCAAAGTTTTACCAACATTGTTTATTTCCATAGCAATTAATCTCAAAAGTCTTGGCCTTTTTCCCCCCCCCCCATGATAATTATTCCAGTAAATTTTAAAGTAATTGGCAGCATTAACTTAATCTTTTATTTAGCTAATAGGAAGAGGTTGCATTAGAGCTTTCCTGAAATAAATGTGAATGTTCTTTAAACTGAATGCATAATGGCAATTCCCCATTCAGCTGCGAAATGCACTAAATATGGCTTTGTCGTATCTTGAGCTTTTATGTCAAGTGTCACATTATTTGACCTTATTCTTCAAGTTCTAGTTGATCAAATCATGCTGTTTTGTGAAAATCTCAGCTTTTAACAGAGGAATAATGGTTTCCTGATAGCTACACAGAAAATCTTAATTCCAACAGCTCATAAAGCAAGTATGAGGAACCTCAGCATCTATGGTTAAAAAAAAGTAACAGAGCTTCAGTTCTATACTTTGGGCATCTATAACGGTGAGCATTACACATAGTGTAGCTGTGTGGGAAAACACACTACTACATACAGAATGAAGGAAAATGATTCAGGTCAGGTCCCCTTTACCTGAGCAGCCATCCTTTGAGATACCTGCCTGAACCTGGGGATGTTCTTTTCCAGGTACCATTACATATCCAGACTGTAGTGCCATTCAACAGTGCTGCTGAAGCTTATGGGAGGGATTCAGCTCTTATCTTAATAATTTAACTCCAACAGTCTTATTTGTGTACCTGATAAGCTTTAATGACAATGTTTCAGGCAAGGCTGTAACCTGCACCCTGTAACTTGGCTTCCTTCTGCACCCTCATCACCACTGTTTATCACTGTCCTGTTGAACCCTGGTCCTCGCCCACCTCAGTTCCAAATCAGTTTGTTTCTCATTTGAACTTTAGCTGCTTGAAGGATAATGTCAACAAAAATCCCAGTGGAGGCAGGCTTTGCAAACAGGATGCTGTTGCTTTGCATAGGAGGTAATATTTTTTGAACATTTCTCGTGAGAACTGCAAGTAGACATCAGGAGAAGGATGACTAAGAAAGCATCTCAGGAAGCAGGGCACACGCACATCAGGGGTACCACATGGCATAGTCATAGTACAAATTACAAACACACGGTCCAGAGCCGCCCCAGCACTGGCTCTGCTGTTACCTGCTGGTCCTTCATGGTGCCTCCCACATCCCAAGGCTGCCCTCTCCCCTGCCGATGGCCATAGGGGCTTCAAATGGGGCAAACACAAGGGAAATGGATCCTGCAAGCACACCATGAACATCAGAAGATTGAGGTCACCATGCTCCAGCTGAGCTGCATGCAGAGATGGAGGGTGCAGATCCAAGGGTACAACACAAGAGTCAGTTTCCATATGTCCTTGCAGTGCTGGACTAGAAGAAAAGAGGGTAGATGGCCATTGGCAGCCCTTGGGGTACCACAGGTGCCTGGGTGTTGCATAATGTATTTAAACCCTGTTGGTATGCACTAGCCAAACTCTCACTCAAGACCAGGATCCACACCAGGAACCAATTATTAATTAGGACCACCTCAACTTAAAGTACTCATTAACCTCCTACAAACAGCTGTGGCTGTAGGGCGGGCATTAGCCCTATAAATCAAGCCCTGGGAGGAGCCAAAGGAGGTGGCGGTGGCGGTGGCGGTGGTGGAGGTGGAGGTGGTGGAGGTGGTGGAGGTGGAGGTGGTGGTTGTTCCTGGTTGCTGTGCGTTGCTGGAGCTCTATGCTGAGAAATTATAATCCAAGAATCAGAAGGCTGCGAACTCCGGCACACCTGGGCAGTGCCAACTGTGCCCTATCCCCTGCAGCACTGGCCCAGAGGGCTCAGGTTCAGACTGCTGGCACTGCTGTCACCTCTTTCCAACCACAAAGCCAGGTGCCTCCTCATTCAAAACCTTGAAAACGCTCTGTTTCGTCACTGCAGTGCAGGGAAGGGTGACACTCGGGTTTTCTCATTTTCTTTCAAGTGAAAGATGATGGGCCAGTTTGTTAAAGAAAGGGGATGTGGCATTTCTGCCGTTACTTTGCTGTGAGATCTCTAGTGAATTCCTTAAACACTCTATGCTGAGTTTACCCAGCCGTAAGACACATGCAGACCTCATAGCAGTATTCTGAGAAGAACTGCAATTTCAGATTCTCCAGGGTAAACTGCTAAAACAGGGCAGAGTGTTGTGATTTATTGATGATTTCTTCAGCATTTAACATTTTCCACAGGCCATGGTTCAGCTAGGAAAGACGGAAGATGCCACAGTTGTGATCTTTTTCCCTTCCATGCAAATGGTAACCTAGACAATATGCAAACACATCTGCCTAAATCAAAGCAGAATTTTCATCCTCACCTGTCCCTGCTCAGGCACAAAAGTTGGCAGCAATTAGGGAGGTTCAGAAATCAAACACGGAAAGAAAGATGAGATGCACACAAGTGCATATTTAGATAAGATACAATTGGTATAGGAAAAGAATCTTTCTTAAAAGGTCACCTAATCCACTAGGAAAAACAAAGAAGTACTTATTATTTATTCCATTTTCATGAAAAAATGTTTTTAGCACAAAGAGATACCTATTCTTCCACCTTCTTTGGTGTCTATGTGAGACATTAATTCTCAGGTGATAAACGATAAACTGAATGACACTTTTCCAGAAAAATGGAAGAGATGGGACTTATGCCTCAGTTATCCTATAATTAAACCAGCAATTATGGTCTCTACTATCTAAACCCTACAGGTTTGGGTTTTTTGCTTTACAGCTGGGTGCAGTATAAACAACATCCTTTGTACATTTCTGACAGTGGTTTTAATTGATCCTGGCACTGATTAGCTGCATGCAGGTGGTTGGGGGTTTCCTCTGAAAAGTTTTTGATATCTCATTATAGTGCTGATGAAAGCAGCAAGCGCTCATGGCTGACGTGGCTAACATTTCAGCTGTTAGTCTACACTAACCCAAGGGTTTTTTACACCCTTTTCATCCCCACAGCTGAGCTAGTTAGAGTGTGATGCTGAACACAGGCCAGTTTGGATGAGAGGGATGGGACTGCAGCTCTGGTACAGTGTGTGTCCTGTTCTCAATTCAGGTGACCTTACCAAGCAGATACAGAGCCAGGTAACTGCAAAGCCAGCAGCTGGCACTTTGGAACCCCAAATTTGAGTTTCTGGGTAAGGCAAATTGCTGCAGCAGTAGCAGGATTATTTTTATTTTAAAAACTCATTTCTGTGCGTATGTTGGTCTGTCAGGAGCAGCACGAAGCAAATGCTTTTGCATAATTGTGTATTACAGCTTGGAGTCAAAGCTGGTGCGTGGGTGGGGAGGGACTGGTTACACATCTCCAACAGGAACCCTAACGGATGTTGTAACAGCCACATGAAGAAAACATCTGCTCATTAGCAAAGCTGCTCCATTTCAGACATGAGAGCACGCAAGCACCAACAAGCCCTGAATAGAGGCTGCTCATATCTAAATCCCCATGTCAAGCCTCATTGTTTGGCCACCCTGGCCCCCCCCCCCAGCCTCTAGCTAACCCTCTGTACTCAGCAGCATCCCCTGGTCTGCAAGTCAATACAATATTCCAAGAGGATTTTTTCCCCCTGGCTGGCTGCACTGCTCACATTTCTTTTTCTCCTTCTTGCAAACACACCCAGCTACCAGCATCTTCCCCAGTTTCTCTGACTTTTCTTTCCAGTTGTTCTATCTAGTGGCCTCCAACATGCCTTTTCTTCCCAAGGCCAAGGGAAAGCGATTTTCCATCCACTTCCCCTGTTGGTCCTTTCTGGGGCACATCCTGCCCCCTCTGCCAGAAATGGCTTTGTCCCATTTTTTAATTTGTGGGAAGCTGTTAATCAGTCTTCCTTCCTTGGTGAAGCACACACCTATGCAGCTCCCTGCCTCCCGCAAATGTCCTGCAAGGTGTCTCACACCTGCTTCATCCATGCTGATGGGCTCTCCGGCGGTTTCTTGTGGAGGGAGAGCGGCTTTGCCCTGAGATGGTCTGTGCCTGCGATCAGGTTTCTGTGGTGGCCCTGGCTGTGAAGCAAACCTGTACTCACCCTGGGCTCTCCTTCTGTGAATGCTGAAAGCCTGGCTGCAGAGAGATTTCTCAGTTTTCTGACAGTGTCTGTGTGAAAGCCTTGCTTTCTCATGGACGCTACGGGAAAACAGTTGAGAGGTTTTGTAAACTATGGCATTGTTATGATACAAGGAGAAAATATCTGAAGTAAGTGTGGTTGGGTTCAGCCAATCCCTCTGGGGGGTGGTTGGTCAGAGAATCAATAACCTTATGTCAGTCCAGCGTGCTAAGGTATATAAGCGAAATTGTAAATTAATTAAGGGTCGGTTTCTTCTCGTCCTAAACCGTCCATGTCGCTTTCTTCTTCGGTCTCTGCTCGCCAGCGACATCCTTCGAGTGAGGAGTTAGAGAAACAAAAGGAGGGAAGCAGAACTGAGAGAATGAGACCAGTGATGGTGTGATCACAAAGAAGCACCAGTTAATTATCCATGGGGATTTTTGGACAGGTAATACCAACTCCTCCTATTATTCCCAAGTCCCCAGTTAGTTGCTGATGAGAGTCAGACACTTGGCTCCTCATGTGTATCCGTCTGGTCACACAGCTTTGGATTAGAGTATCTGTGGGAAGTGAGCACACATAGCGCTGGATGCTGACTGAGCTGGACCTGTCCAAACATAAAGTGCAAGAACTACTTCGCCTTGTGTGCCCAGCTCTGTGCAGGGGCGGGCTGGGTCCAGGGACTTCAAAGATGTCACATTTGCTTGCCAGGCCAGAAAAAAAAAAGTCTGGAGCCCATATTTTCCATCATTTCAAGTGTGAAGTGTACTTGAGAAGTCTGAAGTCTTTGACAGGGTTTTATACTTGCAGAGGGGGATTTTATTTTGAACATCCTTTAAATACTTTGTGGGTAGGAGTATTTCCAGTTTTGGAGTGGTACATGTTTTCTGATAAATAAAATCAGCCTATGGTGTGGATCTTTGCATCGGTAATCAATACAGCATTTATCTGCATTAGTGACTCACACAGCCTGTCACATAGGCTTTGTTCAGTTATTTAATGTAAGATTGTATTTATATTACCAAATATTTACATGGTAGATATTTTAACATCAATGAACAGATATTTTGCAATACGTAATTTATTAAAGAATAGAGTTTTGCATCCTCTGATGTGCTGCAGTCTTCATAAAAATGTCTCTCAAAACTAAAAAGTTTTTGGCATCTCAAAATATTGCTCATCTCAAAAGATAGAAAACTGTAGGTCAGAAGTATGGTGGTAATAGTTGAAAGAAACACTTTTCCTAATCAAATTTGTGTTTAACCAAATCCTGTTATACTTCCCAATCCAAATGATGTCATTTGCCCAAATTCTTCTCCCAGGTACACTTTTTATTCCTAGAATAGATCTGTTAAGGAATAACACTGTGTTTGCTGCACTGTAGACCAAGCTGGCCCAAAAGACAGATTGGTGTGCCTGCCATGTGAGGAGAAGAGGCAGAGTTTTATCTCTGCAACTTAAATTTTGTATTTTGAATACAAGTTCTTGTAATTTCCTAGTTAGTCAGTAATCATAGTTTTGGCAGAAAATATTTTCTGTTTGTGCTTTGTTTTGTATTGTTTTGTTTTGAAATATATGTGTACAACAGAGTTCAACATGAATACATTGCAAAACACTGCAGGACCCTAAAGGTAAATCCTTAAGTGACTCTTTATTGGGACCTGGCAATGTTTAGGGATAGAGGTAGGAAAACCCCCTCCTGGGTAATGACAGAAACCTCTGGGTACAATCTATAGCACACAAAGAGGCAAAAATAGATGGTGGCCACAGACCTGAACCAGAGCAGAGGGTCTGTGCTCTGTATGGTGGAGGATGAAGACTGTTGGGTGGAACAAGCTCATTTGCTTCAAAGCAAAATGGCAATTCCCAGCCAGCTGTGCAGCTGCAGGACATCTGCCCGTGTCCAGGCGTGGAGCCCTGCGGCTGGCAACCTGCTGGTAAAATATAATCAGCAACATTCAGAGGAACAACAACAACAGCAAAATGGCAAAACCTAGTGGGAGAGTAGAGCCAGGGAGCTCAGCTGTGCCGGAGGCCATGTGAAGTCTGTAGCACCACAGAGACATGGCAGGTTTCTCAACCCTGCTGGATCCCCTAGGCTGGCTGTAGCTCAAATACATCTATATAAATCCAAAACAAACCACTGGCCTGACTTTAATTTACTAGAAAGGCAAACTCACACAACTTAGGAGCATGAAGACCAAAGCAGTGGAAAGAAGTTACATGTGGTTGTGTGCAGGCCCCAGGAGACAGCTCTACCCCCCATGCCCTCTGAGCAGCCTCCCGGACCAGACAAGGTCCCACTCAATCCTCCTCTGGGGTCAGTGGTCACCAGGGCTGAAACCCACAAAGGCACACACCACAGTGGGGTCAAGGTCCCTGTGCCAGTGACATGGGGGTTTTTCATGTTACTCTGCGAGAGCAGAAGTATATTTCTGAGGAAGAGCACACCAAATGTAATCACCAGTGTGGCCACCCTCATGCTTGACCTCCAGTGGTGGCCAAGTCCCCAGTTTTCCCAAGTCCCAGGATGGGGGTGGACATGGGGCAATTTTACGGCAATTGCCTCCCAGACTACTCCTCTGCCAGTCTTCATCCCAAGTTTCTCCTGAGCTAAAACTGATTCTGTCCAGAATGACTTCTGCTAGAATTATTCTCTATTGATTTATTGAGTGCTCTTTAATCCTCTCACTAAATTCAGTAGACACTGTGCTTTTCAAAGGCAGAATTAGGCTCTGTGATTAAGGAAAAATTGTCCTATTTAAAGGAGAGAAAAAACAAAAGCTCCAAGAAAGAATATTTGCAGAGGTCTCTGGGCTTGCAGCTTTGTTCTGCAATGCTCCAACACATCACTGCATAGGTGGTCATTTCATTAGTCTGGCACCAAACTGTAAATTACACCATAGTTACAGCCCTACTCAATACCCGATTCATACTTTATTAGAGATATTGCACCAATTCTTAGAAACCATAGGTATGTGTTGTGTTAGGAAGCACAGAACAGAATATTGTGTTTCTTAAAGGGAATTTATGATGTGACCATTGCATAAGTAGTGGATTGCAGACCCCTAATGTCATCTTAGGCTACAGGAACCCTTTATTTCAGGATCTCTTCATATTAATGTACTGCCTTGGAAGTTCAAGCAAGGCAGTCCATCCACTGTTTTCAGTGACAGTCAGGGCTAATTAGCTCATATAACTATTGTTTGCACTACTTTATTTCCATTGTTCCTCTAACTTTCCATGCAGGCAACAATTACAAAGCTGTAAGGACATGCAGAATTATGCCTGGAATCTCTGGTTTAATTAGAGAAGACACAGACAAGAGCAGCACTGCTACTGCTAACTGCAGATGCCTACCTGACAGATTTACAGAGGGATTTCATGTGTTTGTCTCCCTTTCCTCTGTGTCCCACACTGTGCAAGCTGAATTTAACAGCTGGCAAAAAGGGTCCTGTGGTCCCCGTGGGCTTGTCAGGCTCACTGAAATAAAATACCTGACTACCAAGGCCTCAATGCTTACAGTCACATGAAGATTTTTATCTTTTTGGGAAGCTAACGGTAATGCATATTCTAAGGGAACGCACAAACTGATGCTTTCCTTCCATTAGCCTCTTCCACGCCTTTGCCCTGGTTTCCCCTGGAAAACAAAGCTGCTGTTTGGCACTTCAGGTGATGAATTTCTATTTCACTAGACAGTTTGTTTGCAACAAGACTTCTGAAAACAGGGACATGGCTTATTCCTCCTGAAGTGCTGAGCTGAGACTACCATTGTCAGTATTCAGGCACAGGATCATCTTCCCCGTGTCATATCTTGCAGTGAGCCAACAAGAAGTCGTTTGATACCTATTACTGCACAGCAGGGCAAGGCAAGCCTGTAGCAGGATCCGCTTTGTTTCCCTCTCCTGCCATCATGACAGCTCTTCAGTGGGGACCTGTGCGGCTCAGCGGAATGCACCAGCAGCTATTACCAAGATTGAATGGGCATGTCTGAACTTATATCCCCTGAAATGGGGAGGTGAGTGATCCACACCAGCCCAGCTGGCAACAAGGAGGGGGAACTCAAATGAAAAGAAGTGTAAGATAATATGGCTGTTTTGAAAAGTTCAGCTAAAGCTGAATGAGACTTCCTCTGTACCCTTCAGAATTAAACAGCCAGACGGTAGCATCTCCAAGATCAACTTACTCAAACTCAGGGGACTAGTGGTCAAAATCTGTAACAAGCTGGGAGGTGATTAGACATTAGGTGACACAACCACGCATCACCTCGTTGCTGCAGCCCAGCACTGGCAATCACCTGCTAGCAGAGATCTGCACTTATATCAGCACATCCTTTTGGCTGTACCCTCAGGAGCAGTAGCTACCACGAGGCAAAAAAAGGTATTAATTTACAAGGTGATGTAATGATTTTATTTTTTTTTTAAATAAATGTACTTGTGTTGCTGAGACTGTTCTTGCTCTCCAGGTGGCCTGCACTACACATGGACATCAAGGACAGATATTTTGCTTAGCCCAAGAATAAGGCAAACCAGAGGGACTAAAAAAAAAAAGCAACACAGTTTGAGTTTCTTGTAGCTAAACAGGACTTTAGGTATGCATTTGTTGCTGAATGGCAAAGGTGGGGATGTCCAGCCTGCTCCTGTGAAAAGGGGAAGCAGCAGTGTATCACCTGCACTTTGCTCTCAGCAAAGCTCACTAGATTTATTCTTTTTATATTTCTCAAAGCTTTTTTGGGTATGTCCTTTCATTCAATTTTACAGCTGTACCAATCCCGGTGTATGAGAGCAGAGTGTACATCTGGGAGCGAAAGGGCCTCATTGGGCTGCTTCATGGAAGTAAATGGTGACGTTGGCAGCACTATTTTTGTAACAGAAGCATGGTCACACATACTTTATATTGTCTTGAAATAACAGATTCCCAAGGTTGGAGTCCAAATATAGTGGAACTTCTATAAAGGACCATGTTGGGGTTAGAGAAAAAATGAGTCTCCCAGCAGAATGGTCTTCAAAGGTCAGAAAAAACTACAACTGGAAACCTTCTTAAGATAATTTAAAACCCTGAGTGTGGATGACAGTTGAAGGAATATTTAGTACACTAGGTACCTGCACCCCTATTTAGAGTCTGAGCAGTTTTAAAGGCTGTTATAATTAACATAACACAGGAGGAGACGACAGCTTGGCTTACACACATGAACTGCAGTTCAAACTTTATAGGCTTAAGCTACACCAGATTTCTTTTAATAAAGGGGAGGAGGGGACAGTATAAAGAAAGGATTCTTTCAGCAAAGGGAAACATTTTCAGAGTGTAGATTCATGAGATGCCATTTCTGGAAGTGCAAAACTGCACTCCCAGCAGGACATATCCTTCCTTGTAACCCATCCCTTTGCTGGCAGAGGCAGAAAAGAGGATTTAGGCAAGAAGCCTCACAGCTCTGTGCCAAATCCTCCTCCTCATCTCTGAAATCCCTGCATGAGCAAACTGGCAGTGGTTGTTCAGATGAGATCAGCAGTGTCTGCAGCAAGCTGAGGCAGTGGAGGACTCTCGGCAGCAGGGAAGCCCTTGCTGCCTGCGTGGTCCTCCCAGGCACTGGCAATTACTGGGAGTTGCCACTCCTTGTTCCCTCTGCACGTTATTCCTACAGAGCAAGGACCTGCAGCAACAGGTGGGGTGGCTGCAATCCTGCATGGAGTCAACAACACAGGAGCAGCCTGACCATCAGAGACAAGCGAGCAGCACCAACAGCGATTTTACAGCTAGATAAATACATACACATATGTGTGACTTCAGTATGGAGAATGGAGCAGGTCACAGGCAGGTTTTAGAGACTCAGCCTTGTACAGCAAAGCAAAAACCAGCAGCTATGTGCCATCTGTCTCAGTAGAGAGAGGTTGATGCAGCAAAGAGCAGTTTACTTCCAAGTGCTTTCTGCCACTGTCTAACAGGATTTAAAAGACTTGAAAGACTTTCCAGAAGCATTTTGAATTTCACAGGTGAATCCAGTTCTTGCCTGGAAGAGCAGGACCCACTTGTGCTATCTCCAGTCCTTCTCCCATAGGTATCAAAATAAAGCTATCACTTTAAATTCTCTGATTTATAGCAAAACCACAGTCTCTGAGTACCCAAAATGGTAGCAAGTTGTTTTAAAAAACCAAACTCTACCTATAAAAGAAGGTCCAGGAAAAGAAAATAAAATGTCCTCCTCTTCCGAAACACCCCCTACAGAAACTTCCTGACTTTAAAATTCCAATTCCTTCATAAGGTCAGACATCCGTGCTCTTTATATTTACTCAGAACAAATGAATCAATTACTTTTTCATTTTAATTGACCTGCCAGAAGGTGTCTTCTCAATGAGGACCTAATTAGGGGAAGGAGCCTGTGGAAGCAGTGTATCAGATCCACCTGGGACAAACTGAAATAAACATCAGTTGAAGACTCTTCAATGTAGCCTTCACTTCTATTCAAAAATCTTCTTTTACTGCTTTCTATTATTTTTTTGCTGAGTAATTTTAAAGTCTAGCTACGTATCTTTTTTTTTTGCTCCAAGTGAGAAGAGCCATGGAAATACCTTTGTTTTCCCCTACAGAGGTAGGATTCAGTAGAGTGGATGGATGGATGGATGGATGGACGGAGGGATGGATGGATGGATGGATGGATGGTTGGTTAGCACCTGTATCTTCCTCTGTAGCTCAAATATGTATTTTGAGTGTGTGCATTTCATTCCCTAGGCACCCATGTCATACAAGCAACATGTTTAATAAGCTAAAGCAACTTCTCTGTCCTACCTCAGGGAGGAGGCAGAGTCCAAGCAGAGCCAGCTCCTGCAGCCAGGGCAGGCACATGGCATGGTCAAAACATAGCTCTGTTCATCCACACCCCAAAGATTTTAGTATCCATTACTGGTTCTGTTAGCTTATTTTAAGATGACAATAAAGAAAGCAATGTGCATGCATGTGTGTTTAATATAAATGACAATCTGCAGAAGCATAATTTCCTCAGTTTTTGTGAGATATTGCTGGTGCTGGGCTCTTGAAAAATCTGCAGCAATAGATTTTTTTGTAAGCATTTGGGTTTGTGCTCACCCCCCCCCCCCCGCCTCTCTTCTTAAGTTATATGAAAGTTTTCTACTCATCATGAGGATTTATTGATTATAGGATTTATAGGGCTATGGGATAATTAAATATACAGGCTTGGCAGTTGTAGTAGAGAATATTCTTCTAGAAATGCTAACAAGATGTTAGATCCAAGGAATTCCACTCCTAGTACTCTGTAGGGTCATAAATCAGTGCAGGGGATATAAATATAAATGACACCATTGAAAAATCAGGTACATGACTATAGCTGTTGAGTTTGTCTCACTTATCCCTTAGTAACTAAGGGTAGAAAGTCCCTCCCCCTCACATCCATTACACTCTTTATTTTATACTTGAGTAAAACCATGTATGTGTCATTCATGGGCTTTTAGTTCATGAGGACTTTCGTGCTAGAATTAGATGGAAATACATCATTCTGTGAGTATCCCCAACTTTTATGTGAAGTAAATTCTTGCTATCCCTTCCCTCCCGATGCTAACTGTCCCGCTACGAAACAGGGGGCTATCTGCCCTCCAAGTGAGATTTTATTGCTAAAATAGAGTAAAAATTGTTTTAAAGCAAAGAACACACATCTTTATAGTAAAACTCAAGTTTGTTTTACAATTAGAGAAAAGAGTCACATGGTCCCCCAAAAAACCCCAAGTTTTATATATATATGTATTTCGAAAATATATTTAAAAACATAAAAAACTCTAGTTAAACATATATTATGTTAATCAGTACACTTAAATATAGCGTAATTATATTTACATTATGACGCAGTTGCTTTTAAATTTTAATGCCAATTTCAGTATTTTCCCAAAAAACCATAAAATTATATAAATATACAATAAATATTTATGTTACACAAGATGAAAAATAGAGAACAAGGCCACAGACATGAACTTACAGTTGCAAGAGTCTTTAACACAGCACTAGGCCTGCTGACATGCATGATATACTTCTGCCACAGACAGACCACAGCAAGAGTTTAATTAAGTGATATGAAGGAAAACCAACCCGCCCCTCTCTGTCTCTGTTTTAACTACAACTGCCCAGCCTGTGACCATGGATGTATAAGGTCAGGCACGGGAGAGCCATGGGACTGCAGGTTAATTGCCAGTTTCACTTTCTATCAATAAGTACAGAATTGGCATGTTATGGGGAATATCACTCTGGGTGTAGTTACTAGACACAGTTCTCTAGGTTCTCAGCTCCATCCCTTAGTCCCCCCTCACCTAAATGGGCTGTCCTTTACCCCTCTGAACCTACCAGCCCACTGTTCTAATTCTGCCACACCTGCACCACCTTTACTGTGCCAGGTGAGGATTTATAAGTAAAGGATACAGCCATAGTTAACTGTGGGAATTAAGGAACTTTATTTCTAGCATGATTTATGCATTAACACTTCTCTTTTGGAAATCAAATTTCTTTGAACTAGTAGTTATTTTATTCCTGTATCTGAATTAAGACTACTGTCAGATCCTAGCTATCTTTTTTTTTTTTCCAGTCTAGATGAGTGATTTGTTTGTTATTCTACACATCAGCATCATCCTTTCCTTAAAAGCAACCAATCCTTGTTTTGAGAGGAGCCAACATTACACCACTTCTCTGCTGCAGGTTAGGAGTATTGCTGAGAATAGCTCCTGACTCATGTTGGGTTTACTAATGCAAGTTACAATACACACACAGGTACTGGCCCCAGGGGAATGAAATGGTCTAGTGGAAGGTGTACTTGCCCATGATATAAATGATCTTTAAGGTCCCTTCCAACACAAAACGTTCTTTGATTCTATGATTTAATTTGCATGAACAATATCTTAGATGAAGTTTTGAGAATTTCAGTAAGGTTTTGGTTTGTTTTTTGTTTGGGTTTTTTTTTGTGTGTGTGGGAAATCCCCATCAGCAATGGATGGGGAAGGCTGAACTTTGAAGTTCAGGTGGGTCACACAACCCTCTCTTCTCACTCACAGTCCAGTGTGCACATGGCCAAAGCCACTGGCACTTTGACAGCCAGTTATTCTCAGGAAGGGGCTGCCCTTCTACCTGAAGTAGAAGAAATCACTGATGTGAAAGTGTCTGTTAGCTTCCAGCATGGGTTTCTACCAGTGATGACATAAAATCAGTGTTAAATATGCTCTTCAAAGAGCATTACTGGGGGCAACATATTTCAGTAAGCTTTACCCAGTCAAGGTTTTAATAAATACAGATTCTGCAGCATTCAGAAGCAGATTATATTTTGCAGTATTTTCCTACTTGTTCAGCTATTTTTTTTCTTGTCTACGGGAATTACAAATATAGCATCAGCCTTCAGTGAGCTTACTAACAAGCTATTTCTGTTCTCAGCCCACTGTAGCCAGTGCAAGTGCTATGCAGAGCTCCCAGCCTTACAACCCGCCTTTTTAGCAATACTTCTGTCGGGGAACGCAAAGCTAAACATATCTCTCAGAACCTAAGCCAAACATGTCTCTCAGAACCTAAGCAAGTTAAGCCAACTCCTCCTGCACATTCTCTTATTTCAAGAGTGGTTTTTTAGTGTCAATATTTGTTTCATAATACAAGTCTGACAGCAGAGGTAGAGCCACACGAACACAATGCTTTCTACTAGAGGCAGTGCTCCTTTGTGTCTCATTCCCAAGACAGTTTCCAGGGCTCCTTCAGGCGGAGATACCACCAGAGCTTGCCCACCAACTTTGCAGGCCTAGGGCTGCTGGCACGCTCTGGAGGGGAAGGGCATCCATGTACATGGCCAAGCTCTCACTCTCTAACATAATGCACAGGACCACATTCAGTAATGACTGCAATTGGGATAGCCTCAGTCAACCCAAATCACTGTTATTTGTTCCCAAACTGGCTGAGCTATAAAGTCCCACAACCAACCTGATTTCAGATCCACCATCATCTTCTCTAGACCCTTTTTCTAGTGACACTCTCACCGTGCTTCACCAAGACATTTGATCCAAGCACAGTCTTTTATTATATGAAAATCATTGCTCTCAACATTGTAGAATATTCTCTATATGACAAGCTCCAGTTCTATGGTAAGTGAAATACTTA
This sequence comes from Lycocorax pyrrhopterus obiensis, assembly GCA_014706295.1. Taxonomy (NCBI): domain Eukaryota; kingdom Metazoa; phylum Chordata; class Aves; order Passeriformes; family Paradisaeidae; genus Lycocorax; species Lycocorax pyrrhopterus. Next base: position 3,286,471 of record JACSVZ010000007.1, read on the forward strand.
AATATCACAACCAATGTCCCTCCAGAGGGAGAAAAGGGGGGAAAAAAAATCTCAAACACAAGCAAACATGGTATAAGCAAATGCATGTCTCAAAAGACTGCAAATTGAAAAAGAAAAACCAAAAAAACCCCCAACAACAGGACCCCACCCCCCCAACAACCAAAAAAGCATCTTGTCATACAGTTAAATAAGTGTTGTCTTTAAGCCTGAAGTTCAACAATGTGAAGTGGAACATCACCATTCTTTTTCAGTTGCCTCTTTTTATTATTTTTTGTCAGTAGTCGGACTGCTATTGCAAACACCTTCACAACATACAAAAACCAAATTTGTTTCTAATCCAGAATAAGGTAATGATTTTTTTCTTTTTCAATCTGATGGGAGTTCAAAAGTAAAAGAGAAACAGTAAAACTATGACAACAGCACCTTGACATTGTTTTAATTTCAACGCTATCAGAAGTCAGAAGCAGTAAACATATATACTAACAGACTAAAGATACTTACTGTCTAAAATGTAAACAGAATGTTTTGGTTCAATTTATTTTTCTGAAAGAGGACAGTTTATCATTAATTCACAATTGAAGCAGCATGCAATTTTATTTTTTCAAAAATTTTTTATATTTTCAATTCTTGGCAACGGCGACAAACCACAATGTTATGGAGGAATGTAATGCAGACTTTTTTGTTTGATTTTCTTTTTTTTTTTTTTTTTTTTTTGTTTGTTTGTTTAAACTTGTGCGCAAATGACTTTGTTCCCCTTCAGGTCATGGATATGTTCAATAAATAGATTGTGTAACCACTGTACTGTATAAACTTCAGTCATACATGCAGTCCATAAAATTATTTTTTACCGAATAATTTACCCTGTTATGTATATATACAAATAGATAATTTGTCTCAATATAATCTATACAACATGAATCCACTATCTTCCCCTTTTAATGGTTAATGTACATACACAAGAAGTGTCTATCCTTATAAAGCGCCAGCCAACTCTCTTTTTATTATCCATGGTGAGAGCTCTCACGTAAGACTGGGTAGTTCGGCACTGGGAGTTCCAGTGCCTCTTGTCTATGCCCCTGCAGCCCTCCTTTGTGTACCCCTTAGGGTTGCATTTGGTCTCATAGAAGTATTGCTTCAGCTGGCCTTTGGGTACTGGAACTTTTTCCAGGACTGTGACAGTCGCCCCGGACATGTCCACTGCAGTCTTTTTCTCTGCTGCTGTCACCCACTCACTCGTGCTGTCGCATACACTCAGTTCCCCACGGCGAGCTGGATCAGAGTGGCGCCGGACTCTCATGGACATGTTTGCAGCATCCAAGTAGTTTTTGTACTCCTCGAGCAGAAAGAGCAGTGGGGGTTCCAAAGGCACTTGACTGCTTAGCATGACTCGGGATGTATACAAGTCTGCATCCTTGTTTCCCTCACTGGGCTGGATGTCCTGGTCCTCATCTAGAAGCTCCTCTATGACATGTTCAAAAGTATCTGCCAACGATGTCAGTCCTCTTGAACCAGCACTGGGCCCATTTAGGCTCTCAAGAGTCCCGTGGGTCCGAAGACCTGGGTAAGCCAAGCTGCCTTGTCCTCTTAGACTAGCTTCTTTCATTGGGGCAGCTTTCATGCAAGTGAAGTATGAGATAACCATAGTAAAGAAAAGGATGGTCATCACTCTTCTCACTTGGTGGAACTGTTAAAACCAAGAAAAATAAATTAACTTACAAGATTTGGAGTAATAAAAATTCAACCAAGTTGTCACAAGACTATGCATTTTCTACAGAGATGTGCTGCATGCAGTTGCAACTCATTACCAGTGATAAAGCATCCTCTTGTAAAAGAGTGTTCTTTCATTTAGAGTTTCAGAAAAAGTGTATGCTGCAGCACAGGCAACATTGATCCCAGCAAGTCTGTTCTTACATGCTAAAACCTCTCTGTAGCAAGTATTTATATTAGATACTATGCAGAATCCTTATTTATTGACCAGTTGCACCTATTTCAAGTAACAGCAAAAGCAGAACTGCTATTTAGCAATGCAACATTTCAGCAATAAAAGACAGCTTCACAGCTGTGAAAGGCAAGACTTCCATTCCAAGTGCAAATGTAAATACTTGATTTTGAAGATCTCTTTATGGCAAAAAATAATTCATCATTCTGCCCACAAAAAAACTGAGCAGCACCAGGATAAACTGCATTTGTATTTTGAAAGCAATCTTCAAAACACAGAAAGAAGCCATACAATTCTGAGGTCTCAGCAGGTCAATTTCTCATCTAAATGTAGAAGGTAAATATACATAAATATAGAACAAGAAAATGGCCTGGAACAGTATACTAAGCTTGAGCTGGACAGATAGCTTGCATCATGTGAACAGCACGGAAAGGGCATGCTGGATGACAGAGCTGGTAAGAGCTATACTGAAGTGACAGTAGCAGAACCACTGTTCTGTACTTTTCCAGGGCCCCACACCACCTGTTCTCAGGTGGGCAAAGCATTTATTTATGCCTACTTAGAGCCCAGAGGCCATCATGAAACCCAGCACAACCAGCCCATCTGCCATACTGAAACACAGCAGTTTGCCTGTTTCTTTCACATTCTGCCCCAAATTCTAGCACATGTTAAGGGCCATGCTTTGATGTTTATGTGTAAGCTTATTTCTGCTCTCACTGAGAGAGGAGGGGTAGCACCAGAAAGGAGTGCTGGTAACGAAATTCCTCACCAGGCTTGGAATCAGCACAACTCACTCCTACCAGGACTCCCAACCGCTTGGAGCTCATATGAACTCCTTCCCAAGTGCTTTGCTAAGTCTCCTCAGGGTAGAAATTGCTTCCTCCTGCACTATCTCAGTGCAGAGTAGATACTTTAAGTCCTGTTACAAGAACCCCCCCACCAAATCCTGCAGTGACAAGAGCGCTATGCTTTCTGTCTGATCCAAAGCACCACTACAACATCTATCACATCCAGTTGTTATTTTTTCATCTTCCGATCCCTGTTCTCACCAGTTCTGTTTGCTAGAAAGCAGTGGCATTGTTCACATTTTTGAAAAAGCAGCTAATGCATGTTTCAGAGCTTTTGAAGTTCATTTGGAAGTACCTCATACTTGGCAACACTCACTGGAGTAAATACTATTTCTGTTTGCCAACAGGGTGCTATGTAAAAAGACTTACTTTATCTCCTGCAAAAATGCTGTGGGAAATTAGTACTCTTATGACTTAACAAGGAAAGACAATTTATCATAAAACATACAAATAAAATGAAATGTGTACTAGAAAGGCAATGCCCAAAATGTAGGTCTTAAAGTACTTAATGAAGGCAGGGTGGGAAGTGTTCAGGTTTATGTCCATGCCCCCCTCATCTCCAGGCCCCCACTAAACAAGATTTTGGCCAAGAATCCTTTCTAACCCAGCACAACTCTCTCTTCATCCCTCCATCTCTCTTCCTATTCAATAGTGTTGTTGTGGCATAGATTTATTAAGATTAAACAAACCTGACATCTGTGACTCACAGGAACATAGTGTTTGCTCTAACCATGCAGAACATTATTATTTTGCAGTTTTTTTCATGTTGGGATTTTTAAAACATTCTACAGGGAGTGTCAGATTTCTTCCTCAAAGGGGAGGAAAAGAGGCATTACAGAGGTGATTTACAAAACAAGGAACAAGATTGTTAGTCTTCCTTTATCAAATGACAGACAACTCGTCTTGAAAATGGGTGGCTCATCTAACATACAAATGCAGAGCCAGTGGAACAAAAAAATAATATTTATACACACTCTTTTCAGAGAATTGTTTAATATAAAATCTAAAATGAAAAGAACCCCAAGCACCCACATCACACTTTGTGGCCACCAGAGCAGCGAACAGAAAACAGATCTTCTGGCTCCTAACCAAATTCCTGTTATTTTTATTGAAGCAGTGCCCAGAGGTCCTGGCCAGTTCTTGACTCTGGAGGACAGAGTCTCTCTGAGCACGTAGGCCCCCCAAGAGGCCTTCCAGAGCAAAAGAGAGAGGGCACGAGAGGCACCAAGACAAGCACAGAACAGGGAGAAGTTTGCACCCATCAGATAAGTACACCAGCTGGAGTTGATCAGTTGCTTTTCAAGTTAGATAGGTGAAAAAAGGAGAAGAATCCCTGGACCAGGCCACATCCTTCAGTACTGTCATTAGGCTGTCAGGGATGCGAAAACAGAATAGTGGCTGTGCAACTTCACTCATATGGACGCTTTTCTTAAAAGGAAGACAGCGGAGGGCAGTGATGCAGATTGACTGCGATAAGCCCTCAGCATCCTCCACCAATAGCTGGTTGGTCACCACATCTAACAGTACTTTATATATCACATTAAATCTTCCTTAATCAATTCTGCCTTCCATTTAGCAAGGAAACTGCTGTCAAGTTTGATCAATTTACATCCCATCCGATGACGCAACCACCACTATTATCTGGGATGGCAAGAAATTGTGTACAACTGGGCTCTGAAAACCAACAATTTTTAGACAGGCATTACCCACGTAACATACTGATGATACACAAGAAAACATATCTGTTTAAAAGCCAATCCTCTTCCTCCCATTTGTAACTGTAGAAGAGCATGTCAAAGTAAGCTTTAGCAGCACAGATACAAGGAATATTGCCAGCAAGCAACAACAGGTCAAACATCTACTACTCTGCAAGTGAGTCCCAGACTAAGCTGAACTCCAGAAGCAGGATGTAAAAAGATTCTTCTCTCTTTCTTGACAGTGACTTGAGCACTATACACAGCCTTTATCTTTGGCAGCAAAATTATATCAAGTGATTTAATACAAGGACATAATATTTTATCACCTGGGAATTATCTTCATTTTAGATACCGTAGCAATTTGTATTAGCAGTTGCTCAAAATCAACTAGTTTAACATGCTACAGCAGAATAAGATACCTCACTTCATGGGTAGAATCACACAACCTTTCAGCTGTTGTTGAACTGACACATGAATGCATGGTTCATCTCTTTCTTAGTGAGGCAGGACTAATATCCCAATGTAGCACCAATAAGGTCATTGGAAACACTTTAGATGGCAGCTTCCAGTTCTTTTCCTCTCTGTTCCCCAACTACCAAACCTTCATTATATTGCAAAGATTAAAGATACTGCCTGTCCTGTTACAGTAAGTGTCTTGTAAACACCAAACATTAACATATTATTACACATCCTTCTGATTATGAGCCAGTCAGTGTGCCACCCTGTGTGGAAGAGGAACTGGGCTGGGAACATGGGAGAAAACAATTTTCCTGTTTACCCAGCCTGCTACTACCAAGCAAGGTATTGACCCTTTCTGTGCTGGGCATATCCACCACTATGAGGCCTTGCATGGAGATGCCCCAGCATTTCTGTGTACATTTATGCCTGAGGCTTCCCTGGTAGACTGAGAAACTATTTCCCATGGAGGCTCACCAGTGCTGAGTTTTTCTTAACTGGAGCAACCTGGTTGATAATGCATGTTCTGAGGGCATCAATACAACTGAATACCAGACAAACAGAGTAGCCATGACTACTAGTAGTAAGATATGCACCCAGAAACATACAATTAAAAAATCACTGATGTTACAGCATCAGTCTGTAGTCCTATAATACACTCATTCCCTCCCTTCTCAGTTGTAGGAGGTTCAGGTCTCTACTCCACACCTTCTAGGAACAACAAGTAAAAGCTGCAACCCTTTTGGACTCCTGTTCAGCCACATCTCTGGGCATAAAAGATTGAAGACCTTTCTAGGAGAAGAAGTTTTGGTCCAACTGTTGTCCCATACACTGTACACTCACTAACTTGTACAACATGGACATACACTAGCCTCCCTGAGAGCAAGCCTTAAACTATTCCCTCAGGACATGAGACGTGTCTGTCAGAAATCACATTTGAGACCAGCTTCGTGAACACCATCCATTCTCATGGCCACAAGAACGTCCTTTCTGCTTTCATGCAGCACAGTGAAGCTGTAGCAATGAAAAAGAGGTCACCCAGCACATCGGATCTCAGGAAGACATGACCTACTTCGTACTCCAATAAAGTCCATAAAATTACAGCTATAGTAAGGACACAGTTGTGGCAGTCATCTCCACTAATGGGAAGGAGGCTCATTAAATGAAGGTCATGTCAATTATCTACAGCTAGTTTACATATGCAGTCAATTACCGTGCTGTACTATTTATTTCAGTATTTGTATTTAATGAGGATTGACCAGTTAATTGTTTTATTTCATTATTTTTAGTTATTTTAAGCAGAAATCCAGTAGCTTAACAGGTTGTATTTCCAGCAGACAGACCCAAGGAACAGCTGTGAACACGTACTTGCCTTTCTGCATCCCAATATGTGCCATGTGAGTTGAAATAACTTTCAGTAGTGAATAGATTCATGCTTTATTCTCCAGAAAGGAGTGTGTGGAGGAAGATAAAATTAGCAGCAAGTGACATTCGTTTTGTGCCTTGCCATTTTCTAAGATCTTTACACAAAAGTTCAATTTACTAAATACTACTGAATGCCACAGGCATGAGTTTCTGCTTTATGCATCATTACCAGAGTGTGTGAACAGATATCAAAATGGGATGCATGTCAGCACATGATTTGCAAAGACTAAATGTACTGAGAACAAATAGTATTAACCTTTATCACATGCATAACTGGATGTCTGACACACTCTAGTTATCCTTGAGGCTATTTATGCAGCAAACTATATAATTATTTTTTATTACTGCAAATAAAGCACCCACTCCCCAACACATATACATGCACACCCATATCCAATTTGTATTCTTGTAAGCTGGTGCTTCACGTCAGGAAGAATAAACCTATTTTATTTTTATTCTCATGTTGGTTTTCCCTGAGGTAATGAAATCTACTTAGTCTTAATGGCAGAGATAGCAGAGACTATGAAGTATTTTGAAGCCCAAGATAAACAGCAAGCAAAGTCACCAATAGTGTTAACTTTAACTACAACTTTTAGCATGAGAAATTTGCTTTTATCTTATGTTGCTAAATATTGTCTGTGGTACAGCTTCTGAGAGCAAAGAAACGCCAGCAATGACTATATTGGCTCTGGAAATCATGCATCTGTCTAAAGCACTAAAAGGCATTTTTTGTGGGGTTCCAAGGTTTTATCGGACTCTCTCCCCAATACATACAGAAAACACAGCTTCTGACAACCAGCGGTGAGAAAGAACCCAAAGAAAATAATGGCAAAATAATAACGCCATGACATCACAGTCCTGATCTTTCACAGAGCCGTGTATCAGTTTCCTACAAACTTTGCTCATACCTTTCTAGACACTCAAACAGCTTGCTTCAAAGCTCTGAGTGGGAATTCAGTTGCTTTAATGGGTGCAGAGAAGACTCATTGCAAACATGCTTATACTTAAATGGGCTAAGTGCAGGACTACAAGGTGTTCCCAGCACGTTCTCTGTTGGACAGATCTCAGACCCAGTCTGCCCTTACCTGTAAACAGGAAAGATGAGTTTTGATAGTATGTACAAGTGAAGAAATAGCAGACCAGATTCACAGATGGTATCATAGGTTTTCAGAGAGACAGTATCTTTAGAAGAGATGTGCAATATTTTTACACTTTGATAATTGGAACTGATTGTTGAGCCAGTGACATACTTACTGCCTTTCCAGCTGTTCATACAGCATACCACACTCAAGGCACTCAAACTGCACAGGAAGTTGTGATTCCAACTGTAAACAAAGAAACTTAGCTCCCAAAGGAGCTTGTGTGTGTGCCACCATTCATATCAAACACAGTATGCTTCACCACAACATTTTTTGCCAAAATTCCATGTTGAAATCCCAAGGTATGCAATAAATGTCCTCCACAAATAAAAGCACTACCAACAGGTTTATTTCTGCTTTTCAAAGTATCATGGGTAGAGTAACATGCTACACTTCTATTGCCATGTCAGAAATACTGTACAGTAGGGATGATATGTCTAAGCCCAAAACCTGTGCATTAGCAAATTCCAATTTCAAAACTGACTTCAGAAAACGGCATGAATCTTTTTAGCGTATACGTCAAGGTACGTTCATGCCATTACTGTGGTCATTCAGAAGTAACATTAAAGCAACCTCTGTGAAAGGAAGGTTCACCTATAGAATAGAGAACATACTCCAGCTCCGCAACATGAAACCCATGAAACCAATCCATTAAGTAATTACTGCATGCCAATCTGGCTCCTCCATGGGGGCAGATAATTACAGTTCTCTGAAATCATTTGCTTCAATAGCCACTAGAGCTTTATAAAATGCTAATTCAACCTGTGCGCAAAACAACAGTAAGGCAGAACCTCAGACCTTTGAGCAGCATCTGTGGTTTGTCTTCCATTTCACTACAGTTCTCTGGTATGAAACACTGCGCTGAATCATCACAGGACTAAGCTATTCTGCCAAGTACACACATGAAGCTCACACTGAAGTCAAGGATAATTGGCACCCGAAAGCAGGAACAGAGCAGATCGTGTTGCATGCAATCTAGTACGAGTTGGATCCCTTGAACAGTGACATGTGTCCAGCAGCCCTGGAACAGCCCAGAAGTTCCTGCACCAGTTGAGGCTGGATCTCATAGACTGCCTATAAACTATTGAACAGCATGTAAAGCATCCCACACATGCATCAGTTCTGCTGTAAGTGGCAGCTTCCTATGACCTATAGAACATTATGCACTCAACAGGAACATAAGTGAAGATTTGCCAAGGAAAAGCAATGGTTAAAAAGCATAATCAGATGGTGCAGTTACCAGTGGTTTGGGCAGGCAGTGTTTTCACTAGGGCGAGGGGACGAGAGCACGGGCTATACCTGCTGGTTGCAAGACTCTTACCTCTGCCAAGACCCTGACTGTGTGTGGCATTGCTGTAAGAGAATACCTTACTTTTAGCCATAGCCAGTACTTGAAATGCAGCAGATCAGTACATTGCGATGTGCATGAACCAGAAACCAGAAATGCTTGTTGTGAGAGCCCTGACAGGTATTAACAATACTCCTGCATTTGCCAGTGGTGTTTCAGTCATCTTTTGGCTGTCTGCCCGCATGTGTGGATTTTTCTTGACACATGCTCAGTCCAGCTGTCAGCACAGCATCTCCATGGAAATAATTTCCATACACAGGGCAAGGAATAAAAGCTTCCACTGAGGTACCAGAGCAGTTTCTGAGAGTATTCAAGTCCAAAGTTACATGGGACTAGAACCAAAGCAGAAGCAGAAATTTGTAGGTTTGCAAAGTCACCTCAATCAACATTAACAGAGTAATGAGGACTTTGTATAAGGATATAAGGATATGCTCATTGGGAATGTAATCCACTTCACTGGGCAGCCAGCCCTGCATGACTCTTGCTGTGACAACAGCTTTATCTTTGGAGATAACACTATTGGAAAATTATGTCAGTATGTTAACACAACTGTATTGAAAACACTTTGGCAAGAAGTGCTCTTTCACCACTGATATTTTACAATGACAACGCAGCTTACCACAGATTTCAAAGCATTATAGATTTCAGCTTTTTTTTCCACCTTCTAAGTGGTTTCATGTTGAAACAAGACTTTTGCACTTGCTATGGCTGGTACTCTATCCTTAATCTATTTAAAAAGTCTGGGGGCCAACTTCAACCAGATTCACTAGAGGGATACACAGGGTCACACTGTATAATCAGCATGCCAGTACCTGAGACCGACCCAAATAAACTTCTCTCCTCCTCCATCCTTAGGCAAACCCCAGCAGACTTATGGACTTACAACACTTTTTTTTGTATTTTTGCTTTCATTCCACAAGCTCCACAGAGGGAAGCGGTTTGGAATCACATGAAGTGGTAAGGAGGTACATCCGGCAAAGATGCAAGGGTTTGAAAACAAGCTTCATTAGTTGTACTGCTCAAGATACAAACATTTAATGGAACATATAGAAAAAAAAAGCCCCTGCAGTCTTACAGGAAAAAATAATTTATCCAAATCCTGCCTTCTCCCAGTTGTATAATGGTGTAATCTCTTTCACCAAGGAGTGTCACACAGTGATTTCTGTGAATTACATGGATATTAGGACCTTCCTTTCCCTAATTAAAAACGAAGTTACATGGTTCCTGACTTTTCATACTTGCCACCAGATACAACAGATTGTGGCATGATGGGAAATTATTTCCACAAAAATTACTGAAGTTCCTTGAAGCAGTAAGTTCCAGTGGACCTAATTCTGGTGGACACAGTCACTGCCTGGTATAAATCCACAGTGTTCTCATAGATTTATATCAGTTGCAAAGGTGACCCAGTATTTATGTGGTCAGAAAATCAGATGGGGTCAGAACCTAAACTATAGCTAATAACTGTATCAGAACAAAATGTGACAGGTTTCAGAAAAACAGCTTCCTCAGGACTCCTGAAGAATACATGCATATTTGGTAATACAGCTTAAAGAGGAAGGCAAAAAGCTTTCTAGGTGTGCAGGCTAGCTCCTCTCTTCCCTCACTGATATAAACACACAAATAGCCCAGACATGTCTACAAAGAGAAGTATGCAAAATCCAGCCCAACACCACCTAATGTTTCTCACTTGGGTGTCCTGTTTCATGCACAACCCCCTACTGAAGAAAGTGGCTTTGCTGCCAGCAAAGCACTGTTCTCGCTGTAAGAGCCCTTAAGCTCCAAAGGGTAGGGTTGTATATGAGATTTCAGCCATTACATAAACACGTCTCTAGAAAAACTTCAATACCTGTCCCTTCATGTAAGCAGATCCTACTATGCTGCAGGGAAGGACAGGTTCTCTTCTAATAGCTGGGGGTGGGGGAGGAAAGAGAAGGTTAAAGCAAGAAACATTAAATTACACAATTAGTCTTGGAAACAACTAAGTACTCTCCCTTTCCCAATTTCTCTACAGCATAACAGACTAGCTAGAAGTCACCATCTTATTCAAAATCAAAAGCAAACCTGTCTTATCAGAAAATTATTAGTAGTTACAGAGAGTAAAGAAGTTGCAAAAGCTAAGAAACATGGTACTTAAGCTGCTGTGACTCTCCAATTGTACACTTTTTGGAGAACATGCTATCAAAGCCTCCAAAATGCTTTGCAAACATTTGCAACATGCTTAAGTGAGGAGGAACCGCATCAGAAACCATGTTTTCCCTCTGGGTAGCCTAAAGCCCACAAGTATGTTAAACATTTTACCCCAGATTGCACAGCAAGTCACTGCTGAACCAGAGGAGAACAGGGGAGTTCTTGCTCAAAATCCCTCAGTTCAGCCACTACACAAAGCTGCCTTTACCATGTGTATCACACACATATTTTGCAAATCTCTCCGTGGCAATTCACATGTCTAACATAGAAAGATGCTGATTAAAACCTTAGGGGTATTACTTTGAATACATATGCTAGCTCACTTCCATCTGTGTCATTAATTAGTTCCTGACTGTAGGTTAACTATAGGGCATGTTGTCACGAGCCTAAGGTGGGCTGGCAGGAACTCCTGCTATTGCCATATGGCTTTTTGTTTCTTCTTTCATTCTTCAGCTTTTAGCCTCATGCTTCCAATTTGTGGGCTCAACCACTGCATAACAAAGACCAACAAGGAAAACAAGACTAGTGTTAAAATACAAATATTCTTCACCATTAAAACCTCTAAGTTTGATTTGAAATGCAACACAAGTTCCTACCTCATCCAGACCAGAGGCTGCTTTTACCTGCAGCAAACTTGTTATGAAATTTGGGAAAGACCTATTGTGATAAAGAAGTACTATTGCCCAAGTAGGTATTTACCAGCCCTACAAACACAAACCAGGCAGCTTTCCAGGTACCAAGGGTCATCATTAACTTGGATAAAATGGAGAAGAGCAAGGCTATACCTACTTGTAATATGGGTAGCAGCATCACTGCCATCAAAATAATAAAAGGAAAAAGGATGACTGAGTTCTGGTCATCTTTTTTTCCAATGCATCTCCACAGATCCATCTTTATGTTAAAATACCAATGGCTCAAGGCTGTCCTTAAAAACTGTGGGTCATGTTTTGACATACGCATGAACATGACAAATCACAAGATATGCAGAATGTCAGCAGTTCCCCTGTAGCCATTTTCTAGTAAGCACAATTTGAATACTAACACGTCTGGTGGTGCTTTGCGACTGAAGACTTGCTCCAAAGTGTTTAATTTAAAGTAGACACAGAAGTTATTTACAGTGTTTTCTAGGTCTCATTGCATACCTGTCCTTCCATTAGCTAAAGGCACGGGAAATGATATCCAAGCATAAGAGTCTATAAGTTTCATAACAGTTACAGGAATCAGAGAAGGTTAAAACATATAGAACCATTTCCATGTTGAACAAAATTGATTAAGAACTAGGCAATATGACTTCATGCTTGAGGCTTATGGACTTCAAGATGTTGCCTACAGGTTTGTCAGTCTCAAAGGTAGACTTCTTTGGAGGCTTAGACTTCTAACTAACTTCTTCTTAAACATTATTTCTGCCTTTTTTTTTTAATGGAGGCATGTGGAATCGACTCACTTATTCTTTTTCAACGACCTTGTTCACTGGTAACATTTCTCCTACTTTTGCAGTTGCAATGGCAAAAAAGTTTTGCACAGGGGACAGCAGAAATTTAGCATTAGTGCAGAATCAAGAGAGAAAAGGACTTAAATGAGTCTTTCAAGGAAGGCAGCTTTATTCCTTGTTTTAAATTCCTGTGCCAATCATTAACTTTTAAGGGGAAAACTAATTTTCAGACATCCTCTTGCTAGTCAAAAAATTTGTACATCTGTGAGAAGATGTAAAGAAGCACCTGCTTCTTCTCCTTGCACCATTTAATTGGCACCAATTTGCCAATGCCACACCAGTAAGTACTCTGCTGCTGTAATGACATGTGAAGCATCCTTCTTTGCCTCCCATAAAATAAAAACAATCCTTCACCAGTCTACAAGACATGAGCTGACAACAACAAAAAAAATCATGACATTGACATAAACGGTAGTGTTTATATCTGGGAAAGCAAAAATGGGGAACTTCAGATATATTTATTTCTAGTTTTGGTTCAACCCATTAAAAAGATAAAGGGTGGTCATGATGTTCAGAAGGACAGTCATAGCTCACCAGTTTCCTGGCATGGGTTCTGGTTAAGTCACTCTTGCCAGCTTGAACTTGTTATTGAATTTGCTTCCTCCTCACACTGGCTCTCAGTACAAATTCTATCAAACAGCATTTTTCTCTCGGCATTTACAGCTCAGTCAAACTGGATTATCAACTCAGAAGGAATGTAAACAGCAAGTGAAGATCCAAGTCTTAATGGAGGCAGCCAGCAGGCAGAATTACCTAGAAATACTTCAGAACAAGTCCTGTCACTCATCCCAACAGTATCCATACACTTCTGTGGTACAGTGACAGCTATGGCTAAGGGGAAAGGTTGGTTTTACTAATCCAGCCTTTCAATAAAGTTTAGATTTCATTTCTTTTCTTCTCAGTGTCTCATGTACTGAACACTCAATGAGAGCACCACAGCCATTGTAAAGATGGATAAACTAAACCATATGGATACTAGATGTTGCACCAAGCTTAAAAAATAAATGGCATAACAGACTAAGGAATCCAGAGATCATAACCTTTAATTTCTTGATCGAGATGAAACAGCTTTTCTCCAGGAGCCATTATGTTTAAAGAAAGCAGTGTTTAGATCACATTAGATAAGGCACAATATGCACTAGAATTAGCAAAAGATTAAGCTTAACTCACTTTTAAAAGATATGTAGTAGAGGATTCTGGGTCGAGTCTTTTACATGCTGAACTAATAAAGAGCATATAACAGCATTTTGCTCAAGGTTTTGCCTAGTTCAATTTTTTTCCAGATTCCTCCTTCTATGCTACATTCATGCAAAGCCTACTTGTAACTCAGCTCACATACCGGAAAGGCTGAGACTGATGTGGAACTCCAGTGAGCCAAGGATAATTTTTGAAACTCTAGTTTGGTATTACAGCTCTCATGCACCCTGATATAAGCAGTTTGCAGTTGCCTCCTGACTTGTGGCAAATATCCCTGAATCATAGTGCCTAAGTTTCCCACAGGAAAATTCTGTTCCCTCAGAAGTTTTTGATTAAACTCTTATCCCAACATAATTTACACTGACAGACTTCAAATATCTTAGGAAATTTAAAAAACCATCACCTGGAAAGTTATACGGTACATGCAATTAACTAGCAGTTCGCATTTTCAGGGCTCTGTGAGAAGATGTTCTCAACTCTAGGTTTAGTTGTGTTGGCTTTCTTATTCCACTAGGCATTTGATACCTGAGAGCTAGCAGTTATTATAAAAGCCCCAAAACATACTGTGTCTCTAAAAGGCAAACAAATAACTGAACATGAGATTATGAATTCAGGGGGTAAAAAGGCTCATTGTTTCCCTCTGTAATCAGTTCCTCGCAAATTAAGTAGGGAACACTGCTTCTCCCTCAAAGGCAGAGGAAGAAACTGCTATAGCAGGTTGATGTACAAACCAAAAAACCAAGAAAATACTAGTGTATTTCATGTTGTTAGATTTGAGGTAGCAACAAATAGCTACATATTCAACTTAACTTTGATACTTAATTTTTAAATTGAGAAAATTCTGAATCTAGTGAAACCAACCTAAAGGCTGCTGAGTTGACACATTTGGGAAAATCAGAATATTTATTCTATTCCAACAAATATATACTAAAGGACAGTTCCTAACAAGTAGGCTTCAAAGATGGGATAGAGAACAAACCTTCAACCCAACTCAAATCCTTAAGGGACTAATTCTACATTGCATATTATTAGTGTAGGCTTTACAAAGCCTATGAAGTCTCAGCAACAGCTGTGCAAAACCCATATAAATTTGACTTGCAAATACTTCTTTAGGTGTAGTATAAATTAAATCAGCAACTGATTTACTCCAAGTGATGCTTCTTTGCTTACCTATTTAAGCCACACAAGAAAGACTGTATAAAATTTAGTTACCTCCATTGCTAGAACAGGATTCACAGGTAATCATCAATTACAGGGCTAAAAAAGGTCTGCACTCATATACTAAATTTAAACTGTGGAGTAAGGACTGGGATTAACTCATTTTAATGGTGCAGGCTCCCTTGCCAGAGACAGCCCGAGCAGCCTATGTGGTTCGTCCATCTCTAGGTGGCAGTAGCTGCTCAGATTTTGAGATACTGTAAGATGCTTATCTCAAATTTAGCAACCAGTATCCTTCCATCCTCCTAGAATTGCCTTTCCTAACGTGAAATGTGACCCCCTCCCCCATTTCTTCATAATTTATAGTAGTCTGTAGCTGAGTCACAAGGATTTCTGCATTTTCCTAACCAAGTACACAAGAAAAGAAATGAACTGCCAAAGGATTGAGGTAATTTATAGCGTAAAGCATTGAGAGCTTCCAGTCGATCAAAGGACTCAGAGAAACAAATATAAGAACAATCATGCCTTCTGTTCTCTACAAATGCCACGGCCAGAAATAACTGTCCTAATTAACTGGTTTCAGAAAATGACTTCTCTGAAAAATACAATATTCTTACCAAGGAAAGTATACAACTGCTACAGCCTTATGGCAGCTGTCAGCAGGGCATGAAAAATCACTAAACGAAGTTTCCTTTTGCTTCCTCTGGTTGTGCATAGCACTCTTCTTTAGACAGCTGTATCCATTCACGATGCCTACATGATGCTGTAATGGGACATTGTGCTACCACTAGTATCAGTGTTACCAAGAATTACAATCATATCAGGTCAGTTTCATCCCAGCCAACCCTCTGTTCACTAGTTATAAAGGGTAGACATCGTACCTGAGATGAGGTTGGCTTTTTTTTTTTAAGACTGTTGCCTGGTCAGTCATGTCCATGGCATTTCCAGTATTTCAGACTGTTTCATGTTCATTGTTGCTGTTGGGTATAGCAGTTGAACTCCACCGGTCTACAGACACCTGATAATTAGGTCCTGAATGTTGAAAAGGAGGAAAGGCTAAGCCTGACCCTACAGGTCACCTACACTTTACACAAGACTGTTTGCCCTGTTCTGCATGGACAACTCCTGCAAACAGTGTTCCTCACTGGACTGGCTCAGCACCCGGAATTGATAACACGCAAGTTTAACGTACCATGACAGAGTTGCCTGTATGCACTGCACAGCAAAATCTGTTATTTATTGTTTGTACTACAAGAGCATTGATGAGTTCTTGTTGGGTACCAGAAAGAAAGGCAAAACTGTCTCTGCCTCAAAGAACCTGCAGTCAAAGATAAGACTGAGTAATAGGGGGATAAGGAAACAGTAAGATTTGTGAGTGGACAGACAGAGGACACAGCCTACCAGCCCCATCCCAACTCAAATATCAGGCAGTTCACTCAGTACACACCTGTGCTGCTTCCTAAAGGTGTATCACAGCATACAAGAGTTGTTACAGAACCTTCCCAACTGGAACTAAAGACAGTAGGTTATTGGTTAACACTTTATTTCAGCAATACACAAAAATAGCTTAGCTTCAGTGCCTTTAAAAGCTTGCTTTTAAAGGGTGTTTACAACTAAGCATTACCAAGAATGCCAGTGCATGAACTGATCTAAGAAATGATTGAGAGTTTCCCAATTAAGCGGCATTTCAGCTGTTTAAGAGAAACCAAGTGCTCACAACATATGCTTGAAAACAGGTCAAGACAAGTTAGCAATTAACCTATTAAAAGCACATATCCTTCTCTAGTGGACCCTCCAACAATTCACACAATGCCTAATGTGAGATTTCTAGTGTAGGCATGGGGTGCATTCTTAGAACTTTTCAGCCTTTTATACAAACCAGGAAGGCAAGTATGAGAAATACCTTTTTTTTTTTTTTTAATAGGACCGTACTTGTTACACAAGTCACTCAGTAGTTTCTCCTCTTCATGCAGTGCTTACCCGTAGAAGGGTTGAGAGGGTCTCCTACTTCCAAGTTTCTAGTGACCTGCTTTTATATGTGCACTCCCTCAGAGAATTTTTATCTGAGCAAAATGTGCAGCTTCTTGTGTTTTCCTTACAGCAACAGCAGAGTAAGAGTTGCACAAAGTGCTACAGCTACTGCAAGGACTTTTAAGTGCAGCCACTTTCAGTTCAGCACTATCATGTATACAAATGCAAAAAGCAAAAGCACAGAACCTTATTTTCCCCTATATTTTTTTCACATGTTAACGAGTCTTTAAAAACCTTTGCATCTGTGCACTACATTTTGTAGTATTCCAGAATATTGCAGTACTTCCCAACCACTACTGTTACAACATAATGCCTTGGTGCTTAAAAGCATGCTGCTTGAAGTTACACTTTTTTCACTTTAGTCTTACTCCATCCAAGATAAAAGTCCTTTCCCATCTTCCTCCACCATTATATCTGGATTAATCAGATAAATATTCTTCATCTTTCTGACCTGGTTTACCCTGATTTTACAGCCATATAACAACAGGATCTACCCTGCAGTTCCGGAAAGCAGACAGCACTTGCAACATGAACAGAAGGCACGCTGTTTACAAATGGGTTTTCCCAGACAAGGTTCAGTGAAGCTGAACATTAAGTGGTAGTACTACAGCAGAAAATACATATTTTAGAGTTGAAACAGAGTTGTTGCTTTACTCTGAGACCCAGGTGAGGGACTGCACTCATTCCTGCAGAACATCACTGTCTTCTCCCTTTCCCCGGGTCTGTTTACACAGCCAGTGCCCTGGAACTCTGCGCACAGGAAGCCGTAGCATCCCCCTGACAGCTGCTACCTCCTCTCACATGCCAAACTACAGGATTCGCAGCATGCATGAAGCCAAGAGCATCCCCTCTGCTTACGTTCTTCTATACCCACACTAACTCTGGGCCATCACTGGGGTTGAGTGTTCACTTGAGGGCTTGCAGACAGCAATACAGCTTTGTAAGCAGAGCCTTTGATTTACACGAAAGCACTACCCAACACAAAAGACCAGGCAATATGACGATCTTCTTACTTGGGACAGCCACCCTTGTGTAAACAGAGCAAAGTCTTCACTTTTGTGACCAAAAAGCCATTAAAACTTGGTGATGTTAAAGTTCTTCCTGCCCACAACCAGGCAGCTCATTATTCAGCCCTTTGCTCATATCTACAGACAAGCAAGGAAATTCATTTTATCTATTTATCACCATGAATTAAAGATTACAGAAATACTGGCTGAAGAAAAATGTATTGCCAGGATAGATTCTTTGCATTCATTAGAACGATGTTACTAGAAACATAAATAAGTAATAACTATTGATCTTGCATAACCTCAGAACAGCAAACTACAATAAACTGAGAGGAAAAGGACATATCTTAACTGGAATGTACAAACCAAGACACCAACAGCACCTCTTAAAAACAACCAAGCAAAGCAAGCGTGGCCCACAGCTGTAACACCTCATGCTTTTAATCCTAGGGGAAAAAAGAAAATCTGTGGGACAGGACAAGGTTTCCAAAGTATTAATTAAACCTCTGCCAAACAAATTTACCATTTAACCCCAGTTTTTTTCTGGGTGAAGGCGCGTCTGACCCCCCAGTACGAATCCACAGGCGGTGGGTCGAGGCCAGTCGCTGCTCTTTCCCAGGCACCGACACCTTCAGCCGCTCAAGCCGCCGGACTCCCTCTTTGCACCGCCTTCCATTCCCTCCCGGCGGCACCCGGCGGGCTTCCCGCGCCCGGCGGGTGCTGGAAGCGGGACAGGCAGAGGAGAAGGCGCCCGTGGCACCGGATCCCGGTGACGGTGCCCGGCATGCTTCACATTCCAGCGACGGTCCAGCTTCAACAAGTGCATCGCGCCCCTCCCTGACGGCACCTCGGCCGCCAGCGCCGGGCAGCGCCCGGCCCCGGCCCTCCCCGGCCGCACGCCGGCCCTCCCTCCCGCACGCCGGCCGCTCCACTCCGCTCCGCTCCGCGCCGCCCGCCCCGCGGCCGGGCCGCCCCGCCGCCGCCGCCGCCGCGCAGGGAGGGAGGAGGCCGGGGCCGCCGCCCCGCCGCGCGCCCGCCGCCAGGGGGCGCACCCCGCCGCCCAAGGGCCGCCCGCCGCGCCCCGCGCAGGGCGCCCGCGCCGCCGTCGGGGAAGCGCCGCCGGGTCCCGCGCTCCGCTCCCCCTCGTGCCGCCGGGAGCGCGCTCCTGCTCCCGCCGGCCCCAACAAAAGCCCCGCCGGGCACCGGCCGGACCGACAGGTGCGGGAACAAAGGGGCGCGGGGCTGCCCCGGCCCTCCCCCGCCCTTAACCGCTCCCCGACGCCTCTCACCGGCCAGCGCCCGCCCAGCCCCGCAGCCACCCGCACCCCCTGCCCCCGGCCCCTTAAGTTTCCTGGCGGGGTGCCGCGTACCTTGTCGTCCACACAAAGCCTGTCCGGGTCTCCTCCGGGAAGTCACATCCTCTCCCGGGCGCCCAGTCCCACCGACCGCCTCCCGCCGCCTCGACAACACAGGCGGCGTCTCAAGTGTCTCATCAAAGCTTTATGAGGGGCGGGAGGGCAGCGGAGCCGGATCCCCCACTCCCGCCGCCCAACCGGAGCCTCCTGGCCCAGCCCCACGCCTTCTCCTCGCCGAGCGGCTTCGCCCCCGGCCAGCGGCTGCGGCGGCCGTAGGCACCGCGCTGCCCCGCTTAGAGCCTCCGCACCGCCTCCCGGGCCCGCCACCGCCCCCGCCCCGCCCGCCCGGCCCCGCTCCGCTCCCCTCCGCTCTGCTCCCCCGGCGCTTCCCGAGCGGGGAGCGGGGCGGGGGGGTGTCGGTCCGCCCGCGGCGGGATATTGGTTTACTCCGCCGGGTATTAAGCAAGCCCGATCCATTTAAATATCGCTCCCGCGCTGACCTCTCCGTAGTTCGCCTATTAAGAATGCAATCAAGATAATAACAGGCATTGCTTATTAATGAGCGCCTCAGGTAACGTTACACCGGTGACTTTCTGCAGGCGCCCAGCGGGAGCTCAGTCCCAGCGGTCCCGAGGCGGTTCTGCCCAGCCCGGGACCGGGACGGGACCGGGACCGAGACTGAGACTGAGACTCAGACCGACAGCGGGACCGCCCGTCGCATCAGCGCCCGCCGGCGGAGACAGGGGCGGCCGCGGAGCCCGGGAATCTCGGGCGAAACGCCCTGCTCGGCTCTGCCCGGCCGCCCGCAGGGTGGATTCTGTACCCCCTGACAAAAATCTGTTTGGCCATCTCCTCCTTCTGCGCGTGCAGCAAATACAGTAAATTATTGATAGTGGAAATTGAATGGTGGAGGCAATAATGGTATCCCCTGATTGACTAGCTCCATTTGATCTTGGTAAAGACAGAGAGATGGCACGCTCCCTGGCTGGGCTGGCTGCGGCAGGTGGGAGTGCACGCGTGTGCTGGCGGGGGCACAGCACCTTGTGCCACATCCCACGGCAAGAGCCAGCTGTGGGAGAGGCACTGGCTTCACTCCCTTCCTGACATGTGCTGTGGTAGCCTCACCTCTTTCCTTCCCTCTTCTCTCACAGGCAAAATTGGAAGCAGTTGATTTTCAGAAGAAGATAGTGCAACTCTTTTATGAATCTGTTAAAACACGCGTTTTTCTACACCTCAAAGCATGCCTGCCATCTAATTGCAATTAATGCCAAAGGCACATTCACTCCACGCACTTGTGAAAATTTATTTATACTAGGAGAAATGTGTGCAACTCATTGCTGCCCTCAGACAGTCTGATTGCCTGTGTGCTTTTGCTATGAAACACCTGCATTGATCAGTAAAGTAAAGAAAATAACCCAGGTGTTTGAAATTCGAGTACACCCAAGGCCTTCCATATAAATCAGCTTTTAATATATATTAAAGGAAAGATTCCTGGTGGTTAATAACCTTTGCAGCTTTAAGAACTTTTAAAAAAATCATGCTTAAGTACCACATCACCATCCTTCTGGCATTTGGGGGTTTAGTTTCGCGTGGTTGAACTAAAAATGTCAGCGAGTATGAAGACAGTTCTGCCTCTTTTGTCTCAGTGTTTTCCAGTCCAAATCTACCCAATTTACGAGAAAGGAGACTTTGAAAATGTCTTCACTAACAGCCTGGGCCTGAGGAATCATGTCCAGCTCTTGTTGGCTGATGGATAGTCACTAATATAGGTAGCTCTTCAGGCCAAGTCCTGCTCTGCTATTTCTGTATTATTCAAATTCTGCCTTTAGGGATATATCAGCCATTCCTTTTCCCACTCTAATATACCAATATAAGTTTATATCTCTCAGCAATAATTGGGTGGATGTTCCAGAGGTATTTCAAACACATGATTGTACCTGGAACTTGCTAAGTGAATGTGTGCATTTTATTTATCTGTTTTAGACTTTGCTCCACAATACCATTTAACTTTCCAGATACGACTGTACCTGATTTCACTAAGGCAGCATGTTTTCAGCACCTTTTTGCACAGTCATAAAACAGCACAGTTTCAATATTCTGTGTTTATAAGATGATGCCTGCAAGTATTTGGATGATCTACCAGGCAAGTTAAACAGTAGCAGGAGAGGCTACTTTAATCAGCTGTAATGTAATACATTACACACTTGTTTTTCCTGGAGGAAAGACTCTTCTGCTAGTACACTAGACATGCAGATGGGCAGAAGCAAGTATCATGCTTTAGAAACACTGCTGGCTTTTTCTCAGGAGTGAAGGAGAAGGGATATACTCTGAAAAAATCTGCTTGCAATCAGAACAAGTTTTTTAATTTTGAAAAGGAAGCATGTTACGTACTGCCTGACAAGACCTCACTCTGTGGTAAGTGCTTCAGCTCAGCTCTGCTAAGAACATAGGAACCATTAATTCCATGCAACCATGAAATTGCCATTTTTCTCTGCTACAAAAATGCTGCCTTTTGCATTAGTGTAGAGATTTTCCCGGGGAAGAGGTGTGGTCAGAGAGCTGCTGTTTCTTGCTGGTATAATCAGCCCTTTGGGCATTATTAGCAGCCAGTGCTTGATTACTGGGAAAATGAAAAGTAGTGTAAATAATTACTTGTTTGGATTTTTAATGCACATGCAAGCTGGGCTCCATATTTTTCAATCAGACCCTGACTTCCAAGAGAATTTTGTATGAATGAACCCCAAAAAATTGGGTCTTCAAGGTATTCGTTTGTGAAGCAACTGATAGTCCTCACATGGAATTTGTGGGATACACAGGATGCAAAGATCAGCCATCCTGATGTTTTCTTGGTAGACCCAAAAGGAGTTCTCTCTTGTTGTGTCTGAAAAAAGACATCTTCCAGCCTGTCTCAGGAGCAGCTATGTTTCCCCCATTTGGATTGTACAGATGTCAGAAGTAAGAGGCACTTGAAAGGAAAATCACACCACGATTGCATGGGGAAGAAAAGGGCAGATAGACCCTTTTCTGGTGGTTTCAGATAATTCAGTGTATCAAGCCTCTTGGTGTTGTCACAGTATGCCCACTTTACAGCATTTACCTTGGAACCAAGCGTTTTTTCTATACATGACTAACTAAAATTATTTTTTGCATACACAAATCAATCTTCACTCTTTTCTAAACAGCAGCAGGGAAAGAGTATGAGTTGTCAATCAACAAAATGTTGATTTATCCCTGCAGTAATATTGCTTGCAGGAGAGTAAGACCATTGCTTTTTGCTCAATTCAATTTAAACTGTAGCATAGGCACTAATGATTCTGTAGATACTATAAAGAAGAAAGCAGAAGCACGCACATCTGGTTTCTGTCTCAGTGGAGGTTATGCATTATAGTGATTGATGTACGAGGTCCAAATTTACCGATAAACTAATTATACGATAAAGTAGTTTGTGGGGCTCCTAAATTCCCCCATTGCAATTGTAAGAGAAGCAATAAAAAAGTCAGTATTTGAAAAGAGTAACATTCTTAAAAGGTCCATAGTTAGACAAAAGGTAACGGGTGATTGACTCTCCCCTCCCCCAAACTGTGTTTTTACTCTCCCCATTTTATTCACGTAGTATCTTGACCTGTTTTTGAATGAGAAAAAGGTCAAGAAGCTACAATTTGGAATGCTTCTCACTTGGCTGTCAGGAATATAAACTAATCCTGACTACAAAAAGGACAACGCTATTGATGTACTTGGGTTTTGATGCTACAGGTTTTTTTCTGTTAAAAATTTTAATTGGCTGAAGTCAGTTCTTATATCATTACAAGCATTTTATGTTTAATTATGTTTATTCATGTTTCCTAGTTACCTATATTTGCTATTTTTTTCACATTAAAGGAATGGAAAATTAATGGAAATAAACTTTTCCAACTCAAGTAATGCTAAAAATTGCAATGGATTATATACACAAGTTATATACACAACCAGGGTTGCAGACATGGTGCATTTGTAAGATGACTGGGCTGTGTTGCCGCTCTACAATGATTCAGTGATCGCAGCACACACAAGAGAGCCCCTCATGCTCCACACTAACATCGGTGGCACTAGAAAAACCTCAGCATCTTTGAGGATCACAGCCAAATCCTGCTTAACTTTGTAAAATCTTTATATTGTAGAGGCTTCGGCTGAGTGAGATGATGAGAGAAAGATGGTGGTGATCACTTCCCCAGCCTACCCCTTGCATCCAGGGGTTGGCCAAGCTGTGGCCACAGGCTCTCCTAGGCATCAGTGTTGTGTGTTAATGCCCTGGGGTTGGTGGTTCTTGGCTCTCATAACCTCGAGGTTTACATTGTGTTCAGCTTACAAAGAGTTGCTGTTGTTCTGGTCTGCAAGCGCTTGCTGGGTGACTAGAATATACCCTGTGCCTTAAATAGTGCAGTGTAGTTGATCTCAATTTCAAGCATAATTTCACCTTCAGTGAACAACATTTTTTAAGAGGCCTTTCAGCCTCATTTTAGCAGGGAAAGTATTAAGCGAAACAGCAAAGATGGGAACACAAACCCAAAGATCTTTCATTAGACATGGTTTGTAGGCTGCATGTACACGGGATAAAGCAGGAAAACCTACTCTTTGAATCACAAGCACCAAAACCACAACATTTTTCCTGAAGAAAATACCACCTAATAGCTCAGAATTGCCACCCTGCAGCTACAGCAAAAGTGATTTTAAAACTCTAGCAAACAATTAAAATAATTGGTTTCTTCTCATGTCTGCTAGAGGTATGCCAGCTTTCCATCACATGGCAGGATCTGTACCCTGAATCTTGTCCCACGCCTTCCAGTCAGGGATTTCAGCACAATTTATGTGCATGAAACCACCTCTCTAACAGAGTTCTGTGGTAGGTGCAGACTAGCCTTTTGCAAACAAGGAAATGCATGTGTCTATTACACATAAATCTATTAAGCTGCTCATGAACATACTTGTTTGGTGAGCACGCCAATTCTGGATTTGTTCCTTGCCACCGCTCATATATTTGTCTCTACTGGCATCAAGTGTTGTAGAAATAGAATGTGTCATGTGGCAATTGCCACATGCAATGATGTGCACAGACACACACATACGCACAGACAAAACCCTCCCCATCCAAACCTCTAGGCTTTTCTTTTGGGGTTTTGCATGAACTCCATGCACTGTTTGGACAGTGGGACTCCTAAACCACACATGAAATCCCTCTTCCCTGTGCTGAAGGGCTGGGGAAGCCAGGAGGATAATTCGCCCTTCATTCTGACACCTGGCCCCATGGCCAGTGTGCAGCCATGCCAGGCTTGCCCCACGCTGTGGGGTGCAGGACAGCTGTTGAGGATGGTGGCACAGAAAAAAAGGTGAGAACGAGAAACAAAAGTAAGGAGCAAATTAATCCAACCCAGCAGAAACATTAAAAGTTTGGTTTGTCATTCCTTGATGCTTCGACATTCACTAAAACTAGCAATTCATCTCCTGAGTGTCTCTGCCTTACTGCTGTTGTTTTGGAGGCATTAAACACCCATTACCTGAGCAGAGAGCAAAGTATCTGGGTTGTGCCCAAGAGTATCCAGTGTACCAGGTGTCTGGCGTATGGTGCCTGAGCCTTCCTCACTCACACCTGACCTTCCTGCTAACAGCCCAGCCAAGGCTCCATCACAGCAGACAGAAAAGAGGGCATGGTACAACAACAACAATAACAAAAATGCAGACTCTGAGGGAGCAGCAGACATGGGAAGGGAAAAGAAGATCCCCTCTTCCCCAAAGAGGTTGTGTGTGATTCCTTGGGATGGTGGAAACCTGAGCCGAGTGTGGAAAGATTAGATGGCTGGAGATGCACTCCTGTGACGAATCAGGCCATTGGAGCTCTATGATTAAAGAAGATCAGAAAACTGTCGGTGCACTTGTGGGTGAAAGGTGTTGGGATTGACTCATCTCTCCTTTCCTCTAAGTATTCAGTGGGTTTCAATTAGATGCAATATAGTGGACTATTTTTAATATTTAAAGGGATCAGATTCCAGGGGGTTTATAAACTTAGCCAGGCATTTTACTAGAATAGGTATATGCCTTACCAAACCCTCCTCAGTGCATAACTTTGGAGAGCTTATTTTGAGTGTGTCCTAAAAATAAGCAAGCCCCAAAATCCCAGGTCCACAGCCCTGTGAATGCTCTTTTGTAGTTTATTTCTATTTAAGCAACTAAAATCTCCTCTGACATCAAGTTCAAACACTCCACTCGCCAGGTGCAGCAGCTCAGCAATATTGCACGGAGAGTGATGGGCGATAAGAGATCCAAAGCAAACAGTCGGGGAGGGGAGATGGAAGATGGTGTTTGGCACCAGGGCCAGTAGCTGTTCCGGGGTGCCCACCACCCACAGGGTCCCACTCTGGCCAGGAGCTGGCAGGAGGAATCCTCCTTGGGTACACAGAAATCCTTGGGAATGAAAAGCATGTGTAAACATTAAATAGTTCTTCTGGCTCTCCTGCCCTTCAGGACTTTCATATTAACATATTTTACACTGCACTTAGATAGTTGTCTTCATCTTCCCAAAGAGGTTAAGGTACTTTGGCTCCATCCTTTTTCAAAGCAGAGAGCCACATCAATAGTTTTAACAAGCTGATATGTTTAAAGATGAATTCAGGATATTTTTTCTTTAAATAGTGTATTGAACTATTTCACCTAAGAAACAAAACATAAGAGTTCAAAACATTTTCTATGTTAACCACCTAAAGCATTAAAGAGAGAAGTATCTGCAAAACAGTAGATATTTTTGTTAATTGCACACTAAAATTATCACTGCAGCAATAAAAATTAAAAAGAGTCCTCAAAATGAAACCCAGACCCCATCATGTTCTCCTCCTCCAGTTACTGTGACTTGTGGCTCAAGAAACAAATACTGGATTAGTCACATTAAAGCAAAAATTTCCCTTGACTAACATGTTTCATTTGTATGGTGTCATTTCTGTTTATTGAATACTTGAGATTGTTAATCCTTCAGTAATTTAATGACTGGAACCACGTTGTGTGTAAACTTTACTACATTCCACTTTGGAGATTAATAGGCAGCCATGTGTCTGTCCAGGAGTTTTCACTTGTCCAAATAAAAGGTACGGTCTGTTCATCTATGGTAGAGGGGTGCCCAGGTGGCATGTGAGCACTGACAGCAGCAAGAGTCATTATTGGGTTATGTACTCACCTATTCCTCAGGGCGTGCTAATACACAGCAAAAGATGCCAACAAAGAGGGTGCTGTCCTCACTTCCTCTTTCCTTCCACTGACACCCAGCCCCAAAGAGCAGGAATTGCACAGGGGCCATTATTACTCTGCATTGGCCAGATGAAATTATTTCATTGATGTGCATGGCAGAATTGCTTTAAATAGTAACTAGTGCCAGGTCAGCTGTTTTTTTGGTACTACTATTAAAATATTATTTTCCTCATCACTAGTACAGTATGGGGGTAATTGGATGCATAGCTGGTTCATCTACAGCATGTGATGTGCTCAGACTATCATTTATAGATGCAGAGAGACGGGAACAAAACATAGGATGGATGTATAA
Source organism: Lycocorax pyrrhopterus obiensis (assembly GCA_014706295.1). Classification (NCBI taxonomy): domain Eukaryota; kingdom Metazoa; phylum Chordata; class Aves; order Passeriformes; family Paradisaeidae; genus Lycocorax; species Lycocorax pyrrhopterus. The sequence goes on from JACSVZ010000007.1 coordinate 3,313,314, forward strand.
CTACTTGGGAATTCAAAAATCCTGAAATATTGATTCAGAAAATCAATACAAATTTTAAGCTATTTTAAAATAACTTTCCTCACGTTCTACACCATTTCTCAAATGGGAAAACATACTGGTTTCTCTGCCCCAGCCTGCACAAGGTCAGGGTGGCTCTTGAGGGGTGGTTGGGCAGGAGCATCCAGCAATGGAGACATGGCCACCACCACAAAACCCATGTGAACATAATCTTAAGCAGGAGGAAAGAAATCCCACATTTTCATGCTCAAAGCCCCTGTATTTTTAGGGTTGGATACGACTCAAAGAATACCCAAGTAAAATCTACCCCTGGCTTTGGCAAGACATTTAGTGGAGCCTTGGTAGTTCAGGACTTGTGCCATCAGAGTATAAATTCATAAACAACATAATATACATTTATTTTCTGGACAATGTTTATTTTTCATGTAGTTTATACATCTGAAACATAAATGCTTACAAGGGAGTGTTTTAAACACCTCTTTGTATTTCATTAGTTAACGGTTTAATCTGCTATAATTTATTCCAAATTGCAGTTGTACTATATGGCCTCCTGGTGCCTTTACTTATTTGAACATAAACACCACTGAAGTCAGCAGGAATGCAAAGTTTTGAAATCAGAAGGGAGCCAAATGCTAGATTTTCAGCAAGGACTTTGCACCAAGGCATTAAACCCCTTATTTTAGACTTTTGTTATATTTCTGTTTGATGCTTTACCCTGCTACGTGCTCCAAGCAGAATCATTTTCCCTTACAGGCATGCATAGCTTCTTCCCCTTTGGTTTCTTAATTTGGGTTAGATCCCGTAATATGAAAAATATACTCAGATATTGCACCTAGAGCACATTGATGAGACCTAAAGAGCTCTTCTGTGAAGGGAATTAAGATCAAAAAGAATGTGGAATTTAAATATTCAACATTTCTTCTTGGATATGAAACAGAAAAATTGTTTTGATGCAAAAGTTCTTGTGACAGAATACGTTACTTAGATTCTGAGACCATATTAGGATAAAATGGCTTTTTTATATAGGAATTGCACTCCTTCATATGGAAATTATGACATTTTGTCTATTGCCTCTTACTACAAATGTTTAAAGAATCTGTTAAAAATATTCTTTTACTAAGCTGTATCAAGATAAAAGAAAGTAAATAAGAGCCAGTACAATTTCCAGGCTTATTTCTGATTAGTTTCTTGATTTAGACCCTGTTATCCGCCAGAAAATCGCACCAACTACCAGAGTTGTGGAAGCTTAACTGACAACACAGTTTATTTTGCAGTTTGGGTTTGCTGTGCTTTTGTCAGAGCCTCACCCTCACAGTAAATGAACATTGTGTTAATTCCATGAACTGATGGGCTTTACAGAGACTCAGGAAAAAAGGCTCAGCCTGAGTGCTAACACAAATGAAAGACAAGCAGATGAAATACACATTCTCATTGTCTGACAAACTGGTACTAGACCTCCATCTAAATTCAGCTGATTGATTTTTAACTAACCATTAATCTTTACTAACACAACACAAAATGCATGGACTTGGAAGGCGGTGGACAGCTTCCCTCATCAAGGCTTCAGATAAAGCCGGGCAGGACACGCTTGCAGATGGCTGAGGGATTGCCAAACTAGCTTGCTGGGAAGGTAGACCTTTCACCCTGTGCTCTTCCATACTGGGCAAGACTCATGGCGATTCCTATTCCATCCAAGCACTGCTTCCCTAATGTGGGCCAGCCTGCGCCTGCCAGGACTCCAGCACTATCCATCACTTCTGGTTGCCCTTCATCTCGGGGTGCTCACACACCTCCCATAGGGGCCCACAGGAGCCCTGCAGGGCTTCCCTGCAGGGAATTTCTGATGCTAATTACAGCCTCAGGCAGCTGTCACACAATGGCCTCTGGTGGCTAAGGAGGTGAGTCAGTACATTGTTTTGGTCCTACCCTGTTTGGTCCTACCCTTTGGTCAAACCTTGGACAGGCTAACGGATCCAAAAGAAAATAATTTGGAAAGGTCCATCATCTTTGGCTTTTCTCCTGACCTGAAGTGTATGCCTCACATTAGTCTGAATTTCTTCCCTATTTTGTCTGGAAAATCCCTACAAAAAATGAACAGGAAATTCTGGCCATTTCAAATTAACTTTCTAGGTTTGTCTTTTTAAGGACTTAGCCTCTTGTCAGATGTTTTGGCTTCCTTAAAATTTGGGACCCAGCAAAATTTTCTTTAGGGACTGCTGCAGAAATACTTTGATGGGAAAGTAGATGATAAAAATAACTATTTGGTGCCAAAGGCAGTAGACTGGGAATTAAAAGCTCTTCTGAACTCAGAGACATTTGGGTCTTTAAAAGAGCTCAAAAAAAGAGGTGAGAAAAGCAGTGGGTATGCAGGGCTATGACCATGGTTGGGCAGCTGACTGAGTCTAGGTGAAGGATTTGGGAAGAGGAAAACAACAGGTGGTGGGCAGAAAAAGCATGAGAATCAGATCTGCCTGGGGAATAAGAGGTGGATAGAGTGACTGACTGCTGATGTAGGAGCAAATGCCACACAGGAAGAAAAGAGGTGAATCCATGATTAAACCTCTACCTCCTGCCACCAGGACCTTTGTGAAAGACTTATGTGCAACAATTAACCCCCCCAAAAAACCAAAACCAGGGAAAAATTCTAGAATTAAGTACTTGTTCCCTCAGAAGAGGATGAGAACAAAACATGTGACAGAGGTTAGTCATGTCGCTTAGAAAGGTGTTCAAAAACCATGATGAATGATGAGTGTCATGCAAGAACTTAAAATATCTTAGTCAATAAACCAAATTTGGGACACAAAAAGAGATTCATATGGAAAATACTGTAAGATTCACTCCTTCTGTGCATGACTCTATGACCAATAGATGCATTAGGTTTTTTTTCTCTCTGATGCAATAAATTTTTGGCAATAGAATAAAATGTATCACACTTCAGGCTACAGCAAGAGATTTGTACAGTGGCAAAAGACATTTGAGATGTATCATCATCCACTGGAAAATTTCAAACCTAGAATTTAGCCTCATTTATAAACTGCTAAGTCTTTTTGTTTTCCTCGTCAATACTATTTTATCAGCTATCTGTTTTCAAAATTCAGCCACATATTCTCTCAGATGGTTTTATAGACTTTTGGCAGGTGTGAGTGAACATGTATTTGACAGAGCAAACCAACACATGAGCAGCTCCAGTCTCTTGACTTCTGCTCATGTCTCTCGCTTCATCCCATTCTCAGTAGAGTTGGTTGGGTTTCAAAAGGTATTCACTGTTAGAAATCAGCTGCCTTTTTTTTTCTTTAGTAACCTCCTGTTTTCCTGAAATCCATTAAATCCATGGTCTTTTCATTATATCATTGGGTTTGAATCTGAATATTTTATCAAATGTCATTGTCAGACTATTGATATCTTTAGAGGGAAGCACTGAGAGCCTCTTTGAACAATATAGAACTGAGTTTGTGTTGAAAACACTAGAAAAAATTTAATTTTGAAATGTCGAATATTTTCCCAACTCTGTCTGCCTTGACAATGTGTGGCCTTTTCTGATTCCTGAGAGAAAATCTGAATGGGAGCTAAGTGACAGACACAGAACTACTTTTGGGCCACCATACAACCTCCTTCTATTGCTGTTGTTTCAAGGGGTGAAACACATAAAAGAATAAAGAAACCTGATTGCAGGATCAGGGCTGAAGTCAATATTTTGACATTTCCATAGCTGTATAGGTTTAGCGTCTCTAATATTAGAATAATACACTGCAAGAGTTAGTATGTTAAGCTATACTGTTATGTCTTGTCTTAGACTTGAGCAGTAACCATCTGAACAGCCTCCATCATTCTCTTTCCATTCACAAATGTTTCTTAAAAACATATCCTTCAGATAAAGAACCACAAACTTTGTGGTTGGGTTTTGCTTTTTTTTTTAAATTTATGGTATATTTCACCTTATTCAGTGCTCAGAGGGGAGCCTGGTAACATCTCTGTATTGTTGATGAACAAATGGAGGTAAAAGAGCAGGGAAGATCAGCCACACAACACCCAAGCTGCATAGGAACTAGGCTTTACTGTGGGTTATCAATGGAACCAGCCTTGCTGGTCTTCCCTCCTATCTGCCTTTAAAAAACACACACACAGAAAGTGAACCCCCAGACACTGCCCATGTGCTTCTACTCTTGCGAAACAGGTGAGAAAAAGGTTAATCCTGAAGCCTTCCCACTGCCAGGGTCCCTTCCTCCTCAGCGTGCCTCACCCTTTTTTTTAACTGCTTCAATTTGTATTTTACCATTTGTTATAATAATGGAGTCTAGTGAGAAGCTTGTGGCCCCATAAACTTTGGACATAATTTTAACTGTGTCAGCTTTAAAAAGTCAGTATCTGCCTCATCAAAGGGCAATCATGTCCAATGTGGGTGTCTCTGTCAATTGTGTTTTGAACTGCAGCAATAATCCAACTACACATGCGAAGAGCTTTTCTACGCCCACATTTCTTAATTATCATCATGAGACTGAGGTAGCTGAGACCAGATCTATAATGTTTTCTGGATGTCAAAATGCCCACACACCTTCTGTAATCCTTGTGCTACCAGCCCCCTTTCATATTGCTTTTAGCTGGTCCATCTAATTATCTACTACCATAACTTTTTACTGCATTATTCCCAAATCCCACAAAGGCTCTGTTTAAGAAAAAAGAAACAACTGGTCTGATGAGACCTCTTTAACTGAACAATTCTATAAACATTTTAGCGGATGATAAACTCCTCCTCACCCCTTTCACAAATGAACCATTTTTTACAGTCAGGTAAGACCTAGGGCCTTAAAAGTCTCTGCATACATTGCATCCATAAACAATGCAATTTCTTGGGAGCTTTGGGGTCCACTGTCCATTTGGAGAATAAATAACTTCATAATTTTCACATGTGCTATAGTCAATAAGGATGTGGAATGGGAAAGTAGCGAAAATGTTATGACTTAATGAACATGTTGCATAATCATTCTTGCCAAATGTCAAAATAAATTGGAGGCCAGAGTGTATGGTTTATGCTTGTTAAATTGGGGGTTTGTGTGCTATTTTGGGACGGGGAAAAAAAAAAGACAGACCAAACCATGAAAAGGCAGGGGGAAGAGAAGTATACACTTGGCCACTTACGGCAAGACCTTGGTCCATTACAGTCCCACCACTAGTGCTCCCTACAAGAGACAATAAAACAGCCTGTAAATGTGGGGAAACCACTTACTGACAGCAGAATTGGCTCTGTGGCAATGTCCTGGCCCCAAGGCTCTCCACTAGCAAAGGAGGGGAAGGGGCCAAGCCCCCACAGCCCAGTTTATTCCACAGACCAGACATGGCTAATCCCTGCCTCTCTGGGAAGCACCAAGCTGTGCCAGGGGTGAAAATACGTCACATCCATTAGCAATTTCAAAAGACTTTTTACATCAGGGGACTATGAATTTGCACTCTGCCATGAAGTTCAAATGGCAACAGGAATAACATGACTGGAACCACCAGATGTGCTTTTGCTGGAGACTCCTGTGAAATGTCTGTTCATTTCCACAGGTATCCCATTGATTCCACTTTTGGCACAGAGGTACTGAGAAAAGCAGGTTTTGCCTATATTGCAGAGAGTTTTCTGTTTGTCCAAGTGATGAGTAGCTTGAAAGGTCTAAGTTTAGAAATATCTACACAACTGATCCATGAGGACCCGATCCTTTGAACACCAAAGCGTGTCACAGCTATTTTCCCCTTGAGATTGCCTCAGGAAAAGACCAATTAGGATTACATGATAAGTAAAACTATTCCCATACTTACATGGTTAGGAAAATAGGTCTCTCCAACTGCATATTCAAAAGGAGATCAAAGCAATATTGTTCTTTTGCAGTTAGATTTTGACTTATTTATGGTTTTCCCCATTATGTACAGGTTCCAGCAGCACCAAGAGGCCACAGGCATGTGCTTCTTACTTCACCTCTACATCTCGTAATTGGAGTGCCATGAAAGTGCCTGTATTTCTTGCTGCCTGCATGAAATGTGTGGATACATATATGTAGCTTTCATTTATTTTGTTTCATGACACAAGGAAGGGGGAAAAATCCTTTTCATACACCTACATCTATCACAAAGCAACTAAGAATAGAAGCAATATTGAGACAGATGGAAATGTTAATGGTGACAGCTCACAAGCAAGAATCACACATTTGTGAAATAATGAAATGGGTGGGCAGTTGTTATATGAACTCCATGTCAGTCGGTATGTTTTCCTGGCTGTAATTTTGCAAAAGCATGTCTCAGAGATATTTTCAGTTCATGGGAGAAGTCAGTGCCCTACCCTACACCTTGCTGGCAAGTGGGTGTAGGAATTCACCAAAGGTGACGAGCAGCTTGCGAGTGAACCTGCTCATCACGTGCCCTGCGGGCTGCAGGATGTCCTCTGACATTTCCCTGCCAGGGCACTTTACTATTCCTAACAATGTGGTGGGAGAGATGCAGAAAGAAAGTGTAAAAATATTTGGAAACCCAAACATGAGAGAAACATGGAATACTCACACTTGTTTCAAAATCTTACTTCCAGGCATACAAGCATTACCTTTTCTCTTACATTTCATCTGCCCATATTCTGTAATCCTTATTATTAGCTGGACTTGCCGACCACAAATGAAAATGAGCATTACAAAACCACTCCTCCATTTCTCCATTCTTTCTTTCTAGTTCTTCATGCCCCAAAAGCCATCAAATCCATTTTAAGGACCACTTTCACAAGCCTGTTTTTGCTAGCCCCAGTTTCTTAGCCCCAATCTAATGTTAGCTCAAAGGGGAGGGAGCCGTGAAAGTGTCTATTCATACGTATTTTACCTTGCACTACCTGTCTCATTCCCAAGGTCTAGGGAATCTACTGATTTTCAGCAACTTTGATAGGTACTGTTTCTTGCAGATGCTGTTTACTGCACTTGACGTTACTATTTTTTGCCAGAGGAATGAACTAGTTCTCCCGAAATCTTATGGATGCTCTCTTTGTTTGCGTATCTGATTAAAAAAATTCTAGCAGCTACATCTTCAAGTGCTTAGTGGTGATTTACTACAATGATTCATGGTAAGACTTACTGCTCCGAGGAAAACCTGTCCCTTGGGATTTATCCACCTTTACAGAATTTCTCGTGGCAGGGCAACCATATGCCACTGTATTTAGGAAGCAACTTATGGTTACCGAATGGCAGCCAGTCTGCATTTTCTTAGTGCATTTCTAAGAGCTCAACAGCATTAATGTGATAAGGGAAAAAAAAAAGGACTTGCCAAATGTATGCATCCAGCCACCTTAGATTAATGAAATGCTAGACATTAATCCACCAGCATATATGCCTGTGAATGCTGGCCACCAAAAATAAATAGTGAGAAATATCAGACCATTTGAAATAGGAAATTTTTGATCAATCCTGAAAATCAAAAGGTTATCCAAATGGTGAGCTGCTGAGAATGGCAAACTTGCATAGAGATAATGCTGGTGTCAAATACCATATTATAAAAACCATCTGCTGGACACAGACACCTGACAGACACCAAACCACTGAAGACAACACTCGTGGTACCAGGTAAAATAAAACTTAAAAAAAAGAAAAGAGGAAAGAAAGGCTGCCACGTCAAAACTTTGGAGGATGAAGAGATACTCAAAGAAGATCAGACATTTTACAGTATCATATCTGTAACAGATGAAAGGTGGTGATGAACCACCACCAAAGCAGTGACAGCTCGTGGAGAAACAGTAGATACCAAAATCAATAAAGCTACTTGCAGATCAAGGTATGAGTCACCATAATGGGACCAAATATGGCCCATGTCATTTGTTAGCAGCCGTCCATCCCATGCATCTCTGCAGAGAATGATTAGAATTCAACAGAAACATGGCAACAGAGGCAGAAAGGGAAATGTTGGGAGTTCTTAAAGACCCAGTAAGAAAGTAATGGGTGCAAACGTAAAATACAGAAGATATACAAAATTATGCATGAAGTGGAAAATTCATATAACTAGAAACTCCTTGACAACCTCCTAGATAACAGAAAAAATTATTTTGGGAAGTGGATAGATTTTTAGTAGGACTCATCAACCTTTAGTTCACAGTGGATGTACTGAAATATTAGCTCTACCGCATTACTTTTTCTTAAGTGAAAAAAGGTCAGAAGACGTTTCATTATGAATTTAATGAAACCAATACTGCAAATCATGAGTGTTTGAGTTTCACCCAGCCCGCTGACGACGGATGCTGCTCAGACCTGGCTCTTCCCGGGCTCCTCTCTCCTCGCCTTACAGCTGCTAAGAACTGCCTCATATGGCACCCTGACAGGTATCCCCAGCAAACGCAAGTTCTCCAAGTGGAAATGGAAAAATCCACGAAGGGATCCTGCCCGCTCCCTTCCCTGGCCGGCCTGGGGGCTGGGGGGTAAAGGAGGGCGGCGCTAAGCCAAGGCCGCCGGTAGCTCATCTCCCCGAGAGGAGAGCGGCTGCTTTCCTTTACCGATAAAAACCCCAAAGCCAGCCACCCCAAACAGATACGACCGCAGCAGAGGCGACAGGTGACCGACTTTCGTGCGAGCCCCGCGCCGGCGCCCCTCCGGTGCCGTCCTGCACCACCTCCATTTTGGCTGCGCGCGCGGCGCCGGTGTCCGGTCCGGCTCCGGTGCTGCAAGCGATGCCGTCCGGGGGCTGCTGACGAGGAGCGGAGGGGGCGGGAGAGGGGCGGCATCCCCGGCGCCCCCATCCCCGAGGCACCGCGCCCCCATTTCCGCAGGACGGTGCCTCCCGGGGGGAGGCGGTCGCCGTAGCAACCACGGTGGGGAGGGGGGAAGGGAACACGGGGGGACGCCGGCGGGGGGAGGCCGGCCCGGCCCGGCCCGGCCCGGCCCGGCAGGGCGCGCGGTGCCCTGCGCGGCGTCTCCGCCCTGCTGCGCGGTGGGGACGCCGCCCCCTCCCCCGCGGCGGGGCCAGCCTCCCGCCTGCCGGGGGGTTCCCTGTTCGGCGGCGCTACGTGCGAGCCGAAGCGGGAGCCCGGCAGGAGGCGGGGGCGGCGGGGCCCCGGGATCCGCCCTCCCTCCCGGCGGGGCCCGGCACCGCAGCGGGGCCGGCCGCGGGGCGCCGCCGGCTCTGCCGCAGGGAGGGCCTGTCGCCCCCGCGCCGTGGCTGTGGTGGGGGGCTCGGCCGGCCTCCCCTCGGATCCGCCGGGGCGGGGAGGAGGGGTGTCTCCTCGTGGCCGGGATTCCCCGGGCGGAGGAGCGCAGTCTGTCTGGAGCGGGGCGGCGGGGACAGCGCAGCTCCGTGTGGACTCTCCTTCGCAGGAACTCACTCCCCCAGCAGCGCGGGGAGAGGGGGAGGGGGGTGATGCACAGCCTCCGTGCAGAGGAGGAGACCCCCAGAGCCTCTCTACCTGCGAGCACTGCTGCTACCGCCGCTGCTCCGCCAAACTGCTGACTTTCCAGAGCTTATTTTTAGCCCGGAGACTAAATATTATTAGCTACATTTCTACGTAGGAAGAATCGGAAGCGCGGGGAGGGGTGGGGGGAGGCACTAGAGATAGGGAGGGAGATGAGCAGAAAGCTTATCCGAATGATCTCCAGTTGGGGGGGCTGCGTTTGGGTTTCAGGCTTGCCAAACACACACACACACACACGCACACGCACACGCACACGCACACACACCATTAATTATAGCAAAGTAGATGCGGATATTGGATCATCAGCAATACATGCACGGCTCTCCCTTTGAGCCGTAGGTTGCGTACACAGAGGGGTCAGTTAATCTCCGTGTAGGTAAAGATCAGCTGCGTCCCTTTATCTATGAAAGATCAGTCGTGCACAGTGCCAGCTAGAGCTCAGCTGCATTTCTTTAGCTATGCAAAATCAACTTGCATCGTTAGCCAGGAAAAAAAATCCGTCGCATCTGCTTTTCTAGGTAGAGATCAGTTGCATCTCTGCCCAAAGCATGCACACACACATAGACGAGATTCCCAGGTTAAATCAGGCACAACTTAACTTAACTCGTAGTTAAATCTCATCCAGCTTCTCCTTCCTTCTCTAGCCCTCACATATACCAAGCAGCCAACAAGGTAACAAAACTAGGCAAAGACCAGGCACCCATCCCCGCACCACAGAGAGGGAGAAGCAGGAGCCAGAGGGGCCGCCGGGGGAGTCCCCCCTCCGCTTACCTTGGTTACAGCTAACACCACGAGCAGTGGCTAGATCGCGGAGATAAATACTGGCATTTCCCAAAGTTGACACCGTCAAACCAACCCCCGGAGCTTGCAAGACTCTTTTTTTTATCCCTCCTCTCTTGTTCCTGTTCCAGTCCGCACCGCTAGCAATTCAACTTAGCCCAGCTCCAGCGGGGCGAGAGGGCGGCGGGCGGGGAGGGGAGGGGAAGGACCGGGGGTTGGCGGGGGAGGGAAGCCGGTACCCAGTGCCAACGGCTCCCCGAGCCCGCTGGGTCGCGGAGCGATGCGGAGCGGTGCGGGGCCGCCTCCGCCGGCCCCCCGCCGCCGCTGTCCAGGGTGCTGCCGCCGCCTCCCCGCTTCGCTCCGCCGCCGCGCCCGCTGCGCGCCCGGGCCGCTCCTCGCCCCGGCCCCCCGCGCTGTCACGTGCCGCGGCCGCGCCGCTCCGCGTCCCCCCCTCCTCCGGGGCAGCCCCGACCCTCGCTCCGCGGCGGGGCGCGGAGATGCCCCCCCGCCTCCAGCCCCCCCGACGGTAGGCGGCAGGCGCCTCCTGTGCCCGCCGAGGGAGAGGGCAGGAGCGAGCCGGGGAGGAGAGGCGAGCGCCCGGCGGCAGCCCGGCCGCGACAGCTCCAAGTTTCTCTCTCAGACGCGCTGTTTCCATCGCAGCCCTAAATCAAAGAGCGTCGCAATTAAAGTTACACTGTCTAAAACACAATTCTCCCGGCCTTCGCGGGTTACGCTCTTTGGCGTATTAAGTACTAGAAAGCCGAGCCCGTGATATTAGATACTGTCGTTAAGCAACATCTCAAGCTTTTTGTTGTAGTTGTTTTGTTCTTCTCTCCAGGTATTAAAAACAAGCTTTTTTAATAGGTACTCACCATTGTTTCTTTGCTGTCCTGGAGACAGAAGTGGTTTAAAATCCAGTCTCTCCAACAGATGCTGGAAGGTAATGTGTCTTGTTTGAAGTCATCATGTGAGAACTTCTGCTTTGCTCAGTGGATCGCCCACCACTTGGTGTGACTTATGAATCTAATAACCCTTTGCAATATCCGCAAGCTTAAACTCTCCACCACCTTGGTGCCTACAGAAGACAGAAAGCAACTGGCAGGGAGTTTTAAAAACCTATAGATTTACGCAAACGCCTTAGCTCAGAGTCACGTTTCCCTCTGAGTTCTTACGTGATCTTAATGAATGAGAGGGGTTACCAACCAACACAGTATAAAACGTGATCGCAGCCTCCTCCCAGGAAACCGGAGCGGGACAGTAAGTTCCCGAGGAAAGTCCTGGCCAGCCGGGCGCACTGTGCAGTGAGCCCCGATTCCCACCGCCCTCCTTCCACCTCCCGGCTCGCACCTGGGGCCGTGCAAGAGGAGCCGGCTCTGGAGATTTACGTTCGGGACAGGTAAGTAAACATTTGTTTTTGTTTGTTTGTTTGTTTGTTTTTTTAATGTCACGTTCACTGCGCTCTCACGGGAAGTGCTGCAGGGACTTGTTGCATACTAGGTCCTGCCACAAGAGGAGCATGGCACAGTTGCCAAGACGAGTTCCTTTCCGAAACCCCTGCCTTTCCGGAGCCGCAACTTCCCGGCACACTTTCCCCCCCCTCCTCCCACCACTCTCACTGGGAGGCGCATCCCGGGGGCGGGCTGCTCCGCCGGCCCCGCACCGAGCCCCTACCGCCGACAAGGCAGAGGGGAGTGGAGCGCATCCCCGGAATTTGCCTTTGCCTTCCCCTTCTCCCCTTCTCCCCGTCTCCCCTCCTCCCCTCCTCCCCTTCTCCCCTTCTCCCCTTCTCCCTCCCCTCGGGGCCCCAGCAGCTCCCCGACTCCGCCCGTGATTTCTATCGTTAAGTCCATTCCGGTCTCCTTGCGTTGTGAGAACACCCGCACACCTGGGCGCAGCTGCACTCTCTTTCCCCGAGATAGGTGGCCGAGCCCCAGTATTACTCCTGCCAAGTCTCACAAAGTCCTCGTCCCCATTTTGTCTTCGTGTCTCGGGTTTATTCTCAGTGGCTGCCCCGCCTCCCCGGCTCAGAGAACCCCGCGGGGAGGGGGTGCAGGAAGGGATGTGGGAGATTGTGGGGCGGGTTTCTTCGCCTTTGAAGGCGAATTGCAGTCAACTGAACCTGGACTTGCCAAAGTTTGTGAGTGCTGCCTCTCATAAGAAAAAGAGACCAAGACCGAGAAGCTCCTTGTCCACTCCCGTTCTCTCCTGATTGACTGTCGGAATTGCATTTACGGGTCATTTCTCTCCAGAGTGCCCGTTTCTCCCGCCCCCCGAGTCCCAGGTACCTCTGCCTGGGAGCCAAAGCAAGCAGCCTCTTCCATGACAACCATCTATGTTGCTCCATGCAATAACCAGCAGATGCTGCCCTAAGACTGGTACAGCTGGTACTTTCCTGTCTTGGCTGTCCTGGGGACAAGGTGTTAGAAGAAAAGTCAAGTGGTATCCAGCAAAGCTGCCCTGCGGAGAACCACTGAATCCCTTCACCTGCATCACATACTGCCCGTATGCCATGTACAGGCAGAGCTTGTCAGAAAGCCTGTTGCTGATGTAACACTGCACCCGACAGATCACCCTATCACTGATAGGGTGTCACCCAAGATACATCCTTAAGTACTGATCTTCAGTTAGGAAGCTGAAGTTTTCTTCCAACATTTGGAAGTACTCATAGTTAGTGTTAACACTGGTCAGGAATACCAGTTTTAAGTGGCATTAAAGTTAAAAAAAAAAAAAAAAAGCCTAAGTGTTTCAACAAGTGGACTTGCAGTGAGTTCTGCTTTCTCCCATTCTTCTAAGCAATTTGCTCCTGCCTCTTCCTCAGGGGAATAAAATAATTTGGTAATATCTATTTTGGGTAGTAAGTTGCACAATTCATGTTTTGACTACATAAACACACATCTAAATCTTAAAAGTTTCTGACCCTGTGGACTCATCACAGTTTTTTTTTTTAATAGAGAGAACTTTACGAAGATGCAATATAATTTAAAACATATTTCTACACACTTATTTTATAACTCAAGAAACATAGTCTTTCATTGAAAAAGTAATTCCCTCTGTAGCACTTGTAAGAAAGTACTGTTTGCAGCACTGTTCCCCCCCTACTTCTCATTTCATTAACTTCTAGATATCTTCATTTTCTGATGACGGTCTCAGTTGTTAGAGATGCCCAGGAGAAACCTTTGGTAGGTCATAGTATTATATTGATGTAATAATGTTAAATTTACAACAAAAAAATCCTTCCACAAAAGCTTCCCAGGAGATCCACAGAAGGAAGCAGCATGGTGTCACTTCAGCCCTGTCCAGATGCATTTTCTAGAGGAAACTGATGGGGTTTGCCAGCAGTAATAAGGCAGGGTCATGCTGACAGAAGCACAAGCAAAGATACTTCTTTAGAGTGCTAACTAGAAGATCTCCTGGTCAGTATTTCTGCTTAAGAACAGGACTTCACCCACCTCACTGGGGATAGGTGACAACTGATAACCCACCTCATTCTCAACAGACCAAATTAAGCACATGTTTGCTGAAGGGATAGTTTGCTTTAGATTGCTTCAATGTAATTAATGGAATAAACAGGCACAGTAACGAAGGAAATGGTACAAAAGTGTATGGAAAAACAAAAGGTCATTGGTAGGGTAATAGGGGATGCTATGGAGAACGGGAATTATCTGGCAGAAGACAAGTAGGAGGAGGTCGTACAAAACGATCACAGTTCTTTCCTTGTAGAGACATTCACAGGTGAGAGAACAGCCCACGTCATTCTGATGGACCAAAGGTGAAGTTGAGACAAGAGTCAATGCACAAAAATGGTAGAGGAGAGTCACTCCTTTGTCAGGGATTCCTGCAAGAAAGGCATTAGAAGGGGGATGGACTAGAATTAAACCTAAATGCCTGTTGAGTTTCTAGACGTTTCCTTTCCCTACATCTTGTTTCCAGCTATGTTTTTTATCTCCAGAAGAGCTTATCCCCAGGCCATGGGAGACCCAGCCATAAAAATAACTTTATGTGAGTTGGTGTGGAGGGTTATTTTTTCTTACTACCAATAGAGGGGCACAAGTGACTCAAAGTTACTCACTTGACAAGTCATACACTTCAGTAAAAGCTGGGACTAGTGAGTAGAGTTTAGCCCATTATTTAAAACTAATAATCAGGTGGTCCATTTACAGGGTGTTGAAATAGGATAGCTGTTAGCATTTGCCAGAATGACATGGCACAGCATTTGCTGTATGCAGGTAGTTCATACATATAAGGCAATGTACATCTCTTGTTCCAAGTCTGTATACATTGTTACCAGATGAAGTATACAGCTGCAGGACTTGACTTCAGTGAGGACTACTCATATGTAAATAGTGACATAACTGTTTAGCAGAGGAGGCCTAATTAAGCGGGAATCAGCCATACATTTTCCCTCTCTTAGACAAAACAATGTGAAGAATACTGCAGGAGCATTGCTAGAAAGTCACAGTGCTTTAAACCAACCTGTGAAACACCCTGAAATCCTATGCAAGCTGCAAATGTTCTTTCCCTGCCTTAAAATACCTTAGAAAATGATGAGCTGTTACTGGTTGGCTTTTTCCCATAGTTGAAAGACTACCAAAATACATGGATAACTGCTAAACACGTGCAAAAGACATCTTCCATTCATTATGTACAGCTGCTCTTTCAGAGACCACTGGAAACCCGCCTCAGACACTAACATTAGCAATCCAAGCAGAATCAGATGATAGCGGTAGCTGTCAACTTTACAGAGATGCTTCTGAAATAAGAGCTATGTGACATCATCGCTAGTGTGAAACGGGGCTGCCAACTTCTCTCCATGCCAGCAATCTAATGGTGTGTTTGAAAGAAAGGTCCCCCAGGGTTATGGTGTGCTAGTTTTGCTGGTAACCTCCTGCTTCTTCAACAGGCGGATTTGGCACCTGCCCTGCTACTGCCTGGAGGGTAAATACCAGCCTCCCAGTACGTATTTAGGGTAGCCTCCCATCAGGTGTTGATTTTCTGTGCCTGATTTCCTCCTCCTGCAGATTAGCTTGCTCTGGTATTTCCATCTTTCCCCTGATCTTCGCGCTGCAAGTGTTAGCAGTCTTTCACTCTGCCTCCTCCCTCTCTGGAAGTTTTCCTTTCTTTCTGAGCCTACTTGTCTTCAAACTGCGTATATTCCATGCTGGTAACATGCAGATGAACATCGTAGTCATGATCCCACTCAGATACTAAACAAGCCTCCCACCAATGCCTTGTCCTCCTTTAAAGTGCTGGAACATTTCGGCTTGCTTTCAGTCTCCTGAAAGTACCAGGAAATCCTCTGGAGTAGACAAGCAGCAGCACATGTGCTTGTGGTGGTTGTACCTCAGAGAACGGCTTGTCACGGACTCATCTTCCAAGCGCATGTTTGCAGGGAAGAGAGGGTAGGACTCCCACAGGAGAGTGGTGGGCCCATAGCCAGCATAGAGCTTAGGTTCCAGCCCACCTCAGCCCACAAGAGATGGGCTTCAGTGTCACCATCAACGGAAGGTATTTTGCACATTGACTTCTTTTAAGATCACAAATTGTGCCAAGCTCATATTCACATTTGGTAAAACCAGGAGAGAGACCCAAGGGCATCTCAAGCTCAATATGCTTAAGGAAACCCAGCCCTGCTACAAGTCAGGATAAATCAGGGTTTCCATCCTCCAAATTGGCTGAAGTAAATACCTTGAGACAGATGCCTTGGCCAGCATTCCTAATCTGTAGAGGCAATAGCACAGGTTACAGTGGGAGGACATGTGTCAGGGCTAATAGGGGGTCTGTCAGCATTGGGTCACCCACCAATTTGCTGATCCTGGGGAAATCCTCTACTCTGCACTTTCAGCTGTCTATAGATACCTCCACATCCCTCTCACTGTGGAGTGGGACTGTAGCAAGGCTTCAAGACCAGGTCTGAGAGTTTTGCATTAATTATTTATTTGCCATCAACTACGGTAAAAAAGCACTATTGTAGAAAAGTTTTGCTTAAACTGTTTCTGTCATTTATGGAAAAGGTGTGTTTCAGGAAAACTTCTAGAATTAAGGTTTTGTTTTTCTCAAACTACCACACATGCAAATATAGTTCAGTGCTTGCATGGCACTCATTTAGGTTAGCTGGAAAAGACAGGAGATTAGATAAATGTAATGGAAACTATTGGCCCATGTAAGTTCTCCTGCCTGACCTGAGCAAAATGAGACACCGGGTATCTCTTACTAGAAGAAAACCAGAGATACGGAGAGAAATCAGAACCTGGAGAAAAGGAAACATGACAGCTGTAATCTGTTACTATTGCAACCTGATTATAGGATTCATTGACAAGGTGGGGGACCCTTTCTTTTGGCATTGAAGTCTACACCTTGCTTCATGTAACCACAAGAAAATATCTCCAGGCATGTCAGCCTTTAAAAGAGATTCTTTCTTCAATCTTTTTTAAAAAGAGAAAATATACAATGTGACCATGAACAAAATAAGCAACAGCACTGCCTCATCATATTTTTAAATGCTGTTATGTGCAGTCCTGAGTTAGTAAAGAAAACCAGCTCTTCCAGTACAGAAATACTCTTATAAAACTATAGGGGATTAGCCTTAATTGTACTTACAAGTGAAAAGTAATCACATGTTTTAATTCCCTTCTAAAGTTAATGTTTATAAGGAAACTACCTTCCAAACTATATTAATCTACTTCTCAACAGTCAAATACCCTATCAGCTTCCATAGAAGCTCGCAGTAACAGCTTGATGTTTGAACCTTGTGGAGCATGATAGAAACATGTTATTGTTAAGAACAAAATATCTGTTGGAGAAATTATACACTGAGTTAGCAGAGAGCAAGAGGAACTGGATGCATATCATATAAGGATTATTAAGAGATGCTGGCAAACTCTGAGTAAGAGTGACCCTTGACTTTGTCTCCGCATTCATATGATGAACTCTTTCAAATAGAACTGCGTTCTCTGCAAGGCGCCTGAGTAAAAGAGGAAGAAGGTGAGATGACGACAGAAGAAGAGAGGAACAGGGAAATAGTGATATAGGGTAAAAATGCTGAAGGAAAGTAGAAATACAGAAAAACTCTTATAAGGCTACCACTGAACTGAGGGCATTTAGTAAAATAATAACCTCCATCCAGGCTCTTGCAACAAGTTAGCTAAAAACACCTCCATACCAGTTATGTATGAAATTATCCTGTCTATTTTTATCCTGTCATTTTCAGACTAAAATGACAAATTCTCCCCTGAGACAGTATTCACAACAACCAGGAAATAGTGCTAATGTTGACCTAAATAAATAAAGCTGCTCCTATGTAAGAATTCCTACAAGGATCCTTTAAAACAAGATACTTTGAAAACATTTGCTCCAAAATGCGTATGAAACCCTGGGGGACAAACAGCCTGCTAGACACTATGGTCTCACTATCCCAGTTTGGCAAACAAGGTTGAGAGCTTTATAAATACACTGATGAAGAAAACAGGGGTACTTAGGGTAAGACTTCTGATGCCAAAACACAAGGTGCCGGTACACCTTTCAGTTAGGGCACAAATAAATTTTCATAGAAAAAGGTATTATTTTGTGGAGTTGTACACACGTTTTTGGGCTAAGGTGCACATGAAGCTTTAACTATGTCTTATGACAATTTGCATGATGCTTTCTGTCTCAGGTGGTCTGTCTTAACTTTTTGATGGGATCATTTATTGCTGTTAAAGAGAGCAATTACACACTTAAGCAAACAGATCTCTTTAGATGCACTGTTTTTTGAGATGAATTAGATCTATTGTCCTTATTCAATGTGAAGCTGTAGAGCTAAGACCCATTTCCAAAACCAAGCTTCGCAAAGATAGGGGCAAGTCTAGATGAAAATTTTGTGGAGGTTTCTTTAGGATTTTGTGGTAAACTCAACAAATGCAGCAGTGTTAGAGGTTGTTGGTAAGAATATTATTGCTACTCCTACTTCGTATTTGCATCACAGGTTTGAAGACATGTCTTTTCCACTTGCAGCTCACATACTGCTGCAGCATCCTTTCCTTTGCTCTACCTGATAACCTGTCAAAAAGGTGGGCCATTAGCAAAACCTCCACTGTGTAGCAATTAGAAGGTCTTCTGTTCCAGCAGAGATGAAAAAACTGACTTTTTTTTCCCAAGACCTGAAGCTAGAATGGCAAAAAGGGGCCATTATTTTCATTTAGTGCCCCTTGTAATGCTGCCCTTTTGCCTTAAAGAAGTTCTGCATGTGCTCTATAAGTCAGTACCTTTCTTAACTGCAATGCATATATAGAGACTTTGGATGCACAGATGTCATTATGAATTAACCCACTTCAGCCAACAAAGGCCTTTCTACCTTTCATACCTCCACTGGAATTGAACTAGGTATAACCTATACATTTTCTCCTCCACTTTCATTTCTGATGTGCTCTCCTGTTCTAACTACTTCTCATAGGAGCCAAAATAACTTTTGTTTTTGACTTGGGGAACTTTGAATAAATATATCTAGAAGTGTTCCTTACACTGAACAGCACACAAATTGCATGATTACTTTTAGTGTCTCTTATTGAACTGAAAATATTTTAATAACCTGAAAGATTCTTCAGTGAACCATGCTGGATCTGTGCAATTTATAGCATATTTAAATATTTCTACATTGGTACCCAAGATTGAATTCCAATATTTCTCTTTTGTATCTCTGTGCATTTTAATACACTTCTGGGAACACTTACCTTTTATGATGAAACCAGTATTTTCTAACGTAAAGTGGTGATTTCAGCTTAAGTGCAACCATATGTATCTTGGGGCAAAGGCTTTTGGTTCTAAATAACTGGTTAATGTTAAGCATCTTTCACAATGAAAATGTCACAAACTACCATATACCAGCTTTCTTAAAGAAACAAAGATAAAACACAGAAGAGCAGAGCTTCTATAGTTAAGGATAAATACTTTGAGGCATAACTACAAATCAAGATTTTTTTGCAGGGAAAGTGGTATAACTACACAGTTATGGGGGAAACACAAACCAAGTCTGCTTGATTTTATGAGCCTGTCTCTCTTGGTATGAATTAGATGATGTCCTATTTTAGTTTACCAGTCTGATAACTGGTGGGTAGTAACACCACTAAACATAATTCTCCAAAACTATGCATATAATTTATTCCTGAATCTGTACAGCATATATCCCTCATCAGTAGCAGCACCACATTTGATTATTTTGTTTCAGGCACAGATCTCAAATCTCTCAGAAACCTGAATAAGTCTTTACAGCTTTGAGGGACATTTTTGTGTCCATTTTACAAAAAGACAAACTGAGGCAGAGAGCATTTAAACTGCCAGTAAATGACTCTGATAGTGCAGCTTGGTCCCTAAGCAGTTTACCCACAATAATAATGCCGGTCAAGATTTGGCAGTCCCAACACTTTTTTCTAAGAAATATATAATGACTCTTCTCCTGTGCCTGCTGAGTATATTACTTTGACACTGGGAAAAGATCCATGTAGAAATATTTGTATCATAATATCAAGGATATGCCATATCATTCATATGGCCTAACAGCAAAACACTGGCAAGGAGTAATTATTAATTTGGGGGTAAAATTACTTCAGTTTTTTGAAGTGCACATAAATTAGAAGAAAAGGCAGAGAACATGGGTGAACAGTGAGGGAACAGCAATGAGATTTTCCATCTCTTATCCCTTCTCAGACTCACACTGTCTACCCTAAATGTTAAGGGTCACCTGTGGGTCACAACATGTTTCTGGTGCATTTACTACATGGCCTGCACCCTGGGGTAGCGAATTTGGAAGTTTTATGGAGGAGCTGTGAAATCGTAGAATAGAATCCTAGAATTGTTTGGGTTGGGAAAGACCTTTAGGGTCACTGAGTCCAAGTGTTCACCCAGCACTGCCAAGCCTACCACTAAACCATGTCTCCAAGTGCCACATCTACATGTCTTTTGAACACCTCCAAGGTTGCTAACTCAACCACCTCCCTGGGCAGCCTGTTCCAATCCATGACAACCCTTTCCATGAAAAAGTTTTTCCTAAAATCCCATCTAAACCTCCTCTGGTACAACCTGGGGCCATTTCCTCTTGTCCTATTGCTTGTTACCCAGGAGAAGAGGCCCATCTCCACCTTGTCACAACTTCCTTTCAGGTAGTTGTAGAGAGGCTTAAAGTCTCCCCTAAGACTCCTCTTCTCCAGGCTGAGCTTCCCAAATCTCCTTCAGTCACTCCTCCTAGGACTTGTGCTCCAGACCCTCCCTCAGCTCTGTTGACCTTCCCTGAATGTGCTTCCGCACCTCAGTGTCTTGTAGTGATGGGCCCAGAACTGAACACATAATTTGATGTGTGGCCTCACAGTGCCAAGTACAGGGGGACAATCACTGCCCTGGTCCTCCTGGCCACACTATTTCTGATACAGGGCAGGATGCCATTGGCCTTTTTGCCCACCTGGGCACAGCTGGCTCATGTTCAGCTGCTGTTGACCAGCAACCCCGGGTCCTTTTCCCCTCTGACTCCAGCCTGCAGCGCTGCATGGGATTGTCATGACCCAAGTGCAGGATCCAGCACTTACACCTTGTTGACCCTCATACAACTGGCCTCAGCCCATTGATCCAGCCTGTCCACATCCCTCTGCAGAATCTTCCTACCCTCCAACAGATTGACACTTCCACCCAGCTTGGTGTCTGCAAATTCAGTGAGGGTGCCCTTGATCCTCTTGTCCAGATCATTGGTAAAGACATTAAACAGAACTGGCCCTGGGGAACATGACTTGTGACCAGCTGCCAGCTGGATGTAACTTCATTCACCATCATTCTTTGGGCTTGGCTGTCCAGTCAGTTTTTACCAAGCAAAGAGTGTATTCATTCAGGCCGTGAGCAGGCAGTTTCTCCAGGTGTCAAAGGCTTTCCTAGGTTCCAGGTAAACAATATCCACAGCTTTTCCCTAATCCACTAAATGGGTCACCTTGTCATAGGAGACCAGGTTGGGCAGATGGTCTGGGAGCACACGGTCATGGAGACAGGATGTTGCTGCTTGTGAGCCAACAGCAGTTGTGCTCCTCACCTGGTGCCTTCTTTCCATTCGTGGCTGGGTATCCCTCTGAGCCCTACCTTGCCTCAGAGCTACAGGAGCCTGGGAGCAAGATGAGCACAGGGCTCATCCCCCAAGTGCCTGTGGAGCTGGGTGCTGCTGTGCTGGGCGGCTGGAAGCACACGTGCCTGGGCAGGTACTGGCAGCAAGCCTCCCCTGTGAAGCCCTGCAATGCTGGGGGCCCTCCATGCCACAGCAGCCATCCCATGCTGTGCCACCAGCCTTCTGTCTTTAATCAGGCTTTTTATCAATCAGCACTTGGGTCAAAGCACAGGCCTGAAGAGCAGATAATGCACGCTAATGTTTTCTGATCTTTTATGGGTGAATCATTTTCTGGGCAGCCTGCCTTCTATGAGGAGAAGGCAACCCAGATACTACCAGGGAAGGAAGGTGGGCAGATTCAGATAACTACAATAAATATAATTCCAGATTATTTGTTGGGATAACTCAAGATGTCTGTCATTATTAATAATCAGAGGTCTGCGCAGTTATGTGAGAACAAAATTAAACTTGGCCTATGGTTTCTCTGGCTTTCAGTGGGTTTGATTGTTAGCTTAAATATGCAGTTCCTGTGAAGTTGCTGTCTCTCATAATCTCATATTTATCTTTTTTCTTGTATTTCTCACAAGTCTTTTGACATTCCTTGCTCAGGAGTAATCCCCACTAAACCTGAATTATGTGGCAATACTTCGAAGGAAAAAAAAGTGACTAAAATCTAGGAGATAAACCATAAGGTGAAAAACAAATGATTAATTTCAAGTAAGTAGGTAAGAAGAATGTAATGGAATTCTAGTACCTCTCAATTACTTAATCAGGAGCATATAACTCACTGCATCTAAACATGACACCTTCCTGTACTACCAGGTCTCTCTAAAAAAATGTATTTGGTTATTGGTCTAAAGAGCATTCTTAGAGAGTAGAGCAACGTAAGCCAAAACAATAGCAAAATGAAATGATTCCAACAAAAATTATATAGTTAATTAACAACATAAAGAGCCTTGAATGTAATTTGAAAAGTGCAGCCCAGATTCTTAGTTGCTTAAATTGACATAGCACCATGGCTTTGTGGAGCTCATCCACCTTGCACAAAGCATCTTGCAACCTTGCATCTGTCGGATGTACCCTGGGCCTCTTAAAGAAACAAGTCAAGAAGAAAACCAAACAAAAACTGTTCAAATCACTCCAATGACGGTTTAACTATATTGATTACTAAATGAAGCTAATTAAAAACTTTCCCACCTAATTCTTTATTATGATAAAGACTTCTTATTTTGAAAACTGATTAGTAGAGCTTATTCTCTGTCATTTATATTTACTAATATAAATAGGCAAAAAGTGCTGATAAATAACCCACAGGCTCTGAAATTCATCAGTATGGAGAGGCCAGTGCTCACAGTTGTGTGAAGTAAATAAGTACAATGTGCTCTGCTGTCAACATTGCCCATCCTTACAGATGCCATCTTATAAATTTGATGTCTTTAGTTATTCTTTCCATTGCAGCTACATTGGCACCATCAAAGGCAAGGAACACCTGAAATAACTGTTCTTGATGTCAGAGTGCACACTACGCCCTGGGAGGTGGTCCTGTGTTTTACGGAGGGAGGTAGGAAATTGGCTCTTCCTGGACCAGCCAGAGACACTGTTGACAGCATGAGGGCTCTCTCTAGCAGATTTTCTGGAGGAAACAGGGTAGGATTGGAGCACATGGGGCCAGGAGGGATTAGGTACAGGTGACACCCTCTCTGCAAATTTGTGTCTGGAAGGCAGGAAATGCAGATAGGCAAGGAGGTGTGTTTGTTGGAGGTCAGCAGGCAGGGCATGATCCCCCTTCACCACTGCGCATGCCTATCAGTGGCCGGGATGGCAGGCGGGGGAGTGGATGGGCTAACATGTGTAGAAATGGCAGAAGGGCTCTGACAAGTGAAAAGGCTGAGGACTGTGGCTGTGTAAAGGAGTGGCATATCCCAGAGTGAAAGGTTGGGCATCATATCAACCATACTGCTTCCCAATCTTTTTGTACACATATGCATAGATGAGTACTGTAAAATTTACGTGCACTTCTATGTTTTTACATGCAGACCAAGACTGACTATAAGCCAGAATAGAAATATGGCAAGTTAGAGAATGAAAATTAGACTTTAGAGAATGACTGAGAGCAATGGCACAAGAAATGGTCCTCCTCAGCTCCTGATGCCCTGTGGGTTGAAAAGAGCTCTCTGAAGCCTTTTCCCTGGAGGTACACTGAAGGACCACTGCCAGCATGGGTGCTGCAGTGAAACCATGTTATTTGTACGAGATAGGGTGAAAAACAGTCAGGAGGACTCCATGTCTCAGCCATTCTCTCCTACAGATGTGACCCTTTCACATGCAAAGCTCTTGGTTTACAGGAATAAGTGAGATTATGACAGCAAGATCTGAAATTCTCAGTAATTTTCCTCAGTCTTATCAAAAGCAGAGCAACATCAAAAATCGAAGTTGAAAAAATAATTTTAATCTGTTATTTCCTACACATAAATTATGGCTAGATTGGTAAAAACATTCTTACTTAACCACTCTCCCATATAATGCATAGTTCAAGGGCCAGCTGCTAAGAAGTGACAGTACTTCTCCAAATAAATTTAGAGCAGTTCAGGGTGTAGAAACCATTGCAGCTATGCTATCTCAGACTCCTTTACCTTCCCCCTCCTACACATGCATGGTCTATAGAGGATACAGGTATTGGTGAGACAGGCAGGAGCATGCAATGTGAGGCTGGATACCCCAGGAAAACTCTAAACCCAACCTACTTCATAGTTCCCCATACCCTCCTGGACAAGCAACCTGATCCCTCCTCTGAGAAGGTACCAAGAGCCATGTGAGCTCCTTACCTCCTGGAGATATTGGGAGGATGTAATCTTCTGTCGGCAGGGCACACAGGTCCTGCCACCATGGAGATTCACTGGTCAGACACACCAGTGAACAGAGCAACAAATTTGTACAGATGTAAGGTGCTGGTTGTGTAACAGCCCAGGTGATTTACATTTTCTATCTGCAGATAGGGATCAGACGTGTTGCCTGCAGTACGTTTGCACGCTCATACATGTACACCCGGAGGGAGAGTAAAGCGGAGCCCTTGGAGCTCAGTCAAGGCAGTGATTCAGAGGCAGAGCAGCACATGTGGGATGAGTAGCTGCTAGACAGGTACTTGTTGGGTGGGCTTGGGCAAATTAAGCTGATTGGAGAAAGGAATCAAAGATTCAGGAGTGAGAAGAGAACAAAAATGCAAGTAAAAATTCAGTATCCATTAGCTTGATGTGTAATTTTATGGCAGTTTGCAGACCTGTGCATGGGAACAAAGTGGAAAGCATCTATTTTATGTTGTGGAGGAATGCTGAGCTGAAGATGAGACTTAGTTCATGAAACACAGTTTGGCTTTTTAGTCTTAATCCACCTCCTGTTACACACTCCTCTGTTCAAAACACCCCACATCTTCATAACATCACTTGCATGCAGGGTAGTCTTGTTTCCTTACAGGACTGGGGTCAGGGAGGAAATTGGTTTCTGATGCTTGGAACAGCTTTGTAAATGAATGATGAATGAAGATGCGGGCAAACTGGGAGATACAGGAAGAGAATGCTGTGGAAAAAACCCCAAGAGTATCTAAATTACTTACACAAAAGACACTAGTAATTTGTGTGCTTGTTATTAGGTATCAATGGCATCTCTCTCCCTGCTGCACCGAAACATGCTTTATATGCACAAATAAAGGAAACTGCCATCCACTCCAGTGTTTCTGTTAGTTGCAGAGAACCCCCACATTTAATTTTCAAGCTTAAAAGGAAATTAGAAATCTGGAGCTCTAGAAATCATTGCTGTTTCCTTTCAGAGCAATTCTGCATGTTTGACATCTTATCTATTGTTTATGTCAGGCAAACAGAGACTGGACAACACAGAGTGGGCTGAAGCGGTAAGATGGTGAGTGAATACCTATGAGCCTTGGTGATTCATCGCTCCAAGGAGCTCTTGCTTTAATCACAGAGGCCTGCCAGATGAGGTAAACCATGAGGATTTATGACTTTGGGGCAGAGTGACAGCTGTCCTAGGCACTTCAACCCAAAACTACAAATCAATGCTTTTATTAGAAAGTGATGGCATTAATGGTGAAGGGTTGAGCAACCAAACATCCTCCAGGACAAAACTGCCATGTGAAAGAGCAACCCTGCTTGACCCATTGAAAAAATCAATCTGAAATCAAAGCTTTTCAATGGCTGAAGGATCCACCTGTAGGATTCCCTCTAGCTAAGGTAATCTTGCCTTTCTTATTGTCGGTCTGCCTGTTTTGTCACAGACACAAAGAAGCATAACGTTTAGTGCTAGGACCTTGTAAGCAGCAATTAACCATGGAGCATCGCTCAGCCCTGCCAGCATCCCTCCATGGCTACTGCACTTAACTGCTCCACTTTCACAGAGACCTTTTTAATCCCACTCTGCTGTTTTAGATGATGTTTATATCATGTTTTACATAAGACTGATGCTCCCTTTACAGCTGCACTTCTCCTCTACCACAACGAGATGTGTCCTGTATGCAAGCAGCATTCCCTACAGGTCATGGAAAAATGAAAGCTTCCCTTAAAACCTGAGGCTGGATTGTGTAGCTAGAAATTAAGAGACCAGGGCTCTATCATTCCTTACAACACTCACATGTGCAGGTGAATAATTTTGTTACCTATGTGACTTGGTTTCTCCATCTCTGAAATGGAAAAGCTGCCTTTCTGGAGAGATTTTTCCCAAAAATGAGTTTGTCTTTCAGTCAGCAGGAGACATAAAAGTACAAAGCACTAATATGGTAGCAGTCGTAGCCTGATTACACCCAGAAATAAAGAGAATGAACTAAAGGACGGACATAGCGATTTCCTTCATATCTCCTATGCACAGCCCTCTACCTAAACCAAGAAATGCATTTTATTTTAGCAGAGGGACCTGCCCTGTATAGAGCAGGGAGGTACAGGGGAACCTTATGCAGAGCCTTCTCCCAGACTGAACCGCTCCAGTAAAGTAGATACCTGATTTCTAGCCTCAAAGAAATTTCCAAAGGAATCATGTCCCCTTTCCAGTCCTATTTTAATCACTTAAAACTGGGAGACTTTCCTGCTTGCAAACAGTCAAAGATCAAGATGTTTCAGCCCATACCTGCTGTGAGGACTGAGCCATGCAGTTGCTGAGGTGGCCATCAGAGCTCCATCAGGGTAGTTTAGGGCTGGTTGATTGGTCTGTTTGATTTCAGTTTTCAGTAGCTGTGAAAACAGCTCAAACAATCAAAAGTGGGGGGAGGGGACAGAGAAAAGACCTCAAATACTTGCTTTCCAACTGTACTTGTTTTCCTGCAGAGCTATTTGTAGAAAGCCAAGTCAAGAGCAATTGTGTTCACGAGCCAATAACCATTTTGCCATCATGAATCTGTGGAGCTGAGAGCTGATACAGGATAATGGTCACCTAGTGCTGCAAAGGCAATGCTTTTCTTCAGAGAAAACATGAAATCTTATGTGAAGCCCATTACGATACTGTGGTGTCTGCCTAGCTGTCTCTGAAGAATGCTTAGAAAGAGGAGGGTCACCACTCCCAGAACGTCTGCAGGCTGTCACTTCTCACTCTGCAATAGCTGACAGGGCTGTCATTACCTGGTGGGAGACCAAACAACACGCTCACCTCCTTCTGAGAAAGGCAATCTCAAAGCCTTAGGGCTGTTTGTAATAACACTGCCCTACTGGACTCCATTTGCTTTCAAGAGTGATAAATGTAGTATTGGGGGCAGAGAGACTTTTGAGAAACTCATTAACCACTTGAGATTTTGTTTGTATATCATCCTCGTGGTATTTGTTTACCATTTTATTAGGAAATATGCTATTTTTTTCTTGAACTCTGATCCATTAGAGAGGTAACATCAGTAGCCAGAATCACTATTCATGTTTCTGTATGGAAGTCTCCCCACCTGAAACTTTCAAAATGTTATACCAAAATGTTGGCATAACATTTTCCTACTTCTACTTTCTCTTCTGCAATAGGTCACTCTATGCACCACATATGCAAGATCAAGAGTTATTTCTGAGGATGTGATTTTTTCCATCATCGATGGGAGAGATGAGAACTGTCTTCCAACTACTGTGTCTATACTCAGTTATCAAGGAAAAAAATTAAAAATATTCTGACACATATAGAATAGAACAGTATCAAACAACTTCTTTGAAATGAAGAGAAAGTAAAAATAACAAGTCAGCAGCACATTTGAAATTCCTACAATAATGTGAAACACTATTCTACATTTTCTTTGGAAAAGGATTTTCTGTGATGTTGCCTCTATATGTGCAAGGCAACTGTTTACATGACTAGTTCCTAAACTCTATACATTTCCAGCTGAAAGATCAGAAAAAAATGGAAAAGTTTGAGAATGCACCTCAGGTGGGATTTTTGATCACGGGAGATTCTTAGTAACAACGATGGTTCATAGGATGATGGAATGTTTGAAAGAGAGAAAAAGGTGATATTGTCAAGGTATTCCTGGTGACTTGAGGAGAGTTTTGCGAAGATACAACAGAGCTGATATTGTTGTGAGCTGTGATGCTCCAAACCATCTATCCGCTTAGCACTTCTGGTCTGGAGAAAATTCGAATTATGACTGTTTTCCTGCTCTCCAAAAGGGGATGAATAAGCAGGCTTGGAAAACAACAGATTCCAAGATCTGCCATTAGAGTATTTCTAATGTTTTGAAGACCTGGGAGCCAACAATTTTTTTTCTTTTTTTTTTGGTGGGGGTGGTTGGTTAGTATTTCAGTAACATGCCTCATCTGTTTTGCTTCACTCCTTAACCTCCAACACGGTACAGCATAGCCAGATACTTGCAACACATATTGTCACAGACAGGCATGAAGAGTGCTGCATACACTGTGGAAAAAATACAGCAGAGACACATACACATCTATAGCTATATGCACACTTGTTACCATTCAGGTGAGCTCAGGCAGCCTGAATTATCCAGGCTGACATGTTATTTACTCTTCTCTCAACTGTGGAAGATTTTTTTCGCAGAGCTCATGACCTGCTCCCTTCTATCACTGGCTTTTAATCCCTAGGGAATTGAACTTGACCTTTGTAACCACTGCAAACACCTTCCTAAATAAATGCATGAGTAACAAGGGAGGAGAAAATGAGGAAGGATTCAGGAGAAAAACAGCATATGCAAAACTCAATTGAGCTGTTTGGTCACTACATCCTTACACAAAGGTGATTGGGGAGGTTTTGTGATGGATGGCATGTCATTTGCAAGAGCTCTGTCTGTAGCTGTCAGCACAGAAAGAGGTCCTTAAAATTCCAGCAGCTATAGCCCTGCAATCCATCAGGAGAGAACACAGACATCCATCCTCCCCCTTGGCCAGCACAGGAGCCCAAATGGCAAGCATAAGTCACAGTCATTTTGTGCAAAACTCCCTGGCCATGAATGCACAACCAATGCCTGGGTCACTGTGAGTGCACTCCTATGTGTACTGACAAGTATGTCTGTACCCAGGGGCTCCAAAACACCCTGTGTGCTGTACTTCTCCCACCTGGCAGCAAACTGGTCAGAGGGAAGATTCTGCTGCTTATGGTGGGATCACTCAGTCATGGGAATACAGTACATTCTTACATGTGAGAATGATTGATTTCATAAAACATCTTGGAAATGAGATCACTGTTGCTCAAGTTTCCATTTGTAGGCATAAAAATACTATTGTAACCCAATTAATCTTTTTTCCCTTTTGATTATCACCCATCACATAGTGTTCAGAGTGGTTATGGTTCTTATCTGCCTTTGGATCTCAGCAGCCTTAATTTTTAATTGAAAGCCATGATCTTACACCAAAAAACAGATGAAATGGATTTGAACTTCAGTCCTTTGACTAAGCTTTGAGTACTTTATACTAGTTTAGACTAAAATAAAAAAAAGTGATCTATGCAATGCACTCCCTCTTCAGAATGTTTGGGGGTTTTGCAGGTTTTCCCAGCTTTTCCCCCTGCAGCTCTTGGTTACTTGGTCTGGTTCCCATACTGCTCATTCTGGCTTCATGCAGACTAATTTCTATCAGAATAAATAGCATTTCTCAGTTGGTACAAAAGCATGTGACTTCTTTGCCTGTATTCTAAATTCTCCACAGGTTACACCTGTGGCCAATATGGCCTGAGGGATAAAGCGATATGAAAGCAGATCATTACTTGGGTAAACATGAGATGATGCCATGAAGAAGTACTTGGCTCTCCAGGTGGCAGAGAGAAACAACAGCATTACTCTGCTTCTCTGCACTTCTTCATCAAACTGGGCACCACTGGCCATTTTTCGTATCACACAGCTGTCTTCCCTCATCCCCTATGACTGAAGTTGTGGTTTCAGGAGTGATATAATCCAAGCAGGAATCTGATCTCGAAAGCTTTTTCTCTCATTGGTTTGGGGCACCAGCTGGGGAACACCTGTGATTAATAGGACCAGCATTTCAATACAGAGAACACAGGGCAGTTGACAGAGGATGGTACATCTCATCATCCTCAATTTACACAGGGGTAACCAAGGTAGAGATGTTCAAAATGAGGCAGATATAGTGCCTCAGCTCAGAGTCCCTATCATTTAATATTGACTTTTCTGGGCTGAAGGGGAGCTACCTGATGAAGGGAGAGGACTGGGGTTGGTTACCAGCCCCCCTCCCACAGCCAGCCCCCAGGCTGGCAGGATCTGCTCGCTGACCTTTCCAGGAATGGGCTGCATGTCTGAGCGAAGACTCACTCAGATCAACCCCCGTGACTCTGGATAAATGAAACACTTTGCCGTCTGGCATATCACTCAGTTTCCCACGAATGGCACAAATAGTCACCGCGGCATGTACAAACACAAGGAATCTATTATTGGTGCCTCTTCCTTGGCTCGCCATCATGACGTCCAACCTGGAGGCAAGTGTTAATGCCCTTATAAGGCTCCTTGCATACATTTAAATATGTTATCCTTTGGCCGATGATACAAACTGCTATCTCAGTAGCATACGGCATGGGGAGGTGGGAGATTTTCTTGGCTCTGTGGTGAGAGAGAAATTAAAAAGGAGCCTACAATGCTGAGTCACTGTGACAAATAACTTACTATGGAATGCATTCAGGCTTTAGCAAGGAGGCAGCTGATAGTGAGTCAGTGACTGACTAGTGCCTCCTAGATTTTCCTCCTTGGGAAAGATTCAATTTAATGGGATGAAGTGCCAACAAAAAGTCATTCTCGCTGTTACTGAGACAATATCACTAATTATACACATGGTTAAAACTGTCAAGTTGTGTTATATGTCACATAAGATGTGCATTTTTTTTTGTGCGTACAGCATCACCCTGTTATAAAGCAGTTCAATGTCTCATTAAAAACACTGATTTTTAGGAGGAAATTTTGCTAAACTTCAACTCTTTGGCTGTGTTAATTCAAGAATCTCCTCTCTTTTGGTTCAACTTGGCAGGCTTATGGATGTCCTATTTAGTGTTCTGGTTTAGCACTCCATGGCACAATTTAAACCAAAATAGATAGTATAGTGTTAAAAAACCCCCCTTCTAAGTGCAAAGTGGGTAAGGATTTGAGGCAGAAGGTAGAAGAATGTCACAATTCTTTTGTTATCAGTTAAGTCAAATTTGTATTTGCTTAATCAGGACCAAATTAATGTGTTGTCTTCTCCCCCTCCAATCTGACAGACCTACCTTCTGTCAGAGAATCAGGATCTTGCCCAGAGAAGTAGTTCACTCAGGACCATGGGCCTAGAGGAGGGAAGAAGAAAGGAGGTCTGGGCAGCTTTGTTCTGGTCCCTTTCCCCTGGACCCCTAGTTGTGTACCTGCCCGTGAAACAGCAGAAACATCAGGAAACAAAGCCTCCCAATATCTGAAAAGCTGCAACCAAACCCCCTTCCTATTCACACACCTTTCTGTTCATGCTGCCTGGCACAGCTGCCAATTATTCTCAAATATTCATGCAATCTCCTACCCTCACCTGGCTGAGGCTGCTCCTTATAGGAGACAACTTGCTGTCTTGATGAATGTAGAAAATATGGAAAAAAGTTAAAAGGCAAAGCTGTCACCCCAGAACCAAGCATCAGATCCTTTTCAGCCAGCCCATCCTTGGCAGCAGGGGACCAAGGGACCAGAACAACATGATCCCTTCTGTGTTTCCATCAGGCTGCTCATCCAGCTGATGTTCCCTTCTTATTTGCCTGTGCTCTTGCTTTCAGAGAGACCCCTTAGCATCAACCCTGAAATTCCTAAGATACCATGCTAACCATTACATTATGGGGATTATTATAACTATTCCCAAGCAGACCACAACCAGATGGAAAGAATCTTCTGCTTCCACCTGCACTCCAGGAGGAGACATGAAGCTCAGTCTGGCAAAGGGAACACTTGCCCTGAAGTAATTCCAGCTGAGACACTGCAGTCAGGCTGCCCTTTCTGAGCACACGTATCATAAAGGCATAGAACAATCTACTGCTTGCTTAAACTGTTAATTGGCAAGTGAATTACACTAATGCTTCTATGCCAAAGATTGGCTGCTGAAGTGTAACATCTGTTGCCCAGCTCAAATGAGTTACAGTGGTCCACTTGCCAGTGAATAGGGTTCATAAAGGTGGTCAAATATTTTTGCATTATACTTTTGTTTGTTTCTTGGACAAAAATGTATTTTTTCTCCCCCTAAAACAAAACTTTTCTTGAGAAATGGTGATATCATCAATAATTTCACTGTCTTTTTTTAGCCCAGTGCACCTCTCTCCAACCCTGTGGGACAAAGGGCCTCCTTATTTCCACCACAGCTCTATTAAATCCCACTATTAAAGCAATTGGCATTCTTGATAGAAGAGCAGAGGGGCAGCCAAGGGCTCTTTCAGGCCAGGGGAGAGGCATATCTAACAGGGCTGCAGGGAACTACTCATTCCACCAATGCCAGTGTTAGATCATTTGTGGTTGCTGAAGGACTTTGGAGCGAGGCTGTCACTCACCCTGAGATGGTGAAGTGGTCTTAAAGTGGATGTGAGCATATAGTTATGATCAAAGGAGTCTTCTTCCAAGGAAGGATTATCTCTCTGTGAAAAATCACACACAGAGCCTGCTTTTAAAAGGAGCAAGTTCATACAGTTTTAAAGAAAGAAAGGTAATCGTGGTTTTTGTATACTTGTCAGGAGAGGCTCTCAGATATGACCTTTCCAAAACACCTGTCAGTGATCAGCTGTAAAACAAGAGATCTCAGTAATATTTTTTCTAATGCAGAGTAAAGAGCAGCCAACTTCCCATAGGAAAGGAGGAGGGTTTTCTCCAACTAATTTTATTTCCTTATCTTTAGTCATCTGTTGAAAAGAAAACACTAAATATATTCCTCAGTCTACTCCTTCCAGTGATAGCTCGAAGGAGTAAAGAACCATATGGTCCTTCAGCTGATCTATACTGTCTCCATGACAATGCACATTTACAAAGTTTGCTTCTAACAACTTGGTAGTATGACATCCAATTGCTTGTAATTAAGGGTACGAGGAAGCCTTTTGGGAGGGAAGAGCTGCCTGCTTCTCTGGCTGGGTTCTCTTCCCACCCCTGCTGGAGGGGGCTGCCTTTAGGCACAGGGCTTTGGTAAGGCCACTACACTTCTGTACAGAATTTCCCAGCCTTTCAGCTGGAGGAAATTAGTTTATCTTCAGCTATGTCAGTCCAATTTCAGCCAAGAAGCTGATATACTTAATTCCTTCAAGTTCCATACAAGTTTTAATGCACAAAGACACCTTAAAAGAGCTTTTATTTCTCAGGAAATCTGGGATTTTCAGAGTCTCCTCCTCGTTAATGCTTATGCATTGTTTTAATTCAGTGAAACCAGATTTCCCAGAAGTTCCCCACTCTAGGCTACAGTGGGATCTTGAAGCTTGACCTCCTGGAGCAGGACAGAAGAGTGGCACAGCAGGGGCTGAGCATGAGTACCCTGCACATGGGCACCCACCACAGCTGGGACACAGGCAAGGGCAAAGGTAGGAGCTGGTTGGCAGGGAAGGGAAGCAGCATACCAGAAAATAAATGGGCATGATACTCTAGACATAGACATATTTTAAACTAGGGGAAAAAAAATTAAGTCCTTGTTTGATCATCTTCCCTTGACTTAAGGCAGAGTGAAAGATAGAAAGCCCTGTATTTAATGTTTTTACTCCTCTCTCTGGGCCAGCCCTCCTCACCCCAGTACAGTGGGCCAACATTTCTTCCCAGGCTTATTGGGAACATCAGGAGAGGTGTTCCTAGCCCAGGAAGCAGGTCATGTCACTCCAAGGAGAGAAGATGCTGCCTGCCCAGCCATGCCACCCTATTTGCCTTGCAGGGACTGGGTACTGTGAGCATGATTTGAGGTCCTGTCACAGCCTGCTCAGGATCCAGATCCCAATAGTCCAGGCTGTGTCCTGAGTCCTGTGGCACTGCAAACTCATCCCAATATGGATTTATTTGGCTTATTGACATTTGCTGGTGTGCCTGTGGTTAGCAGCATGCTCTGTGATGTGCACAGCCACCCGCAAAGGGCTAGGGAGCCACCCAGCTGAGCACTTAGGCTGGGGTATTTCTAAAGTTTAAGGATCTTTTCCAAAACAGCATTTGGAGTGGCCAGGATCAAGAAATCACTTTACTGCTCCAAACATATCGTATCAGGTATATCCTGTCAGTATATACATAACCTGTCAGTAAATACAGTAAAGGCCTTTTTGGGCCTTTACCCTTTGCGAAACACTGGGCAATATCTGTTCTGGAATATCTGGGAGCTATCCAGGAAAGACATCAGCCAACAAAAAGCCAGCCACTACCACTCTTCCTGCCCCCCAGCAATGTCAGGGCAATGCCAGGGAGAAATACAGGAGAAGTGATGATGCAGTGGCAGATTTTACATTTTGGCCCCTTAGATCTTTTGTATCTTTCTTAAAAAGAGTAAAGAAAGGATCTGAAGTGCTAGCAGGTGGGCAGCAGCATGAAAGTGACTGATGCCGTGTTTATGGGCACAAAGAAGCAGACTGCCCATGACAGGGACCCACTGCACCTGGAGATGCAGGTGACTGAACTGAAACAAGGTCTCACCACCAAAAGTGTGGTGGACCTCTTCATTCTCCTTTAAATCCATTCTATTTCTGTTTTTCCCAGCTTTCTTGGGTTCTCTTCTTTTTAAAAAAAGTAGTAATATTTTATTGTTTTATATTTTGCATCTGCACTAAGAGGGTTTTTTAAATCACAATTGCAAAAATAGCTTCCATTTGAATACATAATTTGCCAGAAAGTGTTGACTTTCAGAATACTTACAGAAGCCACATACCTAACATTGTACAGTACCATTCACATACCTAACAGTGTACAGTAGTTTGGATTTACTTCTAACCAAGCAAGCCAGGATGTCCCACTACTTTAATGAACAAAAATAATCTTACACAGCAATATAATAGCAGAAAAGTGTTCAGGCTGCATCTGGGCCACAGGCTGTCCATTGGCAGCCTCCACATAAACAAGTGCAGAAAGATGTTATATTGTTATTTTCAGAGCCTGTATGTTTCACTATTCCTCGATTGGTACAATAGCTGTCAACACTCCCGTTTTGAATTTCACACATTTGCTTATAAGAAACCAATAGAAATACACAACCAGTTGAAGTGGTGCACAAGACAATTTTTTTTTTTTATCAAGGAGTAGACCAAAATATGGGTTGCAGATCAGATTAACCCCACATAGTTTCAAATGGACCTATAGTACCTATTTCAACTCAATAAAAACTCCAGCTGGCTAAGATGTGACTGTAATAAGAAAAAAGTATTCAAGAATAATGATACATTTATTTTGAAATAAACCTGACACATTTATTTGATTTGTCAGAATGAAACATTTAGAGCTTTTTCTCTTTCTGTAGTTCGCAACCCCATAAACTGACCCAGGCAGCAAATTCCTATGAATTTATCAGGTATTTGGATTTTTTCTAGACAAGCTATTCTCACTAAGAAACCTCTACCATTAACATTTTCACTGTTTATATATCACATTTAAACACAAACAGGACTTCAAAGACCTGGCAAATCCCTACTCCTTTGAGCAGCTTCCTGCTGCTCTGCTCCTCCCAGCACTGGCCCTCCCAGTAGTCAGGCTCAGGACACTGCTCACAAATCGTCACCGCATTCCTTTGACACCTGAAAATACATGCCAAGTTCTAATTATGCTTGACAACCCTCTAGAAATTCAGATTTCTTTTTTGCCTGCCCTGAAGTTGCCAGATTCCTCCTGAAGTCTATTTAGGAGTGAAGTTAAGGCTTTTCTAATTAGAGCTGAATCTCCAGATCTCCCTTCACCCCATACACCGGGAGTGAAGACAAAGCTTGCCAGAGAGGAGTCACATCTAGACTAGTCTACCATCATTATGCAATGAAAGGAGGCGTACTGTGCAAGGAGGAGTTTCTGCTGGAAAGAGAGACAGCTCGGAGTCACAGCTTCCTCTTTAAGACTCCAAAATTCATGGATTTAGAAAGATTTGGTTTCTCTAGTCAAAAACACCCTTCTTTTGGGGAAAAAGACAGCCCTGCTTGCTCTTTGCTATCTCCCCATTTAGTGGGAAAGCACACAAGATCTGGCGTGCCAGGAGCTTAGGAAGCACCACTCAAAGCCATTTGGTGGCTCTGAGAGCTCCCCGGTGAATGACAACGTAAAGGATTCAATGTGTGCGTCCAAGTGTCAAGCAATTGCTGCCTATTAAAGGCTTTAAGGACAGGAAATACTTTCCAGACACACAAGCCTTTTCTAAGGGAATTGCTACCCTGTAGGATGTCAGACACATAATGCCAATGCCATAAGTGTCACCATACAGCAGTTTTCATTCAGAAAATATATGATTGATGGCAAGAAAATCCAAAGAAATATATCTCCCTTTTAATTCCTCTTACCCCTGCATTTTTCTCCGGGGATTTGGGAAACAGGCTTCAGGAGAAGCTTTGAGCAGTCATGCAAAATCAATTGTCTCCAGTTTTCAGAGGGTGGGAAACAGCTAAAAACTTGCCGCATCTTTTGTGAGCACCAAGAAAGGGGTGCAGAGCTAGCATATAGCTCCAGCACAGGTCTGGTGCCTTCACAGCCTGGTGTCCTGGCCCACTGAACACCACAGAGCTGCCAGCACAGCCCACCCTTGGGAATGAGGAGCTGGTATGTCCCAGGGATGTATGAGAGTTTTTTTGCTAGGAAGGATTTCAAAGCAGAAGCCTGGTAGGGAAGGAAAGTCCTCAGTGCAAGCAGAAGAGTTGCTTACTTCCGGCAAGATTATTGTACTTTAACAAACAAACAAACAAACAAACACAAAGGTATTTTTTCCTATCCTGTTTGGGGCACACACACCACAAAGAGCAGATGGAGCCAAGGGCATCTTACAAGACTGTGGTCAGACAAACCCCAAGGAGTAGGAGTGCATGGATGGCAGCAAACTCTGAGCCCTGTGGTCAGCAGTATCTCTTTGCTCCTGTAACACTGACTTCAGGCTGGGACTGGGATGCTTTTCCTCACCTT
Source organism: Lycocorax pyrrhopterus obiensis (assembly GCA_014706295.1). Classification (NCBI taxonomy): domain Eukaryota; kingdom Metazoa; phylum Chordata; class Aves; order Passeriformes; family Paradisaeidae; genus Lycocorax; species Lycocorax pyrrhopterus. The sequence continues at coordinate 3,350,142 of JACSVZ010000007.1, forward strand.
CCTCGGGTTTGGGAACCCCAGTGGGCATTCCCTTTCCCATGTTTAGAAAAGCTAATCTATTTTTCTCATTCCTATTTCCTAGTTGTTTGCTTTACCTTTCCATAAGCCAAAAAGCACTGCTATATTTATTAATTTTGATCCCAGAGGAGTTTCCCTGGAGGCGTAAGGTAGGTGGCTATAGATATGCTGCCACAACAGTGAGAGGAGCAGTCCTCTTTGTAGGGAGGTTAAGATCTTGGTTAAGTTCATTTAAAAGCCTCCAGCTCCTTTTGTCAATAGGGAAAGACAGCTCCAGGGGTGACCCAAACCAAGACGGACTAAACCCCCTGGAGGTGAGCCTATATAACGCATTATAGCAATGACCCTCCTGGTTTAGATGTGTTAGAGAAGTAGGGTTGATTCAGGCTTGACTAACTGGCTCAGGGCTGCATCCAGGCTTGGGTTCAAGCTGAAAGCTGGCATCTGGAAGACAAGTTGTACCCATATCCTTGAAAACTCAGACCAAGGTCTAGACTGAACTGTCACCCAATCCCTACTTTTTACTGTTACTGTTGCATTTTACAATCACCAAGGTGACTTTCTCCCCCCTCACTTCCCAAGATGTGACTCCCCAAGTGGGCTGTTTGTCCCCCCAGCAGAAAATAGAGTCACACCAGCAGCAGAGGGTGTGGGGGCAGACGCTTTTTGGGCATAAGAACTGGCAGTTTTTAGAGCCTCCAAAAGAGTAGGCGACTGTGCTGAGGCTCTTTCTCCCACCACAAATCACGAAGCCAAATATCTCAGTTGCACTGCATGTCTGCAGCAGTTCCTTCTCCAGTGCTGGCTAGTGTGGGAAGGGCTCTGTTGGCACACAGCTTGCCCAATCACTTGCCTGTGTGTGGTCAAACTTAAGGTGACCATGTGTTCAAGATGAACATGTGGGCAGAGCCCTTCTGCCACTTATAGCCTGCCTGGCTTCACAAGGACACCCAGAGCACACCGAATATCAAACTACATGCAATCAGCCAAATCCTGCAGGGATGTTGACACCTGGATAGCCCTATTCAAGGAGCAGGCAGGGCAGCAGAGAGTGGAGATCTTGTCTGCTTCTTAGAGAAGGGAGGGAAACAAGTTAGCTGAAGGTAATAGAAACAGATAAACTTACGTATCTTGTACCCTACAAAAGAAAGGCCTTTCCAGTGAAACAGATGGGTTTAAGTGCCATTTAAAGCAACTCCTGCTTTACCCAAGAAAGCCTCACTGAAACTCTGAATGTGGATTACACCAGCAGTTTATACAAGAGAGAGTCTGGCAACATCTCTCCAGCATCACAGAAAGCCTTTTTAAGCAAAGCTGAACCAGAGGAGTCAAAACTAGCCCCTACATCCTTGAACTTCAAGCAGTGCTACTGACTTCAGCTACCTGTGGTTAGGAGCTGAACTTAATTCTGAAACTGCTGCTTCTCCTTCTTTTTCTCCGCTCCCATTCTTGATAGCCCAATCACAAGGAGATAATTTTTAGGAACATGTAACAGCATGGCTCCATTGTTTCTCGTGAATTGTAAAGACTATCACAAAAGTGCATAGGCAAAAAGTTAAGAGATTTCAGAATAACAATCACACAAGCAGAATTTGTCATTGGTGTCATGACTCTAAACTTCTGAGTCGGGCCACTGATTCAGCATGTACTGCCTCAGTCTCTTAGCACCTTCCTCTACATAACTTTTCTTCAGGGACCTGAGCAATGACAGCTAAGCAATAGCTGTCAGAGACTTCCTTTTTCTTCCTCCTTTCTTTTGCAATTATGTACTGAATACCAGAGTTACAACCAACATGAACATTAGACCTGCGAATGGTCAAAAGTGCAGAAGACAGGCAATTTCTCACCATGTTTAGTGAAAAGGCACTACACAGAGAAAAAAGATGGAATTATTTGTTCCCTCCTAGTCAAAGCACTACTTAGCAGACAGAACCTCAAAAAATCAAAGCAGTGAAAGTGATAAGACAGTCAGACTTCATTAGAATAATCAGTATGGACAGAGGAAAGATTAGCTTGAATGAAACTTAGAAAAATATCCTCTCATCCTTCATCCATACAGAGTAGCACAACCACTCAGCTCACACTGCTGCTGCCATTTCAGAAGTGATAGCTTTGAGAAAAGCCAGGGCTGGTTTTCAGTACTAAGCTGATGGAAATGCATGCAACAGGTGAACACAAAAATGCAGAGTTTTTAAAAGGAAAGAAAAATTAAACCAAGGGATATAAAATAGAGTGGAGGAAATAGAGTCAAGGCAAAAGGCTTCCAGCAGTGAAAGAAAGGCTGAAGTTTTGGCTTATTGCTTAAACCAGTGCTTAAGAAATTTTGGTACTAACAAAGGGACATCTTCAACTACACCAGGTTGCCCAAAGCCCCACCCAACCTGGACTTGAATGTTTCTAGGGATGGGGCATCTACCCCCTACTCTGGGAAACCTGTGCCAGTTTTTCACCACCCTCACTGTAAAAAACTTCTTCCTCATATCTAATCTAGTTCAACTCTTTTAGTTTAAAACCATTATCCCTTGTCCTATCATAACAGGCCCTGCTAAGAAGTTTGTCCTCATCTTTCTTTTAGGCCCCCTGTAAGTACTGAAAAGACATGATAAGGTCTCTCCAGAGTCTTTATTAGGTGAGTGCAAAGCACGAGGGTAAACGTGAGTAAGGCAGCAAAACTGATGAAGCAAACTGTTCTCACACATTTGAAAGCAAAGTGACTAAAATATAGCTGCTGTAACAAGATGAGACTATAAGGTATTTTCACAGGAGAAAAAAGTTTTACAAATTTTCAGTCTTCGAATTTCACGTTTCTCAGACCAGATTTTTGGTGGCTCTTTCTTGGACGGCGTGTTTCCATAGTTGTTCGTGATCTTTCCGATCTTCCTGCTACAGACAGAAGGGAAACAGTGAAATAATGACAAATAAAGAATTTGTAGGGGTACAGCTCTTCTTACCTTAGCGTGGCCACTTCTGACTTATACCCTAGTGAACTGGGGCTGGACCTTCGTTACTGGTTACTGGATGTGGTCAGTGTTTTGCACAAGGCTCTGAACAGCATTGCCTCCTTCCAAGAGAACAGGAACAGAGTCCTTCCAAAGCCTGTGTCTTGTGCCATGCAATTCAGAAATGCATGCAGAAGTGCAGATACCCAACCACCATTTAAACAAACTGGAGGACCATTCCTGAGGAGGTATAGGGTAAGGGAGGAGCATAAAGATGAGGGCAGTGAATTTTTTGAGTGTAAGCTTAAAGTAAATATTTGAATAACAAACTGGAATTCAGCCAAGTCAAGCATTTTATTCAAAAGGAAGTATCCTAGGGATAGTTGAAGCTGGCATCAGGGTGATACAGAAAATTATAAAGGAAAAACGATAAAATATGCAAGAGAAAATGGAAAGAGAGAGTTATGAACTCCCCTGAAGCACAGAGGAAATCAGTTGCAGATATGTGGGTATTACTTAGTATCTGGCTTGAAAAGAAATGCTGTTGCAATGATTCCGTAAGAAGGTGTAATGGTTTAGGAAAAGTATTCCCCAATTTAATGTTTCCCACTGAAACACCCCAGACCACGCCCCCTTCCCGTGCTCCTCCCCTTGAACTGGGGTGGAAGGGGGAATTGGAGGCTCAGAAAAGATCACAGTTTGAGATAAGAACAACTTACCAGAAACAGCAACAAAAGAGGAAAATGATCAGTGACAACAGCACTAGTAACAGCAGTGTACGAGAGAGGCGAAGGATTTGCCCACAGCGCTCACCTCCCAGAACCCAGCGTCACTGACCCCTCACCCTGCAAAACCAGAAAGAACTGTGATCCCACTCCAATCCTCTGGTGCGGTGGGAGGTGGTATCGTACAGCCCCTGGCCGTGACCCTCCTGGCTGGCAGAAGAATTTAACCACGTCCTGGCCAGAACAAGGACACAAGGGTTTGGGCAAAGCCAGGGAATGACTGAAACTAAGGTATGAGGAAGGAAGATACAGTCACAATTGGATGTCATTTCAGCATGATGCTGGTATTCAGATCAAAAACAAAACCAACAAATCTTCCAACTGAGTATGCACAAAGCATAAAAATATTAGAAAAATGTTTAGGCAACCAAAATTTATATGAAGGCAAAAGAAGACTTCATTACAAGTTAAATCTATGTTTCTCTGAAGGTAGTTGTATAGCACCAGTGGTTTCAGTGGAGTAGGCATTCAGGCTATTTGGTTTAGCCTGAGACTCCACGTGAACAGGAGGATGTGCTTTTCATGTTAGGGAGTAATGAATAGGGAAGCTCTTCCTAGAGCCACTTCACCCCATCCCTTCTAGGGAGTCAAAGAGAGCAAAACTGGTTTTTTAACAGTTGAATTGGAAAAAAATGCTGGGTTTGGGCCATAGGGATGGTTCTATTTTGTGTGCTTGTTCTCTCTTGTTTGAGAAGTAGTGGGGAAACAATGTCCTTTGGTTTCTGGATGCATTCCTTTATAGGTGTAGAAGGATGGAGCTTGCAGCCTTTGATGAGGAAGACAAACAACAGAATCTACAACATGAGCAGGAAACACTTGTAAGTTTTTTTCCTCCCAGATGTTCATTTAAACATTTCAGCTAACATTAAAAAAAAGCTTAAAACAGACTAAGCAAAATCACTTTTAATCAGGTTTTGTTTCCATGGCACCTTTGATGTCATAAGCTTAATAGCTCTTCAGTGATCCATAGAGTCTTCCAGGGAAAAAAAAAAAGGCTAGACAACCTGAATGCCAAATGTTGAATACACCTTTAAAAATATCCTTTCTGAAAAGTTTTCAGGCCTCCCTTCTCTTTTAAGAGCCAAGAGAAGCCAAAAATCCAACCAGGAATTTCCCCCTCCCACAAACCCCCACCCTGCATATCAATGGAAATCTTTGAAGAGCAGTTGGAATATATGGAGACCCACAAATATATTATTAAACTGCAACGGAAATGCATAAAAAAGGCTGTTATAAAAATAGCTGTAAGCCATTTCTTTTTTTTTTTTTTTTGTTCTACAGATGCAAACTCTCAAGAAACATCTTTCTGTCGAAACTGAAACAGATTGTGGTGTTCTGCAGCACATTTCTCTGCTAGGGAAACATTCTTGGTACAGTATTTTTGCTCTTTGTCTGATGTTTTTTCCAAGGATTTTCTGATTAAACATGGTGATGATGGATGATAGCAGTCATGTTACGGTTGCTACTAACACACACAAGTCTTACCAGAGGTGAAGCAGATGTAATTTGCTTTTATTTAAAAGGTTTTGCTCAGTAATACATTCATGGCTTGATCTGGCACTTGTAGTCAAGCAACATTCCCAGTCCCATCAGCCCTTAAGATCCTGGTCTGATTTTATATGAAAAAAAAAGGGGCAGATCTTCGGCTTGATGGTTTTCTGGGATCTCTGCAACAGTTTGGAGAGCAACATATTCCTCTACCTGGTGGTTTTGGTATGTGTAGGAAAGGGAACAAAGCTTCAGATAACTTGCTGCTGGAGAAATGAAATATCATGAAATGTACTAAAAAATCATAAAAATCCTAATCCTGATTAGAAGACTTGCTTCTTTGAAGGTGGAGTGTAATGATTTTTATATGCTGATAGTAAAATACACAGCAAGGGTATACTATACTAACTTTAATGGAAAGAACAACCTAAAAATTTGAATTTTAAAGGAAAAACTTGATAAAACTCTGAGTAAGAGATGTAAAACATGCATATCAAGTGATACTTATACAACATGATAGGAACAAAATAAAATAGTTCTTTGAAATAAAAGACACTAATCAAGTTACTTTTTAATTTATGTTTCTAGAACAGAAAAAGGAGAAGATACTGTATTCTTCATACATCTGGACTTGAATTCTGCAATATATGTAAGAGTGAATCTGGATGCTGTCATATGAGCCAACATACTAAGCAACCATAATTTCTAACCCATTCAGCAAAATAAGTAAGCTTTTCATATTGAAATAATTATCATATTTTAGACGGATAAAATCTAACAGAATTTTAAGCATAACTTAAAAAGTGGATGTTCCCTCTGTACATGGAGGATTTGAACTAAAATCACAATACTGGTGAATTACTCCAGACTTTTGATGATCTTAACAGAGAGTGTAACAGACTCTATGGTACCTGAAATAATCTGTGTATATTTAATAATTTGGCCCCATTAAACTTTCTCTGTTACAAAACATAGTGACTTGTCTATTTTTGGTCTAGAATGGGAAGCTGATAAATAAAAACACAGATTTAAAAAACCCTCAAACAAAAAAAACCTGCACATATTCTTCCAGATGCAGTAATCACATATTTGGGTTTTTGTTTGGGTTACTGGCCTGTTTGTCTCTCTAACCTTGTGTAATTATGGAAAAAAAGAAGTACGTCGCTACAATGTATTAAAAGACAGAAAAAACCCTTCTTATATTTTGATAATACTTCTTTCTTAGCTATCTTGTGTGGCTTGTGTTTTGCATAAAGGGACAGATTTATTTAGATATATGTTTATTTACTCATGTATGTGTATGCCCTTATTGAAAATTATGTTCTGTAAGAAATACCAGCAATTTTCTCACTGGGAATTCTTCTAGGTAAAGTTCCCCAATGAACCATGCGGACATTCATGTACAGAGTCATGTTCAAGTTTTAATATGTTTCTATTTATCCTGTTTAAAACCAAATATTTCCAGACAAAAGAGACTGACAGACACATTAAAGACCCAATCAATGCAGATATATGAAGTGCTGTATAAACTGGAGCATGCTTAACTCACGCTGCAGAAAGCCTTAGAAAGGTGCTTTCCAAACTACTCTTCGATATGAGAACATGCGTTATAAATTACTTTATAAGAGAAGGATAATGAAAAATTATTTTATCTCTGTACCTGATATTGGAAACAACTGACAGCTGAGCTGGGTGAAAGCTGGTTGCCGATACACCTAAAAGCTCTGTTAGATATGGCACTTACAAGGCAAACCCAAGCAAAAGATGCCTCCCAATTAAGCTAATAAGAAATGCATATAACTATAAACCTTGTGAAGTTATACATATCTATCTTCTATTTGGAAACTGAGTGCCTGACTAAAGACAGGGGCCAGGACCTGTAAGGATCCAGATCCACGACTGGAGCAAGTGGAAACCCCAAATAATCCAAAATTTTTAGGAGCATGTTGTTATCATCACTACACACATCCACATCTGCACACACTGACTTATACTACCTTTGTTGGGATTCTTTATTGGTAATTGGAAATAAAATAAGAGTCTTTTAAAAGGAAAAAAATAAGTCTTACTGAAAGCTGTTAACTTTTCCATCTTGAAAGTATTATCCTCCTTTTTTCTTCTTAGTCATGATTTCTCCTTCCTCAGACTTGTCTTAGCCACTCTCTCCCTCCTGCTTTCTTTCTATCTTGGAGATGAATGGATTTCAGGAACGAACTTCAGAGGAGTCTGAAAGAAAAAATCTCTTCCAGATTGGCTATTTTTTGATTAAATCCAACAAATGCATATTGCAGGCAATTCAGAATACTGGCCATAAAATACACAGTCTTTCATCTCTGTGCTACCTTTTCAGCTGCAGTTCCAGTCAGATCAGAAGCAGTTGGTAGACTTCAGTCAGTGTCACTTTCTTGAGGATCCAGGACTTTTTGCAACACAAGCTCACCTTTGTTAAAAGAAGATGTTCTTACAAACATGCCACTTTTTCCCATTCTTCCATCACTTATTTGTTTCTGCTGGTGTTTTGTTTTTTTTCCTTAAGAGTATATTAAATTTTTTCTTGTTTCAAATCCTCTCTTAAACAGAGCAAAGTCAACCACCCTCTGGTTTCATCATCAGTGGTGGGATTCCAGCATATTTTCTCTCTGCATCACTCATGTAACAGCACTTCTTGTCTCCCATAGCACGCTCCTTTGAAGACCCCAACTTGGTCTGCAGTAATGCTTCACCTTAAAAAACCCCCTCCTCTCCTCTTATCCATTCTCCACCCCTTCCTCCCTTCCACCCAATCAGGAGAGTAACTCCAGTATTAAAAGCAATCATTTTTTCTGAAACCCACTCGGCATTTCTGCCCAAGTTAGGTAAAGAATATAGGTTTTCTGTTCCCATTTTTAAGTTTTTCCATTAAACTACTGTTTCAGAACCTTTTAGCTTTGCCTGTTCTAGGGATACAATTTCTCTTATGTTTAATTATTTTCTGTCCTAAAGTTCAGTATAAGATCAAATACTCAAAGGTACCACGTAACTCCCATTTATCCCAGATTTACATCACAGTAACAGAGAAAAATCTGAACTTAAAGCCCCAGAGAGATGTCTATGCCCCAGCTGTCATTGTTATTTGCATGTACTATAGTGTCCCTAATGAAAAACACACGTCTCTGATTTACGCAGTAACTTCAGAGTTAGCTTTTTCTTCCCCAGACACATAAAATGCACATAAGGAGGAAATAAGGGCATGGCTAATATAAAGGCAAGCTGAATGGCAGCAGCTTTAGGCTCAGCAGTTTCTGTTTGTTCCACTTTTGTAGGAGATCAGTGGCCAAGTGAAAGATGGAACACACCAACTGCACCACAGCCCAGCCAGGAGCTCAGGAGTGCCAGACTGTCATGCAGATTTTTGCTTGTTTGTTTTGCAGTTAAACCCGACAGAGCAATAAATACTCAGCTTGATACACCTCAGATCAAATACTTCATTGTTCTTCATATATATCATGCACAGGACTGGTCCCATCACAGCACCTTTAGAAGCACAACTTGTGTAATGGTTACAGCAAGGAATGAGGAGCTGAGAGCCTTAGGTTATGGTCTTAGCTCTGTTTGAAATTCCTCCACAAAAAAGAAAAAAAAATAGTTTGGAGAGTTTGCTGGCGAGGTACTCCACTGACTCCTGGAGCAGGCTGTGATTTACACTAGCTAGTGTTGTGACCAAGTCTCCACTTCTGCTTCACAAGCCCTGTTTTATTTACTTTCCTAGTAAGAAGAATCTCTGTGCTTCTTTGCTTAAACTTGCTAGTTTGAGAAACCGTACAAGCTGGCCACTCTCCTGGAGGAATGAGACCACAAATTCCTGTGAGATAGAGGGGTCAGTCTGTGCTTCTAGCTCACGCCTGCAGTATTTGTCAGGATGAGGAACAGGATGATACATCCTGCAGGGAGCTTCCTTTTAATCATGGATCTTGAGCATGGTGACAGAATTCTTTTGAGTGAGACCTTTACACAGGTACTCAAAACTAACCATTAATAATGGACTGAATTGAATTGAACATTGACTGGTGTACTGCTACTAGTTTCACACTCCCAACACTTTCCAAAAGCTAGAGTTTATATAAATCCTCTTTATCTGACTCATGATGGCTACAGATCGATCCCAACAGCCTTTACAATATTTGAATGCTCTCTAATTTCATTAGTCTGGCTTTTTTCATAGATGTTTTTGCTGTGTTCTGATGATATTAGAGTAAATCATGCAACATTACACTGGCTTTTTGGTGATGACCATCCAGCAAGTAAAACAACAACAACAAAAGAAAAAGCAGAAGGTAACAGACTGTGGTTGCTGCTTTTTAAAGTTTTTCTATACACAGGATGTCAGCTGCATAACTTCTACCCATTTTAATGGCCTTACATAACTAAAGCCCTTTTCACATGTTTGGGCTAGTACTTATAGCACTGTAATGTATTTGTGGGACTGTTTGTCCACACAACAAATATTTCCTAAAATATGCTTAGGGGTCTGAATGACAAAAGGGGATGATTTATTTTATGATCCTTTTTTGTGGCTGCTGTCTCCAGTTGTCCTTTGAACATCTCTGCAGAGATGCCTCAGATAGTCACCAATTTGCAATGAAGGAAATCTAGACTTGGTACAACTTTACCTCAACGCAAACTCCAGACTGTGAACAGCTGCCACATGGAGAGATGAGACAACACCATAGCAAGTGTGGGAAGAAGGGCAGCGTGGACCTCTGCCTGAGAAATCACTATTCATCATAGATTGAGTCATCTGTGTTTATCAGCCACAGCCCTTTGGGTCTAAGTTGTCACTTAACATACTTTGACACAGGTCCAGAGGTCTTTGGGTAACTATAAATAGGATTTGTAGCTATGGTAAAGCCCCTTTACTTTGCTAAAGAGGTGAAATGAGGTTTATTGTAAATAAACATTCAGGTGAAAGCTTTTCAAAAGTCGCAGCCTTTGGGATTTTTGACAAGAGATATAATTTAAATAAAGTGAGTATTTTCAAATCACATTATTTTGTTCTCTGTGTAAGGGGCATGCAAAACATGAGTAGGTCACTGAATAATGGTAGATTTGGTGGAGTTTGCTTTTTTTGGATGGGTGCCCAAGTAGTCTAAATCATGTATACACATACTGACATCACTGGATGTGAGATTACAGAAATGGAGACTTAGATCTGCCTTTTTAGTAATTAAAATTTCTATTGTATTAGGTGTCCTTATTAGGAGTCCCTGATCCATTTTAATTCCCATTGTTAGAGTCCCTGTTGCCTATTTTTAATACTCTTGCAATGTAAATACATTTTCACGTTGCTTTAAGGACCTTATGTGAATAATACCCAAATAAACAGAAAATAGTTAATCATATAATTTCTGGATATTCCACATGCAAGTAGTATGAATTCAGGTCATGGAGCACAGTGAATTTATGGGGATGTTACACTGGCTTGTAAAACCAATTAAACAAAAAAGCAGAGTAGATTGCTTTAGCTGGTTTGCAAAGAAAATTGTGAATATTTCATTTGCATTTTGTTTACCAGGAGCTCCAAGTGAGTTTCAGGCAGACGTGTCCTCATGAGCTAGGCTGTCTCATTTGCATTTTGGCACTGCCATGTTGCTGTGGCTGGGACAAGCAGGAGGAAGAGACCATTCATGTGAAAAAGGCAAAATACAGTATTGTGCAGAGATGGCAGTGGGCTGACCGTGTCACCTGCTCCACTGCAAAGTGGTACCTGCAGCCTCTGAGGGCGGGGTAAGGGCATTAGCAAATGACTAACTGACTAGGTGAATAATGTACCATGGTTCTTACACCATCTTACCTTGCTAAACTGTCTGTGCACCAATCTGCCCATGCAATCCAAGAGCAAGACTGCACTGTGGCTTGGCTCCTACTATTCTTGTGATTGAACAATGCCCCCAAGCAAGAGCCTTGATATTCCTGGCTTCGTGGTAACGACACTGGATGCCATATTTAATATAATTTCTAATTTTTAATATTATTTCAAACTGACATAAATCAAAAATCTCATGATATTACCGAAAGTAGGATTTTGAATAGGCAAGAAAGGAGGAGAGCAAGAACTTTGCATATACTGCAGTTGCATATCCAGCTGTACATAATACTAAGTTCAAATTAAATATCACTGTTAACTAACACAGATGAAGTGTTTTACTGATATTTTGTATTTAAGTTCCATTCCTCTCACATTTGGCTTGGCAGATATCTGAAATGTCTATCAGACTAACTTGTCTTTTGCCCTGGACCACTCATTATTGTGTTTTCACCAACAAAAGACCAGTAGTTGCCATAATAAATAAACCTGGTACTATCTCTGGAAAAGGTCAGTCCTAGTTATTAGGCATTGACATGTTTATATTTTACCTTGCAAAACTGAGAGGTGTCATGAGAGGTGAGGTGAATACTGAAATGTTTTGCCTTGTAGTTTTAGGAGCAGGTGCTCTTCTAGGTCTTTGCCTGCAATTCCCAATAAGGTGGGGCAGGCTCAATGCTTCTTCTTGGCTTCAAGATAGTACAAATGTTTTGTCACAATGAGCAGGACATACCTGCCAGCAAAGATGTGACATCATATATCTTTCTTTCAGAAAAGCTCCATTCTTTATGTTCAACAATAACTCCTGGAATCTGACCTATTCCTGTGAAAAGAAATTGTCTTCCCTGGTTTATAGATTCCCCCAAATATGCTGTATATACACCTCAAAAATGAGTACAAAATTTCAGCTACTGACAAAACAATTCAGAATACTGGATGAAGGCAAAGACATTGAGATTTCCCAAAGAAACAGTCCTGTGATATTTTCTTGTTTTGATCAAAGCAAAAGTATTTTGAGGAACACTATTTTAAATAATATAGAGTGAAAAATATATTACTAAAATCTCCAATATGCAAAACTTTTTTCTGCCCCCAAACAGTTGCATTTCTTTTGGCATTGGCTTACTTTCCCAAAGAGTTAGAAGCAATACCAAACAATGTGAGTGCATATTGATCATATTTTTTCCAGGTGTCTACAGACACAGCATCATCTTGCAAAGTGTTTTTCTGGGGAGGTTTCAACACTGCATGTTTCTGCAACAATTTCAATCATCTGGCTACAGACCATATGGCCAGCTTCCTCAACCTCCTGGTAAAGGTTGGGTGACATTCCTGGTTAGAACTTCTATTGGTGAAAACTGCAGAGCTATGTTCCCACAAGGCTTGCAGATGACTCTCACTTTTGTCAGATTTTTATCCAAGTTCAAAAGAAACTATACCAGGGTCAGAGAATTTATTTGTACAGGCTTTAGGAAGCTCAAAATAAAAGTGAAACTTTTCTTGTTGAGAGAAATATTTTGTCCAGTATAAAACATATTAATTATTAACTTTGCTGCCTTTCAATTTTTTTATTATTATTTATTTTTTTTGTGAGTGAGCCAGCGACTCTAGAATCAACCTCCTTAAGGTAAAACTTGCCCTTTCCAAAAGGACTTGAGAGGCAGAAAAGCAAATCAAGTGTTCCCAGATTGTTGAAGTGACTTAGCAGCAATATTGTTTTTCTTTACCTCAGTCAAAAGTACAAACCAAAACACCTGCATGTATGCCTTTGCATACCATGCAAATATTTTGGGGTCAGGTGAGGGCTCTCCAGAGAGACAACAAAGTACTTTTCCTAAGTCCTTCTCTTTGATGCAATTTGTCTTCCTGCCTCGCCCGTAAGTCTCTGGTCCCCTCAGCATAAATGATTGGGAGAGGTGCTGCTGGAGTCCTCTTGAGCAATCTATGTACTGATTAAATTTACGAGATACATTGCCATGCTCCTTGAATATTCAATAATAAGGGGAGAAATTAGCTTCTTATTACAGAGATTTTTATATAATAGAAGACTGTCTGGCTTTAGTCACTCCTTGCTCTTTAGCATGACAGTTCACCATGGAAATGAGAATTCCCCAGCACGTGGCATCCGTTCCTACCTCACAAGATTAAGCTGCCCACAGGTGGAGTCCCTGCTCATCACACAGCACCAGTAGAAGCACAGGAAAAAGCACAGTCAAGAATAGCACTGACACAGAGCTATCATTAAAGAATAAAAAGAAACATGCTGACCCAAGTCATTAGATGACTAGGCCATTTAGGATGAATGGAAATAAGTGTATTGCTTACACCACCTGCTCACCAAGGTTCAGCACTGGCTTCCCATGCTGTAACCAAACTGGAAGTGTCAGAGCTCAAAGAAACATCTCCCAAATTGTGGTAAAGGAGAAAGACACTGCTGCAATTTCAAAGCAACAGCACATTTACCTCCCTCCTTCTCCTTTACTCTATTCAACTTCTGTATTTCCTCACAAATTGGAAGCAAGGTTGTGCATTAAGCAAATTCACTTCCCTTGGATGTTGTGTACACAGACTTCCACTTTTTCAGATATTACACCAAAGTAGTCCATTATTATTGGCCAGCAGAACTAGGGAAGTGATTTTTCCCCTGTATTTGGCACTGGTTAGGCTGCACCTTGAGTGCTGTGTCCGGTTCTGGTCTCCCCAATTTAGGAAGGATGTTGAGATGCTGGAGCATGTCCAGAGAAGGGCAACAAGGCTGGTGAAGGGCCTGGAACACAAGTCCTGTGAAGGATGACTGAGGGAACTGGGGTTGTTTAGCCTGGAGGAAAGGAGGCCCAGGGCTGTCCTGATCACTCTCTGCAACTCCCTGAAAGGAGGTTGTGGTCAGACGGGGGTCGGTCTCTTCTCCCAGGCAACTAGCAACAGGGTGAGAGGACACAGTGTTAAGCTGCACCAGGGCAGGTTTAGGTTGGACATTAGGAAGAAGTTCTTCACAGAAGGGGTGGTTGGGCATTGGAATGGGCTGCCCAGGGAGGTGGTAGAGTGACTGTGCCTGGAGGTGTTTAAGAAAAGGCTGGATGTGGCACTCAGTGCCATGATCTAGTTGACAAGGTGGTGTTTGGTCATAGGGTGGACTTGATAATCTTAAGGGTCTTTTCCAACCTAGTTAATTCTGTGATTCTGTGGTTTTCAGATTTGTATCCCTTACCTAGTGCCATGACGAGACGATGAGATAATCCAGTGGGCAAACTTGATCAAAGCTCAGGTTTTTCCCTTCCCCGAACACAGGGGCAGAAGCAAATATAACTGCTACCATCTCATTTAACAACAAAAAAGCAAAACATTTTACATGTAGGATCTGGAACCATAATTTTCTAATGTCAAAGTTCACATGAAATACCTCTTATGTTGTCTCAGCCTATTTCCTGGCATAGAGTTGTAATCTCCGAGAACACATAAATGTTTCAGTATTAGTGCTAAGAAGCCACATGAGGGAGCATTTGGAGAATTGAAATGCTTTCCTTGTATCATTGTAAATAAGGGAGGGAATCAAACTTGATCCCTTTGGGATATATGGAATTCAGACAAATCTAGATGTTATTATTCATTTCTCCACTCATACTGGGATGCGGAAATTGTGATTCCCACTGAAGACAGAGGGTTTTTTTCTTGAAAAGCCCATTAGTGGTCTGAAACAGAAAATTTCTTACTCTGGCCAAGGTACACTGTGACTGGCATACCTGAAAGGGAGCCCGGATAAATGGGTTTGCATTTCAGCTAAATGAAATTATAAGATACTCTGTATAGGTTATTCCAGGCTGAGTGTGGCAGCAGTGCCAGCTTTCCCAGATTATCAGCAGCCTCGGCTGACAGTGGCAGGGAGTGGTAAGGTCCCAGTTCCTGCAATATTCTGACTGAGCAAATAGTTCAGCCTACATGCTTCTAAATTACTTTTATACCTAATACTTTTATGTCTTAGAGTTTACTAAATAATGAAATCTGCAGGTATACAAAGTTAAATTAATCCCACTATTCTTATAAACTGACTCACAATTTTTTGAATATTTGGGGTTGGCAATAGGGAATCAAAATGGGAAATAAAAACAATGTCCGCATGAACTGTAATGGGAAATGTATATACATTTGTGCTCTGTACTCTTAATTGTCAGCTGCAACTTGAGCTATCCTCATTGACAGTCAGCTCAGTCAAATAAGATCATATGACTTTACCAAAAACATTTTTGCCAGTAGTGCTGAAGAGGTGTTCAATAAATACAATATTTAGCACTCTACCTCAAAAGTCGACGTTCATAGGACTTGTTGTCAATCAAAGAAACTCATATTAAAGGTAATTTTGAAATCAATAGGAAAGGACTCCACCCAGATCCCATTTTTTACCTCATTATTTATACCTAAAATTGGCTAAAGAGCAAGTAATTAATGAGTTGCATAAAAATCAGGTTGCAGCTATGATGTTATGATCACACATTGTTGCGAATGTTTGACTGCAAAATTTGCAACTCCTTTTAAGGGGCAAAAGTTCCATTAGTCACTTTGTTCCTTCTGCTTAAATTATATCATCAACTCCAGGCTTGGCAGAAAGGTAGAAGGGAAAGAGAAAAAAGAAAGATAAACACAAGCTTTTAATCAAATATGTTTGCTTGGACCTTATGGAGGAGGTTGGGAGTCTCCTAACTGCAGTTTTGGTGGAAGGAGTGGTGGGTGCCAGCTGAGCCATGCCAGGTCCAGGGAGCATGATGGCTATCTCCAAGCTGCCATGGGGCTTGGCTGCCTGTCTGCGGGGTGGCCCTGCAAATCACAGTGCAAAACTGATCCACACTTGAAATAATCCCTGTTTTTCTAAGGATTAAACTTAACCCAGATCACTCCAGTGAGCGGTTTACAGCTTAGTCCCCTGCCAAGTCTTTTTGTCGCAGCCAAGGGGGGAGCAATCTCTTGCACAGGGGCATACATCTGAGGGCAGGATCTCTGCAAGTCTCCTCTGCTGCCAAACCCGGCAACCTGGACATGCGCAGCCTGATGGTGGAGGAGAGGCTGGCATTCATCTCCTCTAATTTTTACCTCTCTCACTGCTTACTGATTTTCTTTGCATGAAATCATCTGACCATTTTTATTAAACCAAAGAAGCTCTGAAAGTCTGGTGCTTGCCGATATCCTCATCTCCAGAGAACAATTCTTTCCAGCTCCAGTAAATAGGACTTTAAAGGTAAATGGTATTATAGTGTTAATTTCAAAGTGAATTATTCAAAAAGTGCTCCATATGTCAACAAGCATCATTTTGTGGAACTATATTAATGTATTAAATACAGTTCTCCCTTTCTAAAAGCTGTTTTATAGATCCAGGAAATATGTCTGGTATGAAGAAGTGCTTATTGTAAAGGATGTTTTAGCAGTTGTGTCCAATTAATGGGAAAGGCAGGATGTAGTCCTATATAAGAAATAGCGCAACAGAAATAATTCCTTGGGGCTTGAGAGTCTTCACACTTTCAGATACTGCACAGTTATCCATTCATTCGAGATAGCAGATCAGTTTTGTTTCATAGTCTTATTTTAACTCAAAAAAAAAAAAAAAAAAAAAAGTAAGCCCTCCTTTCAACAAAGGCTCCCTGTAAAGAATTGAGAAGCTGACAATAAGAAACTGCTGCTTTTCAGCAGAGATGCCTGAAAGTAAATCACTCAGAAAGGACCCCAAAGCTTCCAGGATCAGCTGAAACAAGCAGAAAACTTCCAATGCTGACAGCAATGGCCATTCAATAAGGAAAGGACCAGACTGCAAAATTCCATTTTATCCCTGTGATTCAACCATCAGCTCCCTTCAATTTCTCAAATTCAAAAGGTGGAAAGAAGACATATGAGCTACAGAAGGCCCCCTCCTAGATTTCTCCATATTGACATGTTATTGAACACTGCTCAGCAAACAAACTATAGCCTTACTTTAAGGGAGAAGGTGTGTTCTTTGAAATTGTGTAGCAATAGGGAAATGCTAGGAATCTGAGCAGACATCTTGGTTTTCTGGATTTCTCCCATTCAGATGAAAGGGCCAAAACTTCCTATCTTTTATGTCCCACATCCATTCCATGAATTCTATGGCACTGAGGATTACAAACAAATAAATGCAAATATTAAGAGGATTTAAAATGTCTGTGAGGTTGCTGTGCCCCTCTTATCTTTAGTAAATAATGGCTGAATCTATCTTTATTTGTGTTATCAAATTGCTCAGAGGCTCAGCCAGGCTTGGAATCCTACAGTGAGGGCCAGTACAGACTGAGACATGAAGGTGACAGCAGGCAAGGATTGTTCTCATCCCTATTGTACTGACAATAATTGCGGCGTGGGGAGATTACACCCAACTGAGCACCAGAAGCTGTTGCTACCAGTGGTAGTTCAAGGGGCACGGCAGAAAACTGGAACTGTTACCTCTGTGTCTAAACAGTGTCATAGCTATAACTGTAAAAATCAGTAGGTCCCCCTTAAAAAACAACCTGCCTTGTTTAATTCATGATTATACTCCCTGAGCCTCTTCAATGCACTTCATTTTCTTCCCAAAAGAACTGGTAACTGTGATGTAAGTGCTGGGAACTCAAGCTTACTTGGGAGGCTGGATTTAAGATCCAGGGTTTGGTCTTGGCTCTCCATCTCTTACTGTGCAGGTGAAAAATCTAGTCAGAGTTTATTTATATTTTATATATGGTTATATTTATATCAAATACTATCTGGATTATTGCATTGTATTACTGGACAAGTGCTATTATTCCAGTCTGTTTCTGCTCCTCACTCTCAAATTTTCCTCTCCTGAAGTGTTGAGTTGATCTACACTGTTCATACTTAAAATATAGAGGAGAGAACATTTGTGGTGATACTTTTCAAACCAATTAAAGCCCTGTAATATTTGGCTGCTTGCAAACTGCACACACCTGCCAGTTCCCGTAACCACAAACTCCTGCAAATCACACTGGCTGTTTGTGACGGAAAACAAAAGAATGAGATATCTTCTATTCAGTGGGGTTCAGAACTTTTTTTATGGTGAGTTTGACATCTTACGCATTTGAGCTGACCACAGTGTTGTCTTTTCACATTGCCAGTTAATGTAAATAAGATATTAGTGCAATATTTCGTTATTGGTGATGACTTTAAATCCTCAGGTTTATTAAAAAATTAATACCTCTCAAAACTTAAGGTAAAGTCAATAAATCTTAAACTTCTTTTCTTTACGAAAAACACCTATTGGCATATTCAGCTACCTTACGAAAATCACCTGCTTAACAAGCAGCCAGAAAGAAACAAAATCTAAAGACATTTTCTTATGGACAATTAAAGGATGAGAGCTTAAAATCCAAAATTCATCTTGTTGGCTCGCTAGTCAAACTGGTTCAGACAAGGACTTGCGCCACACATTCACCCCTGGGTCACTCTAGCATTATGGTCTCCTGACCATAATTTTAGTGCCATACTGTCAAAGCCTAACTACTACTTCTTCTTCTACTACTACTACTACTACTACTACTGCTACTACTACTACTACTACTACTACTACTACTACTAATTCTGAAGATTCAATAGGAGAACTTGATGGGGGAAAACTGGACGACAGCCCACCACAACCCTGTGTGCCCAGCGTTAGAGGTGCTGTGGAGAATTTCACCACTGCTCACACATGCTGCTGAGTGCAAGCAAACAATTTTTTCCCTGGGATTTACAAGTTGGCCAAGTTTCAGCGGATTTTCATGAGGCTGGCTAAAAGTGCATCATCAACATGAGACTGACAGACCTGCTTACTTACCAAATAACACGTAGCCAATTTTTGAATTCCTGTTCTCAAGCAGGAAGACACCATAAATGAAACAAGTTTTCCTAGACCAAAAATAAAGTCCTAAACCAAAATATTTCTCTCTGTCTTTACTCCACAGGTTATTCTGATTTCTTTCTCACAAATATACAAGTCATCTTTACATGATCTTCAGCAGAGGAAATACTATTGATAGCATAGGGTTAAAATGTTTCTAAAAATCGTGGTAGCTAAAGTAGGCCTTGGGAACGGGAGTGGGCATTGTCTTTGCTAAAATCATGTGAACCTGCATCTGTGTACCCACCTGTATGGTAGATGATAAAGTTAAATGCGATGATTGGTTAGTAATTAAATATAATTAAAAATAATTCTTTAATTGCAACAAGAATCATGAGAAAGGAACAACAATCATGAGAAATGTTGTGGGAAGGGGGCTTAAAACTCATGCTCGGGTGAAATCAATATACACAATAGAACAATATTAAGTTAATGATTAACATATGATTATACAACAGTTATGTAAGGAAAGGGTATAAAATGTATCCATCTCGAATCCATGTCGGAGTCAGATTTGGGTCTGTACCCCTGATTCCCGGAGCTCTTCAATAAAAGCACCTGCATATAATCATACAGTGATTATGTGTTTCTACGCTAACACTATTCCCAGTAACACAACTCTACCAAAGTTAAAAAACAGATAAAGATGGTCCTTAGTGGGCCATGCTGGGCAACTTTCATCATGGTGCTCCAAGCTGAGCCAAAAAAATTCGTATCTTTAAACAGTGTAAGAGACATAACTAGCAGGAGAAATGTATCTGAGACATGTCTGGAGGTGAGATTTGAACAAGATAAGATTGCAAAGAGCTTTGGCTCTAAAAGTAATGTGTGGGGTGAATGATGTTTGCTATAATCATACCTTTCTTTACTTTTTTTTATTTTAATCGACACATGCTTCTTCTTATGAGCTAACTTCTCTGGAATGAGCATAGTTCAAAACATAATTCTTACAGTTTTTAGTGATACAGGTATTTGTAAGTGGCTACCATGCCCATGCTGTCCGACTGAAAAGAGGTGACTGCTTTGTAGGCCGGCTATTTATATAGCTCACCAAAACAGGTCGAAGTGCCAAAAATAATTTCAGTTAATTTGTACAAAGCCAGTCAGAAGTCCAACTCTTGCTGTCCCTCCAACCGAGTCCTGGCACATCTGGGGAGGGTACAATAAGGGCTACTGGAAGGTGTATTTATGAGTGCCAGGGTTCATTGCTGTGCCTAATTCCATCTGGTTTGCTGGCATAGTGGAGGCCCACAGCCCACGATGGCCTGCAGAAGGCTGTGTGTGGCACAAATTGTATGTGAGCTAACTGGTGCAGGGAGGGGCTCGGTCGCAGGCTTTCACAAGTGCACCCACTTTGCTCAGGAGCAATTTGCTCAGGGGCACTCTCTGTGCACTGCAACTGCACAGGCTGGCTTTGAAATTCCATAGAGAAACTATGGTATTTTCTTCTTTCTTTGTGCCTCCTTTCATGGGAGCATTAGAAAGGGTCTGAGGAAAGATTTCCTGGGTCCTTTTCCTCAGCTTTCTTGGCCCCTCCTGCAAAGAGGTGTTTGGAGCCTGTTTTCTATCTCCTGAGCGCCGTCCCCCAGAATGTTTGCTCCCACACATGCTTTTATTCTCCCGGCTCTCTACTTCTACCCTTCTAGGAGTAACAGTGACTGGCACAGCAGCCAACCTGGGTTTTTTCACAGCTCTTGGCTGGTGAGTTACGTACTCAGACTGGCCCAACTGCACTTGCTCACCAAAGGTCTGCTCCCTCCCCACTAAATGCAGTCATTTCCATGAAACTTCTTCTAGAGGGAAAATAGGTTTTTCATGGTATTACTTGCAGTCTCCCCACCAAAGCGGTAACATACGAGCTTAGCATCAGCTCTTCCACCATCACTGAAGAAAGCTGTACTGACCTGGTTAACTTGTGGCAGAGGCTCTGTCCCTTATTCCCACAACAAACTCTTTTGGACTACAGGAGAAAATGGATAAAAGCGAAGCAGAAAGAAGGAAAATGTGCAGCAGTCTTTAGTTTTCACAATCTCTCTCTTCCTCCCCTGCAAAATAAATGAGTTATTGCGTCATCTGTTCAGCAGATGGGTCAGCAGAGGCACTCTCTGCCCTGGACATAGTGCATGAAACAGGGTATGAGTTTACATCTACTGCATGTGAATCTACATTTTGAAGTGAATTCACAAACTAGTGCACTTACAGTACCAAAACCAACCACATTAAGTAAACTTCTGTCCCAACAGCCTGAATACCAGTGTCGGAATTGTAATTGTGGTTGTATTTTCAGTTGCCAAAACCCAGAAGATTGAGAGTTTTATAGATCCTGAAATTGTCATACATGTACCAAACCAACGGCAGGTCTTCAGCGATTTTCTATCATGCACAGCTTGCTCACAGGATAGCATGTTTAACTGGAATTTGTCTAGTAGCTGCTTAAGGGTTGTAAAAAAATGACTGAAGAGTACAATGGCAGCCGATCAAAAAAGTGCCACTGATAACATCATTCTCCACTTTATAAACCCATATGGGCTCACTGGGATTAATATCTTAAAACCCATACACTGTTTTTTTGAAGATAGTGCAGATGGAGTCTGTTCTATTTGTCTGTGCTCTATTTATCTGTCAATGGCTATATTCTGGAAGGTCACATTTCCTTTCCTTTTTTTCTCTAGATTTTCAGCTTCTAATTAATGAAAAATTGGTAAGAATTTTGTTACACTTTTTTTTTTTTGTTAGCTGCCTCTTCTTCTCTTCCAACCTCAGAATTGCACACCACCAAGACAGCCCAGTTGCCATTCTAAATGCACTGTAAAGTACTGAAAGATGTTGCTATGTCAATTCTAAATTAATTTGTTTTTGTCTGAAAGTCCATAATTTTCCTCTTTCATATCTAAATCACTTCTACTTCAGCTGTCTCTTTTTTCATGTTTGGTGTGGTGACAAGAAATAAAAATGGCACTTTCAAAAAAAAAAAAAAAGGACCTGACTGATTTCTAAAATAGAATCATATATTTATACTTTTCCCCCACATGATTTATATTGCCTGTTTTTCTCATCCCTTTTGGGCACAGCTTGCCAGGTTTAGATTTAGAGTATCTTCTAATTTTTGGCCACTAACCTCTTTCAACTAAACAGCACTTTACTCTCATTTCATGCTTTCTCTACTTCCTTAACGGTCGTTTGTGAATATAAAAAATCAAGATATTAAAGAGGCGCATATTTCCTCCAGGAAGAGGCTGGTTTTCCTTTCAGTTCATGTTCCCTGGTAAGCGTTTTGAACATCCACATGATTGATTTTACAGGTTTTCCTAGAAGTAGCAAACAGCAACTTGTACTTCATTGGGGTCATCATTCCTTTTACAGGACACTGAAAAACACCACTTTAATTTCCATTATAAATGTATCTCGTACATGTAGATACAAGTAGTACCATAAATGTACAATATGCATCCAATACATATTGGTACCTTACATGGTAATGTTTTAAGGCTTTAAACCTAGGCTTCTCTGGAGTCAAAGTCCAAGTCCTCAGGTATTTCACTGACTAGCTGTGGCATTTTGTTATCCCACAGCTGATCTATTTTTTTTCAAAATGTATAAAGCAGCACCTCAGTCCCAGAATGTGTCATCTTTGTTGCCTGAGGAAAATTGGTGCCTCTCCGGAGCCTCCCCAGAGAAGACTGACAGACGTACAGTTGTGAGGTCTTTAGCAATATCGTTTAATTACCTCTCACCTTTATTTTCTGGTAACCTACTTATCATGATATAATCTTTATTTTTCTCCTCCAAAGAGTTCCTTGTTTGTTTTCACAGTTTGACCTCCTATTTTCCACATCTGCCCTTATCAGTCAGAATTTGGACTCTTTATTGGCTCCACAGTCTGCCCAAAGTACTTTTGTGACTTAACCACGAGAAAGTTTTTGTTTTGTTTTGTTTTGTTTGCTTGTTTTTTGTTTTATGTGCCCAAATACATTTGAGGGCCAATTAGTGGCTAAACCTTTGTGTTGATAACTCTGCTTTACTCTCCTATCTTCTCTGATTGTTGTTCATCTTTCCCTTCTTTGTGGCTTTCTTTCTGATGTTTGCAGCTTATTTGTAGACTGGAATTCCTGGTTCACACCCAAAAATAAAAATATTGACCTATTTTTGCCTGCCCCAATATTCTCTTTCTTCTCTCACCAATCACTCCCCTCCTGTTTTCTGAAGATACTCAACATCCAACCTGTACTGTGGAGTTCACACACTTCCACACCTGCTGTCTTAGATATTCAAGTTTCACATCCACAGATAAAAATCTTTAAAGGGAGATTAACACCTAATAACAAACTCTGAGGAATGGACCAAATCCCAGCCTTTGATGTCTCCCACCTCCATAGTCATGAAATCTTTAAAATGATGCTAACCTTACACATTTGGAGTTACAAATGAGACAAAGATAACGTTGTGCACAGCTTGATTGAGTGGATTTCTGAATAAACAATAAAGTTATGGGATATTACACAAAGATCAAAATCACGGAAGTTTTCTCATTTATCTTCAAAACCCAGAAGCAAATACTAACCTCATCCAGGATTTGTTCAAGGTGAAGTAAAAATTTCTCTGCTTCTGAAAATAAAGAGCTAATCAAGACTGATATGAATCTATATGATTTCCAAAGAATTAGGGAGTTCTCAAAATATGTTCCAGGCATAATGGATATCCAATTCTATTCAATGTACATCATAAACAAAATAAATTAATGTCTCTAGTTACATATAGACAGAAGTGCTGTTGATGTCCTAGATGTTTTTTACCACATAAGATTTATAGGAAGTGTTCGTATTAGGCTGGGTAAGAGAGGCCCTGGTATTTAAGATACATTTCTAGGTTGAAAGACAGTACAGAATCTGAAAATTTGATTTGTCTTCAGGCCAACCAGAAACCAATGGAATTGTTTTAATGCTTTAGTAATTTCTCCTGACATAATTTGATCCATAGGAAGTTTTGCAGAGTAAATTGCATGGGAAGAAGAGTAAATGATCGTGTTAATTAAGAGGGATGGGGACATGGATTGTGTTGGCTGTTGTGTATATATAACTGTGCCATGTACATTAGCTCAAGCACCTACAGTTACCAATAGGTGGCAGAATATTAAAAAATAAAAAAAAAATGAACTCACCTTTAAGCAGAGATTCAAATGTAAGCACATTTTTTACATCTATCCCACATCTGCATGGAATTAGATGAAAAGAGAAAAATATTTGTGAAGGTGACAGATTACTTGCTAGGATTTCCCGTATTTTTAAATAATCTCAGCAATTTCCCTAGAGCGTGTGAAAGCCCACAGTGCAAATTATTTGATCCTTGTCACTGTTTATGTAATAAGCCATAAATTCCTCTGAACTTTTGGAGGGTTTAGCTCACTCTGGGTTCTGAGAACACTATTCTTCTGCCATGTGATCCCAAACAACACCCTTTCGTGCTTCCAGAGGCGAACAAATCTTGTAAACTGTGAGATGTTAACTGAAGAGAATTACTCCAATATAGGATACTCAGACGACCAGCTGAATTCTCAAAGAAATAGATTTCTAATGTTTCTGAAGAAGGAAAACTTATAGAATTTTAAAATTTCATATGTAAAATAATTCATGGAAGCAAAATAAAGTCATGGTAGCCTGCTATGAAGTTTGAAATACTAATTATATTATCAGTTAGTATATCTTACCAGGGGATATCTCTTTTAAATAGCATAGTACAGTGGCTCTACAGTTTTCTATCTTGTTACATCAACCAAGAGATCAAGAAAATTTTTTAAAAAGGAGGAATATGTAGTTAATCAAACTTAGGTCCATCAGTATTTATGATTTATTTGTTTCCAAAAATGTAATTACAATCACTATGTTCTTCATTTCATTAGTGGTAGCTATTAGATTTGGACAAAAGAAACAGAGTCAGATGTACTGATGAGAGAGGTCTAGGATATCTGGTTGCAGGTAAAATTGCTAATGCAACATTTTTAGCACTAAAATGCATTTATTAAAGTTCTTTTCACATCTCCTATCTGTTCCCATCACAGTCAAATGGACAAAAAAAGAGATTGGGCTAATAGGATTTAACATTCAAATCATCAGGAACATTACCATCAACTATAATAGTAAATGAAAATATTTATACCCACAAATGTAGGCTAAATTTCCCTTTTGTCCTGAAGAAAACAAGACTGTTCTGAAATTTCCAGTACTTTATATTTCTGAGCAGAAATTGACTATGTGTCTGCATCAGCTGTTGGAAATCAAAATACAGATCCATAAACTATGACTGGAATGAGAACTGCTCTGAACATAATATTTAGTACCCTGTGCGCTTTGTGTCCAGGATGTGAATGAGACTTTATATGCACTTAGAGCTAATTTGAAGAACTTCTACTTTAAGGCATGTTGGGCCAAATAGATGTTTCCCAGGAGAGCTCAGACTCAAGTATTTTGGACATTTGTAATGTGCACATCCAGTTACATCCGCAGAAACTTCCCATTGACACAGCTCAAACCCCACTGTCTTCAGTACAGGCCTCCTCTAACACAGCAGGTCAAGGAATGGCTTTATTGCATCAATGCAGTGAATTCTTATAAATCTTATGGGTTAGCTGCAAATGGAAAAATGTGATGCACCCAGCCATCTGAGAGGAAGTAAAAGAAAAAATGTAATGTTACAGAATTTAAAATGGTTTTTTTCATTCTCAAAACAGTTGAAGAACCCCCTGGTTCTTCTATCTGCTTCCATTTCTAATGGGGGATTATTTCTGTTTCCTACCTAATTGCTTAACAGCTAACCTAAGAAACATGAAAAATGGTAAAGGAAAAACATATTTAACTCTGCTTCTAAAGTTGGGGTTCTCTGATGGTGGTTTTTGTGTTTTGGTTTTTTTTGTTTGTTTGTTTTTTGCTTGGTTTCTGTTTTGTTCTGTTTTCATTAAAAAAAATGAATATAAAGAGAATTTTCTCACCAGGACTGTTTTTCTAAACTCTTGCTGCTCTGTTACTCACAAAAAAAGAAAATAAATAGGGTAATTCATAACATTATCATGTCTAGAATGAAATAAGGCCAGAAGATTTTTCCCTGCTTGGCTTCATGCTCATTCAAATATCTAAAGCCAAATAAATATCACACAGTTAGCACTAAATAACCCCTTAGGAGCTGAGGGGATGATAGATATGCATGCACCATCTGAAAGCCTCCAGTAAGCATGGAAAGAAGTAAGATAAGAAGAGCACTTTTCAGCTCCAAAAATCTCCTTGTAAGCCCAAGCACAGAGAGGTTTAATGATCTTGAAGTAGAGCGTAGTCATCCTCCACCCAACACTCATGCATGAACACTCAGCCAGAGGCCACCCTTTCTCTTTTCCACCAAAGCCATAGGATGCCAAGGGGTGACCTGAGCCCTGAGCAGTGTTTTGGGATTCATACTTGATTTATGAAGCTTGAGTACAAAGCTGAGCCAAAAATTGGTGGTACTGTTGGTGTCCTGTACCCAGGTTTCCTTTTTTTCTTCTGAGTTGTTTTGAGTAACAGTGTGGAGTTGGGAGAAACAGTTGTAAGTGACCAGTGCCAACACAGAAGACACACACTAAGACAGAGGGGTAGGTGATACTCTGTTAGTCTGATTCTGACATTCTTATTTCTCAAATTTTTCCCTTAAGGTCAGCAGGTTAATGTAGTACTCATTTCTGAATGAGTATGTCAATAGTTTACTCTAAGATCTAAAGTTTCCCCTCATCTACAATTTTCCAAGCCATTAAGAGTTATTGGGCTACATTTAATTTCTTTGGATATGCTCAATTGTTTAATCTGATTTACCAGATTGGGGCATTAGACATTTATTCTTCATTATTGTCTGGTTAGAGCAGTCTGGAAGTTGCTCTCGACTGGGGGGAAACAGCAACTGCAATCTGCTGCTCTAGTAATAGTAATATTCCCAGGCAGACACTGAGAGAAAGTGCAGATGGAGAACAGAGTTCTGATGGGAATAAGAGATGAAGAGTGCCACAAGTCAGACAATAATGGCTCTCCACACGCTTACAATATTAAATTTCAGGAACAAAATGCTATCATTTTGAAATGTTGTTTTAACTGACAAATCTTTAAATATAAGAAAATGGGCTAGAAAGCATGCAGTGTAGGTTTTTAGCCACATTAGCAGGCAGTTTGATTTTGGCACAGTATCATTTTATAGGATAAGGTTAAAGGTGCCACAGGTGACACCAAGAGGCTGTAAATAGCTGATAGGTGTGCTTGATAAAACAATAGCATACCTGGAGGAAGGACATTAATATACTGCTAGCAACTTTTTTTTTCAAGTGTCTCCAGTTCTCCCTCCAGCTCCTGATCTCATCTAATTTCCAAGTCATGCTTCTGAGGCCTTAGCATCCTTTTGCAAATGTCAGTGTCAGATTTTCCTCCTTGCAGAGGAGGAGGGCACTAAATTTGAGGGCAATGCAATGTGCTTGGATAGCACCATTGAAGCATAGACTTTACCTGCCACAGAAAATAAAATAATAATGTTAATTTATAAAATCAATAATGTCAATCTATGTTACCTGTAGCACCAAATATCCAACTATACGTGTAGCTTATAATGCCTGGGGTAGGTTTTACATCTTTTCAGAAAAATTTGTATAAATCCCAAGGCAAAAGAAAGTATGAAAGCAAGAGGTCTCAAATCAGGATTTTTTAATAGTATTCATCAGAATCAGCATTATTATGTGGGTTTGGCATACGCAGCCTCTTGTGTCTAAAGAAAAAATTTCAAGATTCTTATCACCAACTGAAATTATTGTGCCAAGAGAAGTTTCTATCTTATGTGTAGCTGTGATGAAGACACTCACGGCACGTAGCTAGTTACAGCAGTAAGGCAATAACAAAGTGTATCTTCACCTCTATTTAATCACAACATTAAGAAGCCAAATCTGCTCAGAGGATGATTTTCCCTATATTAGTCAAAAGCAATAAACAGTAACAAGCATTTAATTTCTTTACAAGGCATAGACAATCTCCGAGCCAGCCTCTGTCTCTGTTTCTGCAAGCTTACACAACAGTGGCCCAGCTAGATAATAAAAAATAAACATTTTAGGGATAAATTCCTGCAGGTAAATTAATTTCCCAATAAATCAAAGAAAGTATACCCAAATGTTATCTCACTTTATCACTGATTAACACAAAGACATTGCCTGCAATGCCTCCTTCCATTTTGCCTGCTCGAATTCCAAATGAATATTTTATCTACATTGCACTATGGGGCTCTTTCCTTGCCGTCCTCCATCTCCATTTGACTTACCACTAAGTATTTAAATTTAAGGGAAAAAATGTAAAATTATCTAGAATTGAATTGTATCGTATAATGTATTTAAACCCTGTTGGTATGCACTAGCCAAACTCTCACTCAAGACCAGGATCCACACCAGGATCCAATTATTAATTAAGACCACCCCAACCTAAAGTACTCATTAAGCTCCTACAAACAGTTGTGGCCGCAGGGTGGGCACAAGCCCTGTAAATCAAGCCCTGGGAGGAGCCAAAGGTGGAGGTTCCTGGAGCTCTGTGCTGAGAAATCATAATCCAAGGATCAGAAGACTGTGAGCTCCGGCACAAGTGGTGATCCCGATGTGATGCCAACACGCAGTGTGAGAACCACTGTGGAAAAACACCCAGAGGGGTCTTCCCAGATCTATACCCAGGTGAGAACTGCCGCAGTGGGACTTTAGTGGTCCATACCCAGAGGGGTGTGGACTGCAGGCCACAGTGGGGGGAAGTCGCGAGACGGCTTCTCTTCGAGCTCGGGAGGCCGAGAAAAGGCTCCCAGAAAAAGAGCTCCCGACTATCACCAGAAGATGTGAAGACCAGGGGCTGGAGGGAAAAGAGTCTGTCAACAAAGAACAGGCCATATTTAAAGCCCTCCAGCATATCCTCTCAAAATCTTTAAAAAAGAACTAAATAAAACACCCAAAGAGGTGAGCAACCGGGGACTGAGAAAAACTAACTTAAAGGTCTTGAAAAGAAATGGAGTCAGAAAAAAAAATTAATTTAATTGTTATTTATTAAAAAAGATTAAAAAATATATTAAATATAGTTTGGCTAGTGCAAAAAGAAAAAGGAGGAATTGCCGTATAATGCATTTAAACCCTGTTGGTATGCACTAGCCAAACTCTCACTCAAGACCAGGATCCACACTAGGATCCAATTATTAATTAAGACTACCTCAAGCTAAGGTGCTCATCAACCTCCTACAAACAGCTGTGGCTGCAGGGCGGGCATTAGCCCTATAAATCAAGCCCTGGGAGGAGCCAGAGGTGGAGGTGGTTGTTCCTGGTTGCTGAGTGTTGCTGGAGCTCTGCTCTGAGAAATCATAATCCGAGGGTCAGAAGACTGCGAGCTCCGGCACAGAATTGGACTTTCCCCCTTGAATATAGTCTCATTGGGTTGGACAAAGCAATAGCTATAGGCTTTTTGGTTTGGTTTGGGTTTTGGGTTTTATACTTAACGCTTTTTTTTTCTAATTTCTACAGTTTGCTTTGGAATTTGGCAGTTTGATTCAAAGGGCAAAGCTGAGGAGAGGGCCTCTTTCTTGCTGTTCTGGTGCAATAGAAAGAAAAATGTTTGCTTTAGTGATCACCACCATGTTGGGGGTTTTCTTCCATTGATGGATCAGAAGGTTGAGAGATAAGACTAAGACGTTTCACCCCCTCCTTTTACCAGGTCGTTATGTTTTCCAAAGGCAGTTTATTTCACCTGCCACTTCTAGGAAAGATGAATAGTGACACATCTACAGGAGCAAGAAGCAAACCCAATGCAAAGCCATAGCCTCATTTTCAGGATAAAACAATTTTGAATATTTAAGTCAATTTTTTTTTGTCAGTTAAATTAATAACATCCAAACCAAAGTAATTTATGCCTAGCTCTTATAAGGTCCTTGAGAAATCAAGAAAATTAGTCGTGTTGTATGTTGAACTGTCAGTTTAATTTTCAAGTAGGCTAAAGAAAAACTACAAGGGAAGTAATGAAATACTATTTTTTCATGCTGTATAAATCTCCTTTCCACAAAATCACAGCTCTCTATACAAAGTTGTTTAGCAAGTATAATTTATTATTTATATTATGTTACCAGCTCATTAGCTTGCTTCAACCAAACCCAACTTTTACTGTGCAGAGCACTGCACAAATATGTATAAATGACATTTCCTGGAGCTATGTGTAACAGAGACCATCAGTCACACTGTACATATGGAAGTGGAATTACATCCAACTGAAAGCACAGGGGCTGTGTCATTGATTTCAGTAGAGGTGGAATTTCACTCACTTAAATTAAGCCACAAAAATTAGTTGACTTGAGGTGAGATAGAAAGAGTCTCAAAGTGCAGTGTGGAGCATTTTGTTTTCATTGTTTAAGTGGAATTCAATGAACCGTGGATCAGACCAATCATTTAGTTTTATATATTCCCATTTATTGATCAAAGCCTGAGATTATCCATATAGTATAATTTTCCAGTCAGAAACACAGGACTGTATTACACCACATAGTAATTGAAAACATTTTGTGTGTTCACCTACATTCCAGACATATAAACAAAAATATACAAAATGTAGTTAGTAAATTGAAAAAAAATTTTTTGATGATGAATATATTTATTTGGTATTTGATGCTTGCTAATTAATATATTTATGTTGCCCCTTTGGGATAGCTTAGAAATTCTGACTATTTGTTGCTTGCATACAGTATGTGTATCACACATTGTATACTGTGTAACAATCCAATAAACTGCTTAGTCTAATACTACACAAGAATAATAAATAATTTTCTATGTTTACACTTAGAACAAAATATAATATATTGTTATATAACAATATTTTTGTGTTCTATTATTTTTTAAACATTGAGAATATAATTCGTATCTTTTTGCTAATAAGCCTGCGTTCCAACCGTGTACCTTTGTTTCAGTATCTCGCATTTGAAGAAAACAAGATTAAGGTAGGAATTCCAGTGTTGTAGGCTTACTTGCTGTTTTGCTAGGCTGCAGCACCTAGAAGATGTGCTGTGTTGGACGCCCATAAACTCTACATAATAATTATATGAAGTTAATAAAATGATTAACGTACATGACAAAAAAATTCAGGCTTTACAAAAAAGATCCCAAATCCACAACTTCAAATGCTTTTCAAACTTTTTGTTGTGGTGTAATGGTATGAAAAGTTGAGATTTATTTTTGGTTAGTTTTTGTGCTGGTATTGGCTCAAAAGAAACTTGTTTTTCTCTTCCAGTTGCCTTTGCAAAGCTACACTAAACCAAATGGACAAATGAAAATTAAATAGAAGTCAGCTGGACCTAGTCATCTAACTTTGCAGGGTGATTGTCTTTTAAATCAGGTCTTGCTGGGTCACTACAAAAATACAACGAGAGCAGCACACACTATTAGCTCTCCACACCACTCAGTGGTGCCTGGAAAAGCCCAGCCTGTGTTCTCAATGGATGAAGGCACACATGGGCTAAAGAGCTGAGGCTGGGATCTCTTCCAGGGCATGTTCCTAGAAAATTAGGCCTGTGGCATAAAGATGTTTGCGTGTTGCTCCAAGTCACAAAATCCAAAAAGTGCACATGTTGGAGTTTGTAGGCACATGGATGATTGACCACTTTTTACATCCAGGGCTGAGATGAATAATCCCGACAGGAGGAATATTGCCAGGGTCCCCTTTCAAGAGATCGCAAAAGTTCCATCTGAAATTCACATGTGATTGTCATGGGGGGGGAAAGTCTTATGCTATGAATATTTCATTATCAAAGTGAAAAAGCGTTTTCCCCTCAAGCAGATTTTGTTAGCTACCACTTTTCATCTCTAGCCTTTGCAGCAAAATCCCAGGTTGAATTACATGCTCCCTGAAATATGTTGAAGGAATTCCCCTCTGCTCACCACACAGTCATTTTCTGTGGTAGAGCATGGAAAGAAGGATAGAGAAAGAAAAATCAAAGATAATTAGAAGGGGAAAAATGAATAAAATATCACTAAGAAAATTCCTGC
The DNA here is from genome assembly GCA_014706295.1 of Lycocorax pyrrhopterus obiensis. Lineage (NCBI taxonomy): Eukaryota > Metazoa > Chordata > Aves > Passeriformes > Paradisaeidae > Lycocorax > Lycocorax pyrrhopterus. Next base: position 3,382,120 of record JACSVZ010000007.1, read on the forward strand.
TGTGGTGCATCAGGGAAATCAAGGAGAAAATCAGTACCTCAAAGACCTCTTTTTCAGCCTAGATTCTTCCTCATGAAAAAAATATATAGCCAGTAACCCATGGATTAGAAGTTAATGATTTTGAATATAACATGTAAATATAAAAATATTACTTATTTCACCATTCATACCTGAAGAATTCAAATCACTTTCTAACATTTTTTCTCTCTCTTCTGCTTTCACAAATGCAATATGTAATATTAAAAATGTCTATGGACCATTATCAGAAGATGGACTGAAAACAATATTTGTCCATTTGTACACTTGCCTACCTATTTTACACACAATTATATGAGCATTGTCACTGCACATATGTCCCAAAACCTTTTACAGACTGCAGTGTGCAGAATTTTAAAGGGAATTTTTAAATGGACCAAGCTTAAATTTTCCATATAGTTTGCTCTTTGAGGCAGTCTGGGATACAGGAGATTTGCTGTAACCACTAAAGGGCAGAGCAATTTTTTCATTTAGACATCAAAACTAATTACTCATATCAACCTTTTTTTTTCCACTAGACAGAGGCTTTTTCAATAATCATAAGCCAATACTTTTTTTAAGTTTCATTTGGCTTCTTATATGTAGACTTAAGGAAATGTTTGTATAAGTTTGAAATGTAAATGTAAAGTTACTGTGTGAGATGTGGAGAGAACAATCCTAATTAAATTAGAGGATCTTTTATCTACAAGGTATGTGCTCTGAGATAAAACTTAAAGTGCATAAGTAATATAATAATCTATTGTTTTGTAATTATCTGTTTATTTTGTAATCTACAGTTCAGTGCTCATCATTTAGGGTTTTTTTTCATTTAAAACCCTTTTTAAATCTTAACATTAAACATTAACAGTAGGGTCAAACTGAGCACAGAAGGTGCAATTAAAAAAATAAAAATTAGGGTGGCTGTTACCAATTTTTGAGGAAATTTTGAGGAAAAAAACCATTCAGGAAGTGTAGCCTCCTCTGGAAATGTCCCCCATGGATTTTTGTATGCAACACACATGGGAGAAACGGGAACTCACAGTGCTTCATTCTCTAATTTGCAAGTCCTCATAAGGCTATGGGGAGCTGCCAGTTTTTGGAATGTCCCTGGTATAATTACATTAACCTCATCTGGTGAAATCTGAATGTAAATTACTTCTTCACTTAATAAGAGGATTTAATTGAAGTTGTTCTCAGTCATTGTGTCAGATTTCTTAGGGAAGGTTTGATATTATATACATTTTAAATGGTTCTTGGGTTTAAAAAAAGTCTGTTGAAAAGGAATTTTACATCTCAGTGATTTTTAAGAATGAACTTCAAAGAAGGTAGGAAATATAAGTATTCTTGTCCTGACTGCAGCTATAAATGGTTGGAATCTTTAGTCATGGTAAATGAGAACAGGCACGGGGATTTATGAATTAAAGTATCAGCCAGCCAATTAGCTGTAGAAATAACATCCTTCCCCTCAGGATGGAGTCATCTCTTCCCAGTTATAGCAGCTCAAATGTCAAATATGTAGTAAATGTTGTGAATGAGAAAATCTCAACACTTCTTTGCCTTATTTTAAACAAAAACTGTTAGGTGTTGCTTTTTGGTTTTTTTTAATAATTAAGTTATTTGATCACCCAGCACAATTTTCTTCCTCCTCTGACATTGTCAGAGGTGGCAACAGGGGAGGGGGCCAAAGCACTTTTCAAAATGGTTAAAGAACACTATAATGATTGGCTACTAATTTTCTTCTCCCATCATTGAATTTTTAGATGCCTTTGTATTATACTTTATTACTGAATACATTTAGTGGTATTTATTTCCCCTTAATAGGCCTCAAGGTGATGAAAGACAAGAGAAAAAACTGTAACAGGATTTTCTCTAGCTCAACACTTTTAGCCTACAGAAGGCTTTTTTTTAATTGATTGTTATTTCTTTTAATTAATTGATTGTTATTTCTTTTAATTTTATTCATTTATGAGCTGAAAAAAACCTGTTAATAACTTCTTCCACCGATTATTTTTGTCAAAAGAACTTTCTTTTTGCTAGAAAATACTTAAATATCCTTTATACAGAATTTTCCACCCCTGTTTTGTGAAATATTGCAATAAAAGGAAGACACGTAAGAAGTAATTTCTTATTAAACTGACTACTTAATCGTTGGTCACAAAAACCTCTTGGCATCTCAGGGAAGGCTTATGTGTTCAATTTTTTATTCCATATCTCCACCCACTTCCTCCCCAGTCTGTATCAGCCGGTCTAATAAAACATATGAGCATACCCTATGATCCTTATGTCTCTTGTGCCTTTGGATTATCAAAGACAAATCATTACTACTCTTTTAAAAAATACAATCGTTTAAAAATGTTTTAATAATTCCAAAACACTTCTTTATTGTAAAAAGAAACACACTGAATGGAAAAAAAAGTGCTCTGGTGAAAAGATTGGTGATGTTATCACTAAAATCTTACTGAAGAAAAACAAAAGCATGTTTAATTACAAAACCTCCAAAGTAAAAACAGCTTGCTGAAAAACAACACAAAGATAATAAACTATAACTGGAATATGACATTAGACAATTTTCAGCTAGAAATAAGATGCAAATGTTTAACAGTAAGAGTAATTAACTATTGGCATAAGTGACGTTAAAACGAAGACAGGATGTTTCCTAAGAGGTATCATTTACTTTAGCCATATTTATGGAAGTGGAAGCAGGAATTAATTCAGGGAAGTGCATCCATTAGATGCCATGGATGAGTCAGCAGCATCTCAGAAACAGCAGCATCAATCTTCCCATGAAACTATCATGTAGCACTTTGTCTATTACAAGCAGATCGTTGACCACAGGCATTAATATCTGCCTTGCTCTGTATCGTAAAATGTCCTGAAACTAAGCTGCTAATGACCTAAGAAATTCAGATGGACTCTGAATCACACCATCTTCACCATAATTTTTCCTAGCTAGGAACACTCATGAAAAACAGGTTCCTGTTGTGCTTGTTAGAATCAGGTGATGGCTGTATTAACAAATCTCTCTTATTTAAGGGTAGCTGGCTGCCCCAGAATGAGGCATGAGTAATGCCATAGCAAAAAAACTCCAAACGAAACAAACAAGGAAAACAAATTTAAAAAGGATCAATGGAGAAAAAGTAATCCTCCTCACACGCTGTTATACTGTCACACTCATAGACCAAAAGTTTGTGCCAGTACTATTTCATAAAATATTTTTGGAAACCATTAATGTTGGTTTTATTTTCCCTTCATGTGCCAGATCTGATGCAGATCTTAAGTGCAGCAAGGAGTTTTCTAGGTGGTCAGCTGTGGGATATGCCATTATTTCCCTTCTGAGCTCTCCCTGTAAATTCAGCCTGTCAGATGTTTGAGGCCAACCCAAATACTGTGGCTCTTTGTTGCTGCACAGTGACAACTAACAGGTTTTTAAAAGCAAAAGAAACAGTATTGCAGATGCAACTGGTGAGAGTTGAAGCCAGTGAGACACAATGTTTGCAGATAGACACACACCTCTGTTTTTTATCCTCCCTGTCACTCCTGGAGGTTTCCTATGACATATTGCATTGTGTCGTTTACTGCAAAGAAATCACAAACATCTTCAAAATACAGTCATACGGCAAATTATATAATAAATTAGTATGCTAACCTCAGTCTAACCAGATTCCTTTAAAATAGTACTTCTGTTCAGAGTGAGACCTTCCTATCTTAGTCACAGAAGCCTGGTTCCATGGATGAGCTTAAATAAGTTATTTTTTTGTAAATCAGGATGAAGAAGTTTTGTTAAAATGGAATTTGTTTAAACTACTAGTCAACAAAATCTTGCAAAGCATATGAGTAATGGCTTTACCTCTTTTTTCCCCAATGTAAACTTCTACATATATGTGCAGAAACACAGGATCAAATGCCAGTCAAAACAAATAATACAAAACAGACTGTGCCCGTTTTCCAGACACCTTTGTCCAAGACCAGTGGCTCCCCTGTAAAATGAGAATTTAATGTGCTGATGAAAGCATGATGCAAGCTGGTATTTTCAACCCTGAAACCAAGAGGTCAGCTGAGTCAGGAGCTGCCCTTTCATTTACTGTCAGTGGAAATCATCCTGCAGAACATGCCACTGCTTTTACTGGCCACGGGAGTCTGTAAAGCAAGGCTCCATTTTCTTCAAATGAGAAACTGTGAAACCAGCTGTCTAATAAGAGCATTTTCCTTACTATTATTTTTATTTTTTGACCATATAAAAGGCATTTAGATACAAAAAGTCTGAAGCAGCACCTTCAAATTCCTTCTGTTCACTGCAGAGGGATTATTTTATATTCAGGTACATCATCAATGTTTTTAATTTGGGAATAAAATGACTTAAAGTCTTGAGTAGCAATATTGATGCTTCCTTTTTTTCTTTTTGTAATCAGAAAACTGAATTCCAACTACAGCAATATGTGCAACTAAACAAGATTATGTTTGTAATTTCTGAAATTATTGATAAGTCTGAGCTCCCTTTAGTATGATACTTACAATTTTTATTCACATAATTTCATTAGCTGTAATGAAGGATAACCAGAAACAAGAAAAAATAGTAGATTTTTTTTCTCCTTCTTTTTAAAAACAAGACTTTATCATGACAGTCACTATATTTTAATGTCATCTTCTCACATGAGGTCATTGTGCTGAACATTACAGGGAAGTGCCTGGTGAAGGAGCAATTACCCTGACTAAATGGATTTATAAGCAGATTCAAAGACAAAGATATCAACAAGCAACAAAATGTACATTAGTGAAATAAAGCTAAATCAAATAAGGTTTTGAAGACACTAAGTGATCCTCAAATAATGCAGTATTCTAACTGCTTAATTAAAAAATGGTTTTCAGGTTCAAGAGACTGTGTTACGTTGTAGTTCAGCCGTAGGATGCGTGAAATTGGCTGATGGGGTTCCTCTGTGCTTGACTTCTCCAGTTGTAACAATCAAAGGAGAGGCCATCGTAGCAGAAAAAGAATTTGTGTAATGGCCCATGTGCTATCGTCCTGAGGATAAATCTAGAGAGAAGTGGGGACCTTTGTCTCACAGCACCCCTTTGGTGGTGCTGTGAGAGGGAGGGATATGGCTTGGAGGGATAAGGCTGTCCATGGACGTGGCTCCGTGCTGACTCAATGGCAGCAAGGGTGGTCAATTGTGATGCCGTGTGGAGCAGCATGGACCAAATCTCAATGCACTTCAGCAAGTAAGGTCTGTGATGGGATGTAAGACCTACTGAGTTTCATAATGTCGTATAGTGATTTGGGTTGGAAGGGACCTTAAAGACCATCTCGTTCCAACACCCCTGACATGGGCAAGGACACCTTCCACTAGATCAGGTTGCTCAGAGTCCCATCCAGCCTGGCCTTGAACACTTCAGGGATGGGGCATCCACAGCTTCTCTGGGCAGCCTGTGCCAGTGTCTCACCACCCTCACAGTAAAGAATTTCTTCTTAATATCTATTCTAAAGCTACCCTCTGTCATTTCAAAAACATTCCCTTTTGTCGTATCATTACTTGCCCTTGTAAACGGTTCCTCTCCAGATTTTTTGTAGGCCCCCTTTGGGTACTGAAAGACCACAATAAGGTCACCCTGGAACCCCCTCTTCTCCAGCTGATGCTTAGTTCTTTCTCCTGATGAAATGAAATGCTCAACATTATCAACTTCAATGTAATGCGCAAGTTTCAAAGATTTGAAATTTGATTGCATGCATTGTAATATTTAGCAAGTATTTGTAAAAGTGTCATACTGCTGAAGAAAGGCCTGCAAAGTTTCTTTCAGGTGTTCTAGGACCAGTGTTTCTACTGCACAAGCCATTTCACTTGTTTCCCCAGAAATTTGTCTTTTTACTGATGGAGAAAACTTTACATTTGACACTATCACATTTTTCAGTATATATATTAACATAATATTTTTTTCTTTAAAGAGGTAAAAGAAAAGAAATGCTTGATAGGAGCTTCTATATCCATTTCATAGATTTTCATCAGACTAGGCCAAGGTGCACAATCCACTTGTATTGATCATAGACTCAACACCAAATCCTGCTTCCCTGCATCATTTGAGAAGCCCCACTGTCCAATATGAGACAAACTTGGGCTCTACACATACCAGCTGAGGTTGATGAGGGAATGTTGCTTTTGCAGGTTAGTGGCTGAAATGTTGAGAGGATAAAATACTGATATTAAAGCTCATTTAAAGAGTGTTTTACCACCCTGCTTCCCTCAGGCCTGCCATTCCCCAAAATAGAAAGGGAGAGATGTAACCTCCAGTTTAGTGAAAAGGAGGGCTGGGTGACCAGCCTGAGAAAGATTTGCATAGAAATTGGGTCTAATAGCATATAGCATAGTAACACTTTAGGCAGCAGAGCAATGAGAGTTTGGGACAACGTCTTGCTCAGTTTTATAATTTCTTTTGTTCTGAGACTTTGGGCCATCTAGCACGTAGCCCAGACTATAAACCTAAGTATAGTCACATCAGGCTTGTGCCTAGGGCTGCTAAGCCTCCTGAAACAAAATGTCCGGGTGACAAATAAGGAATTGGGAATTTAAGCTCCAAGACCAAGTAATGAATAACATTCTGATTTATCTGATCTTGTTTTGGCTCACCAGCTACTGTAAGAGAGGAAGGCTACTGACTCCACAGCCAACTCTGTCATGAGCTTGTTGGAGATTTTCTTGAAAGACTGCTGGATTTCACTGAGGCTGCAAGAAATTGGCAGACCACGTAACATCTGTGTGACCTTGGTCCAGATTTAGCAGAGAATAAAATGTCAAGAGATCCTCCATAGCCACCAACCTCACTGCAAGTTTAAAACCCAATTTGTTATTAGCATTGATAGAAATGAAAGTCATGCTGTACCCTGAAGGAGAGGCAAGAAATTCTCAAACTGCAGTAACACAAGAGATTTATGCAGCTGACTCAAAGCAGGGCTAAGCTTTTACACATGCTGTTAATTTACACAAAACAGCTGTTCTATAGTCATGATCAGGAAGCGTTAGGATGCATTTATAAAATTAGACTTTGGAATACATTGCAAAACCTCAGAAGCAAACATTCGAAACACCAATTATTCAATCACTGTGAAACTGTGTTCATTTCAAGAGAGAACATTTTGCTTGACATGCCAGCTCAAGGCTTCTGTGTACTTGACTGTGTTGATCCTTGAGAAATTACATACATTGGAGGTTTGAATAACATACAACAGATTAGCTAGAAATTGGAAAGCATTGTTTGAAAATGAATTTCAGACTACAAAAGGCTGAGCTGCGTTGGCAGGCATCCTTGAATTTGACAACTGATGCACAGAGGGCAGGAACAAAACACTTTTTTTTTTCTGGGGGGAAATTCTCTAAGGGAGTTCTCTAAGAAAGTGTTACAGAAAGTACAATAGTGACAAAGTAATAACTACATCTTGTTATCAGTGTGAAAGCCAGAAGAGAATTAATTAGAGTCTGTTCTCATTGTTGTTTATGTCACAGTGGCTTATAGACTCTCTTATCAATTCACATCCAGAGTGTATATGGCACTGCACAGACACAACACTGTGTGTGGCTGTGGGAAGGAAGGAGGGGGAGAGTTTGCTCATGACCTCCTCAGCAGCACTCAGCATCTTGCAAGATTTGACTCAAGATTTTTACCTGAAGTGCCATGCTTAAAACAGTGTGATGCTCTTTGCATATCTGAGCACTAATACCAAAATTTGACTCTAAAATATTTTAATTTGTCCATTCAAAATTAATTTTGTATATTGAAACCACATTTTTGCAGCTGTCACGTAAGCTTAAAGGGGTTTGGTGAGAGAGAACAAAGAAAAGATGAAGAAGGAAAGGGATAGATTTTTGTTTACTACATGCCAAAATGATTACAAACTCCAAAATTATTACAAAATTATTACAAAATTATTACAAAATCCTCTGCAAACCTTATTCCTTCACTTAACCCTCCCCTATTAGCAACCAATCCCCTGACATGGGATGACTTCTGTAACATATTTTAAGAGATATCTTTGAAATCTACAGAACCATTTTATGTCCCAAATTCCATGAAAGACCACTGATCTCCTGAAAGATATTTTCCTGCCTTATTGATCTTCTCAGGTTTTAGTGGAATCATAGAATGAATATGAGTTTAAACTCTATTTTAAATTTAGCAAATTGTTGAGTCTACAAAGGCAGTGTTCTAAATTTTTAGCTACTTAAACTCCATACTATAAATTCCTTTCTTCCAGCCAGTTTCAGGGGACCTTCCCAAATTAACACCTGCATTGCTTGACATCATTCCATTCAATTTCTCTTGTGAAATGTTAACTCCTAATCAAATGGCGCTCACATGGATGGGCAGTAAATCATCTTCCCACCTCATTCCACTACAAATATATTCAACCACTATATAAGAATTCCTAAACAGATGAATTGAATACACTGCTTCTTATTAGCCATATGAAAAGGTTTTAATAAATTCAAGGAGAAACCTTTGCTGAGGACCAGAGGATAAAAGACATTAATATTTTAACATTAATAATAAGGCATTGCTACATGTTTGCTATTTTGAAATATTTTACATATGCATATACATTAGAACTGGTAATCTATGCTTTCAGTGAGTTTTGGCATCCAAGGAAAAATAGTTACCATGAAAATGCATTGCCCTATGCTTAAGCCATACACAGAGTAAGTTCAGTAATATTGCCAAGGGGTGATAATTAAAACAAAAAGGAAAAGTTGTTGACTTGGACATCTTAGTCCTGCTTAAGTATTGTTGCTGAACCTAAGATGACAATTCTCAAAAGTTTCATTTTATCCTGTCAGTCCTTGCCTTATTAAGCTTTTGTCCTTTCAACTCATTTGTGACCCACTTCTGCCTTTCACTAGACCTTTTCTCTGGAGATGAGCAGCACCAGATGAGGAGGAGATGGGTGGAACATCCCAGTTTCCAGAGCAATCATTGGATGGGGTGAGATGCGTGTAAGAGATTTAACCTATAAATTCCACCCTTTTGGCACCATGTATTAGCCTACAGTCTCCTCCTGAAACAGACATCCACCCTCCAGTCCTTTTGCTGAAGCTTTCTCTTAAATAATGAAGAGCTGGGAAACAAAGGGTGCAGGAACAGTGTGGAGCAAAACCCCATAACTCCAGCCCCATCAGAGGGAGCAGTTTCTGGCTTTCTTTCCAAAACCCAAGTGTTGTCTATTATGAGGGGCCCTCAAGTGAACCCCCACTGTGCCCAGGCACACAGCCACAGGGCTGAAGTCTGCATGTCCTTTTCCCAAAGCTCAGATTTTCAAGGACACCAAAATAGATCTGATATTGGCATTTTTTATAATGCAAATCATCAGCAGTGGTATTTCTTTTTAAGTATCCAGTTGCTGTCATTCCTTTTGGAAGTGGTGACTAATAGGCAATAGACATCACCGTGAATTAACTTGATATTAAAGCGGCTCTCAAGTGGGGCTCCAGAAGTGTTTGTTACAGATGCAGCAGTATTAAGACATTAAGGCAAGTCATCCTTTGTTTTAAAGCAATGTGACGTCCCATTCGCTCTGCTTATTACATCACCTCATGTTGTTTCAACATGGAACTTAACAGAACCTTAAACAAAAAGAAAAAGAAAGAAAAGTTATTTTTAATACTGATTTCTCTGGTTGTCAGAATTTATCTTGGAGATATTTTTCACATAATGAGATATTCATTCACTGCATCAAGATCACTTATACAGTCAGACACCAGACTGGGGACAAGATCCTTTACTCTGAATAGACATCATTCCAGCAGCTTGGACTGTAGGAATTACATTTCCAAAGTTCTCTGTATGTTCTCACATTACACTCTGGTATGTTTTACAGTGACACTGGGATGGATTTGATTACCTTTTTGGGTGAAGTATCACTTGCTTAAGTCTTTCTAGAATTTAAACAGAACTACTTGAGAGAAATTTACATTTACATGGTATATTGGAACCAAATAATAAGATTTTATGATACTATAATATTTTATATCACGTAACAAATAGCTATATTGTCAAAAGCACAGCATGTACAATTGGGGTTAAATTCTCAAAAGAGCTCAATTGTTCCTTTGGGTACACAGATTAGTCTTTCTTTTTTACTCTCCCTCCTTTTTCAGACAGGTTTTAAAATCCTGGTCCTTGGTACTGTGTTCTTGGTATGTATTTGGCATATTGAACACTTAAGAGCATAATACCCAGTAACAAATACATTTGAACCCAACTGTTGTGAAAAAAATGAACTTGGGCAGCAGCAGAGTTATGTTTAGCTATTTATTTTTAAGTAGGCAATAATACAAATTCTAAGACGAAAGTTGAAGGTGTGAAAATGGAGCAGGACATAAGATAGGACAGAACGAGTTAAGTTATGAAAAATCCATTTTTTTCCTAGATAAAATGACATTTCAAAATCAGTTATGTGCCTAAATCACATCGTTTATTTCATACGAATTAAGCAAAGAATCTAAGTGAAAGTAGTCATGAAAACTGCTCTGTAACTACCATGGAAAGATACAGCCTGCCTATTTGCATTAAAGGGCCAAAAATCTTTTGCATATCTGATACATTAGCTTCATTGCTAAATCCAGCTTTGAGGGGGTTCCTTTTTTCCCTTTATATTTTATATTAATATAAATTACACTTCAGTGGATCTCTTTCAACTACTTTTGGTATTGGCAAATGGCCAGTTGAAATCAGAGGAGATGGAAAGAGATTGGCATCCCTTCACAGGCAGGTTCAATCTTCTAGAAATACAAACACTTAGAATTCAGAATAAAATATGAAATGCCAATGTCTCCCATAGGATAAGTTTCAAGGAACTTTTTAACATACTTTAGAAATATTTCATATAGATGGCCAAACTAGAAGATTAGAGATACACATTTGTCCAGTATATAAATAGGGGACATTATATAAATAGGGGATATTAAAGTTAATAATTTTTAAAATAGTGCTTGTCATAATGGAATTAATAAACAGGATTACCTTAAAGTCTGTATCAGTTTTTTAAAACAGATTTTTTTAACACTTATTCTAGGACATAATCATGAAAAATAAGTATGGTTTTTTTCTCAAAAAAAGGAAGCACTGTGAGTCAGAAGATCTGGCTGTGGCCCCAGATACATCCTGTGATTAATTGCTCTGAATGCATTCTCTGTGTATCAAGGTTCTTCTTCTCTAAAATGGGAATAGTTACCTAACTCTGAATAGTTCAGGTTTTGAACAGCAGTTCAAATTGTTAGTGAGTAGAAGCTGAGGGAATACCTTTGCACATTCCCTGAGCATTGTTTGTGATGCGCAGTGATAAATCTAAATTAATGCATTTTTTAAATAGTGTGAAATGATTGTTGTTAAAATAGTTGTCTCATTCAGATTTACTCTTTAGGCACTTTATTATACATTAGGAGAGAAAAGGTTTCCAGTTCCCCGCAAACAGAAATGTTAATTTCCTGAGCATGCCTTGCAAACACGTATATTTTACATTCAGGTCATGGTTCAGAGCACACTTTTCTGAAAGATTTTCTTTAACAGCTTTTAATCTGCTCAAGCCATCAGTACCCAACAGCCACCCTTGGACCTCCTCCTCTCACACATACCCATAGAGGAGTGCAGCATGCAGGTGGCTGCACACTAAACCCCAGCCAGGAGGGGATTTGTCTGAAAAGAGATGTTTTGCTGGGTTCCATTTCAAATGGCTTCCTGATCCAATGGGAATTCCACCTCTTGTGCCCACACATTTTGGAAGGTAGCATGAAGCAAGAATGAGCACCTTTGTGTGCTGGAATATGCAATACTGCCACAACATGCATAGCCCTAGCAAATGCTATGTTTGTGAAACATAGTCAACCACTGGCACTTACGAAGCAAGGCAGACATAAATGCTAAAGTAAAACCTTACCTAGAGGCTGTGCAGCCTGGGGAAAGTGGCATGCAAGGAGAAGTACTGAAAGAGGCTTATGAAAAAGAGGGAGAATGATTTTTTCACAGGCTGACAGTGACAGGGCAAGGGGGACCAGTTTTAAACTAAAAGAAGAGAGGTTTAGATTAGATGTAGGAAGAAGTTCTTTACACAGAGGGTGATGAGGCACTGGAGCAGGTTGCCCAGAGAAGGCGTGGAGGCCACATCCCTGGAAGTATTCAAGCCCAGGCTGGATGGGGGTTTGAGCAACCTGGTCTAGCAAAATGTGCTGCTGCCCATGGCAGGGGGATTGGAACTAGATGGGCTTTAAGGTCCCTTCCAACCTGTGCTATGATTCTATGAAGGAGAAGGAACCTGTGGAAGAGCAAAAGGGCAATCACATCTTCCTGCATCTGTACGGCGTCCTGTCAGCTTTATGGGAGTTGTGCATGCAGCAGGCACTTTTCACACATTGCAGCCATGGGATTAGGATCACAGGGCACAGAAACTTACACATTTTATCACATCTTAAGTGCTGTGGCATAAACTGATGACTTCTGGAGTAGTATATTTCTTCTCGTGTCCAATGTTGGTTGATTGGCAGCAAAAAATATAAGATCTGGTATTAGCTATTATTTGAAGACAAGACTTTTTTTTGGTAGATGTTGAATTAAGTTTCAAGTGAGAATTAGAGCTTTTTGTAACTAAGAGAGAATTTGATTTAAAGTACAGGATGTGTATAAAGGTCGTAAGAGAAAAATGAGGCAACTGTAGATTATGTATTATTTATGGATATAGAGAGGAATAAATATTCATAATTCAAGGAAAACAGATAACATGGGACTAAGTTATTGAGTGTTGTCTACTAAGAAAAAGAGAAAGTCCTTTTAAATGAAGAGAGATTATTCCTTCCCGTATGTGTAAAGACAGTTAGAAAAGTGTGATTTGTTTGACTGTGACTCATCCTTTCAACATTTGACGGATATGAATCAGATGACCTTCCCCTGGGAGCATATGCTGAAAACAAACTGAAGTTTCTGATTGTTTAGAACTCTTCAAAGATAGTTCTTGCAGTCAACAGGATCATCTTCATTTAGTGCTCATTTTTGTGGCTTTTTCCTTTTCCTATCAGCCACAGTCAAAGAGTATTTTTCCCTGATAATGACTTGTTTCTCCAGTACAGAGTGAACAAGGTACTTAAACAGATTATATACTGGACCAGAGGATGGGAGACATGGAAGGGGAAGGATTCCAGCTGAGCTTGTTGATGGTTGATTTGACACCACTGTGCCACAAGAGGAACATCTGGGGGCACCAAGTCTGAGTGAGAGCACTTGAGCAAACCAGTAAATTGCCCTGTGAAAAGGTCTGATCTTCAATTTTGGACAAGTCACTTACTGACAAGGTCTCCCTGGAAACCCATTTTAATTTTTATGAAATGTTCTCCATCCACCTAATGGACAATGACAAAGTTGATTTGTAACCACTCCAGTTCCTCTGAGGCATTTAATTGACCTTGGGAAGAGGTCAAAGAGTCATAGCAAGGAAGCTGCCAGTAATGAAAAAAATATTCCTTTTATTCCCACAGTTACTGTTTTGTCTATTACACTTTCTGAAAGTCAGCCTATCATAGTTGATAAATCTAATTAAAAATCAACCACAGAAAATGTGATACTCAGGTTGGGATCTCCCACAGCAGTGAAGAATGCAGCTGTGGGACTGAAGAAGTCCATGAGAAGAACAATTTACATTCAATAGGTAGACATTCCCAAGCACTTCCATAGGGTTACTCACATCCATGTGGCTCTGGATATATATACCTTGCACTGGAGGAACTAAATCCCAACTGTCCTATGAAAGGCAAAAGGCTTTCCAGCTCCATCAGTGATGTTTTGTATTCTCTTGGTCATAAAAGACAAAGTGCTCTTCTGCCTTAGTTATTTTAATTTAAAAATGAAGATGTCCAGAAACTGAAGCAGAGCCTAAATAGATTTTATTACTATGAATGAATCCAAAACAGTAAAGTACTGACATTTTTCTCAGAAGGTGGGGGGGAAATTTGAAAGCAGTAAACCTGAACCAAACCTAAGAGAAATATGGAGGGCTAATGGAATGAGAGTTTACAATGAAATGTGGCCAGGGAAATGAAGAAATCCTGTTTGTACTCACCCCTGCCAAGGCACACCGTGGAGGACCATGGGCTCCACTTAGCATTTGGATATGCTGCAGTTCCCATGGAGGTTTGCTCAGCCAGTCCTTGCTGATGTGGATGCTGCACAATCTAATCTTGGCTGCAGTTTGGCAAAATTACAGGTGCCAAATAACACTCTCTCTTGTCTGAGTGTCTGAAAGGAGAAATACAGTGGAGAGAGAAAAATTAAGATGTATACAGCCCTATCTGGAATAGGATGCAAAGAAGAGAGGACTATTTTGGCTAATTTCACACGGAAAATATACCTAATAGTGAGATGTTCTGGACTGTATTGTCAGCTCTGAAAGATACAGAAGTATCTCTCTTACTTGAGATATTTTAAATTGAATGGAACAAAATACCACCAAAGATGCTCTGGGAAGTAGATTTCTTCAAGCAGGAAGATGTACAAATGTAAGAGTTCTTCACTAAGTTTGATGGAAAAAAGGAGAGATACGTAAGATTTAACAACAAAGGGCAAAAATGCTGGTTAATGAATGATTCTAACAAAATTACCAAGGATTTTCCACAGCTTTTCAGAAGTGAGAAAACACATCATTAGTTATTCATCTTTGACAATTCATGCTAGTATAAATCCCAGGGCATCACTTTGTTAGCCCTATCTCCCTTCTTTTTTGACAGATTACAGCAGTGCCTCAGCATGTTGCTAGAAGGTGATGAGATCTTGCAGGAAGCCCAGAAACAGAGTACCATAAAAAATGGGGAAACATGTAAATAATTTACAGCCAAAATAACTCTGAAGACATTTCTTAAATTAAGATTCAGGACATTCAAAAGCAACAATTTAAAACATAAAGATAAAATATTAAATGACTGGTTTCCTCTGCCTTTCAGATCCTTTTGTCCTTTCTACATTGCCTTTTGCTCCGTCCCACTGAAATAGTAGCTTGCTCTCTGTCAGCCACCTGAAGTAGGGTGAGGGAATCAAGTTTATTTCTGCTTTATGAATAAGAAACTCATTAACCTCTCATTTTAGTGGTTGTGAAAGTTGGCATCTCTACTGCCAAGCAGTGCTGGACAAGCACAACAGCTTTATTGCTTGTGTACCAAATGAGTTTCAGCTCACAGGTACTCTCTGTTGATGTTAGGTTGAAATGCTAAATTAGTTTCCGTTACTTCAGGACATCAATCACCATTGTTTACATGTGAGAACCATCTGAACAACTAAATCTAGCTCTCTTCTATAGGCTTTAGCTTAGTCATTTTGTTGCAACCTGGTGTAGTGAAAGGTATCCCTGCCCAAGGCAGGAGGTTAGAACTGGATAATCTTTGAGGTCTCTTTCAACCCAACCCTTTCTATGATTCTTACTTTATTTTAAATTATAGGAGCACAAATAATTAAATATGAGCATGGCTGATGAAAAGTGAAGCAAGTCTAATGTAAAAGAGAGGAAACCTACATTGTTCCTGTTCAGTCCCCTTAGAAAGTAAGAAAATTCCCGCACCTCTGCTACCACTTCCTTTGCTAACCAAGCCAAGTAAAATAGTGTCTAAAGGATCTTTCTCAAGTCAATGGGTAGGTTTGCTGTAGAGTAGAAGGTTATGTTCAAAAAGGCTTTAGCAGATAGCACAGTTAAGAGAGTGCAGCAGGAGAAGCCATACAACTACTGACACTCTGGAATGTGGTGTCAAGCACCATGAGTGTAATGGTTATATTCAACAATGCAATTTAAAAGATATACCAATAGACTGCAATTTCAGCCCCTGTCATGAGAGGTTAGGGAGCACACGCTGATTTCAGAGTCAGATGGAGACACGGTATTGAGGATGGAAATGGTACTGGATTAAGATTATATTGAATTTGTTTAGAAGTAGGTTAGAGCAAGAAATGTGAAGTGTATAAAAAATTAATGTTTAATAAAGTAAACCCATAACCTTTGAGGGCATGCAATCACAAGCAGCTTCCAGAGGTCAAGAAGTTAGTTTACACAACTCAAGCCATATCTACACTGCCCAAAAAAGGTGAACTCTTAACTGGAGTCAGTTGAGTAAATATCCAGGCAAAGACAAGGTAGTCTATAATTTCCCTGTGAATCATCGAGCAGAACTGAAGTTTCTTGTGCTGTGAGCTTTTGACTCAACCTGGTAAATCACACAAAAATTACATCATGCTTCACTGTCCATACGTTGTCTACCTGACATTAAAACCCATAACTTTTCACAAAGTGAAGATAGAGCTCTATATGGAAGACAAAGAGTTAGCCCCTGTAGAGATCTAGATAAGTATTAATCAGTCTCATTTTTAAAATCTGGAGATTAAACCATAAATTCTTAAGCATATGTGAGTGCCCACACAAATAGGTAAGTTTTGTATAAGCCTAGACTTGGAAAAACCTAGGCTTTCCTTTCAGTTTTGCTGTCAGTTCAATGTGGAATTAATAAACAGATTAATGAGATCATCAGGTAATTTAGAGTTTGATGGTTCATTAGAGATTAAGGTGTCCCTGATCTACTAAATTCCTAAAGCCATTCTTTCAGGTGTAAAGTAGCAAAAATATATGGGGAAAAAGCCTACATTTGCTAAGTATAGAGACAAAAGGTGTTCCTACTATGAAGGGCTTTGAGGGGAAGCCCTGTGAGGAGTGGCCGAGGGCACTTGTTCTGTCCAGCCTGGAGAAGAGGAGACTCAGGGGAGACCTCATGGCAGTCTGCTGCTTTCTCATGACGGGAAGAGGAGGGGCAGGCAATGATCTCTGCTCTCTTGTGCCCAGTGACAGGACCAGAGGAAAGAGCATGAAGCTGAGTCAGGAGAGGTTTAGGTTGGATATCAGGAAAAGGTTCTTCACCCAGAGGGTGGCTGGGTGCTGGAACAGGCTCCCCAGGGAAGTGGTCCCAGCACCAGTCTGACAGAGCTCAAGAAGTGTTTGGACCATGCTCTCGGGCACGTGATGGAATTCTTGGGGTGTCCTGTGAAGGGCCAGGAGTTGGACTCGATGATCCTGATGGGTCCTTTCCAACTCAGCATGTTCTGAAATTCTGTGATACCATCTGTAGCTATATAGCACAGTATGAAGATGCCAAACATTCTTTCAGGAATTTGTATCTACAAAAAAATAGTATATACTAATATCGGAATGCTTGGCTGAACGGCACTGATATTCATATGCTGACCTGTGTAAAACTAAAACTGGCATTGCAACAACGCATGTTAGCAAATAACAGGGCTATATAAACAAATATGTACAATGAGAAACAATGCTAGTCTCAAGTATTCAGAAATCTCTAAACAGATGACAAAAGAAGTCACAGAAGTCATTTAAAATTCAAGAGTTTTATCAAGGAATAAATGCCCAGTTCTAATTAATTTCTAATTTGCTGCACAATTTAGCAGTGGTTTTCAGCTTTTAGTGAAATCCTGAGTGCCAGAACTTCCAAAAAAATTATAGCTGATATTCGTATGAAGTTTCTTGTTTCTGGCACCTCATTTGAAAGTTTAGACAGCAGTATTCTGAGTTTTGCCATAAAGCTGACTCTTGTCAAACCAACATGTTTAATCCAAACCAGTATGATGATACAGTGGAATCGTACTTTTTCAGCCTGAGGCTAGAAAACAAAATGAACTAACTCAGAAATATTAAAAAAAAAAATTAAAAAGAGGTTAATTGTCCCTCCTGACAACAGAAAGGAAGCCTCATTCTAACTTTTGATGTCCAGTTTATGTCTTAATATCTCTCATTTCTTTCTGTACACGACCCCTGAAACTGGAGTTTATTCAAACAGACAGAGCTTTTATCCAAACTCTTTCATTTATCTCAAGCATTGCAACCTCCTACCTTGACAAATGCATCCTTGCCCCACTGATTTCCACCCTGAATGATCCACCAGGCGAATTTTTTCTGACTCATCTGCCCATGCTGCTTTACCTTTGCATTGTTTATGCTAGACACTCTTCTTACCTCCAGTGCATCAAGCCTAAACTACTCACTCCAACTGCTAAGGACACTCTTTTTGCCTACCAGCCTTCATTTGTTGGAGAGTATCTGCTGCCATTCACCAGCAGGTACATTCTTTTACGTGATGCCTACAAAAGCAGAATGTGGGCTACTGATGTGTCTAATTCCAGCCTGCTATGCTGACCAGTACTGTCTTCTTTCTTGGTATATAGAATAATAGAACGATTAAAGTTGCAAGAGACCTCTAAGACCATCCTGTATCATGCCATCTCACCTTTCAAGCATTTTGAGGCAGGGGCTTTCTCTCTTTTCTGTATTATACTGGTTTTGGGTCCTGTTCCATGTTAAGACTCCTGAGCACTACCACCACAGAAAAACATATTTAATGGCAATAGTTAACCATTTAGTAACGGAGGACTTTCAGAATACAGAGTGATGCAATAATGTGATAATAGGCAATGTTCTATCCTTTACTGGAGACCAGTGCAGAATGCACTATACCTATACCATCACTTTAACCCAGAGTGAACATAAGCAGCTTTATGCAGTAATGCCTGTAAACCTTTTAAAATCCTTGCAGAGGTTTCTGTAAGAGCACAAAATTCTTGGTGCTTTTTAAGAACAGGTAGCAGTAGGAAGTTATTAGTTTTATGCCTTTCATTTTCTGTCTAGAAATACCCATCCATTCAGAGTGCAAGGCCAGGCAGAATGTACTGGGTCTCCCTGAGAAAAGCATGCACCTGAAACAGAGCCAAACTCTGCACAGCTGTTGTTTCTGTTCAGCAAATCCTAATTTTCCAAAATGCATAAATATAGTACTTTAAAAATCATAATAGTGGCTACAAATCCATAATGAGATTTTGATGTTAAATTATTATCTAAATGTGTATTTAGTGCTTATCCTCCAAAGCTTGAAGTCTGTCTGTTGCATCTGATACTTTTTCCTCAGAGGATTTTTCATAAACATTAATAGAAAAAAAAATACAAAAAATCTTTTACGTTGATAAAGAAACACATGTTTTTGTGATGAGACCAAAGCTAGCTGGCACCAAAGCATTGAATGTTTTAATTGCAGCAAAATCCTTTGTTCTTAAATTTACTTATCTTTCCAGGAGATGAAAATAACGCTGTATTGCTTTAACACCTTACCCTTTTTTGATACTCTGAAGCTTATATAATTGACTCCACTACTTTGATTGAAAAAAAGCAAACCATACAACAAAGCTCCGAAAAGCAGAAGCTGAAGTTACAAAGTTCTTAAGACTGAGCACTCACGCTCATCTTTAATTTCTTAACTTACATTTAGGTTTTAAACTTCCATCATATTTCTGAGATGTTTGAACTCTGGGATTACGGTGTGAGTTAAGACTCAGAGTCTAAGGCTGAAAATTATTTCCCCTGGAAACACATTTACCTCAGAGTGTAATTTCTCCTAGGTTGGAACTTCTTGTTGAGCTTCTTCTGCTGTGCCAAATTGGAACTTGAGCAATGCTGTGATGATGATATTGAGATGAAGCTTTACTTAATCTAGTTAGGGTAAATTAAATTTGAAAGGAGAGAGGTGTAGGATGCTGTGCCAAGTAATTTGGTCAAGGTACTGAGCAGATAAATGAAACACCTGTTAAAAACGTGTGTGTGTAATCTTTGAATGGATGTGCATAGTATTCATGGATGTGCTGTTGTATCCTCCCCAGTCTCAGATAAAGCAGTGTCATGGTTTAGGAATGGTGTTCCCCAATTTAGTACTCCCAGTAAAAAGATCAGTAACAAACTCTCCTTTCCACTGCTCGCCAATGGGAGGCACAGAAGGCAGGGATCATGGGTTGACATAAGAACAATTTACTGGAAACTGCAATGACATTAGACAAAGAACAGTAACAGCAAAAATATTAATAACAAAAGTATACAGAAGAGAGGGTGATTCGCATGAAAAAATGCTCACTGAGAACTCTGGGTGACAATGAACAAATGGCAGATGGCTTCCCCTGCCACACTTTGTCGACTGGAAGCCTTGCCCTTCTTATCAGAAGCAAGACAGTCCCTTGTCCCCAGCAATGATGTGGGGTGTTATCGAATAACATTAGGGTCTGGACACACCCCCTTAGCCACTGCAAAAAATTGGCACTGTCCTTGGCAGAAACCAGGACATTCAGCATGCTGTGTTAGGATTAAGGTGAGCAAACCACAGCCTTTGCTTACTGCATGGAGTAGAATTGTCACTACGCATACCTGTCTGCATTAAATCACTTCTACTCATTAGTGCCCGTGTCAGAGAATATTTTGGAAAGTCTTAGTCGATATAAGATTGGAGTGTTGGAGCCTGTACCTGCAGGCAAGGTGACAGAAACATGAAGTATCTGGGCTTGCGGAAATGCTGAATGCTTGAGATGGAGAGGATGTGGACATCACAAGTGTGCGGTGTGAGGATACCCTGCAAACAAGTTACAGAGTGTGCCAGTGCCTGCCTGTTATCCAGCAGACAAAACATGGCTCTTCCCTAGGTGGCTTCAAGCTCCATCAGGCACGTACATGTTAGGCAGAAAGCCAGAGGAAGACCACAGCTCCTGACAAAGAAGAGTCATTCATGTTTATGACAAAGGCAGCCAATATGTAGTCACACTGCCCTATAACTGAGGAAAAATTTAATCCCATGCTAGGAAATAAAATAGAGAAGTTTCTTGTGAAGAGACATCATATAGATCCCTTCCAGAGGAATCTGGATAGACTGGAACATTGGAGAAAGGTCAGTGTGGTGGAATTTAACAAGTCCAAATGCTGGATTCTGCATCTGGGATGGAGTAATGCCAGACACAGGCATAAATTGGGAGGGGAGGGTCTGGAGAGCAGCCCTGCAGACAGGGATCTGGGGGTGCCTGTCAGCAGCAGCCCTCGAGAAGCCAGAGTGTGCCCTGGCAGCCTGGAGGGCAAACTCCATCCTGGGGGGCCTCAGACACAGCTCAGCCAGCCGAGCACAAGAGGTGATTACCGTGCTGAGTCCAGCCTTGGTGAGGCCTCACCTCCAGTGCTGTGTGCAGGTCTGGGCCCCACGGTTTGGATGTGAAGGTCCTTGAATGTATCCAGAGAAGAGCAACAAAGCTGGTGAAAGGCTTGGAAAGGATGTCCTGTGAGGAGCCACAAGGATTTTGGGCTGGTCTAGTTTGGAGAAAAGGAGGCTGAGGAGTGACCTCATTGCTCTCCACAGTTTCCTGGGGAGGGTAAGAGGAGAGGATGGCAATCTCTTCTCCCTGGGACCCAGTGATGAGTAGAAATGGTTCGAAGCTGTGCTGGGGTAAGTTCAGACTGGATATTAGGAGGCATTTCTTTATGAAGAGGTGGTCAAATGCTGGAACAGCTTCTGAGAGAGGTGGGTGATGCCTCAGGCTTGTCATGGTTTAGAGGCATTTGGACAATGCCCTTCATTATATGCTTTAACTTTTGGCCAGCCCAGAATTGGTATGGGAGTTGCACTAGAGGAGCATTGTAGGTCTCTTCCAAATGAAATATTATAATCTATTCTATCAAACTTATAAATCATAGAATAAAAGACACATAGCATTGCATATCTGCATCTCTTGTGTCTACAACTGCCATTAACTGCAAGTATTTCTTGAAATGAATACTCTGTGTAACACAGCCTTCAGTAATTGATCAGAAATACAAATAAAGGCTAGCAGTCATTTTAGTTCCTCATGTCTTTTATTTACATTCCTTTCTTTCCCTAGATGCAGATATAAGTGCACATATGCAGATACTCAACCCCTACACCTATATGGAATTATGTTCCCACTCCCATCTAGTCTACAGCATTGCACCTCTAAATGGCAAGAGTAAGACACCATTTCAGTCAAACCACATCTTTTATCTCCGTTTCCAGAGAGATCATGTTGGCACTGTTGAAGGTGTTTGACCACAACTGTTTCTCGTGTCATATTCTCTTTCCTTACAATAGCCTCACTTCTAATCACACAGACCCCTTTTCTTCCATGCACACAAGACTTGCAGAGACACTCTACTTCCCTAGACTAAGTGTTGGTGAAGTCATATTGCCTCATTTCCCATGCGATGGGTTTAAGGATTTGTCGGAGGATAAAATATTTTGCAAACAATTTACTCAGTGCCACTGAGCACATGTCAAATCATGGCCCAGACCACTGAAATAGTCTGTTATGACACTTTTGACAGCAAACCCCAAATTTGAAAGACATTTGTGTCTGCATAATTTGCCCTAGACAATCACCTAATGATTGAGCTCTACAAGGAATCCTGTCTTGTACTGCTGCTTTCATGTTATATTACCTAAAGCGTTCAATTATTAGTTTACCAGTTCAGGTTTCTCTCACTTTCATTATTTATGAAGGCTCAACCTACAAGGGAAAAAACCTCAACATAAAATTTGAGGAATTCAAAGCCTGAACCTGAAAGAATACAAAGCAGCACCAAATCTGAGGCTGTCTCTTCTTAGCATCCCTTCAGACTCATCCACAAAGTCCTCTAGGAGACAGACAGAGAGATGCTGGCAGATAATATTTCGTTGTTCCTTTGATGTTCTACTTTTAAGTAAACCATGGCAAATGGTCCAATGGCAGCAGGACTGCAGCCCATGACACTGTAGGCAGAATTTTTCTTACTAGCACAGGGGAAGGCAACACATAGTAGGTTCATACAGTGGAATGCTGCCTCAGTATCAGTCCAGCAAGGAGAGCAGCAGGTGCAGTATAAACACATACCTCCTGTCTCATGGATTGATTGTCTCATGATATGGTACAAAGAAAAAGAATCAAAGGAGCATTTGGAGCACTTCTGTCACCAAGCTGCACTGTGCCTGAGAGCAGCAAAAAGCATTTGCTGTTTTGAAACCGGACACCAAGAAGCAGGCGTGCCTGCCATTGTATGGATAACCAGACCCCCTTCCCAGTCATGGGGATCTTGGCTCACTTTCCTCATGCTGGACAAGAGTGACATCTGAAAGCTGGTGAGGAAACCTATTGCACAACCAAACATGCAACTTTCACCCACTGCCAAGGCCAACAGAGCCTGAAAACACTTGTGTCCTTGTGACTCCAGGCTCCAATTACAGACCCATCTGAGATCAGGAACAGGAGGAGAGGAAGTGTGAAGCAGATGGACAAGTTATAGGTCACCTGAAAGTATTTAATGAACTGAATGTCTCATATAAACAGGAGTCTAATGCTAAGAAGTATTTCTGCCCTCTGCTTTTGCTCTGCCGTCAGTCTCCTATATGGTGATGCTCTGATGTTATGCATCAGCGCTGAAGGCTAAATCCTTGCCATAAAGTCAGGTATGTCATCAGGAAAACAAGACAAACACAATTTTAAAGCACATTCTTGCACAACAGTTACTTAGTGTCAGTGGCTGAAGTTCCCTGGTATTTCTCCCTGAGCTGTCATGGACCCTATGCATGCTTCCTAGATGCACAGAAGCTCCTGCTTCTCCCTCGCCCACACACACTGAATGAAGCCTATCCCAGTGCTGTTTTTCATTGTTTTCCTTCAGGAGAATAAGGATAACTTGGGCAGAAACCTTGCACTTCATGAAAATTAGGAATAGACATCTTCCTTTAGGCCAACAGGGAGATAATTTTTCTGAGGCCAACCAAGCATGCAGCAGGTACCATCAGGCACTGCTCTGATAGCAGCAGAGAGCCCATCTGTTGGCACTGAGAAACTGGTCTTCACAGGAAAGGGTGTCTGTAGCGGGGAAAAGTAGTCACCCAGTGTTTTTCTGAGAGATTAAGTGCACAAAACCTTCACATTAACATTATTTCAGTATTATTTTGCCCATTACCTTTTAAAGATTCCTTTCTGGCTCTAGTGTCTTGCTAGTTAGCACACTTTCACCTTGTCTGCATTAAAATAGAAAGTAAATTTGCTGTTGAATACTAACCCTAAAAGAGTGGAGATAATGCCTCTTTAGCCATGTTAAGAATATCAGATGCTAAGCTGTTGTAACTTACAACCAATATCTGTTATTTGATAAGAGTGAAGCTAAATCCACTAACCTAAATCTGATCAATTATTTTTCAGTACGAATTAACAAAAAGCAGACTTTGAACACTCTGAACAGCATATAGATATCAACAATTGCTCTTAGCATAATGGTTTTATAAAATAGGTATGTTCGCAAAGCAAAGCAAAATCTTGAATGACTTCTGAGAGATACAAACTCCCATATATATATATATATATATATATATGTATATATACACATACATACACACTCTCCATTAGCTCTTGCAAGCGTGTTCAAACAACCCCCATCTTCAAGGATCACATTTTCATTATCCATGTTAAAGCACCAGAAAAGGGTGAGAAGGATGACATGGTGTTAGAAGCAAGGTCTTGTGTTTTCAACATAAAATACTTCAACTTGTATTTTGGATGTTGCCAGATCTACTCTGAGACTTTAGCCAAGGCATCTGATACTCCAGCCTGTCACTGTGCATGTTTTTTCCATCTTCAAAAGAGAAATAATACATCCCTACCTTATGTGGTGTTTCTTTCTCATTCTGTAGGGGAAAGCTTTAAGGTCCAAAGCAAATTCCAACTGAGAGATGGAAAAATATTTTCAATGAAAGTAAAGACCATCAGACTCTACAGAGACAGTATTTTTCCCTTAAAAACAATCAAGCAAAAACAAAGTGAGAGGGAGGATTTCTGTGCAGAATAAACCCCACTAAATCTTTATCTTGGATGTCCTAAAGCTCTCCTCAGAAGTCTAGTTATTGGGTCCTCGGCAGAAACCTTTTGCCTCTCTTGCATCCTCATGGCTTTCTGAAAGAAATGGCCTTGCAAGCTAGAATTCCTGTTCACAGCTGAAGTGTTAGTATGTTCACTTGGAATCACCATGAAGCAGGTGGGGTTTAGTTCGGGTGTCAGTTCAGATCCATAGCTATGCTGTTGTCTGCCAACTCGGCAATCACAAGATTTTTCTTTACTCTCTTCCTTCTTCTCTGGATAACAGCAGAATCAGTCAACTATCCTGGCAAGGGAGGAAGGGACAAGTCTGTTGGCCACTGAGTCACTGAAAGATGTTAGGTAAAGACCAGAAATTCTTTTCACATATGCCATATCACTGCCATCATTTAGTCATAGTATTATGCCCTCTAACAATAGCAAGCTGCGACCTGCGGAAGGATCAGACTTCTACCCTTAGACTTAATAGTACTAAAAAGCCACTGAAATGGTTCATGTCTACACAAATAAATATGGCCAGATATTCTGGTGTATATAGTGACCTGATACACCTTTCATGTAACATTAGAAATCTGAACCTGTGACTAAGTTTAAATAACAAAGTGTATTAGACATCACCCAGACAAGCGATGATCATCTGCACTCCTTCTGAAGCAATGAGAAAGGCCTGTCCTCAGGCCTTAGGAAAAGTCAAGTCTTGAAAATAAGTTCCAATTATTTCTGCAATAGCACATGGCCAGTCTAAGCATTAAAAATGCAAAATAACAACAATAAAAAATAATCTTTAGTTATGCCTGTTTATTACAGAATAACATCATCTTACATAAAGAAACCAAGAAAGCAAATGGCTTAACAAAAGACGTCACTTATGGATAAGAATGCTAAATAGGACAGTTTGCATTGATTAAATTTTAGTAGGAATGTATTCAGTAATCGAAAGTCACAAAAGATTTATTTTACTAATTGTTGTGCATTTGTTTTTCTCTGTTTCACAAACTGTTAGTTACTTGTGCATGGTTTCAATTGGCACGTGTCAGTATTTTGAATCTATGTTGGTCATTCTGCTGGCGAGCAAAGATCTTCAAATGCTGCAATTGTTGTTCTTTGGCCATTTAGTGACAGCAGATAAAATGAATGTCCTAGCATTCCAATGTCCAAATGAGAGAGCCAAGACATCTTCAACAGTCTTTATTTGGCTGTTGAATTGAAGTTAACAGTAAACATGTCATATACTGGATTAGCACTTCAGCAAATTACTTAATTATTAATTGGGATACTGGAAATTAAGGTTCATCTGTATTATGCTCCTAGACATATTGCTGGAGACAAAGACTTGGGTTTTACACGTCTCTAAGGTGCATGATAAATTTGAGGGTAAGCAGGCCTGTTGTAGCTGTCTTACGCAGGTTAGGAGGATTGAATTTATATCTCATGGCCAAACCCGAAGCTAAGTATACCTTTCCCATCATTGAAAAGGTATCCTAAAAAGAAAAGACCAGATTTTCCTCAGCTCAGATGTTTCTCATTCTTGCCTCCTAATTGTCAATTTAAAGATGCAGTAATTTTTACTTTTATTCTGAAAAGAATTACGGGCAGTTAATACATGTGTAGAATATTTGCCTAAATAAGGGGGGAGAAAAAAGAAAGATAGGCATACAACAGCTAGGCAGAATAAGTTGAATTCTGATGGGCACCAAATTGCAAAGATGGCCAGTACAGTCGTTCAGGTATCCGCCCACTACAGTTGGCACTATTTACAGATAATTGTTTAAAATCCATTTTTATACATTTGGAGTTCTGGAATATATATTAAATTTGAGTCCTAGTAAAGTGAATACTGTGGTAAAAGACATTTTAAAAAAGCATAAAAAAAGCATAATAAAGCATTGCCTAGAAAGCCTTATCCTCCTACCAGGATTTCATCACATCTTTTGAAATACAGGAATTCCTGATGCACATTTCACTTTCTGTCTATCAAGTATCTGTTTTCTCTTAATACGTTCCATATTCCTACTCCGGCCTTATAAAAGATAGTAAAAAACCCGACATTTATTTGGCCATTTTGTGCAGACCTTCTTCTTATAGAGCTTTTCCTACTTCTGGGAGACAAGGACTGGTATGTATAATAAATTAGGAAAATGCATTGTTGATACATTAGAGGTCTGGTCTTCTACAGATTTTTGCTAGCTTAGCCAAGCAATGTTTCACCTCCAGAAATAACATACATATATACAGTTTTACTTACATTAATAAGGTCTCCACACATGAATAGCATAAACTTGTTATTTCATTTTAGTAAGAGCTTTATGGAACAGACTATACTTTTGGGCTTAGAACATTATCAGCCTCAGAAACAGGCAGTTAATGCTCTCCTCCTCTTCCTCCAATTAAAAAATCCAAACACAAAGGCAGAGAGCCATTAGGGAAGGTATGGCAAAAGCAAATAATGTTATTTGTCTCAAGGTCACACTCAAATAAGAGACAGAAAGAGAAATCCTATCAGGTGAGATCATAGCTGCTACTGACCAAAGAGACTGAATCATTCCATCATTAAAAACTTTGAAACTTAAAAACTTGTTTCTTAGCAAGTTCCAAAATAGAACCATTTGCATAACCATGGTAGTTCACAAATTATAGCAGTCTGTGATATACTTATTTCCACGAAGTGAAATTACTGAGAAAAGAGTGCATGTGCTGTATCCCTATGACAAGAACGAAGGGTCGAATCAACGGCATCAACTGTCCATCTCCCAGCAAAACCAGCAGTTATTATAAATCCCTTTTCATTCTTAAATTGAGTCTGGAATCCCACATCCAAGTTAAAAATAACTAGGGCTGACCCAATATGCTGTTAAAAGTTAGTGTTTATCTATGTGAATATTTATTACAGTACAGATACAGGGAGGTGTCAGTCTTATTGACACATTATCAAGAATTTATTGATGACTATCAAATATTCTCATTAAAGAAGACAAAGAATGCTATTAGACCACACAGAAGCATCATACTTTAACAGTATTGGCCACTTACAAGTATACCAAGGTTCCCAGACTAGCAGCCAAGAAGACAAGAAATCAGCCCCTTTTTCTCTTCTAAGAGGAAACAAAAAATATGGTATTATAAGACGTTAAAATTCCTGACATACTGTGTTTGTATAGGGAACGAAGATTAGAAAATTGGAGCATCCTCTGAAATACCTCCCAGTAGGAGATAAGAAGACAAGACAGAAGTTAAGCAGTCCTCATTGAAAAGATTTAACTGCATCAAAACTTAATAACAATTTAGCTGTTTTTTAAGGTATTTTTTCATTATAGCCAAATAAAGAGATTGCAGTACTAATGAAAAATTAATTTTGACATTTAAGACAAGTTTGAAAGAAACATTTATTTTTATGATGACTAACATAAGAGACCTGTTTTATGATGGCTTTGTTAATGACAATGAAAAACAGTTCCTTTATAAGAAAACCAGGTGAACAAACCCAAGAGGGGCCCATACACATGTTGCACTTCTGAAAATTTTTCTGTGTTTGCTTTAATTCTGCTCACTGCAGTTATTCCACACAATTAAAATAACTGCCCCAGTTGAGACTGGATACTATTTTCTCTAGTTCAAATAATGAAACTAAAGAGGCCATAGAAGTTTCATTGGAGTAGGATGAGCCATTGGCTCACAAATTCATGGTATCAAATCGTTAATTTACAAGAGGCTGACCCTGTGTACCCCACTGTAGATGCAGAGATGTTGTTAACACAGAGACAAGCAGTTTTACCATCACAACACTGGAAACATCAGTCCCGATGGAGCTGAGTTTAAGCCAGCTCAGTTTGCCACGGTTTCCACTATGCAGCAGTCAACATTTGCCCTTCTTCCATAGGTTATGCTTCCTGCTTGGCTTATCCTAGTTCTGCTGTGCATTGCAAAGCACAGTTCTGAATTTTTAAAGAATTAGAAGTTTTAACTGACAGATTTCCTTCAAGGTTCTTTTATTCTCCACAAAATGGACTAAATGTAGTGCTTTTAGTAAGTGTTAATGAATTAACATTCTGTCAATGATGTCAGTATATAATTTTTTAAGTGTGTGATATCTTCAAACTATTTACACATTGCTAAAGCCCAAACCCATATAATTCAGTTCATTATACAAGCATACTGTGATAATGTATGTAATATTTCAGAAAAAATCAGACCATAAAGGTCCGTAACAGCTCTTCTAGATATAGAATTTGGTATGCCAAAGTGAAGAACAATTCACAGTAAAGGATTAAAAGACTGTTAGTACAAATAGCTAAGTTTTACTCAGCATTCTTTCCTAAAGCTGAATGCATGTTATTCATGCCTACCTGCCCAAGATGAAACATTTTCTTGCCTCTAAAAGTAGTTCAAAATGCAAATATTGTTTCATATGTTTTTTTAGTGATATATCTTATCAGCAAATTCATTTCAATGGATGCCCTATTAATCATAGGGAATATTTCATCCAGTGTAAACAGTTCTATCGACTGAAATGCTATTAGTATAGTTGCAGATTCCAAAAAGGTTCCTGTCTTTAAGCACATGATTATGGTAAATGCTATGGGAAATGCACAGTCCATATTCTTTTACACATGTACATTAAGGGCTGATCAAAAAAACATCAAAAAGTAATTTCTGAAAAACTATTTAAATACAAAGGATCTGAAATTTTTGCATTCTCTTCTGTTGTAGCCTTAATTTTACATCTTTTAAATCTATAAATCTGTTTATGAATATTATAAAATATGTTTATAGACTGACGTATTTAAAATGTACTTTGTGGCAAATTAATTAAAAAAATTATTTTAATTTTAAAAGAATTTCAGAAATTAATGTTTGAAAAATGGACAAATTAGAATTTTGCCCTCATAAAAAAAAATTGAAAAGGAGGCTATTAATGTATACCGCCTCCTTTTGTTATACTTTTTTCAATAGATCCATATATTATTTAATGGGTTGTGTAGAGATACGCTTACATGAGTTCTATATCACATTACAGCTGATGAATGCCCAACACACAGGTATGTTATGAAAGGTCATCAGTTACAAGGGAAACTGCATAATGTATGCCTACTGAATACATTTGCAAGTGCTCTGCACTGAGACTCTGTAGCTACTTTGGCAACAGCGAGCAGGGAAACTTTGGACATGAATGACCCACGAACATTGTTTAACTTTAGAGAGTTACTGGGAGGTCTCTTGGCTTGGAGGCCACTTTCAGCACAGGCAGGGTTAGGTCCAGTGGGCATTTGGGTTCCTCTCAAGAAGAGCAAACGAAAATGAACCCCAAAGTACTGTAATACTACATCCTAAAAAGACCACTAGAGAAATGCCCAAAGATTTCCATAGTTATTTCAAAAATTTCCCAACTCCTAAATTTTTCAGGTTTTCTTAATGTGGAAAGACCCAAGGAACCATTCTGCATATAGATGAGAATAAGGATGAAATGACTGTGACTTCTGCTGTCTCGCTGGAATTCTGTTCCGCAGCAATTCTTTTGTACTCTGATTATGAGAACGCCTTGTAACTTGCTCCTGACATTAGGGGTGTACTCTCTTTTGCTGTCCAGTTTTATTAAGAACAAAAAGCAGTTGCCTGCACGCTCCCCCCTGCTACTTGCCACTGCTTGCGCTCCTATAAACATCTTCCAGTCTGACCTACTGTTTCAAGGAACTCTTGAAGCATAAAAGGGTAGCCTTAGGGAGCTACAGTCACTCTTATTTTAGTTGGGAAGGATTTCCACATGCCAAGAAGCATAAAAATATGCAAGTAAACATCTGCTCCATCATTCATTAGAAGATCACAGCTGTACACAATATTTAGAAACGGAAATTTCATTCTGAAAAAAACCCTATATTCTGGAGAATTTTGGATGAGATCAAGTATTGTATAAAGTTCTCTTGATTGTTTCAGTCAACATGCTTGTGCAACCCTCCACAAAGCCGAGCCTTGAGAGCCCAAATCAGATCAAGTGGGGCTGAGCATGTGAGGAGAAAGTGAGGTTAAAAGCAAAGGCACTCTGACTGCCCATGCTCATCTTACCTGTGAAATCCAGCAGCCCAGGAGGGTGCAATGCAAGTTGCTCTTTTTCCAGCCTCTGTAGGCATCAATCCCATTAGGACTGTGAAAGTCTGCTTCATTATCCAGACATCTATTTCATTATGAATATCTGTCTAGACGTAGTAGAGATCAGAGTACAGCATCGCTCATGGTCCAACACACAGTGCAACGGCCACAAGCGAAAAGCTGCGCAGTGGCCTGAACTAACCTCTGTTAGCTCCCGCCTGCACAGAAAACCAAGGAGCAGCAGAGCAGCTGAGGACTCCTCATTGCTGGCATGAGCAAGCTTCCTCCCAAAGACTGAAATGAAGACTTGACAGTATGTCTTTGCATACTCTTGCACTCAGTGAGAGCAGAAATTTAAGATGTTTTCTCCCTGTAACTTTTGATTTGCTTTCAAAGAAGAAAAAATTAGTGTCTAATTAAAGAAGAAAGCAGATTCTGTTGCCATAATATGTCAGTTTCCTATGGCTTTCTAAAGGATAAAAAGGAAGAAACATGGGTTAATAGCTTAGCATATGCCTGAAAGCATTAACACCTTCTCAGAGTAATAGCAGCAGCAGTAACATTGTTAGTGGCAGTGTACACAGTGCGGCTGTAGGAACAGTTGTGCATTTTATCACCTTCATTCTCCTCAGAAGCCCCATCCAACAGTTTGTGTTAGTTCTTTGTTTTACCACACAGGCTTCTTAAAAATTGTGTGTTGAAAAAAAAATCTTGTGATAGTCTGGCAGCCTTTTTTAATCTCTTGCTTCATTACCTTGTGGATATAATTGAATCAAGTAATGATATATTTACCTTTTCCCCCTACAAATTGTAGAAGCAAATTGTTAATGTTCCAAGTCTACTCTTAAAGTTATACCTAAGCACTTCCAGAAATGGATAGCCACTAATTTATTGCACAGTTTTAAAGAATACAAATTAATTCTCCCTTTGTTAACTTCTACTACCAATTTAATTAACTTAAAAAAAATTAATTTATTTGGTGTTATATTTTGGTGTTCATTTGTTAATGAATGTGACACTTTACATAATAAGTAAAGGCCATCTAAAAATATTTTCTGGGTAACTGAGATTGTGTACAGTGGAAAAACAAACACTAAAACACTTTTAGAAAATAACAATGATGATGCTGAGAGCAAAAAGACTAATTGTGCATGAATCTGTAGGGGCAGTGTCTTACATGATCTAATTCTCTTCCTAAAAGTGAACAGCATCTAGAAAGTATGTTCCCTTTTCTGCTTCAGGTTCCCCTTAGGAACTGAAAAAATTGAGCTTTTTTGGGCTAATCTTTTTATAATATAATTTGGTAAAACTTAACTAAAAATTTAAGTCTCCAAAGAGAAAATTAAATTAGGACACTTGGACTCTCAGTTTTACTCTTTCGGTCCTGGATTCAGTGGTATCTTTTGGCAGGGATGCATTATACAGCTATTATTCTTGCTGAGTGTACAATTTAAAAGAACACATATTTTGTCTTCACAAGAAAAAAACTTGACTCATTGAGAAATAAATATTGCAACAAAAAACCCTTGGTTTCAAATTTGTCCTTTTCCTTCCCCCTTTATTTTTTTGACATTTCTATTACTGAGAATTGGCAGGTTCAAGTACCATTCTTCACAATCCTTAGTACCTGCCTTACAGATGAAAAATCCACTTGTTCTGCCACAACATAGCATCGTCCACTGAAGATCCTTTATTCTTCCTTCTGACTGCTGACGGTGTTCACAAACACACAACAGAACTTGAACCTCTCAGAATTTGCCCAGTAAATACATATTTCTTAAAAGTCTTGAGTCAGTTTTGAGCACCTAATTGGCTAGATTTCCTAAATGCAATAGTTCAAGAAATTAACCTTAAATGTCTGTATTAATGACTGTTCTGACATCTTTATATAATTGCCAAATGATTTTGTGTTTGGTGGGGGTTTTTTGCTTATTTGTTTATTTTATTTGTTTGACCGTTTTTAGATTGTCAGTATCTGTACTGTCTTCACTTTACCTATCTATAGTCCAGAATGTCCCCATACCGCCAGTTATTGTAGCATACATTTAATCACCTGACTTTCCACTAGTAAACATTCTTTCTTAACTCTCAGCTTGCTGCACAGCTGTCGCCATTGGCTTGAACATGTCATGCTTCCCCCAGCGGTTGTGTTCCCCCACCTGCCCTTCCTGCCTCTAATTTGTGCCAGACTGAGCTCCCATAGCATCAGCTTCTGCAGCCTTGCTCCTTCAGCTGAGGAATGTCCTGACCACATGGATTAATATCACCTACCAGTTTCCACTAATTTTAATGCTTTCTTCCATTCGTCACAATTTAAATGCACACATTTAAAGGAGATGTTGAATAAGGTTACAGAAACTGTGCACCTTTGTTGCATCCACTTCTAGATTTCTATCAGCCTTCTGATTTCATCTTCTGTTATAGCAGCTGGACTGGAATCAGCACAGCTGTTATCTGGAGCTCCTGCTTAAATGTTTACAGCTCTTACAGCTCTGAATAGTTTGAACAATTCTGAGTGGCTTTTTTTTTTTTTTCACTCCATGGAACAAAGAAGTTTGGTGTTGCCCAATCTGTAAATCTCCAGATTATCTGATTTAATGGGATCCTCAGGTTCATGACAGCAATTATAATGCATTTCCCATATTGTTCCTAGAAATCTACATTCTTTGCAATCACTGTTTGCTGTGTAAAGCTGACAGGTACTTGAAATATGATGTGCTAGGTTCAAAAAGTGTAGGGCTGCTTTTAAACCATATTAACAGGATTCTCTCCGTAGATGATTAAACAAATATGTTTCAGTTACTTGAACACATATTAACAGCACTAGCTAAATTTTATACTAAGAGAATGTTTGACTGTCAAGTCAAAATCACATTTTTAAGAGTGCCTGTGCAGTATGAATGTGCCTCTGAGTGTCCAGTGCTACAGTACAGATGCCTTTCCCCATAGCTTCAACATTGCTTTCTGTACTGCTCCTGACACACAGAGTGCCTTGAGTGGACAGCACTCACAGAAGGAAAGACTACTTTCCAAAAAAAATATTCTTTTGATACCCCTCTCATGCAGTATATAATCTTACGTGTTATTGACTTACCACAACCCAAAGCCTACAATGAATACAGAATTATTAATTTCCTTGTGGGATTTTGTACGGTGATTTCACTACAGCATCTGAATTCTTTGAAAACATTAATGAACTGATCTTCCCAACACCCTTTTGAAGTTAAAGGATATTTTTATCACTATTTTACACAAGGGGAACGGAATATTTAAGATAAAAGCCAAAATGTTCAGAGTGTCAGCTAATTTTGTTTGCCAGTTTTGAAAGTCTAAGGTTCTGAGTTTTCCGAAAGCTAAGGGGTTTTTTAAGCCTTTTTATATGTTCAGAGCAAAGAGCCTGATTCCACCAGTTGTGGCCGTGAATGCATATTGTTGCACATGTTCAACATTATTTGATATCAAGCTTCAGTTGTCTCAGTTGTTTTGAGTTGTCTCAAAACAAGCATTCAAAATGGAGGGACTTGAAAAGGTTTGTTGTGAATGGTGAGCCCATTTCCTTAAAGGAACCATCACTCTGCCCAAAAACTAAGAGAGCATTCTCTCCTTTCCTCGGTGTCTTTCACAAGATTACTTCCATCTTACACAAGAAATGAGATTTTGTATAGAGCTCTATCCTCTTCACTGAATGACTCCAGATCATGACTAATGCAATTCCATCAAAAGGGCTGGATATTTAAGAAAAAATATCAATCTTATCTGTTTAAACTGGAGACTAGGTAAGATGCCTGCGTACAAAGGGGGAGAGTTAGAGAGACACAAATTATCATGCATGGGCATTCTGATCATCTCTGAAGTCTTAGACCAGGGACTGAGGAATGGGAATTTAATCTTTATGAAAATATTCTATAATTTTGATCTATTTTATCATATTCAGTACATATTTCTGTGAGTTTCCATAGCACCTTTAATTTCTGAATGTATGAATAGTGTGAAGGCAATACAGCTTTTAGAGCTTTCCAGTGGAACCTTCAGTGCTTAAAAACTTCTTAGTCTTTAACATTTCAATGAGTCTCAAATGAAATATCCTAAATTGCTAAAGCAATCACAAAATTAATCCCCCTGTATCTTTCAGAATGCTCAACATATATTTTCTCTTCTATGTGAACAAGAACAGAAGAGTGTCACAGAATGTTAGGAAGACTAGGAAATGCGTGATTTAAAGGTCAGCTAGAGGGAAGACAAACTGTGAACCAGATGAAAAAGCAAAGCCAGACTATGCAATAAGATTATGATGCAAGATGAAAATCACTATTTACAAGTTTTATAGCTATATTGGAGTATATGAGGATTCTGTGGGGTTTTTTGGTTGTTGTTTTTTGTGGTTTTTTGTTTGGGGTTTGTTTTAGTTTGTTGTAGCTTTTTTCTGTCACTCTCCAAAACAGGAGTTCCTAATTTACATGAAGCCATTACCCTGCTGAGATCAGAATCTAGCACTTGGTGCCCATTATGGTTCCCAGACCTCTTTATCTCAACTAGGGTAGACTCTAATCTAAGACTTCTAATCTCCGAAAGATGTCCAAAATAGGCTAAAAGGTCAGAAACTTTAATGTATTTTTCATTAGGGTGCCTTATTATAAATTCACACAATATATTGAGAGTAAACACAAAATTCACTTGGGAGGAGATATCCAGAGTGCCAAACTTGAAGGTCCTCTAAGACTTACCTGCCAGGTGCATGTATTGCCAAAAGAATCCAAGGCAGCTTGCCATTCTGAACTGCCTTTTGGAAGAGAGTATCTTCCATCCTCTTTTGTGCTGTTGACTACATAGGATGTCAGGAAGACCACCCTCTTGGTATTAAACACTTAAGATATTGAGGAAAAACTCAGAATAGACATACTAGAATTAAAAGTCCCATAAGCCCTGTCTCCTCTCTTTACAACACCCCTTAGCAGATAGTAAAGGAAGTATCAGAACCAAAGATAAGAATGACACTGAGCATACTCTCCTGCCTCCCTATTTGTTCACTGCTCTGAGCACCTGTAGAACCAGTCTGTATTCAACAGCCCCCATAACCGTTTCTTCCACAGATTTGTGTAATTGGTTTTGAACTCAACTCTTTTCACATCCATCTCATTTAAAATTCCAGACTTTG
This sequence comes from Lycocorax pyrrhopterus obiensis, assembly GCA_014706295.1. NCBI lineage: Eukaryota > Metazoa > Chordata > Aves > Passeriformes > Paradisaeidae > Lycocorax > Lycocorax pyrrhopterus. The sequence goes on from JACSVZ010000007.1 coordinate 3,418,103, forward strand.
TCATCAAATATGCTATTCAGGGAAGAAATGTCATGTGTTTTGAACCTGCCATTCAGCTCTCATACAGTAAGAAACAGTGAATAATTGTTGCCTAGTCCCTTTTTCCATGACTCGTTATTTCATATGCCTTAAACACAACTCCTCAATCACCTACTTTCCAGGGTGAAGTGCTCCAAAACTACCTTACTTGTATTCAGGCTGTTCACTACTTTAATCGTTCCTCTCATCCATCTTTATACCCTTTGTAATTCAACTACATTTATTTGAAATGTGTAGGAAAACACCAAGATTCAAGCAAGGAATTTACACAATGGTTTGTTCTCTATCCATTCTTGCGCTATTTTGACCACAGAGATGATGTTTTCATGGCATTTTTACAATAACTCCAAGGTCTCTTTCCTGAATAATATTATCTATTTGAGAACCCATCGCCATATATGTACAGATTGGGCTGTTTTCCTTCTTGTGCATTATTTTGCATGCATTGACATTAAGTTTCATTTGTTATTTTATTGCCCAGTCCTTCAGCAATTGACATGCTCCTCCATCTCTTCATAGTTAGCTTTTGTTTCAGCTAACTGAATAATTCCATTTCAATAATTTTTGTCAGTTTACCTTAGAACCCCTTTTTGAAATAATTTGTGAGTATATTAAAGCCTATGGATCTGGCATGCTTACCTGGACTGGACCAGTATTCTTTCCTCTATTCTAAAAACTGAATATGTATTCCTACCCTTTGGTTTTGACTTCTAAAACATAAATTAACATTTACATGGATCACCCCTGCCTTTTCTCCAAAGCAGCTTTATTTCCTTAATAGTTACCATGAGCTATCTTCTGGCAGGTTTTGAAAATATAAGTGGACTACACTGCGCAGTTACATCTCAATTATAAGCTCAGAGTCTGTGAAGCAATTTTATAGATTTGTGAGACCAGACTTCCCTCTAATGAAGGACCGTTAGACATGTTTTCGAACAGATTTCTTACTACATTCTTTATTTCTTGTATAGAATACTAGAGCTTCTAAAAAACCCAACCAACAAACCAAACCACAAGAACAATATTGCCTATTTGCAAGTCACTGATACTAAGAACAGCTGAAGCAATAGGTTTCATATTGTAGTTATTCAGCTGTTCTAAATTTGACCTTTAGTGCTTTTGGCTGGTGAGACAGCTCTATTAGTACACCTTACAAAAATTGTCTATAAAATATTTTCTATTTGATCTTCGGTCTGAGAATTCTTTCCTTTCTTCTGAGTCATACAATGATTCAAGTCGGAAGAAAGCTTGTAAGGTTCATCTAGCTCAGCCTCAAAGTTTTTCAGTGCTCAAAGCAGGGTCAACACTGATTGAGTCCCACAGGCTTTTGTCCAGTTCTTTCTTGGCACCTCCAAGGACAGAGATTTGACAGCCACACAGGCAACTTGTTTCAGTGCTTAGTTATCTTTACTTTTAGAAACACCTCTGGTTCAATTTCGGACCACTCCTTGATCTTCCACCATGCACTGCAAGCAGAGTATTACCCTGTCTTCTCAGCCCCCTCTGGTCTGCGCTGCTGTTGGCAGCCAAGCTAAAATCAAACCCTACTCTCTCAGCCTTTGTCTTGTACTCCAACCCTGCACCATGATGGCTGCAAAGGTTCCTGCTGGTTATTTCCTTTAACTCCAAATGGCAGTCCTGCCCTTGAGCATGTCAGCTGCACTTCCCACCCCACCCCCCCATCTTGGTGATCCCTGCCAACTTGATAAGGGTGCTTTTGATATGTTCAACTTCAAATGACAAATTTACCTCTCTCTTGCCAAGAAAAGTTCGGACAAGTCTCATTTAACATATCTCAAGAATTCCTTTCAGATTTCTACCTCCTTTAAGGTCTCTATCATGGCCTTTTTTCTTTGACTACTTTTTTACGGAACTACTATGCACCAGCCCTTAGACAGGGGAATTATTTAATTACTAACTTTCTCTTTTAGCAAAGGATTTAAAATTTTTATTTAAAATTATTTTTGTTTTTCCTCATATAAATACAGATTCCATGCTTTTACTTCCAGTATTGAAAGACTCAGATTTTGACTTCTAACCATCTCCTTTATTTGTCTTCTTAAGTATTTGTTCCCTTCCCTGCCCTTCCCCACAAAGGTTGATTTGGTAGATACTTCGGGTGAACAGCTTCAGCATTTATCTGCCTCTTACAGATTATTTTTAAACATTTTTAGTTTCCCCTCCCCTTCCCAGGTTAAATACTCTAGTGGTTTTTCTGGGCTTCCTTCCCCCCCCACCCTGGCTTACAAAAGCTGCTGAATGTGAGCATATTAAGAGGGTGATGCATAAACTTTGAGGCATCACCTATGCGCTGCTCAGGCCCTGTTTCTGGTGTCTAGAAGTGTAGTCTGCATCACAGTGTCAGGAGGGACTATTGGATCTACACATGATTAAGCCTCTAATTACAATGGTGTTTTCTCATTTTTAAAGACTGTTTTCCCTTATGTCATAGTCTTGATGCAGTTTGGGATGAACAACAGGAATTTAGCTATTCAATTTCAATACAAATATGTTTCATGTTAATCATATAGTTAACTCATTCACTGGTTTCCCAGTCTCCTTCAGAATACAGAACTGCTGTTATATCTAAAGTTAGTCTAGCTGAATATCTTTTCTTTTTGGAGACATCTTTAAGTAAATGAACCAACTGCTTCACTGAAATTCATGGTACAGTAACTTCTACGTGCATTTGCTAGCTAGTGGTGAAAACAGCATTTTCACCATCTTACTGTAATACTTTGTGAAATATGACTACAAGTATTCAGTTAACAATAATGCCAGCAGTGTAGCAGAATAAAATTCAAATACAAAATGAAAATTGTTTTAGTTAAACTCTTTTAAAGCATGATTTATTCTACTGTTAGATTCAATCACTCGCTTGTAGATCTTAGATGTACAATAGTCATGCTACATAAAACCTTTAGACTGAATGCATATAGCACAATTAAATTTCAAACAACAGGGAAATCAGGAATAATTTTTCCATGAGCACTACATAGTAGAAAAATTAAATAGACCATTTACCATTACATCTATTCTCTATTAAGTCAGCTCTTGGAATTTCCTGCAGGGAACACTACATATTTTACACCTCCAGTGGATGAATTTTCTAAGAATGTTTACTTTCTCTAGTTGTTAAAACTGATTTCCTCATGCCTGTTTACAGACTCACATTTTCAAAAATCCAGTCAAAGTGAAAGAAAACTATTGAGAAGTATAAATGGTTTTCACAGTGGACCACTTTGCTAACAAAAATCTATTTTTGCATTATATTGTCAGGCTTCGAAATAGAAACTGCTGTCTTCTGCAGCCAAAGTACCCAAACTTAAAAGTACAAGACACTCACCTCAGCAGAGGATATCCCAAAACATGTGTTCCAATGAGCAGATGCCTCATTACCTTCAGACTGTTATGGAAACTTCTCCCACCACCATGAATGACTTTTTCTAATAATCCAATCAAATTATTGTGCTTTGTCAGTTTGATGGGACAGCAAATATAATTATTTTGTTTGTGATCTTAATCACAGAATATTCTGAGCTGGAAGCAACCCACAATGATTACCAAAGTCCAGCTCCTGGCCCTGTACAGTGTAGCCTCAAGAATCACACCATTTCATATAACCTGTTGTCAGACAACAGAAAGACTGATGTCTCAAGACATTTTGGGATGCATGTAGGGGCATAGGGGGCAGGTCAAGCCTTGCCGTGGTGAGGCACTCCCCCAGCCCTGGAGCCTCTATCCCAGCCTGGCAGCGGTGCCAATCACAGGCACACTGGAGGCAGTGCTCCACTCTGCCCTAAATCAGCTCCTGAGTGGCCAAATGACCAGAAGTCCCACCTGGGGAAAAGCCTAGGAAGACCAAGGGGTATTTATGGCTGAGCACGGGGCAAAGCATTTGTCTTGACCCTACCTTCATCTTGGGAGTTTCTAACTGAACACTGCTGGAAGCCAGAAGAGGAAGTTACATGTGTGCTTTTCTATCTTCTTGTTCTAATTCCCTCTCCTTGGAATTTCTTGAGTAACTTAAAATTGAATGGGTTTAAAGTTTGCTAAGTTGAATGGGCCAAGTTAATGCTCTGAGAAGCGTTTTATATTGATTGAATGTTGTGCTAAACCTTTTGCCAAAGTTCCTTGATTGTGCCAGTAAACTTTTGTGTTGTTTTGGCCTCTTGAGAGTATCTTGTCGCTATTTCTCCTGTGCGTTAAACTCAGAGTACATGAACCACTGTAAGCCCTTTTAAAAACCTCCTTGAGCAAATTGATTGGGGCCTTACACCTGTAGAAATCTACAGGTGTTTCTGGATATAAGTTTGCACAAGTCTTTATTATCAGGTAACGCAGGTTGTTACAATTCTATAAAAATCAACAGAAGTGATTTTTGAATTGATTGGTTTTCAACATGCCTCTGCACAAGACAGCAAGACACTGAAGCATAGCTGTGCGGGCCCACATGCACAGCTAAAGGTAGTTACTCAAAAGGAGTCACTACAATACTTGCTATTTGGGTAGAAATGAAAATAATGAAAAGAAAGTTTTGCAAAATGGGTATGAAGATGTAGAGCCCATTAGAAATGGCTTGGCCTCCATAGCCTCACTGACAACAGTGTTGTTCTCTGCATATCCTCTCTCCTGTATCCAGTTCCATCCCCAGTAAAAAATACTCACAGCTTCTCAAGCCTATGCTTCAGATAAGTCCTATAAATTCACTGTCCTGCAATGACAATAAGCAAGTAAATGAGTAATAGTACAAACCATACCCTGCACCCTTTACATGTTTTTGTAAGAATTTCCCAGTGGCACAAGATCTTTAATATCCTTTTCACACTTGCAACACGGACACAATTTAACCCTGCACAGTACAACAGTGAAATCAATGAAATGTGTACTTCAGATAAATGCTATTACTTAAATTAGTTTGTAAAGACAACCCAGCAGGTAGCAGTCAAAGTAGATTGGCAAGAAAATGAAATAGGCTATATCATACCTCCACTACTTCCCAGGTACACTTTACTTTCTACCTAACTGGCAATCAGACAAAAAAACTTACTAGGCAATGAAAAGTTATGAAAAGTTTTGTGCCAGCAATGTGTGCGGAATGTGCTGTGAAGCACTTTTTGCTTATGAAGTCTAGATGTGTTCACAGTATGTAAGAAAACAAGTGTATGCACAATTAATAGCGCAGAATATTACTCAACAGCAATCTGAAATACCAGAAATCCTGCTTCAATCTGTTGTATCTCTGGAAACACTTCATTTATGATAGTTATAAATGGCAAATACCTACCTAACAAATGTATAATCAACTTCTGATTGAATCACTTCTCATGTCAGTTTTTAATTTTCTCAATATTTTTTTTTTTAGTCCCTCCAAGTGTTGCAATTCAACCAATTCCACTCAAGAGTATGCAAAAGACATTAAGAAAACATGAGATTCATCAGTTTTATGTTTTGGCTGACTATCAAAATGGTGCATGCACAAGCCTGTCTAAAAACCTTTCAAGATTTCAATGTACATCTATGTGTAATTCTTACATGCCACAAGAGCAATGAATGTTATAACTATATTTATAAGCAAAAACCAACATGCCTCTTGTACACATGATATCAACAAAAGAAGCTCCCTGTGTACATTTTATATTAAACACTGAGAATCTGAAGAAAATCCCATAAAGCAAAAATGGTCTTTACAACTTAAGCTGTACCAGGTGCCAAAATCATAAATTAAAATTAATTCCAAAGTCTTGTTCATTATGATAGGGAAATATTAAAGTGATCCTCCCTCTTCATTCTACTGAAATTACATCACCTGGCTACATGGACAAGTCCCACATTCTAGTTTTTAGGCTTCAAACAAGCCTTTTCCATGGCCAATATTTTCTCAGTTCTCATTACACTACCAGCAAGATCCCAGGCTCACCACAACTATATCACCTATACTCCTTTTAAAATGCAACTAGGAGGACTCAATTTCTCTCATCTCAGTATTTTTAATTAATAATGCCTATTTCTTAAGAAATTATTTTTTCCTCTTTGAACTTCCCCAATGAAGACAGCTTCTGCAACATTGTATGCTCCTTCCACAAGTGGTCCTGAAAGCTTTTGCAGGCAGCTCCCATTTCCTTCTTCAGAAGCCTCTGAAAAATGCTCCTCCCATGTGTCAAGAATAAATTCTGCAGCTTACTTCATATTACTGAACTGATCAGGTTGGAAGCTCCTTGCTTCAGACATTGTCGACGCCACTGAAACTACTTAATGGACTTCTTCCTCTGGCTCTCCCTAGATTGGAGAAATTCACATGCTTGCATTTGCACAGACCAAACACACTAGAATGACATTCTGAAGGCTGGCAGGCTGTCAAGGTTACAGTACAACTATTTATAAATTGCTCCGTCTCTGCATATTAATAATTTACTAAAAGACACATTGTAAACTACATGTACTTATAATGATATTTGTCAAAATTGATTTAGGCATTTTTCATAAGAGAAGAAAGGAACATTTTTGCTAGAAATATATTTCACATTATATTGCTCTTCAAATATTAAAATTTATTTGAAGTAATTAACATAAAAACAAATTTACAGCTGAATTAAATTGAAAAAACAGAACAGGAACATTTACAACCAAGTAACAGACTAAAAACCAGAAAGACAAAAAAAATTAAAAAAAAGTTTTGTAAATATTTTTCTGTCTCTTGGAACTACATATGTCATCAATAGATGCTAACAATCTAAGAACAAACTGGCATGCTAATGCTAAGCATGAACGTGTTCTAATATTAGCATCTGCTTAACTTGCTTCAAAATGAAAAATAATGTTAACACAAGGAAGCTACTCCAATGAAAATAATTTAGGGGGTCAAAATAATTTTTCTAAGATTTCCATCACAAAACTCTCAAAACTATTTACAAGAGGAAAACGCAATTCACCCTAATCTCATTTGCTATCCACCCATCCTGCTGGAAATATGGATGAACTCAGAACTAAATCCTACTTTTTTTCTTGGAAACATGAAGTAAAAGATTTTTTGATGTCCTTGATTTAACATCCAGTGGCACATTTCCTTGAGAAAGGCTTCTAATGAAGTTTCTTGACATAGTCTGTTCTTGCTTCCTGGTCTTCATTTTAATTCCTAGTGAAGAAAGAAATGCTATTAGAAATAGGGAGACACTCATTCCAATAAACATAAGTGGAATTTAGCCTACATGGACCTCCTTTTAAGAATATGTCCAAGAATTTTTACAAATTTCTTTCCTTTACTGAAAGTCTAATTTTAATATGCAAAAATGTAATCAATTTTAGCTCAGTAATCCAGTGTTTTAATTGTCTAGAAAGTCCCATGATTAGACCCTCAACTGACATGAGATGCTATCAAAAAGGCACAGTGGTCTATACAAAGGTGCAGAAATATGTAAAAATGTCATTAAGCTTTCTTATTATAGAACAGCATTGAAAAATGAACACTGTCATTAGAGAAAGTTTTGTCTTTTTAATCTATAAACAACTTTTCCTCTTAGGTATTTGGTTACAGTTTATTCTGCTCTTGTAACGCACGCTCTTGAAAATAAAGTGCATTTCATATTCAGTTAAACATTGAACAATCAAAAATTTATTCCCATTTCAAAACATGCTCTGCATTACATAGTTTCTGAATTCCAGAGTAGTGATTGAATAGTGGTAACTTCATAACCCAGTCAGTTGTAGTAGACATTGATACTCATATAACCGTGTATGCAATTTGCCAAATAAGTAACTTGGTTAGACAGAGTTTAGACTCAGATATTCAGTTTCCAGAAAGCTTCTTGTAATACAACCTCAACATTTCTCATGAATGCAGAATAAGACATTTTCACATGTACTTGCTCCCTCACAGCAATTTTTACTTAAAAACATGTATGTGCTGTAAAACTGGTGTATTGCCCATGCCGCTGGAAAAAGCTACACAGTGGAAATAGTTTTTCACATTGCTTTTCTATTTCATAAGAAAAGCACACAAAAATTTTAAAACTAATTTTGGATCTCCTCTAAACAGCCCAAGAAGATCATTAAGTGTATCATTGAAGATGGAGAGGAAAAGGAGGCAATTGGGTAGAGATGAAGGAAAATTGTATGGATTTAGCATATTAAAATCTGCTGCAGGTGCCAAGCAACTTAGTGCTGTGCACTAGAAAAGGCAGAGGTTTTTTATAAAATTGTGACGACATTTGTGAACATTCGCTGAAAAAGTTATTTGTAACTGATTTTATTACAGAAAATACTTATGCACCTCAGAGAGAAGCCATATAATTGAGGCAAACTTCCACAGAACAGAACTTGCTAATATTATCAGCAGTATGTTAGAAGTAAAATAATTTTTCCTAAGTTACTGTTTTTGCCTCAAATAGCCCCAAATTTTAAGACCAATAAGTCTCTGAAAAAAACCTGTTATCTGTTAAAACAAATCAGTGTGGTGTTGCAAAATAAGGCAAACAATTAAAAACAGGCATGGAAATTATCAGAGAATTTTATTTCCTGATAAACCGCATTTGGGCAAAGACAAAATTGGTAACTAAGTCCACCAAATTTCTCAACAAGCACATAAACAATTTTAGGTGGAAGACCTTGGCTACTGGGGAAAAGGTTTTCCCAACAACCTTGTAATAATATTGAATTTTGATTAGATACTAATCTATATAACTGACATTCCGATTTTTTTTTAATAAAGGGATATACTATTCAAACCAATGGCTTAGTATACTATCACAGCAATACATGCTATTAAATCGACAAAACAAATTGAGTAGCACTCTTAATTTTGCACTTGCTGGACAATCACTGTTACCAATGCAGTGTCATCCATTCAAGCTCTGACACTTACCAGCCACCTGGGGTACTCGCAAGGCTGCGTGGCTTAACAAGACGTCCTGTCGGATGCGTTTTGCAGAAACTGGGTCTTCCCGGCTGCCCAACACCGTGTTTGATGTAGAGCTGGAAAAGGAGTTTGCTTTCAGTACAGTCACTAAGCTTATTACAGTAGTTTAGGCCTTGCAATGTAGAAATACTTTAAATATTATCCAGTGTTCATAGAATCGTAACGGAATGCAAACAAACTAATTTATTATGTATATCTGTGAATACTATTCCCTGTTTTCCTTTTTTAAAACTTACAAAAATGCTTCAACTGTGAAAATAAGAACTAATGTTGCCACTTGGATCAAAAGGCAAGACAATTCGTCACTTTTTTTTGAAACTACAGAAGCCAGTTTGATGGTCATCAGATACAAATTATACTAAGAAATAAACTTAAGGCATGTTGCAAAATCCTTGAAATGACCAAACTGGGTTTATTGAACAAATCACATTTTTTTATTGCTACAATAACTTTTCTACAGCCTCCAACACAGTTGGAGGGGGTGGCTTCACAGCAGACAATACTTTTTAGCTAGGCTGCAAGAAAACTGTTACAGCTTCAAATTCATTAAAACAAAACCTCTATATTTTATCCATAGCATTTTATGTGATGGACTTAAGGTCTACAGCAAAAATTATGAACCTATCTGATCTCACCCTTTTGCAATTGCCTCACAAACTTCCTTGGTTCCACTCGGCAAGACAGCCTCATAAACAAGCTAATCGTATTTATGTTCCAAGTTCCTATGCTTTTCCTATTCCTGTAACAAATATTGTATTATTTCCACTTTATAGTCCCCTAACTCACACTTTCTTAATAATAATTTTCTGCCTAAATAAAAATATATAGCAAGCAGCAAACACTAAGAATTTCCTTGTGCCAGTCCTAAAAATCTACTCATGCATGATTCTTGCAAGGGAACTTATGCCAATAAGAATGTAATGTTATTTGGTAAAATAGTCTCTCTTATGACTGACTTGCCTCTTATCCCTTATCCTCAAAATACGACTGTTTCAAATTATACTTCTAATGTGGACAAGATGACTGAAATTTATATTTTTATTCTAACATTAGGAAGCAATGAATGACTGGAGCAAACCACTTCAATCAGGGAATGCACGGGAGAGAAAAGAGAGAAAAAGTAAAGAAGAGAACAGAATGAAGGCACTCTCTGAAAAGTAAGAGCATATTCCTTTCTTGCTTCACAAATATGTTTTCATTCCTTCTCTTCATCATCAGCTGCTAGACAAAACCATAAAGAATCTCAGTCTACAGACAAGTTACTGAGGCGGAATGATCTCTATAAAAGCAATAGAAGTTGTGGGATTTTTCTGTAGTGTAATTCTAACTTGGAAATTGGGAAATATGTTTGAGACACAAAAGAAACAAGGTGAGCAGAAAGAGCTAGTCTTTTGGGAAGAAATAAGCATATATATGTTTTAAAATTATTACACAGTCATTACAAAAAAAAGTACTTTAAAAAGCCTGTCTGAGAATTTTTATCTTAAGACTAGATAAATCAGACTCCGAAAGTTCCCATATCTCTCCCTAGAGAGAATGTAGAAAAAACTAGCTTGGTTTCAGAGAACAGGTAATTTATTTTGCTAAATCCATAATCAGTTCTTTGAAAATGTGAGCTGTGCCTCTTTTCTCATCCTAGAGCAAAAGAGTTTATTCCTCATCCTAGTAAGACAGTTTAGAACAGTAATTGATAACAATTAGAACAGTAACATGAAACTAGACCAGATGAATCTGATCTCCTAGGATAATTCTCTATTTTAAAGGTGCTAATAAACAAAAAGGTGCTTAAAGTTCTTCCATGTCCTGTGATCTATCTATAGACTTGTTCCAACATTCTTGAGATATTCACCATAAGACCTGTGTGGTGGTAGCTCCACTCACTGTCTAGCAACAGGTGACTCATAACATGAATTTAAAAAAGGTTGTATCAATTTTGGCTTTTGGAAATAGGAAACAAAAAAGACTAGCTGTTTCATCAGCTGTTCCATAGCTAATCAGGTTTTAAATACATTAAATAAACCCAAAACCAACCAACCAAATACACACATAAAAAATTACAATTCAGTTTATTGTCTATTCCGTTTCAGCTTTTCTGGTGCTCCTACTAACAAGCCTCTTTTAGGGTCATAAACCAGAAGTGATGATATGAAAGTTCTTCCTAGAGCAGATTGCAAAAATTAAGTCACAATATATGAGACTGAAAATTAATTATCAGAAAAACAAAGTTGATCACGTAAGTATTGTCATGTATATTTTTTTTCCCTGCTTTCTATTTTGGTAGTTTCTAATGTGTTCCAGCAAAGGCAGAACGTTTTCAAAAAACTTAGATTTTTAATTGATGATGAAATTTCTCTTTTCAGAATTATGTGCCATCTTTCTATTTTGAGTAGACAGCAGCTACACAAGACATGATATTAGTTTGTAATTATTAAAACAGAAGTTCTTAAACCAAGATTTAAAAAAAAAACCAAAACACTGAAGTTACCCAGAAAAGCAAATAAAAAAATTCAATTGAATTCAAACGTATTTGAATCAGAACATGTCATATGCAGGTCCAAATGACTTGTTTAAGATGCTTTCAGATTTGAAATAGAATATTGAAACTGAAGTAGAACATAAGAAACAAAAACTCATTTTGTATAGAAGGGTTAGTTTAATCTTACCTTAATACCTTTCTTTTTCTCTGAGCAGCCGAAGTCATTGCCATATACGAGGGCTTCTCAAATACTGGAGCAGAAGTTTTGTTTCTTAAGGAAGAAAGATCAAGTCTGAAATAAAGGAATTACATTTTTGTAAAACATATTCTTGGTAAAAGTCAAATAAATTTGTTCTTAACTGTAAACAAATATATGGTAAGTTGAAAACCAAAACTGGAAATTAATTTCATTAATGTTGAGATGGTTTTGCAGAATTCAGACATACAAAGCAGCTTTAAGCATGGTGTTTCACAGTGTGGTTAAGTATCCATTTTACAGACAGGAAACATAAAGCCTAGAGAAAGTAACTTGCCTGAGGCATCACAAACCGTTTAAAAAATGCTGTATTTTGTTTTTGGTACATATCTTCTAAAACAGCTTTCAACTTCATTTGTTGTCACTAACATACTATTGTTTTCAAATAATGGCAGAATTGAATCTGATGTTGATCAAAATTGAGGGTTTGATTTTCAAAATGTTGGGTTTATTTATAAATGGATATAAATGGAAAAACCCAGCCGTAACGATAGACAGGATTAAATTATTTGGTAATATTTCTTGCTCATATAAAAGGAAAATACCTTTGCACAATGCTATTGCTGCATGGCTGTGACTCCTTTACAGACGAGTAAGCAGACATTTCAGTTGTTTCATCTGTACCTTCATAGAGAATTACTGTTGAGTTCATGACGTCTTCATCACACTCTGGGATTACATCACATGTAGTGTCCATAATACTGGCCTTTTTGACTGGCATATCTGTACTACATGCACCGACTTCCTCTAGGCCTGCAAGGTGTAAAGCCTTCTTTACCACAGTCTGAGTACAGAAGCTTTGTACTGGCTTTCTGCAAGAGTCTGGTGTATAGACTATAGGATAAACTTCCTTGGCAAGAGAATCCTCCAGGTGCTGGAGGCTGCATTGGTTGGAGGCAGGTGGACTTGGAGCTACAACTGGAGAGTCCATTAGCTTCCTCCTAGTTCTGTTCTGTGGTGGTTCTGTATATTCTAATACTTGCTGTGTATTTTTATTCATTTCTTGTGATGGCGTACCAAAAGAGGTGCCTGTGAAGCATAAGTAACAATGGTTAGCACATCTAACTGTACATACTACTTAAATCTTGCATTTTCCCTCCTCTTCCCTACCGAGATATTAGCAGGAATTATTACAAATCCTATTTATTTCATATTCGTATCAACTTGATCATATAAGTGAAATTATTTCTATTGCAGCATTGTCTAAGATGGTATTTGCTCTGTGACACTCAAAGCATTACAAACATGCATTGGTTGGTGTAGTTAATCCCAGAGGTTATACAAATAATCACAAGTAAGATATGATACATGACAAGAGGGAACGGAAGAGTAAGAGTATAGAAAATTATTGCACTACCATGACAAAACTCATATTTTAAGGTGGTACAATCAAAGTAATCTACATCTGATTCCTGATCATAGCCATTTTTTCCCCAGCAAGTACCTTGCAGAATAATGACTGTTGAAAAAGGAATGACACAGAACCATTTAGAGGGACAAAATTATCTGACACTGCAAATGAGAAAGTAGGGTTTTAGAAAAGGGGAAACAAAGAAGTTACAAGGATTCTCTCACCCCACTCTATCAATTGTGGGGAGCAAAGCTCTAGAATAACAACTTCCCCCACCCTCAAAAATAAAGCAAGCAATACAGTGGAATTGGCCATTCTCATTCATCCTGATTTAAACTATTTTTCTTGAAGTATCATAATGTTTTTATTTTCAAGCAGGTGGTAATAAAGGCAATCTCCTAAGTAAGACAGAAAAGGTCTTTCTTTTATTCAAGCTTTCAGTGAAGGAAGATCATTTTAAGACAGCTCACTGTTCAAATGGGTAGGGCAACTGGTGACTTACACAGTTAATAACAAAAAAAAAACCTATGGAATTTCTTTTTTAAAGAAATCAAGAGCAGGAGAGGGCTGTCAAAACCCCAAGTGCTTTTATATTTAACTTCCAGTGCAAATTTAAGAAATGAAGCCTAGTATCCTTAAAATGCCTGTGGATTGGCTCCCCTTCAGCTGGCAGCCACAGATTCATACTTCTCCTTTCTGCATTGCCTACTCCATGCCTATGAGCAACTAAACTGCAAATAGAACTCCTGCTTTTTAAACTCATGCAAGTTACTCAGGAATTAGCTACGGTATTCCTAGAACAGTGTTGATAAATATTTATTTCTTCTAAATTTCATTCTATTTTTGCCTCAGACTAAGAAAGCCAGTTTGAACTCCTCAGTCTGAATGCTTCTATAGTTCTCTCTCATGTGTTAACACTTAGAGCATTTCAACTGTTCTGAAAACATTCTTTGAACAGGGCAAAGATTGATTAAAAACATGTATGTATGGTATTATTTCACCTCCACAAGCTTGATTTGTTACAGAAAGCAAGGCTTAAATAGTTGCAGTTTTTTCTCTGCTTACCATTTCTCAGGCCCCATTTAATTTTGACCTCATTGACTAGTTGCAACCAAATTTGCCAAGATGCCTTAAAAAGGCCAATTCCCCAAGTACCCCTCAGAAATCAGACGTCTTGGGGAAAAGGCCCAAGTACGATCCTCATTGAAGAAAAGCCAATGAGGGATGATCTCGGCACTGTTGTTGCCTACGCACTTTGGTACTAGACATGCCATAGATTGGATACCCAGCTACATGAGATGATGCCCAATTAGAAGATATAAAATAGAGCTATAAGAGACAGCAAAGGATTTAAAGACCACAATGAGACCTATACCTGTTCCAGGAGGATAGAACAGGTAGTATCAAAGAGCAAGTAAATTAGATGGTTAGATATAGGCCACAAGTCTAGTCTGTGTTGCCACAACTTAATTCAATAACGAAACCATTGAAAAAACAAAGCAAACACTTATTCCTCACTTAGGGGCTTAGTGTCAGAATGAACAATGTTTAAATTGCTTGTGGGAAAAGTAGTGTGCACAATTACATGAAAGATTACAATTTTATTACATGAACGGTTACAATTCTATTATGTTGCTTCCAGCTTTGAAGAAACGAATACATGGAAAACTTGGACCTGAGAGGACTACCTGACATGAAATAACTGAACTGTGAATTTGTCTATGTGTGCACCTATGTAAAGTTCACTTCATGTATGTAAAGGACTTTTTCTTTGTTAAAATGCAAAATATATTATTTTCTTATACCGCATCTAATCCATGGCCAGCTTTCACCAGGTGAAATGCAGCAGGTTGCTGAGATGCAGTGCCCTGATTGTAATCTAAACACTAAATTAATTCAGCATATTCTCCATGAGTAGTGGAATGGAAATGGCAGTAAAACAGGGCCTGAATGTTCCCCACATAATTGTTACCTCCACCCAAAATAAAATAGGCCCACTGTGATAAAGACATATTTCTCCAAGACTTGGTAGGATTTAGTAACAAACAAGAAACTTATTTATGAACAATTTAAAACACCTACTCTCTGACACTATCAACAATGCTATGCTTCATTAAAGTGCTTGCTTTTTAATTTTGTTTTAATGAGTACAATATATACTTCAGTGTAATAGACTAACAAATCTTTAAAAAAAAAATTCTAGTCATGACAACCAAATATTGAATCCAAACCTTTTCTAAAAAGACTTTTGACCTCTTATATTCTTAAATACAAGAATGAGGTTTATATAATCTAGTGTTTGAAATAACTATCCATTAAACGCCTCAGGACACATTTAAAATATTCATTTATTAGTTTTTACTCCTACATATACACATCTGAATGTCTGTTTCAGGAAAAATAATGGTTAGAATTCTATTAGTCCATTGTTACATTAGGACAGGGAGGTTTCAGTTTCAGAAAGTTTGCTTACTGTAAGACACTGAGGTTTTGCTAATGCCCTAAAGTTACTAGAAGGAAGTCTGATGGAGAAACATTTTGGTGGGAGTGCCAAGGTTTAGAAGCTTCTACAGGCCTAAATATTGGAAGCATTTTAAAATTAACTGTAAATGGTAGCATTTAAATCATTAACTAAATGCGTAAAGAACACAAAGGTACTGCCAACATAAATAATTTGATGAATTCCATCATAATGGTCAGCATTTTGTACTGTAATACAAGTAAACTAATAACGATAGTTGCAGGAATTCTATATAAAGCAACTATAAGCTGTTAGCAAAAACAAAGACCTATTTTTAAAATCTATTTATTTCTGGAATAAAACTCGTTGTAAAACTAAGTTAAAACACAACAAGCTTTTCTTGTCATTAAAGTGTCAGAAATCATATAAAATACTTAAGAAGTGTCCTTCCCCATAGCTTTTTGTGAAAATACATGTTGCTCCTAACACAGTAAACAGGTAAACAAACATCACCAGCAGTATCGTATTTAACTTGGCTTCACTAAATAACAAACCAAATATGTTGCGACAAAAACAACTCCAAAATCCTAATTCCACTTTAGCTTGTTGTTCTACTGTATATAGCTCCAAACAATTATGATCTCAGGTAAATAAAAATACAGCAAGAAAAACATTTGGACCCACAAAATAAAGAATTGCCAGTGTTTCTATTTCCATCTTATTAAGGAAGCAAGATACTGAAGCTAGTTGCTAACTTTTTTGCAAGTGCTTTTAAAAGCTACTATTGAGAAGTTTACGTAAAAGGTACTCAGACAACAGAAGTTGCTACAGAAACTCTACTACTTCCATAAATTTCTAAATACACAGTACTGAAGATGATACAGTGGAAAACCAAGTAGGGCTATTTATATTTCCTTAAAGAACAAATCTAAACAGTTCCTGAATGGATGTCTAATGGTAATCATTAAGTATTGTCATTATTTTCCTACTGAAAGATAAACAACATGCTCCAACTATAAAAAAAAAAAATTTTCAAACCTGTTCCATAATAAGGCAGAGAAATAATGTTTATAGTCCATATTTACTTCATATTTTATAGCTACTTCAATCTTTTGCATAAATATCATCATAATTCAGTAATATTTTTTATTTCATATACAAAAATGAATCACTTACGTACTTTACAGAACAGCCACAGTTAACCTGATGAAGTAGCTTAAAAGAAAAATTTGGAAGTTTTATTTCCGTAACTAGTACTTTCAGCTACAATGCTTCTCTTTAAAAATTAACATTATTCCAAATACATTTTAGAGAAGAGATCAAATATTTGCTGATCCTTAATTTCAGGCTGATGTTTATAAAAGGTAATTGTCAAAATTCTTTAAGACACCATTTAAGAGATTCACTCAGAAATTAAACATAAAAGCTATCATCCACTGATCAACCACCCCCATCCAGTGATATGAGGTGGTTTTGTTCCTTAGTTTGTTGTATCATTTGTCCCAAAAGACTAGTCAGAAGTACTGATTTATCTGACAAGAAACACAGCAATATCAGATATTTACAGCCCTGTGCATTAATACGAGAAGCAGAACGGACTATGTGTGAAACATGAGTCACAGCAAAAGTGAGCAGAGCTCATGGCAAAACAACTCTGATGAATTGAGTTAGCTCTAATTGACATTAGGGACAAAATAATGGCCAAGACTTCTCTTCTTCTGGAACTCATGCTAATACATGCATAAGGGGATTATTTCTGGAAACTGTGCTAAATTAAGTCTACCAGGTTGTTCTGCTAAAGTGAAATTAAATATTAATGTATTCATTTCAATAAACATTTCTGGGCTACCACTGATTGATCAAATTAGAATTCTAATCATACATTTTCATTCTTTTAACAACTGACTCATGGAATTCCAAATTGCAAATGAGGTCTAGTCAATGCATTTCAATTATTTAATATTCCTTTGACCCAAAGGCATCATCACTGTGATGGCAAGTTTCACAACAGTTTCACAAACAACAGCTGTGAACTGAAAAAGGCTCAAATCCAGGCTGCATTCTCGCAAGTCTCAGTGATCAGGTGTACTGTTTTACACAGCATGAGAAAAAATACTTAGAAATCACATAAGACAGTAAGAAAGAGCTGCTTAATAAGACAAATCTTTCCTATTCCAGACATGTACTTTTCCTGCTTTTAATCAAATCTTTTACTATGTAAAACTATACCCAAATTTTTTCTGCCACACAAAATACAAAATTGACTTTTCAGATCAGAATGTTTGTGACAAGGGGAGGCAATGGATGTATTTTTTTTTTCCCCTATAAATCAATTCCATTCTCTCAGTGGTAATGTACAGTAAGGCTTCTGGAAATGAGATGCTTGAAACAGTGCCAAGAACTTCCCCATTCACAGAAATACTTGCAAGTACCAGTCAGAGCTCTCCACCGCTCAATCTGAATTCTGAATACTGTATGGCTCCCCATTAATGAACACTTCAGAATGGATGCCCAAATACATTCTTAAATGAACTTGTTTCCATAGCCTGTGCTTTCTTTGACACAAACAGTTAAATTGTTCATGACATTGCACATTTATGGTTACATGAAGTGTACAGAAGCTTAATCTAAATTTTTAATGTATGTGTCAAAAAAAGAGAGAAGATATTGGAAAGCCAGCATTTTCTGTAAAAAGCAACAATTTTAACTAATAATTAAGGTCATAATTTTACATAAGGTGTTTAAAGGTTTCAAAGGCTAAAGGAAAAACAAGATAGAAGGAGGCCAAGTCCTGGAGCGAAGCACTACACGTGCTTTGGCAAACCACATGAACTTCAATTAGCTTTCACTAGAAATCAAGAGTTGATTCACAAGAATTGACTATCTTGATAATTTGACCATAGAAACAGATATTGAATGAATGGCCAGAAAACATCTTTATCTTTTCCTCCCACACTACGACTTTATATTATTTAAGAGACTCTTTCCATGGAAGAAATCATCATTAGAAACAAAGATTTAGGAATTACTGCAAATCAGCTGAAATTCTTTGCTATTTAGAAACTCCTGACAGGAAGAAGGATCTTGTAACAAGATAATACAAAAATCAATTAATACAATAAAGTAAGAACATTTAGAATTATATTCCAAGAACCTATTTCTGTAGAAGACCTTTAACAAAACCTAGAACAAATCCCCCTACCCTTTCACCTTTGCTATCCTTCTCTTTACAATTTTTAGATTCTTTTTCCACATCAATTACTAGTTTGGCTTTCTTCTTCAGGACTAGCTAGCAAATGTAGTTAATTCCACGGAAACACACAAGAAGTTAAGATCCTGCTTTCATAGTTTTACCTATTCTGCAGAAATTATGTAGCTGCTTTGACCTTTTGGAGACAGTGCTTGTAGTCAGAAAAGTTATTTATGTGACTTAAAATACTTTAATTTTTATGTGAAAACAATGTATAACAATTAATTTGCATTTGAACATTGTCATGGTTCTCTGAAAGAACTGCAGGCAAAAGTTTAGTGCCATTAAAAAAGTTTCTGCAATGATTACTGCCTCATGTTCTGCAACACACAGAATTCAGCACTGTCTTTAAATACAGATGGTTTCCTGCATCACTACCAATTTAAACACATAGTAACTAAACAGGGACCTGTAGTTTGTTAATTACTGAAACTTCCAAATATCGATAAGGCACTGATACTTACGGCATGGGGTGTTTGGTCTGCTCACAAGCTGTGGGAATGAAAAGATAGCTGACATTTCTACTTCATGGTTTTGATTTTGATTCTTTTCTTCAGTCTGGTCAGCCCAAGCTACTGATTTTTGTCTTTGAATCAGCTGCTCAACCTCTGCGTATTCAGTCTCACTTAAGTCATTTGTCAACCCAGCTTCTTTCAAAGTCAGGTATTGCTTGCGAAGAACTGGGAGTGCGGTATTTAGTACTCTGTAAAACAGCAAAGCAAGACAAATTTGCTTAAGAAAACATAATTTTAACCCAGAAAACAAAAAGTTTGAGAAAAATCTTGCTTCTGTTTCAATTAAAACTAAATTCTCTAAATAGGTCTTCTCAAGTTACATGTGTCAGAATGTAAGTCTTATCACACCTGCCCTGAAACCATACTTACTTTTCTGTTTGCTTATAATACTGATCTTGAAGGGACACCAGAGACAGCATGTGTTCAATCTGGGCTTTCAGGTCCTGAACTTCTAGGTTTAAATGGCAATACTGCAGATCTTGACAAAGTTCCTTTGGGAAATTAGGAATAAAAATGAAAATCAAACAGCTGTACATCAAACTGGTAGGAAGAAACTAAAATTTAAACTAAAAATAATATTAGATCACCCTATATTGAAAAGTAAAGATGGAGTGGAGCTATATTACTGTAATAAAGTTTTATGGTAGAAAAGTATGAATTATTTGATTTTTATTTACATGTATAAATATAACTTTGTAGATTCCTTTGACCAATAGTGTGTGTGGTGCAATTAGCATAAAGAATCCAACAGGCACACATGGATGCTTATCTATGCATACCCAAAGTTGTTTGCCTCTGTCTGCTTACCCTCCCCACACATTTTACTTTATTTCAATTACTAAGCTGTTCTTAACTCAGAGGCTTTACCCTTTTTCCAATTCTCCTCCCCATCCCCAACCATGACAAAGTGAAAGGCGTTTTACTTTTGGAATACACCCCTCTTGACCCAGAAGGCGCATTTCATTTTCAACACGGTGCAGCCATTTGGTATTTTCCTCAAAAAGATTGGTCTCCTCTTCTTTTTTCTTCTGCATGCGTACATAGTGGCTATTAAGTGCTGCAAGCCTTTGATCCCGCTTGCAAGTGGCCTTAAAAAAAAAAAATGCCCCCCCCCCAAAATAATCAGCATTTAAGGTGGAAACTTTCAAATTATGTTCACCAAATTCTCTTTACATGTAAAGATTTTTTCCCTTACTGTTATATAACATAACCAAATAATTCCTAGTAACTCAAGGATGAATATGAGGAAGCAATTTTTCTGTTTTCCTTATGCAGAATGTCCCACAAAAAGCCTGCTAAAGGATAAAGCATTGGGTAAAAGGAAAATCCTCTATCTTCAAACATCAAATTCTTCTGATGTTTGTAGTGTTTCTGAAATATGAAAACTAAAAGGCACAAAACCAGCAACAGTAAGTTGGATATGAGCAAGATAGTGCCCTAACAAGGCAAAGCGCAGTCTTTTCTAGTCAGAAGACAACTACACTCTGCTGTTTACCTCAAAAATTAGGTCACTACATCAACAGTCATAGAGGAGTGATAATCTGAGTGTCCCATTTAAATTAAATATTTATACATTAATTCATTACATAATTACTTAAGCAAAATTTACACAAATATACCAAAATGAAGAGATGATACCCTGCACAACATTACAGAAAACTCACCTTTTCTACTCTTTCTTCAGAGCACATCAGCTGAATTTGTTCATGACATTGATTCTGGTAATATTTCTTTAGTGTATTTTCTTTCAGTTTCTTTTCCACCTTGAGGTATTCTTTTCTGATTTCCTCACGGTTTGCAAACACATTTTTAAGGATTTCTTTGTATCTAAAACCAAAGGGTAATAATTAATTATTTATTGAAGACTTTTTATGCCCATCTCCTTTGGTAGGGAAATTTTCAATTCCAAGTTAATAAAATAAATATAAAGAAATTAAAAGGAAATGAGTAAAGCCTATTATAGATGAGCACTAAATAAAATGTCAGTACATCTGTAAGGATTTTTAAGTATTTGAACTGAAAATGGAATGTGAAATTTTGAAGGAGTCACTAAAAATAAACCTTGTCATACTTATGAAGACAACACTGGGATTTAAAAGAAAAGACTTATGTGAAGAAGCTTTAGATGCCTTCCTCTAACTCCAAAAGATACTAAATACCTATGTTCTCTACTTCTTACATCAATTTATTAAACAGATCAGACTACTGTTGCCATAGACACATGAGGTGTTCAAAAAACCTGCTAGCTATCCTCAAAAAAAGGAAAACCACAAACGTCTTCAGTTGCTCACTTTCCCTGAAGCAGTTGTACAATTTTCATCACTAATGGACAAGAAAAATCAGAACATTCATCATGCTTTAACACATACTAGGCTAATAAGGGGGAAAACCAAACTAGTGGTAGATGGTACTCAAGGAGTTATTGAGTAATCAGTTATCTGGTTAACCCTAGTCTGCAACACAAGTCAGAATAACAAGAATAAGAAGACCTGGAAGCATTGCCATACTGCAGTATAACTTTCACTCGTGGTACTTTTTCATCTCACTCCTGAATACTGAAAATGTTTCAGTACAGAATGGCCAAAAAGATACTGTATATTTCAATAATGACCAACCTCATATACAAAGTATTTCATTACAACCTATGTTGTTAGAACTTTACATAAAAATAGAAGCACACCTTAACATGCAAGTGTTCTAAAGACATGCAACATTAGAGGTTATACAGTTTTTAGTATTAAAAAAACCCCATAAAATTAAAAGCTTTAAAAATGCTAAAAAAACCCAGGTTCAACTCCAGAACAAGTTGAAGAGACATTCTTGTCATGTAATTGACTTCTTGCCAGTGTTTCAAGAGTAGCAATTCTATTTCACAGTCTAAAGTTTGAATAACTGAGTCTTTTATTCTAGTCTTTTATTACTCTCCTTTTAAAAAGAAACAGAATTAAGAACATAATTCTTCTCCACAGATTTAGAAATACAAGAGTTTTCCATAAGTGTCTAGAGGATGCTGTTGTATCTAGGTAAAAACATGTACTAAAACACTCACAGAATTTAGAAGTATTATTTCTTTAAGGAACTGATGCCTTTTCCTGGTCTTAAAATCAAGAATCAAACACGGTTAGAAGGGGAAAAACGGATTTTACCTTGGTATTTATTTTAAGGACCCTTAGGTGCACTATGTCCAGGTCAAATGCACCTCAGTGCACACTGCAATGCACACCCCCAAAAGATCTGGTATAACATTATAGGTCTTACTAATTACCATATCTATCAAAGATTCCCCAATGAGAGGCTCAAATGAGCCCCCCTCCCCAAGGAACCTTCCCCTGGATGGTTCTATCTTAGTTTACAAAATGTGCTCTGGAGAGGACCTTGGTGTCTGGGGCACACTGATCCCTAACTACGAAGCTTCTAAAATGTTGAGTCTCCTAGCTTGACAAACAAGTCCAAGAATGTAGGCTAAAAATACTAAGAATACAGAAGTTGTAAAAAGGTATGAAAGGGGTATAAAAGAAAAGGCAAAAAATCATCACGGCATCAGAACAATAATAGGTTAATGGCTGGACTCTATGATCTTTGAGGTATTTTCTAACCTAAAAGATTCTATGATAATGAAATAGTCACCTGCAGGGTATCAGAGTTCTTACCCTACGCTGGTCCTATCTATACTAATATACTATCGATTGCACACTGCTTGGGAGAATTTTTGTCCTCCATAGTATCTATAGAACCATGGCTCCTCCCAGCTGCTTGGGAAACACGGCAATAAGGAATCAAAGTGAATCCTCTTAGTTTCCATCACAGTAGAAAGCTGGGTATAATTCAGACAAGGGTGCAGATTCTGATTCTAGGTACACTCCTTATGAGGAGCCATTACTGGTAAACCAACCTCTTGTGTACATATATTCACCAGTGTTCCAAATATAGCATAAAGTATAGAAGACTTTGTGAAGTTCCTGCCTTGAGCTGGATTCAGTCTTTCAATAAGCAGGCTTCTGTTCTTACGGAGTTACCTTTACCTTCTGGTCTTCACTTGAAAAATGACAAAGTTATCCTGTAGGCATAACCAGGGTATGAACCCCCTATACTACCTAGTGTCAAAGAGCCCAAGGTTGTAGTTCTTGAGCCAATGTCCACTGTCAACAGGCTCAAGACTTGAAGGACTGGCAGACAACGCATCTCCAAGCTTTAGGCAGAAGGAGGAATGACTAACATTTGAAGAAGCAAGTGGTATACTCAGCGAGTCTCTTTCAGATAACAGTGACACAAATCACAGGCAGTTGGACTGAAATACAAGATCATGGATAAGGCTCTCTTCCCTGTCCCAACTAAAAGGGAGAAGGCAGCACAGTACCTTCAAAACCTGTGGGAGAAATCAACTCATTACCCACATCATCAGTATGATGAACCTGGCAGGATATTCATCAGAAAGAAGAGAATGAGACATCCACATCATTTCTGATATCCAGAGGGAATGTGATAGGCTTACATGTGGCCCTGTGGATATTCCATAAGAATAAAATGCAAACAAACATTCTCTGACCAGCAAATCTTGGCATAGAATATGTCCAGCCTTTTGAAAAGATATTTTAGAGACCTTGCCCTTGACTGACTCTTCCCACACACAAAGAATGAAATAAAGGGCAAATCACAGGAAATTAAATCAATCTTAAAGACATACAGTGCAAAAATATGCAGGAAAACTGTCAGAACTATCAACATGACTTAGAAGCCCACACTTCTTTCGAAAATTAAATTTAAATAACCTGAATGAAAGGGTTTATTGAAATGTCTGGAATGCCACTAAAATAAAGTACAGTTAGAACACATCTTGCTTTGAATGGTTTTTTACTTCACCTCAAAGTTTTCCGGGTTAAAATATAACACATTCAAAGGGCTAAATTAAAAAAAAAAGTTAGCTGAATCAACTTAGGTGAGTAATTGTCAGAAATATGAGATGGGACATGCAGAGACACATCTCCTTAAAGTCTTTTGCTCCAAAACCTACCCTCTTAATAGAATACAGCGGCTTCTGCAACAAATTGATACCTCATATTTTAGTTTGTAACTTTTTATGTTCTCTCATGAGACAGTCACATGAGAAAAGATAGACAGGAAAATTACCAAGAAGAAAAAGAGGCCCAGAAATATTAAAGCAATAGAAAATAAGGCATCTACAAACATAAATTGAACTCTTCGCAGAAAAACTTCCAGGTTTTGACACTCTCAAACCTTGCAAGAAAGATACCACTTGAATTAGTGTCTGCCAACAGTCGCAAGAGCTGCTGTCATTTATGCAAACTACATTCTGCCTACCCACAAACACAACCTGCTAAGAAGCTTTGCTGGAAGTCAGCATTCATATGCTCCTTCCTGTCACATGTCATTTCCTGCATCCCCCTCTTTCATTTTAAATCCACCACCAAATTGTTCTAAAAAGAAGCAACATGTTAGGCAAAGCCATACCTAGATCTAAGTAAAGCAATGTTAAAATGAGGAAACCAATATTGAAGAGAGTAGGTTTGTTTTACAAATGCTTTTACAAGTTAGACAAATTCCAGCTTGGAAGCAAGCTCATGATGTGATTCATTTACCTTTCTATTTCCACTTGCTGGTTGTTTGAAAGTTCTGCAGTATTATGATTTTCAGGAATGCTTGCTTGCTTTTCTTCGTATTTTCTCAGTTTCTCCTTTAACATTAGGATCTAAACCAAAAGAAGCACCTTTTAGCTGAAATAGATTTTTTTTTAAACTACCATTCTGTGCTGATAATTGAACAGCTTTACAAATGGCAGCAGGTGATACTCCTCTCAGAAGACAAAATTTTCTTACTTCAAAATACATTAGAATCATATTACCGTATAGATTCAATCCCATAAACTACTTTTTATATTCAAAGTTAACAGTTAACCTTTCAACCTCTTAACAACAGATTTTTATACATACCTCTTGCTTTTGTTCATTGCAAATTTTAGCATACTGGCTTATGTAACTGTCCAAACTAACAACGTTGCTCTTCAACTGTAAAGAAACAAGTTAGAATTTAAAGGTGGCTCCTTTGTGTTTTCATGCGTAATAAACACACTGTGTACAAGTACTACATAGTTACACATACACTATATTATGAGGAAAAAGACTAATAAAATCTTGACTTGCACAACAAGAATATGACTGTGGCCTTTTGCTGTCATCTGTTGCACACCTATAGCCAGGACATTTCCCTCAACGAACCAAAAGTAATTCCATTTACATGTGCAAGCATGTTTTGCATTTATTCAGATTAGTTTTACTATTTAATGTCTATCTTGTGCATTTTATTATAAAAGCTACCGTTAAGTATGCAACAAATGGAAACTACAGTGAACCCTGTATTACATAAAAAGAATTAGGAGCTGCAATAAAAAAAAAATGATGAAAAATAAAATTAAAGCAATAGAGAGCAGAAACAGGACATTCTAGCTTTTCATTTATCAATACAATCTCACTGAGCTTCTTGACTCCAGCTGAATTCTACCTGTACAAACCTGGACTGCCTCTTGTACAACCGGCCAGAAATTTCTTTAATATACTTTACAGTTCTCTGAGAAAGTAATAGCAAGATACTAAAAAAGGCTAAAAAAGAATTTTACCAGCTGAGGATTATTTCTAAATTTCATGCTCACAAAACAAACTATTTCAAACTGGCAGCACCACCTCATTAACGAAGTTATGTTGCTTTTAGGCCAGATCTAGGATCTACTATGTATTTACTACACCTATCACTTAGATAAAGAAGAGTTGACCGTAAAGAAAGATGTAGTGCAACAAAATTTTGACACGAAAGTGAAGAAAAATATAATATTCCAAAAGAAATAATTCTTCTTTTAATACTACATTATTGCACTTTGACAAGAGATCAATAAATACCAATATACTCACAGAAGACTTGATATCCTTTGCTCGGTTTGCATACTTAAGAGTATTATAGGTATCATCATAAAACAAAGAAGAGGGGCTAATAGCAGCTATCATTATTGTTCGGCAATTTCCTCCAAGAGAATCTTTCAATAAACGAGTAAGCTTGCTGTTTCGATAAGGAATGTGTTTCTTGCTCTAAAAAGAGTGATACATATTTTTATGGTTTAGTCAACTGTACTTTAAACAAAAGTCTGCTTAGAATTTCAAGAGTGACACAAAAGATGACAAACAGCCATGAAACTTTTCTTCGACACAAGTCATTTTTCTTAAAATTATCTATACATCTTAAACAGTTTAAGTCTCTTGGAACTGTTCAACACCTTTACAACACATGTATCAGCTAGGTTACTTTCTGACATCTGGATATGTAACTCCTATTTTTGTGATGGGGCTACTAACAGAAAAAGTAAACTACATTAAACTACTTTCAGTTTACAAAATCATCCAGATTGGGAAGGACCTCTAAAATCTCCCCAGTTCAATCCCTCTGCTCAAAGCAGGGTCAGCTAGAGTAAGATGGCAAGGACTACACCCAGTAGGGTTTTGATTATCTCCAAGGATGGAGAGTCCACAAACCTTCCAGGCAACACATACTCTGCTTTATGAAGCTACAGAATTTTCATTTCATAATACTAAGTTTGGTCACTAGGAACCCAATCCCACATCAAATAAATCAACATGAAGATTCTTTCTTATGTCCGTGGTAGATTTTAAACTCCACCTCCCACTCCAACAAGATGATGAGGACATGCAGCATCAGGAAGCGAAATTAAATCTGATTTTCTCCTGGCATATTTGAAGGAGGAATTTGCTAGTTGAGCAGGACAAAAAGAGTCATGGTAGACAAAGCACTTGACTCTACTTATGCAAAAGTTCAGGAGGTTTTGTCATTGTCCTACACAATTGTACCTATTCCTTGCCTTGAGCTGGTGAGCCAGAGCAGGAGAGTGACTCACTGCTTTGAGCAGGGATGTGTGTGTGTATGGATGTATGCGAGATCCCAAAAGAACAACTTGGAAGAGGTGCTGTTTTAGCCTGTAAAAGCTGCTTCCCCCTAAGATTAAAGCTTAATTGTAAGGTTACTCATTTACTCATGCAAGCTTCTCTATACATGTTTGATTTTGAAGAAGGTAGGTAAGAAAAGCAGGTACCATTCATCTTCGATGCTATCCTTAGGTAGCTACACATCATTTTTAAGAATTCTCTCTCATTGGGACTGTCTTTCAGCTATCACATACATAATGGTGGAAACCCTTAAGACAATCTTATATGAGAATGATGATGTGAGTAGCATCAACAATGTAAACCACATTATTCAATCAGCTTAGCACTTTTTAAAGTGTTTTCAGAACACTAAAAGGTAACGACTGCATGGGAAAGCAGAACATACCTTTGGATCTGCCAATGCATTAATGACATTTCCAAGAGCAAGCAGGGATCGGTTAATATTTGTTCCTTCTACAAAACGAGCCCCCTTGGCATTTGTTGCATTGGCACGTTCAGATCCTGCCAGGTCAATGAGACACATCTTGGCAATACGAATATTTTGATTAATACTAGCTGTTTTATCTTGCTGCCGTAGGTAAATCTACAATTAAAAAAAAAAGAAAATAATTAAAAAGTAACCACTAACCGATCTAAGCAATAAGTTAATTTCACAGTGTAACAACTGTTTTTGGACATTTATATTGGAATCCTTCTTGTAATCCAAGTTAAACATTTTAGTACATATCTAATGTCAACAGTCAGTTTGACCTAATGGAAAACAGTGAATCCATTTCTGACACCTTTTAAAGTTCCTTGTTTCATGTATTAGTAAGGAAAGAAGCAGAGTATAGTTGCACTGAGTTTGACTGAGGTGGAGTTCATTTTCTGTGCAGCAGCCCATGTGTTGCTTCCAGACTTGTGAACAGACAGTGCTGATAACACACACTGGTGATTAGCTTTTGCTGAACAGCAGTTGTATAGTGTCAAGGCAGTGGGCAAGAGGTTGCAAGCAAACAGCTGACCCCAACTGACTGAAAGTTGCTCTGAGCAGCCATTGCTTGAGGAATGACTGGGCATTGGTCTGATGGTGAAAAGTAATTGCCCCCCGGCACTTTCCCCTCACTTAAGTGAACCACAAGGTACCTCCTTCTCTTGCTTCTGATTCTCTCCTCCTGCTGCAGAGGATTAAGCGACCAACTGGCCCAGGCTCACAAAGAAGCAAAGATAAGTGAGTTTTTCACAGGGAAAATGAATTTCACAGCTCTTGATTCTTCTGCACTAAAAATGCTTATCACACTCCTAAACTTTAAATTGAAAGAGGTGTTCCTTTTTCAAATGCACATTAAGGAGTACGCCATAAAGATATGTATAGGGATAAACCAGGAAAAGGCCGGCCTTTTGGTGATTTAGACTTAATCATATATCTTTCATTAATAGGAAACAATACTCATTTACTGCTGTGAAAATACACTCCAGGATCTTTTCAAATGTGGTGCCTCCTGAGGCCACTTGTTCCCCTCCCATCTTTCTTGAAATTTTCATGGTACAGAGATGTACAAAGAACTAAATGCTTTTGCTTCTTTCTGCTGGTGAAGATATTCTTTCTTCAAGTTTATAAGGAAGTAGGCAAAGCAGGAATATACGGTCAGTAAGAAGAATCAGTTATCCTCAGATGGCTTTATACTTTTTCAGGATTCTCTATATATTTCCCCTTCTTTTGTGTTGAGTGCCCTGCCATTTGTCAATATGGCTAATGGTTACTGACACATTCATGAACGCCCTGCTGGACAATGAATTAGGAAAGAGCTGCTACAAGTACAAGGCGACTGACTAGTAAAGACAGTATCTCTCTACTTCTGTAGCTTTAAGCTTTGTGCATGAGAAATGAAGTCTTCACAGTACATTATAACAGAAAACAGATTGACAAGTATGGTGAATGAATAAAATTCTTACGACTTGCCATGAAATGTAAATCTATTTCAAATAGATATGTTTCTATATCAAACAGTACAACTAAGTTCAGTTGTACTATTTCCAGTATAATAGACAAAAAACCCAAGAACCTCAGGCTGAGAACACACTACCAGAACAACACAGTTAACTATCGTTAATTAAGTAGGGAAAAGTGGAGTGACAGCCAAAACTATGTTGTACAATTCAAGCTTTTGTAAAAATTCAAAAGATACAGGAAATGCCCCAAAGCAGAACACTCTCAATAGAACAGTGTGGCAATTCGGATTTTCCTCTCAGATGCAGTAATTGCCTGACCCAGATAGGTATTTCAAACATAAGACATATGGTACAGTAAGGCAAAACTTACATCTCTAAAATCAGCTCAGAATGTCCTGGGCCAAGACTTACCAATTTCTGAGTCAGTTTCAGAAAATATCCTGCTCCCATAAAGTTAACAAGAAAAGCCAAAAATACCGTATCTCTACAAAAAAGCAACTCTTAAAATAACAGAAACATTAAAAATAAAGGGCAGTCACAACAGCACTGGGGATTTCTCATCACTTACATCTCTGGAAACAAAGACACAATTCTGTTATGCAGAATGTCACAGATTTGTGGAAATATATGAGAAACTGATTTATTTAATTGCTTGCCACTTTTAAAAATGTACCGAGAAAAAGCCTGCTGGTAAAAAAATCCAGAGCTTTTTCCTGAGTAAAGGTGAGGGAGATAAGACATCCCAGTCCAGCAAGTAAACAAATAGAAATCAGCAGTTCACTCTGATCTGTCTGTAGCACTGTACCTTGAGCCTTTCGAAAGGCAGCACACCTGCACAACAATGCAGCTCTCAACCCAAACAACTTCAAAAGAAGTCTTTGCACGGTCATGTACAATGCACAACAAGGGCAGACCTCAGGGGAAATTAAAAACAGGAAGGGCAATTTCAAACATAAATTTAAGGTATATAGGAAAACAGAAGCTTTTAGAGTGGAAATGACTTTTGTTCTGTTACATATTTAGAAGCTGTTTTTTTTGTTTATCTTTGCTATAGTTACTTATCATTGTCTAAGTCTGCAGATAACTGTTAAGAACTTCCCAACAGTTAAATGCTGTAACACAAGGACCAGAATCAAAGTTATTTTAATATTTTTCAACCCAGAGTGGATCAAATAAATAATTCAAGATAATGCTTTGCAGTATGTAAGAGCAAACAGAAAAAAACCAAAAAAAGGACATTGCTGATAACAGGACTAGTTTTTAAATATCACAGGTTGTATTTAAAAAGAGAAGTCAGAAGAATAAGGAAGTGTAGCCAACACCAAAAATCTTTGGAGAAGTCTTAAGTATTAGCATATTCGTACAACTCATTTCTGAAAACTAAGAATCATAATTTCATTTTCTAAAACTTGATCCATACCAGGATATAAGGAAATCACTTTACTGTTAAAAATTAACATTAACCAAAAAAGTAAAATAAGAAAGTACTACTTGAGATTCTTAGTTTATAGTCAGACATATAACCGCATTCTGTAAATTATTTTTCCCAGCAACATCATGAAAACAGAAAGTGTTAAAAAAGCCACCAATAACTTTCAGTTTATAAGATTACAATATGGAAGTATATTAAAGCTCAAAATTACCATTTTACATAAAAGTTATTTCCTCTAAGGAATATACGTTAAGAAGGTATAAGTACATATTTTATTGTATAATAAGTTTGAACTATTGGAACTAGAGACCTTTTCACTGAATTCATTTTTTCAAATATAAACACTAAGAACCATAACATACTTCCAAGGAATGAGGAGTCAACAAAAAGAGTAACTGGAAAACTTCAATCCCCTCTTCCCCAAACTAAGGTTCAACACAGTTTAAAAGTAAAAGCTTCCATTGTATCCAAATTTAAACAAAAACTGCAACTCACAGTAATGACCACCACTTATTGGCTATATCATCTTACCTGAAAGACAGCATGGGACCGGGAAGAGGAGGCATTCACATCTGTGGGATGCTGAGTTCTATTTTTATTTCCATAATCCAACATCTGAAGGATTTCCTCTGCTGATTTAGGCTTTAAGAGTAGAACACAAGACAAATACAGTTTTATTTTCCATCAATTATAGGAATACACTGATTCTAAAATACATTTACATTAATATTCACCTTCAAAAAAAATAAAATTTTACCTACCTAGAAATAAGAGAAATTTTCTGTTTTGACATGGAGGCAATTCAAACAACTATTCTCAGCTAAAAAGCAGTAAGGTATGAAAAGCAAGCACTTAAGTGCAGCAACTTAAATCAGAAAATATTTTTAGTAAAGAATTTAAACAAATCTGAAAGATTCTCCATAGTTAGAATCAGCCTCTTTTAAGAATGTCTGACTTAAATTAGTATATCACTATTTAATACATTAGTACAAGAAGAGTTTTTACCTCACAAGACTCAAGGTTTGGGAAGAAGGACGTTTATAGTGCTAGCCAAACTTAGAATATTGTTTCCTGTTACAGCACGTAACATACACTAGAAAGCTGCAAGAAAATAGGTCCACAGGAATTGATTTTCAGATTGGAAAACTAAGTTCTATCACTGACCTTACCAAAGAATTGCTGTGCTGGCCTGGAAAAGTAATTTAACATGGAACTTTTCAAACATGGTTATTTACAAACAGAAACAACTTTTAGACTTCACAGCAGTGTAGAGCACTCCAAGATGCAATGAAGGCAATGCCAAAATGTTTTAGCCAAAAAATAAATCTTCCAAAATCTGCTGGATGAGCATCCAGCCAATGGTACCCTTTGATAATAAGGACTGAATACTTCTATATTTGCATTCAATAAGATTAGCAGTTTTTTTCCACAATGTGCTTTTAATTAATTAATTAGGTTTGTAAGTTACTGATGCTTATGGCCAGAAAAAAGCCCACTAGGAAATTACCAAATTCCATACAACTCTCAGAAGAATGGGAATGTTTCTCAATTATCTCAAGCACATTTTAAGTGTCTATAGATATTTACATACCTGATGTAATGTCAGACCTTGAACTACCACCCCTTGCTGGCCATCTTCACGAACAGCCAGAGGTCCAGAGCTGACCAGCAGATCACGTATCTGTTCATTGTAAACCTTTGAAAGGGAATTTAAAATATTTTATTAAAATACCCTCCCATAGTTGACAGAATTAAACTTAAATAAACAGAAATCACCAGTCTGTTTTAACACTCCTTTAAGACAAAGTAGTGAATTCATGCTATAATTTTTTTCAAACATTTTTCCTACACTGAGCTTAAAATATTCAATTCACATGATTTCTTTTCAGATTTTAGAAGTGAGTAATTCTTTCTAGTAAAAATCTTAGTCTTTATTGAAAAAAAAAATTGCCTTTTTTAAACAAAACCCAGTTTTGCAACAAGCATGAATCCAAAGCATTTATTTTCCTCCATGGTACATCACAATCCATACTTCAGTGATATTTCTTCGTTCAAATCTACTTCTGTTAAAACTGTTAAATGTCTTGGTCTGTGGAAGCATATGGCAATGCAAACTTTCCCCATCTCCTTCTACCCCTCCCAAATACCAACT
Source organism: Lycocorax pyrrhopterus obiensis (assembly GCA_014706295.1). Classification (NCBI taxonomy): domain Eukaryota; kingdom Metazoa; phylum Chordata; class Aves; order Passeriformes; family Paradisaeidae; genus Lycocorax; species Lycocorax pyrrhopterus. Next base: position 3,450,845 of record JACSVZ010000007.1, read on the forward strand.
AGAGCCCATTAAGTCTTTGAAGGAGATAAAAGGATAACCATTTTACTAGCACTGCTCAGCAGCAGTGCCAAAACATTTACTTGTAGAAACAGAACATCACTTTGTTGTGCTTTTTCACAGTGCTTATAGGATGTTATTATGCAGTCCTAAAATATTACCCTGAAATTATATTTTCTTGTACACATCAACAGATGTTTAGAGGCATGTAATCGATCACCAAAACACAAATCATCAACATTCAGTGAATATATTAGAAGCAGTTGTCCTTTATGGGCAGCCTTCTGTAAAACAGTAACAGGTGCCTAGGAACACCAAGTTTGCAGAGCACAACACAGTTCCACTCCTGTAAGGACACATTTTGTCAACCCCCAGAAAGGACCAGGGGAAAGCAAAACCAGACTGTCTTTATTTATAAAATATGACTTATTAAAAGCAACACACCAAATGCAGGAACTCACCTCTAAATAAGAAACAGCAACATCACACGTTTTATCTTCTTTTATTTGATCCATGCGTTTATAAAGTGTCATCATAGTTAAATACATGACTCCAGGATCTTCAGGAGAACCTAACATTGTATGAGTCTTTCCAGCTCCTGTTGCACCATATGCAAGCACTGAATTTTCCCCACAAAAACAACAAAGTAAAAATATGTAATTTATTTGTAAGCTAATCAGGAACGCAACAGTCAAATGAACATTCACAGACCTCTGTCATTCTGCACAACTGTTTCATAAATGGACCAAGGTTCTTACTTAGGCTTTACCTTTCACATCTATAATTAGAGAGAGGTGTTTCAAAAAACATTTTTGAGTTTTCAGTTCAAAATTCATTCACTGACATGTTACGTGAAAATACTGTTTACTTACTCTCATAACCCTAAGCCATCAACTTATTGCTGATAGGCATTCCATTTCCTCACCACATTCCAGTAGCCAATTAAAAAAACCCAAGATCTTAAAGAGCTCATAAAGCAGGTTACCACACACTTACAGACACAACTGCTTCTGCTTGAATAACTCTAGAGGACTCCCATTAGCACATATATTTCAGATAAAATTCCCAAGGCTATTATAACCTTAACACAAACTTCTTCTAAAAATAAAGTAGAGCTGTCCTAACTTCCATATACTAAAAAGTCAGCCTTTCATACTTATGAATTAAAACACAATGCTTTATTTCTATCTCAGGCTTTTTCTAACGCCTCTGCAGCCATTGGATACAATGGTAGAAACTCTGAGAAATTTATTGAAGTTTTTTAATTAAAGAAGATAAATAGCAAAGTTACCTGTACAGTTATATCCATTTAGGAAGCCATCAATCAGACTTTTGGTAGTATGCTCAAAAACTTCCAACTGGGATGAACTCTCATCAAAAATGGCATCAAACATAAATTTAAGATCTTTCCTTTGTCTTTTGTTAATGTCCCTATGGATCAGTCTCTTCCTGTTAAAGAAGCTAACTTCTTCCTCCTTTGGATCAAAGACCAATACATGCTGGTCAATAACATGGACAACCCTGCTAAAGCTGCCCTGTTTTTCCTTTTGGGTCTCTGGACGGACACGGACTACCACTTTCACGTGATTACAGACATCTTCTTCCTTAGCAGGAGTCATCCCTTCTGTCCCCCAGCTTCACTTCCAAGACTCTTTCAGATCGAACAGCTGAATCTTTTCTGCAATTGACAAGATAGGTTTTATTTGCAATATAATGCCTTTCACTCTTTCAAACAGCTCACACATTCGATCGGGCACCTATTCTGGATCAACCCACCACTTGTCAACGGACTGCTCCAATGGCAGTGCGACTTTGGGAAACACTGTAACTGGCCTGAAAGGTTGACTTAATTCAGCACAGCTTTCAGAAAGCCAGCTAGCACTTCCCCAGTAAACTCTTAAGTTTATTTTAGAATTTAAACTACTAAATGACCTACAGGCTTTCCTTTATAACACACCAAGCTTTCAGATGAGATATCTGATATTTCTGTAGACCAAAGCGAGTAGTTTTTTTGCTCTTCAGCAGAAAGAGGAGCTGCCTATGTTGCATTCCCTGGATTATTGATATAGTCACGTTGCACGTAGGTTTAAAGAGCGTTAAAGCGGGATTTACGTTAACGTGCCTTGCATGGGATACAGTAACCGATACCAAAATGGAATTTCCTCTAAATAGCCCATTTCTGTTGTTAAGAGGGCTGTTCGTTCACCCTGAGAAGCGGACAGTAACCTACACGGCAAAGGCTCTCAGTGACACTTTTGCCACTTCAGGGCCAGCTCGCCCTCTCTCAGCCGAGCCGCCCCCCGGCCGCGGCACAACCGAGACACGGAGAAAGGGAACGCCCGGGGCAGGTGAGCAGCGGGGCCGCGGCCCAGCCCCGCTCGGCTCTCTCGGCCCCCTCCTTACCCCACCGCAGACAGCTCTTCCTCGGGGCACGCCTCCAGGCTCGGCCCTAGTCCCACAGAATTCCCCCTCCGTGCCCGCCACAGAGATGCCTGCCCCGGCACTCACCATCCGGGCCGCGCCCGCGCCCACGCCCGGTCTTCCCCCGGCACTCACCCTCCGGGCCGTGGCCATGCCCGTCCCCGGTCTCACCCCCGGGCCGTGCCCGCTCTCGCCCCGGGCCGTGCCGTGCCCGCCCCGCGCTCTCCCCCCGCACTCACCCGCGGGCCGCGGCCGCACCAACCGCCATCCGCCGGCCGCCGAATTCAAACACAAGCAGGCCGCCCTCCGCGCCTTCTCATTGGCTGCCTCCCGTGGCGTCAGCAGAGCGACGGCGCCAGCGGTAAGTGCGCGGGCCGGGCGCGCGGCGCTGTGTGCGGGGCTCCGCGGGGCGCAGGCGGCAGCAGGGGGGGGGGCACGCCCGGGGCTGCCGGGCGAGCGGGCGGCCGGCCTCTGGCTCCGCGTGTCCCGCCAGCCCGGCTTCGGCGGGGAGGGCCCCCAGCCGTCCTCCAGCACGCCGCCGTGGGGCCTGGCGCGGGCCGGGGTGCGGGCTGCTGACGCTTCTCCGGCCGCCTCTGATGAAAAGTGTTGAGGGGTGGAATTTTTGTCCTCGCTGCCTTTAACTTCTGCTTTAGTACAAGTCCCGATCTTCAGGCGGCAGCCTGCAGCTGTGCTCGAGTGCCGCTTTAGACGTGTGCTGTACTAAAATACACGTTCTGCTCACTTCTGAGGAAGAGATCTCCAGCTGTGTAGAATGAGGGTGGTTGTAAGCAAAGTGTGTCCCTCGTGTTAGCGTCACGTCTTGGGCTCGTACCAGTGTCGGTCGGTGTGAGTAGGATGGCGGGACACACCGTAGGGGTTTAACCCCAGTCAGCAGCCCAGCCTCAGGCAGCCGCTCCTCACGCCCTCACCAGTGGAACTGGAGAGAGAAGGGTAAAAAGGTAGAAAACTCGGGGGCTGAGATAAAGAGATTTTAATAGGGAAATAAAAAGCTGTGCAGACAAGCAAAGCAAGACAAGGAATTAGTTCACTACATCCCACGGGCAGGCAAGTGTTCAGCGATCTCCAAGGAGAGCAGGGCCCCATCACGGGTAATGGTTACTTGGGATGTCATCACTCCAAGCATCCTCTTCCCTCCACTTTCTATACGGAGCATGATGTCATTTGGTCTGGAATATCCCTTCAGTCCAGTTGGGTCACCTGCCCCAGCTGTGTCTCCTCCCTGCTGTGTCTGGCAGAAATCCGAAACACAGCCCCATATTGGCCACTGTGAAAAAAATTGACCAAATTAACCACCCCAACCAAAACCAGCATAGCATACCATGGTAATATGTATGTTTTCTGTAGATGCGCTGTGGTTTGTTGCAAAACCTCACATCTGTATGTCTATTCAAAGTTAGAATGATACGCACTTTCAAACTTAAGGTAGGGGGAATTACTGCCCAGCTGAGGCTTAAGTTATCAGGAGAGTAACTTTCTCAGCCTGTTCTTATGCAGGCAGAATATCGGTAGCCTATGGCAAGGAAAATTCAAGAAAAGCATGTATTAAAATCTGATAGTGAAAATAATCTGCTTATTGCTTGAATGTGATTGATTTGTAGATAATGAAAGTTCTGAAAACATTTTGCTGATGTGACAACTATAAAGCTGCCCAACTTGGAATGTGTATTGCTTTACCTATAGCATTTCCACTTTGTTGTTTAAACAAACACACTATTTCAAATATTTGTTTGAAAGTAATTCCCGACATCTACTGCTCTTCTAGGTTGATCAACTCCAAAATGTTATCTCAATATCTGTGCCAAGTTTGCAAATGTTTGCTTCTGCGCAACTTGAAACTGGATTCAGTGAATGTGGCTAGTTTGGCCAGAAGGATCCATTCTTCCTCAAATAAGCTTTCTGACTCTGAGTTAAAGGACCAAACTGTCCAGAAATGTGAAACTGAAGAGTTGCCTCAAAGTACAGAAAACAGTAATTTTGGAAGATTTCACATACCAGTGATGCTGGAGGAGGTTGTTAATTGTTTATCCCCCCAGCCAGGTCAGGTGAGTTAAATGATTGATTAACATTTGTGATCCATTTACAGTCCAGCAGAAAAATTCGTGCAGTGTAGGAATAACTTTTGTTTAGAGAAATAAAAGGATGCTCTTAGACAATCAGTTGTAGCTTTTAAAGGTTCTAAATTGTTTTGAAGTTCAAATTAAGACTCTGTATTCAAACTAATAAAATTCTGGTGTCTGTATGCCTGAATCCCCAGGTAGGTAGTATTTGTTAAAACTGTCGGATTTGACTATTCTCTTGCTTTTGTGCTTGTCTTTCTGAATTGCACTTGTGTATTCTTAAGCTTATGTTAATTCCTCACAGTAGTGGGGAGTTCTCATATATGGTTACGTCGTCAGTTTTTGAAGAACCCTCTTCCTCTTGTATAAGAGGTGGTAAGTATGTGGGTTTTAAAAATAGTCATCATCATCATCCCTTGTTCTGAGACAGTTATTTCCATTGTTGGAGATATTTCCTTAAGATATGCTTTCACTGCATGAGGTGTGCTGCAGAGGTACTGTAGGTATAAAATGGCTCTGTGGTACCAGCAGTGGTTTAGCCTCATTAGCATGGAACTAGTACAAGCCTTCATATTTGCGTATGGTACTGTAAGTAGTTTGCTTTTGTTATCTGGGCTAGTTCAGGTCCTTACACTGCTGTATTGGTATATCTATATTGCATGTGTAGTCCAAGTATATGCTTACACACGTCCTTGAAAAAGATGATACACAATGAAATGTTTTTTGTCTGGGTGGTCTTAGTATTAATTTGAAAGGATTTTTTGTATTATGTAAATTCGTAAATAATGTTCACATTTCAGATACTTTCATCTGCTATTTTAGTGCTTATGTTAGCTTCATAGAATCTTACTAATTTAGGCTTATCAATGTGTAGTTTTACTACAAAGACTGAAACAGTAGATAAAGAAGGAGAAAGGTCAAAGTGTGTGTGTGTTTTTATTTTTATTTGAAAACAGCATCATCCAACAGTGGCAAGTTTGAGGTGGATTCAGTGATGAAAAATTTGCAGTCAAATTTGTTGTGTCGCCTTGTGTATCATTTTAAGTCTTTGAAGAAGCAGTGAAAATATACATAGCTCTTGCATGTGTCCTACTGCTGAAGATACCTAAATTAGAGAAATACGTAAGGAACTTTTAGTTCAGATTTCATTCTGATATTAGAACTATGGTGACATTTTCACACATTAAATGAACATCTAAACTGTGATACAGTATGTGAAATATTTTTTACAGTTGCGTAAGTTTTTACTTGGATAAGACGAGCCTGATGAAGTGATTGTTCATTAAACTCTCTTTGTTGATGTAGAAAAACCTTACTTGGCAACAGAACTTGTAAAAGAAACTATTCAAGGTTATGAACTATGGAGAGTAACTATTACTGCCACCGAACATAATTTAAATATTTATGGATGTAAAATAGCTTATTATTGGGGTGGGATTTTTTCAGGTCTGTGTATACATGGTTTTGCAGATTTGTAAGCTAGTAATGAACCACTAATGACTGCTATAAGAGAGCCCAAGTGTGTTTACCTCAAACAGAAGCATTTATAATACTGCTAACCTGTTCAGCATGACTGAAACTGGAAACTGTTCAGCACTTCCATTTTTCTTTTTCTGTATATATTTGCAGCGCTTTCTGAAGCCTTAAAAAATAAGTAGTGTGCAAAAAGATGCAGTGTGTCAACTGAGTTTTGCTAGTGTAAGTGAAAGTTTGAACACAGGTTGAGACATTTTCTCACTAACCTGAGTGGTGGTAATCAGTTTGCATTAACATGGATATCAACTGGGAGTGTCATATAAATTTACATGTTTAAGATTATAGCTGTGACAGGGAGGTCTACAAACACTTTATTTTGTGGGCAGGAAAGGTAATGCTCTGATCTTGAATTTGGTTTTTCTGCTTTATTCTCTCCTACACACATAAAGATTTCCTTTACTTAGCTTTAATAGGGTTATATTCTTTGCTATAAAGTACTATTTGGGCCTCTATTTCTTGTGTCCTAAGACAAGGAGTTGCCAATATAAAGAAAATCTAATTAGAAAGATGATGTTCTCCCTATAGTTATGGTCACTGAATGGGACTTTCATTTTACTTATAGAGGTTCTTACGAAAATAAATGTTACTTAAGAGTGAGTCACTGCTGAGATAAAGATGTTAGTGCCCTCCTACTGAATATTCTTGTTGACTGTCTCCTTTGGGGAATCTGTTTGTCAGGAGTTTGAGCAATAATACTTCCATTTATCTTTGAATCTTCTTTTATTGCCTTGTTTCGCAAAGTCCCTGTAGTAGTCCTGTCTTCGAAGCAAAGACTACAAATTAGTTCTTACTGATCTACCTCACTTCTCAATGAAAAGTCTGTTGCGGTAAGTCCACACATAAGTAATTTCCTCTTTTAAGTTTACTGTATTGATTACACTACATTTTAATCTTCTCAGTCCACAAGTGTTGTTTGCAAATACCTGACCAATGTTTTTGCAGTTGTCTGGACAATTCTCTGTTCTCTTAAAGAACCCAACATATTTTAAATCGATGTGTTTGGACATCCAGAAGCATGTTTCCCCTACTTTTTCCTATTTTTTTCCTTTGCAATAGTCCCTTGTCTTTTAAACAGAGATGTGGATCTTTTCCACATACCGTGGCTATAATGTTAAGTAAAAGAATTTAATTAGCAGTGAGTTGTTGTATGAATGCCAGAGGATGAAACTCTGAAATTTTAACTGTTCTTGTGAGAATCTTAAAGGTTTTTGAGTTGCGAAGCTCTAGGAAATGTAGTGCTCCAGCACCAACAAATACTTCTATATATAATATTTAAACTCCAACTAGAAGAAAAGCAAATATTATGCCCTTCTCAGATTATATGGGGAAGCCTCTAATCTGATGACATCTCTGGTTTTATATGATCGATTTTATCTGTGGTTGAGTATGATCTAGAAGAGACTAAAATGGAGATACTATAAGCTCTGCTAGTATTATTTGGTTTATGATAGTTCTAGAAGGTTTTTTTCTTTAGTATCTGTAAATTAAATGGTAGATGGTCAAACTTGAGGTGAGAAACAAGTAATGAAACCTTTCATTTTCTCCAGTGTTTATGTGGTTCATCAGAAGCAGTTATTAGTAGATGATTTTTTACCTCATTATGTTAATTTGTGTCAAAAAAAGGAAGGCAGTTAATTTTACCTGAAGAGATCTTGTCTGACATCTTGAGTTAGCTGGGACTTACTGTAGCTATTTCCCTTTTGATTCTCCATAAAGTTATTCAGATTATTTTTGCTACTTGACATTCATTGAAGAAGGTATCCTCTTTGTCTTGGAAATAACATGTTATGCCTAGTTTCTAGAAAGAGACAAGTATTTCCTGAAAACATGCAGCTTTGCCATGAGCTTTCCTTTTGCTCTTTCAGGTACATATTGCTTTGTTTACAGGATAGTTACTATTTTCACACATTCAAACATCAAATGATTCTTTTTCAGAAGGAGTATGAGCATGACCGCCTAAAATAACAGGAAGGAAGTATAAGACATTGCTGACAGTCAGACATTGTTCTGTTGTGAGTGAAGTGCTGCTTGAGCTCTTGTTGCTAGTAAGCAGAGACCGAAGAAGAAAGTGACATGGATGGTTTAGGGTGAGAAGAAACCGACCCTTTATTAATTTACAATTTCGCTTATATACCTTAGCACACTGGACTGACATAAGGTTATTGGTTCACTGACCAACCACCCCCCAGAGGGATTGGCTGAACCCAACAACACTTACTTCAGATATTTTCTCCTTGGTATCATAACAATACCATCGTTTACAAAATTTCTCAACTGTTTTCCCATAGCATCCGTGAGAAAGCAAGGCTTTCACACAGACACTGTCAGAAAACTGAGAAATCTCTCTGCAGCCAGGCTTTCAGCATTCACAAGCTCTGGAGTTCAAGTTTGAAGATAGTAGCTTTTCACTTCCTGGAGGTTCTGTTGTTCTGTTGGATGTTGATCTGGAGCATGGTTGTTTCTTTTCTGCAGAGTCAAGTAATAGATGACACTTGAAGGAAGCTGAGGTAGACTGCTGGTGTGAGAAAGCAGAGGCAGTTCTGAAATTGTTGTCTTAGTTTCTGTGTATTCTTGACCATACATCAGTATTCTCTTTCTGCCGTGTAGTTTTCTGTAAAGTAACCTTTCTCTGTACAGCACCCTGCAGAGAGGACTTCTGTTTTGTGACAAAGGTTTCCAAGTACTGTGGTATATAAATAGTTACATGTCTGTGCTGGTGACCAGGGTTCTTATCATAGTATCTTCAAAGCCATCTGCAAATAATTTATAACTGAAATGACCCATTTACACTAGAGGTTCTCAAAACTGAAGTTTTCTGCAGGGTGTCCAAAATAAACAGTAATTGAAAAGGGATCTGGAAAAATTAATTCTGAGTTCTCAAGTTGTTCTCTGAGTTTTTTTGTAAAATGCAGCCAAAATACCAAGTTTGGAAGGGAATATTAATTGCATCATGAGATGAATTATTAAATACTTGTTTTGGAAAAGCACAACACACACATGGACATAGTAAAAGTTTTTATTGTTTTAGCCTGTTTTTCACTGGACTTGTAAAATGAATAAGGTGACATAAAGCAGTTGATTTCTGTAATGTTCTTTATTGTAGAAACAGCTATAATTTTTTGTGGGAAGCATGCTGAAAATATCTTTCCATATGCATATTTTATAGCTAATTTTTCTTTGTCAGCACAGTGATCTCTGCAGTGATTGTTGTAAAAAAGAAAGGAAGATACAGAAACTTGTGAGAGTCAATAAATTAATGTAGAGTAATTCTGGAAATACTCTGGGAGTTACAGAACACACTTTTTTTCCCCATGGTACTTGACTGTTACTAGGGCATATTGAGAGTTGTTTCAGTTGATCGTGTAGTTCCTGTGTATTCTTTCTGTCACTCTTATCTTGCCTGATGTCCTGGCTGCACATATTGTAAATTTGCGGAAGAGGCTAGCCAGGCTTCAGATCACAGCTGTGTATGGAAGTGTGTAATAAAATGTGCATCGAATGTGTATATATTCAAAGTGTTTTTCTTTTTGGATGTGTCTAATAAGAAACTAGTTAAATGGATTCTCATCAGATAGCACTGTTTAAAATACTTGGCTAAAATCATGCTTTAAGAGGGATGTTTTTAGTGAAGTTAGCATTTGAAGTTAGTGCATGAAAAATGGAAAACATTTTCAAAACAGTTTTGACTAAGATATGCAAAAGATAGTACTTCAAGTATTTATTATTATTTTTAATAATAATATAGTCTGGTTTTACGATGGTAGTGTATATATGCAGATTTGGAAAAGCAGACCCCATTTGCTTACATTCCTTGACTTACAACCAATTGCTCTGCTGTGGCATGCAGTCGAAATAAAACGTAGTAAGGTAGAAGGAGTATTATTTAACAGTGTAATGCCAACAAATGTCATACATGTTTTACAGTATCTGCATCTGTGTGAGTTCCATCACAAGATCAGAGAGGAAAGAAGGGGACTGGGAAGAAAACAGGACAGGAGTTGTTATTCATGAGCAGCTTGCCAGTTGACGAGGCAGAGAAAGTCAGTCATGCTCTTCAATTTTCTTGTTGTGTTGCTGTCTTCTGTAGTGGGCCCTCCAAAAATACAGGGACCTTAGATTCCTTATTGACAGATGACTTAAAACACATGCGATTTATTTGAGAGCACTGCATAACTGTTCTCTATTTTGAAGCTGGTACTGTTCAGTGATTAGACTGCGGTACTGGGAAATGAAAAATGATTTGGATCTGAATAATGGCAGGATATGAATGAGGCATGGTGAAGAAGTCCCTTCAGATTTTACTTTTTTTATCCTTCAAGAATTCGGTCTTTAGAGAGAAAATAACTAGAATACTTGGATGAGAGGAAGAATAAGTTGATGGCTACAGCTGCACAGGAAAGAATCTTCAGGTTGTATTTCTTGCACATCTGCCTGACCACCTCATCTTCCCACCTGCATCATGGCTCTCTGAAGGCATATCTAAGTGTTATCAGCAGCCACAAGTAGAAGAGCTCTCACCAACTTTGTTCTGCATCTTTCTCTATTGCAGTAGAGGAAGGAAAGCCTGCAGCTGCTATATCCAAAGAGACCAGCAAGGGAACAGGGTCTGCCTACTGAAAACGACTCTGCAGATGTGCAGATTTCGTTTTATGGTGATACTGGGCTAGCTTGCTGTTCCTGTTCTATCACATAACAAATGATAGCGCTTCAGGAGACTATTTAAGATGCTGTGTTATAATAAAGCAAGATTCAGTGCTTTCGGGTGACTCAGCTTGTAATGACGCTGTATATGCTCTCCTTTTCTGTTGTGACAGCATTAGTCTTTGCACCTCTTGGGGAAAACTAATAAAATTCACCAGAAAGTAATCTAAGCCCTTTAAATTTTAACTTGACTGAGCCTGTGTTCTCAGAAAGGGTGATAATTAATATATGTAGCTACTCATTTCCTCCTCATCTAGTACTGTGTGTCTTTAGTCAGCCTTTTGGCTAAGCTTTTTTATTAAATATTTGAATTTGAGTTTGCAAACAGGAATGCAGACTTTTTCTGTCACACAAAATATTACTAGCAATTGAAGATCACAGTTGGAGTATGGGAGATATCTGCGGGTTTTGTTTTCTTACTTTGTGTTTTATACTGTTGAGAGTAGTTTTGCACAGAATTGTTCTGGATAAAGAGATGATAAAAAGGTTAAGCTACTAAATTTGATGTTTAAATGGGTATCTGAAGTCATGCAAATGTATGGTCTGCTTTTTTAAAACAAAAGTTTTTCTTTTTCCCAGACTTTCTGAGCATGTTATCTTCATTCCAGTGATGTTTGCTGATGCTCAGCATCTTGGGAAAATACTTTTCTAATAATTGTGTTTTAAACACTGAAATAAATCAATATTGTTTCAGGCTCACTCTGTATCAAAATAGTATTATTTAATGTCAAATTGATGTAGGAACCTGGCAGCCAAGGCTTATCAAAAACATGTCCGTGGCTTTTTTTGGGTTGACTAACCGTGTATAATAAAGAATTAGATTTTTACTTGAGCCTTTCTAAAATTTTCATTGCATCTAAAATATCTCCTCAGTCATAATTGAGGAAAGAAGTTTCTTATGAGGTAGCTGAGGAAGTCAGCTTTTTAAGTCTGATGATTAGCTGAAGTCATTCAGACACTGAAATTTTAATTTCCTATGGAAATGTTAATAATGGTGTGCTTGAGTCATAATGTCATTAAATCTAATTCCAGACAACATTACTCTTAGGAAAATGAGTGAAGTAAATAATGCATAATGAAGCGAGGTCTGCCAGTGCTGTCCAAAAGCAGGTGACAAAGGCAGGTGGTGGTGGTTTTTGTTTGCTTCTCTTACCTCTTATGCAAGAGCGAAGGGGGAAGGAGCTCATCTGTGTTCTCTTGCATTGAAAAAACTTGCTCCTAGTAATCTTTCTGGATGTTTCACTCAGCTATGTGAAATGCAGTGTTTGGCTGCAGGTTTCTCCCTAGGCAAGGAGTGCCACTTGGCATACATGAGAGGGTCTAGGACATGGCTCCCTTTGCTTCTGGATGTGTGAAGATTAGAGTGGTTTGCCAGTGACTGGACCTTTGCCAGGCTTCTGTGATGAACCTACAATTGATGACTGAGAAAGATGTCATGTACTTTAAGATAAATTGTAGATGTCTTCAGGTGATGTATTCCAGTATGTTCTGTGGAATCAAGACCACAAATTAAGGTGTGAGGCTTTAGAAATAAGTGAAGAGGGCAAAACAAAAGAAGAGGTAAAATACTTTTTTATGTTTTCGTACAAAACGTGTTCTTTTGTGTTCATGTGTTGTTTCATATTTAGCTGTAATCGGAAAATTGAACCCTTGTGAAGAAAATACATTGGAAATTATTTTGAGGCATTAAGTGATTATGATTGATGGGTGCTTCAAAATATGTTCATAGCAATCTTTTTTCTCCTCTATGTGAAATGATGAAGAGATGGTTGATAGTGCAAGTTACTGAAATCCTTGCATATGCAAACTTAGTGATTTTACAGATATTTCAACTGTATACTAGTATAATTTAGTAGCATCCTCTGTTAGTGTACCAATGCGATGAATGTGAAAAATGGGAATTAATGGTTACATTATGTTGAATTGTTGAATAGACCAATACTGGAAAATCATTTTATATTGTACTTAATACATGATCTGAGAAGGTTGTTTTCCTACAAAATGCCAACTATTAATTTATATTCTCTTTGTGATGTAGATTGTTAGACTTGTTGTGTAAACAACTTTTTTATCATTCCATATTCTGTCAAAAGTACTTTCGGAAAAAATTAGTCCAGTTATGTTTTGGCTATCAGTCCTTATTTTCTTAAATTACAAGTGATAACTTCTTATGTAGATGAAAGACATGTACTATATAGAACTGATAGGAGGTATCTTTTGCTTGCAACCAATATTCTTCTTTGCTGTGTACTTAATTCGATTTTTTCTTTTCTTTTTAGTAGGTGCCAGATAAAAACAGGTTTTATGGTGTAATGTATTGCCATTAGCAAAAATACAGAACTGTAAATTTTCAATTTTTTGGTCAACTTTATTTTCTGGCAGGTCATGTCATCCTGCACAATACCTTTTATTCCCTTTATAATATTTTCACTGACAAGTTCAGCTCTTGTGTACTTGAGCAAGCTTTGGATGGGAATTACGCCTGTATAGATCAGTAGTTGCTCATAATTTTCATAGTGGTGTCATCAGTATCATCTTACTGGTACTGGGTCCATAGATTTGTATAAAGCTTGTTTACCTTGCATAGGTTTAAAGCATTTTCAAGTTTACTGCAGGGAAACCTGCAGTGAGGCTTTGCTCTACAGGGTAGCCTTAACCACTTTTTGCCACAGATGTTTTTATTTTCCAGAAGTTCATTTTTCATTCCTTCGTATTCCTTTTTATTGTTAAGTAATTTTATGTTACAACATGTCAGTATTTTGTTACTGATTGATGTTGAGATGACATCAGAACATACAGTCATATAGAAAGTCATCTTTCATTTTTAGAGTTCTTACAGAAGTAACAGAATGCAAATGAAAATTGCAACTTTTCAGGATGGGAGTGTAGCATATATAGGTGTCTGTGGACCATGTGTGATTCACTGGATTTGTAATAATATTTTCCCTTCTGTGAGGCAATGATTTTGAATAGATGATTAAAAATCAAAGTGTTCTAGTTTAAAAACAGAGATCAGGTATGTCTGGTTTACTTTATGAAACTGAAGATATTTGGAAAATATTTTGAATTCTCGTAAGAGAAAGCAAAGGTTATAAGCGTGCTAAAGCCTAAATATTACTTCTTACTAAATCTGAATAAAATAGTATAAAAATGCAAGAATATCTTGGTCTCGTTGACCTCTTATTTTCTGAGTTCTAGGATAGTTTTTCTTATTTGCATGTGAGTAGCAGCAAAGCGTATGTTTTAATAACGTTTTCTGCTGAGACTTTGAGTGTGTATAGTTTCTTAGTTCATTTAGAAAAACAGTAGAACTCTTCCAGCATTTCTGTAAAAGTACATTTCTCTACTAACAAATCTTTGTTGCGATCTCACAAGTAACTTAGATATCATGTCTCAGGATGCCAATGGTTTTTAACAATGTGGTTTATTTAGCATAATTTTAAAAACCCTGCCTGTTGTCAGACATATAAAACAAGGATAGTGTTTTAATTTTTGTATATTTAATGGGAATTGAGGACAAATTCTTGGACTGTTATGCAAAAATTAAAATATAATCCTTTCTGTACATGGTTGATCTGTGTGTGCCTTAGGTAGGACATAGTGGTCGGTGCAATAAACAATTTTGAGATTAATTGGGAGGATACAAGATACTTACACATTTTAAGTCACATCTTGAATCAACCAAAGAAACAGTGCTTAGAATGGAGAAATATAATGGAAATTTGTAGATGCATGATTTGGACTTGATCAGGGTAGGCAGACTTTGATTTTTAAGATTTAGTCTGAAGTCCTTGCTAAATGGCTTTGAGAAGCTGCACATATTTCAGCTTACATGAGTTATATTCATTCAGCAAAGGTGACTTCTAGCAGAGCAGAAGAGAAGAAAGTTGCATGGAAACTTTGTTTTCTCCCGTTGGAGATTGAAATGCTGACAAGGAAAAAAAAGATCTCAGATTGCTAAATCTTCTAATCAATATTTTTGCTTTAGCAAAAGTAGTTCTAGATTTAGAATAGTTCTAGAAACATGATCTGATAAAATAGTTTAAGTTTTGATAGATGCCATTATCTAGAACCAGCAATATTGCTATTGCGAGTTTGGAAGTGAGCGTACATAGTGTATATTTTGTTTAAAGAGAGAATACTTCTCTCTTTTTTTAATGAAGAATTTTGTACATGGGTAGTTGTTCAGCAGGATTCAATGCTGACCTCTGCTGGCATTGAATTTGTGAGCAAACTATTATCTAGGGAAGGTATTAGAAAAAGAAAATGACCTTGGAAAATGGTGTGGAGTAAAACCTGCTGGCCTTTGTGCAGGGGCCTGGACAAAGTGGTGGTTCTGTCCTTTGAGAATCTCCTTCCACTGGCCTGTTAGATATAGCCAGACAGTGTTGGGGAAATAAACTAAATATTTTGTTTTGTTCTTGTACACAGACATGTCTTATATGCTGTTTACTATTCAAAATCTGCTTCGAATTTAGATTTTTGTCTCTTGAATTATATCCCTGCATATTATATCCCTACATGAATCATTCACAGATTATCTTTATAGATTAATTCATTCAAAGTCATCACACAGAATTTATGTGTACAGCTCTCGAATAAAGTAGCACAATAGTACTGCTTCTACTTTGCAGAAGTTAGAGGCAAGAATACTGAAATTATGCTTTGGGTGACCAAGCAGAAATGCCTCTTTTCCTGGTTTTTCGAAGAGGTTAGCATTTTGATTTAGAGCTTTGCAGCACATTGGAGGGACATCCACTTGCATCTGTTGAGGTCACAGCGTGTCTGGGAAGCAGATACGAGTTTCTGAGTTTTACGGACAGAAAAATGAGAAACAGTGTGACCTACCTGCTTGGTGTAGTGACCTTCTGAGAATCACAGGAGCTGGGTTGCCAAAGTTCCAGTGTCCATCTATCAACTGAGTGCATTTCTCAATTACTGTGTCGGATATTGCAATTTCTAGTGTTACTTCACTTTTGGAAAGAAAATTCAGATGGAAGTGATTGATTCATTCCTTAGGATTTGCTGGAAGAGCCAAGCTGAACAGGAAGGCAGTGAAGTGTCATGCTGCCACTGAAGGAGACAAGTCCAGCATCCCTGCTCGCCCCATATCATCATCTCCCTAAGCTCCCGTCCCTCCCTGACTTCTGCAGATCAGTTAAACACACTAATATGTCAGAAACGAATACAACTTTTTCTTCTGTTTTAGTTTTCTGGGCCATGTTGCCAAGTTTAATTGGCTTATGGAAGTACACAGTAAGCACCTGTGCTGAGAGAAATTAACTACAAGAGGGAAAACACACATGAGAGAATAATGCCTAATTACTCCTACACCTAACACTTAACATCTTGTGCAACCACAGTCTTAGTACCAGTCTTTGGCAGGTTGTCGCTCTTTGACTTCGCTGTGAGAAGGTGACATATGTCTGTTCTGCGTTACAGCTTTTTCACTTGCTAAAAATTAATGTTAAATACTGAGATTTGTAGGTTCTAGTATAGTTCTGGAGAAAACGTGCTTTTAATTAAAAATATCTCTTAATTGCAACATTCATGCTCATTTTAACCCTCAGGGAGCCTTACCTGTTCCTCCCTTTCCTCCAGGCCTGAAATAGAACTCTTATGTTCTTACGTGTTAAAGGCTTAACACATCTCCAGCTGCACTGAACGTGCTGCTCTCTGGATGTACATTCATGCTTCCTCTTGCTCTTCTGGTTGTGCAACCATGGAATGAGCTCACACCCAAACTGTGCTTTTCCTTGCACCTTGTTTTCAGGTGTGTAAGCCGATTGAACCTGTGAGAACAGGGCCAGTGTGCAGCTAGAGCTGAAGATGATAGTGAGCAGCCGTGTGTTTTCAGAAACAATGAGCTGTTTGCATCAGCTGGTACATACGAACTGAAGGGCTTCTCAACAGGTTGTCTGTCTTGAGTCTGGACACCTCTCATCCACTCACCTCTTTGATTGCTTGCACTGTGTCGGCACCATCAGACCACAAGCTGGGAGCAAGAAACACAGCTTTCCTTTTCCAGGATCCTGTACTTTCAGCTTTGGCATCATAGCCTGAGCATTCAGAAAGAACAACTGGGACAGAAGTCTTACTTTGAAATCTAACATGTTTTTGGAGGTCCATGAGACTATCAGTAGAAGACTCTTTTACCCAGGATTATCTTCCTGTTATTTTCATTGCAAAACTTGAAAATGTCATTACTGCTCTAATGTCAGTACTGCTTAGTGCAATGGTAGAATTGTTATAACTCAAAAATCTAACCAAAGATTTTTCTTCCCAAAACAGGGAAATGACTGAAGACATTTTATCACTCTTTCCCACTCCCATCAGCTGGTGACCTTACTTCTGACAGAAAAAAATTCAGCGTTGAGTTGTTAAAATCAGCCAGGACTCTTAAGTGACAGAAAACAGGATTTTTCAATGGTAGATATTTTTATTTATAATAAATAATGCTACTTGAGCAGCTTGTAAAAAACACAGATTTAAAATGTGCTGCTTCAGCTTCAAACTGTACAAAGCATTATTTGTATTTTGATTTTTTGAGATGTTTATCTGAAATGGAGTTGAAACAGTGCTCCTGAAAGTCTTTCCTTCAAAAAGCCTTCTTGAGCAGTTGTGTCAGTATACACTTCTGGTCATCTAAATATAAAACAAGACTTTTGCTAAGAAGGTCAATGTAACTACTTTCCTTTTGATCTTGCATCCTTGTGGGTGCCTGGGTAGTTCTGTAGGAAAAGTTTTACTGAATGAGTCAGTGCACTGAGTCATAGGCAGCATGAAGCCTGTAGTGCTGTAGACTAACTAATTGGTAACAGTCTCAAATGTAATTAAAGCACAGTTGTCAGCTCTGTGTTACTGATTGACATCCCACTGAAGTATTTTGTTTTTAGCAACTTAGATTAATTGTTCTTTGCTGTTAAAATTTGTGTGTTTTAAGAAGTCGTTTCTGTTGAATAGACCTGCCATTGCCATTATCTTTTACTATCCTCTCAGATTTTTATAGTACTCAGTTTGAATTTTTTCCCTGTGTTAGGTCACATATTCAGTAATTATGCTTTTTACCATGCCTGTGCATTTACAGATGTTTAGAGTCCTTCGAGGACTTTGTAAAGTTTTTGTCATTAAGAACTGTCCTATTAATACTGATTAATGTTTTTTCACTATTCCTAAACTCTTTAAAGCACCATTCAAAACTTTTTAAAAATCAAACTTAAATATATTTTTTGTGTTGACTTGCAGGTTACATTTTCAATTTTGCTAGTTTTCACTTGTATTGTGCCCTGTTTTATAATAATAAATGGCTTTTCTTTATGCCAGTGCGTGCCCACCATCTCCAGGTGATGGCAGTGGTTTCCAATATCATTGGAGCCTTTCTTTCTCCTGTTCTTCAGTTGCTTTGTGTGTGTATTTCTTACCATCATGCAGCTTGAGGCAAAGGGCTCTATGGGGGGTGTGGGAGGACATGTCTTGAAGCTGTCTCTTTCGTTAAGGAAAATAAAAAAACCTTAAAGTACTGGGAGAAAAACAAGGTTTAATTTTTTTTTGGTCATTTGCATTATTAGAGAAAACAAACCTTGCTGGCTTTGTGCAGGACCCCTGCTTGTTCCCACAGAGAAAAGAGGAGTGAAAACATGAATGGATGGTTGCAACTGAGTTTCTTATTTCTAAAAACCACCGAGACAGTAATTTTGAACTTAAAGAAAGGTGTATGCTACTTCCATATGTGATGAATACTGAAGCTGGGATGGTGAACAAATGTCTTTTTAGAGATTGGAGGAGGTAGAGGATTCTTTGATTATATATTCTTTTTCTCTTGAACAGTTTTTCTTCTCACTGAAGCTCTTTAGATCTAAAGATACTGCTAAATCACAAGACCATCAGTAATACAGCTCTGGTTCACATCAGGAGTGTACCTGACCAGCTATCCAGTCTCTGGCAGTGCCCAACAGCAGGTGCTAATGGAAGCCTAAAAGAAGGGGATGGGAGAGAATGATTGTTTTCTACCTTGTAGTTCCTTCACCTGACAACAGTAATTTAAGGACTGTCTTGCAGGGGAAAAGTTGAGGGTTGTATTTGTATAATATCATTGGCATTATGTTTTTTCAAGTTTGATCTCTCTGAAAAATGTGTTAAATACTAGACTTCTCCCCACAATGTTATTCATAGTTTCAATATTTGCATGAAAGGCACTTTTTTATCTGTTCTAATTTGATGCTTGATAATATCGTCAAGTTCCCTGAGCTCTTGTATTTTGAGATAAGTGAATCATACCATCTGCTACAGCTGTATAAAAACAATGTTAATAGTGCTTCATAGAAAACTGCTGGAGCCTTCGGATGTTTTATTGGACCAGAGAGATGTGTCCTACGGGAATCCTTTTCCACATTTCCTATTTTCTTGTCCTCATCTAAGCCCAGTTTCATATAAAGCAGCAGTGATGGAAGGTGTTCTGTTCTCTCCTGAAATGATCAGTTGGCTCTGAGATTTGTTCTTTGAATGTGATTTTATTGTTTTTCTGGACTGTAGGTTTCCCTCATATCAACTTTCTCCTAGGAGTGCAAGGCTTACTGATGCAGTTCTTTTTCAGCCTCCTTCCTTTCTAAAGGATTTCCTCCTTCATGCATTTTTCCCTTGTTGTCTTTATCTTGGTTTTATCTGGTTTTGATCCTTTTCTAACAGTTTTTTATGTTTCCCCAGTTTGCTCTTATTGTCCATCAAAGTATTTATTATTTGGTTTTGCATGTTATCGAAATTTTAAAAATTAAATTTTTAAATAGGTTTATGGCTGTAACTCTTTCATGTAGATATTTGTTCTGTTTCATCAGTTTGTGAAGATGCTTACATGTTTTGAATATGGTCACCAAAATCATGTTTATCCTAGAGACTAGCAATAATATTAGTCCTTGAAGAGTAAAATGTAGCATATTTCAAAGCATCTTTTTCAATTTGAAAGAAGCAATAAAGATTTAAAGCAAAGCTTTCGCCTGCCTTACAGTCACTGAGAAGACTAAAGCTCTACTTGGAAGTATTGTGTTTCTAGATAAAATAAAATCAGATAAGTTTAGCTGAAATGGAAGATTTTTTTCTTGTTCTGTGCAGGAGATTTAAGAAAATATTTCTGTAGTGGAGACTTGTAGCTTGGATTTTAAACTTAGTAGTTTGGGAACTGCTCTATTGTGCAGTAGTTTTGGTGATAAAGTCGATTACTTTGTAAAATGTTATTCATATAATCCTGATTATAGAGTTTAAAGCGGTGCTAGTTTCCTATTTGTTCTCATCCCATTTCTCACACACCATTAGCACATACATTGTTTGGGTTTTAGCACTTCAGAATTCTTTGGATTAGGTTATTGCTTGGCAGAATCAGTCTGTTCTAAGTTGGAGTACTGAAGATGAAGAAACAAGATTCCTCACCTGTTAATGGCATTTTTGTATCTCAGTACAAAAGTCTGGAAAGTCTCACCACTAGTGGGATTGTCATTTGCTTTAGGTAGATCTTTTCAGGAATGTTTACATAGACTAATTAATAAATCATGCCTTTTGAATTGTGTGGGGCAATGCTTTCTTCATAACACAAGCAAATAATTAATGGCGATAATTTACTTAGTAAAATGCTTAAGTATTTAGAGGTTGTCTTCTGTGTACATTGACATATTGCATGTTACAGCCAATGGTTTTGCCTTACTGTGGTAGATGGATTACTTTTACAAATGTTGCACAAAATTTCTACTGGATTAGTTTGTTCTTCCAGGCAGGAAAGGAAAAAAATTAAAATCATTAAGTGGCATCCAGTAGCACCAGTCTTGGAAGTATTTGTTAGTCTTTTATCTTATGGTAGAGAGAATAATTAGCGACTCAAGACTTCATTTCAGCAAAGGCTATAAAAAAATTCTGTCTTGTTGACCTGTCTCTGAGTGGGTATAAGTGCTCAGAACCTGATGGAGCTGGCATTTAGAAAATCCAGAAGATAAATTTTAACACCTACTAAGGCATGAAACAATTAAGGTACCAACTTTAGAATAGTTTCAAAGACCGTAACAGTTAAAATAATTTAACGAACAGTCCAGTAAGTACACTTGGAAACATATTCTTAGTCTTGTGTTTTTTATGGTTCTGTAAAGCATTTTCCTATACAGTTACGAATGTCATTATTTTTGCTCAGCAAGTCAGGTTGCTAGTTTTCTGTTTGAGTAGTATATTAAAATATATGCATGCTAAAAGCAAAGGAGTGGAATACAACGGTCAAGTTATCAAAAACAACAACATTATTTTTAGCAAATATTAAAAGTTGTATAAAACAGTGATTCTTACCAAAAGCAGTGTATACCCATACTGTTTTTTTAGGAGCAACAGCTCACAGTTGCAAGTGAACATATCAAGCTAAGTTTAAAAATATTGCCGTGGTTCTGGCCAGAACAGGGTTAATTTCTGCAGTAGCCAGGAAGAAGCGTGACTAGGACACAGAGGTTATTCCATACCACCTCACGTCACTGTTGGGGGGAGGCGGAAGGGACTCATTCTCTTCTGGGAAGAAGGGGTTCCTTTGGGTTGAGAAAGCATGGTGGAGGGAGCTGTCTGGTATTCTCTGTTACTGGGGATGTTTGTCCATGTAAATACTTTCTTATGCCTTTTGTTATTAATATTGTTGCTGTTAATGTTTGTTTTCTTATACTGTTGCTGTTAATGTTTGTTTTCTTATATCATTGCTGTTTCCAGTAAATTGTTCTTACCTCAATCTGTGATCTTTGCCTCTTGTGCCTTCAATTCTCAATGCCTCTTTACCTCTTGTGCCTTCAATTCTCAATTCCATCCTGCCACAGCAGGGAGGGGAAAGAGGGAGTGAGAGAGATCAACGTGTGGTTTTGGAGAATCTTGGTGTGGGTACTAAATATGGGAGCACCATTCTTAAACCATGACAGCCATATTCAGTGCCCTGTGTGGGTCATGAAGGGTTGAGATAACAACAGATCTACCCAGAGCAGGATGGAAACAAGTTAGATCTAAGTATTTGCTGCATTAAGTCTGGAGCCACTGGTCACAATGTTGCTTGGTCTGTTCGTGTGGGTGTGGCACCTAACCCTGCATATCTTTCCATACAAGCACTATGTGCCCATCATGGAGCTCTTTTTCAAAGCAGGAAGAGGGATCAGGATTGCTTTGCTGTGCTGTGGAATATCAGTCTATGACATGACATCAAGGGCGATGAGGGTATTTTGGGATGTGTATGCAGTGCTGCTCTCCTACCCTTACCTCAGGCACTACCTTTGGGAGTCCATTAATAATCATATCCAGTCTGTGGAGGGAACAGGGGAGGATGATGTTCCCCAGCCTTTTACCCCCTTTTCCTCCCTCAGGCCTGTTACAACAGCTTTTGAGACTTGAATTCCCTTTGGACATTAAGGAAGGCATATTCTTGTTGCTAAGTCTTCCGGGTCTCCTCAGTGGGGTCCACACCATGCTTAGAGTCATGAAGGAGATTTCTAGGGAGATTGTTCAGAGATCTGCCCCAAGAGTGGATAGACATGAGTGGCATGGAATGTGGGAGAAAATGGGTCATCTTTTGAAGGATTATTCTGCTCCAGTGGTTTGAAAGTTCACCCCTGAACAACTATAGGATCCTGTTAAAGTGATAAAATACATGAAGGAAAAATTCTGTGGCAGTTCCAGAGAGGTGCAAAGTTATGCAAGGTGCTGAGCCCTGGCTACTGTTTATCAGACACTGCCTGGTACTAGACAGCACCCTCAGAGAGGAGGAGGAAAGCAGAGCAACAGGAAGCATGGCCATTCAAACTGCAGCTGAACCACAGGAACAACCTGTGCCGGTAGCAGTCGCACCTATACAGATGAAGAAATCGAAGACCAAATCTGTTTGCCTAGTGAGGGATAAAGAGGAAACAGGGCCCTCAGAAAAGGCAGGGCCAGGAATAATTCTGATTCCTATACCCAGCTGAACTGCAAGATATGCAAAAAGAATTCAGCTGCCAGTCACATGAGCCCCTGGTGACCTGGCTGCTCCAATACTGGGATATCGCAACCCAAAATATAAAACTAGATGGTAGCTGAGCAACTGGGGTCCCTGTCCTGGGATGCAGGCATTGACAAGAGGATCGGGAAGAGGACAGAAACTCTCAGCCTCTGGAGGTGGCTCCTGTCAAGTGTGAGGGAAATGTATCTTTTCAAGGATGATCTATCAGTGCACTGAGACAAGTGGAACACCGTGGAAAAGGGTATCCAGTCCCTGAGAGAATTAGCTGTGCTGGAGGTACTCTATAAGGATTCAAATAATGATCAGTCCCCTGTAAATCCAGATGAAGTCCAGTGTAAACAAATCATGTAGCAGGTGTTCCTGTGGAGTGCACCATCGCCATATGCCAACTGATTGGCAGGGATGTCATGGAAAGAGCAACAAAGTGGATGATTTTGTTACCAGCCTCTGGCTATATGAAGACTATCTCCCTCTACAGGCCTGTGTCTCATCTGTGGAAAGAGTGTCCAAGGACTTCCAGCAATTTAAAGAGGACTCCCAGCAATTTCAAAAAGAAGTGTCCCATGCCCCACCAATACAGACCAGAGCCTCTGCTCTTGGGAAGAAGCACCCCCTGCTCAAGAGAGAGGGTACACACCAAGAGGTAACCTGTGGATTTACCTGCCTGACCACGGAGAGGAAGTGGAGTGGAAAACCCACCTCTGCCCTAGCAGCACAGGTGTGTGATTTGAGAGGAAGAAATTCTTCAAGGATAAATGCTGCTCCAGTTTCCAGGGGGCAGGTCCTCAGGTCCTCAGACAGAGTAAAAGGGCTGATGTTACTTCTGATCCTCTTGAAAGGATGTCCAGTTCATATCTACAAGAAGTGGGCAATGAGTACTGTGACCAGAACTAGAGAGGCCCTGCGTGCAGCCAGGTGGGGGAAAGGGAAATCAGATCTATTGGATGGTGTGGATCAGATGGTCTGGCAAGTCAGACCTGCAGAAGTATAAGGCTTTAGTTGATACCTGTGGGAACAATGTACCCTGATGCCATCAAGATACATAGGGGCAGAACCCATCTCTATTTCTGGGGTGACAGGGGGATCCCAACAGCTGCCTGTACTGGAAGTTGAAGTGATCCTGACTGAGAGTGAATGGCAAAACACTCCATTGTGACTGGCCCAGAAGCCCTGTGCATCCTTAGCATAGATTGTCTGAAGAGAGGGTATTTCAAGGACCTAGAAGGGCATTGCTGGGCTTTTGGGATAGCTGCTGTGTAGACAGAGGAAATTAGGTGAACACCTTGCGTGGTCTCTCAGGGGGCCCTTCTGCTGTGAGACTGTTGAGGGTCGAAGAACAACAGGCACCAATCGCTATCACAGCAGTGCACTGTCATCAACATTGCACCAACTGGGACTCTGTAGTCCCCACCATGAGATTATTCATGAACTGGAGAGCCAGAGTGGTCAGCAAGACTCCCTCACGCTTTAAAAGTCCTATATGGCCAGTGCCTAAGTCCAGTGGAGGGTGGAGACTGACAGTAGACTCGTGGCCTGAACGAAGTCACACCATCACTGAGTGCTGCTGTGCTGGACATGCTGGAACTTCAGAACGGACTGGGGCTCAAGGCAGAAAAGTGGTGCCACCATTGACACTGCTAATGTGTTTTTCTCCATTCCTCTGGCAGTAGAGTGCAGGCCACAGTTTGCTTTCACTTGAAGGGGTGTCCAGTACACCTGGCACTGACTGCCCCAGGGGTGGAAGCACAACACAGCTGTTTGTTTTGAAAGTTTAGGAGTCTCTGTGATTCCTTTGCAATACTGGTGGCCTGTGTGGCGTTCATGGAACATGTTTTATTTGATTCCTTTTGGAAGCAACCATTAAATCTCATTTCTGGAACTGACTAGATTTTCATAGCTGTGGTTAAATTAGAGCAAGTGTTAATGCTGAAAGAGCAGAAGTACTAAAAATAATGTTCCTTTTCAGGCAAATTTACTTGGTAAATACACTTTGCTGTCTTTTGTTTCTTAATTTTATTGGTCACATTCAACACAGTAGTCTGCTGAAAAATTTTGGTGCAAATATCTGATGCATTCAGTGCTTTCAATATCTGAACTTTATTCATAATTTGGTGGTAATTAGCATTTGTGTGGCGTGGGGGTTTTTTTGTGATTCTGTGTGTGATGTTTACATTATGTTTGGAGATGTCCCTTTTTTACTGTTTGTATTCTTAGTTTCAAAGATATAAAATGCCTATACATCTTGACCAGAATAGTTGGAGAAGGTATTTGTGCTAATCTGTTAGTTAAGGGACCTACTGGTCTGTTCCACGCATGATACTTAATTTTGCAATGCTTATGTAAGTGCTGTCTCTTCATCAAATTGAGGCACATTTTCTGTATTACTGTAGTGTCAACATTTGCAGTCTTTGTTCTTATGTAAGTTTCAAAATTAGTTAATTTCCCTGGTTTCTTCACCAGAAGCTATATCAAATTGCTTGGATTTTCTAGAGGAGCTTTGTAGGTTCATATCCTGCAATGTGGCATGCTACTTTTTTTAGCTGAAGTACAGTATCTGTTGGATAGGGTAGGGTGAAATTTTCTTTCTCTTCTGTTTTTGTTGAGATGTTTTCATGCAGATCCTTGAGAATAAATTTATGATCACTGATGCTGTCAAAAGTAATTTGCAGAGTCTGGGGTGATAAGGGATATAGATTTTTTGGTAATGGGATGTGACCTCTTAAGAAGCAGTGCCAGTAATAATTCCTTGTACCGTAGATGTACATGTGACACTGACAGGCTTCCCTCCCATGTTGCATCCTGTAAAGAATGCTGATAGTGAGACTTGATCCAGTTTTCGTACCTGATATCCTCTGGTTTGTTTCATTTAAACCTGAGCAACTGGAACATAGCGACAGGGAACAGGTCCCCCAGTCTTTATGCCGATTTTTGAATTAAATGTTATTTAATGGTTTCTGGAGAAAATGTCTATAGTGCAGGCATCATATTAAAATTAACCTTCAGACTATTTTCTGTTGTTAAATTTGTACTTCAGCTTTTTTTAGGAAGCAGAATGAGATCGTAGCATAGAATAAACATTCTCTTTTTGAAGTAGGTTATTTTTAATGGAATTTAAAAATCTTGCACATTTTTTCCAAATGCTTATAAGAGAAAATGCTGATTAACAGGGTCAGCTGAAGTTTCAGTAATGTAAGAGTTTGTCAAAGTGGACTCAATGAAGCATATACTTCAGATTCTTGTGGACATAATTCCATTCCTCAGTAATATGTATGTCTATATAAAAAAAATAAAAAATATTATACTACCAGGAAGAGTGGACAACATATACGTTATTTTTATGGAAAGTAAGTTTCATGTATGAATTGTAGGTCATGACTGCTGTAGTGTCAAACATGACTGTCTTGTGCATTGCTTTTAGAAAAGCTTAAACTGATCTGAAGTATTAGGATTTGGTTGTTTTTTATTCTGTGAACCTTTATTGAGCTGTAATTTGCCTTTAGACTTGTTCAACTGCACTTAGGTGATTTTTGTGACGTCCCTGCCCCTCCTCTCTGTTTTCTCAGTAGTACTTGACTTTGCCATTTTTTTGCATGAATTTTGGTACCATTTCTGAGCTATTGGTAATTCCAAGTTGTGCTGTCGCCCTCCTCTGTAACTCCGGTATGTTGTCGTTTTATTACTTGCTGCTGAATAACGTATGCAAGATAGTGAATGATTTATCATAGGCTTGGACAGCAAAGAAGTAATGGTTCTAGGGTCTGCATTAAGGTATTTAACTCTTTCATGTAGTGATTTTTAGGATGATGACGTACCTATGGTATTTAGAGTAGACATTGCTATCCTTGAGTGATTCCACTCATTGAAAGAAAATGGAAGACAATTCAGATTGGTCAGCAACACCTCTTACGTGCTCTCATTTGTATCTTGTTTGTATAGGCAGAGTAACTGGGTGCATCCACGTGGATGAGGATGTTGTGTGGCTAAATATAGTGTGTATTCAAAACAGAAGAATCCTCCCATCTTAAAATAAGCGTAATAACATAAGGAATTTTATGTAAGTTCATTAGGAAAAAATGAGTACCACTAAGATAAACTTTTATTTTTAATCCTGTATCCTATTTGAGCTATTAAATGTCTAATATGGATTAGGCCACACTTGGTGGCCTCACATTCTGCTTGTCGAAGACATGATTTAAAACTATAATTGCTTTTTAATTTTTCTTTTCTTGTGCAACTTTTGGATGAAAATACAGGGTAAAGCTAACAATTACAAAACTCACAGACCTATCTAGTTGTGCATGTTGATTCCAAGGCAGCTAAGCACTCTAGGTCTGAAGATAAACACATTTAATTGCTTTGTGCTGAGGGAGGTGACTGCTTATCTGCAATTACATGGAATTGGTACTGTTATCTGTATGGTCTTTTCTACTCTGTCATACTAATTTCTTTGATCATGAGTTAGATAACAGGTTTGTTTGAAAAGAACTGTATTGTATGTGTGTACAGTTCATAAAGCAAGTTAGTTTTGCTAATGGTAATTCCTTTGGTCTCTAATAAAGGATCATGGCATATAGGCATCACTGTAAAAAACTGAGTAAAACAAATTGTTTGCAGGCAATAAATAATAGACAAAGGGGAGTAAGGAAGTTTATTGTATTTATACTCTTTGTAGTAAAAGCTGTCTTATTTTCTGTGTATTTGTAGGGATTTTTAAAACAGTTTTTTACAGTAGGTTGTTAAATATCATTGGGCCCGTTTGTTGTGTTTTCAAGCAATGCTGTGTTAGAACTGGTTGATTAAACTACTGTCTATATCTAATCTGTGTAATTAAGTTAGACGTAGTTGCTCTGTGCTTCTTGTTTCAGCCTCTAAGAAGGTGAGCCAAACCAGCTCCTCCTTGTGTAACATGTTGCCACAGGCAGTGCTTCGTTGGTAAACAAAGTGTTATCAGCAAGCGAAGTTTGGTATGTTGCCTCTTTCCAGCTTTTGGTGTATGATAGTATCTGTACTGTCACGTTGAAATGCAACCAATTAGTTCAACAACTTCAGTGCAAAATGTGATTTATTATGTTCTTAATCCACTTGTTTATTCTTTTTGTTATTAACAGCTGAGCATCTGATTTTTTTAAAAAATAAAACCTCCACTCCAAAAATTTGCATAATTAAGTCATGCCATTGTATTCTGTAATTTCCACCATGGCATTCTATATTAAAGTACACAGATGATAGAATTGAGAATGTTTTTGCCTTAAAATGGAAGTAAAGGGACCCTTGTTCAGATGCATATTGTGCATGCATGTTCTTTTCCACTGACTTATGTCAACACTTAAAAGATATTTTATTACTATAACTGCATGCTGCTAAGACTTCTTATACTACTATTGAACCACCTGTACAGTTTCCACAAGAGGCTGGGAATTCCTGGTGTTCGATTTTATGCTCTGAAGGGTAGGTGCCTTCTCTAATCAATAGATCATATGAAAACTGTATAGTTCTACAAGGTCTTTATGCTCATTATTTTTGTCAGTGGTGAATGACAATTTGTCTCAGGGTCTGTATTGTGTTTTGATTGCTGTATTAATGTAATAAAGAGTATAAAAGTAAATTACAAGTCATGCTGTTCTCACTAGGAGTTTGAACTCATATTTGTGGTAGGAAATTAATCTGGTTTTAATTGCCTGTGAGTCTGAAGTATGTTCCTTTTTGTAAAGCTGATCTCACATAAATATAAATCAGTAACTGCCTGTTCTTTAATTATGTATTAGTGTATTGTATCTGCATACTAGATGAGAATATGAGCATCTCCAGTTACAGTGTATTGGAGGTCATTAAATCTTCTCTGTCTCGATGAAGTTTAGTAGCACTGCATTTCTAAATACTGAAAAATGAACTATGTTGCTACTTGTTTTAGAGTGTGACTGTGTTTAGCTACAGTTAGAGAGTTACTTTATGAGTAGTCATAGGGTTTTTTTACAATGTGGCAAACAATTGCTGTAAAATACCCCATAAAATTGCAAAAAAAATTTTTTTAAGTAATTGTAAATTATTTTAAGGTATTTTAATGTAAAATAAAAAAATCAAGTATTTGAAAATATTTTTTGGTATTTCATAAATATATGGCTGAATTCTACCATGGTCCAAAAATGTTGTATTAATGTTTTGAAAAGAGGACTAATGTAACCTGCATTCTTGGTAGCAGTGTCTCTTCTTCCGTTGCCATCTTATACTTGGTCTTGCCAAGGACAAACATCATGGTCCTTCCTGAATCCATACTATGACAAAGATTTAAATTACATGATAACTTTCTTATGAAATGGGACTTCTGTTGCATACTTCAGAGAAAACATGGTACTTCATGTTGTTTGGGGGCTAACATTTCCAAAAAGATGGCAAATGCCATGTTACTTTGGGTTTCTGCGTGTATAATTAAAACTTTCACCTTTGGATAGTGAGATTCAGAGGCCTGTTTTTAGTATGTTCACATATGAGTTACAAAGACTGAAATAAAGTAGAGAGAGAAGGAGAGACGAGAATTTGCTGAGTTGGTTACTGGAAAAACAGTTAATAAGCTTATTGCATGAATGATGTTAAAATCAAATTGGAGATTATTCCCAGATGACTGCCTTTTGACTTTCTCTTGTAGAAGAATAATCTATTTGAAATTTATTTGAAAATCTGTTGTGGTTTTTTGATTTTTTTTTTTTTAATAGCCATTACTAAATCAGTAGGGAACGTTGAGTGAAATATTACTAAGAGAAAACTGTTTAAAATGTTTGGATGAGTAGATTTCTTGATATTGAGGGTAAATTACTCTTAACAGCAACTTTCATTCATAGTGTAATTGAATTGGTAACTTTGTACAACTTATGATCTTGGATTTATACTTCAGCCAAAGATGAGCAATAAAAATACATAATTTTTCAAGGAGATTTTATTCTTCTGGAGAGGGCTGTGGGTTTTGTTTGGGTTTGTTTGTTTGTTTGTTTGTGATTTTTTTTTTTTTAATTGGTTGGGTTTTATTTCATGACTCTGGTATGCTCAAAATAAATTGAGCATATATTTGCATTGTTATTTTCCTATAAAAGTACAATTAGAAGAAAGGGCTGCTATCAATAAGTATTATTTATAATGTTATGAAGATAATTTTTAGCTATTGACAGGAGAATGTTTGTGAGATTTCTACGCACTGTAGGGTTTTAAGCATGTTAGTCTGATCAGAGTTGTAAGCTGAGTCCAGCCATGAACTTCAGTTGACAGAAAAAAGACTCCATATGTCTTTCAGACGAAAAGTGATCCTACTTCCATTAGTCTCTTTTAAATAGATTGTTTGTTACCATAATAAGATGTTCCAAAGTCAACACCGACGTTTTGGATTGTTCAGTGTAACTGAGCTGGTGTAAGTGACTTTACCTGTGTGTGACTTTGCACTGGCACTGCAATTAATAGGTTTGGGGGGTTTTTTTTGGTTTGTAAATGTTCATTTACATAAGTTTTTAAATAAGTGCTTTTTATTTTTATTCTTATATAAATATGTTCACAGCGACCTAAGGGGAATGGTTCAAAGTTCCTTTTGTACTTCATTCTTTTATTTGCTGCACACAATGACCATCATTGTTTGTTCGGAAATAATTGTAAGCAACTTAAAATGCAAAAGGATGCCAGAAATAGATTCTATGTAAGGAGATTTGGAATTATTTCCTTTTTATCTCTGACAAAGTTATACCTTAAAAGTGCCTTTAAAATTATTACGCAATTAAAATTTAGCTTTCTGTTGGTTATTACAATTTTCTAGTCTGTGTTGTTCAAAACGTGTTAAGAAAAGACAATCCTAAATTTTTTTGGCTTCAAAAGTGATGAGCTGCAGAACAAAGATTTTCTGCATATATCTCACATAATATCTTTTAGACTCATATGTTTTGCTGTACTTTGCAAAAACTGATAGTAAAATTTCTTTAAAAAAGCTCAGTCCATTTAGGAAAGAAGATGAAATGATGAAATGGTGATTGTCTGCTTTAGTGGGAAATTATTGATAGAATGATATGTAGTGCATATATAGTGCTGTAAGAAATGCAAATGTTGAATACATGGTAAGTGTTTAGGAGAATTTTTTTTCTTCAATGTAAAAAACTTGCCTTTTCAATTACTGTTTTCAGGATGTCTAAACAATACTTTTAACATGTTTGTCATGTCAGAGAGCTCCAGGGAATAATCTATACTGACATAATTTGATTCAAAATCAACAGTTTGTGGAAATCTTGATTGTAGGCTTGAATTGTGCATGCCTCTGGAGAAAGAAGGTAGGAGAAATGTACTGTTTATTTTGTTGGTGAACAATTTCAGCAGTAAATGAGATTTAGATCAGATATTAGGGTGAAAATACATAAACCTGATACTTCTGCTTTCTTTTAAAATACTTTGCTATGGAACAGCTTTTTTTCCTTTCATTCAGTTTTTTTATGAATACATCTGCATTAGAGCATAACATCATCTCAGAAAAATTATGTTTTCTGTTAAGTAAAAGAAATTTTCTATAGCAGGTATGTGGTTTTGGTAGTGTGAGAATGCTTTAAATCACATTGGTCCCAGAAATAGCTTAACTGACTTATGTGTATGTGGAAAATCACACTGTGAAAGGCCAGCGTCCACAAAGGAGACAGAGGAGTCCTCCAAGAGTCAACTTTATTCGAATAAAAGGAGAGTGTCCACTAGGCCATAACCCTGTGGGATCTCTCTCGAGCTTTTGGAGGATGCAGCCTCCTTTTATCCTAATCTCCCGGCTGCATGTTGCTCTCCTCCTTTCCTCATTGGCTGAGGGACTAGGAAGGTGAAGCCTTCCCAAACCACCTACCAGATATTCCTCCTTGAACATGTATCCTCCCCACATCATGCATTGTATGACCATTAAAATGAGCTTTCAGCCCACCCTGGGCAGAGAAGTTAATATTCATAAGTCTATTAAGCCTGCGCACTTTTCCTCTAAAGTTCAGAAATTCACTGTGCTGGGCTGTGCAGCAAACTTGCTCAGCTTGATGTTCGTAAAGACCCCCCCACACACTCTTCCAGGGCCCGATTGGTCCTTTCAGATCGACTCATTTGTGAAGACATTAACACCCATTTCTCCTGTCATGTGGAACTAACACCTTGCCATGTTAAGGCAGTGGGGTGAAATAAGTTTTAGAGCTCCATGGTACTTGATTGTCCAGCTTCTGCAGCCTGAATTAATTTTCATTGTACAGCATATGATGCATATATATACAGTTTAATGTTAGTGAAAAACATTAACTTCAGTTTTTGGAGATTGTAAATTAATTTGGACAACATGGCTTAGTCTTCTTTTTCTTTGTTGATATAGAAAGCTAGTTGTATCTTTACAGAGTATTTAAAGTTACTGAACACCATTTTTTTTAGTGTTCATTGGTATGCATGTACTGAACTGAACTGTATATATATAATCTCCTTGTGCATTAAAATTAGTATTAAAAAAATATTTTTCTGTTCCTAAAATTATCATGTAGTGTGTTGCTGCATGTTGCAACATGGGAAGTTTCTTTCTGAAAACATTTTTGTTTTTCCATCCACTTGGACATTTATCTTAAAATTAAAGTGTTTCAATATCTCCATGGATTCCTGTTTTTTAAGGTGCATCATGGTAAATTCAAAGCATTTTGATGAAGTAATAAAGAAGTGGAATTAAAGAAAAACCTCAACAATATACAAATGCTTGTACCTTTTGGCTGTATCCCAAAGAATGTCAGAATAGCTGTTAGAAAGGCCTGAGTGAAACGTTAGAAACTTAATTTGGGTAAATATTATGGATTTCAAAGCAAGAGAACATTTTTTCCTGTCTTCTGCCGTACAGACCTGATGTGTTTTAGGATGAAAAATCTTTGCTCATCCACTGAAGTTGTAATTGGTCTTCTGTTGAAATTTAGAAAACTAGTTGGAATATCATGAGACATATTATTTATTGTCATTAATTACTACTGCTAGCTGGGAGGAAGGAGGCAGCAAATCAGAACAGTTCTAGGTTGATATGTTTGGTTTTTTAAGCACTAACTTTTTCAAATGGTAGTTCTTCCAGCTAGTAAGATTTCGTAGATGTGTGTGAAATTATGTGTGCACTAGCTGTGTTCTTATTGATAGTCTGGTGGGGTCAGAACTGGTGTATTTGCTCCCAGAGGTTTCCCTTTGTTCTCCATGCTTACCAGTCTTAACATTTGTAATTCTGTGTGGAGACTGGTTGTGGAGTGAGCTGTGGTTTTGGGAAGGTTGCCTTCTTAAAGAAGTGTTTGCTACTGTCTCCTACCAGATGCCTATTTAGGATTTTGGGTATTGTAAGTCTGGACTGTTGGCTGTAATAGGATTGGAAGTCTTTTTGATGGTTCCCTGTAGTATAAGTTCTGTTTCATGTTGTTTTCTAACAGAATCCCTGTATTTAGATGATTGGAAGAAAGTCAGTTGAAGTTTGGATGTGTTTTTCCTTCTTCTTAGAAGGAAAAGATTATAGATTTCATTTGTCCTTCTGATTAATTTTCTCTCTGTGTTTATTGAAACTATAGGTTCAGTGAGGTTGGTTTTAACAAAGGCCAGCACTGAACATTAATTTTCAATTTTGAGCTTTGCAGAAGGAAAATAAATTACTAAGGAACTGAAGCAGACTTTAAAATATGTGCTCAAACAATAGTCTGTGTGCTTTGTTCAAGAAACACTGACAACAGTAACTATTTTTGAAATGTCTCTATTCATACCTTTGCAGTGATTAGTTGTGAAAGATGTGGTAATAAAAGGATAAAGCAGATCAACTATTTCTTGGAGAAAGAAAAAATCACTGCTAGAAAAAGATTCCTGTAGAATTTGTTGTCACTGCTCCCCAGTTCAATTCAGCTTATTCTACTTAGTGTATATTAAATAGCTGACTGTCTTAAAATAGTAAGCTGTAGAAAATTCAAGGTGTTTGAACAAGAGGTCAGATATATTTTATTGCACTGAGAGTTGATATTTGAAAAATAAAGCAGAGTGGAAAACAAGTTGTGTTGTGACAATGAACAATTTCTGTTGTGAATAACAAGGAAATTCAGACAACAAGTTTAGAGAACATGACTCATCGTAGACACACCAGAAGAATGAAGTAGCAAAAAGCATCTTTCAATGTTTTGATAATTTTGTTTCTATTACTTTTCTGTTCTCAGGATTTTTTCCACAAAGAGATGGAATAGATACAAATAAAATAAGAGTAAATACTTTGATATGGACCAACAGTGCCTGGCAATGTAGTAATAAATATTTATTGTTAGCCTTAACAAACATCCTAGTAGTTTGACCTTCTTTGCATTTACAAGCAAACACTAGCTCTCATTTCAAGTATGAAAAACCTATTATTGTGAAAAATGTTGTCTTGTCATCCCACTGAGAAAGATCAGTAAAAGCAGACAGAAGCACTGTGACCTAGCTTTAATTGACTTGGAATACACTAGTTGATGGTGGCTTACAGAACCTATTACAGAACCTATTTCTCTCATCAAGTAACCATTGCTCTCATCATGTACCATTCATTTTTGTGAACATACTTTTTTTAGACTATTCTGTATAATAATACTCCAAGAAAAAATATTGTTACTTTGACATTTGCATGAGTGTTAATTGCATGAAAGAGTCTCCATTTTATTTTTCTTTCTTCAGGCACCAGTGTCCAGGTGTTTCCTTTCCTTCTAGCCAGCTAAAAAGTTAGGCAACATAGGTTTGGTGCTGGATAGCTGTTCTTCAGTTTTTCTTTGTAGTATGTTTTAAATAAATCAGTATTCTGGGTTTTTTTTTTTTTCCAAGCCTGTGAAAAGTGGAAAGAGTGCCATTTTCAAAACAAATATGTTATGCAAGTTTCTTGAAAATATTCTAATTTCATAATTGATAAAACTGAAAATATACTAATTTCATAATTGTCATTCTTTGTAACGCTTGTTTTTTCTTCTGGAAGATGAAACGTGAATGGTGAGGTACTGGGGCTGTGTTCCTGGCTGTTGCAGCAGGGTTTGTGGATATATTTCCTTTCTCCCACAGGAAAGTTCTGTGATTCTAGTTTATCATTTGTGAAGCCCAGTTTTGACTGGAAAGTTCTCCATCAGGCATGTCTCACTGCTAAAATGTTGTATACAGTATTGATATGATACTGGCAAAGTATGTAGTTTTTGCAAGTTAATTTTTCTTCTGCTCATATTTTAAACTTGGCATTCATATTTTTTTCTGTTCTTCTGCTCATGTTTTAAACTTACCATTTGTATAGTTTTCTATTCTGAAAACAGCATTACTTGTTTTTTTGCACCTCAGGAAGTATGTCTTTCCCATTAGGTAAAAGAGGTAACTGATTAGGTAGGATTCTTTTTCCTTTTTTTGGCTATTAAGTAAACTTTGACTAACGTTTTCCTCTGAAAACTACACCTGGACCAATTTTGATACATAATACTGCAAATGGCAAAATTTAATGAGCTTTACATTATATAGAGGTCATGCACTATAATTTATGTAGTGTCAGTTTGTCTTTCCATAACATGATAGGTATCTTCATTACCTTCTAAGTCTGATGATTCTTATGAGCGTTTAATTTGGGAGGAGTCCTGCAAAATCTTCTACTCACTATACTTGAATGGCTGCCATTCAATGAAACATTTCTTTAGACAAAAAGGGGACTAATGCCCACAACAGGATATAAGAGTGTCAGAGGGGAATAGCTGTACAGTTGTCTCTTCTGTGATTGTGTGTTAAATCATTGAAGGAAGTGTGAAACAGGACTGGAGGAAGGAAAGGCATTTTCCCAGGAAGGTTGTTTTGAGGTTGATTTTTATTTATTTTATTTTTAATCAGAGAACTTGGAGGTAAGATGGTTTAGGTGATTACACTTGCTGAAAGCAGGCAAGATGGTCATTGTCAATATATATATTTTTAATTTTTTTTTTCTTTAGTAAAAAAAGTGGATAAACAGGACTGGGGATTGAATAAATAATTATGCAGTGCAAGGTCACTTTTTGGGGAATAATGGGCTTTCTATTTTTCCAAGAAATTTTTGTTATCTGTTGGAAAGAGCTGTGGCAAATGCCTTATGTGTGCTAGTTGATCATAATGTATTAATGATCTTCTGGTATCGCAGAAGTGTGAACTCTATCGTAGAACAAGGCGAGACAATTTGTCTAGACAAGAAGGTAAACGGCAGGAGTTTGTCACATGGTGGGCAATGGAAAAGAGAGGGACTGCTCATGAAGTACTGATACCCAGGATAGAAGATTGTTTGGCATAAGACTTCATGTCCTATATTCTAATTCAGTATGTCTTAGATGCTTTGTACAATTTGCCAAAGTCTCTTTGAGATGTTGTCCAATATGCTGAAGTACTCTTTCAGACAATGTCACGGTTGTGAGAGGAAGAAAAAACATTTTTTGAAAGATCGTCTGATGGATGATCCTTGAAATAATTAAGGTTAGTAGGGGAAAATAAAATTTAAAATAAACATCTAAAGGATCAAATTACTTAAAAAGGGGTATAAAGTTCTTGCCTTTAAAATAGATAGAAAGAGGAGAGTGGAAAATACTGAA
The DNA here is from genome assembly GCA_014706295.1 of Lycocorax pyrrhopterus obiensis. Taxonomy (NCBI): domain Eukaryota; kingdom Metazoa; phylum Chordata; class Aves; order Passeriformes; family Paradisaeidae; genus Lycocorax; species Lycocorax pyrrhopterus. The sequence continues at coordinate 3,487,150 of JACSVZ010000007.1, forward strand.
ATAGCAAGTTTTTTAAAATGAGTATTATGTAGTTTCAATTTATGTATGTCATGTTTGAGTTTCAATTTTGTGTAAGTTCTGCAATCTCATTTTGTTACACAGCAAAGGAAAAATAATCACAAAGGCTATTAAGTATTGTGGAGTAACTTTATTACATGTGGAACATAATCATTAGACGAATTACAGATCAGTCATAGTAAAATGAAATGCTTAAAAGGTATTTATTATTGGAGCTTTTCAGTAAAAACTCTTGTATAGTAAAATTGTGAACTCAAACTCTTTGTATCTCTATAACTATACTAGAGCTAGCTGTGAAATGAAAGCTGTGAAATTTTCATTTGTTGCTATCATGCTATGTCATGAAAGAGCCAAATGGTTTCTAAAACGTAGAGTCACAAACTGATTATAAAATTCCCAGGGGACTCTGATGGGACTATCATAACTTAGCAATGGAATGGTGAGTCACTGCAGGAGAAATTCATGTAATAATCTTTTTCAGTATTTATAGGACCAGGAGGATAAAATGTAGTTTAATTTTATTTGATTAAAAACTAGTAGACAAGAGAGAAAGAGGAAGAAAAAAATGAAGCATCTTTTATTTCAGGCATGAAAGACGGATGAAATACATAAGAAGCTCATTATGAAGCAGGATACTGTAGTGATTAATTTCAAATCTGATCAATGCTCCAAAATGGTCATGTTAATATCATAACCATTCGGTTTGATAACTTAAAGTGATAGGTGTTTTTTTAGGTTCTGGGTGCAAAGGGTGGCTTTTGTGTGGAACAGCTAGATTATGAGAAATTGAATGTGGGTTGAATCCAAGCTGTATCCTCTTGTATCTCGTGCTCTCAGGTTAAAGATCATGTCTACCATTGCTTAAAGGTTTGGTTGGTTTTTGTTGATTCTTTCAGAAAGGGCAGTGGAATTCAGTTATTATGTGCTCATTCACAGTTAGATGCTTGCATGGATTCTTGACTAAAGCTTTTCAATGCTGTCAGAATATTGAGAGTTAGTGACTATGTCATGGTACAATGACTCCTATCCTTTCTCTTCTTTACTTTGCATTGCTAGTATTTTTTTTTTTTTTGGTTTATTTTCGAGATCTTCTGTATGGTTCATTAATATTCAGCATGTATAAAGGGCTTGTCAAGCTTAAAGTTTATAAAATTTAAAATGAGTGAAAGCAGAAGCAGATGTCTGTGAGGAAAGGTGAGACTGTTAAACAAAATACAAGTATTCTTGAATGAGCTGTAAGATCTTCAAAAATTCATCTGGAAAAAAACCCCAATATTACATATTGCTTAAAAAAGAAAAATTGTCTGGAGATTTGGCCAAAAAGGTACCTAATTTATCTTTTCGTATTCTGCTGTTCAAACATGATGAAACAAAGGACTTTGTAGTATAGAAGTGTTGGTGAAAGAAGGATCAAATGTGTTCAATACTTTCTAGAGATGACCAAAGAAGAGTTAGATGTTTAGAAGACAAACAGACATGCAAGAAATAAACAAGTAGTTAAACATATTAGTGGGAAAAGACTATTTCCTGGACCTTCATGTTACTAGTGAGTTTAAGTGGAATAAAATTATTATTCCAAAATATTTTATTTTAAAGATTGAAGTAGCTCTTCTGACACTTCCTAGACCTTCTGTGACTCTTCCTGCCAACACTGTAGGTCTGTTTTAGGAAAGACAATATTGATGTTTTTGAAAATTTTCATTGTAGTTTTCTAGCTATGATAAAGAATAAGAGCATTTGTTTGCTTTTTTAAACGAAACAAAACAACCAAACCTAACCATGAAGACGTGACTCATGCTGATTAAACTTTTTTTTTTTCAAGAGGAATTATGATGTAATTTAGATTGGTTTTGAATGTAATGTGTTGCTGCAGTATAAGTGCAATCCTAAATGACACTTGGGACTGTTGTGACTAAGTTTTTTGAGTGCATTTCTGAGTGGGTTAATTCTATACAAAAAAATAAAAAGGTGGTTTTAATTTTCTGTTGTTCCTCCACATTTCTAAAGGGATTTTTCTAAATGGGTTTCCCTACAGAACTAGAATATAAAAGTTAGAAGTCTCTTTATTGCTTATGTACATTACTTCTGGTAAGGATTAAATAGAAATAACTTGAGTGGAAATCAAAGCATATCAGATATACCTTGGAAATTTAAAAGTAATTTGAGAGAATTTGTATATTTTCTAGAATCATGTTCATTTTTGCAATTTTCTAAGCTAAATGCAGAGTTAGCAATTACATTTTTATATTAATAATTTTCATTGAAGAGAAATAATAAAAAAGTCGCTAATTAGTTTAATATCCCTGTCAATTGCCAGTATTGGATTTTTATGGGCGTAGTAGAAGTAACAGTACAGTGTAAAGAAAGCCCAAACTGGTTGGAACCTTTGTCATAAGAGAGCTTCTCTGAATCTTAGTGGTGTGTGAGAACCTAGAGAGAAAATTCTTGGAATTTTTAGCATGTGCAAGTATATTCAAACTCTAGCTAAATTCTTACGTTCAGTTGTATTAAATAACCACATTTTTTAACTGTTTCAGTCTTGTGTTTATAAATTGGTTTCAATGAGTATACTTTTGTCTTTGTTATGGCAGAAGATGAATCAGAATGCTTAAATAGGTTGTGGGAGCATTTATATAGTATGGATGGTATGTCCTCTGTAACATAGTTTTGTTTTATAGATACTGCTCACAAAAAATTCAGGGTCAGTGGTTTATTTCTTCATATGAGTGATACAAGTTAATATTGGGTGATCACCCAACTAAATTTTTTTTCCTTCATTAACTTTGTAAAATATTGTAGGAAATTTTTGCTTCTAGAGCATAAGCTTAGGAAACATGATAGTGTAGCACAAAGGAATTGTGTTAAATAATGCAGCCTAAAGTTCTTAAGAGATCATAATTTGCCCTTACTTTTAGCCACAGTAGAGTTATATTGTTAGTCTCATAAGTATTATCATAATATTATTATTATTATTATTATGAGATTTCCATGTATAAATCTTTATGTTTTCTAAAATGTGTTTCTGGAAAAATGTTTGGCTCTTCATTGCCTTTGAATTTCTGTTCTTATCCAAAGGAATTTGTGGTTGAATCTTAGTGCTTTCAAGAGTTAAATTGGAAAATTTCACTTAAAATGTGCTTACCCTTGGGGTGTATAATTTGTGAGAATAAGTTTAGGTCATATTAATTTCTATTTGATATGATTGTAGCTGATAAGTAGTCTTCTAAACCTGTTTCACATAAAAAATAATTTGAGAAGTGGGAAAAAACTCCCACGCAGATACTAATATTGAAGTATATGGAGAATTTGTTTTTCTAGTTTAGCTTGAGTTTCCCCAGTCAACAGAGGTCAGTTCAATCAACTGAGAGAAAAGTCTTATGGGAATACCAAGGTGGGAGAGTAAGTCACATTTCTGCTTTGGTTTAGATACATTGTCATAAAGGCAATAAAAATCCTTTTCTTTCTGTGCTCCAGTATGCTTTCGCTAGACTATAGTATTATAGATACTTACTCAGTAATTTGAAAAGAAAATATTTCCTGAGTGGAATTGCAGTCGTACAACCACTGCATTGCTAAGTGATGAGCCAGTTATTTCTGTCAACAAAAATAGTTCCTGACTTTTAATCAGTCAAGTACCAGTGTTTAGGTGAAAGGAAGAAGGGGCATATGGCAGCTTCTAGAAACACTATTGCTCTTTTATAGGTGAAAGAAGACTTAAAACAGCATTAAATTCTACTAATTTTCTCCCCTTAGACTTACATAGCCCAGCCTGTCCTGGTTCAAGGTGGCTGACTGTGTCCCAGTCACCTTCCTTTTCTTTGGAAGACCTCAGGAGCAAAGCCTCCTGGTCAGCCTGTTGGTCATATGGACACTGACTATAGAAACCTCTCTAGAATGAATCTACAGAAACTGCAGAGCTGTCAGGAGAGCAGTGTTCACCTTTCCAGAGTCTTATCTCAGCTGCCTTTCTTCTTCTTCCTTTCTTTCTCGAGCTGGGACCAGTTGGAACCTGCTCACCAGTTCCTTAGACTCCCGTCTTTGCAGGCAAACTGTTTGCTCCAGACATTCTCCTCCTTGATGTGGCTGGGAGTTAGCAGCCTTTCCCATTCACTTTATCTCAATATGAAGTTTGATGTCGCAATCACCCTTCCCAAGTATGAGATGGAAGGCTTTTTTTTTTGTTTTGGTATTGTTTGGTTGGGTGTTTTTATTTGCTTGTTTGTGGGTGTTTGTTTTTTGTTTGGGTTTTTTTTTTTTGTTGGGTTTTTTTTGGTAAAAGATTGTTCTGACATAATTGCAATTCTGCACAAAATACAAAAATATTTCCAAAAAGGCAATGGTATATTTTCCTCTAGTATATGAGGGAGATGATCAAAATAAGTTTTAAATCAACCATCAGTTTATCACTGCTCTAAGGTAAAAGGTGTTTGTGTTTTCACTCAACAGTGCTTCCTCGATATGACGTTTGGAGCCGGAGGCCACACAACAGCTCTTTTAGAGAGAGCCAGTGACATCACCGTGTATGCACTAGACAGGGATCCCACAGCTTACAAAATAGCTCAGCAGCTTTCAGAATCCTACCCGTAAGTTGTCTTCTCCTGTCTTATATATGGTTGAGATAAGGTTGATACTTCAGTATTTTATACATAATGTAACCTATTTTTATCGTTTTTAATAGCTTATTGTAGAATAGCATTCTATGCTGTATGTACCCTGTAAATAGGAGATCCAATTCGATTTGTTTATGAGTATTTGCATGCAGCTTCTTCTTAGGTTTTTGGAGTCAAATGTGTATTTTGTAGTTTTAATTTTAAGCATGCATCAAGTAGCTAATTTTATATTTAAAAATAGATTTTAAAAAGATTCATGTGTTCTGCTTGCCTTGAGATGGTTCTGATTGCAAAGTAGTACAAAAACTTATCTTTGTGGTAAATATTTCACAAAAATGATGGAATAATATGTTTTAAAATAATTAGGTCATTTAAATATGGATTATGAATATTTTAATTTAAAAAACCCCAAAATAATTGTAATTCAGTATTAGGTTTGCTAAGTACTTTGCCACTGGCTTCAGAAACTACTGAACAATTTAATAAGCTACAATTTCTGTGTATTGCTTATGCTTCAATTTTCCTTTTAAATAAGAGTGCTGAATTTGCTAAATGAACAATTGCTAAATGCCAATTTTTACATCTTTTTTAGTTATGCATAGTTCTTGTTCCTTTGTTTAATTCAAGAAAGAACGCAGTCAGAACATCAGTGCATTCATGCAAAAGTGTGCAATATATAGAGTTGAATATGAGCTTTTCAGAAAGTCAGATTTTTAGATCTGACCAAGAAGTGAAAATATGTAGATACAAAATTAAATAATATGAAGTAATCAAAACTTAAGAAATTTATGTAAGGTAGTAAAGAGAGAATACTCACTGGCAGGTTGAAAACATTATTTATTTCAAAAGAGGTTTAACATGAAGAAAAGCAAATATTTCCAGTAAGAAGAAATCTGGAAGAGGCAGATGAAAACACCTGGTTGTTCAGTCATGTTTTCCCACATAAAAAGAAGTTCTAAGGCAGCAGTAATATTTAAGCAATGCAGAAAGTGTTCCTCAACTTTTCTAAGAAAAAGGCTAAACTGTGCATTCCTTTCTTCACGTGTGTTTGACAGAGGCCCAGTGGGAGAAATGCAAGCATGTGTCAAGATAGTGTAGCTCAGTTTCTAATCATCCTACTTTGTAAGACCACTTACATATATTTCTCTAAATTTTCAGCTCTTTTTGGGCTGAAGTGACATGCAATATATACTTACAAATTTGTGGAATTCCTCTCTCCACTGTTATTTCTCCAGAGAATGCTCTTTTTGACGGAATGCTGTGAAGAATATTGTCAAGGAAAGTCCATTTTCTTTTAAACTAAGCCTGCAAACATGTTCTGCCAAATGTCATGGGAGTTGTAAAGTCTTCTGTTCTTTGTGTCATAGAAAAAACCCAGTCTTTTAGAAACATTCACTCAACGTAAGACAACAATGAACAATCCTCTGACTCAATATAAGTCTATCTGTAAAGAATCCTATGCAAACCTGGATGTGAAAAGTTTATTTTCCAGATAGACTAAGAGATTTTACAAGTGCTGAATGCTCTTCTGCCAATGATTGACATAAGTAATTTTCTGCTTGCTTAGGTTTGTGAAAAGATGAACTTTGTATAGCAGTTGATGTAACTTATTATGGTTTAATAGACAAAGGAGGTCTCCTAGTTCTTATTTTTGATGGTGGTGTCTACCTTTACAGATGCAAGTTATCCTTAGAATGAAGTGGATTCTTAAATAACGTAGTGTTGTTGGTGAAGAGTCTTAATCATTGAAAGATGACTGTATGTCACCTGGATATGTATTGTAGGATACACAGCCATATTCTTATTTGCTCTGGTGTTTTCCCTCATTTTCTGTCTTTCCTATTCGAAAGAACAAGTGGGTCCTTTTTCAGAAGGTAAATATGTCTTTTCTCATAACAGTTTATGTTGAAAATTATTGCAAAAGAATGTTCTATATGTGCTAATTATTAATCTGCTTTCCCTGGGAAGTCAGTTGCATAAACCACTGTCAAGTTAAAAGGAGAAGGGAGGCATAAGGACGTAATTTATAGGCAGGTAAAGCTAATGTTTGCTTACAAATCAGTTGAGTATAAGGGATTTACTTTTGAGATATGAAGCTTTTATAAATGGATTTTTTTCAGTATTCATTAAAAGATGGTTGGTCTAACATTATGGGATTGTATTGTCTATTTCCTGCACTATGTTAGAAATAAACCTTGTATCAGTTCAATTCAAATCTGTGTGGGCATCAAAAGCTCAGGGAATTCTTCCAGTTGACATCTGTATCTGGTCAGGTCTATTCTCAGATTAAATAGTTGCATGGCTCGCTAGGGAGCCACAGAAATAGTTGTGCTATCTGAAAAATGGCAATGGCAGCATGCAGTTGCAGTCTAAGAGAAATGTAGGGCTATCCCTTCTGTAAGATGCACAGCCTTAGATGCACCTCTCTGAATAACTGCAACACAGAAGTATAAACTTCCTCCACTTTTTTCTGTTCTAGGCTCTTTTTCACCTGTTCTGTTTAACATGGATGTTTTGGGAGAGGTTATTTGACTTGCTGAAGTGGTTCATTTGCATTGGAGGTGACAGCACAAAGCTGGGGAAGAGGCTGTTGTATAACCATAACCAGTAAAATCTGATTCCCACTGTTTGAAACTGTGAATGCAATGGGCAAACTGAAAGTCACACTTGAACTGAGTTTTCTGTTGCCCTTTGTTTCCTGCTTAAACCAGAATACTGCATGTGTGACTTGGTGATGTTAATATCAACTGCATGATGGATCTTGAGTCTTTCAGTAGTATTTGCAGTAGTCCATCTTACCATAAAAAATTACAATTCTAAATATACAGTGTTAATTGTTACTGCTTATTGTGGTTAGATGACATTAATAATCTTAGTAAAATTATATAGTTCCAACTGTTATTCACTATGTGGCTTTGTTTGTTGATGTAATCTTTTTGGATTTCAGTAAAGTTTTTTATACTGCCTCTCACCGTATTCTTCTGGACAAAATGCCCATTCCACAGCTGGATAAACTCATCATGCAATGGGTGAGCAACTGGCTCACAGGTTGGGCACACGGAGCTATACTGATCAGGGTGACATCAGGCTGGTGAGTGGTCAATAGAGGGGTTCCACAGGGCTCCATCTTTGGTCCTGTGATCTTCAGCATCTTGGTAAAGGGCTTGGGTGCAGGACTTGACAGGATACTAAGTAAGGTTGCAGATGATGCAAAATTGGGAGGAGCTGCTGATTCCCTGGAAGGCAGAGTGGACCTGCAGAGAAACCTGGACAAATTAGAGGGCTGGGCAATCACCAATCATTTGAAGTTTAACAAGGGTAGTGTGAGGGACTAAAACGTGAATGGTGAATGACTCAAAACAATCGGTTTGTGGAGGCAGTGCGTGCTTTGCTGACATGTGCATGGTAACAGCCCAGGTGCAGAGGGCATGAGCACCAGAGGATGACCACGACAAACCCGCCTTTGTTTATTAAGAATCTGAGCCAGATAAGGGAAGAGGGCAATAAGAGGCAGATCCTGCAAGGCCGAATAGTGCTTTTTATCATGGCAATGTCCTCCCTTACACAACTGGCTCAGTTGTAAAACTTCCCCCCAAGGGGAATAGCGAGACATGTAGGCCTGAAGGCTTTAATCCTTTCTGAGGGTGTGTTACTGGCTCAGCTGACCTGAGAGACAACTGTCATATCTTAGAAGGTGTCATAAACCGTCAAAGACCCCTGAAGTGCCCCCAGACTCGTTTCTGGGGCCTTCCACTAGGGGACTGCATGTGATCCACAGTGCTGCAACACACAGTGTAAAATTTCCCCCCCCCGAGGGGAGGTACCTGGGCATTCCCACCTAGCCTGAGCGTATATTAACCCATTGGACTTTGTGTTTTGCGGGCTTTCCCCCACACCCAACAGATCAAGACAGTAACCATCACTTCGACTAATGGACATCAAAATTGCAACAATCAAATCTTGTTGCTGGATCCATGAGTGGTAATATTTTTCAACTGTTATCCTTTCTTTCTCTCTCTTTCTTTCCCTTACACATTTTCTTAAGTGTTATTTTTATGCTCTTATATTACTGTAGGTAATGATAACCAAAACGGCTACATACCTCCTTTTGACTGCAGCCAAATTCTTACAAAATACACTATATGTATATGCATATATATGTATGTATATATATATATACACATATATATATATATGAACACTGGTCATTTAATGTCATTTCACTCTAATCCATCCCAAGGGATCACAGGATCACAGAATCACAGAATTAACTAGTTTTGAAAAGACCTTTGAGATCAAGTCCAACCTGTGACCCAAAATCACCTTGTTAACTCAACCATGACACTGAGTGCCACATCAGTCTTTTTTTAAACACCTCCAGGGACAGTGACTCCACCACCTCCTTGGGCAACCCATTCCAGTGCCCAATCACTCTTTCAGTGAAGAATTTTTTTCCTAATGTCCAGCCTAAACTTCCCTTGGCACAGCTTAAGACTTTGTCCTCTCATTCTGTCAGTGGTTGCCTGGGAGAAAAGACTGACCCCCACCTGGCTACAACCTCCTTTCATGTAGTTGTAGAGAGTGATAAGGCCACCCCTGAGCTTCCTTTCCTCCAGGCTAAACAACCCCAGCTCCCTCAGCCACTTTTCACAGGGCTTGTTGTCCAGACCCTTTACCAGCCTTGTTGCCCTTTTCTAGATACGTTTGAGCATCTCAGCGTCCTTCCGAAGTTGGTGCGCCCAGAACTGGACACAGTACTTGAGGTGCGGCCTCACCAGTGCCAGGTACAGGGGAAGAATGACTTCCCTGGTCCTGCTGGCCACACTATTCCTGATACAGGCTGGGATGCCGTTGGCCTTCTTGGCCACCAGGGCACACTGCTGGCTCATGTTCAGTCTGCTGTTGACCAGTACCCCCAGGTCCCTTTCTGTCTGGGCACTGTCCAGCCACACTGCCCCCAGCTTGTAGCACTGCAGGGGATTGTTGTGGCCAAAGTGCAGGACTTGGTACTTGGACTTGTTAAACCTCATGTTGTTGGACTCGGTCGATCTATCCAATCATTCCAGGTCTCTTTGCAGAGCCCTCCTACCCTCCAAGGGATTGGCACTCATTCCCAGCTTGGTGTCATCTGCAAATTTACTGATGGTGGACTCAATCCACTCATCCAGATCATCAGTAAAGATGTTAAACAGGACTGTCCCCAGCACAGATTCTTGGGGGACACCACTCGTGTCTGGCTGCCAGCTGGATGTGGCACCGTTCACCACCACTCTCTGGGCCTGGCCATCCAGCCAGTTCTGAACCCAGCAAAGAGTGCACCTGCCCAAGCCGTGGGCTGCCAGCTTTTCCAGGAGAATGCCATGGGAGACAGTGTCAAAGGCTTTGCTAAAGTCCAGGTAGACAACATCTACAGCCTCCCCTCACCCCCTAGGCAGGTCATCTGGTCATAAAAGGAGATCAGGCTTGTCAGGCAGGACCTGCCCTTCCTACAGCCTTACTGGCTGGGTCTGATCCCTTGGCTGTCCTGTAGGTGCCGTGTGATGGCACTCAACATGATCTGTGCCATTATCTTGCTGGGCACTGAGGTCAGGCTGACAGGCCTATAGTTTCCCAGATCCTCCTTCTGGCCTTTCCTGTGGATGGGCGTCGCAGTAGCCAACCTCCAGTCATCTGGTACCTCCCCAGTGAGCTAGGACTGATGGTAAATGATGAGAGTGGCTTCACAAGCTCATCTTCCAGCTCCCTCATCACCCTAGGGTGGATCCTCTCTGGTCCCATAGATTTGTGACCATCTATTAAGAATAACCTGAATTACCCTCACCTTCAGGGTCGAGTTGTAACATTATGTTGGTGGATTCTGCACCTGGGACAGGGCAACCCTGGAATTATGTACAGAGTGGGGAACGAGAGGCTGGAGAACAGCACTGCAGAAAGGGACCTAGGGGTCTTGCTCAATGGCAGGTTGAAGACCTGTTGAAGATGGCAAGCTCAAGACCTGTGTATCCCCATGATCAAGAAATCAGGCAAAGGGGGCAGGAGAGCTGCATGGATGAGGAGGAAGTAGTAAAATCTCAGACGAAAGAGAGAAATGTATGGGATGTGGAAAAGGGACAGGCCACATAGGAGGACTATGGGAACATCATTAGGGTATGCATAGATGAGACAAGGAAGGCCAAGGCCCACTTGGAATTGAATCTGGCTAGGGATATCAAGGACAACAAGAAGTTCTTTTACAAATACATCAGCAACAAAAGGAAAATTAAGGAAAAGGTGAACTGCTGAATCAGATGAGTGTAACAAGACACAGAAAAGGCAGAAGTACTGAATGTCTTTTGTGCCATAGTTTTTACTGCTGAGAATGTCCCTCAGGAGTCCCAAACCTCAGAGGTAAGAGAGGAAGGCCAGAGAAAGGAAAACTTCCCCTTGATCATAGAGGGTTGGGTTAGAGACCAGTTAGACAAACTTAACGCCCATAAATCCATGGATCCTGATGGTATGCACCCATGGGTGCTGAGGGAGCTGGCAGATGTTGTTGTTCTGCCACTCTCCGTCATCTTTGAACATGGAGGATGGGAGACATGCCCGATGACTGGAGGAAGGGCAGTGTTACTCCCAGATTCAAAAAGGGCAAAAAGGAGAATTTGGGAAACTACCATCCAGTCAGCCTCACATCCGTCTCTGGAAACGTGATCAGATCATTCTTGAGGCCATCACAAAGCATGCAGAAGAAAAGAAGTTCATCAGGATTAGTAAGTGTGGATTCACCAAGGAGAAATCATGCTTGACCAATCTGCTAGCCTTTTATGATGGCATGACAGGATGGGTCAGTGGGGAGAGAGCAATGATGTTGTCTGCCTCGACTTCAGCAAGGCTTTTGACACTCTCGCATGACATTCTCATAGATAAGCTCAGGAAACAGGGGTTAGAGGAATGTACAGTGAGGCAGATCAAGAATTGGCTGAAGGGCAGAGCTCAGAGGGTTGTGATCAGTGGAGCAGAATCCAGCTGGGGACCTGTACCCAGGGGCGTTCCCCAGGGATCAGTACTGGGCCCGGTCAGCCTGTTTATCAGCGGCCTGGATGAAGGGATAGAATGCACCCTGAGCAAGTTTGCTGACAATACAAAACTGGGGGGAGTGGCTGCTACACCTGAAGGCTGTGCTCCCATTCAGGGGGACCTTGATAGGCTGGAGAGTTGGACAGAGAGAAGCCTAATGAGGTTCAACAAGGGCAAGTGTAGGGTCGTGCACCTGGGGAGGAATTACTCCAAGCACCAGGACGGGTTGGGGGCTGACCTGCTGGAGAGCAGCTCTGCTGAGAAGGACCTGTGGGTTTTGGTGGATGACAGGTGGACCATGAGCCAGCAGTGCATCCCTGCAGTCAGGAGGGCCAATGGTATCCTGGGGTGCATCGGGAAGAGTGCGTCCAGCAGGTCGAGGGAGCTGATCCACCCCCCTCTACTGAGCCCTAGTGAGGCCACATCTGGAGTGTTGTGTTCAATTCTGGTCTCCCCAGTTCAAGGAAGACAAGGAGCTGCTGGAGAGGGTCCAGTGGGTCCATCCATCCGGCCACAAAGATGGTGAGGGGGTCTGGAGCATCTCTTATGAGGAAAGACTGTGGGAGCTGGGCCTTTTAAGTCTAGGGAAGACTGAGAGGTGATCTCATCAATGCATATAAATATGCAGGTGTGAAGAGGGTGGTGCCAGATTTTTCAGTGGTGCCCAGTGACCAGATAAGGAGCAGTGGCCATAAACTAAAACACAAAAAGTTCCAGCTCAACATGAGGAAGAACTTCTTTATGTTAAGGGTGGCAGAGCACTGCAACAGGCTGCCCAGGGAAGTCATGGAGTCTCCCTCTGGAGCCATTCAAAACATGCATGGAGGAGTTCCTGAGACATCTGCTTCAGGTGACCCTGTCTTGGCAGGGCAGTTGGACTGGATGATCTGCAGAGGTCCCTCCAACCCTAACAATTCTGTGATTCTGTGAAATATGCCCAAAGATATTGTGGCAAGAGGAGATAAATATGGCTAAATTAAGGGATTTTTCTGTATTCAGAACTTATAAATGAAATCCTCCATATATTTAACTGAAAGATAGCTGGATTAATAAGTCACTGGAGGAGAAAACTGAGGAAAAATACATTTGATGTTTGTATTTTAAATGTGTCTCTGTTTTTTGATAGCGATTTTGTCAGAACTTAAATCTGAAGAGGGTAGAGTTCCAGCTGCAGTTCTCACATTCGTTTAGTGTCTCTGTTTATTATTTTTATTTTTAAAAATATGTAGTGCTGCTTTAATAAGGAGAAAATGGGTCAGGGTCTGTTAGATATTCAGTGTGTGGGTGGGAATCCTTTGACGTGCTTTCTGGGGAAGCCGCTAACTTGGGAATTGCTGCTGAGAATCCAGGAGAACACGATAAAATTCAGTAGCAATATATATTACAAGTAAACCCTTTCACACCCACTGAAAGAAAGAGGGTAGAGAGGTGGCTGAAATCTGGCAATTAACCAATATCATGAAAAATTTTTAAGTGTGAGAAACTCATGCAAAGCCAGTGCAGAGGAAAAAATACATGCTTTGTAATTCTCTGAGCAGAATAAGAAATTGTGCCCCAGAAGTATGGATAAATAGTATAGAATTCCTCATACAATTTAAATACCATTTTAATATAGTTTTAAAGTGATTTTGAGGTGTGAGGGTGCTTGTGGAATTTGCTTTCGAAGTTATGCAATGTTTGCAGAAAAAATGTGATACATCAGCTGTGCGTTGTATGCTCTGGGGAAAATCGTTTTCCCAGTCCTAGGGAAAACAGAGGGTTTTTTTTCAATTTTGATAAGCTTTTTTTATGTGCTTATGAATTGTAGCTGAATATTGGTGCTTTTTCTTGCTATATATTATTTAACTTTTAACTGTAGTGCATAAGAAATACAATTAATATGCAATCAAGGCATATTCATTATAATGGTGCCTTGACTACACATAAGTATACTTAATTAGTTACCTATAGGGTTATTTCTTTCTAAAGAATTCTCCATGTATGTCAACATCTGGCTGTCTCTCAAATGCAGGCAACAAAGATAAGTGAGTTACCTTAAATATGAAGTGGAAAAATTCAATTGAGAGTAGTAGAAAGACCCTCAAATGCCATTAATATTAAAATACTACTTTTCTGATGTTTATTTTGTTTCCCAAAAGATTTGAGTAGGAAACTCAAATGTATTTCTGTATCAAAACATAAGGAATAAAAATTGTTTCTCTTTTTGTTGAAGTTGCAGCAGTGCAGGTTTCAGAATGACTGGAAAACTTTGCTTGCTTTCATACCTACAGTCTGATCCTTCAATACACTGAGTTGCTGGTTTAAATTTGGTTCAAATTCAAAATTGCCCTGACACAGAAAACACGTGACTGGTCTTTACATTGTTGGATATGTAAAACAAGGTGACTTTACTTTTACATCCAACTTTACAGTGTTGGATGTAAAACAAGGTGACTGGTCTTTACATTGTTGGATATCTTGTCTAGTGCTTTCTTAAAACTTTGTCAACTTTCAAGGCAGAGGCTATGCGTGTCATTTACCTGGACTTTAGTAAAGCCTTTGACACTGTTTCCCACAGAATTCTCCTGGAGAAACTCGCTACTCATGGCTTGCACATGTGTACTCTTGTCTGGGTACAAACTGGCTGGATGGCCAGGCCCAGAGAGTGGTGGTGACTGGAATTAGATTAGCAGGTACCTGGTTACAGGTGGTGTTCCCCAGGGCTCAGTATTCGGGCCTTTTAATATCTTTATGGATGATCTGGACAAAGGGATTGGGGGCACTCTCAGTCAATTTGCAGACAACACCAAGTTGGGTGGGAGTGTTGACCTGCTGGAGGGTAGGAATATTCTACAGAGGGATTTGGACAGAGTGGATTTCTGGGCCAAGGCTAGTTATATGCAGGTCAACAAAATGAATTATTTGGGTCATAACCACTCACTGCAGCGCTACAGGCTGGGGGCAGAGTGGAAAGCTTCCCTGCAGAAAAGGACCTGGGGGTGCTGGTCAACAGCAGCTGAACATGAGCCGGTGTGTGCCCAGATGGCCAAGAAGGCCAATGGCATCCTGGCCCCTATCAGAAATAGTGTGGCCAGCAGGACCGGGGAAGTGATTGCCCCCCTGTACTTGGCACTGATGAAGCTGCACCTCAAGTCAGTTTTGGGCCCTTCACTACAAGAAAGACATTGAGGTGATGAATCATGTCCAGAGAAGGGAATGGAGCTGGGGAAGGATCTAGAGAGAAAGTCCTATGAGGAGTGACTGAGGGAGATGGGGGTGTTCAGCCTGGAGAAAAGGAGACTCAGAGAGGACCTTGCTTTCTACAACTACCTGAAAGGAGGTTGTAGACAGGTGAGGGTCAGTCTCTTTTCCCAGATGATAACCATAGGACAAGAGGAAACAGCCTCAAGTTGCACCAGGAGAGGTTTAGATTGGATATTAGTAAAAATTTTGTCATGGAAGGGGCTGTCAAGCACTGAAATGGGTTGCTCAAGAAAGTGGTGGACTCATCATGCCTGGAGGGATTTAAAGGCTGCATAGATGTTGCACTTAGCGGCATGGTTTAGTGGTGGACTTGGCACTGCTGAGCTAATGGTTGGACTCTATCTTAGAGGTTTTTTCCAACCTAACTGATTTTGTGATTTGAGTATCAGTCTTCTCTTACATAGCATAATTACAGAAATTTCACTACAGCATTATATGGTTTGAAACTGTAATTAAATAATTTGTATGTGCCCTTCTTAATTTTCTTTTCATTGCAGATGCAATGGATTTTGATTCATTGTGTGGGCTGAAAAATCTTTACCTGTAGGCTGTAGTCTAGTAAATTCAAGTTCAGAGAGTGTTTCTACCACTTTGTGTTGAGATGACTGCAGACCATTTCCAATATTAGTTGAGTTTACATTTCATGTACTGGTTACATAATAGACAAGTCCTCATTTGCACTTATAAGAACTTAAAGGGTACAGTTGCCTGTCTCAAACACTGTCAAAGCCACAGAAGGAACTTGCCATAAGAAAAGCCACCACAGCAAGAACTTGAGATAAGAACAGAAGGGAGGAATTTGTGATGGGAAGGCGCATTCCAGGCCTGGTGGAGATGAGATCTGGTTAGCACATCCTGGTTAATGCATCCAGACAAAAATTCCTACTGTGGCAAACTGGGAAAGCAAGCAACTTCTCATTACACATACCATCAGTCAACCAATCACCCCAAGTGATGAGACAGATGGCATCTGTGGCCACCAGTGACCACCGAAGCACCCCCAAACTCATTTCTGTGGGGTTCCATCAGAGGACTGTCCACGATCTACAGTGTTAAAACTACCCCCCAGAGGAGGTGCCTGGGCATTCCCACCTGAACCTGAACACGTATTAACCTGTTGAACTCTTTGTTTCATGGGCTTCCCCCACCGTGACACATCAAGACAGCGACTATCACTTCAACCAACAGACACCTACCTTCCTTGCTTCCTTCCTTCCTTCCTTCCTTCCTTCCTTCCCTCCTTCCTTTCCTTTCTTTTCCTTTCTTTTCCTTTCTTTTCCTTTCCCTCCTTCCTTCCTTCCTTCCTTCCTTCTCTTAAATTACAGCTTTATACTTTTACATGGTTTTGTTACTATAGACAATAATAACCAAAATGGCTACATACCTCCTTTCCATCACAACCAAATTGTTCTAAAATAAACCCTGCATATATATATATATACATATATATGTATAAACACCAGTCATTCAGTGTCATTTCCCTCTCATCCATCCCAGGGAATCTTTTAACAAGAACCTTAATTACCCCATCTCAGTGGTGGGTTGTAACAGCGGTGTTTAAATCTAGAAGTAGTAAAGTGTCTTTCAAGACACTGTGCCGGAATACTGCCTTTATATACACAATAGTGTTAGTTTCAAAGCATGTGGTTAAGCTGACATTCCCAGTAAAGCTTTTCTTTAGCAGTAGATACATTTGGACAATTATTAAATACTAATCAGTTCTTCAAGATTCATTGTATTTACAAGATTCTATTAATCTTTTTGATGGTATAAATATTTTATTTTGACAAAATTATCTGATAGTTATATTATTGAAATTATTTTGAATTTCATGTCATAAAACTGGTGCTTTGTTTTCGTACATAACATCCCATAGGTCAGTGCTAGATTTAATACAATTTACAGTCAAATGAGTCAGGACATCCCTTTTACAAGTTACTGGTTTAGGAAAACAAAGTGATATAATTTTGATCTGAGTGCTTAATCATATTATTTTAGTAGGAAAATCTTAGAAGAGGTATGTTTTACATTAAGTGAAGTTTAGAGTTTTATGGATAACTGATATTTATCAGTTTTGAATTTAGTTTTGGTTTAGGCAGTTTCTCTTACAATATATCCTGGTTCCAGCCAGGATGGTTAACTTTTGCAGTAGCCAGGAGGGGCATGGCCAGGACCTGCATGTTGTTCTGTACCACCCCACATCATGT
Organism: Lycocorax pyrrhopterus obiensis; assembly: GCA_014706295.1. NCBI lineage: Eukaryota > Metazoa > Chordata > Aves > Passeriformes > Paradisaeidae > Lycocorax > Lycocorax pyrrhopterus. The sequence goes on from JACSVZ010000007.1 coordinate 3,504,284, forward strand.
GCAGGGGGTGGGGGGAAAGGGGTCTCCTCCAGTTGTGCTGGGTGTGGGTGGGTGGTCAGGATAACGTCAAGTTCCACGTGGTGAGCACTTGTGTGTGAATTGTTCACCTCTCTTGTACACTCTGTTATTAATATTGTTGCCATTACTGTTCATTTTCTTATTTCATTTGCTGTTTCCAGTAAATTGTTCTTTTCTCAACCTGTGATACTTATCTTTTGTGCCTCCAGTTCTCCTTTCCATCCCACTGCAGCGGAAGGGGGTGGCAGAAGGGGAAGTAAGCAAGCAAGTGGTGCATGGTTTGAAACACTAAACTGGGGGAGTACCATTCCGGAAGTGTGACACAGTATCAAAACCATTCCCATAGGAAGAGACCTTAGGATGTTGTCTAGTCCAGCCTCATGCTTCAGACGTATCAGGCAGTCAGTATGATCCATCTACTCATATATTTGAATCGTCTTAGACATCTTTAGACATTCTTAGACAATGGAAGTACAGGTTAAGCAGCTCAATTCCTTTCTGGCCTGAGAAGCTACACCTTTTAGACTGCAGATGTTGATCAAGAAACAAAGAAACACTCAGCAGAATGCTGGTTTTCTTCCATCAGTTTTTCATCGGTGTTTCTCTAGTAATACTCTAAAATGCTAACTCTTTTTACGGAATGAGAGGACCATCATTTAAGTTGATAGAGAGGGATAAGAAGCTTCTGAAATAATTTCAAACAAATGCAAACCCCTCTATGTATTGGTTAAGGAGATGGAGATGAATGTGGGTGATTTGAATTCCTTTTTAATACAAATGTCCAGATCCTTAATTTATTTTTAAGGACCTGTTAGCTCAACTTCCTGGAATGCAATGTCAAGTGTTACTTTACATATTCATTATATTCTTGTTCTTTTTTTTAATTCATCTATATCAGTGGGGTATAAAAGTGCTCAGAATATCTTTAAAGTTTACTGTTACAGCTTTTAAACAAAGAGTATTTCCGAGAACAGTTCTTTGAAGCTTAATTTGGGTTGTAGATTTTTTTCTAAAAGGAAAAAATGTTTTGAATCCCCATCAAGTAAATAATTATCATGCTGAAGTAATCTTTGAACTTTTTTGAACCGTAAAGGATACATCAGGTTTTTCTTTCAGCAAGTTTCCTTCTCCTTGGTTTTGATGAGAAAGTTTCTTATAGATGTTTAGATGACTTAAGGACTTTTATATTGCTTTTGTAACCATCTTATTATTAAAATACGTGAAAAGATTGTAGAACTTAAATTCTAATTATTAACATTTTGTAATGTATGTTTCAAAAATATTTAGAAATATCTTTTATAAACAGTTAAAGCATTTTTTTTTGCAGCTGAACAATTGAGTTCTGGGTATATTTTCATTACAGTAACAAGCCAGTTTGATTTTTATAAAAATAATTGTTGTTTCATGAGGGAAACTGATACAGTACTGCTTTCATATATTCTAAAATATAGTTTTTCATAATAGCAAAACTCCTTCTGATGAGAAGGAGGAGGGGAAGATAATAATTTCTAATTGGAAGGTTTTTGTACCGGGTAGCTGGTTGTCTACAGATTTTTTTGTCTTAATGAGAAGATAGTATTTTCATATTCCTTAGCAAGTTTGTACCAGGCTGTATATTTAGCTTATTTTTGTTAACATTTGCAATAGGAGGCATTAAGGCACTCTGCACAAATCAAGAGGACATAAACTGTATTAAAATACTCCTTCTTGTATCAAACAATACAGACGAAAATTTATTTCCTCGGTAGATAGATGATAATTTTTGAGGATAGAAGATACCAGCATTTTCCTGTGAAGATGGAAATTATGTAAATGTATAGACAAAAAGATGTTTGTCACTTACTAAGAGAAGGTCAAGACTAGTTGGTATTTAAGATAAGTATATAATTTACTAAGTAGCTAAATTAAACAAAAAAGCTGTTAGTCTCTGATTCATAATCTTATTTATTCTACTTTGATAAAAAAGAAAACAGGTAACTAAATCAAAATATTTGTAAACACATTTTTGTATCAGAATTGAGCTCCACACTTAACTATGAAATATAAAAATGTATAGAGAAATTCAGATTATTTTTCTGAATGAGTCATTGAGCTTCAAATACTATTATTCTTAGATGCATTAGGATTATGCATATAGGTGACATTGACCATAAAAATGAATTACTTTGACTACATAATTTTATTTTTTTCTTGTCATAATAATAAACATAATTTGCATTTTAATTTGATTTTAGTCTTTGTGACTCAGCTGTGCCAAGTATTGTACAGAATATTCAAAGAACTGAAAGTAAAATCAGGCAGTTAATTGCTGCTTTGTATTTGGATGCTGGAAAAATACATCAGCTTAGCTTGATTAAGAAGCAAAGATTTGGATAGAGAGATTTTAGAGAATATCTGTATAAAACCTCAGCGGAGAAAACCTGTAACTTGGAATGGAAGTTCCTGTGGCCTTGTCACCACTGAATGGTGCAAGTGTTTGAGACCAATATTGACTACTAAGTGGTCCGGACACACCCCGATTTATAAGAAATAATACAAATGTCATATCTCAACAGCACAAACTATCTGTAATATTTATACTGTTTATACTGTCAGTCTTACTGTGGTTATGAGAAGTTAGAGGCTGCTGGAATTTAAATATTTAGATATAAATCAGAAAACCAGAACCAAATTCCTTCTGATAATGATATCCAGGTTGGCCGTTCATCTTCAAGATGATCTGTGCCACCTGCCTGGCTGGGAAAGAGGAAGATAAGGATCTCTCCTTTCCTCCAAGCCTTCTCTGGGAAAGCACCTTTTTTTTTTTTTTAAATTCCTGAAAACCAACATCTTTGCCCCTCAAAAAAACTAGGAAGTACTTCTGCAAATCTTGGAGACCAGCTGCTAAAACCCCCAACTTTTCTGCTTCAGGGCAGGTTTAATCCACTGCTGCATTGTCGCTGCCCACCCTTTCTGATGACATGTACTGCATTATCTTGTCTTCTATCAGTTTGAGGTGGTAGTTTATCCTCATCTCCTTCATGACTACTGGCTCTTCCTAATGAAGAGAGTGATTAGCAGCAAAAGACAAGGCAAAAATCTCATTCACCTGGCTGAGTATTAGAATGAGTTTTGGTTCCTTGCAATACAGTCTAGACTAAGCGTGACACACCAGGAGTGAGTGATGTGTGACATCCAGCTCATAAGTGGATTCAACCCATCCTACAGTCTGCCTTTAAGTGAATGTTAGCACCTGATGAGTACGATATTAAGATAGGACTTTCTGGCATTTAGTAATGTTTAAGCCAAAAACTGATAATATATGAAATTTTGCAAGTATGTTTTCATATTCTAAAAATAAATAATTAAAAATAGTCTTCTAGAGATAAATAAAAATTCTGTGTCACGACAGAATTGAATGTGCAGTTTGTTACTTTTCCAACTAGCAGAACCAAAAACGTGTGCACATTTTGAATAATCAGTGCTGTCACTTTGTTAAACTTTCTGCTGCAACAAAGCTCATTTCACTTAGAGTGAACTGACCATCTTGGATACTGCTTCGAGAGTATAAAGGGCAACTTCTTATTTCAAGCTGACAAAAATTTGGGTGTGTAAGGTGAAATTTTCTTATGCAGAAATCTATTGGTCTTAAGGTGAATCTATTGTTTGTGTCAATACCAGCTGATAAGGAAAGGCTGAGTACAAAGGTTAATGCTAGTGTTTTATTCTTTATCATGATAATGAGGGGGAACCCCACAAATAGGTTTACTTTTGCAGTATGCTTAAGGTAGGATTTTTGTGTTGTGGTATATGACTTGTGTAGTGTGAATGATCTGATTTCTGCCTGTTTGGAAAGCATATTATGCCATGAAAAATATTTAGATTTCACAAAATAAAATGCATAATTAAAATACTTTCCTTTTTTGCCTTCAAAATAACCCATTATAAACATTCAAATAGATTAACAATAGTATTAGCTGAAAAGGCTGGTAATAATGAGAAGATATATATGACTGGTCATAAAACCATTTTGAGCTGGTTTTAATATTTGTTGCATAGAACAAAGTAGATGAAACCTCTCAAGTCATTCTTGTGATAGAAAACTTCACAGAATCACAGAATAGGTCAGGTTGGAAGGCATCACAGTAGGTTTTGTCCAACCTCCCTGCTCAAGCAGGGTCATTCCAGAGCACATTGCACAGGATTGTGTCCAGATGGTTCTGGAATATCTCCAGTCAGGGAGACTCCACACCGTCTCTGCACAATCTGTTCCAGTGCGCGGCCACCTGCACAGGAAAGTTCTTCCTTATGTTCTGGTGAAACTTTCTGTGCATCAGTTTCTGCCCATTGCTTCGTGTCCTATTGTTTGACATCACCGAGCAGAGCCTGGCTCCATCCTCTGACACCTCCCTTCGAATACTGACAGACATTGACAGGGTCCCCTCTCAGACCTCTCTTCTGGAGGCTGAACAGCCCCAGCTCCCTCAGTCCATCCTCATAAGAGATGCTCCAGTCCCTTTATCATCTTTGTTACCCTCTACTGGACCCACTCCAGGAGCTCCTCATCTCTCTTTGTCCTGAGGAGCCCAGGGCTGGACACAGATGTGCTTCACTAGGGCTGAGCAGAGGGGCAGGGTCACCAACCTTGACCTGCTGGCAATGCTCTCCCTAATGCACCACGGGATGCCATTGGCCTTCTTGCCCACAGGGCACACTCGTGGACCCTTTGCTGTCCACCAGGACCCCCAGGTCCTTTTCCACAGAGCTGCTTTCCTGCAGGTCAGTCCTTAGCCTGTACTGGTGCACGAGGTCGAGGTCCCTCTGAAGGGATGCACAGCACTCTGGGGTATTGGCCACTTCTCCCGTCTTTGTGTCATCAGCAAACTTGCTGAGGGGCCATCTGCCCCTTTGCCCACGTCATTGATGAGTAAATTAAGCAATACTGGGACTAGTATTTGAACCTTGGGAGCACCACCAGTGACAGGCCTCCAAGTAGACCCTGTGCCACTGATCACAACCCTCTGGGATCTGCTGTTCAGCCATTTCTCAATCCACTGAAATGTCTGCTCGTCCAGTCCACACTCCCCGAGTTTGCCTGTGTCGTGAGTGTTGAAAGCTTTGCTCAAGTCGAAGAAGCAGTATCCACTGCTTATTTCCATCTTGCTGTTCCCAAGTATTTGGACTGTTATGGGTTTGTGGGGAATTTAGCGGAATAGAGCAGCAGACATGGAAGACACTGGTTTTCTTGGTCTCATCTGTTTCTTTGTTTTGCATGGTCACATACTTGATGGACAGGGCACCAAAGCTATGTCTGAAGGAAACCTTGAATTCTGTTTCCTTGGATATTTTGCAAATAAAAAATTGATTGAAAAAGAAATCTCTGTAGGCTTTTGATGTTAATTTGATGTCTTGTTTCATAGCTGTTTAGTTGAGATACTATTTTATTATAAATTCAGATCTATTGTAGCAAGAATTATGAATAAAACAAAATTTTATTGAATTTTAAAAACTTAAAATTCTATGCTCCTTTTGTGCAATGACTTCATGGCTTGAAACAAGAACTGAATCTCGTATAATCAGGGGAATTTCTTGCTTTCAAAGGAATATGTTTCCGTTTTTATTTCTCATAATTAAGAAGATATTAAACATTGAGAAATAGAAGTGTGCAGAACTAAAAATATCTTGTTCTCCCCTCTCTAACTATTGCTACGGAAAGAAATGTCAGTATTTGGGTGCCAATCTGAAAACTTCTCAGTGAGTCAGTGTTGCACATTTTATAGAAATAGATATATATATAATAAAATTATGATACATAAAAATGTTTATTGATTAATTCTGCATTCAGAGATGCAGTTTAAACCCTTTAATTACTGAATCTTGCTTTTGAGTTTTCAGCTCAAAATTGGATCCCCCTGGCAGGTCGGACAGGTTTTTGTCTCTGGAAGGAAGCTCTCTTCTCCTGCTAGACTTTCAGGTGCAAGTCACACATTGATCCATTGCACCAACAGCCTTTGAATCCAGCTTTTTGCCCATACATTTTTTGTGGCTCTAATGCTGCCTACCAAAGTAATAAAGGAGAAAAATCAAAATCTCTATTAAAATGAAATTAAGTATACTGTTTACCTGTTACCTACAGAGCCAGATACTTTATCTTAGAAATAAATGAGGTTGATCCAGGTGTGTTTTACCTTAAATAAATCTGTGTTGTCTGTTCTCATCTTGCTCTTCGAGTGCTGGGCAATAGTTTTCATGAGGACTTCATGTGTAAATTCTGCAATGATGAAGGAAGGTCTGGCAGCCTGTAGTTCTGTGGACAATCCTTCTTGACATTTTTTTGAAGTTATCATGGCACTGACTTTGTCACAGTTGTCAGGGAGTTGCCTTAAAGCTGACAGAGGAGCTTCCTGATAGCATCAGCCAGCTCTCTTGACACATTATGGTATGTGTCATCTGATCCCAAATCTGTGTACGTGTCCAGCTGCTCCGTATGACCATCTCACTTGGTCCTCCTGCACTGTGGTGTTAGCACGTTTCCCTCCTAGTCTGTGAGAGTGGGCACTTGGGGCAGATTTTGCCAGTAAATACTTAGGCAAAGGCTTTAATTGCCTCGGACTTTTTAGTGAAATTTATTACTGGGTCACCCATGCCATTCTCCAGTCTTCCATGTCTTCATGGCATATCCCTTTCCAGTTTTAGCTTCAGACAGATTTAGGTATTCTTAATTCCAGCCCAGTGCAATCCAGCTCAGGATTTCTCTGGTAGCTTGTCCTGCTTCTTCCTCTTGGCCTTCTTTTCTTTGACATGGTCAGTATTTCCCTGTTCAACCAAGGTGGCATCTTGCTGTGGCTGCTGTGGCTTTTTGTTTTCATATGGGTATGGATTCCCTTGCACTTTGCAGAAGTTGTTGATGGGATTTGACCTGTTGTCCTGAGTTCCTTCTCATGTCAGGAAAGCCTCCTGTTTACCCTTTCCCTAAAAAGGCTGAGGTCTCCTGAATCCTGGGATTTCTAGTTTGTTGTCTCCTTCACTACCATCATCGTCATCAGCAATTTTGCCTAAAGACTTAGGTTGCAGAGTGACACTGTGTAGCTTAGATCTAGGATCAGTGTTCAAAAGTAGTTTTAGGTGCCTGTATTACTTCCATGAAAAATAATCTGTTAATGCACCCTTCACTGTTATTCCTCCAAAATCTGTTTGAGGCTGTGTCAGGAGCTGTGACACCTGAGGTCAAATATTTGTGGAATACTTATTTCTTATACCAGAAGCTTTTTAGCAATTCCTTATTTTTGTTGCTATGGATATTGTATAGTTTACTACAAGTATTCCCTCTGGTGCTATATTAAACGGGCCTAGAACTTTCTTACTACATAAACATACAGCCTTAATCCAGTTTTCATGTACTTCTGTATTTGTTGTCTTTTTTTTTTCCTTCTCCTTTGTGGAAGGGATACTGATTCTCAGAAGGTAGTTAAAATCATAGAATCATTTAGGTTGCAAAAGATTTCTAAGATCATTGATTCCAACCGTTAAACCAAACACTGCCAAGTTCACCACTAAACCATGTTTTAAGTGCCACATTGACATGTTGTTTAAATACCTCCAGGCATGGTGACTCAACCACCTCCCTGAGCAGCCTGTTCCAGTGTTTGACAACACTTTTGGTGAATAAAATTTTCTTGTTATCCAATAAAAACCTCCCGTGACATAACTTGAGATAATTTCCTTTCATCCTATCGCTTGCTGCTTAGAAGAAGCAACCAACCCCTGCTTTGCTGCAACCTCCTTTTAGGTAGTTGTAGGGAGCAATAAGGTCTGTGCTCCAGAGCCTTCACCAGCATCACTGTGGAATGCAGATTCTATGTTAATAAATGTATGTAAAAGACAGTTTCGGATTAATTTCATGAAGTGTTCAATTCCATTTTTAAGTTATAAAATGAATATAGTTTCTGATACTCTTAGTACTGAAAAGTTTCAATTGCTTTTGAGAAATAGAAATTGTAATTTATTTGTTTGTCTTTGAAAGATACTGCAGAGGAGAAATGTAACTTGTATAACACATCAATTACTAAAATGATTTCAGGATTAATTTAAGTCAGTTGTGTCACTGACAACTTTGTTTAAACTTATCAGAGAGCACTATACTTAGAAATGAAGCTGGACTTAGCTTCTATTTCTTTAAAAAATATTGGTTGTATTGTGAACATAAATGCTGGCAAATCCTCAGATAATTATGACTGACCTGAAGCTGTTTGATTATGCCCTTTAAAGAAAAAAACCCAACAAAGCAATGAAAAGCAAAACTTGTACTGTAAATAATAAGCAACTTTATGATAAGTTGAAAGTCATTTTTTCAAACAGCAAATGATAAGATTTTTTTATTTGAATCATTCAGTGGATTTTTTTGAAGGTTCCTGTGTAGAAGTAAAGCAGGGAGTCAATGGCATCTTAGAACTTTGTTTCTTTACTACCTGTGATAAGATCTGGAAAAAAAGAGTTGTGGTTCAAGGTTCAGTGCCTCTTGGTAAGCATTGCTGTATTAGCCCCTCTCTAAAGTAGCATGTGGTCTTGGCATGTGCTCCTACCTAAGCTAAGAGGGGATTCGATACTTACATTTGACTTTATTCTAGAATTAAATGTTTTAAAGAGAAAAGGGAAGTATAATTTACTGGTTTAGGTCATACCCTAAGTCAGCAAGGTTCATCTGCAATGCTCAACCCAGTCACAACTTGTTATAGGTTTAACACATATCTAAAGCATTTTAGTCTTTGAATATTTTAATCTTGATTGACAATTTCAATAAAAGTTTGTATGAAAAAGAATGTGCACCCTTTGACTAGAATCAGAATGTTCTCATTGTTTTGGCTTTCTGACGTCTTTCTGCCCCATAATCAACTTTAGGAAGTACTGCAGGTGGTTTGGAGCTTGAGTGAGTTAATAATTAATAAGGATTTACGTGGCCTTTCTGTCACTTTTTATTTCCAGATCACTTGCTAACAAGTCACCTAAGGGCTTAAAATTGACCAGGACAATAAGCAGCAGGAGCTGTGGTGCAGTTGATGCTGATGAACAAAGAAAATGAATTATAGAAGTCAAAATAAGTATTATTGGTTGCACTTAATACTATAAAAAATTGTTTTCTTGTGAGGAATACAAAGAACCAATTCAAATAAAGATTTTTTTTTTGTTGTAATTTTATGTAGAACCTAAACCTTCCTCTTTATATTTAATACCATGATTATTCAATTTATCAAATGTTACTGCATTGCTTTTGCTCAAGAATGTTCACTCAAATGGATGTCAGTATTATGTAATTTTTTCTTTTTGTCTTTGTCTTTTTCTCTTATTCCTAAGTCACTCTGGAGATTGCCATTACAGCAGGAAGGCACTTATCATCCAGTATTTTCAGGACTAGAAGAGCTTGTCCGTTTCTATGACCTATTGAAGGTTTTTGATAAGAGTATAGTTTCTTCTGGTGTTCTCTCTCTTAAACCTTGCTATCCTTTTAAATAAGAGTAAATCTTTAGTAAACTTTTAAGTAATGATAGCTAGTGCCTTTGAAAGAGACAAAACTTCGTTGGATGTATTTTTTTCTTTTTGCCATGCTCCGATCCTGGTTACTTGACTGCATTCACTTATATGTAGGCAAATCTTGGTTTTTTGAACAAAACTTGTGACAAAATTTCCTTTCTCACTCCAAAATTTTCGTCATAGATTTCCTACAGTAATACTTACATAATTTGATTACAAATTTAGATTGTTGCAGTTGGTGGCACAGTTTACTCCCCTGCTTCTTCTCCCCTTCTTTCCTGCTGAAAGTTTAGGCAGTGTAAGTAACTTAAGTCCATCAGCAGCCTTTTATAAGGGTGAGATTTCATGTATGTGATCTTTGATCTGCAGTGCTGGAAGCTCTTTGAATTTCTTTTGCTTTGGAAGCTGCATGTAATGGTAAATATAAATTTTGACCGCCTTAGAGACAAACAGGGCAAAGGAAAATAAACAAAGAGAATATTGTCTTGCACTAAACGTTGGAGAGCCTACAGGTCAAAATGACAACTGTCCCTGTTCCTACACTACACTGAAGTTAATGTGGTTTCTTCCCACTTCTTTCTAGCCTTCTGTGTTACCTTGAGAGTATTGTCCTTTCCCTTCCCTGTGAATGCAGCCATAGTTTGCACATCTAAACCTTTATTTTTGTAGACGAAGGATTATAGGATTACTTAGGCTGGAAAAGACCTCTAAGTCTGACTGTTAACCCAGCACTGCCAGGTCCACCATGTACCTAAATTCAAGTGTTAAGCATTATGTATTCAAGTAAGTTCCTAAACTAAATTCAGATACTCAGCTCCCTACATGCACCATAGTTTTGTCCCTCATCTGGGTGGCTGAATCACTGAACCATTGAACTATTAGTTATACAAGCACAGCCCAAAGTTTACATCTTTTGCAGAATGAAAGAGTATTTTGTTTAATAGCTGCACTACAGAAGGAATTGAAAGACAAGGGAAAGCTTCTTGCTACTTAATGTGTTTATTCAAGTGGGACTTAGAGATCCATTGTAATGCAGATTTTTACAACTTGAATTTTACTACACTATCTTTTGGCTAAAGGTACTATAAATATTTTTAAAATGTCACTTCCACTCAAAATTACTTACTCTGGTTTTGGCCATATGTTTTGAAAAACAAAGGAAAAATTCTGTCTGCCTTGTTTTGCCCTCTCAAATCTAAGTAAAAGGATATTATGAGGTAGAGAATACTATTTTTATACCCTCTGTCACCTTTGTTAACATTTTATTAGACATAAATCATGTAGTTTCAGGCTGCATAGTGGCAATATGGTTCACTGTGTATTCTATTTTTATAACTTTATTTAAAACTGACATGTAACTTGCTGTACCTGAAACCCCAAGTGAGCCAGTTATTGGAGTGTAACAAAGTTTTGACGTCAGAACTGCTATTTATTCCACTGGCAACCATTAGCAATGCATTACCCTTTGGCACTCATGTTTTCAGAAACATGGTTAAATTTTTATGACTGGGTATAGCCAATTAGGATTCTTTCTTAAGATAGAAATAAGGGAAGAGATCTTTTTTATAACTTACTAAATGTAGCTTTCCAGAAACAACAGAATAAAAATATAAATTATTGCACTCAGAGTTCCCAAAACATTCTACTAAGCCACACCTCAGCTTGCCTGCTTGCTGTACACATGTATTTGAGGGACAGGGGTTAAGCTGGGCCGCCTTGTCAAATGCATGAGCCTTTATTAGAATTTAATGTAATTACAGCTGAGTCATCCTCTCAGGTCAGTCTGGGAGCTTCAGTAGGATGTTAGAGGGGCCAATGGCTTAAGGTAGAGAGAACTGGGGAGACACAGGAGGTGTGGAGGTAAATCAGGTGGAGGGGGTGGGCTTGTCAAAAGCAAATGGAGAGCAATTTCAGTAGAGGTTTCTGTTGCTGCCTTTTTCCTTGAAAAGCTAAGCTTAAGCAACACCAGGCCTAAGAGTGCATATTTGTAGGCACTGCATACAGAGTGGGATGGAGCAGCTGCAGGAGAGGGTGCTATAGGATGTGATTCCTGGTTGTTGGTTCGCTGTCTGTGTTCTGGCAATAAGAAATGCCAGTGTCTACAAACAGAACCTACAACAGATATGTTTTCCTTCTGTGTAATTTTCGGTGATCTTCTCCTGAGGGTTTGGTAATATGTACTGTGTATTCGGGCATGGATTTAGAGTTGCATGTCAACAAAAGTTACAAAAAGCTTGTTTGTGCATGTTACTTTACTAGTGTACTGTAGATCTGTTTTGAAGGGAATGCTCTTTTATATAAGGTTATTATTCCATTCCTTCTCTTTTATTAATGATTTTATGTTCTTTCTATCAGCAGTGAAAATATTGCCAGCTTTTGTCATAGGTCGTTTCCTGCAAAAAATGCTTCTCTTTGAGGCTCTGATCTTTATTGTAATAGGGCAACTTTAATATGTTGCATAAAAGGTTGTGGCTGCAATCTAAATTTGGCAGCTACATCCTAATTTTCCCAGTAAATAGAAGCTGCTTGATCTTAAAGTATCAGCTATCTGCATTTATGTGTAATTTAGTTATCATATGATTTCCAGGTGAACAATTGTCTTTTGAGCAGCCATGAGAGGGAAACTTTTTGGATATTCTGTTTCTAGTTCTTGTATTTCTGACGTGTGAAACCTTGGATATCCCTCACTGCTATCTCCTGTAATTTGGGTATTTGTTCTGGGTGCAGCAGAGGCTCTGCTGTCTTTTACCACCCTGTTTTAGTGTCCTTACCGAGTTAATGGAGACAAACCTTTTCTTTTGCAGAGTAGTGACTGAGAAAACTGTTGAAGCATGTTGAGTGGAAAAAAGTAGCTGTGAGGCCTGAGAAAGAAGGCGTTGTCTGAATGGAAAGACTGCCTAGGAGGTGACAGAATTTGGAGACCATTGCAACAAAAAGAAAAGCTGTGCTCGATTCTAGAAGAGAATGAAAACTGCAGGAAGTGTTTCCAGTTTCTTTGGGAAAAACAGGAAGGCAATTAGAGTGGGAGAAAGGATTTAATTGCCTGGTAATTTTGTGAAGGAGACATTACGTCTTCCAGAAAGAGAGTGGCCTTGTTGGTTACTCCTGTGTGCACATTTGTTTTGCGTCTGTCTGAATCTTCACTCAGAAATGTGGAGTCATTGCCATGGCATGACGAAGTTTGTAACATCAAAAAACTCAGTTGTTGTTCTGTACGATCCTTTCAATATTTTCTTTAAACAAATTTTGTGGTGGAGGGACCACTTGTTTATGCTTTTGAGCTTCGTGAGGGAGATCATGAACAGTCTTTGCTTCTTGGCATATGCACCTTTTGAAGCTATCTGTTAGTTAGTTGTTTATGGTGCCTAACTGGGAATGTGAATACAAGACTGACTACTTTGAAAGGTGAAAAACTACTTTAAATCTCAGATTTAAGAATTACACTCTAATGTTAATCTAGCTTTAAAATTACAATTAAATATTTTACCTGCATTTTCCTGAGTGCTTACAGATATTTAGGCAATATTTGGAACAGTAATTTTTGGATATCTGAATAGTGATTGTAGACTTTCTCCTGTTACTACACATGCAAAAATCGAAGAAAAAATTGGTTGCAGAACGTTTTGTAAAAAAGGAAATTAGAGTAATGATTTGTAAAGTTCTGAAGCAACTGTTCAAAATGAATTCTTACTCAGGCTGCCACAACCTGCAAAATCTAGATAGATACAATGTGGATATCCCTAATATGCAAGGTTTTTTTAATCATGAGCTAAGGTTCTCGAATGAAGAAATTTTCGGTGCAGGAACTACCTGTAAGTACAACATGTATTTGTGAAAGGCTTAAACCACCTAAACCAGTAGTTTCGTTTCTCATATATTGTTACAATACAGGAAATAGTTGCACAGTTTCACTGTAGTTTTAATTCCTGGGGTTTTTTCAGCATTCCTTCATTCTTTCCCCCTTCCCTTCCCCCCCCCAAATAGGTACTTTTATCACAAATGCTAGCTTTTTAGATTAATCTCCTGAGAATATTAATCTCCTTCAATACACTATATTAACGTTTATAAGAGAATATCTGTAATTCAGACACCACGTATTCTCACTGTCACAGGAATGAACAAAGTATGTAACAGAAGAGCAATATATGACAGTGATAATACACAAATTAATTTCAGATGGATTGTATTTTCTTAATATTTGCCGTTTCATCAGAAACTAGCTTAAACTAGGCATGCAAGATTCACAAGTGATTATTTAAAGTCCAGTTTGTGAGGTATTGTAGTGGAAAGCTTTTTGGGAAGAACTGAATCATACCTACAAGTCAGTGTTTGAGCCCTCTAACTTCAATTGCTGGTTGGTAAAACTTGGTTTAAGTGTAATGAGCTAAAGAGGTTGATTTTCATTTGTGCAGAATTGTAAAATTTCAGTGATTTCATATCATTTAGGTGAAATTTATTTGTAATGAACATGAATGTATTCAATTTGATCACTGTCTGTATCAATATAGTGGAGAAGAAGCCTGGCTCATAACTATTTGCGTTATACATTGGTAAATGAGAAATAATGGCAAGAAATAAGCATCCGAAGTAAAGACAACATTTCTCACCCCTAGGAAGTAGGAAAAGTTTTCAGTGTGATGTTTTCTGTGGTCAACACCTATTCATTGTTCACAGACCATGGAAAATATTATGTCTCAAGAATACCTATCGGATTGCCTTGATACTTGTAGAAAAGCAGTGGGGAAGAATATGGAAGAGAACAGGAAATGAATGAACATGTGGACAATTGGGAAAATACAGCAATTGAAGGGTAAAAAGTAAGTCTAGAGGACAAGAGCTATGTGTAAGTTCTGATAAAAAATGGAGCATCAGAAAAATTCCAAAAAGACAAGCGGTTTGAATAATTCATGATTGAAGGGAGTAGTATGAGTCAGAGATGAAATGAATGGAAGAGATACAAATATGGAATGTGACAGGCAAAATACAAAGAACAGAAATTAAATATCAGTTGACCATTCAACAGCAGCAGTTAAAATTTATGGGTAAGTCAGGGATAGCCAAAAAAGAGCTTTATATGAGCTTCAGGATACATCTTCAGGATATCTAGTTCAAGGTGGATGTATTGAGTGAAAGACAGATTTTGGTCTTCTGTATAAAGGGGAAAAAAACCACAACTGTGCATGGTTGTGCATTTCAGTCTAGCTTCATCTTCTGCTCTACAAAAGTATATATGGCATGTCTTACAGTTGCCATGGAAAATACGGTGGCTTTGCACCTCTCTGTCCACTTCAGCATGAAATCGATCAGTGAAAATCCTTCTAAGTGTACACTGATCCCTTCAGACTTGACTGGAAATTACCCACTTTTTTTTTTTTTGTAACATCTATGTTCATATGCTCAGTTTTGAGCTAAAATTTTCAATTTCAAAAGAAATATGGGTTCTGTATGTTATACCTGTTTTTAAAAAAAACCCAAATAATAACTCATAAAATAGTTTTGGTTGGAAGGGAACCTTAAAGACTGTCTAGTTCCAACCCCTCCTCCATGGGCAAGGATACTAACTATCTGCATCCTTCTTGTAATACGTATTTGTTTATATGAACTGCAGTTTATTAGAGGAATACTGGCATTCATGATGCTGAAAGATGAAATGTCAAAGATGACTTCTGCAGACTATTCAGAAAGGTTTTTGTATATCCAAAATCTGCATAGTTAATGCAGAATACCGCTTTGCAATAGACTGAAAAGAGCTAGCATGATCTCTACCTTTCAGAAGTCGTATTTAGGATACTGTTGACTACAGGGAGAAGAGCATGAAGGGGACTATTCTGCCTGTATTTCTAGTATAAAGAAATAAAATACTGGTAAAATAGAGAACCCCCTGATGCAGTTACAGGAGTATAAGGAGATAAGACAGAAGAAAGAATGGAATGATATAGGCAAAAATTTGATCAGTCACTTTTCCGAAGACATGAAATCAGATGTTACCAACTTGAAATTTAACTGCAGATTTCCTGATCAAACTTAGCAGTGAAACAACTTCAACCCTGAATGACTTCCAAAAGAAAATTCAAATAAAATAAATCATGGATGTTAGAAACAAGGGGTTTAAGCGCTGTCAATAAATTGTAAAATTAAAACAAAATCTAATATACTTTTGGAATTCCTGAACACTGTTTGCTTTTCCTCTTCCTAGAAACATTCCATAATAACAGGAATTGCATAAATAATATGTCTTGGTGATTTCTTGTGGTTTATGCATAAAGAAATTTTCCAAATGTCTAGTTCAGAGCTTTTTTTCTGCCATTTCAGTCGAGTATTCCTTGACTTGCTGTGGCTTGGCATGCAGAATGGCTGAATACTGATATCTTTTTAATAACTTCTTATAGAGATAACCATCAGATTCCCTCCAGCCTTCTTATTCAGAAAGAAAAAACAAAACAAAGCACAACTTTCAGTGTTTCCATATGAGTCATGTTTTCTGCCCACTTTTTTGTTGGTCTCTGGATCTCTTTCAGCTTATTGACTACTTGTTTTAAAGCACTTGCTGTAAAATTTGGCCCAGTACTTCAGGTGATACCTGATTAGTTCTGTGATGCCTGGAATACTTGACTCTTAATTTTGATTAACAGACTTTTGTTAATTATACTGTGAAAGTGTTTGCATTTTTTCCTAGTGGATGCATCTATAAAGAAGCTATGCCAGACCCCTATTGTGCAGAATGTGATTCTACTCTTTTCTTCATTTCAAACAGACCTCAATGTTCGTCATAGTGATCTGCATATTTCGAGAAGACCCCAATGTGGTTTTGACATGATTTAAGCCTTTGCCTGAATTGTTTGGGTCAGCTCCTTCTTTGTAAGATGCATGATGCAAAACAGCTATAATGAAGTGAACATGCCTTTTATCCTCCCATGTAGTAATACTAGAACTCTCTGATAATCTTTTTGGCAGACAGTGTCTTCCATAAGGTGTTAATCTGTGTATCAGATAATTCACTCATTTTATGGACAAAAGGACTATGACATCAGAACTGCTTTACGTGGAGAAGTCAGCACGAATGCATGAATGTTGAGCAATCAGACTCACACGGGAAGGTTTCTGGGCAATACTTTCTGGATTCTTTTTTAAGACAGAACAATAGCTCTGGGATCACTTGAGGATTACTTTTATAAATCAAATTGAGCTATACACTTTGTAACAAATCTAATAACCATACTGTGAATATAACACAAAAGTCATTGGTATTGCAAGTGGTGTGTGGGGATGAAATTTACTGCACCAAGTTTGTGGCAGTGCTTTGCAGAACAAAACCAAAGGTTTGCTTGTCCTGACATCAACGACTTCTAGTGGATGGTTCTATTGAATTCTGTTTGATTTTATTTGATATTTTGTTATTGGAAACATGGTGTCTTTTAAATTTCTTTTAAAGAAGTTTTTCAAATGGAGTTATACTTACTCCTGTGGTATGCCACCTTAGGGAAGAGTATACTCTAGGTAAGGCATTATCCTGCCGAAATGAAATAGTAAGGTGTTTCTTTAGTATTTCCCATGGGTGATTTGAAATGTTACCAGAGCACATTGTAGGAACACCAGTGGAGCCATCTACAGTATTTTGAAGAATTTAATGAATTACCCATGGTTTTGCATTGGCAAAGAGACATTTATTCAAAATAAAAGGTGATTTTTTTTTTTCACTTGAAGTGCTGGTATTGGTATTTATAATGATTTCAGTGGTTCAGCTTATGAATGGGAACACAAATATATTTGTATAGTAACAAAAATGAGACCTTCTTCCAGTGAGAGTTATTCTACTCAGCAATGAATTTTTTTTCCTGAAAAGTACTGTAGCAAGTGGAGAGCAATGACATTCAATTTACTGGCACTTCCAAAGAAAACCATAATAGAACTGAAAAATCAGCTATTTTGAGAATGTGCAAAAATACTGAGATGTAAACCAGCTTGTGTTGAGAGCTTGATTCTTAAATTTTTCATGGCAGCAGGTAACGATGAGCAATTATTTTATATCCTGCCAAGAATCCAACATCAAAAACTCTTAAGTCATATATTAGTAGCCTGATATGGAAAATGAGCCTGCTTGTAGTAAATATGTAAATGATTCGGGAATAATTGTTTAGCTTTCTATGTGACAAAATACAACTAAGAATGAATCTCCCAGAGGTATGTCAAACTGCTCTTGTTTTGTAATTTGATTAAATAGACAGTTGCTATATCTTAATTTCAAGTTTGTCTTTGTAATTCTGAGAAAAAAATTAAAAACAAGATCAATGATCTGTAGTATTTTTGAAGACTTAAATAATTTTTAAAACCCTTTTCCAACTTCATGAACAATTTGCACTAAAGCTTTTCACCTGCCTGAAGGGCTGCCATAGATCTGGAGTCTTTTGGAGTTTCTGAGACACAACTTAAAAGGCAGGAAATTCCAATTAGATTTTACAGTGAAAAAATTGGCCATAAGGTTTGTAGTACTGGAAGAGGTTTCCTGGAGAGCTTGTGGAGTATCTTTGGAGGTGTTCAAGACTCAACTGGCCGTGGCCTTGAGGAACCCATCTAATTAGGTCTGCTTTGAGCTTTGGACTAGAAGACCTCTGGAGGTCTCTTTTGCAAATTATTATCTAGTTTTGTGATTTCCAGGTAAGAAGATGGCACTTCAAAAAAAAAAATTCTCTATAACAGTCTGAGCATTTGTGGATCAAATGCTAATGTGGATTCTTGCCTAATTCCAGTTTTGGAAAACTTCAGTTTAAATAAATGCTGAAGTAGACTGTAGTTGCTTTCTGAAGGCTGTCAAGATCATGTTGTATATTTTCTAGCACCTGGAAGGGCGTTCATCTTGATGTGAAAATTACCTGTAATTATTTTACTTATAAGATCTTAGCCTTTAATAAAGCTAGTAACATAATAGAAAGTACTTGTCTAATTGAGGAATTAGCTACTGTACAAAACAGATGGAAAACTGCTCATAAACATAGAGAAATACAGCCTACGAAGTGCCAAGCCAT
The DNA here is from genome assembly GCA_014706295.1 of Lycocorax pyrrhopterus obiensis. Classification (NCBI taxonomy): domain Eukaryota; kingdom Metazoa; phylum Chordata; class Aves; order Passeriformes; family Paradisaeidae; genus Lycocorax; species Lycocorax pyrrhopterus. The sequence goes on from JACSVZ010000007.1 coordinate 3,522,832, forward strand.
GGAGCAGAAGGTTGAAATATTCTTCTTAGATATGCCTGTTCTGCTTTATTCTAGTTGGATAGAATTATACTCAAAAATACCACTAGGGTAAGTTGGGTTTTGTTCGGGGGTTTCTTTTCAGAGTATTGCAGAACTCTCCTTTTATATCACATTAAGTTAATGCCTTTAGACTATTTTATTGCTCCCTATGGAAAAGCAGACACCTTCAATAACTTTTCCTTCAATAACGATCAAAAGTTGTTGATCTTGGGATCGTAATCATCCTTTTGTGGCAGCAAATGGGTTTGGAATTTCCTTTCTCGTCTTCTGAATTGAGAAATAAAAAGAAGCTAAAACCAATTTTGTGTGAGAGCAGTGTATTTTTTTGAGTTTTCTATCAGAAAATAGCAGTTTCCAGTCAATATCAATGTTATGTTTGGTTAAAAATTCCCCAGAAACCGCTTTGGGAAAAATTAAGAGAAAGAAGCCTTTTCAGTGCCAATATTGTATTTATGCATTCAGTTTAAGGTTTTCTAAAAATAAAAGGAATCGTTTATACCTAAGGGGTAAGTTATTCTTAGGTTGGAGTATGTTTATACACATGTAAAATGTGTAATGTGTATATGTCTTGATAAGTTTACATAAACATTTTCAGGGTGAACTTTTCAATGGAGAATTACAATAGCTGTTCAAATATAAACATGCTGTAAGAGACTTCTACGTCACTGAATCCAATTGCATGGTATTACAAGCCACTGCATAATTTAATCTCCTTCACTGTGCTCTATCTTAAAAGTAATTAGGAGTCCTATATGCAGTGCTCCAGCTATTCCAGAGTCTAATTTTTCATTGTATGAAACTTTTTTAAAATTTCCAGTTAAAGCAGTTACCTCATTTAATTTTAATTGAAGAAAATTAACTAATAGTTTATTAATATCTATTAGCTCTTTTCTCTCCTTGGCATTTAAAATACTCACTGTAGAATATTGACATCTATTCTTGCCCTTCTTTTTTGTATGCAAAACAAGTCTGGGTTTTTTTATCCTCTCATCTCATAATCTGTCACATCTACTCATCCTGTTTTAGCTCCTCTGTGCCAGTTCCACTTTGAGTTGTTCTCTTTTAGATAAGGCTCCCATAATGACATACCACACTCTGGATGAAGACTTGCCATTAATACTTTTCTATTCCAGTTAAGACTTCTGACTTGTATATAGGAGGTTTTTGTTTCCCTTTTCACAGCTGTGTTCCCGCTACTGTTTACTGATCAAATGGTCAAATAAAGCTTCCTAGTCCTTTTCTTCATGATGATGAGCATCCAGCTCATGCAAGGGGTTTTCTTCAGGCTCTTCAATACATATTTTCACATGTGGTGCTTTGAACTCATCACATTTCTCTTTGGTAATATTTTAGGAACTTTGGCATCCTTTACTGGGGTACATGCAACAAATTTAGCTTGACTGACATTGCCCCTTCTAGGTTAGAAACTGGCTGCAAATATTTTTTTTTGATTATGGGTTTGTAAGGATCATGTCTCATACTTTAAATGGAATTATGCAACAGCTTCTGTTCTCATAGTCTGCCACGTTTGTATACTTCCATATTAGTTCTTCTATATGGTATCTTTTTGATTATGTACCTGTTTAGTTACCTTTCATATTTGGTAGAGCTGACTCACAGCTTTTTTTTTTTACCTTAGGATGTTGTCTTGTTTCGCAAATGGGGTGCTTTTTAGTTCTTTTTTTTTTTTTAATGTATCTCAATTGAATATATTTTCCCAGTAGAGAGAAGCAGAGCAGTAATTTAAAATTGTATGTGTACTTTCAGGAGCAAACATTATTCAATTAAAAGTTCTCTTACTTCTCCAAATACTTACAACTTCAGACTTTATGTTGTAATCTGCAGTGACAAGTAATTAGACTGCATGTAGTCTCTGTGCATAAAAAATACATTGTTGAGACTAGGGTATTTCATTAAAAACAATAATTATTATTTCTGATATTTACTTAAAAGATAATTTTCACAATTTCTTGATGTTCATTTTGTAGGAGGGAAGTTCATTTGAATGAAGCATTTCATGACTTGTAGGAAGTAAAAATGTGCAGGAAAACTGAATGTCAGGAAAGATTGTCACTGGTGAAATGCGTTTGAATTTCTCAGCTTTTATTACAAGGTACTTAATAAATGAGGTAACAGAATTAGAATTTAATATAGAATTGTCTGTATGATTCTACATGGATGCTAACTGGCGGTGTCTAAAGAGCAGCAAGATGTTCATGTTTCCTGAACAAACTAGTTTTATTTTTATGATTGCTTTCTGAAACTGAAATTTTTAAACTAGGAAAAAGGTCAAGATCACTGGGAAAGTGAATTGCTACCAACTTGTGTTTTAAGACAGCATTTTAAATCAAAAGCATTCTTAGAGTTTTTAATATTGTATTCTTTTGTATAACTTCAGTAGTTTTTAAAAATTTAATGCTTACTAGTGTAACTAAGATTATCTTAGGGAATATACCTAACTTTGCATATGCAGTGTTTGGAAATAATGACTTTCTTGAGGTTTTGATCTGATGAACTAGTAAATTACTCCCTTTTAAGTATGCATATAAATGTTATAATCTTTAGTGTGATTAAGCACATTACTGTCTTCCCAAGATTGGATTGCAGTGTTATGAAAAACAAATATATATTGAATTTTGATTTTAAGCATTTCATAATTTGGAACACATTTTCAGAGTTCGTAAATGCAGAAGTAACAAGTACAATATAACAAGGTAAAGTTGTGTAGAGAGTGAGTAGTAGAAGCAAAGAAGTCTTCTGGTGTAGATTTTCTGCCTGGTTATAGGGGTCACCCTGATCTCGTTTCAAAGCTATGAGCTCACCAGTGCAGTACCACAACGATACGTGGGTAGAGCGTGCAACTTATTTATTCATAAATTATCAAAGAAACCCAGTAAATTGGTGGCATGATTGCTGTTGGGTTTTGGTTAGGCTATGTTACCTAATACAGGAAAAATGAAGACTTATTCTGGAGAACTGCAGAACCTTACAAGGCAGCAGGTGTAAAGACAAGTTAAGTGTTAAGTGGTGTGGCAAAACACATTAGGTTTACTTATGTAGACTATGAGCTGGCCAGTGACTAGTGAAATACTGGGCTTGTATTTGAAAACTTAATGAGCTGTGTTCACTGATGGTTAGAGGAGCATGCTAGAAACTACTGGGAAAGAAGTAGAGAACAGAATAGTGAGTATTAGCCTGTCTTTTAAACCCATTACATGATTGAATTTTTAATTCTATGCAGAGTTCGTGTTCCCTTGTCTTAAAAAGGATAAGACCTGGTATGAGCAAAGGTACAGAAGAGCAAAGGCTTCTGTAACTTCTAGCTGCGTGATGCCCCTGTTTCACTTCTGTCCTTATTCGCATTCCTCTTGTGTTCTGATTTTCTTATTTCTTCTTCCCACAGTCAGGAGCATATAGCTGGGAGATGTGATGCTGTCCAAGTGATTGACAGAGAGTTTAATGCTTGAGGTGCAAGTCAATTAAAAATGTAGACATGTTCTTCTATGGCATAGCTTAGAAAAGAATGACAGGAAGGAAGAAAAAGTTACGTGTTTCGTTTGTAATAAATTGTTGATGCTAGATGTATTTATCCTCAGTGTTCTAAGGTTTAACTACTGTTTCAAACAAGGAAATGGTTTGTCAAAGAAAGAATAGTTAATTACTGATTTAAGTCAGATAGAAACATATTCAGAAACCAAAGTGTTGCAGTGGGGGAAAGCAATTACTAGAGAAATACACTTTTTTTTCTGTTCATTTAACAAGTGAGGCAAAGGAGAGGCAAATTCTTGTCTTTTTAAACTGTAATATTTTATATAGGGTATTTTGGTCATTGTACATACCTGATCACAATTACTCAGTAATTGATCAGTAGAGCTGTTTGAATGAGAAATCTGTTTTTGTGCCTTGTCTCCAGTGTGCAACGCTCAATACAGTTTCAGATTCCTCTGGACTGGGTGTTAACACTGGGAAAAAGTGATCTGCCCCTTTACTGCATGTTAAAAAAAAGCCTGTCGAAATGATTGTTGCTACAGATTTTAGTATTATATTCATGGACTGAAATGTGTTCATATACAGCTACTGTGTTCCTGATGTCAGTTTGTACTTTTCAACTTGCTGGTGTATATCCAGAATTTCTTTCTGTATTCTACTGGTTTTTGACAACTGATTTAAACAGAATTTTTCTTCTCTCTATGGCCAGTAGCAACATTTTTTTGGAGTTCAATAAAGTACCATTGTGTCTTTAATGAAAGTGCGAATTTATATGTGAGTTGTTGTGGACTGGAGAGGCAATTTTTATCAAGAAATCTTAGGATGCTAATAGAAAAAGAATAAGGATATAATTATTAAGATTTATCAACTCTAAGAAAACTTGCTTTGCTGTGTTTTCTTACAGTGAAAAATGTTTTTAGAACTTGAATGATGAGTTGGACATTCACCCTTAAAAAGTGGTTGTGCAAACTGTCATCAGAAATGTCCAACAAGAGTCCTACAAAATTTGCAGTAATTGTTAAAGTGATAGTAATGTTTATTAGGAGAGGTGAGATATCAGGCAGATTCAGCTGGTATGTGATACATACATACTGGTTGTGATAGGGCAGTTAAAATTGGTGGTAATAAAGCTGAGGGCCACAATGGATGTTTGGTAGTCCTGAGGTAATGAGATACGTATTCAGCTGTTCTTGCTTATGTCCACTGATCCTCGTAAGACTAGGCTGTCCTATCTATTGCTGTGAAGGCTACACTAAGGTATACCTCCAAATGAAATCCCCAGATGGGGCAGTGCAAAGTCAGAGAAACATTTATGACTTTTCTGAGGGTGGTATCTTACCCTCTGAACTGTTATGTCTTATGAGTGACAAGCAAATCATTCTGGCAGCTTGGTTTTCTTTGCACATCTGAATGATGACAGCATTTTACATATTCTACATGTATTGTGTAATAAAGGTGTCATGCATAACAATGTTATGTATTTTGTAGCAAAGGCTTTAATGGCTGGATGCAATTGCATAAAATTGGCTCTTGTTATGCAGCAAAACTTTGTGTTACTTAGGAAACTTAAAAATACATTTTTTCAAATTTTGGTGAGACATGTACTATTGAAATTTGCCTCGATCACTAGTCTTATTCTGTTAGTCTTCTGTGTTCCCATAAAAGGAAAAGAATTGCCTCCTTAATGTGTAATTTAGCAGGAAACATTATTCAATAGGACCTTAAATTTTCATATTTATTTTAATGGAATTGAGTATACCTGCTATGGAAGATGTCTAATATGGCGAGATTTTGGATGTACTCAGTGGAAACTATCTTTGATATTTGTGCTTTTGGTTTAAAAATTGTATTTTTCCCTTTAGTTGAAACAGTGTGTTCTCCAGTAGTTTTTGCTGAAATTGTGTTAGTGGACAGAATAGTGGAGTGTATACTTCATATAGAAATACAAATGAACATTTAAATACTGAGCAATCTGTTTTGAGCCATCCTGATATTTCTTGCAGGTATGCTTGAGAGGTTGTTAGAAACAGTTTGGGGGGCGTGGTGTCAATGACAGAGGAGGAGTAAAGGATTGCATCATTTTACAGAATGTGGCAGAATAAGGAGAAGAGGAAGTTTTCCTGGAAGCTAGAGGAGAACAACTGAAGCATGAAATAATTCGTTTCATGAGGGTTTGTATAAGAGAGAAAGGCAGTTGACAAGAGGAGGCAGAGAAAGACACTCTTGGGAAAGCAGTTCTGACAATGTAGGGTGTTCAGTGTTCTACAGGTCAATGCAAAAAGGGGTTTGTTGGTTTTTTTTTTGGTGTGATGTCTTCAGGTTATATGGAGAGAAGTAGTTGACTCTTCAAATGTATGCATACCTTTTAAATGTTCTCTGCTCTAAAGTGCGAATACATGGTAAATAAAAGTTTACCAATTTAAAAATACTTAAAATGACATTTCAGTGATCTTCACGTAGAGTACAGTTATTATTGTAGCCCTCAAATTTGAAAATCTTAACTTGGTTCTATGGAAATTGCTTTTTACATATGCTTCTTCATGTTTTCAGGTCTTTGTTAATCAGTGGCTGAGATTTGAGTTTGTAATTTTGTTGCACAAAACCCAGCCTAGACTGAGTTGTAAGTTCTCAAGTAGATACTGGGCTTTTCATAGATCTGTAATTAATTTTTTTATAAAACTAGAAATGTAGTGACAAAGTTTTTTTATAAGGTGATGGATGTCACAATTTGTGGTTTTACTTTTTTTCTTTGTGTCATGGGTTGACCCTGGCCGGATGCCAGGCGCCCACAAAAGCCACTCACTCTCTCCTCTCTGCAGCGGAACAGAGGATAGAAAATTTAACAAAGGTTCATGGATTGAGATAAGGACCGGGAGAAATCACTCATCAAATACCATCAAGGGCAAAACAGGCTCATCTTAGAGATATAAAGTGAATTTATTACTAACAAAATAAGAGCAGGATAATGAGAAATAAAATAAGCCCTTTAAAACACCTTCTCTCCACCCCTCCCTCCTTCCCAACTCTACCTCCTACCCCAGCAGTGCAGGGAGACAGGGAACGGGGGTTTTGGTCAGCTGTGGCTTCTCCCGCTGCTCAGGGAGAGGAGTCCTTCCCCTGCTGCACCGTGGGGTCTCTCCCAGGGGAGACAGTTCTCCGTGAACTTCTCCGATGTGAGTCCATCTCACAAACAACAGCTCCCTGCAAACTGCTGCAATGAGAGTCCATCCCGCGAGCAGCAGTCCTCCCAAAACTGCTGTGGCCTGGGCCACTCTTCCACGGGGTGCAGTCCTCCAAGGACAGGCTGCTCCAGCCCAGAAGCAGGGCCCTCTCTCTCCACCGTGTCTCCCACTGGATCACAGCCTCCTCCAGGCATCCACCCGCTCCGGCGTGGGCACCTCCCCCACGGGCTGCAGGTGGATCTCTGCATCCCCCGTGGATCCCCATGGGCTGCAGGGGCACAGCTGCTTCACCGTGGTCATCACCACGGCCTGCAGAGGAATCTCAGCTCTGGTACCTGGAGCACCTCCTGCCCCTCCTTCTCCGCTAGACCTTGGTGTCTCCATGTAGTTTCCCTCTCAGGTTCTCACCTCCTCCTCTTCTCTGTCTGGAATTAAAACTGTGCCCCCACCTTTATTTTGATTTCTTCTTAAATCTGTTATCACAGAGGCATTACCATCATCCCTAATTGTCCCAGCCTTGGCCAGTGGCATATCTGTCTTTGGAGCGACCAGGGATTGGCTCTGCCAGACAGGTGGAAGCTTCCAGCAGCTTCTCACAGAAGCCACCTGTGTGGGCCTCCTCTGCTGCCAAAACCCAAGCCATGCAAAACCAATACACTTGGTAAGCATGAAAACCATGCCAAATTTCCATTTGATAAAGGTGATTTAAAAATTTTTACAGAATATTCAGATACATTTTTCGAGAGGGATGTTACACTGAGGCAGAGTAACACAATAATTTCCAGATAGGTTGCTGAAAGTTCCAGGGATTTATGGCTGGAATACTTCATAGTTTGCTTCTAGGTGTGCCTGAAGCAGTGCAGCCATGAGTGAAAATTGCAGCTATCTGACAGCTGTGAGTGACCTCAGTGAGGTGAGTCAGTGTCAAACCAGGTCTGTACCAGTATCCTCATTACAGCTGGTGCTACTTGGCACCCTGATGGCAGTCCCAGTGGATTTACTGAATCAAAGCACCAGGTTGGTCTCCTTGTTTGATGTGCAGTGCCAAGCGTTAGCTGAAAAACTTTGTGTTCTGTTTTGAAGAAACCATTTATTCTGGTTGAGTAAAATGTAGTTTCCATGCTGACAAGGGATCATCATGTGTTTATACATAGAATTTTTAAGTGGAGCAATAGTGAAACATCAAGAGCAAGTATTATTATACATAAAAATGCTGAAGCACCATCAAAGTATCATTGTACCTCTCTGTGAAATTACTTGAATGATTGATGTCATATCAATGTCTGTGACAATGGAGAGAAATTAGATGAGAGAAAAGATTCTATTTATTTTGTAGAAACTGTGTTAATGCTTTACTTTTTTTCCTGTTTGGATCCCTCTCAACTGAGTAAAATAAAAAATAAATGTTTTTATAAAGCATTGCAAAATACCAGAGATTAAATGAAACCTGCAGAGCCTGAAATATTTTAGGAGACATTGAACTCTTTCTCATTCTACTCTTTCATATAGTGAAGAAGTGCGGATCAAGTCCTGTCTAGCAGAATTACTATGCTGTGTGTCATAGTATAATAAAATATTGTGTTATGACCTGAACAAAGGACCTGAACCCAAGGTTCTGTATTCTTTTCCAACTGTGTTATTTCCCAAGAATTCTGCAAGCTTTTGAAGTTGTTGCACAAGAAAATCTATTAAGGCCCCACAACCTTAGTTGCTGTAAGTAACTTTTTATTCTTTTTAAAATAGGTTAGATTGTCCATATTCCCAGTACTCTTTTAAAATCTTATATACGTTTTTCTTGTAGAATGTCAAGATTACTAAAGAGGGAGTGAACATGTTGAATATTTTGAGAAGTTAGAGATTGCTTGTCTGTAGCAGTTGGGAATTTATCAAAAAATTACCATGCTACTACCCCATATACACCCCCACACAGCTAATATGACAGGTATTTTCTGCTTTTTTACATCCTCAGACCATAGTCTCTGAAATTGTCTTAGTTTTCTACATCTTCAAGTCATTAAATATTAAACCCTGCAAATCTTGTTTCTCCATTTATAAGAGAGGAGCTAAAAGCTCTTCACAGTTTTTTTATGTTTCTAAAATATTCTGAATGTATAAAATGCTGTTCAAGTGCTAAGTTTAAATATTTTCTCTTAAGCAAGGCGATTTGGTTTAGTTAGATTTTAACCTGCTAAGATTGCCTAAAATGATTACAATGCTCTCTATGTGACCCTTTGTAGTCTTAACAGCTTTCAAAGGTATCACCAAGACCTGATGAAAATCCCCATTCAGTCTTGCTATGTAATGTTTTGATATGCTCTCTCATCTCAGGCTTCTTAGAACTATAAGCTTGGCTGTTTTTCTTGGTATTTGTGGATGTTCCCTGGTTTACCTTTCCTGCTTTTTCCACTAAGCACTGTTTTTGCAATATATTAAGACAGAAAGGGTAATAGATTTTTGCACTAGGTAAGTATGATCGTAGAACATAAATCCTCTATTGACCAAAGAAAACATTGGAAGACTGAAAAAGGAAGTGGAAAGAATTCTGCATATCTGGATGGAGCAGAAGGCATGTGACTGTAGGAAATAAAATTTTTTAACATAGTTTATTATTTAACAGTTCATTATTTATTATTTATCTGAGACTTTTCTGGAAAGTGGATTTGAAGATCATGTAAATAAAAACCTGAAGTCAAAAGGAAGTTGAGGGCAAATTAAGAATATTTTGATAAAACCTGTGTGTAACAGGCAGTTTTTATTTGAGTATAGGCATAAAGAATGGTAGACTAGGGAAGAGTTTCATTATCTTCTAATAAATGTTCTGAATTCTTGGTAAAATATTTTATTTTAAATAAATGTGTCATGCTTATAATCTAATAGATTAGTCCTTGTCATCATTATCATCATTGTTACTGTCCTATCAAAAAAAGGGTTGATATTTATATTTCCTTTCCTAAGGTAATAAATCTTTCATTGCTGTGTACTTGGTTTTATTAATTGAAGTGTATGAGATGGCCAAGATACTTAAGATTGTGTCTTTTGTTCCACAGAGAAACAGGGATTCAGAGAACTGGCCTGAACATTGTAATATAGTCATTATAACCTCATAAAAACATCTGGTTTTAGTGAGGATTTATATTCAACAAGATGCCTATATCCACTATTGATACACACAAGGTGGTGCGTAACAAACACGTTATATACAGAAGCTATCATTTCACACAGCTGAAAGACTGACATCAAATGTCAACCTAATCATTTTTCAATCTTTTTTTATTTGCAAACTACAGAATGTTTTCCAGCTGAAGCATCTCTCTACCAAAGAGTAAATTTCTACTTACTTAAAATGTACTTCTTTTTTTAATTAACCTTTTCTAATCACAAAAGTTTTGCAGATCACAGATCAAAAGCTGTCCCAAACATCTTAGCCATCCACATGTTTATGACTTGTTTAAAGAAATGTAATAAAATTTCTAGCAATAAATAAATATTGTTCAGAATAATTTTTCAGATTGGTTGGTAGAGCACTACTTCAGAGCCGCTGACATGGATTACTGTCTACTGGGGAACTGGGCAATGGCAATTTATAATTTTATCCAGGTCTCATTTATTTTTGTCTCTCACATATGGAATTTTAAAGTTCATTCATTTGCATGAGTCATGAAGTTAGAAACACTTCCCAGTTGGAAAAAGTGGTACATATTTTCAAGAAAATTCGTCTCATTATATTGAGGAGGAAATACAATCTCAAAACTATATAACTATATAGCTTAAATTGGTTTAAGTATCTTAAGTGGGTCATTGTGCTTTTCAGGAACTGTCAGTTCTTATTATGCTGAATAGTTGTGTTCAGTTATGGTCTGGACAGAAATCAATTCAAAATAGTGTGTGCAATCATAATATCCCTCATGGAAATTGTTCATTCACAGTGTTTCCCAGGTTTTGTGCTGTGTTTAATAGGTGGATTTGTTCTGCTGTAATGAGGAGAACATCGTGTAGCTGAATGTTCTTCCATGTGGTTGGATTCATAAATGTCTTCCTTTTAACAGAGCTTTTTCTCTCCACATGGAGGCAGTGGCTTCCTCGTAAGGGCAGAAATATGTTCTGTTTTGCAGGTGCTGCTTAAAAATGTTGATTAATCTTTTTAAGTCTGTGAAATTCCTTGAGATTTTGAGAGACAGATAAAATAAATTGTGTAATTGTAAGTCACCTTATATATAGGCAAAACCCAAAAGTTTGGGATTAGATACCCAAGAAAGCATTGGAATCCTCAGAGATCATAGAATCATAGGGTAGCCTGAGTTGGAACAGACCCATCAGGATCATTGGGTCCAACTCCTGGCCCTAGGTAGAATACCCCAAGAATTCCATCCTGTGCCTGAGAGCATTGTCCAAACACTTCTTGAGATCTGTCAGGCTTGGTGCTGGGACCACTTCCCTAGGGAGCGTGTTCCAGTGCCCAACCACCCTCAGTGGAGTTGGAGACTGGAACCTGTGGAGAAGATGTGTTATCTTCTCCCTTACCATTCCTCTTTTCCTTGCCAGTATGGGAATATTAAGAAACCACCACTTTAAATCTAAGAAAGAACAGTCAGTACAAAAGTGCATGTAAAACTACTCTCTCCAGTAGTTTTTTTATTTCTAGCAAATCCAAATTACACTAAATGTTTTACCTGCTTATGATTCAGTGCACCTCATTCTCCCAGTTATTTTTAAAATGACAAATACCACTAAAAAGGTGTTTGGTCCCATGTCAGGAACTTGGAATTCTTTTCCTGGTGGGTAAATATTAACCACAAGGCTGTGCACTCTTGTTCCATTTTGTCTGCTTCACTAGGTCCAAGATCTATTCTTTCTTTTCTGCACCTTGGTCTCGCTTGATGAAGGGCCATGCTAAGCAGGGCAGGTACCTTAGTAGTCAGGACATTCCTGCTGAAGGTGTCCTTTTGAGTTCCTACATACTGAAAAAATTTTTTTTAGTCAAGTTTCCGTTTCTTTAAGATCAAGCAGGAAGGGAGTAAAGAGTTAAAGAAGTTGAAGTAGCCACTGAGGGGTGGTTAGGACCAGTTTTCAATGTTGACATATGAAAATATATAAACTATTACTTTGGGAATAGCCCTATTGCTTCTGAGACAAGTTGAGTGCTATTATCTAATTCCTGCTATGCAAGGGGGAGAGATGGCATTGTTATAATTAAACTTGAGGCTATTTATTTGTTGCTTTCTTACAGGAAACAGATTCAACCTCTTCTAGGACAGTTTAGCCAGTCAGAGGCTTTGTTAACCTCATCTGGGGTTGAGCCAGGGACTCTGGATGGTGTTCTCCTGGATGCTGGCTGTTCTTCTATGCAGTTTGATACACCTGAAAGAGGTTTTTCCCTGCACAAGGATGGACCTTTGGACATGAGGATGGATAGTGACAGGTACATTATAATAGAATATTTCTTCTTGAACGTCAAAAACTGTCTGCTCAGCAACCCCTGTGCATTTCCTTTCCTCTTAAAATGAAGAACTCTTATCATCAAAGCACATCTAATTTTGCGTGAGTATCCTGTCTTTCTTTTACCAAAAAGCTTTTTTCTATCTCAATGCTCAGCCCTGGTTATTGTCTTTGCCTTCTTTGAAATAAGAGGAAAGTTCCAGGGATAAGTAGTTAAACCAGTAATGTTTTATTAACTGTACCTTTGAATTGTAACATTTTTGGAGTGTATGGTATATGGTCACAGGAACATCTCCCTTTCAGAGGCCTATTATTTCTGCAGTTTTTCAGCCTGCACTTGATCTGCAGGCTCACAACTTCTTACTGCAGTCCCTTTCCTTTTCTGCCACACTTACTATTTGTGGAAACTTCACTTGAGCAGGTTCAGTTGCTCCCCTAGGAAAGGAGCAGCATCCCTCTTTTGTGCAATGGCCATCTGATCCAGTTGCTTCTCTGTAAAAGGAACAAAATAAAAATAGATAAATAAATTCCTATCCATTGTCTCTGCCAGTTTAAATCAGATAGCTACATTGTTTTTAACATGCTAGTATAAAGTTGTCTTCCATGTCTGTATGTTTGTTGTAAGTTTTACTTAGCAAAATTATAAGCTTCCTTTCTCTTTGTGTAGGAGGCACATCAGGCTTACTTAATTATCAAATTAATGATTACTGAGTAAATAACCTGTATTTAAATTTGGATTGGTGTTTAGTACTTTCAAGAGCGTGAAAATCAGTCATGGAATTATGATTTCCAGTTATGCAGTGTTTTTCATCTTCAGACAACCTGATGTATTTCTACAGCATTTTGCTTTTTTCATGAGCAACCAAAGATCTGTCTTGTATGGATGATGGCTGTAATTGCATGATGCATTACATGACAGAGAATGACAGTTTTTTCTTGGTGCTTTGATGAACTTGGAGTCTTAAGAAATGCCATTTGTTCTTTCCTTGCTCACAAAGAGCCCATGGGAAGCTTCAATTTCTAAGGAATTAGCTTACCATATTAATGTTAAGTCTTAACACAGCAAATTTCATGATACTTGCTTTTTCTGGTTTTGTGAAAATGCTCCCATGATTCTCCTGGGATTCAGTCCTCAGATTTCGAGAATGAACTCCAGGCTTAAATATAAGTCTGGTGCATCATGAGAAAACAAACACAGAACAAGAGCATAAGAACAAAGGATACCTGAGGCATAAAAAAAGCCTTACACTATAGTTGTTGCTATGATACTACTTGCCTCTAAGTTTTGTTATCTTTTGTAAGATACTGCAGGGGAGTAAAAAATGCCTGAAAGAGAAGAAGAGAATTTAGAAGAGAATTTATTAAGTAGTTTGTATGTTTTCTCTGATTAGTAAACCCAGAGATGATGTTCATAAAATACCTTGAACTATTTCAGTAGCAAAGTGACAGAGATTTAGATATATGGATTGAAGGCTTACACTGTTTAAATGGTAATAATTCCTGTAATTTGTATTACTAGGTCATTTCCATTATCTCACAAGAGTATTTATATATAAATTCTTATGCCTTTTAGTGAAAAGTAATGTTTAATTGTCTTCATTAGCAATTGTTTTCATAGCAGAAGATGTGAAAGAAAAGATCCTTGAAATCAGTTCTGACTAGAAAACAACATATGATGCAAGGTGGCTAAAATGAACCCATAAGAGGCAAGTTTATATTCTAAAGCTGGCTAAATAGAAAGGTCACACATAATTTCCATCCTGGCATGATACTGGAATATATTTATTCTTGTCACCTTATTAAGCATAGCTTATGACAATACTTGGAAGTTAAAAACTGTTCTAATTGAAGTTAAGGAACAAACTCCATTTAGACCAGCAAGAAAAAGGATTTAAAAGGTGCAAGCTGTTTTCACAGAGTTGCCATCTCCTATTTGAAAACCTCAAAGGCACTTGTATGCAGTGTGTGTGTTTGACTTTATGTCTCAACGCTATGAAGCTTCACCTCTTGTCAATGAAAACTGACGTCAGTGAACTAATTGGCTCTTCTCGTGCGTAGGTACCCTGACATGCCCACTGCTGCTGATGTTGTGAATGCTTTAGATCAACAGGCGCTTGCGTCCATCCTGAGAACATACGGGGAGGAGAGGCACGCTAAGAAAATCGCTTCAGCCATCGTTCAGGCACGCAGCATATACCCCATCACCAGAACTCAGCAGCTTGCAAGCATTGTTGCAGGTACCCTCATTAATTCTTCACAGTGGCTGCTGAGGAGAAAAAAATATTAATCCCCAAGGTCCCAGAGGGATCTATTTGTACTTGAAATCATGCAGGATCTAATCCTGCCTATTCTGCTCTGATGTCAGCTCTCTTTTTCTTTTTTTTTACGCTCCCATTTTTTGTATTGTGGTTTGACAATTAGTTTAATAATAGATTTAACATGAAGTGATGAAGTGATTTATCATTTTGTCAACCAAGTTGAACCACAGAATGACAGCAGCCTTGGGTATTCTTTATCCTGGCTATTGATAAACTTTCAAATATCAGATATGTCATATCTGTGTTTGTTTTAAATGTCTGTATTTTAATATTTTGAGTGGAGGTACCATGGCAGTTTTCAATTATGAGTGAAATCAGGTAACTTCTGTCTTTTTAAAGAATCAGGAAGCACAAAGAAATACATGACTTGCTTCGCCTTGGTGCATGCCAACTAGATCAGCCTGAAGGGACTATTGAAACACTTCATCTTCCTTGCTCCTCACTGTAAACAACTTGAACAAAATGCAGTTAGGCAGGAACAGTGCTTGCATCAAGAACCTTTACGTTTGTGTTCTCAAGAAAAAATTTTCAAGGAAAAATATAAGACACGAATCCTGTTCATTAACTTTCTAATATGTAGTGTCAGGATGTTTTATTTTTTTTAACCAAATGGTGAAAATCAGTACATCTTGTCATGAATAAGTTTAAAATGCTGACTTTGAATACAGACCTTTAAAATTCTAATCCAAATTTAACATTTGCTAAAGAACAATGTAAAATATTTTATCAGTATCCTGAAGAGTATTAAAAAATGTATGGTATTCTTAAAATTTTGTATTACTTAAATTGGATGTCTAAGGCACTTAAATTTAATTACGGAGAAATTAAAAGGTTTGGATTTGCAGAAGTCAGGATGCTTTAGCAAAATGTCCAATAAACCAAGGCCCAAAGTTTAGCCGGTATGATAAAGGGACCTGAAGATGCTGCTTGCTGTTGTAACCCCTGCTGTAAATACAGTGAATACAAGCAATCTTAAAAAAAATCAAAGAGATAAAGCACTATGTGTCTTTTATACACCTTAAATTTTTAATATAATCCTTAGCAATATCCTGAAATAATAATTTTGGGCTTTGTCGTATGTGTCTCATGTTTTTTGAAAAACTGTTGATTAAGACAGGGTACTGCTACTGAGTTTGAAGCAACCATATTGCTTTGTTAAAGATATAACATGTTATGTGTTGTAGACAAGCAACTCAGTAATTCTGAAATAATTTTCTGCCATAGCTTAAACTAAGCAAATAAAAATGCTAGTGTATAAAAGACAGTGATTGAAGCTTCCTTCATGTTTAATGTGCTGCATGTGAGTAATCAGTTAATGGTCACTTTCTTTGACAGTGAGAAGGATTTTTTGTTCTCACTTTAAATTTTCTGCTATGTTTGAAGAGCTTCTTGATACATGAGTCAGGTATGCATGAGGTAGTGTGCATGCCAAAACCAATGAGTCCAGCACACATCTGCCAAGACAATAAATATGTATGTTTCGTGTGCTTTTTTTGGAATACACAAGTAGTTATAACAATTTTAGAGCTGTTACACTGATCCCTGTTTGCATAAAACTTCTTCCAATTTTAATTGGATTCATCCAGTAAGGAAGCACTATGGTGGAACCTATCAGTTTTTGAACTGATTAAGAAAACCTTAGGAAAATTTTTGGTAATTGTGATATATTTTGATTCATTTATCATCTATCATTAATATATATTCTTACATGAAATTGTATTGGTGAAGTTACTGGGATAAGCCAGAGCTAAAGTGCCAGAGACCACAGCTACAGGAACCTCTTGATGGCACAGCCCAGAAAAACACTGACTAATTCAGGACTTTACCAGAGTAAAATTTATGACCTATTAGTTAAATGTTATGTCCTTTAAAAAATAAAATATTAATTAGAATAATAGAATCTTGCATTTTAGATTTTGCAGATTCTTTGCAAGCCTGATTATCTTCCAGAACAGGGTCATTATTTTTGCCTAGTACAGGAACCAGAACACATGCAAAAAAATCTAGCCAATGAGGCTGGATATGTGTGTCTTTTTCTCTGCTGGTGTCAGTATCTGAGAATTTGCGTATTGTCCGTATTTCTTTCTCATGTTATTGATTACTATAGCTTCAGATTTTCTAGAGCTTCCAAGTTTTATCTTAAGGCCCGGCTGATAATCAGAATCACAGTGAATCTAGATTTGGACTAACCTGAACTCGGAAAATTTAATTTCTTTTTATAGAATGCTTGACTTCTGGTCTTTCCTACCACCCCCGAAAAGGTTAGAACATGTATTGCAGTTGCTAATTGATTGGGAGATAAAAGTGAAGGATGTAGTTTAAAAAAACCCCAAGCAAACAAAACAGCATTAAAAAATTTGTCTTCCTCTTTGTGTTTATAAATATTATCCAAAAGGCTTCTGATCTGTTCAAATAAGATCTCTATGAGCTATGGAATCTGCAGTAGGAGGAGTTTTTGGTTCAGTCTTGTGAACAGCATCTCTTCCTGCAGCACAGTCGAACGCTTCTAACTGTTTGTAATTTTCACAGAGCTATTTGCAACATTGAATGCTCTGTAAATACTAAAAATTGGTAGTTCTCAGCTGAAGGGTTGTGAATAGATGTGTGGAAGTTGATTACGAAGCACTTCCTGATGTCTTTTGTTGTACCTCATTGAGTTGTTTGGAAACAATAGGTCTAACTGCGTGTGCAGGAAAACTTGTTAAAAATGGTGAAATTTTTAGGAAGTACTTTTCATATGCTTTTCCTGTACAACTGATGGTCTATTTTGATTTATTTTCAGTGGGCACTATACCTATTAATTTTTGTCCAAAATTTATTTTTTCTGAGCGTTATTTAGATGCATAATCTATTCATGGACAATTTTGAGATCATGTAATCATTTGGCCTTAACTTGAAAGGAGTTGATGATGACATGTTAAAGAAATTTGAAAAGTTTAAAAAGGACTTTAATCGGTAAAGTCGATTTCATTCAGACTGGTTCACTTTTATAGACTTTAATTATCAGTTTGGAATTTGTAATATTGCCTGAATTTCAGATGGGTGAGAATTAACACTGTACTGAGGGAGCCTAGACAAAAGGACATTAGTTGCGTCACAGAAACTTATTAAATGCAGCGCTAATTCAACAGACGAATTCCTGCAAACAGGTGCACGATCTGAATTAATTTTTAAACTCTCCCACTCTCTTACACTCTGGGGACTTTAATAGTTCATATTGACAGGCACAGCACATTGCTAATTTCATGCACAAGCTTTTAAAATTTCAATACATTTCAACCTGTGAACCTATTAGATTTTTTAAAGTGTAAGTATCATCAGGGCATCCTAAAACTAAAAATGATAATTTCTCTCACTGGGATTTCAAACCAGTCATCTAGCCAGAAGCATGGTGTTTTTATGAATGAAATTCATTTTACAAGCTTCCCATACAGGTTTTTTTTCTAATGTTTTTGTACATTGAACAGCCAGTTACCAGGAAGGATTTTCTTTAAGTGTCTTGGTAACTGGAGGGGCCTGGGTGAGAGATAATGTACCTGAGCAGAAAGCACAAATAGTTTTTTTTTTTTAACTAAACTAGAGGAGTAAGAGTGATAGGAGAATTTTTCATCATACACAACTGGCAGTCAATGGCTGTTCTAAGGCTTCCATTTTCAAAGAATCTATTTATAGGTATGTAAAGAAATAAGGAAACAGGTACTGTGCCAGTTAGTACAAGTTTGGTGTCAGTTTCTTGGGACACCTTATGTTCTGTAATTTTTAGTTCTCCTTTTAAATTAGGTCTCCCATCAAAATGAGCTTTGTGACTTCTACAGTAAGAGTATATATTCATGATTCATAGTAAATATAGAAGGTTATGTTCTCAAGGACAGAAATTATATTGACTAGCTAGTGTAACTTTTTCTAGAGTTTGTAAATGATGGAGAAGCCTAGCTCCTGCAGGCTACATCTATTTACTCTGTTTTGTGAGACAGCTTCAAGCCACAAATTCCCATGCAGTCGTTTGTTGGGAGAAGTTGATACTGTTGCCACTTTCTGTCTTGAACGATTCAGAGTATAAGAATTGGAAGCAGCCACAGCTACAATGGGTCTCTTCAGTGAATTTAGGAGCTGTTAGTTTGGAGATCAGAGGAGGCAGAGGTAGGAAAGATTGTTAGGAAAATCAGTTATGCAGAAACATGTCTTAGGGACATAGCATACATGATAACAGCTTTGTTAATAATGATTGAATTTTAAAATCCTGTTATTTTCCTCTACCTTTGCTGAACACTGACATTGCTTGTGTGTTTGTGATACGCTTTGTGAACACTTAGGCTTTTTGACATAAGTAAAATCTTATCTTTAAAACTCTCAAGAATTCCACTAATTATTCTGTGTAAGCATATTATGGGTAATGATATCTCTATTAATTTTTTTCAATCACCTGTGCAAATGTGAATTTAGACAATTAGTTTCAGAGGTACAGTGTTCCCCTCTTTTACTTCACTATGTAGAATATCAGTTACTTGATTATGAGCTGCGTTTACTTCAAACTCTTTGCTTGATTGTGTTGTAGCTTAGCACTGACATGAAATTAGGGCATTCTAATACATACATACCAGCTGTATTGCCTCTTGTTTAGAAAAATAATTGTCCAGTTATGAGCTAGCATTATTCATTTAATTGATCTTTACCAGACTCCTGTGCTCACTTACACAGTAGATTATAAATTTACTCGGGTTTCACAGATCTTATAGGATTCTTCCACTTCAGTCCCTCTGATCCATCAAATCAGGCTTCTCCAGCTTTTTGCTCTGTACTCATGTAATGAAAGTTCAAGCCTAAAATACATTAAATATTGATATAATTAAGTTTCTATGAAAATTTCGGTCTCTACAGAAACTTGTTTAACTCATAATAATTGTGGGTAAAGGAGGAGGGAGTTGTCTTCATCTAATAAAAACTATTTGATCTAGTGATTTTAGGTCTGACAAAGCGTGACACATTCAGCTCTATAGACACATGAAAGCATGACAGTATCAGCTGTATTTTCTAAATTTCTCAAGGTTTTTTTGTGAACATTTGAAGAAACACAAGTTCTTCACAGGTGTAGTGTTCAACAATTGCTATTCCCAGACAAGGATACCTCTTCTAAAGTTCAATTAATTCATTGAAAGGTAGTTATTACCAGGCAGACATTGTCTTCAGTTATATCTGCCTGTGAAGAAATGCAGTTATCTAAAAGGCAACAGGTAAAATTGTGGCCATCGTACATTAATTTTTTTTGTTAAAAGCATAACACAACCACAAATACCGAACTCGCATTGATTACACTGAGCTGTAAGGTGAGACTTATCTGTCCTATCTTTTTTTTCTTTATTTTGATTTCAGCCATTATTTTGTAGTTTAAATTTGTTATGCTTTTGGAGAAGGAATTTGTCTAAAAGATTCTAGGGAAAAAACCCCAACACTTAACAACAAACCATCTTAGTTTAATAGGGTTTACTTTCAGAGATGTAAATTCAAAACATAAAATAAAGATATGTTACCAAGGAGGAAGCTCATTACTCAGGGTTCAGTTTTGACTATGCTTTCCTTTAAAGTCCTCTTGCATGAGTGAAAGTCAAGATGTAGAAATACTAAGTTATTAACATGCACCTTTTACAATGTGTGACAGGTGCTTTTCCAGCATCAGCACTCTATGCACGAAAAGACTTGCTTCAGAGACCTGCACACGTTGCTACTAAAACTTTTCAAGGCCTGCGAATATTTGTAAATGATGAGCTCCATGAACTCTTCATAGGACTGAAGACAGCTGAGAAGTTTCTGAAACCGGGAGGTCGCCTTGTAGCCCTCTCCTTTCATTCACTAGAAGATCGTATTATCAAACGTTTTCTTCATGGAATTGACATGACAGAAAAGTACAATCTTGGCTCAAAGCAGAAGATAAGACAGGCTCTGAAGAATTCCTCCAAAGGAGAAGATACACAAGAATCTCCCTGTGGAAAATCCAATGCAAAGTGGACCTTTATACAGAAAAAAGTTCTCAAACCCCAGGCCAAGGATATTCAAACAAATCCAAGGGGAAGGTCGGCCAAGCTAAGAGCTGCTATTAAACTCTAAACCAAAATATGTGATTACATGATTGTATAATTTCCTTAAATTTTATTTTCTAGAAGGCTAACTGGACAGATAGTATCAAACTGAAAAAATAAAATGAAGGCTGTTAGAAAACATTTCTTACCTTTGTGCTTCTTTTCAATTAGAAAGTAGTATAGAGCATGAAAATGCAAAATAAATGCATATAAGTGGGTGTCACTAATTATACAAAAAAGACATCTTTTTTTAAAAGAGCATCAAACGCCAACTTTATAAAAATTGCAGGTTTGATGTATTTGTAGTATTCCCTTTAGATTAATTTCAAAATCTTGACATTAACAGTCTAAAGTCAGTAGCTAATTGAGACAGACATACTTTTGTGGGGGTGGATTTCACACACCTAATTCAGATGTCTGGTTTAGTCTAGAGTAAGTTTAAACTAACCTAAGAGTTCTTGATATGTATGCCTCTGTATCCCAGCTAACTTGTTGCATGAATGCCTATGGGACAAGAGCTAATTCTTAAATAAAGTGACATCAGTATGTCATGTTCTATCCAGGAATTTGTAAATGGACTCTTACCTTTTTTTAAATAAATATTTACTTCTAAGTGCTCACCTGGTTGTTTAATGATTAATAATTTTAAATAATGATTGTATCCCGGGGGAAAAAAGGGTTCTTAAAAGACCACTGTTGGCACTTGGACACTACAGTAAAGCAGTCAGATTTGTACTTGATCATCTGAATTTCTTCCTGCAAACATAACTTCTGCATAGATCCACTGCAGCTTTTAGGTGTTGATGGAATTATAATTAATTATAATTAATCAAAATTAAATCAAAATCCAAAAAGCAGTATTGTGGGTCTTACGAAATATTCGCCTTTGCTGGTGATTGTTTATGAAGAGGTAAGTATTAAATTAATTTAGGAAAGGCCCACTCTTAACACCAGTCTTCTGTTTGGGTGCTATACTAGGTTGTAGAACATTTAACATAATTTCTTTTTTAGTTAATATGAATTAAATTTAGTTTTGGTTTTATATTTTGTCTTAAAAGACCACTGGTTTTCTAGTTTTATACGCTAAAAATGAATGGAAAATAGTATAAGTTTCAACTTCTTTGACCTCTGACTCATCTCTTCAGGAAGAAGTCTTAATTTAGATAATCAAATTAGGACCAGTATTTCATTTGTGATGTCTGAATCTTGGTTGGTAGAATAAAAAAATGCAATTTCCGACTCACCTAAATGACTACTACACTGGCTTCTGAACAACTGACTGGATCATTCTGAACTTGATTTTCATCAAGCATTCTCTTTGTGTTGATGTAAATGATTACTTCATGGTAGTTTTTTGGGTCATATTGACACAAGTTGATATTTAGTTTCGCTGTCTGTAGTATACAGTACAGTGAAATAGCTGGATATTGTTGAATTCCTTGGTACAGGTAAGTCATATAATGTATTCTTAGGTATAGATGATAACATCTATCACTAATCTGAAATAACAGTTAAATGATGATGGGCATTTCATTCTTTTCTGAAATTTCAATATTTTTCCACTAGCTTCATTATACATGCTACTTAAATAAAACATTCCACTTCAAATAATATTACTTACTCGTCATCTTTGAGACAACAGACTGTACCCTAAATAGACATTTTTTCGTGCAGACATTAAATATAAATAGCTGAGGTTATTTTTAGCTAAGATTTCATCCTGAAATGTATTTCAATTGCAGATTTGAAAAATTGTGCCTCCAACATAAGCTTAGAAGAGTTGTAGTGCCATGCTGTGCCTTGTTCAGGACACGCTTCAGGGAAAGGCCATCTAGTAGAAGTTGGGTATTAGCACCTCAGAAATTATATGAAAGCATTAAAATTCCTTATGCTTAAAACAATGTTTAAAATCCACACTTCTCATACCTAAATTCAAAGGCACGGTTTCTTAGGATAACTGAACTACTGTATGCCAGGTTGTGTAAATACCCTCCCTCATTTAGGGAAAGTAAGAGGCTTTTATTTGCCTTTAGGTTGGAGTTGCACAGCCATGACAGTATATCATTTGTTGCGTTTTCCCTTTAGAGGGTCTGTTTCTCTCCAGTCCTAGAATTTTAACCTCTGCTTGCCTGAAAAAAAACTTTCTGGTTTCCCAGAAAAATCTCTGGTTATATTTGGTTAAAATATTCTTGTATCTTTAAACATTTCATTTAATTTCATTTCATTAAAAATATGGACTTTTTACACAGGTATGCAGTGATAGGACAACGGGAAATGGTTTTAAACTAAAAGAGGAGAGATTTAAGTTAGATGTTAGAAAGGAATCCTTTACTCAGAAGCTGGTGAGGGTCTAGAACAGGTTGCCCAGAGGAGTTGTGGCTGTGCCATCCCTGGAGGTGTTCAAGGCCAGGTTGGATGGGGCTCTGAGCAACCTGGTCTAGTGGAAGGTGTACCTGTCCATGGCAGGGGGGTTGGGAATAGATGATCTTTGAGGTCCATTCCAACCCAAACCATTCTGTGATTCTGTGACTTAGTAAGTGACATTAAATTATGTGAAGGGTATTAGGAATTTATCTTGTTAGCAGAACACATGTCTACAGAGCACACCTTAAATTTTTCTAATGTGATATATGTGACATGTTACTAAAACTAAACTGGTTTTTTGCCACAATCGAAAATTACATTTAAGAAGGAGATGGTAGGCGGTGGAAAATGTCTCACTGAAAACCAAGGCATGCTGTCAAGGTACAAGTTGTATATCATTTCTGAAAACTTCCGTTCAACCTAAGCAATGTACATTTTAATACAGCCAAATGCAAGATTATCTATCAAGAAAGAAAAAAGATTGTAGACTGTGTTTACAGGGAATATGACAAGAATGTGGTCCTGTACACAATGGGAAGAATAGAAACATCCAATATATGGAATAATGGTAGAGAACCTCAAGTGGTAGTCAGGGAGAGACAGTGGTGCTGCCGTACAATATGTGCATGCAGAGCATGTTGCTAAAGAGTGTATCTTTTCATGTTAGTACTTTAGAAGAGTGGAAAAATTTTTGAAAGGATGAAACCCAGCCATAAGACTATTTGTATGCATTGCAAACATACTTTCTATTGAATTTACTAGACAATAGGATTTAATTAGTTAATCGAAGTGAATGTAAAAGTTGGTATGCTGTCAGAAGTACCTGCCTGGTAAAGAAATTTGCATAGAATAATTATTTGAAAAGTAGACACACTTATCCTGTGACTAAGCTGTTTATGATAAAAAGCCAGTACTTCTTGAAAACATAATTTAACAGTATAAGCACAGTTGTCTGCATTTGTAGGCTGCGAGGGCCTACTGACAATTATTACTCCCCTATTGCTTCCTAAAGAAAAAGAATCATTGTTTCATAATGCAAGTAATATAAGGAATTAATATCTCTTCAGTTTTGGTTTTTTTTAGCTTTCACAGTTGAGTATTTTATCAGTAGTCTTTTATAGTCACATCTGCCAAGATTACCACTTGACTTGAAAAAAATCCCAGTCTGAAACAGGGGTTTTTGTAAAGATGTATGGAGGTATTTGATAGATGGAAGTTGGAAGGAAAGGATTCCTAGTGGAGTACGAATGGGAAAATGCTGACTTCAATGAAGTGCTTCTTCCAGTAGCTAGTGTTGTATTCAGATGTTTTGCATTCTGCTTTCTAGAGTAGCATTTCTATGATTATTAATGATTCATATAATTGCTCTAAGATTACTTTTTGTACTGGAGAAGACATGGTATTAATTGGAGAGTTTATGCTCCTAAACAGTGTAACAGCACCGTGAGAAGAGCTATGCCCTCAGGAAAGGTGATGTGCAGGGGTGGGAGGATCACAGTAAGAAGTATTAGATGCAGATTGTTGGTGATTTGATTAATTTAAATTTTAAAATAACTTAATTGTTTTAAATAATCAGTCGTGACTCACTGTTTTGAGTATCACTGTGCAAAAGCACTGGTGAAAAATGAGACAAATTTGAATAAACAGAGAAGTAATGAACTCCTAAGTCAGTTTTTTGCTGCCCATCTTACTTAACATCTTTACTTCTAGAAAGAGTAAGGAAGGGGCTCAGACCTCGTTTTCTTGTGCCTCAAAACTTCTCAAGAAAGAGCCCTACAGTAGGTTTAGTACCATTTACACAAGGATTTTGAAGAGCATTCAGTGGCGTATGGGAATCAGTCTTTATATCCATACATTTATTTTTTCATAAAGCACTTGCTTAAAACTTATCTGTAAGTTAGAATAATATGAAATTAAATTTATGAGTCTTTCAGAAATATAATCAAATGCAGAGGCCTTTTTACACTGGATTTATACTGCAATTAAAGCAGGATTTTGTGGATTAATTAAGACTTCATTGCTACAAGTGAATCTTGCAAATAATTTAAATGAATGTAGAACTTCTTCCCTTCCCTTTCACCCAGCCCCTGTAGAAGATAGAATAGAAAAATATATTTAATTTAAAAGAAATATGCAGTAAAGTTGAAAAGTTAAAAAAAAGTTATTTATGGTGTTGATATCCAATTTTAATAAAATTTCATATATGCAGTATTCTACTACTTTTCTGTTCATTGCTTAATTTTGCCTGTTTGGGGATAAGCAATAGCAGTGCAAGAGCTCAGTGTCTGTACATGGATGTGGAGCATGGTTTCTGGTGCGTAATGAGAGGTAACAGTGGGAAGGTATATGTGCTTCTAAATATGACCTGTGTGTTTTCCCCTCTGTCTCCTTTGGAGTTAGAATTGTGTTTACCTTTCTGGATCCTCTTTAAGCTTATTTCAGGTGAATGAGAGGGAAGGGCTTTTCTTGTTTTGGTAAACTGTAATACCTGTCCTTAGAAGTTTATTAAAATTAATGTTGTTTAATACTTTTCTACTTGACATATTTCACTGATGATATGCCATGTTTTTCAGTATTACTATTATATCACTAAATCAGGAAAAGGAGCAAATATTTGTTCATGGGAAATCAAAGCTAAAAAACCAGAGAAAGTCGTCAGTTGTCTAAATTTCTTACTGTACTGACATAGCTATATTTATAAAAACAAAAATTTTTTCATTGTATCTTGAACTTTAGGCAAATCATATTCTTCCTGTTGCCTAATTTGATTGGTTGTAATGGTGAAAAACAAGCTGGAAGGTTTTTTAAATTCATTTTTACGGTTGCAAGTTTAAACTTGACAGCTTGTTTAGAGATGTCTTTTTAAAGAAGAAAACTGGAGATACAGCTCCCTCTGTCTGTCCTGGGAGTACCTCTGCTCTGGAGTCTTTTGACAGCACCTGCAAATGATCATAAGGAAGAGCATGTTTATTGTCAACATGAAGATGCAAGATAAAAACGTGGGGATAACTTGTTTTACAGGTCAGTAGTTGTTTTAAGTTATGCTAACTGGAAATTTAAAAGAACAAAGGTCATGTTCTTATCTGAAAATACTTCAGTGAAGATACCTAATTCAAAAGACAGAAAAACAAACTTGTGCAGTTTCTCAAAATTTATAATTAGATTATTATTAGAATAAAAACATATATGTATAAAAATTGTATCTATTCTTTAGTGCCCGTACAATTTTTGCAGACATAACAGTGGCAAATATACTTCATGTTTTTGACCATTCATTTTAAAAAATACGCCTAAACAGTGAAACATTAGGGAATATGACAGAAACTGGAATGAAAATAAATCACACTATATAAATCACATCTTAAAATTCATACATGCTGGAATACCTAAATAAAAACTTAGGTTTTATGTACTCCATTGTCATCTCTTCAGTTCCAGTCTGTGGATGTGATTCTGGCAAAGAAAATGCAGTCTGTCTGTGTACTGAAGATGTACTAGAGCCCAGAATGCGTTTCTGCTAGACTTACAGTGTTATTAGAACTTCACATTAGCTGTAATTATACTAATAATATTAACATAGCAACACAGCATTAACAAGGTTATACTGGAAGTAAGTGACTGTAAAAAAAAATCTTGAAGCCTTATGATAACTTGTACACTAAAATGTGTGGAAGCTTAGTAACCACTTAGTCATCAACAATTCAGGATAGAAAAGCTTCTTTGTTATTTCAAACTGTATTTTAAGCTCATCCCTCCACATCTTTCTTGTAAATTGTATATATACTTTTTTTTAATCAAGTAGTTTCACATGGAAGAACATCTCTTGTAGACTTTGCTAAGAACTGAAATAAGAAGTATTGACAGTCTTGGCTGATAAGTATCTGAAAATTGAGATATCGTAAAAACTGTTTTGTAATATAGTGCAGAAGTTATATTCTCAAGAGTAATGGCACATGCATGCCAGTTAATGCATGCACAGTCTGTGAGCCTAATCCTGCAGCCTTTACTTGTGGGTCCAGCTTTGTTACGGAATGATAGAATTGTAAAGGTTGGAAAAGACCTTTCAGGTCATCGAGTTCAACCATTACCCCAGCACTGCCCAGTCCATCACTAAACCATGTCTCCCAGTGCCATGTGTCTTTAAATACCTCCAGGGATGGTGACTCAACCACTTCTTTGGGCAGCCTGTTCCAGTGCTTGACAATATATATGCCTTATTTCTAAGATGTCCCATTTTTTCATAGTGGTGATAGAAAGAAAAATTGGAATCTTGGTAGGCAAAGAGAACTGGCAGAGCAAAGGTTAAGGTCAGTAGGCTGACTGTAGGCCTCTTTGGAAGCAGAAAGGACTCGAAACTCTGCAAAACAAGGTCCACTGAGTATGGGGCAGTCCAGGCTGGCTGCCAGCACTTGCGTGATAGTGACTAAATATGATAATGCTGAATTAAAACAGTTCTTGATGTGGAGGCAGGTTCACTGGTATATAGTATACTGCATTCCAGAATGGCTTAGTAATGGTGACAGCAGGTTTTAGAAAACTAAATTTAGGAAAATAATAATAAAAAAATCCTTGGAATTGAAGCTCGTGTATTTCTTTTAACTGCCTCTCTTTGGGAGGCCAGGAGGACAACAGAAAAATTGAGAGGAAAGGGTATTTAGTCTCTGGTGTTGCTGCGCCTATTACAGATACAAGAAGTTTCCACTATTCTAAAAAACATGGGCTCGATACCTTAACAGCACATATCCTATAGTTATCACTGCTACTTGGGCTACTAAAAACTAACAGGTGATGTGAAATTATAAAATAGTAGATTAATTAAATGAGCTTGGCAAATGCCCTGCCATGCATTTGTACTGCACTTAATAGTATTCTAAAACAAAAGTAATTAAGGGATGACTAGGGAATTTGTCACACCAGCCTTTACACCAGGGCCCTGCCAATTTTTCATGTGTGCATCTTAAGTAAACACAGCAGCGTTGGGCTGCAGCCCGCACACCTGGGCAGGAGCACTGCTGTAGCCAATAGCGTGATGACTGACATGGAGATTAAAATCTCAGCCTCCCCTTAAAGTGTTCCAGTATCTTACTTTTTAGAGCACTGACTTAATGCTTTATTAATAGATCTCTTGTTATTTGGAAAAGAACATATCACAAGCTGAGCGTAGGGGGTATTTTCTGTTGCTGTTTGAACTTGATAACTTTTGTTCCTCCAGGCAAGCTGACTATTGTTCTTTTAAAATTAAGTGAAACCAGCAGCAGCAGTCAACATTTGTCTCTGAGACAAATAATAATTAATGAATTTAATTGCAGTGACCATTAGATCCAGTTATATACCAAAGGGAGCACAGGCCTCCATAAATACCACATTTCCCAATAGTTCAGTAATTGAGCAGCATATTAAAAATACTCTTTCACAGTTTATACACTCCCATAGTTATAGTTGGAAAATATTTTACTTGACCTAGTCAAGTTTTCAGGATTCTGTTTCATTTGAGCATTCTTTGTATAGAAAAAAAATGTTACATAGTAGTTGGTTTTCCAGAGAAAAGGCAATTCAAGCCTTTTTTCAAATAGTCTTGAGCAAAGAAAACATTGCACTTTTTTTTTTTTTTTTTTTTAGTTTTTAACTTTGATGAGGAAATAAAGATCTAATAATTTCTGCCACAGTTTCTCCTTTGAAGTAATTCATTATTTGTGTTAGGGAGATAGAATTAATATTGTCTACTAAACAGAACTACTGACTATCATGTTCCCTCTTACACAGGGTGCCGCCTGAACTGGCATTACTCCCAGTTGCTTCCTATAGCCTACAGAATAACAGGCATTCCTCAGCATGCATTCACAGTTTGTTCCTCTTAATTTGATAGTGAGGCTGTATAATAGCTGTGCTTAGCTTAGGTTTTCTTTTCTCTAAGCAAAATCCTCACTTGTAATTTTGCTTATTCTTGCAAATAAAAATTATGATATGTTTCCGCGTTCAAGTCAGTGCATCAGATTCAGTGCTGACAACACTCATTACCTTTGTTATTAATGATGCTCCAAGTTTTCCCATGGGCATGAAAATATCAATTTTCCTGAAACATTAAAGCTGAATTCCAGCCTTCATGGCAGCAGAGAAAACCATGCAAATTGAAGTCCCTTATCTTTCCCATAACTATGTATGATAGTCAAATATAATCTTTCAGTATTTCCCCTTTCCATTTTCCTTTTAAGTTTTACTTTTTCCTCTCCTTTCCACCCTCCACCCCCTCCTGTTCCCCTCAGGATAGCCATGTCATTTTTGGAGCCTTGCTTCTGATTTTTAGAAATTCCAGTTCTTTCCCTCCTCCCTTGCCCTCTGTTTGCTGCCCCAGAAGGTGTGTACAAAGGTCTGAAGTGGAAGAAAAGAAGGTTGTTGCTGTGTCCTGCTTATGTGTAATTTATCAGCTAATCAGATCGTCTTCAACACAAATTTTTGCTCTCTGGAGCACAAAAGCCTCTCTTAAATGTGAACCTTTACAAATGCATCCTTAAAAGTATTTCTTACACTTTATATCCTAGTAAGGTGATGGATTGTTGAATTAAACTACTGCATGAAAATATTTACAAACACAGCTTTGTAATCACAGTTTTTCCCAATGAGTAATTTCCTTAGTCTCGAAAGCCAGGTCAATACGTTTCCAGAGGAGATTCCTGAGCGATGGGAGGCACTTTGCCAGGCCGAGACTGACAGTGCTTTGGGGAGCTGGAGATTTGGGGTCCATAGTTTACTAGCTTCTCATCCTGTCCCTAAAGCAATCCTGCATGACAAAGCAGCAAAATGTTTGAATGTGGCTGGGTCTGGCTGTCAACTGCAGCCTGTAAGGGCTGTTCAGTGATATTAAGAGCTGCAGGATACCTCTAGCGGTACATGGTATAATTGGTGATTGTGCAATTTAAAGTTGCCTTGGGTAACGATAAAGATTGAGGGTTATTATTGGATAAGGAGAATCATTTCATCATTCTCAAAAAGAGTAATGCACATGACTTTTCTTGGGCAGGTTAAATTGGAGGGGTATATCTTCCACAATGGAGAGAAGTGTTTAATTTGAAAGATAGTTCTTTGTGAATATCACTTCCAGTGATTAAAGTCCAGATATAATTCAAATTGCCTGAGTCATGCTTCCATTTTTCCCCAAATTACGCTACACTGGTGGGCAGTTAGCAATTATATGGGATCTGTCTCTGTGTTAAATCCAGCAGCTTGAAATGCTCTAAGGCTTTAAAGAGTTGTTGGGAGAAAAGTTGAGAAATGTTAGAATGTGTGACTTGTACCTAGTTGGCTTTAATAATTATTATTAACTCTATTTGCATTCCCTGCAGCCACTGCTTCCTTTCCAAAATTCAAGGAGAAGGGAGTTGTAGCCCACTGCATGCCCTGACAGCTTTTTGTGGCAAAAAGGGGCAATGGCATAAAAATAATATTTTCCTTATCTCAGCAAAATGCAGAGGTAAAGTATAGGCAGGCCTGAAGAGTTTTGAGATGCCTGAATGTGATATGAAAATCTGTGATTTCAGTTAAAATAATGATCTTAAATACACACGATCTGTAATTACTTGATGTGAATTTGTTTTAATAACTGATTTAGTAAAAACTGTGCTGATTAATGTTACTCCTGGAAATGAAAGCAATTTAGTTAAAGCAGAGCTATTAATCCTTGTTCAACAAAAATTTATTAGCTTGGCAGAGGCTGTGTTGCAGCTGGGGCAAAGAAACCATGTCTCTTGCACAACCTTTTTCCCAAACAGGCTAACGTGACTCTCTAGCAGCTTGGGTTTCTATCAGTGATATTCTACTTAAAAGCATGTCAGCTGACTTGTCAGTATGTCAAACTGTCATCAAACGCCAATTCATGTTTTATCTCCAACCGTTTTCTTTGCAATGTCTGCAATTATCTTTTTACGGCAATTATAGCAACTATAATTAATTACAGCTAATAATGTAATTAATTCTACTATAATTAATCCTATCTAGAATTATTTAAAGTAGTATGTGATGAGCAACAGAGGAGCACACCACATTAAAATAATTCAGAAAGAGGTTGACGAGTACGGTTTTGGCAAATACTATAGTTTGGGCTTTGTAGGTTGTTTTGGTCCAAGAAGGTTAAAGACTCTTAGAACCCTGTAGTCTTTCATGTGAAGGGCAACATAGCCCATCTCCAGCAGCATCTCAACAACTATTTTTCATCTCTTCTGAGTTTAGTCTACTGGAGTATTGGTCACCTGTGACAGATGTCTGTAAATACAAACCCCTATTGATCTAGGGTTCATTTTATGCAGATATTAGCTGGCAAAGATGTTTAGTTCTCCTCTGTACTGAATGTAAAGCGTTTTTTCTATCTAGACAGAGAAAATATGAAAGTTAAGGGGGTTTTGGAGCATTTCTGAATAGCAGAGGTTAATGGGCTGGGAGTGTGTGCTTTCCTTATTACCCTTGCTTCTTTCCTCTCATCTACACTCATCAATAAATAAATAAGTTAATTAAAAAGCTGTTTCTAAGGGACAAAGTACAGATCCTTAAGACATATCAAAGTCTCAGTAAAAAATTTAACTGCTGGCCTGAAGAAATACACAGATTTATGGATGGATGAAAGCCCTCAGCTTTGCTGGTTTTTATTGTTACAATGAGCTGCACAAGTTGCAACAATAAATGGAAGGTATATCTCTCTGCCGGAAGCTGTTAAACCAGTGGGCCCATGGCAAGGCCTATTATGCAAAAAACATAAGATGAAAATCCTATTTGCAAAAACATCCAAATTTTCATATATATACTTAATCATAATCCTAATATTTTGGAAACGTTCCGGATCATCAGGATGTGTAGGAAAAAATATTCAGAATCTAATTAAATGCCCATAGGAGATTCTATCTGATGTTCAACCAACAGTTAATGAAATGTGTGTGTCTGCATGCAGAAATAAGCATATTATTTAACATTTTAACAAATTATTTAATGCATTTTGCCGTGTTTTATTTTTATGACCTCTCTTTTCTGCATTGCAGGCTGCCTGTGTCTGTTTTGCTCACCCAGGCGTCCTCTCCTTCTCCTTGTCCATTACGACCTTTGCTGACCTAACCACTGGTGGCAATTCTATTCTGAGCTTTCTGCTACGGTCCAAGTTTCTGTGCCAGCAGGTGTATTGGTGATAAGTGCTCCTCTTGTGAGGTTGGTGTGGATTGTTTTCTGTGTTTGGAGGGTAGGTGGTCAGAGGCTAAATAATGCAGGAGGTGTGTTGTGCTTCCAGCTCAGCCGTGTCTGGCACTTGCTGCTTTCCAGGGCTCGCGGCTGGTGAGTGCTCTGCAAGGCAAGCCCAAGCGAGCAGCTGGCGTGGGGCACCAGCCCACTCTGCGTCCTCAGCTGAAAAAGAAGGTGGGGAGCTTCCATCAGTGAAGGGTCACCTTTGTGTCCCTTGGGAACAAAGCAACATTCTACTAGAAGTAACCAGTTCTGCTTGCAAAATGCAACTCTGGTGAATGTTTTGTTCGTGGTTGTTCCTTATTTGGCTTATCTGCAGGGAATCGATCAAAAAACTTCATTGTGATCAACATGGGTCTTTGAAAGGGACTTGTGAAAAAGTCCTCATCTCTATCTCTGCACAAATTAATAAATGAAGTTAAATACTGATATCTGTAAGAGTATTATTGTTATATTCAGTGGTGTTTACAGGCAGGGTGTGTAGGTGCTCATATTCAAGTACAGCCCAGCACTGCAGGTAGATTTAGTGTAGCTGGGTACAGTAATTCACTCAATCCACAACAATGCATTTTGTGAAAAGTAAATTAGAAAAGGAAAAATGTTTATTTCTTAACAAGCTTCACTCATCTGAGAATTAAAGATTCACAAAATCTTAATTGTTAAAAAATATTTTCAGAATTAGTGTTTTCATTGGTCCTTCACGTGATCATTCCGGATGTTTAAGACTATGCAATAAATTAAAAATAGCTGTGGCAAACAGTTGTGGAGAAGTCCTCACTGTTGTTTTCACAGGAGTCAACACATACTCATTAGTAGAAAAATTTAATTTTGCCTGCTTAGTTTTTTAAAAAAATAAATAAGCACTAGCAATCACAGAAAACAAAGAGTGGGTGATTGGTTCCTATTATTTTTCTTTTTAATATGAACATGAGCCCTACAGCTCTGTGATTCAGTTTCATAATTTCCTCCCATTTAACCTAAGTGGCTGTTTTGGGAAAGATTCCTTTCCTTGAAGAATAGTTCATGTGTGGGTTTAATATGTTCTTGCAGAAATTTATTATTGTTTTCTTTTATAATCTTGGCGGAGTTTCAGTAATTATATCTTACTCTCTTTATTTAAACTTTTCCAGGTCTTAAAACTTAACAGTGTTATCACCTGTTTCAGCAGTCTACTTTCTTTAAACTTTCAGGTACTCTTTTTTAAATGGATTCAATTTGTATTTAAAAATAGAGTTGTGGTTCCTCTGCCTGTATAAACAAATTCTGGTCTTCCCATTAATAAGAATCCATCTGCTGTAGTTATTTCCAGTACACTGTAATGGGGCTCTTCCTCTTCTCACAGGGGAAGTACAATTGTCAGATTGAGGAACAATCTGTAGAAAGGCAAGCCATTGCTGAAAGTGGTGCAGGTTATTCCACAGGGCTGAAGTTGTCTGAAATAGCAAATAGAGTATTTTTAAATTCCCTCACCTTCCAGTGTTTGTTAGGGGGATGAGGAAACTTCTGGTGCACTTTAGCTCCTTAACCTTTTAGTCATTTCTGATGAGGAAAAAGGGTAAATAGCATAAATATGTAGTGATCATAAATATGGATAGACTTACACATTTATATAGCTATTTACAAATGGCATGCATATAGAGAACTGACTGGTAACAAAGCTGTTATTAATGTAGTTACAATATAGTTTCTGCTGCAAAATTGTCATGGCACCAGCATAGTCTCAAAATGGTACCATAGTTCTAACTCCATCTTCATTAGCATGTTACTTTGTCTATAAAATAAAACATTCATCACATTTCTAATAAAATTCTGGTTTATGTGTGTATGAAATACCTTCTGTTGAGTAAAGTGTCAATTAAGAAATGAAGTGCAAACTCAAGTAACTTGTTTGCAATTATGCTAATTACCACTTTTAACGTCTTTATTGATGCTAAAGTCTTTAGATGCAAACTGAGGGGATAAACACTTCGTCTTACACAGAGCAGCTGTCACATGGTAGTACCATTCAGCTGCTGCTTCCCAAGAGCCAGGGCATTTCGTCTCAAATTCTCCCTTTTCCCTACATAAATCCTATTTCTCTCTTCTCTTCATGTTACTGAAATAATACAGAGCTTGTTGGAAACTACTTGACTGCTAATGAGAATATTGCACCTCTTCAAAATGATGACCATTGGAAAATGCAAAGTACTTTCAGTCAGAATGCTGAAGGAAATAGAATTGCTTGTGTATCTGAAAACAAGCATAGGGCTTTTTCAGATTTTAAGTAGAAGCAAAGAAAATTCTGCTCTTCTTTCTGTATCTCAAAATGAAAATGTAGGAAAAATAAGTCAAGGAGGTTTTGGCCATTTCTCCACCTCTGTTTCATTTTTCTTTAAATTTCAGAGGAGCTCTGCAGGGATTTTATATCAAATTTCCATTTTGCAGAGGTAGTTGTGACTATATAAAGAGTGCTGCAATGGCAAATACCTTCTGAAGCCTATGAATTTGTTTACATCAAAGGTCTCACGCTGTAGGATTCTGGATGAATTCTACACTTAATGTTTACCTGAGCACTAAGTTTATATATCTGCGCTGTTTTAACCAAACCAATTGTATGTGTTTGCAGGTGTATATCTAGGTATGCCTACAGACATACTTGGGTACATATACACACCATGAATAAATCTTTCTTCCTTAATTAGCATGGCCATCCTTAGGGTATTTGAGGAAATAAGGCCTCCTACTTCAAGAGGAAGAAGCCAGGCTAATGAAGGAAACTTCCTATGTCGGTAGCTTGTAAGCCCTTAATTGTGAACAACAGTAATGTACTGCACTTGTTAATCCATTTATTGCAATATTGTCTTGCATCTGTACCCATGTGACAGCTGAGAGGCTGGCTCACAAATGACCACTGCGAAGAATTGTGATGTTTGAACATGAATATTTGGAATGTGGAAAGAGAAAGAGTGAAGAAAATCTGGGGTGGTTTGAAGGGGAAAAAAATAGAATAAATAGATGTGAGGGTGAATTTTATGGAAAACTTCATGTCAATGCCCAGATTTTTCCTAAGATGTGTAGGAGATTTTCCCAATCAGACTTGATGAAGAAAGGGCAACTATCATGTAAAGAATTATTCTGTACTACAGGGGAATGAACTAAAAGAAGACCATTTCTCATTTTAGGTCTCTAGATTATGTTGATTTCTGGTATTTACTTTTGATACATGAGTAGCTGGAAATGGAAAACATTGGTAGAGTCACCTACTTTTTCCCAGCTCTGTTCTGTTGGGGTTTTCTTTTGACAATAGTGATAATTCCAATAGCCATTTTCTTCCCAGAAAGCCAAGGAATATTTCCTGTCTATGTTAACTTTTAATTAAAAATAACATGAGTCAATGTCCGTGTTTCTACTGCAGTGTGATGTGGCCATTGTTTGAAGGAGTCATGTATGAACAGGGATGTGGAGAAAATAATGGAACTGATGCAACTAAGATGACAGAACTGAGATGGCAAATGTTATTACTAAACTCCAGGTTTTCATTTGTGATGCTTAAAACGTGTTTCTTTTACCTTTGTGAGGTGATTTTCGTTTATGTAGTGCTAATTTCTAGTCTATATAGCATAGCAGAAGTCACAAGGAGGCGCTAGGTTTTTTAAAATTCTCTCCTGTAGTGCATAACTTATATGTGAGTGATACTGCAGAGATGTTCTGGACTGAAGCAAATTGCCAAAGTAAAGTTCCATGTTCTCCTCTCGAAAGACCCCACTTGTTTTGGACCTGCAGAGAGCTGTTTGTCTGTAATGCTGCTGCTGAAGAGCGTGCTGAGTCACACAGCACAAATGTAGGCTTTGTCCTCCCATGGCTGTATCAATTATTCTTTCCTCCTGTATTACTTAATGATACACCAACTCTTTCCACAAAGTGTGCATGACTCAGGGCTTCATCGTGCTCTTGCCCCTGAACTATTCTTCTCTTTCTGAATCACAGCTTGGAGGCTTGGAAAGGACTTGTTAGGGGAGATGCTTGAGAAGACCACATTGCACTGTACTTGTAATATTAGGTTCAATTCTTAAAATGGCACTTTTGTTTAAACAGCTTTGTTATTAATACATTGAAAACTTAATCTGGAAATGTTTAGGGGTTCAGCTTTAAAGAAACTACAGAGGTTCAAAGTTTCTGTTGAACCTTTGTAACCCAAAAATAAGTTTTAGAATTAGATGGGATGTTTTCCTTAGTAGTTGATTGGACTGAGTTCAGAAACACTATGTATTACACCTTCCAGTCCTGAGTTTTCAGCATTTCTGCTTAGAAACAATAAGCTGAAGTGAAATAAAGGAAGAGCTGGATTTTTTTTTATTTGCAAAAGTTTAGTAAAAACGAAGAATTAAATACCCTGATAATCCGCACTTGCTCTTATCTTCATTTTTAGGTGTTTGAATGGCAGCCTGTTTTCTGGAGTTTTTTTAGCTTTTCTTCTAACAACAAATAAATTTAGAAAGTAATCTAATGTGAATCACTAAGACTTTTAAATAAGATATATGAAATTTGTATCAGCCTACATAGCCTACATTGCTCATATGTTACAAACTATTTTCCTGCAGGTTTTTCGCATCTTGTCCCACAAATTTGCAATGGCTTTAACATAAGGAGGGCAAAAAAAAGATGAAGGAAAGAAAACTAGCAATATTGGGGGTTACTGTCAGTTTAAATGCCAAATCTTTTAACAAAGGGCTTTTCAAAGAATACTGATCAAGTTTTTTATTTTTTCCAGTGGTAAGAGACTCAAAGCTTCAGGGTTTAAACCCAACATTAATGTTGCAACTTCAGTAATAATATACACACGACCTCATTCTTCTGTGTGTTTTTGTTTGTTTGGGGTTTTTTAAATTTTCTTAAATGATGATAACACACACTTGTAAAAGTATTTGTTATGATCATTCAAATTGTAAGAGTTTCTTGCGTATCTTTGAAAGGAACTGATAGAACTAGTGTATATTGTGTTTAAAGTAGACCTTAAAAACTGAATTTTCCAGGTTTTGCAATCTGGATTCTGGTCAAGATTGTCTCTGTAGCAACACAGCTTTGATGTTTCAGGGTCAAACACATGAATAGACTATATTTTGATGGCAAGAGTGTGTCTGTGATGAGGCTGTACATGATGCAGCTGCTGCTTTGGAACCTCCCTGTATGTGTCTTCACAGAAGCTGGCCCAGAGTTCTTGCTAGACACTATTGGCAGTTTCAAATTGGAGTTGTGTGTGACAGCAATGTGACCATAGACACATAAATCACTCTGGGTGTCCTCCAGACTGCTTCCAGAACTAGTCAGCTCTAGTCTGGTGTTGATAAATGTGTATGAAGGGGATCCACATGGGAAGTAATGATGTATGTGGAACCCCTGGACATGATCCTCTGTTGGCATTGTTGGGGAGAATTGGACACAAGCCTTGAAGGGATACTAAGTAAGTTTGCAGCTGATACAAAATTGGAAGGAGCTGTTGACTCCCCCAAAAGCAGGGAGGTCCTGCAGAGAGACCTCAAAATGTTAAAGAAATGGGCAATCACTACCCATATGAAGTTCAACAAGGACAAGTGCTGGATTCTGCACCTGGGACAGGGCAGCCCTGGTTGTGTGTATGGACTGGGGAGCAAGAGGCTGGAGAGCAGCTCTGTGGAACCTGACCTTCGCGTCCTGGTCCATGGCAAGTTGGATATGAGTCAGCAGTGCCCTGGCAGCCAGGAGGGACAGCCCTGTCCTGGGGGGCATCAGGCACAGCATTGCCAGCCGGGCAAGGGAGGGGATTGTCCTGCTCTGCTCTGAGCTGGGGCAGCCTCACCTCGAGTGCTGGGGCAGTTTTGGGCTCCTCAATATAAAAAAGACATGAAGCCATTAGAGACTGTCCAAAGGAGGCCACGAGGAAGGTGAAGGGCCTTGAGGGGAAGCTGTATGAGGAGTGGCTGAGAGCACTTGGTCTGTTCAGTCTGAGGGAGAGGAGACTGAGAGGAGACCTTGTTGTGGTCTTCAACATCCTCATGAGGGGCAATGGAGGAGCAGGCACTGATCCCTGCTCTGTGGTGACCAGTGACAGGACTCAAGAGAATGGCCTGAAACTTAGGGGAGGTTTAGGCTGGATATCAGGAAAAGTTTCTTCACCCAGGGGATGGCTTGGCACTGGAACAGCTCCCCAGGGAAGTGGTTCTAGCACCAAGCCTGGCAGAATTCAAGAAGTGTCTGGATAATGCTCTCAGGGTCATGATATGACTCGTGCAGTGTCCTGCCTAGGGCCACGAGTTGGACTCGATTTGAGTTCGACTCCCTTTGAGTCCCTTCCAACTCAGAATATTCTATGATTCTGTGATTCTGTGGATTGTGCTTTAGCTATGGTTTCTATGGCTGAGTTTCAGAGGGACTCCTTATGTGTCTGGTTAAATAACTTCACAGGTCAACTGAGCTGGAGATGGCTTCAACCGGTACAATAATCTAATCACCTATTAGTGGAGTTGCTGGGCATCTCTGTCTAACCTGCTGGAGGCAGGTGCATTAGGCTGGAAGCTGAAGAGGTGAAGAAACTGGATGCACCTTAGTGTGTTGAAAAGGTAAGACTGTAGTAGTCAAGTGACAAAAGTCTTCTTGATATCTGAGAAAACAAAGTCTGCTTGTGACATGGATATTGAGAACAAATCAGTCAAAAAGGAGAATAGAAGAAAAAAGCTATGGAAAGGCTAGCAATAATCTTCACTCTTTCTACTTTTGTGTGAACAATTACTTCATGCATTGCTTTGGCTGATGTTCCATGGAATAACCCATCTCTGCTGGGATACAAAACCACCAAGACAGCAGTAGCTTTAAATCTGTATGTATCCAGAAGGCTGAGAACACTTGATTGTT
Source organism: Lycocorax pyrrhopterus obiensis (assembly GCA_014706295.1). Classification (NCBI taxonomy): domain Eukaryota; kingdom Metazoa; phylum Chordata; class Aves; order Passeriformes; family Paradisaeidae; genus Lycocorax; species Lycocorax pyrrhopterus. Next base: position 3,561,817 of record JACSVZ010000007.1, read on the forward strand.
TCATATTGCTCTTGTTCAGTAGAGTAAATTCATACTCTATTATGGTATTTTGAAATCTTGGATCCTGTCAAACTTTGGGGACTTTGAATTGCCATAGGTAACTAGGACATAGGCATTTCTAAGACTCCAGACGCTAACCAGCCAAGGAGAAAAAATTAGTTCAGAAACACATCTAAACCTCATTTAATTTTAATCTAAGCTTCTATGTAATTATTTAGTTATTTCAGGGGTCTAAGGCTTCTGTGTTTAAAAAAGAAAGAGTTGGACAACGATTTACTTGGCAAAATTTGAAACTCTGCAGTATGGAGAGGTAAAAATAAAATGCCTGTGTTTGTCTATGTCAGTTGTCTTTCTAATGGTTTTATTAACTTTCCTAGTACTTGAAAAAATTCATTTTCTGCTACATGTAAGTTAAGGAAAAGAGGCCAAAAATCTCACTGTGGTTTCTGACAGATTCTGTCAATCATAATAATATGCCCAGAGTAGAGCAGCTCTTTCACAGGCGGGCTTATTCACACATAGAGGGATGACTAAGTGTACAGCAAGATGCATGGTTGCATGTTACATTACACTAAAAGAGAATATTCTACTTTTAATTCACCCCTTCAATCAGATGTTGAGGTGTGCAGCCACTCAAAAGGTTGCTGTAGTGCGTAAGAAAATTGAACCAACTACTCAGGAACTCTCCAGCCCTAGGCAAGACTGAATTCAAGTAATGTCTGCACAAGCACATGCCCCATATGCCCAAAAAGGCTAGAAAAATGAGAGCTGTTTTTTAAAAAACTGGAGTTACCTGTTTCTGGGTACACTGGAGCAGTGTCAGCATGGATTGAGGGCTGCTCAACACTGTGGTCTTGCTGGCTGTGCTGGAGCCTTGTAAAGACTCTGAAGCTGAAAAGGGATATTCACAGGCTTCTTTGAGGCTTTTAAAGAAATCAGCTGATTGTGTTAGACTGAGGACTCAGCACCACGTGTGTTTGTGATCCTGCACCAATGGGTTGCCCATTTCTGTTCTATCTCCTGTCCCTGCTTAGGACAAGATCCCGTGGCAGAGTAGAAGCAACGCTGATCAGGAATCTCTTGCATGTGTTTTCTCATGACATCACTTCAGTGTTTTGTGTTTTCTTACATACAATCATAGAATGGCCTGGATAGGAAGAGACCTTAAAGGTCATCTCATTCCAACCCCTCTGCCATGGGCAGGAACACCTTCCACTAGACCAGATTCCTCAGAACTCCATCCAGCCTGGCCTTTAACACTTGCAGGGATGGGGCCTCCCCGCCTTCTCTGGGCAGCCTGTGGCAGTGCCTCTGTGGTTCTGTGGGTAACAGGAACATGCTGTTCCTGGAGTAGGTTGTATCTTAGTCTTCTGCTATACCCCTGAGCACCTGACTTTCTCTGGGCTCTCCAACAGATGGTACAGGACAAACACTGCAGCCCAAAGTCTTCCTCTGAACACTTTGGAGTTCTCCTTTTCAATCTCTTTAGGGGACTAAACTGATCAGGTCCTTTTATTCTTCTTTTTAAATTTTTTTAAATTAATGTTTTAAAGTGCTGATGGTTTCTTTCCTCTTATGTCACATTAGCCACCTTTCATATAAACAGAGTAATATTAAACTAATTAGTGTCATGCAGCCATTAACCTCTTTACAGGATTTGGAGCTCCTCAAGGAAAAGATGTTGTGTAAAAAGGCAAAGAAGCTGTCATGCTGATACTTTCGTATGGCAGAATGTATTATTGAATTTCAAAAATAATCTTCACCATGTCTACCTTAGGTCAAATCTTTTTTTTCACCAATTCAGGATTTTTCTACTCTTTTTTATTTCCTTTTCCAATTATAATCAGTTTCCTGTTGTCATACAACATTCTGCTGGGTACATCCAGAGTTTTACGTCTGATAGTATTGCAAAATATTGTTCTCAGCATTTTGTCTACACATTTGTCTATACATTTTTAGAAAATTTTAATGAAATTCAGCCCACCTATTGGTAGAGAGTTTATAGATTACATTTTCATAATGAAAATATTTTGCATTTTCTTTTTCTATTCTTTTCCATTTAGGCAAAACTAAGTATTTTATGTTTTATGGCATCAACAAGTCCTGCATTTTCTCTTCAGGAATACTGTTTTCAAGGAATTTTTTTGGAAATCAGCAAATTGATTTCTACTACCTGTGAAAAATTATTGAAAGTGATGTTAATACTTAAATTCACATGTCATTATTGTACCTGAATATTTGCTTTTGTATTTTCTTCAAAAATTTAGGAATGAGATTCCCATGTGGTGAAGGCATTGGAGCATTGCTCTGGAGAACTGAACTGCTTTTCAAGGCACATTTTTCAGTGCAGCGTGGATAAGTCGTTTAATCTCTCTCTGTCTCATTTTGCAGCCTGTGGAACTGAGCCTGTAAGAGTTTTACCTCTCTTTGTAAAATCAGTAATGGTTTGTTGACTAAGGAAAAAATTATCAACTCTGTCTCAGAAGAGCTAGAGATTACTCAGTGAATATTAGACAGTAGGCTGCAAGAAAAGCAGAGGAACTGCTCTTACACATAATGATCCGTGTGATGATGTTCTAATGTTCTAAAGTGAGTAGGAGCCATCCATTCCTCACAGCCACGCTGGCTTCAGCAGACAGGCAAATTGTCATCATCTGTAATGCAAGATGCATGTGACACTGGAAGGCCTAAGTGCCAGTAAATACGGAATTTTATGTCATGTCAGCATTTTTTTCATTAATTTTGTGTTAGCCCAAAATAAAGAGAATCTCTCAAAAGAGGATGAAAAATATGTTCTACTGTTGGTCTGGTGTGGTATCTCCATGACTGGCTGCTGAATTACACACTTTACTCAAGCCTGAGAAAAAAATGTATAAAATTCTCACAAGAGGTGTAAGGAGTACTAAAACATTATCCTAAGTGTAAACATATTGAAGGTTAAGTTGTTTGCAGGAATTTATTCCAGATGTGCAAAAGGAGCACCTCACAGACAGTCTGTAAAAATGCACACACTTTACCACGTGGCTTCCTTCCCTGTTCACTTTTGGTTATTAATATTATAACAAACTGTGCTTAGGTGTTTGGTCTCCTTGCAAAAATTTACCTTATCCAAAGTGGCATTTCATTTATATGGGTATTGGCAAGAAAACATCTACCACTCTGAAAGAACTCATTAAATAGGGACATGTTAGTTTACAGGTTTAATCCATATGATATTTATTGGCTGTCATACAGGCAATGACAGGCAGCCAACACACTATTCAGTGGACTTTTCCACCCATCTGTTTATCCATCTGTTACTTGAAAAATAGATTTCTTCCTCCCCCCGCCCTCCCCCCCAAAATAGCATTGTTCTAGCAGGCCACTGAGATAAAGATACACTGGTGTATAGAACTCGTAACAGGGCCATCTGAAACACCCGGCAGTAGTATCTTGATATGAAATAATACTAGTAACTGGCGTGCCTCTGTTCCCTGCACTGGTATACTTGTTAATGTATCATTAAAACAAACTCATAATGGACAAGCTGAATTTATTATTTTGTGGGGAAAAGACGGAAGAAGGTTGGCTTTTTGACCATCTTCTCAAGGCATGTATTCACAGCCTTGGTAGCTAAGATCAGAATGCTTGGAAAAAAATTATTCTGATTTTTAATCAAACTGTCAATATTAATTTGTGCACATAGTAAGAACACCTCCAAAAGAGAATCAAGTTGTGAAATTTTCATCAGGTGCTTAAAAACTCCATTCACATTATGTGAGTTGGTTTTGTAATACAGATTTCTGAGGCCTACAATTTTAAATATTGCTATCGGATTGCTTAAAAAGGTCATTCCTCAGTAACAAAAAATTAGGAATATGCTTTTGAGGAAAAAAGTAAAAACTCCAAACTTGATAACTTTACATAGATATTATCTATGTGGATGCAAACCAGTGATGTTTTGGGTATCTTTAATGTGTTGGGACACTCATGCTGATGGAGACAACTTGTGTTGTCACAGAGTTATTACATCCCTCTTTGCTTGGCAGCTCTCAGAAATATTCATTAGAGTATATGCTTTACAGCCCATGGACTGACAGATTCACAGCATTCATATTGAAAGAGCCTTAATAGCAGATTTGATACGATTTATCTCATGCACCATGATTTTCTATAAAACATGGAATCAATGAAATTGTCTAGCAAAAATTTCTATGGGAAGACCTGTTTTCAGTTAACATTTTTTTTCTGAGAAATGTATAAATTGAAAAATTTATTGGTAAATAATTTCTAAGGTATTAAGTACTAGGGCATTTGTTTAAAAATGCAAAGAAACTTCCACAGGCACTTCAGCTGATTCGAAGGAATTTACAAATGACCTGTGTGATGATGATGAAACACATGAGACGGTCCTTTCTTTATCACAGTTATTGTGCTGTCCCTCTGTAGAGGAGGGAAAGGAACCTGCTCTTCTTTCAATTTGAGGAGGTTTATCCAGTTTAGGCAACAATGGAGAACAGTAAGGCAACAGAGATGTATCAAAGCACTATGGGGCACGTTAATCCTTTTTCTTTTGCATTTCTTTCCATTTAAAATTGAGTGGTTACAGCAACTGAAAAATGAAGATGACAACAAAGTCAGGATGTTGTTATCACTTGCCCATCAGGCAAGAAATGTATGATGGTTTTCTTTAATTAAATGTAGATGAAACCATTAATAGTCATTTACCAAAGTGGATCAATTTTTAATATTTCCTAAGGTAGTTTATACACAGATGTCACCATTACAATCTAATCTAGACAAGGTACTGTAGAAGTTCCCCACACATACTTTCTCTCTTGGGATAGTAGTAAGATTGTATGTAGTGCATTGCACAGCAGAACATTCATTGAGGAAACAATTGAAAACCAGTTTTTAATCTGGAAAATGGATGCTGTTTTCTACAGCACTGTAGAAATGCTCTGGAAGAAAAGTAGAATGCAAGGCGAGAAAGACATAGACATCTTTTGCATTGTAATATTTTTCTGGGATATGTATGCTACCAAAAAATCCCATGGAATATCATTTACTAAAGGGCTATGGTGAGGATAGTGTCCATTTTAATAGAAAGTAATCTGTAAATACAAAACACTCATCTTTGCAATCGTGATCCATGGAAAATTAAAGTGGACATCATGGTGTGAATACAGTAAGTGTATAAAGCTGGAAAATTTTTGGCAAACTGTAAGGGAAGACTTTCCTGGCACAAGTTTAAATTTGTAAGCAGGTTTAAGTAATGTAAGGGAATAACATGTGTAATGCCAAGAAAGAAAACTCAAAGGAATAACAGTACGTAGGAATCAAGGAACCTGTGGTAGTCACATGGCAGCTCACCAGAATTTTCTAAGCTAGTTCCCTGTGCTGATGTGCTTGATGTGCAACACATGCGAGGTAACTTAACCCACCTGACACAGGCTTTTTCTGGCTCACGTGGGCAATAAGATCTGAAAGTTTAAAAAATATCATACTTAATCTGAGCCAAGGGAGTCTAAAGAGTAATTCCTATGGCCATGCTCTGTAAATGGTTATTCTGATTTCTTACACAATAAGAAATCATCAGAATATCCACCCTTCTGAGGATTTCTTGATCCTCAGAAATTACAAACAAAATTGTAAGCAGGGAGGTGCATCTAAGCACTATATGGCCCTTAAATTCTTTCATGTTTCACAGAATACTTATTTCAGTTGCTGGTGAGCAAAGTGAACCCCTGATGTCTTTGCACCCGTTAAGGGCTCCTTCAGAAATGCAGAAGGAGCTCACTGTCACCCTTCTTTGCCTGCAGCTGCAACTTGATCTTAATATGTACGCATGTGTACTATTCATGCAAGAACAACCTTTCTAAACAGGCTGTGCCAAGGCTTAGTAAAGTCCAGTAAGTATTCTTTAGTGAGTCTTCTCCAGGCCAGATTACTTCAGGCCTTTGGGGTATGTTATGCAATTGTACTTCCTTGGATGTTCTCTTCAGTAATTTCTAGGGTAACTCAAAAATTTGGAGTAAAATTTTAATGTTAATTCTTCTATGAATGGAACAGTTTGATAATTGTTAGCTTGGAGAGAGAACGGTGTTTGGTAGTAAGAAGGTGACTACTATAAGCAGAAAGGGAAAGCTAGAAGAAGTGGAAAGAGGAAGAAACTAAAGCTGAAAGTCAAAATAGCTATAAAGGGGAAAGGCAGGTAAGGGCTTTCAAATATTTTGTGTGGAAGTTGGATTATTTTACCTCTTATGTAGTAGTTGTCCAAATAATTTGCCAAAGTATCAACACTGAGCAACACTAAGTACTTTCAAAAAACCTCCACTCTTTTGGTTTATATTTATTGCTTTCTCGGAGTCCTGATTTTGTTTAACTCTTTGTTAGTCTTTAATTTCCTTTCACTGATGGTAGGAAAGTTTGAATTTAAGTCTCCCTGTGGCTGAATTCTCTCCCACCTTCATCATTGTGGTCTTTGACCACAAAAGTGAATTACTGTATCGGTGTGTATTATATATTATATACATATATATATAATATATTATATATTATATATTATATATATTATATTGTATATGTATGTATATTTTTCGCATGGAAATGTGTATTTCTGTTCATACATATTCCTTCAGATCTAAAAGCACTGTACTCATGTTAGTGTATCTGAATCTACTACTACTTGGCCAGAAGGAAGAACCAATGCTTTCCTGCAGAAAAGTTAAAAATCTGAGTTCTAATAAGTGCAGAACTCCAATTTGTTACACCTCCAACATTCAGAGCATTTGCAGACTAAGTGAGAACTATGTTTCTAGAGGAGAAAGCAATTTTCTTAGACATAATTTTAAAAAAATCAGCAAGACAGAGATTCAGATATTCACTTGGGAGATAAATAATAAAATGTTAAATTTAAGCTTTGCTCAGATATAATTCTGATTCATAGAGAAATACTGTCTCTGAAGAAATACTCTTGTGATCCTAATGCAAAATGCAGACCCTTTTGTGAGAGACTGGACTGTTAATGGTTAATGACTCAAGCAGTCGACCACTGAACCACCCAGGGGCAGAGGGATGCACACCCATCAGGGGGTGGGGCGGCTCCAGCTGGGTGTTGAACAAGATAAGGGAAGAGGCTGATAAGAGGCAAGTCCTGCAAGGTGGGATAGTGTTCTTTATCATGCCATTGTCCTCCCTTACATAATGGCTCAGGTGTGAAAACTCCCCTCTGGTAAAGCAATGGGATATTCAGGCGTAGCCTGAACATATTCACCCCTCCTGATGGCCCATAATGGGCCATCACCTTTGATGATGTAAGAGGCAGCTGTAATGTCTTAAAAGGTGACATATTCCATCAAAGACTCCAGAAGTGTCCTCTGATCCAAAGTATTAAATCATCCAGTGTAAATCTCTCCAGGCCAGGGGAGGTGGCTGGGCGTTGGCACGTGAACCTGTGTGAATATAAACCCGGGGGAGTCTGTGTCTTGCGGGTTTCTCCAACGCCCGGATGGATCAAGACTGTGACCATCACTTTGATAAGACTGGAACCCTCCCCACTGAGAAGACTGGAAGATGAGAACCAATGGGATGCTGTCAGGACCCACCGAGTGTCTCTCTGTCATTTTCTTTCTCTTCCCCCCTCTTTTTCTTTCTACCTCTCCCTCTCCACCCCACATTTACCGTTAAATAAAAATCTGTAGTATTGACTTCAGCGCATTATCTTTCTTTGCTCCTTAATTTGGGCAGAGATAATTTTAATAACTGGATCTCAACACCTCTCAGTGACCTCTTTGTGCTCTGGACTGGGAAAAATGGCTGACCAGAGAATGGACTCATTTTGACTAGAAGTCTCTTCTACTGCCCAGAAATCATAGAACCGTAGAAAGGTTTGTGTTAGAAGGCACCTTAAGGTCATCCAGTTCCAAATCCCTGCCATGGGCAGGGATGCCACCCACTCCACCAGTCTGCTCAGAGCCTCTTCCAGAGATGGGCATCCACAACGTCTCTGGGCAACCTGTGCCAGAGCCTCAACACCCTCACAGTGAAGAATTTCTTCCTAACATCTAATGTAAATCTCTCCCCCTTTAGTTTCATTAGAGAGGATTATGGAAAATTTTGCAAAGCCCACTGTTCCTGGTGTCCTTCAGGATCTGTTTCTTTGCCTGGGTTGTCTGCTTAGTTACAGGTATCACAGTTGTGATGCCTGTTTCCTGGTTGGTGATTTTCATCTGTACCCATTGGTTTAATTGGTGTATATATTGCAATAATTTTAAAAAGCACTTTTTAAAACAAAGTGGGCTTAAAAATGTCTGTAATTCCTCATTGTGCATTGACCCTGAGATGAGCTCAGTTGGTTAGACCATGGTGCTAATAACACCAAGTTGTGGGTTCAGTCCCCAGACAGGCCATTCATTTAAGAGCTGGACTTGATCCTTGTGGGTCCCTTCCAGTAATAAATACCGTCCCTGCCTGGCTCCATGAATGCACAGGGAGGTTCGGTATTGTCGTCAGTAGCAAAGAGGCGGGAAGGGAATTTGCTTTTCCTTCATTCTGAGAGTTTATTACACCTTCATCCTCGAAGGGCAGGCAAGCAAGTTCAGAGGACAATGGCTCACCGAGGGTTTTTCCCGGGGCCGGGGGAAACGTGGGACCAGGGATCAGGGACCAATGGGAGAGCCCTGGGGGAGTGATGAGGCTGAAAGCCAACCGGGGAATTCAAACCAGGACAGATCATACCAAAGGGCAATGAATCCCGAGGGGAGTCCACTCCGGTCACCCCAACACAAACGCATGTTCACTGGCTGCCACATTCCAGCTCAGACCTCTGTGTCAGAATTCTGTGTGACTGTGTAAGAGAGGTTGCATGGCAATTGCGTGACATCTGGGGCACTGCTGGGGATTTGCTTTCATCATGCTACCCAGTACTGACATTGGCATTCTTTTATAGGACCCTAGCACAGCAGAGTCATGAAGTTCCATAGGTTGAAATTTAGGTAAATTGAGAGATATGTCTCACTGTTAGTAAGGTACATAATTTGACCCAGGGATCACACTGTTAACTTCCATTGAAAAAGAACAAAATAAAATGTAGTAAGATCCAAAAGCAAATGTCATAGAAGTTCATGCATGAAAGCTTTTAAAAGTCCAGGAAACAATCTTTCAGCTTATCTTATGCTTACTTTTCATCAGCCAGCGCCTGGATCTCCCTTAGCCTTAAACCTCTGATATTAATAGTTGGCCTTTACTCTCCCGTTGTTCATTTATTCCACCTTCTTTCTAAGAAAAATGCATACAATCTTTTATCTTATATACTTGTCTTAAGGGAATTCCATAAGGGTGTTGGTAAAATTCAAAGAATCTACAAGAATTGTGTAAGGAAACCAATTAGATTTTCTTTTTTAAAAATTTCCATTTGAATTACTGTTTAGGGTTTCAATGTGACTGTTTCTGCTTCCTTTCGTGATAATATTTTGAGTGAAATGGGCTATGGACAGATACAAAACTAACCCCTTCCTGCTTGACCTTAGAGATACATTTGCAAAGCTATTTGTCTCCTGGTAGTGAGATACTAGGAGATATCTTTGCATGTGGAATACCATTGTGCAAAAACTTGTGAGATGGATCTGATCTGCAAGGTAACATGGATGCTAATTAATCAGACATAATCGGTTCAGCTGCTGCGTGTGTCTCGGAATTCTCACACATTCCAGGAGGGTTGAACAGCAGCAAAAGTAGGTCTACAGCCTTCTGTGGGACTAGGTACTTTTTTCTTTTCTTTCGAAAAAGAAATTACCATGGCTGTTGCTACTGTCATGAGATTTGACAATCTTGTGACTAATTTTCTTAATTTAAAAAAAAAATTAAGTTCTATTTAGTGTCTGGAATTATCCTTTAAATTAGTATGGTACTTGGAATTGTTTCTTTATTTGACTCTGGTCATAGTACTGACACCTGAAGTAAGACGCGAGAAGAAAAATCAGCTATATTGATTTTTGTCAGTGGCTTATTGGCTGGTTGTTATGTGAAGAGAGTAAAGAAAGGTGCTCTGAAACAGAGATTTCAATTTTATTGTGGCAGAACTGCATCCACTTAAAGTCATGATGATTCATTGTTTGTAAAAGATCTATTTTTAGTTGGCCTGAATTATATGGAGATTAAAGAGAATCATTAGCATAAAAATCCCCTTGAAGCTTCTGCAGTTGGTATAATACAAAAGACTTTGTTAAGATCTCTTCAGCCTAGATAACTTTGGAGAATCCCTAAGTGTGCGCAGAAGGCAGATTGGTAACTTACGAAGGCTTTTGTGGGTCAGTGATCTATTCCTCTGAGCACAACGCAACTTTTCATCCAGATTGCACTCCAAAACAATGCTTTTTAGAAACAGCACTGTCAAAAGAAAGAAATTGGTAGATAAAGAGGGGAAAGGGGTAAATTTATAGGTATAGAGAGCATCCACCTCTTTAGGAAAAGCACTGGTGCTGGGTTTTGCTGTTTGCTCTGTTCTCTCAATGCAGATTGAACGCTTCTTTCACTGCACTGCTTCTGTCCAGGCTGGTGTTTCTTGTCACATAAAGTGAGCCCAGCTGGTGTGAGTGCTACATGGGTGCTGCAGATCGCAGTGGAGAGGAAGATGGTCAGCTATGCAGGCTGTGTGAGCATCTCTGCTCGTTTATCAGCGTGCCGTCACAACAAAACTGAAGAGGCCTGTTTAAGTACCTGAGTTGAAACAGGTATGAAATATGATGAGCATGGCCGAATATGATAATTGTTACAAAGCACTTTCAACAAGTCCAATTTGCACATCATCATTTAGTGCACTTGTGCAAGGAACAAGATTTGCCATCTTAATCAAAAATGTCTTTGGTGAAATCCAAAAGCTGCTAATGTGTTTTGTTCTGAAGAAGAAAATCTTGACAGCAAACTTTAGAAATCTTAACACCAAAGTTTAGAAATAATGTATAAAAACATGCTTAAATGATCTCCATACTTCGCTGAACAACAAACCTGAATAATATAAATTCTCTTAATACAGTGAAATCGAATATCTCAGTATATATCATGAGATCTCAACTTGTCCTGGTGGCATACCAGTTAATTCTTAAATGAAGGTTAAATCATGGTAATGTTTCTCCAATAAAATCTTCTCTGAAATGCCCTTATTCCTTTGTCCTGAAAAGACACTCGTTTCCTTCTCAGGTTCTTAAATAAAATACATTTGCTGTTAGAGGACAGTACTAAAAATAAAAGTGAAATCATACAACAATCAGGAGGAATATGAGGGCATAAGTCTGAGTTTTCATTATAATAGGGCTGAGTTACATTGGAAATTTATGTATGTGGAAAAAATACTTAGGTGAAGAATAAATCCATTGCAGTAATTCTCAGTTACTGGAGAGACTGTTAATATGTCTTTTCACATTATACAAAACCAGTAAACAAGAATAAGGGTCACAGCTTTAAGAAGAGTTGTTTGTAGCATCTGTTAGACTGAGCAAAATGTCACAATATGTAGTCTCCGGAAGGAGCAAACAGACCATTAAATCTTGGATGAATAAAGCAGGTTTTCAAACTGCTGCAGGTTTTTGTCTTTTTGGAATCATTACAGAAGGGCTTGGGGTTGTGGCTGTGATTATGTGAAGGCAATTGGACACTAAGTTTTAGTGGGACTAAAATTTGTCTCATGGTGCCAGAAGGAAGGGCTGGTTTGAAAACTGTTTCATGTAAAGAAAGAGACCCAGCAGCTGCAAAACAGGTGGTAACCCACCAGGGGCAGGCAGGTATGAAATCATGGCTCTTTATTTGGATTACAGTGAGACAAATAAGGAAAGGATAAAAGGTAGACTCAGAGGAGCAGACTCCTGGCTTTTTATTAGGGGTTTAATAAACGAAATTGAGAGTAGGTTATACGCTGGTATAATGGAGATCCCAAATGTTGAACATGTGATGTGGGCCTCTCAACCAGGTGCGTGCCTGCTCAATGTGTTAAAAAAGTTCTCATTGGTGCTAAGATATTGCTTTGTATGATGTATTTATTTCTTTTATATATCTGTGTATATATGTCCTTTATATCTTTAGTGAAAGAAACTCACGCTGTTGCTAAATTGAAGAATCTGGTTGCCATTTAGTCCCCCATGGTTCCATCATGAAACCAAATTTTCTGGGTCCTTTTGAAGAACTGTAACTGAAGAATGAGCTGAAACAAACTGCTCTGCTATAAAATCGAGAAAAATGCAAGGTGGCAAACAGCACAAATGAAGCTATTTCAGATATTTCATGAGTTCTAGATTCAAGAGAAAATTCAATTTAAAAGAAGGTAATAATATTTTTCCTGTATATTAGTTTATTGCAATGTTAATGAAAGGAGAGACATTTCATGTGTCACTTTTACAAAATCTCTTATTTGGGCCTCAAAAATTTAGTGGAAAGCTATCATTGTACAAAATGGGGGTTTATGGTTTACAAATATTGCCAAGATGTAAATCCTGTCCAACAGTAACAGGGAATGTTTCCCAAAACTGAAACTCAATTGCCAAAGCTATTTCCTGCTAAAGTATTCCTGGCCTCTTTTATTTGGCCTGGTCAGACAGTGTTTTCCCTGATAGTTTCTTGGACACAAAGTAGCATAGGTATGGAATCACTCCCAATTGGCAGCTGGAGCAATCCACATTTTTAGAAGACGAAAGTTTAGTAGTATGAAAGCAGGAAGACTTTTTCAGTGGCCATGGGGAGAGAGAACAAGCCCAGATACTTAGTTTAGTTATGGAAATCTTTTATAAAAGTCTCCCTTTTGAGTGGTATGCTCTCAGGTCTTCCTAGAATTGTACAATTTTGTCAAATAGGAAATGCAAGTGTTCTAGAATTGGCACTGTTTACAAAGTGTAGGGTTGCAAAGTTTTACTGATCATACCATGGAAAAGACACTGAGATTAAATTAATATATTGATGTACACATTGAAATGTCATTATAACAAGTAGAGAGAGAACATAAATGCTAGGAAGGAAGAAATGAAAAAATTGACTCTCCTAGCTTGTAGAGAAAAACAAAGCTTCAAGATGTGAGGTTTCAACATGTGGCACCAGCCTGAGCATTTTGGGAGCCTCTGAGAAGGCAAAGGGAAAAACACTGAAAATTCTTTGGTTCTTTGAAATGTGGATAACCAAATCATAGCCACAGCCCTTTAGGTGTAGGCTTTTTAATGTCAAAAGACAGCAAATTAGGAAAGGATTTTTTGTGATGTTGTGTCTGAATGTTGCAAAATACCAAGAACTGTTCCTACCTGGTCAACTGATGTGTGGATGTTTTCACCAGGACACCACTGACGTGAACTGCCCAGGGCAGGAGATTAAGAATTCCTTATATAAGTAGTTGGTGAAATGAGGTGTTATATGTGATTAGCTTCCCAGAATCTCCTAGGGTGGTTCGAGAGAGCTGTAAATATGCAGTGTTCTCTCAAAGGAACATCAAGCCCTCATTGTTGAAAATAAAATATTTTCACTGTACTGAGATACGTTTTACTGAAAACTACTGGTAGACCTTTTCTTGCAAGGAAGAATAGGTACTGCTTCCAAAGTTGTTGTTTGGACAGGTGTTTTAGAATGTCAATAACATTGCTAATATATGAATCATCACATTTCTTTTATTCCCAAGGTTTTGACTGGCTTTTACAGAATTTTCAGGGGTGCTGATCTCTAGAGTTCTGTAGCTTCAATGTGATATAGTGGAACTGCTTCTTTTGCCACATCATGTGCACTCTCTTCCTAGTTTGAGTTACTCCAAAATTATTCCAAACTCCTCAGATTTCTTTTGTTATGACTTAAAACACTTTCCATTGCTATGTTTTCAAAATAAAACTAAGATCTGGCTGTTGCATTTACAATCTGTCTGTAGCAGATCATCGTAGTTTGACACTGGCCAAACACCAGGCACCCACGAGAGCCACTCACTCACCCTCCCCTGCCACAGCTGGGCAGAGGAGAGAAAATTTAGTGAAGAGTTCATGAGTTGAGATAAGGACTGGGAGAAAACACTCCAAGGGCAAAACAGGCTCAGATGGGAGGTACAAAGTAAATTTCTTACTAACAAAATCAGAGCAGGATAATGAGAAGTAAAATAAACCCTTAAATACACCTTTTCCCCCCCAGCCCCTCCCTCCTTCCCACCGACAGGACAGGGGACAAGGCATGGGGGTTTGGTCAGTTCATCACCTGAGATTTTCTTGTGCTGCTCAGGGAGAGAAGTTGTTCCCCTGCTGCACCGTGGGATCTCTCCCAGGGGAGACAGTTCTCCCCTAACCCTCCGATGCGGTTCCAATCTCACGAGCAGCAGTCCTCCCAAAACTGCTGCAACGTGAATTCCACCTATGGGCAAAGGGTCCTCCCAAAACTGCTGTGGCCTGGGCCACTCTTCCACGGGGTGCAGTGCTCCAAGGACAGGCTGCTCCAGCCCAGAAGCAGGGCCCTCTCTCTCCACCGTGTCTCCCACTGGATCACAGCCTCCTCCAGGCATCCACCCGCTCCGGCGTGGGCACCTCCCCCACGGGCTGCAGGTGGATCTCTGCATCCCCCGTGGATCCCCATGGGCTGCAGGGGCACAGCTGCTTCACCGTGGTCATCACCACGGCCTGCAGAGGAATCTCAGCTCTGGTGCCAAGAGCACCTCCTGCCCCTCCTTCTCCACTGACCTTGGTGTCTCCATGTAGTTTCCCTCTCAGGTTCTCACCTCCTCCTCTTCTCTGTCTGGAATTAAAACTGGCCCCCACTTTGTTTTGATTTCTTCTTAAATCTGTTATCACAGAGGCATTACCATCATCCCTAATTGGCCCAGCCTTGGCCAGCAGCATGTCCATCTTCAGAGCCATCAGGGATTGGCTCTGCTGGATATGGTGGAAGCTTCCAGCAGCTACTCACAGAAGCCACCTCTGTGGCCCCCTTGCTACCAAAAACCAGGCCATGCAAAACCAACACACAGATATTATAAAAATTTCTTTGGCTCTGATTTTAAAGGGGAGGGTCATGGTGAGGGTGTGAAACTGGCTGAACACTGTGCTAATAAGAAAAGAGCTAATTCTCTGTGTAAAGAGGAAAAAAACCTCACCTTTTCAATGAACAACTTTGAAGCCAGAGTTACTTGAAAAATTTTTCAAAATGTCGCAAGACTGATCTCATAAGAGTCAGATCAAATCCAGCTAAGGAGCAGAAGCAAAAGTCCATGTGGGAATCATGCTATTTGCTGACTCACAATAACGGCAACGATAGAATGTGAATTTTCTAAAGTCCAGGTACTCCAGGGAAGGAGTATCCCTATTTGAGCAGGGTTGTTGGACCAGATGACCCACTGTAGTCCCTTCCAAACTTACCATTCTGTGATTTTGTAATTTAAAATGGTACAATGTTGTAAATTTTTACCTCATAGATGTCATCATACATTTGAACTGGGGAGCTACTTATTTCTTGCATCTCACTGTCACTGTGATGCATTTTGTTATATCGTACTGTTTTATTAAAAATTAATAGTTGCCAGCTGGGAACAAAGTCATAAAGCTGCAAAGAACCCATTGATGCCACTGAAATACAAAGACAAGGCATTAACATGGTAAGGGGGACACTGACGGTGTCTCTGTCTTGCTTGAAAGTAATTGTTTCTTATTGCTCCAGCTTTAAATTACTAAAACAATATTCTGCTGATATTTTTGAATCTATATTTATGACTTCAGGTCTGTCCTATTTGCACAAGGCTCAGCTGAATATTTTTTTTTCAGTCTGATTTTAAAACTTTGAGGGAACAATTCTAGTAAATACAAACTATTGGAACAACAGTGGCTATATTAATTTGTCTGTCAATTTCCCTTTATCCTTCCTCCATCACAAAGAAACACAGAGCAATCCTGTGCTACACGGGCTTCTTAGACACAACCATCACCATCTTATGGCTCCAGTGAGTGAGACTGCAGTTCTCTTTTCTTCTTCTCCTGTGTTTCTAAGAGTATTCTCACTCCCTTGATATTATCTTGGTGTGACAAAGAGGCATTGCCTGTGTACTTTGTTCTGGCCTTTGGAGAAATAAATGACAGAAGTAGATCCGGACGTAAGGGGTCTGAATGGGGTATTACCAATCCTCAAATTTAAATGAATTATTAGAGAATAAATAAATTATGATGTCAGTTTGAAAGGGTTGTGTGGGCAAAATGACTTGGGGTTTGTTTTGTTGCTGGTTTTGGTGGGGTTTTTTCTTATTTTTGTTTCATTTTCCCTGGAAAGCTCTATGTCCTCTAGGTGCACACATACAGAGCATCCATTTCACTCTAATAACTTTCTTTGTGAAATTGGAAAATGCTTTGTTACTCCAGTTTTTTATTCTATGCTAATACTAAAATCTAATACAAAAATCTAATACAAAATTGAAGTATGAACAATGCTATCAGCATTTGGTTTCTGACCAAATTTTATAAAAGGCTCCCAGGCAGAAGCTAAAGTAGTGTATCAAGAGCTCATTGTGTTCATACAGAGAGTCTTTTGTGTTGAATTACCAGAAGATCTTCAAGCATTCTACAAAATTTTACTTTTCATAGGTCCATCTTCAAATCAAAGCAGTTGCAAAGGCCATTAAGGAAATCCCTTCCTAATGAAGCAACCAGCAGTGCTCTTATCCACAGATCAACACTGCTATGGGTCAATTCTGTATTTTCATGCTGAGGGGAGATGCAAGCAAACTGCATTTGCCTCACAGAAGCAGGCACAGAAATGGCAGATCTTACCAAGGTGGACCAGTGTCTTAAATCTATAAATCTTAAAAGGGATGCAGTTTTCTTTGGTTACATAATCAAATCCAAGCAGTAACTCCCACAGGACAGTCTGCACTGATGCAAAGCAGAGGCTTAGTGGGGAGAAGGTTCTCCATCTTATGTTTTCCAGCAGCTTGACTTTGTTGAACAATTCTTCTTTTCAACCAAATAACTGATTTAGTTAGCGATAACTGATGGAAGTAAAGCTTATTTATGTAAAGATATGACATAAAGATCTGAGTAAAAGCCATGTGTATGATCTAGTGTTTGTAAATTGGATATATAGTGGATGAAAAAAATATGTAGGTAATTTTATTTAGGTAGTTTTCAGAAGAAAACCTCCAGCTTTTATTTTTAGATAAAAATTCTGTAATGATGTTATGAATTAAGGTTAAATTATGATTTTTAAGGTAACTGGTGCTGCAGGTATCTCTAACATAACACTAAATATTGAAGAGAAATTTCTTTCATAGCAGTTGTACTTTACTAGCTAATGTTGCTTTTGAGTATCATAGAATTTGCCATTAATTATGTTCAGTGGAGACTGCCTTCAAACTGCCTACCTGATTCCTTGATAATTTGCCTAGAAGATTACTGATGATTTTTTAGTGCATTTCCATGTATCCGTTTTTGGGAAGGAATGGCTGTGTTGTCATTCAATTACATATAATTTGTTGTACTATGACAATATTGTGCTATCTGTATTGTTGCCCATGTAGATTTTAGGAATAGAAATATACTTTAATATAGTTGATTCACAGTTTTTCTCATTTGACACAGGTCTGCCCTGTTTCAAAAACAGTGAATTAATATGCACTTAGTGTCCACAAAACTTTTGTTCTCAAGGTGAAGACAAGTGGCAAGCTCAAAAGCTTCTACTGAAATGGTGGTTTTGTGTTATATTTATAAAACTGCATAAGTAAAGCAAATTTATAGACCAAGTTGCTGCTTGTAACAGATTGGTGCTGTGTCTTTCCATCAAATCCTAAACCTGTTTTATGAGAGTAATAGATAAATCGAGTGATGACTAACAGAGTGTCCCTTGCCAGTGACACAAAATAAGTGGTAGCCTATTGAAAGGTCTCAAATGGGGGCCAGAATTTCGTAACTTTCTCTTGTCCTGCAGAGCTTTTCTGTGTAGTCTGTATTTGTTACTTTAAGGATGCTGCAGGGAAACCCTCAGATGTTGTGGAACATTTGGGAATTTCAACACAATCCTTTATTTACTACTGACTCTAAAACAGCCATCTCTGTGTGTGTGTGTGTGTTTGTGTTATTTTACTTGAAATAACAAAAATAAACAAACAAATTTTGCACTCCGGAGTAAAATAATGACTGGTTCCTTTTGCGGCTGATCGCTTCAAACCTTCATCAAATAAACACTGGTTATTCAATAGTTTCCATACTTAGTGAGTTAGCCCAGGTTTTCTTGTCCTATACGTTGTTGCTCTTCAGCTCCTGCAGCTACCTTTCCATCAGGGAGTAGGCAATGCCTGTTCTCAGCTTCATTGTTGTATGTTATTTGAATGCTTGCAGCCCTTTCTTTGCTGTGCCAGTCCTTGGTGTGCAAGGCACTGAAGGCAGTTAAGGGCTGCTGATATCTGTGCACAGGATCAGTTGTGCTGTGGTTAAAATTCTCTTTCAGTTATCCGGCTCACAGCCTGTTAGGGATAGAAATTGTACCATTGAGCAACTAATATATTAATTTCAAACTGTGTAATTAATTGCTCTTTAATTCTCTTTGATTACTGGACAGTGCTGTGTGCCTGAAAGCCATTACACTCTTTGTACAATAGGGTAAACAAGTCTGCTTCTGAATGTCTAATGTGGAGAGATCTATTGAGGTTTTTCTGCTTACTCAGATTCTGACTTTGTCATTTTCTGTTTTTCAAGACAGAAGGAGGTTTGGAGACACAAATGCTACATTTTTAACTGGCCCAAAACTGCATACACACTTTTTTGAAAATTTCTTTTTTTCTTATGTCCAGAGCTAAAAAGAAAAAAGAAAAAAGCAAAAAGAAAAAAGCTGTTTCTACCAGGTTTGCGTTCCACTTTGGTACTTCCTTTCGCACAACAAATCTCATCCTACTTGACTTTAGTTCTATGTACACCTCTATGTACACCTGTTACTACTTGTCCTTTTGCAGTCTGACAATTGCAGCCAAGAATACAGATCAAGATGAAATCCCAACTAATGTATTTTAAATGAGATTATAGTAGAATCACAGTATTCCTCAGAAGAATCATTTGAGAAGGCAGTGAAGATAGAGCACTGAAGCATGACGATATTGAAAAATAAATACACAATCATCAGCAGCAAAGTCCACAAAAAAAGGCTCAAATATTTGGGCAAGGGAGGAGCAATTTCTCTGTAATTGGGGGAAGAATAAAATAGGTCAGGATTTTTATTCTGGTTTGGTTTGTTATTTCCTCCCTCATGTTTGCAAGGCACGGAGATGGAGATTGCAGGGAAAGAGAAGAGAGGAAAGTGAAATGGGTGTTCCCTCCGAGGAAGGAGGAAAAATCAACCAACAGCCACCAACAGCCTCTGCAGTTTGCCAGCTGCCTGATCACCATGAGCTGGCAGTACTGACTTCCAAGTGGACTTAGTGGCAAAGAGGTAAGGAAAGAGGCCAAGGAGGTGGCATTATTTTTTTCTGCAGGGAAAGAGGTTGTTCTTACTGCACAGTGAGGAAGAAAGAATGCAGGTACTTGAGGGAAAGCAGATAAGTAGTTAAAAGAAAATGGTATCACTGGGGAAATAGAGGTGAGTTGCTTGGAGAACACCAGAAAAGAGCTGATTCTCTGAGAGAAGGGTTGGTGGCAAACCTGTTAATTCTTGTGGCTTTGAAAAATAATCTTATGGGCTGGATTGTGAAATATTGCTCTGCCTTCCCTGGTCTGGCTGAAATGACAAACACAGATAATGTGTGTATAACTGCCTAATTATGTGTGTTCTCTTCACATCTAAGAATAATTTTTAGAAGGTAGTGTGAATATGGGAATTTCAGTGTTCAGAGGTGTAACTCGTTCAGTAGTACAACTTATAGGAGTGCTTTACACACACATTATCTTGTCACAACATAAGAACATCCTACTGTGCTAAAATACCACTTTCAGAAGAAACATATAATTTTCCCGTATTGTGGGGGAGGATGCTAAACAGCTTCTTTCTTTTACATATCTTTTATTTTCACCTTCTACAGGCATGAGAAGAGCAAAGTTTTAAAACAAAAAATTTGAAAACTCTTCATTTGAATTTATCTGTATTTTTATCCTCTTCATCTTCTGTGTGATGAAATGTGTTGATAGCTGTGCCTATGATTTCACAGAAAATGCATAAGGAAAAATTGCTTATTTAAAGAGAATGATTAGAAGTTTTTAAAGAGAATGATTATAAGTTATTTTCCCCCTCATGCATTAGGGAAAGTGAATGCTTTTGAATTAAAATTGTATTAGTATGTTTGGGGAAATTTGATGAGTATTTTGCAACAGCTTTGTGGCACAACTTTAACAATCCCTAATAGTTGATACTGTCCAATTTGAGAAATGAGTTAGGTCAATCCAGGCTTTTGGAAATTTAATCTTTACTAAACCAAGGTGCTCTAAGTTGAACTTCTCTCAGTTTCTTGTAAGACAGTTCAATATATAGGACCTGAACTTGTAGCAAGGCACTGTTACCAACTGAATTGAGGCTGGGGCTGTTTGTGCCAGGGCTTGTTTGGTTTCCAGTCCGTTGCAAAGAACAAGGAAAGTTGCATTCAGTTCAAAATTTAGCTGTTGAAAAAAAAAATGGTTAAAATAATATTTCTTTTCAACAACTACATGGTCCTGTATGTAAATATGCTCTTCACGGATTGTGTTGGTTTTGCATGGCCTGGTTTTTGGTAGCGAAGGGGGCCACAGAGGTGGCTTCTGTGAGTAGCTGCTGGAAGCTTCCACCATATCCAGCAGAGCCAATCCCTGATGGCTCTGAAGATGGACATGCTGCTGGTCAAGGCTGGGCCAATTAGGGATGATGGTAATGCCTCTGTGATAACAGATTTAAGAAGAAATCAAAATAAAGGTGGGGCCACAATTTGAATTCCAGCCAGAGAAGAGGAGGAGGTGAGAACCTGTGAGGGAAACTACATGGAGACACCAAGGTCAGTGGAGAAGGAGGGGCAGGAGGTGCTCTTGGCACCAGAGCTGAGATTCCTCTGCAGGCCGTGGTGATGACCACGGTGAAGCAGCTGTGCCCCTGCAGCCCATGGGGATCCACGGGGGATGCAGAGATCCACCTGCAGCCCGTGGGGGAGGTGCCCACGCCGGAGCGGGTGGATGCCTGGAGGAGGCTGTGATCCAGTGGGAGACACGGTGGAGAGAGAGGGCCCTGCTTCTGGGCTGGAGCAGCCTGTCCTTGGAGGACTGCACCCCGTGGAAGAGTGGCCCAGGCCACAGCAGTTTTGGGAGGACTGTGTGCCCGTGGGAGGGACTCACTTTGCAGCAGTTTTGGGAGGACTGCTGCTCGTGAGATTGGAACCACATCGGAGAGGTTAGTGGAGAACTGTCTCCCCTGGGAGAGATCCCACAGTCTCACAGGGGAAGGACTCCCTGAACAGTGCGAGAAAATCTCGGGTGACGAACTGACCAAACCCCCATGCCTTGTCTCCCTGTGCTGTTGGTGGGAAGGAGGGAGGGGCTGGGGGAAAAGGTGTTTTAAGGGCTTATTTTACTTCTCATTATCCTGCTCTGATTTTGTTAGTAATAAACTCACTTTGTACCTCTAAGCTGAGCCTGTTTTGCCCTTGGAGTGTTTTTCTCCCAGTCCTTATCTCAACTCATGAACCCTTCACTAAATTTTCTCTCCTCTGCCCAGCTGTGGCAGGGGACGGTGAGTGAGCGGCTCTCGTGGGTGCCTGGTGTTTGGCCAGTGTCAAACCACGACACTGACGACAAAACTTTAAAAACTCCCAGCCTGGGGTGGATGCAGTTTTGTAAGTTTAACAAATTAGCATTATTGACAAAAATCCCCAATTAGACATGTAAGTGGTGAGGTAAATCCCCCTTTCAGTTCCACGTCTTACTGTAGGCCCCCTTTAGATAGGAACTAAACTTTGCTTATGGAAATGTGTCTCGAGGAGCTGGTTTCAACCTTGGCTCCCAGGAAGAACCAAGATAGGTTGGGGGCCTTGGACCCCCAGCTTGGAGCCTCTGGAATGTGTTTTGTCTTTCTGCCTATCAGGGTAAGGAAAAGGTAGGGAAAAGTACTGGGCTAGCTAGGAACTATATAACTATACAACAATAATCTACAGAGCTATGAACACATACAAAGGAAATATAAAAGCAAAAATTATTCTGGCATCAGTCCTCTGCCCCAGATAAAAGCAGGCAGTGCCTGGGTGTGCTGCAGGGAGCACTGGTGCTGCCAGGTTGCTCCTTGAGCAGGGCTGGGCACTGAGGGTAGGATGCTGGGCATCATCTTGGCATCGCCTTGTTGCTGGCTCCACACAGCAAAGGTCATTGCTGCTGCTGCTGCTGAGGAGGAACTGTTACAGATCTTTGGTGGTGACAGTGTAAGAATAGTTCAAGGTACTGTTTTTAAATTATTTTATAGCAATTTTTCTTTTTTTTTTTTTGGTTTTTTTTCGGCCTTTCGTAAGCCATATTGCTGTATGGAGTCACAATTGTGCACTACGACAGGTCTGTGGAGCGTAATTGAATTTATAGAATCACAGAATGGCTTGGGTCACGTGGGATCTTAGAGATCAACTAGTTCCAACCCCCATGTCATGGGCAAGGACACCTACTACACCAGGTTGCTCAAAGCCTCATCCTGCCTGGTCTTGAGCACTTTCAAGTATGAGCCATCCACAACTTCTCTGGGCAACCTGTGCCCAGAGTGCTTCATCAACCTCACAGTACAGGATTTCTGCCTGATGTCTGATAGAAACCTACCCTCTGCCAGTTTAAAGCATTACCCCTTGTCCTGTCATTACATGACCCTGTCAAAAGTCCCTCTCCAGTGTTCCTGTAGACCTCCTTAGGTACTGAAAGGTGCTGAAGGTCTCCCTGAAGCCTTCTCTTTTCCAGGTGAATTTCTCTAAATATTCAGCAGTTTAGCACTCACCTTTCTATTTATTGACTATTTATATCAATATTTTATACATCTGTCTCCTCAGAGTACTGATTTAGCAGCTTTCCTCAGGTTTATTTTAGTTTGTAGCATTACTGCTCTTTTGGAGGAGTTCCCTTGTGCTTAAAGTGGGCTTGGCAGTGCCTACGGTTTGCACTTGCCTTCTCCTGTTTGCATACCCAGGCAGGCCCTGGATAAATCAAATTGACCCAAGAAGAGGAGTGGGCTTCAGAAATAGTTGGAATACCCCAATTTTCCCTGGTTTCAGTTTGGTCTAGGAGATGTGGATGGGCTGTGCACAGAGATGCAGTTTTACCTGAAACGCTTATGTGACTTCCACTGGTGTGAAGTGGTTTTATGGGAGAACTCATTTTTGATGCTGGCTAAAATGACAGTACACAAAAACACATGAGAAGTCAAGTTTCTTTATACTGTTAATATAAACTGGGGAATGTTTTCTGTTTTCATGTATCATGCTTTAACTTATTGTTATATGAACAATGGACATGAGAAAAGGAACTTCTATTTCTCTGTTTACCAAAGCCACTGTTTTACAGAATTTAATGACAATTCTTGATTAGGGGCTAGACAGATCTAGACCATCCTCTCTGTCTCAACACCATTAAAATTTTCTGTGCCTACTCACCTGTATTAAGGTCACACATCCCTCATCTCTCACGTGAAAGTTCATTGCCATTGAAAGAATTAGATCCCATAAATGAATATATTTTGTGTAAGAAAAGCTTGAATATAGGTCTGACACTATTCCACTAAAGTGTGGAAAAGCATATGAAGGAACAGAAACAAATAATGTAAAAATGAATGTATATTTCTTACTTAATATTCAAGACGTTTGTATTGTAATGTTACATAAAGTTTTGTGCATGCTCTGAAATATTGATTACCCAGCCTGAAACAATAAAACATAGCACTGCAGTTTAGCTAAGAATTTAGAATTACTAATTTATTAAATAGAGCTAGGGTAGTAGATTCTCAGCAAATGAAGCCTTTTTTAAATGTACTGTAATCTTGTATATATGCAATACAAAACCACATGCTTTTTACCAACTGATCATCTTTTGGTTTTGGTATGAATTAATCATTTGCATTCCATTGTCCTACAAAGGAATGTCTTTCCTTTCTCATGAGGCTGGACAAAACTATGCTATTAAAAGAAACTGTTATGTAATAGAATAGTACAGAGATGTGCTGAGTTATGAATGCAAAAAATGTGAAACAATTTTGAATTTTTTTAGGGGCTGGCATTTTCACCGTTTCCTCATGGAAAAGGCTCTTAAGCAGCCTGTGAGTGCTCTGCTGAGTATACTTAATGGTGCTGTGCTCCAGATCCCCATTTGCTCCCCATACAAACACAAGTTTTTCGTTTACCATGTGTCATGTTGTAGTGGTTCTGTGCCTGGGATCCTGCTGTGAAGTGACAGTTCAGGGACAGACACGATAAAGTGGCGGGCTTGACTACAAAGAAAAGCTGTCCTTACTGTTTGCATACCAAGATAGTGGGCACTCAGGAACCTGAGTAAAGAAGTTGGGGGTTTTGTGGGATTTGTTTTTTTGTTTTTTTGTTTGTTAGTTGTTTGGGGTTTTTTTTTCCTTCTTCCTTTTCTTTTTTCCTCACTTTCCTTCTCAACACATTATGTTCTGTGGATCAGCTCTTTTAGCATTTCTGTTTACAACCACAGCATTACTGTGACTTTCACAGTGGACCAGATGGAGATTTCTGGGGCCTCATCCTTGACATCTAGTGAAAGTTCTGCCTTTGTGTCTGGAAATTTAGAGAGTTGGGAGAGGTGAACATTGAGAGTAAGGGAGAAAGAATGTGCTGATAATAGAGTACTGTGGGTGTCTTTGTTCCAGTACTGGTGTAAAACCCTAAATGAATACAAAATACACCCATGGTGCTATTATCTGGGCCACGATTTGACTATTGGATCAAGATTAAAGAATGTTCACAGGTTGCTGAGCTGTTAAGTTTGGTATTGCTATTTAAGTAACTTTTCAGTTTACTCCCACACAAAGTTATAGTCAAAGGTCTCTGCAAAGCATCTGATGGTGGAATTAGGAAATCATGAATATTCTCACCCATAAGAGGACTACCCATAAACAAATAAATATTGTAACTGTAAAGTCTCTAATTTTAAGCATTTTGAGTTTGACTCTTCTGGCCATGAAGGGATTCTAATGCACTAGTGGCATTCCTGTACTTTATCTGCAGGATGTATCCTGTCCTGGCTAATATTGGCCATAAGCTTTGAGACGTAACAAACATGTACCAATAGCTAAAGACACAATCCAAGCTGAAGCTTCAGTTATCTGTATTTCCATCTTGGCATCCCATGAGTCAAGAAAAACAGTGACAACAGTATGATTATTTTTAGAAATGTCTCAAGTGAAATGCATGAATGTTAAAATATAGATTGACTTTCTTTATTACTACAAAGCCAATTTTTGTCATTTCAGTATTTTCATTATTAGTCACTCTTATTCTGTGATGTAAGTGCCCCTTGCTAGACTTCTGTGTTGGGGAAGCACTGAGTTTTGGGTTTGGTGAGTTTGGTTAAGGCTATTCTTCATGTGATCACAATCAGTACTGCCTGCAGTAGAGTAGTGAGTGCTACCCAAGTTTGTCAGTGACACACTGAATGAAGAATCTCTTATAAAGGAGATGATATTTCCTTTCTTCATCTTGGTTTTCCACCTGTGACATGAGAACAATTTTACTGGCCTATTGAAAAAGGCTTATTAAAGCCATATATGCATTAGTGATTGAGGTTTGAAACTCACTTTGGTCCCGTGTAACGCAATATGCCTCGTGAATGCTGTTGACATACTTTCTTTAAGACTGTGAGTTCAAGATGAATTCAGGGAGGAGAGGACTTTGAACAGAAGAGTTCCTTCTTTGAAGTGAACAGGCATGCACTACATGCTGAGACAGGGATGTATTGTTCTATTTTACACAGGAGTCACTCAAGCTCTCCATCTAGGGTTACACAGGAGAGTAAGACAGAACCAAGAACCTAACTAAACATTCAATGCTTATCAAGAAAATCTTATCTGGCTTCTTATATATTCTTCCTATATCTGGCTTCTGTTTGTACTCCTTTGGGTGCAATACTGCATGTCTAGTGAGAAGAACTATTTGAATCAAAAGAAAAAAGAATTGAACTCCTGGCAAAAAATCCCCAGTGGGCAGTGCATCATAGTTTTCAGAATGGGTATACTTCACTGGTTAAGCAATATCTCTCCTGACAGGGCAAATCTTAAAATTATGAGGGACCTGGACCAGTGTCTATAAGTTCTACCACAGGATATCGCACGAAATGTTATGGTAAGTGGTAGATTAATTGACTGGAGACAATGCTTGCTGTGCTGAGTTTCTTACAGACTCTGAAGTAACAGCAATTAGATACATACTTTCGATGCATCTTCATAACAGACTATTTAAGTGCAAACACCTTTTGAAACTGCAAAAAGGCCTGTTGAAACACACTAGACTTCAAAAATAATTCTAAAGTTTATGTCAAAAGTATTTCTAAAACTTAAAAGTGACCAAAAGAAATAGGTTGCTTTGAGGAGGAGCTTAGGTATAAAGCCTTAAACCACACCCAGGTAAGGAGCCTCTATTGTACTAGATACAGTGCCTGTGTTAGACACATTCATAATGCAAATAGTAAGACAGTGCATGATTTATACAGAGCAAATTAAGGAGCCAGTTACAATCCAAACCTCCTGTGTAATATCCAGTTTCGACCTGCTTGAAAATGCTGACAATTCCCACAAACAAAGAGTTTGTAATCTCCTAGAAATCTCATAGAACTTCACATTCAGTAATCAAGAATAATTTTTGCAAAGACTTTTTCTTGGACCTGACGTGACCTCCTTAAGGCACCTTCAATTTATCTTCTTTAAGTAGCTATTGCACTAAGATTTCATGGAATGGAATTACATGTTGATTTTTTTATTTCTGACAAAAAACTTTTATGCTAGAGTATAATTTTTAAAATAATTACCTAAGCATTGATTTCTCCATCAAATGCATCACTACACATTTCAGTCCATCTGAATGTGTTTGAGTATTTCTTCTATGATAATTCATAGTAAATAAGTCCATTTTATCATATGTCAAGTATTTATCCTGTAAATAGATAGTTGTCCATTTCTCTAGGAGCGTTCTGACCAATATGTATGTAAATACATAGAGAAAATGAAGCAAAGCACTTTAATAAATTAACATGCAATGAATTTGGCTAAGGGAGAGTTTCTCTAGTCAGAGATATTTTTCACTATAAAAGCAATGAATATTCATTTAAAAAAGCTTTGTTTCTCCAAAATATACTCTACATCTTTAAGTATATATAAAATGTAATAACTTACAAAACAGTGAGCCAAACCTTGTGGAGATTGATGAGAAATACATTGAGGATTCCAGGGACCTGATCCTCTAAATAATTATGCACCTGAATATCATTATGTTTAAAAAGATAGCAGTTGATATAAAATGAGTATGTTAGGGTTAGGCTAAAAACATCAGTGTGATGCAAATGTGTAAAGATCACGATACCGCATGGTAAGATCATGAGCTGTTTCAAGTATGCTCTCCAGCTGATGAACCTGCATGTGGCACATGAACGAGAATGAAGTCCCAGATTAGAACAACCAGAGCCTTGACAACTTTCTAGAACATATCCAGCAAAGTCAGATCATTATCTTTTCAAAGGAAATTTTAGTAGACTTAGTGCTAAGTCTAGCAACAATATCTCTGAAAGTGATAGAGATGAGCAGTCACGCATGTGCCACCCCATGTGTAAGACATGCATGTTTTTTGAATGTACTTGTTAATATGAGAAATGTCTGTTAATCTTTTGACTTATTTATAGCCTTTTTGTTGACCTTTTACAGTGGGTAAAACACCATTGACAGTGTGTTAAACACAATTTACATTGTGTGCAGTTCTTACTATTACAGGATTTTTGGCCACTGGGTATGTCAACACTAGTCAGCAATACCAATAAGTGTTTGTAAATAATGCTTTGTTATGAGAATACATCCTAAAGGACAATATTGGAAGCATCCATAACTTTGGTTCTAGAAACACTGAATCAGAGAAAAAGCAAAGACATGAAAGTGGAAGTACTTCAAGTTTATATATAAAGTAGTGAGCCAAAAATAGATAAATAGCTTTATCTGAAGTCCACAGAAAGGAAGTGACTGAATAAGAGACATGCAAAAGATTTCTGGCATACCTGGGAATTGACTGAAGATCTCCAGAATCTTCGTTCAGTAGCTTCACTTTGAGGTACTTATTTTCCGGTGTACATTGTCTTAAACTTATTATAAGGAGGACATAGAGAAGTACAGTGAAAATGTGTTCAGAGTCTTAACCTTCTGTTTCTATCCTAATTATTCAGGGTTCAGATTTTTAAAGTGAGCTTTATTAAGGGCAATAATTTACCACATGCCTGTTCTCAGGTTTGTGGCACCATCACTGAAGCTCAGTTTACCCACTGGTCTTCTCAGTGTCTAGTTTTGCACTCTATGAAGATACTCAGTGCTTCCAAAATAGATACTAGATTTGTGGATACACAATGACAATGGCTTCCCCCTAATCACTTCCAGCTGAACCACTTTTTACAATGTGTCCTAATTGAAACAGCCTAATTTTCTTAATTTATCAAACAACCAGAAAAAAAAATCTGTCCACTGCTTTCTGTACAAAAAGATAGTTGCTCCTCAACATATACATTTACACTATATTTCCTCTTCCTAAACTTATGCAAACATTTAATGACTGCTGTATGAAAACCAGAAGAGAGCCACTGAAAACAGTAGTAGGCCTTCCTCCTTGCTATTTAGATGGGTGATGTAAAAGTCTGTTCTGCAAATGGATATATTTGTTTTTTTCTTTTTTGGATTTCCTGTTGGAGAACATTTGCATTTGAAAGTTTTTCCTTGGCCTTGCTCTGGGGATTACTGTGAAGAAGTATGGATGGGGGGGAGGTTTTGTTAATTATGAATTTGTGCTAGTTTGAGGGCAAACCAGTGGGAGGAATTAACTCCACACAAGTATGTTGTGAGAGATTCCAAGTTAGAACCACAATTTAATAGGAAAATTACAATAGAGACAATAGTACAGAAACACTGGCTTAAACTGACAAAGTCAGGACACAACCTGACACCCTGTTGGTCAGGGTGGTGGTAGCAGTCCAATTAAATTGTGGTTGCAGTCCTGTTGGAGTGGTGGATGTGGTTCTACCGAAGCAGTGATCCTGTAGAAGGGTCTGGTCCTTCTCTGGAGGTCCAGTGGTGGTGGTGGTGGAGAGCTCTCGTCCTCTGGGTATACAGTGGTGGTATCATGGTGTTCCAAGCCTCAGATTATATACAGTCAGGATTGTTTGGTTCCTTCCCCTGGGAGGGGAATTTCACAGTGGGCTGATGT
This sequence comes from Lycocorax pyrrhopterus obiensis, assembly GCA_014706295.1. Taxonomy (NCBI): domain Eukaryota; kingdom Metazoa; phylum Chordata; class Aves; order Passeriformes; family Paradisaeidae; genus Lycocorax; species Lycocorax pyrrhopterus. The sequence continues at coordinate 3,591,149 of JACSVZ010000007.1, forward strand.
AATTCTGAGTCACTCGGTGAGACCTTGATGGCCCCTTAGCAGAGATGGCCCCCTCAGGGTGGCTGCTGCTACCCAGAGGGAGTTATCAGGGCTGAGTCATAGAGAAGATAAAGAAACACTGCTCCCCCCAGTTTATGTAGATGTTTCACACCCATCTTATGTACATGGTAGTAGAATACGCACTTTTGGTTGCACCTTTCATTGTAACCAAAGACAGAATTCATCTCTCCTGTTGCAGCTCAGAATGCTACAGAGCTTTCAAGGAGTACTGTGAAATAATTTGATGGAAGTTCAGTGTTTTGGAGACAGTGAGAACGTAAAATATCTTAGTTTTCATCTGACTTTATTATTAAATATTGTCCTGAAAATTGTGGCAGCTGTCATCAAACTTAATATATAATTACATAGTATATGCCATATTTTATATATGCCTAGATTAAAATAACTATAAAGCTTGAGTTATTAATATTATGAGATTTGATCCTGTAGTCACTTAACCCCATACCACTTTAATGTTATATTTATATAGGTTTATTGAGCTCAGTGAGTTTACCCTAGAGCTTACTGTTTCTTACTATCAATAGTCACAGAGACCTGGCTGGAGAAGCTGGAGCATTCATGTTGCACAAATCTGCAGGTATAACATGCAGAGTGAAGCAAAATTTGAAAAAGTACTTTGTATTCCACCAACACAAAGACTTTCCTATCATGCAAAAAGGATCTTCTCAGGGAAGAAGAAAAAAAAGACTCTTCGTAATGATTATTTTTCCTGTCTGTATGATCTGTGCTCTTTCCTGGAATTAATACTTTTCTGTGCTAGAGAAACACAGTTTCTTAGTTGACCTAAACAGTATAAATTCGAAAGAAGTGAGTTAGTCAGTAGCAGTCTTTTTCCCTTGAAGTCATAACCTTTTGAAACTAAGATTGTCAAGTCGTAAGCTGAATGTGGATGGGCAGTAGTGACTGGAGTGACCCCATTTAAGAGGTAGGGATAAAACTACAGGTCATGGGAAAAACATGCATGTCACACATCTTAATTCAAATCCTTAATATTTATTTTTGACCCCAGCATGTTGATTACAGTCTATTTTCCTGGGTATGAAAATTCTGAACAGCTATATGCCTGTCAATGTATCAAAAAAGATGGAGAAGATCAAATCCAGTTGATGTGTAGTAGAAACTGTTTCATTGTCCATCTTCAAAGAAATTGAATTAAAGAGAAGAAACTACTGTCAAGACACCATTGCTGTGTTTTACTGATGTGTGATTATTTTTAATGTAGGCTAAGAAAAAAATTACATGCCCACATCATGAGTTTTAAAACAAAATGTGAAATGAGTGAGAGGCAGAAAATCAATATGAGTGCTATTTTTATGAAGCTAGGTATTTTATCCGGTTTAAGAAGCAAGCTATCACTATCAGAAGGGGATGAAATGAAGCTTTACAAATAATCCTTCAGGTGATCATAGGAAGAGTTCAATTCACTGAGCAGACATCTTTGCAACCCCAATTTTGTGTGCTTTAGTGTTCAGAGGAAAATGAAAAAAATGAAAAATTAAGAGGTTTTTTTCAGCCTTTCAGTGGTTTGTAGTAGGTCCAAATAAAACACCTGATGATCAGGAAATGTGAATATGTGTTTATCAATATGGACGTGAGATAGACTCAGGAATGGCAGACTAGACAGATTAATGTCAACTGTGTGTAATGCTTTAGAAGCTGTTTTAAAGGACAGACAAGGCAATGTCTGAAATTTGAAGTTCAGCTGGGGTTTGCTAAACGGGAAAACAAAGAGATCTGATGAAATTAAAAAAAATAAGCATAGTGATTACTAATAAAGTAGACTTTAGGGTAAAGACATCTAAATTGCTTCTAAGCTTGTCAGTTGAATATGTGTGAGGGGAAGGCTGTATTTTATTTATTTCAGGGTAAGGATGACTTGCTTCCCAGTTGCTTGAAAGTATTTGTGATCATACTAACTGATTTCCCTACCAGCCCAGGCCATAAAGTGCTGCTGTTCTCCTCATTAGTGTAAGTGCAGCATCAGAAAATTTAGCTGACATGGCAGATAGTTAAAAGAGAAATTACAGGGGGCTACAGGGGGAGTGAATGCAAAGACAGATCCTGTCCCATACCAAGAACAAAAGGCTCCAGAGCACATTTGCTGGCTGTGTTGAGAAGCCAGTGCTGTTGTTTCTGCTATGCCAGCCTAGAAAGCCTACACTTTTTACACTGTTTGTTCACATGCCAGGAGTCACTGCAAATTTATATTTTTATTTATTTGTCATATCATTCCTAATTATTTAGTTGGGTTAGCTATGAATTGTTATGTATAATAAAGTATCCATATTATAAATGCAAATCTCCAGTAAAACAACTAATAGCATCTTAAAATGTACATATCCATAGTCCAATCACCAGTGTTAATATTTGTCAAATACTCCACTGAGACTTGTTTGCTTTTCTGCCTAACATAGCAACCTGACCTTTAAAAAACTAGCACAGATGTTGGCACTGGTCTCCATTTCTGTGGCTTTATAAATTCCTTGCTGACCACCTCGCAGGTGCAGTTAGTGCGGTAGTTTTTGTGAAAACTAGATGAGAATACTGAAATATAAGATAACAATGAGTCAAAAGTAAGGACAGGAGTGAGTCTGGAAAATGCTAGTAGGTCAAACATAATTCTTTCTTTGTCCTCTGTGCCAAATATTTGAGTCTGGAGCGTCCTGTAAGATCTTAGAGTTAGCTGAAGGAGACAAGAATAATTGACGTGCAATGAAAATTTTTTCTTTGACCCAACCCCTTTTGTGAAGTTTTATCCTGGTTATTATTTGACAGCAGCTTTTTCTTTATAGAGGGTAAGCTCCCCCAGTCAGACAAAGCAAAGAGCCTCAAACTTCCCCCAAGTGCAGACTAAAATTACTGAGCCAGAAATGAACTCATTTTGATTTTTTGTGCTTCAGCACTGGAAGAGAACAAGGATATGTAGAGACGTATGCCACCGAGAGAAAAAAAGCTGGCATTGAAACAGTTTAGTATTGCAGTCCTTTTGAGGCTCACAGAAAATGTGAGCTGATTCGTATTTCCCAGACAGATAATTAGTTTTATTATGGGAACAGGACCATTCTATTCAAGAAATACAAGTTGGAAAATACCTGTGTTTGCTTAACTGAAAAAATAACTGTGGTTGTTCTCTTCCCTTTTTTTAGATGTGTGGCCAGCTCTTCACGTCCGACCTCTTGCTGTGCCGCATTAAGTTTGTTGTCACTACCTTGCTTTGATTCCATCCCGTGCCTAACTGCAAGCTCACAAAAGACAAGTGGGTATTCCTACTTCTCTTTCAGAAACATTGGTTGATCTTTCTCCTTTTACAGAGAGGAAGAATTAAAAAAAAATATCGAAGTAGTAAAACTAGAGGCTAACCTTATGGAAAATAAACGAGGTATGAAAATTAATCCTACCTTGAGATATTTAAATTGCTGTGAAAACATTTGTGGCCTAGCATTCATGTTGAGCACAAAATCCTCAAACTGTAAATTCTAACTATGATTCAGTGTTTTTTACACTAAAGACACACAGAAAAACTTGTATCTTTCAGTGATATTGTGACTGTTCTCATATATAAGGCATGCTATCCTAAACAAAACACCTAGCATTGAAGTAATGGGGAAGAGAATATACAGATATTGGTTGAATTAAGGGAAACTGTGGACATTCCCTTTGTTCTCCGCCAAAATTGATTTGAGAACACTCAAACTGTTGGAAATCTAACTAGGATTTTAAAGAATCTTTTAATGAAAACCCTTGTTTACAAGCATATTCGTGTTTGAAGTATTTTCCAGTGGAAGTTACTAGAAAATACTCCTACTTTCCACTGAAAAGACCAAACCTTAATTTATTTTTGATGCAATAACAATATCCACATTTTTCAATACAGTATTTTATTTGTAATTCAGGGCTTTGGCATTTGTTATTTTTATATCATTTAAGAATGAGTACCAAGAACTGGATGAATCCTATTCTGATTTTGTGAATAAAAGGCTAGGAATTATCACTGAAAGAAATCTTTCAAGTTTTCAGTTTTCTAGACTAGTCTCAAGATAGACTTCTGTTTGTATGTTTAATGCAGTTGCACCTTATATATTTCAAACATATTGCTGAAAATTTAAAAAACTAATTCTTACAATCAACTTTTAGTTTGGTACTGTTATTTAAACACTAGCATTGATAGTGATGTCAAGCCACTAAACAGAATTAATAGTTGTAAATTATTCAGTTTAGTAAATAGAAAAAGAAATGCATGTTTCAGAAAGTGGCGATTTCTTACACTTAATAGGAAGCTTTGTTGATTATGCCACAAGTGGAAATCAAAAATGCTTTTTTTTCTGTTTTGCCCATCTCTGCAGGTGGCAGAGGAGACCCAAGAATAAGAGTCCAATTTTCTCAGCTTTGCTGAAGAGATCTGGGAGAGGAGGCTTGATATCACACGTGGTACAGAATGGCATGTCTCTAGAATGCTGGAGGTAAAGGCTTCTAGATCAGGATTTTTGCAACTAATTTATTCTTTATATCTTAAATATAGTTGGCAATTGTTGGCAATTTTGGCCTTAGGAAACACAGGTAACAGGAAACAGGAAACAGGTAGCATATTGCCACGCAAAACATTCAAGAACCTGTGCTCTGTAGTGCCGATCTACCTGTAGATTTGTATTATTGCTGGTCCATCTTTGAGCATTGTGCTGGATTTGGAAAACATTTTAAAGTAAATATGGTATTTGTAGAGATAACAATGGTTAAGTTCATGAGGTAAAATATTAATATCTTAAACATTTTTGCATGGCTCTTTATTCTTTGTGGAGGATTTAGGATCATGTATAGAAAGTTTGCATCTTTGTAACACCCATGACATGACTTCCTAGTTCTGAGTCAGCAGTTACCAAACTTCAGCAAGCATTTTTACTTGCACAAGACCATAGGATCACATTTAATTGTAGATGTGCTGATGATTAGGGAATGAGCACACTGCTCAGGCAGTTAGATTTGAATTGAGAATTGAGAGGGCATAAAACTCTGTGGTAGTGGTTGTTTAAGCTTCATTAAGAGGAAATGAAGAGTATCATGTCAACCTCAGAGCGTGAGTTGAGCTGTTTCTTAGCTGCTGTGTAGCTATAGAAGAAGGTCTGGTGAGCTAACACAAATACATGCATTTTGAGTATCATATTATGTCATGAAGATCTCACACATACACAGACTGCAAAGTTCAGGCTCTAGTACAGACTGCTGTAGTATTGTTCTCTTCCTTAGGGGAAAGGAAGGGCTGCTTCTTTTGCCAGCTCACGTTGTGGTGTGCTGGTGTCATTAAGTGCTCATTAACAGTGAAACCAAGCCTTGCCAGTGTTTTCCAGGCTTAGACTGGGGTTCAAGCCTCCGAAAAATACAAAACTAAAGATGTCACTTTCTTTCTAATGTAGCTGTGGTTGAAAGGTTTGTGTCAGATATTGTGAAATGACTTAACTGACTTAAATATGGAGAAGAAAGCTCTGTATTCAAGCGGTCTATTATTAGGAAAACATTCCTTATAAAGAGTACAGGTCACCTGTTTCTTTGCTTTCACATGATAAAGTGGCTATGTCATTGGAAATAATGGTACAGATTGGCACAAGGTAAATATTCTCAATGTCTTAGGTTGTTCTTACTGCACAGAAACTGAGCACAGATGTGAACTGTAGGAAGGTGGCCAGTGTCTCAGTCAATTTGGCAGGCAGTTTCTGGAAAGCCTTCCAGTAGCTGGCAGTTTTGGGTACTGCAAAGGTCAGACATACATTTATTACATAAATACGTATAGCGTTACCCTTAATAAAATTTTTCTCTTTTCTTTTTTCTCAACTGCTGTTTTAATTTGCAGTGAGGAGAGAGTGGAGAATTTTATGCTGTTCTTTTCTTTTCTTTTCTTTTCTTTTCTTTTCTTTTCTTTTCTTTTCTTTTCTTTTCTTTTCTTTTCTTTTCTTTTCTTTTCTTTTCTTTTCTTTTCTTTTCTTTTCTTTTCTTTTCTTTTCTTTTCTTTTCTTTTCTTTTCTTTTCTTTTCTTTTCTTTTCTTTTCTTTTCTTTTCTTTTCTTTTCTTTTCTTTTCTTTTCTTTTCTTTTCTCAAATATGTGCATCACTTTTATTAAGCTGCAAATGGTATTTTACATTGTATTAAAGGAAAATCTGCTCTTATGCAGTTTATTGAGGACATATGAAGAATATAAATTAGCACACAACACTGATAAATATGATAAGGAGTTTCATGGCATTTATATCACAATAAAACTGAATAATATGAATATATTCGCAAGTTAGCAAAACTTTCTGTGCATTTATGATGCATTCAGGGCCAACTGCATGGATCTGCAAGTCTTTAATTTTTTTTTTTTAGTCTATTAATGATAGTAGTGTGAATTTGGAGGTGGTCCACTTTTTTTTTTAAGGGAAGTTACTGGGGATAAAATGGATTGTGAGTGGACCTGCCACGTTCTAGATGCAGAAAGGAGTGACCTTTTAAAATTAATAAATATCACTTAGTTTAAACTGCTAATGTTCTACGTACATGTTTTGGGTATTGCAAATTTGTTACATTTTAGTAACATATCAGGACAACTTGTGGCTAAGCCACAAGCAGCACAGCAGACCACAGTCTTGTTATTTTTCTGTTTTTAAAAGCAGAGCATACACCGATATATCAATGTATAAATAACATCGAAACAGATCTGCACAGAAAACAATACCTTTCAGATTTTTTGTTCTTTATAAATAATCCCCATTGAAAACTCTAACAATGACTGAAAGTGCCATGAAAAGGAGCACTTACCAGCAAATATCCAAAATACACTGGTCTAGAGGATGCACATGTGCTCTTTTGTTCTGGACATACATGCAATTGGTTAGATTGCGTGGTGAAACATTGCCAGGAAAGCACAAACCATGCTTGAGATTCCAGAAAAAAATTTCAAGTTTTCCTCTCAAACCATACATGAAATTCTTTCACAAAAATACCCCAAACCAACCAACCAACCAACCAACCAACCAACCAACCCCTCAAAAAACCAAAAAAACAACAAAAAAATTTCCAAACTCTCAAACTCAAAACTTAATTCTGAGCTTGAATCTGTTTCTTGATGTTTCACAGTTATGATCTTCAGCTTGTGTCATCCACACCTCCAAGGCCCTTCAGGTGTCTGGGTGTATTTTTGTGTGGATGTCTATGGATAAATGAAGAAGACCTGTCTCTTTCAAAGAGGTAAACAATATGAAGGGACCAGGAATCCTTGTGAAAATGTGTAGACCTGTGAGGAATGAGATGAAGATAGACAGCAAAAAGAGTTGACTGAGTGCCAGAAAATATCCCAAAGTTTTTTAAGTATGAAATTTGGAGAACATGGGAACTGATAAAAGTCTCTTGGTTCAAGACATTTAGGATTCAACAGGCCTAAAGATTTGAAAATTGTTTCCAGAAAACAGTTCAGGTATGGAGGAGGAGGAAGAGAGCTTTTGATTATGTAATTTAGTTCCTGTGTTTCCAGCACCTTTCACAGCTTTCTGGAGCAGTCTTCTTTGGGCTGCACTGCAGTAAGTCTTTGTTGGCTGCAGGCACAACCACCGATGTCTTCAGACCGAGCTGAGTTTCTTTCTTCCCATTGTTCTTTTGGTAATTATTGCCTTTGGATTATAAATGGCTCAAGAGCATTCCAAAACTTCAAAGAACTCTTTTACTGCTACTGCAATCTATACACGGTAGGGCTTGATGGGGAATGTGAGATTCGTTCTAGGAACATTAGCTTTTGTATATTGTTATTATTATCTATAGAGGTAGGATGAATTTTGCAGCCATCATTCATCATGGTAGAGATCTATCATCCCATAAATGGTTTCACTGAAACTATGGAGTTATTCACAGAAGAGAATCAGCATACATCTAACATGTTTTTACTATCAAAAACATGGTTAAAAATGTGGCATTATATGTTCTTGAACAACATCTGGGGCAATCCTGGTTTCATTGAAAAAGTCTTTAACTAAGATTGATTTTAATTCAAACTTTCATCTGTATCCATGTTGGTTATTAAAATATATCTGATTTCTCTCATTTCTATACCAAATGGATTTAAAGTGAGTTCTCCACTCTGCATCTGCACACTGCTGTGCACATAACAGAAAAATATGAGCTCCCTCTTGTGGTCCAAAAAACCTTCTCTTTCCCCAAACTGAACCAAGAGGACCCTGAACAAAGCAGTTCAAATATTTCAAGTTTCTTGTATAATTCCCGGACTTCATTAAAGCGTAAATCTCTTATGTAACAGTATTAGTGAGACATTTAAAAGCATGGCACAATAAAACTAAAAAAAAAAAAAAGATAGGGCTAGGGTCATTCTAACAAGAAAATAAAAGCCTCTCTAAATACATCATGTTTAAAATACTGAATAATAATGCCAGATATGCAAGTATAGAGTTCTTAGTCTAATAGAACATATTTTTTAGCTATTAAAATAGAGAAAAGAAGCCTGTTCTCGATAAGACAGAAAGAATAATTTTACAACTTCTGGGATGACAGACATTGCAAAATAAGATACTCATTGCAGGTACTTAAAGATGGAAAGTTATTAGAAAACTGTGTAGAAAAAGAGTCTTCTCTCACAAAAATAATTCAGGAAGCAACAGCTTCATCAGTAATACTATTTTACAGGTTTGCAGCCCAAGAGTCTGCTTATAACTGCTCCTTGTGTATCAAGATTGCTTGTGTTCCTGGTAATGAATCAGATCGGAAACAGCTTAAGGGCACTGAAATCGTGGCTTCCTTAGTCTGTACATGATGCTCTTTTTAAAGGTTGTTAATGTCATATGGTTCTTGCTGTAAGTTTCCAAAACAGGAGAAAACTAGAAACTTAGACTCACTTGATTTCAAATGACATACAAAGGTATAGACTCCTGTGTCAACTAGATACATTGTTTTCTAATCTGAGATTTTAATTTTTCAGTAACTAAGTTGTGTATTTTTAGAAAAGTCTTTATCAACTAATGGTAAGCAAGGTTCTGTTTTGACTGCTGCAGTGATTATGCACACCTAATGATTTTTAGAATGACATCTTAAATGGTTTATTTTGGATGGTCCTTTTAACTATTTTAGATTACAGTGAGAAATGCTGAACATCAGCTTTTGCATCCTATGATCAAGTGTTGCAAAGGATCTCTCCTCGAGGAGCGAAGAGACAGCAATCTTGTTGCCATCTGTGTGATTTCTTTAGTTTATCTGGGAAGCACTCCAGGAAAAACAAGGTCAGAAGGTATTCCCTGAAAGGGGTTATGCGTACACAAGGTGACAGCACACCTCCTCGTTGCTGAATGAGAGATGGATTGGGATTGTTCATTAACCTTTTACCAAATGTCATTTCTTTGACCGATGACAAAAGTTGCACAAGAGTCAGAGACCTTAGAGAGAACTGAAGAATAATCACAGTGGAAGAAGGGAATTGGAAGACTTTGCTTGGAAAGTGTAACTTATGACCTTTAATAATTAGATTGAAAGCATGCTGGTATGATACCTTTGTTCTAGACTAGGTTTGCTGGCACGTGAGCATGGATTTGATTATATTCAGGAAAAATTGAAGCTACACTTGTGAATGTTATCTGCTGAGGTTCTTTTGGTGGGGAGGCTTTTAACAACAGTGGCTGTGTGGAGATTAAATGAGCAGTAGTGAGTACTTCTAATAAAAAAGAAGAAAACACGGGAGCATCTACTCACAGAGACAAACCTATTTATCATCTGAGAACTAATCTTATAGAGAGCAAAGATGGAGACAAATAAACATCTCTGCTTTCTAGAGTGCAAATAACTTGTCAAGCTGTCAAAGAGAATGTTTTTACCATTTATCAGATTGTTCTATTCCTTGAAATGCTTAAACATTCTGTCAATCACATTTGAACCCACTTGTATGGTTTTCAAACATTCTCTAGCGTACCTGCAAGAGAAGGGCTTTAAGAAATGGTGATTTCCTTTAAAGCATAGTTTACTTTAACAGGCACTTTCCAATCCATATGTGATTACAAATTTCAAAGGATTATAGGATGATGAAATTTTAGCTGGAGAAATCCATGGATAAACATACTGGTTTTTATTACTTTTTAATTACAAAATTAGAATATTTTTGCTTTCCTGGAATAGCAGTTTGGACATCCTAAATAACTTTGTTAATTCACACTTCGTTTTCCTGCTTTTCCATTTGTTAATTTGTTTTATTTCCTATGTACTTCAGTTCATTTGGTCGTTTTTTGTCTTTCTTTTCTTGGTCTTACTTCCTTAACTACCACACCATATGAAGCCAGGGAAAACCTCACCAGCTCATAGCGTTGCTTAGCAATGTCATGTATCTCTTGCTGTCTGTTGTGAAGCCATGGCATCCTGGTCTTTCAACAAAGACTGCTATATCACTGCTTTGCTATAGGTTCCATTTTTTCCCTGAGATTTCTGATAAGGGATGATGTGTCTAGACAGAGTACATAAGAGATTACCTTCTATCCATTATAATATAATTAGATCAAGCCATACCAAAGCTCACCAAGATTTTATGTTTAAAAGGTCAACAGCTTTTATTCCATTTCTCAAAGATAAGCACCTTACATTGGGCTTAATATGTAGAGTGCTGTGCCTGAAAGAAAAGGAGCTTCAAAAGATTTCTACTCCTATTATATCATTCAAAATAGACATTTGATACTGTAATACGTCCATTTTAACTTCCGTGATTCATGGAGCTAGAGATAAAAATAGGTCAACTGTGCCCCTACTGGTTCAGGATTATTCCCTGAAATACATTTTCTATTTCTAAGTCCAGAGTAGATTTAACTATCTCCAGTGAGGATTTACATTTATTAAACTGGAGGGCTGTTCTTCGGTGGTCTTAATACATTATCATTTATTATTTGTGTTATGGCAGCAATTGGAGAGCTCAACTGAAATTAGAATCCCACTGTGCAAGGTATTCTACACATTGAATGAAGTAATTTTTGCCCTGAAGGGTTTACAGTCTAAATAGATAAGAGAAGATTGAGAAAGTGGCCATAACAATATCCCCATTTTAGCAAAGCACAACTGAAGCAAAGAGAGGTGAGCTTCTCCTTGGCTTGCTGATAATATGTACATAACAGACCTGGTAAGTGACTTCTTAGTTGATGTAAGTAGATCTGCTGCATTCTAGCCTTATGCATTACCTAGAAACAGGTTTTTGCATTAAAGATACTCCTCAAGGTTTTGATTACTAGATTTTTTTCTTCTCTAATCTCTTGCCTCTTTTGGGATTTATGATGTTCATTAAATTACTTTGAATTATATAATTTTCAATGTTAGATTGTCCTGCTCGTTAACTGTATCTCTCAAACATCAGAACAAACTGAGCACATAACCCATGTTTTTAGAACTCCCTCCATTGTTCGCTGAACAACTTCTTGAGTTTTAAATTTTTTTCCCTTTTCTGTGCCAGCTCCTAACTCTGCTCTGAGTTCACTATATCTTTCTTTAGCTTTATAATTCAAATTTCCCACCATTGATTGCAATATTACTGAACAGTTTTGCCAAAGTTCTACAAAACAGAAAAGCTGGCTTATTTTTCCCATGTTATCATTGGCTGCCGTATTCTATAAGTGGGGATATTTCTCCTAGCAAATATTTCTCTGCTTTGTAAAGATCAGTATGGCAAATCCTAGTGAAAGCAATACAGCATGGTTCTAAACAGCTTAGTGTTATAAATCTAGTATGTCAAATTCACAGACTCTTAGAAACAAACTGTTGTGGTTTAACCCCGGATGGCAACCAAGCCCAACACAGCTGCTCACTCGCTCCCTGCAACAGTGGGATGGGGGAGAGAGGTGGAACAGTAAAAGTGAGAAAACTTGTAGGTTGAGACACTTTTGTAGGTAAAGCAAAAGCTGCATACGTAAGCAAAAAGCCCCCAAGGACTTAACTCCTCTCTTCCTGTGGGCAAGCAGGAGCTCAGCCATTCCCAGGAAAGAACAGCTCCGTAACACGCAACTTGATAAGACAAATGCCATCACTGAATGTTTCCCCTTTCCTCCCTTTTCCCCAGCATTCCATGCTGAGCATGAGGCTGATGTGGTCTGGAATATCCCTCAGGTCAGCTGGGGTCAGCTGTCCTGGCTCTGTCCCCTCCCAACTTCTTGTGCACCCCAAGCCCCTTGCTCATGGGGTGGGGTGGGAGACAGAAAAGACCTTGACTCTGTAATCACTGCTCAGCAAAAATGAAAACTAACACAGATTATAATACTCAATTCAAAATACAATCACCATCTATGAAGAAAATTTACAAGACAAGCACACAAACGTTTCATTTAGGCCAATGAAATTGAGAGCACCTCTTCAGCACTTACGGACAAGTCTTGTTTTGCTGGCATATTTTCTTTATTAGGCTTTTTTAGGAGGGTGATGGTGATTTGGGCCATGGTGATCTGCATCATTGCTTGTCTGACAGTGGATTTTGAGACACACCTGAAATGTTCCGTCTTAAACACTTCAAGAACATAATTTCAATAAAAATATAGTGTTATGCATGCTCTTTCTGTGGTATCTGGTGAAGAGATCATAGAATCATAGAAAATCCTGCTTTGAAAGTGACCCACAAGGATCATTGAAGTTCACCTATATGTCCTTTTGGAAAACAGGCTTTCAATTTCTAATTAGCTTTAACAGTAACAAAAGAAACTAACAAAACATAGAACCAAACATCCCTTCCTAACCCTCTTGTACGTGTTTTCCACAAACTATCCTTTTTTTGCTCCTCAGTTACTGAAAATATTTACAGCAACCTCTCCTTTAGTATAGCATTCCTTGGGGGGCAGCAATGCTGCAAAAGGGAGTCTTTTCATGTTTCAATTAATATTTTTCTCTTCTTAGTTTGGACTATTGCATCTACCCCATCTCAGCCAGCCAACACTGTATTTTGTGATTTAACATTGAGACAACAGAAGAGAAAATGGCAGCAGATTTCAATATGTTAGCAGCAGAAAGAATGCTAACAGCTCACTATTTGGGGGAAAAATAGAAGCCAGTGTCTTCAGGCTCAGACATCTGTTTCATATGATTTGCCAAGAAATACCATAACTGTGAGCTCTAGTATCATTAATTAACATAACATAGCTAGTATTGAAGTGATGGTTTTAAGAGATTAAAGAAAGTACATGTTACTGGTATATTTTGTATTCTTTCTCATAAAGTTACTTACTTTGCTAATTTTCATTACTCTTCTTCATAATTGCCACTAAGAACCTATTTAATAATTTGTTTGTTTTTCTCATGATGATGCCTCAAGGATGGATGATCTGCATCTTCTCAATCTATAAAGAGCTACTGAAGGGCAATTAGCACTGTCAGGCCTGCTTACCAGCCACTGATGCAAACTTTTGTTCTCCAGCATACTTGTTTGTTAATCAGTCAGCTTCATCCAAGACCGTGATGCCCTCCAGCCAACAATAAATAGGTAACCAGCACAACACAACTGTTGTACCAACTGCGCAAATAAGCAAGGAAGTGATTGCTTTTGATTGTGCTTTAGTTCCTTATACTCTTTACACTGCCTGCAGTAGAGGATTTACGATTTAGGATGGTCCTAGAGTGGTAGCTGTGTGCAGCTCAGCCACTAAACTGGAATAAAGGGCAGAGCCAAAAATGAACATAAAATATTTATTATGTGTACAGGTTGGCTTTTATTCTCAAGAGTGCCTTGTTTTCCTGTTCTTCTCTTTCCTGGAGTAGTGCCTCAGATGCAAAACAAGAAAGCTACAATTGAGTCTACTCAATTGTACCAAGGCTTACTCTTGTCACATGAGTGACATATTCCATGTCTTCCTCATCCATCCCTTGTGTGTGGGTGTATTTATTATCTGCTTAGTTCAGTCACTCCACGTCTATCATATGTTGCCCCCCATAATTCTGTCTGCTTCATGGGTTAGTCAGATTTTAGGGGTTAGTTAGAAATTTAATGTTAACTGACTTCTATTTTTTCATTTTAGTAAGAACGTTGCTGGTACATAAAGACCATAAAAAAGAAATCAAATTGAATCTACTCTGAGGTCTTCAAGAGCTGAGTAGCCTGTGTTATTAAAAATAATGTAAAATATTTTGGGTTTTTTTAATCTTGTATTTTATAGACTATTTTTTTAAAATTCTAATATGAAAAAAATATCTAATCACAACAGTTATTTTCAGTAGGCAGCAAATATTGCAACAACAGTGAAGCCCCAACTGACAATCATACTGGGCCATTTTTTTCCTTGCAGTAACCTGTCATTCCTTGTTAGTTATTTACTATTTTTCAAATATGGTGAGGTTCCTATATTGCTATTTTATCTTACATAGAATATAGGAAATTGCAAATATTGTAACATGGATTAAAATCAGATGAAAGGGAGCTATATGTATTTTTTTCAATGAGATTTCAAAATCTGCATGATCTGTCATACATACCTGAGAAGTGAAACCACATAAAAATTATTAATTTCAGCATCAGCATTAGAAAAGAACCCTGCTTACTCAAGGACATTTTGATTTTCATAAGACCCAGACCATGAATTTTAAGCTGAGTGTGAAGGTTTACTAGCCTAACTTCCTGTGTAGACATACTCAGGATTACAGCTTTGTGTTATAACTGATCTAATAAAACACCACGTTGTTATCAAAATGGTGATTGGGCTCAGATGGCTGCTGCTTGATTGGGTGTAAGGAAAGCAGATAGATGGGGATGGCATGAGCTGGGGTGCAGCAGAACATCCTTCCATGACCACAGTGAGATTTAGATTAGTTGAGTTGTATCTTTGAACTTTCTTCATGTTCTGACATGGAGGTGCTGTTTTCATTTTTGTTTTGTTATTCAAAAATCTTCCTGTGTGGTACAGGAAAAAAATCCACGCAAAAAAAGTTGTTTATACCTGATTTTATGCCTCTGCTGGTAAAGAATAACAATTTTTCCTTAGGTGGTTAAGCCCTGCTATTACCTACAGTGCACTACTAACAGAACTAAAGAATTTCTACCAAATACTGGCAGATGTGGTAATAAGGATTCTGGTAACCACCAAAATGGGAGAGAAAGAATGAGCCAAAAATTAGGGATTTGGAAGATCCTGACTCAATGTTGGCTATATAGACCATATACAGATGTATATAGCAATACAGGCTATCCTACAGATTTTCTGGGTTGTTCTGGAAAAATATGCTATGTTTTTCTGTCTGTCTGAATTATTGATGGTTTTGTAAAACATCAGTAATGGGACCCTCAGCAGGTTAGATGATAATAATTAAACAAACCAGGAAGTTGTCTTGATTTTTTTTTCTGAATTGATATAAAGATAGCTTGACCATTTTATCGAAACATGTGTCATTATAAGGCATATGTGTATATCCTTGTCCTTGACTAGAGATAGTGGCGATGTGTGAAACATACTGGAAAAAGGAAGCATAGGCTATGACAGCTGTATTAATAGAGTTGAAAGAAAGAAATAAAATAAGGAGACAGTATCTATTTTTTTCAAAAAGAATTGAAAGCTATAGTTCATTTTGTATATGATAGTTCTGGTGGAAGTATCCTTGATATCTTAGAGTTTAGGCTATAAATCATTAGACAGATTTGTCCATTTTCATTAATGTATTTATGTTGCATTTGAACATTGTTACATGAAGGCATGCAACTCAGTGGGATTCATCAAGAGTCTTTGCAGTTAGCTCACATAAAGAAGTTCTTTTTCTTTTGGCCCATCATCAGGCCTGAGTATAGTGTCAGACATCTGATTAACACAGAAAATCATAGGCTTGCTGAATCATTTGATATTTCTTGGAGAATAAAGGGGACTATAAAATAGAACATGAATAATTCATGTACAGGACTATCCAAAGTCATTTTCTGATGATGTGATTTCTCCCTCTTTTCAGAACTGAACTTTGCTTTTAAAAGCCAGTGTGATAAAAGTGTGTTTCTGTAGTGTGGAGACATCTTCCTTTTCAAATATTTATCTTATAAAGTAGAAGTGTCACAAATGTTGAAAATAGGAAGAAGAAAGACAAAAATATATTGGAATTTCTTTACCAGAGAGAACTGTAGGGTGTGAAAATAAACTGACTTGTTATTTCAGGAGATTTAGTCATGACAGTAGAAAACTATACTTTCAGTGGAGGGTACAACTAATTTTTAAGAGCATCACCCTGTCACAAAATGTAAACTGAGAACTTGGCACGGTATTTTTCTTCTGCAGAGTGCTTTGTAGGAGATGAAAAATAGAATCCTCCCCAGTCTGCTTCATTGCCACATTTAATAGGCTGTGCTGGGGTGCTAAGAAATACAATCTGGAAAATTTTTCTCGAGTGGTTTAACATGTTAAAGTCCTGAGTGTTTTTTTCTGCTGACCATCTCGTCTCTAGGTTATCATCTCCATTTCAGTATTAGCAGACAAATAGACTTAAGCAGATGAAGTCTATTACTATCCTTGCCCTTCTTATTTTCCAGGTTCTGCCTCATTTTTGGGTCTCTACAGCCTGATTCCAGCACTTTCTATGTTATCATTTACTGGGCTTGCCTCCTGAAACAAACGTTCTTGGCAAACAATGGAAATTTTTATTATCTCTGGAGAAAAATCATAATCTTGTTTTGTGACATCAAGCATGAGGGAATAGGCTTTTGTGATGAATTAGCTGAGCGATCAGGGGATTCCAGACCTGTTGAACTAAGTCTGCTTCTGGTTAAGAGGGCTGTAAGTGGAAAAAGGTGCCATCTTGACTGTCAGAATATTGCTCTGATGAGGACTACAGATGAAAAATTGGTACCTGGATAAAAACAATAGAAGGAGGATAAGTAAGATGTGGAGAAGGCAGTATAAGGACAACTGCACATGAGGTTATGAGGAAAATGATGTATAAAAGCCCTATGAAATGCACCTGTGATGTGTTTGCTTGTATGTGCTGAAGTCAGATTAATAGTTTAGTGTGTTCATCAAAGACATAAGATTTGAGTCCTTAATTTTAATAATCTTTTATAAAATAATCTTTTATTGTTTTTTAATCTTCACATAATCTTCACATAAATACTATACTACATTGCTGTGTAGATTCTAATTATACTCATTGCAGTTCCATAGTACTGTTACAGTTATCTTAGTATAAATATATTTTTTTCAGTGCAGGTTATTTCCACATGGAAGAGGGAAAAAACTCACTGTGGTCAGTTAAGGCAATGCAATAGGGTCTGTAGTATTTGGTGCCCGTCTCATTTGGGGATTTGTTGCCTTAACTTAATAGTTACAATGAAAAGATGACTAACTCATGGAATCCGATTTAAAAACGCAACAACAGTGTAGCACTTGAATGAGTGGTAATAGTAACTTGGAAGGGGCTTCGGTGGAAGACATTGTGCTGGCAGTGCCTGAAGCACTTCCTACTACAGGGATGGTATGAAAAGCATGTGAGAGAGCACCACGGCACAGTGCAAAGTGCAATTAGAAACAGGCGGATAAGAAAATGGTTACACTGACTTGTGGTTCCTCTGTTTCTAGTAGTAACTCAAGATTTCTAAAGTAACTATCCTGAAGCTGGATTCTCAGGTAAAACTCGCGAGCATTATGTACATATTTAATCTTGTATTATTAGTCAAAAGCCTCTGGAAGTAGTTGGAAACCATAAAACAGTTTTTGCTGTGATCAAGGGAATTTTTAACCCTGTGGGGAAAACAGGACTAAACAGAACTGATTTTGGGAGGGGAGTGTGTGGAGAATGGAAGTGGGAGGTGGAAACGGGAGAGCAGAAGGTACTCTAGTTCTTGTTGTTTGTTTTGGTTTTTCTTTCTTTTTATTTTTCTTCTTCTTCTTCTTCTTTTTTTTTTTTTTATTGGATCTATTGATAAAAAGCTCAAAGGCTTCTTGGCAGTGACCTCAGTCCTGTTCATACGACCAGGGGAATGCAGGCGGGAAGCTAAAGCTTGCTTTTAGTCAGTGATCTGTGAATAACCCTCAGTCCCTTAATGACGTGAGAGAAGCCTCCAAAGGGAGACAGTGAGTCAGAGAGAAGGAGGCACAGAGATTGCTTGAACAACCATTAGCGCGTCATTGGTAATCCCAGGGACACCTTTCACATCCCTGGCATTTGTCTCAATGCACTCCACTGAAGGCTGGTACTATGTTTTATTTAAGGCTTTCTCACTGCCTTCTGGAGATGTGTGTGTTACTGTAGCCTGACTGATTGGTTGTCTGTTATGTTTACTAACACTCTGAGATCCTGCAAGAGAGGGGAATCTGTGGAATTTCTACCATGGCTCAATAACCCTGGATTGAATCTTCTTTTTATGTTAGACACAAGGAAAGGAAAGGGTATCCAAATAAACATGCACATAAAAGCAAATCTTTTCTAGAATATTTAAATTGCCATACTGCAGAAGAAAAAGTTATCTTGATGTAGTATTACCCAGCTATGCTTCTGCCTGCTTGTCATCTAGTAAGGATCTTGTGATATGTGTGTGTATACCGATGAGGAATGCTAATCTTGTGTTTTGCATCTCTGTTGAGCATTTGTGTTCATCTAAATAGCTGCCTAGAAGCTGGACAAAGGAAACAGCAAGCTAAAAGCTTTTCAGAGGAGTAAAGGCAGAGAACCTTTTGAGATAATGCTTCTTCAGCATTCAAAATAAAGATATTATTTGGGGTGGGGGTGTGGCAAAATGACAACATAGCAAGAAAAGTTGCCAGCGAGCAGCATTGAAGTAGCTGTTTCAAGAGGCAAAGTTTATGATGTGGTTTCAGAGCTGTTTGTTTTGGTCAGAATTGTGGCTCATACAGTCTGTTCCTCTCCCCAGCCTACTGTCTCTGACCAATGCTTCCGACTGTTTGTCTCAGCTTTCCATTTTGTCACCACTTCAGTGGTTGACCCTGGGCAAAGACTGTCCTTAATGACTCAGTTTCTTTTTTTATCAGATGTCATGCTAGTAATCACAGCAACAACATGACTAGTATTCACCTGTATCATAAAACACTTAGATTTTTACAGAAAGTTTTGGATTTCTACCTGCAGTTTTTAGTTTCCTTTTGGAAAGTTAAAAAAAAGGAAAAAAAGAAAGAGAGAGAGAATTTCAGCCAAATGCTTTAGTTGTGGGCACTTCTAATTTTTATGTGAGTCTTAGGCTGCAGTGTCTCCAAGGAGATAAGTTTGCTGCTAAGTTTTCTTTGGATTACAATTCCCATGATCGATGGCAGGTGAGCATTCTCCTCAGTGTTCTTCTAATGTGTAAGAGTGGCTGTGCTGCATAAGAGGAGAAAACATCAGAGCTGGAAAGCATAAGGCACTGTAGTAACATTAGCAGATAAAATATTCAAATTTATGCAACAGAAATCTGAGATTTTAGTAGGAAGATATTTCATTTTCCTGTCACTCTACTTTCTCCAAAGAACATAAATATAACTATGATACTTTCTCTGGGAGAAACAACTGAGCATTTCCTTCCCAAAGGGAACGAATACCAGAATTTCTGCTAATAAAAGCTACAGAAGTTTAGGGAAAGTATAGAAGCCTTCATAAAGGAAAAAGCAGGTCTGTTCTTTCCCTAAGGGACTATTCTGACAGTGATGTATCAACTGATGTGCTTCCGTTCTACGTCTTTGGTGAGGATGATGTAGGAACACTTGTAGCAGCAATACACCACCCAAAGATTCCTCCGTGCTGAACAACAGAAAAGCTTTAGTAATAACACTGGTAGTACAAAACTAGAAAAAGTACCTTGCTTACTAAATTAAGGAAGCACCTCTTCCTGTAAGTTTGTAGCACTTCTGCGTGATACACATTTGTCCTTTTATAGTTGAAATAGATTTTAAAACCCTTTTTCTTTTCCTTTCCCTTTTTATGAGTCAAAATTACTAATTTAATGTGTATGAAGAACTTGGATTATCCAGCATGTGCTAAACATAGCTACCGAACATTTGCCACATGTCAGAACTTTGCAAATGTTGTTTGTGGAATTATTTATATTGACTACATTGGAAACATTGGTGATTAGCAGTGATTACCACAGTAGTTTGTGAAGACTTACAGATGGAACTCCCACTATCCTTTATGGACAAAACTTCTTGATATGTATAAGCTTAAGCTTGGCATTCAATGCATCTTTTAAAGGATGGCAACCGAGAAATGCAAAAGTGGGCATAATGTGGAAATTAGAATGGAGAGTATAAAGGAGAAATGAGAATGACTTCAAATTTGGTGTCAGCTGGTACCCCTAGGCTTCCATTAATTTTCAGTGACTTCTGAGTGTGAGTATGATACTTTTGTTTCTTGCAAAGCAAAGCAAGGATTTTGGATCTCTACGTGAGCTAGGGCAATTAGTTAATGTTAACACTGACTGTTGATAAAACTCAAGGATTATGAAGTTCTTACAGTAGTCTGGTACATTGTGTTCTACAGCATTCTGTAATAAATGACCTTCAGGGGAAGGGTCAATATGGAAGGCAATCAGCATTTCTGGCATTTGCTATGATTGTTTCTAAGCAGTGGGAGTGTTCTGGGATGTATGAGAACTTTGTGGTACTAAGAGAAAGTACAAAATGCCATAAACAGAAAATTATCTGTTTTGCAATATGGTAAAAGTCAATCTCCCCTGTAACAGAATGGCTTCCTTGGTTTTGTCTTTACCTGTAGTTTCTGAAACCTACCTTGTCTGCTTTTCACAATTACAGCCAGTAGAATACGTAAATTTGTTTAAATTAGAACAAACACTTAGCTTAAAACTGAGTAAAATTTTTTTTTGCCTCAAATCAACAAAGCATCATTATTTGCTATTTACATCACAATAATATTTTTGTTTGGAGGAAATACTTATTCCAATTTTTAAGAGAGGTCTTGATTCTTTGATGTAGAAATACAGTTGAAACAAATGTCCATGTTAACTAAATCCTGCTTCTATCCTATTGAGGATAATGCAACTGAATATCAATTGCTCTTAATTAATTAGTTTAACTTTACAGCAGTTTGCAAATAATCCCCATGAGTTTTGTTGCTGCCTACTTGCTTGTCTGTACTTATTATTGTGTTCACTGAAAGCATAAACATAATTAAAATGCTTTCCTAGACTTTTTTGCCTCCTGTGTCAGAATGTGTACTTTGTTTTCATGCCACTTCATACAGTATTATGAGTCATGCTCAATTCTTCAGAAAATACCTTGGTTTTATCTGGTCTGGTATCCTGCAGGCCTGTACTTGGACCCCTAGAAATGGCAGCTAATTAGCTGAGCTCTAAGGAGAAGCAGGAAAGAAGATTAAATTAAGGACCTCAATGGATTTTTTTTAACTGGAGATAGTGATGGTATTTGTTTGACTTACAATATATTTTTGTTAGCTTTCTTGGTAATTTCTGATACCTGGAAATTTGAGACCTAGAAATTCCGATGAAACAAACACTTGAATAGAGGCTCCCTGGTTGGAAATAAGGTTTTGTTGAGTAATGTGATAATACAACTAATTAGCTTTTTTAAAATATCTGTCTAACCTTCAGCTGAACACCATTGCTGACTCATCAGGGGTGGAGGTATACTAGCATAATCCCAGTCTTGTTCTCAGAAAATACTTAGATATTGTAACATTTTAGATAAAGAGTGTTAAAAATTTAGCCATATTTTTCTTTTGCTTGCCAGGGGAGGTTTTTATTGTAAGGGGTCATCTCTGTCTAGAACATACTGTATATCACTTCATAAACTGACAGTAAGACTGCTGCAGGGGAATGGCCACAGGAGGAAGTTCCTCTCTGCCCTTGCCAAAACCCAAAGAATACCATTTAGCAGGTACACATTAAGGTCCAATTCTCTGAAAATGTCAGTCCCTCCAGAAATATTCTGAGTACTCCTCATGTCCTGAAGAGATACAAAAATGGTATTCTAGACTTCAGAGAGAGACCATCTCTTAATCACAGTGTTCATGTGACAGTCAATCAGACAACGCCATTCCGTCACTCATAGGGAGGTTGTTCCACTTATAAACAGCACCATTTTGCACCAAGTAAATCCATGTAACACCAAAATGTTGTAGCCCAAATGCATTTGCAAGCTCTTCTAAAAGGATCTCAAGCCTGACTTACACTGAGAGTTTTATAAACTTTTTCATATTTGCAGCTATACCCCATGAACCATGAGCACCTTTTAACTCCACAAGAATAGGAATGGCAAACTCTTTAAATTGAAGGAATACCCTAGATTTATTAAGCCCTAATTCAAGCCACTAGAGACAAGTTAGAGATAAAGGAAATAAGGCTGACTATGAAAAGAAATTGCTATGTGTAACTTGGCCAAATAAAAAGTATGGAGCAAAAAGGTTATGATATTTGTTAACATGCACTTGAAAAGGCCAAATACCCAGATAGGGGATTTCTTACTTTAGAATGGTTGGATGAAATTAAGCAAGAAAATCATCTTGAATCATTAAATACTCTTTGTGGTGAGATGAAATACTAAACAACTGAAAAGCCTCACAAGAAAAGCAAGAGAAAATGGAACATTTGCATCATGTGAAAATCATTCTGTGATAGATTTGGAAAGTATCTGCACTGCATTAGGAATGGATAGATGGTGTAGCAACACTGGGGATTCCTAACCATGATTGTATTTAGGCACTGATACGGAATATATAGAATACAAGTAGTCAAGACTGTCTTTCCGCAGTAGAATACAGTTACTCTGGGAAATTTACCTCATGTAATAAAGCATAATTGCCTTCACTTTTTTAGTAAGATTTATTGGTAGTTCAGAATTATCAAGACGCAATTATTGTTCTAGAAAAATTTTTTTTGCCTACCTAAATGTGGCCAGGTTTGCTTTTTTCTTTTTGGCTGGTTTTTTGTTTGGTTGGTTGGTTGGTTGGTTGGTTGGTTTTGTCTTTGTGGTATATACTTTTTCAAACTAGATGAGTTGCAGACATGTATGTATATGCAAATTTAGCACATAATACAGTGTAAAAACCCCCAGAGCATCAGAGTGAGTCTAAAATACATTGTAACTCTTGCAAAATAGATGTTGTCTTTGCAGAAGGGTTTTATCGTGCTCACAAATATATATAGCTGTGAGTATGTCGAAAGCAGCTAGCACAGGATCGCTTAGCTGAGTGGGAGGTGATGCAGGACTGTGCTATTAGTGAGCAGGAGGTGGGAGGTGACTGGGGCTGATGGGCAGGTTGGATACAGTATTTATATACATATGTTTACAGGTATATTTAGATGCGATATAAATATACAAATGTTAAATCGATGCAATAGCTTGCCTCAAGTGTAGATAGAATGATGTAATAACTCAGAGTGAGGCAGCATAGTAGAGTGGACTGAGCATACAAACCCACAATTTTTAATCTTGATATCTGCACAATAGTACCTTCTCGTGTTCTTCCCCATGTGTTCTTTAAAAGCTTTGGCTGGACGTACATGCTTAGATAGGGGATATGCATTATACTTCATGTATACTTGTAGCTTAATGTGGCATGGTTGAGAAAAAAAAGATGACATCTGTAGTGGTGAGGGATGTAGATATGTGGGGAACAGCAGTGGAGTAAAAAACTCTCTATATAAAGATTTCATACAGTTTGCCTCATTTTAACTTTTTTTTTCCTATTCTCTTTGTCAAGTTGATGTTCCACTTATTAATTTCTGTTATTGGGTGCACTCATACAGTCTTCAGAGACTCTCACTTACTGTTTGTTAATTAATTAGACCTAAGATTATTTTAATAATAATATTATTTTTATTTTCTTTTTAGAGTGTGTACAGATTTTCCTCCAAGCTGACCTGCACAAATATTGTCGATATCTCTCCAAATTATCTCTCTGTTAGTCATGGTGCAATTTCAATAGGCCAGATTATGTATCCTAATCCTGACAACAAACAGTAACTTAAACAGCTGATTTTCCATCCCTGTCTAGCTTCCTTAATACTTATTCCCGTCTTTTCTGTTTCTGTTGCTGCTACTGGATCCTCTCATGGATTCTGTATGTCTAGGCTGGATATGCCTAACTGCTTCTTTAGCATCCATCCAGTATGACTGATGCAGCTTTCTTGCCTGTCTCTATTCCATCTGCTCAGGAGCAATTCTAATGTAAACTAGCTGGCAAACTCATGGGTCTCGCTAACTTTCCCTTGCCTTCATTTTCAGTTCGATAAACAAAGACCAGGATAAACATATGGGTGTCCATAATTTTCCTGATATTAGTAGTGGTAATTGAGACTTTGTTTGGTTTTTTTTCAGAAGGACTCATCCTACTCTGTGTTTGGCTGAAAATACAGATGCCACTGGTAAGATTTAGGCCTGTGAGAGAGATGAAGAAAAACTTAACTAGATCAAAGGACACAGAATTATTACTGGTATGAGGGTAAAGTGTGCATCTGTGAAAGGCTGTAGAGAAGGCTGGGAACCTGTGCAGTGTAATTCATAACGCCCAACAATTTTGATATGTGTTTGTGGTTTAGGAATGGTACTCCCCAATTTACTGAAAAACCCCAGACCTTGAGCTTCTTCTCTCATTTCTCCCAGCCCCTCCCTCCACCCCCGTGGTGGGAAGAAGAAGATAACTGGAGGCACAGAAAGGAAAATATCACAGTTTGAGATAAGAACAACTTACCAGAAACAGCAACAAAAGAGGAAAATGATCAGTGACAACAGCAGTAGTAACAGCAGTGTACGAGAGAAGCGAAGGATTTGCCCACAGCGCTCACCTCCCAGAACCCAGCGCCACTGACCCCTCACCCTGCAAAACCAGAAAGAACCGTGATCCCGCTCCAATCCCCTGGTGCGGTGGGAGGTGGTATCGTACAGCCCCTGGCTGCTGCAAAAATTAACTCTGTCCTGGCCAGAACCAGGACAATTGTGGATTCTGACAATATGGTAAATTAAAGCAAAAATTTCCAGTCATTTAAGCTCAGTTTAGGCTGCTGAACTAGTGTAAAAGTCCAGTTGATACATATTGATTGCTGTCACATGCACAGGATTGAGTAACTGTTGTCTTATCATAGAAACACCTGGGTATCTCTCTTGGATTTTATCTCTAAAATCCTCCAGAGAAGGAGGGAAATGCTGTTATCAACCAGTAGAGATAGATTCAGGTAGTGCCCTGGACAGACCAAATTTCTTGCCAAGGCTTTATGGCAGCCCACAAATCTCACTGAGCTTTCCCAAGTGCAATCCATCATGTCCAGACAAACATTTGATTTGGCAAATTTTAATTGACCTGTTTACTTAGCTTCTTACCAGTAACTGGAATGGCACACTTGGTGTCTGTACTAACTGCTACCTCAGAAAGTAGAGTCTCTACCAGTTCTAGCAGCTGAGCTTCAATGCCCAGTCAGCCTATAAGCCCTCGGAAGTATAATTTCCAAGTAAGCTGTAGCAATGGGCCTAACTCTGAGGGTCCAAAACTGAAAAACACTTAAATGAAACAGGTACAAGCCTTCTTTCTAATAGTTGCATTGCCTTTACAAGAAGCCTATCTTACTAAAGAGTTCTTAATCAAGGAAACTAAGTGTCTAACGTCAGACTTTGCCTCAACTCTTTCCCATCCCATGAAGAAAGTTTTATAGTCCTTGTGTTGGAAATGACATAACTTCTAATTTTTTTAAGTAACTTTAGTCATGGATTTGTTCGCCTTTGCCAAGGGGGGTGGCATTAAGGTTTCTCTTCAAAAGATCGAGGGTTTGAGTTTCACTGGGTGAGGCCTGATGGGCTTCAATCAACAAAAAGAAGATTTCTAGACTCTGTAAGTTTAATGTCTACAGGTTGGGAGTAGCCAGAAGATACAGAGGAGATAAAGGACATTAACAGACATCACCCCCTGGTACAGTTGGAGATACTTGGTCTGGGAAAAGATTGATAAGAGAACCAAAGAATGAGGACCAACTCAGTGTCAGAGGAGAAGGTATTAGTAACCAATAGGACATCAAATCCTCAGAACTGTGTAATGTAGAACCAATGAGAATTTCTTTGGGTTTTTAATGTATAAATATGTGAAAAGTCTGGTAAAGAACCATGTGTGATGGAATGATTTTCACTACACAGCCTGGGCATGTGTGATGGAATGATTTCCACTGCCATGTGTGGATGAAATGATTTCAATTGCACATCCTGGCCAGAATAACATCCTGGCCAGAATAAAGTAATGCCTGATTCTCTCACACTTAAAGAGTGTTGGAGAGCTTCTTTCATTCCCGCAGTTTTGGTGACACTTGTATAACTGCATTGCTCAGGCTTAAACCCACACTCTACACTTACAGAACATGAGGGAAGAGAAGTGCACTGGTGAGACAGAGTGCATCCAGTGAAAGTCACTACAGATTTTGACTCCCAGTCAAGATTCAGAATAGCAATTTACATATCTAATTGTTTCAGATTTGTTGAGTGCCTTTCGCCTCATATATATTGCAGACAGTATTTTAGAAAGTGTTCAAAACCTCTTTCCATCTTCTCCCAACCAATTCCTACCAAAATCTGGATCCTTTGCCTTGGAATAATGATTGACATGCTGTTGTGTCTCATGTCTCATCTTAGATGGAGATCCTTTTAAAAATAAATGTGGCAATTAAATCCCCAGGCTACTTCAGTTTGTGCACAGCTTTTTTTAAAAGTGACTGATGAAGAGTATGCAGAGTTTTCAATGAAGCTGCCAGCCCCTCTTTAGTGTCCTCCTTCATTTCCATGGTCTTTGTCACAGATAGTTTGCTTGTGCCAATAGCAAGGGATTGTATTCATGTGCTCTATGACAACTAGGGTTTTCATTTCTGCCTGGGAAAAAATCATTTTTCAGCCCATCTCTGACCTCCTATAACTACTAAGAGTTATACTGTAAGAGTTAAGACTTCATGCTTCCTTGGCTCAATATGATCTATCTTATGGTATGTATTTTCTAAGAATACTCATTTGTGATGAGAAAGATGATGAGGTGGAGCCAGCTTGAGCTGAAGTGGCAGCTGCGATCCAGCCCTCGGTAGTAACAGGTGTTTTTAGACATGTTTACTGAGAGACTGGTTGTGATCAGTGCTGTGCTAGGGAAGAAGTCCGTGGAGACTCTCTTTGATTTCACCCAGGACATGAGACCTGACGGTAAGTACTTTAAGCCCATGTATTAATAAAAGCCATCCTAACTTTGCCTTCACTTGTGTGTGGGTCACCTGTTTCCTTTGCTGCACGGTTCCAGAGACCAGGCAATACCTCCTGCCCACTGTGCTCCATAAGGTGGATGTGTTTCACTCAAATTACACATTTGCATAGTGAATCCCACAAGGCTGTTAGCCCCATAGCTGTGTTTCAGCCTTCCCATGTCATCTCTTCTTGTGACCCTGGCTCTCCTTGTAGTTTTTGCACCAGGAACTATGGGAGTACTGAGGATGCAGATCTGGGTGACCAGCTGCTGTCAGCTGCTTTATACTGCTAGAACGTCAGAAAAAGTTCTGGAAAGCACTAGGCTGTAACCCAGCAATGAAACCTGTTTCAGCAAATGATTGGGCACAAGTGAAATAAATGTCTTCTTGCAAGCCAGTTTGAGAGGAAACAGGTGGTGTATGGTTATTACAATGCACAGAGAACAACTCTTGGGATACAACTGGAAATAATTCAAAAGACAGCAGTGAGTCCATTGTAAATACAAAACAGGGTATGATGTAACTGGCTTGTGATAAGCAGGGGTAACCAGTGGGCAGCCAAAGACGTAATGTTTTGTTCTTATGCATTAATCACCTAGTAATGATGTGGAAGCAAATGGCAGCAGCTTAGGTGAGTGATTCCATGTCTCTACTGTGCTGCTCTCCGGTAAGCCTTCTCTCCCTGGTTGTAAGGGGGAGCCTCCAACTGAATTTGCTGGAAGAGATCAGTGAGCTGCCTCATAAATATTGGGAAAGGTC
Source organism: Lycocorax pyrrhopterus obiensis (assembly GCA_014706295.1). NCBI lineage: Eukaryota > Metazoa > Chordata > Aves > Passeriformes > Paradisaeidae > Lycocorax > Lycocorax pyrrhopterus. The sequence goes on from JACSVZ010000007.1 coordinate 3,619,068, forward strand.
ACTGACAGTCCAACAGGACACAAAAGATCTGAACACAAGGGTTTTCCTGACGTTAATAAATAGTGACTCTGTTATAAAAAAAAGAGTAGGCATAATACTGAAATGACAGAAATAAACATTGGTCCTCCTGATATTTTTAGATATTGTCAGCTGACAGGGCAGATTGTGAAGGACTGAAAAATGACGAACATAACTATGACTCTCTTCCTCCCCCCCTCAAAAAAAAGAAAGGGGGGGGTAGGGAAGAGAGAGAAGAAAGAAGGCTCTGCTGGCAGCCTCAGGATAGTTAGTTTCAAAAGCATGTGTGGGGGAAAATATGAGAAACAATCTTGTGGGATTCAGTGAGGAAACACTTCAAAAATATAATTTGATTAGGACACAGCCTGTATGATTCAACGAGGGGGAGGAGGTATTGCCTGGAATATGCATCTGACAAACTTTTACATCAAGAATTACTAAATTACTGTCATGCAGCCATGAAGTAGGGGCCAGAACTCTTTTTTTTTTTTTACAAACTCATGAACTGCAACTTTTTGAGTTACTGGCATCTATGACGTGAATCAGCACCATGAGGTTACTTTTCCTTCTGGTTCCATTGATGTATTCTTCTTTGTTATTTTTATCACAGTATCATGTGCTGCCTACCCTTCCTAAGCTCTCTGTTGGACTGGAGAGCAGGTAAGGAAAAGGAATCCTTCACTGTAGTGCGCAAGAGAATGTCAGATTTAATATGAAGATGATTCAGGCTTTGTGCCTGATCAGGTGGACTTTGGTGTCATTACAGAACATCATTCAGTCACTGCCAATTGTTTATTATTATTATTGTTATTATTATTACTGTATTGCAGCTGTGCCTATAGATGCATTGCTATGAACATGTAATACTGATCAATACCAAGGAAAATAAGTCAGTGGAATCAAAAAAAGATGTAGAATGTTAGAAAGACACAATTATTTAGAGAAGTATTTAAGCATTTAAAGGCTGCAGCCTGTAACTTTTAACTGTAAATGGAATGTAGAATGCTATATTTTGCATCATAACACAAGGAAATTGGGCAGAATCACAGTGTGGGACCTGCTCCACTAGCAAAGGAAATAGAAAGGAGAGAGTAGGCTCTGAAATCTCCTTTTTAGTGGCATTTCTGTCAGGGCTTCAAGGAGGATTATGCAGTGTACAACTGTACAAACAGTACAATGCCAGTCATTTTCTTTCACAGAACTGAGCTCTTATCACAGCTTTTCCTTTTTTTTTAGCTGATGATCCTTAAGTCCAATTTTTGCTACACTCATTCACGTAAAAAGTTGTAGAGTGTAATTTTTGCTTCAGATCTAGATGTTGACTTTCTGGAAAGCAGGCAGCCAGAACTTGGCTCTCAGTACTCTCCAGCACCTTGCTAATGACCTATAGTTGAAGATCTGTTTTGCTTTGAGGGAAAATGAGAGTTAGTAAATATTCAAAAAGGAGATGATCTGCTTAGTGCAGTGTCTGGAGAACTCTCTTGGAGAAAAGATACTGTGTGCTATCTCTGCTTTTATGCACTTATCCTAAGTAATTTTGATATGGAAGCTTTAGGAATGCATCTGGGAAGGTAAAGAGAATACTTTATTTCTAAGAGTTGCTGTCAACAGAGGAAAATTCCAGAGGGGAAAATAGATACTGTATCCTTCATGAGCGTGTTGTTAATATAATATGCTGTGACTCAGGAAAATCTTTCATCTTAGTACTGATTTATCTCATTTTAAAAAAAACGTATTTTTTTACTATCTATTGGCAAGATGGTATCTTTTGTCGTTCAGATATTTAGGAAACCTACAACTTGTGCAGAACCACATGAAGCATTGGAAAAGATGCTTATATGAACCTCATCAGTTATAAGATTATTAGCACTGAATGAAAGTACAAAATTGACATCAGTATGACATTCTCTTTTGAGGTCTGTTCTACATTAAAAAATCGTTGTTTATTAGATGCTAAATAGTTATTTAGTTAAAGTACACTGTTTCGAATATTTTCCTTGAAAGGACCATTCTGGAGAGAATTGGACAGAGCTATTAATATTTGCTTTATGTCCGTGTTTGCAGGCCCGATTCACCAATATCTGCTTAAAGTTAATCATATTTCATTCCTTCACTGAAAGTCCACTGTAATGTACTGAAACTCATGAGACACTTTAACTACAGGCATAGATGAACTGAACTAGAAAAAATTGACTAAAATACTAATAACATTCTATCTCACACTAGGTCTTGCCACTTAAAATCATTGCACATGTGATCGCTGGATATGCTCTTTTGCCATAGTGTTTATCTGATTCCAATGAAAACCATGAAAGGATACCCAGTTTCATGCAAAAACTCTCCCTGGTGTTATACAAAGAAGTTAATTGTTAACCATTCTTTTTTCCACCACATTGTTAAGTCAGAACATTTTAGGGATGGTATAATAATCCTTAAACTAAAGAACGTATAAGTATAAAGTGTTTAGAGTTTGAGAAGTCTCCAGGCTAGAAATTTAAATCAATATTGCCTTAAAAAAACGGGGTTGTAAGTTGGTGTTTTAGTTCAATGCTGGCTCTATAAACAGGTTGTGGATTGTTGCCCTGTTAATTTAGGGTTATTTAAAAAAAAACAAACATGGCTGTGAATGTACGTGGTAATTAGATGATTCATTTAACCGGGGCTGGGCTTTTAAAAAGGGGTGTTTCACCTGCTGAGAGATTAATTAAAACAGGTAGTAAAAATGAAAACTACCCCCCTAGTAATAATTAAGATCAGAATTACTAAGTTCAGACTCAAAAGGTCAGAATAAAAAATTTGCAGATATACTGAGAATTCAAAGTATGAAATGTGAGGGTCACTGTATATCTTCTGATTTTGTTTCTAGAAGTTATTATTTTGACATTCTCAAAACAACAAACTGATCTTTTTGTTGATTTGATCAAATTTGCTAATTTGTATATTTTCCTTCATTCTTAAGTATTGAAAAAATAATGAACATTCCAGAGAAACTGTTGTTCAGTTCCCTGAGTAAAGAAAGCCCTACCAAAACCAGTGATTCTTTGCCAAAATAGATGTTCATGGATGTTATACCTGGGAAAAAATTTTGAGTTGTTTTATGATACTACGTCTTTTACTGTGTCTGGCTTAGGAAAGTATCTAGTTGTTTTTAACCTTTGTTTAGAAAATGTTTCCTTTGTCAATAGTATGAGGAAGTGCATAACCTATTTTAAATCTTTCTGGAAATAAAAGAGAGTGACCAGCTTTATTAGTGGAAGTCAAATGCTATTGTATATATTACAGGCAAGTGCAGACTTCTAGCTGAGGACAACCTGTAGCTTCTACTCCTTTAGCAGCAGTGGGGAAAAGAATAATTCTGAATAATTCACAAACTTTCTATCAAAAAGCAGAAAAACTGGAATTGTGTAGTTAAAGACAAGAGCTCATGAGCTCTACCAGGAGAAGTAGAAATTCTATTAGAGAGTCACAATGGTGTTTCTTACAAAAAAGAAGTGAAGCTTTTCTCTCATTTTCTAATTATCTTCTATTTTCTGGAAGTGTGACTCCTCACATCTATATATAAACACCTAGAAGTTGTTGTATAATCTAAATAAGCTGTATAGAAAGTGATGAGAAAAATGACGTCTGCAGGATGTGGCTCATCCCACATATTTAAATCACTATTGACAAGCTTCTGACAACTTTTTAAACAGAAACGCTTCATATTTAATTTGTTCAACCATTCCTCCTTCTCAGTTTCATTCCTTATCAGTTCCAGATAGAGTCTCAGGTTATTACATGGTTGGCAGGAGACCGGGCTTGCAAAGGCACTACAGCAAACAGCATTTATGGGTCAGCGAACTTCTTCGCTTTGCAGGAACACTGCACTGGGACCGGTTTAGCTCATTTTCCTGACCACGGCGTGCAACTCAAGTGTTTGGAGAGCACCTTCTCAAAGCAAAATTGGCATGATTCACAGTTGCATCCAAGCCTGTTCTCTACTGCCACATCCACTTAAGCTTCAAAACAAGTTCTTAATGGGTTTAATCGTATTTAAAATTTTAATCTTTTTCAACATTATTACAATTGCCTTTGGCAAAAATCAGAAGTATACTGAGCTCCACATGACTCAGACTCAAAACCAAGTTTAGTGTATTCAAATCCTTGTGAATCACCACTTCTTTAGACAAGACTTTAATTTTTGGGCTGTTTTTGCACCTTTAATTACATTATTGTATATGTGATTAAAGAGAATATCTAAGAAATATTCGTGCCTCTTACAGACTTATTCACTGTCTAGTCAGGATGGAATTGAAATATATTCTCTCTCTTCCTTTCTCTCTACAAGCTGACATAAAAGATGAGTGGGTTTTAAGGGTTCTTTCTTGAGGATATCTATCTATTCTCACTGGGTCACATAATTAGAAGTGCAGATTGTGGCTTATTATATCTCAAATAATAGCTTTTTTGAATCTCAAAGGTCTTCCCTTAACTTCATACCTACAAATAACATGATACTTTTTGATTTTGAGATCACCTTTGGCAGATCTGCGATAGTGTATTTTATTCTCTCTTCCTTGCTCATTCTGCACATATACCTGTGTGAAATTTGAAAGAGATTCTGCAAACCTCAGTCATGGGGAAGAATACCGTATTGAATATGCCTCTTTTAAATGCAACTCCTCTGTTCTGGAAAGCAAGCCTAAAAAATTAATCCCTCAATCAGTGTGGTTCTAGAGTACACTGAAGGTACAGAGAAACTTAATATTTCATAGAAAATACCACTCTTCTTTTTATAAACCTCATCAGAGGTATATCACGAAAAGCAATGTTTCGTCATCAGTTGAAAGTAGATCCTGAATGGATACAAGATTTTCTTTGTTTCTGACCCATAAATTACGAAGAACCACTGAAAATGAAAGTGTGTAAACCATACTGAAGTTGCATTTTGGTTTATGCTTCTGAGATCCAGGATTTCCCTGGAAAAGAAAACGGCCTTTAGAAATGTGAATGAACTGACATCTTAAGTGTGAAGTGGAATAATGACAGCTTAAACAAGAGATAGTAACAATTAATAACAGCTCATTTTTTCAAGATTCAAATTGCCAACCAATGGGCACATACACACGCTGCTTCTATTTCTTATTTTATATCATGACCGCATTGTTTTCACAATGGTTAGAAGCTCCAGTTAATTCTCTGATAGAATCTACGAGGTAGGTATACATTGTGACACTCTGAAAACCACTCCTGAAGAGCTGTATTTAAATTCACATCTTCCCTTTGCACTTACTTGCATCTCTAATGCTCAGCTGAATTTGAGATAACAACTTATGACGTTTACTGTGTTCCATTATGCAACATAACATGTATGTGTGTTTCCATGTGTGCACAGTTATATTTGTATTTATAAACACCAAACTGTGCTCATCCTTTTCTGAGAGCTGTGGGTCAGAGGGAGAAACTCTACTTGTGTCATACAAGAAAAATGAAGTGGCCAAAAGCTTTCATGCCTGTCTTTGGCTCCTGTGTCCAGGGACCACGTGTGGGATTGCTAGAGAGGGATGGAAAGGGAAATGACAATAATATTGAACTTAGGCTTGAACTTACACTCTGCAGCCTGCAGCTAGGAGAGGAATCATCGTCAAATTTTATTTCAGTAAGTGTCCCTCATTTAACCCATTGGTATCTATCAGTTTATTACAACGACTGTTCAACTGAAGTGTGTTACTGCACGGTGTCAGTCTTTTAAAACCTTTACAAATTCCTTCAGTGAGCTGTTTCAGATGATGTTAAGTGAAAAAAAAAATCAGACTGTAATGACAGTGCATTTTTTAATTAAAAATTTCAGCAGAACATGCTACAAGTTTTCAGGACCATGCACATACATAAAAATCAAATCAAACTAAGATATTTGCTTGGTCCTGTGACAATGAATTTTAAACTCCTCTTTTTGTTAATTCTTTTCTGAAATTACCCATCAACTGCAGTCTCGCTCCCTTTCTCTTCTTACATAGTGTTTTTTACATACTTCTTTTCGTTGCTTCTTTTATGACTACTTCTTTTAGAGTAATATAGCATAATAATGTAGTAATTCAAAAGCAGTGCACTTCCCACATTAAAAATACCACCATTTGCTATGAAACTGCATTTAACAAAACTTCATGTCAGATACGTGCAAACCCTCAGGCTAGAAGATTTTGAAAGGCAAAAGTTTTTGACTCTACACAGCCAGTTTTGTTTATATGGATATTGGTATTGGTGACCTGTAATTTCAGTGGCTTAAAGATTTTACTTTACTGGAGTGCTTTTGTACTTTGACTGTCTGGTAGACTGGTATGATAGCTAAAAAATTTGTGAATTTAGAAGAAATGCATGATGGGAAGCAGAGTATTCTGGCTTGCCTGCTATTGAGCACTGACTATGTAAAAATATCTGGACTTAAGAGGAACTGTATCCTTGCAGAACAGATAATAGAAGCTTTAATTTCAAAATAGCAATCTGCACATCTGAGGACTGTAATCTGCTTTCCTGAGGGCAGTCAGTACACAAGTTTGCTTCAGAAGACAGACTGGGAATTGATTCAAATACTTGTATATTTTGTTCTTGCTTCTTTGTTCCAAGGGAAATTATTGTCTCTAGCTCTTTTCCTCCTGTTTCTTTTTCATATTCAATGGTATACAGAGAAATGTAATATTCATTCAAAATCTTCTGACCAGATATACTCACAGTGTGATATTTACATTATAAAATTACATTCTTAATGAGAGTCAGCTTTGTCTAGACCACTGCTAAATCAAGATGTACTTTCAGATATCTCCTGGTCACTTTCTTGCCAATGTGCAGCAATTGGGGCATGAAAATATCAGTATTCCATTGTAATGCCTTGAGCCACTGTCTGTATCTAAAGAAACACTTGTGGGAGATCTATAAAGCAATATTAGAAGACAGTTACTGGTATAATAAGGAAACAAGGCTCTTGGAGTGTAATCAAGTTAAAATTATATGCTCATAAACAAATGGCATAATTATTTTATTAAATGTCTAAATAACTTTTTGATTTCTAGAATGATTTCTTTTAGCAAGTAATGAAATATTTAACATGAGAGATAACAGACTTCCTTACGCAGAAAGTTTTTCAGCCTTTCATAGAGGAGAAAGGCTGTCATTATGCTCTCTAGAAAAAATGGATTCTAAACCAGTTGAGTCAGGCTTATTTGACATTGCTCACAGTGCAGACTGTTGTTGGTATTTGAAGGCAGTCCAGCTCTGAGCTGTAATTATGATGACAGATCTATTCGTGTTTGTTGGTGCTGAGGATAGACAGCTGTTTTCACTTGCTGGCTTACAGTTTGACAACTGCAGTCCCAACAAATGCTTTTGATGTTCATACATGACAGAAATAAAAAGATCAAAAATCACACATAAAATGTCCCATCCTCCTCCTCTTTATCTTTTTCCTGAATCCATAGAAATGTAGGTCTTGTAGGGACTTTGGGGGATTTACCAAGTCAGATCTAAGGCAGTCAGAGCCACCCAGAGCACATCAGTCTATGTTGGTTTGTGTCTTCTTACAAAAGGTATGGCTTTCTAGATGAGGTCTGGATTGATTATTCAAGAGGTAGATTCTTTTCCTGGTTTTGCTCCAGGATTTCCTTGGCCTAGGTTAAATCAGTTGCTGAATTCTACCTTCCCATTCACCCTAATTGTAGGCTTCCCATTCTTTCAAATTATTCATGTCTACAGAAGCCTCCATGGTGAAGGTCTGACTTCAGATGAAGAGCTTTAGGTGTTACTCAGCTCAGGTTTTCTCTCTGCTCGCCTTGCTCCTCCAATGTGTCAGCAACCCTTCAGTCTTATTTTACCTTCCCTATCCTACCACATATGCTTAAAGCTAGAGCTGTTACTCTGTATAGAGCTAGGCATTAAATGAATATGGATAAAAATATAAGCTGTAAATTCTTGGCCTTCTACAGAGCCATCCTGTGAATTTGTTTCACAGAGCACAAATAACAGCTCTATTTTCCTTCCATTTGAACTCAGGTATTTCATTCATGTTTAGTTACTTCTCTGTGCATTTTGTAGGACAGGCTCATAATGAAATAGATATGTCTGTTTGTATGGTTGGGAATCAAACCTAGTTTCTGTGAAAAATGTTTTTCTATTCTTTCATAAAAATGAAATTAAGAAATCAGTATGTATAATTTTACTAGGCACACCTCTGATGGGTATTTGCTTTGGCTAGGGCACTGCCACCAGGCTATTATTACCACATGTATTCAAATGACATTTTATTTCCTACTCTGCATTTCTGAGCAGCAGGCTGCTTTAGCTACTGCAGAGTCACATCTACAGAAAAGGGACAGATGTTCCACATTTTTCTTTATGAAACTGGAGAACCTTTCAAATTCACTAACTAAAATGCCACCAAAGACACATTGTACAATAGATGACATTGTCCTAAAGAGATGAAGAAAATTTACTATTTAAATTCCCAGTAGAATTCCCAGGGCATACTTGATATAATTAGTAATTGTATGCTCAATGGGCACACATAGTAAAGGATAGTCAGTTCCTTCCTACTATTCTAATAATGGGAGAGTGCATATAGATGTCTATTCAAAAGAGAGGATACAAGACTACTGCTAACAACTGTAAGAGAGAAAGAGAAAGACAGGATGAGAAAGTTTAATTAACAAGTACTACCCAGAGAGATATTTTGAAGAAAGAATGACTCATAGGATAATAATGCAACTTTGCCAGTGGCCAGGATAGGGAGGAAGAATACAAAGGAACAGCTCGCTTTTAATGAAGTAGATTTAGTTGCTGCATCTTTAGGAAGCTGAAAACATACCTTTGTTGCCCACTTACTTATTTCCTTGCTGTATGTTCCAGTTTAAGTTAAAAAAAAAAAAGGAGGGGGGCTGTTTTCTTTATTACTCTGGTAAGGTCAAGGGGTCTGAGGTATATCTTTTGCAATAGAAAGAACTCTTTGTACCAAAAATAGTATCAGGAGAAAATTAAAGTCAGAATAAAAGGTAACATTTTGCCAAAGATTACCTCTCAGTCCAAAGTTTTACGTGTTTCTCTAGAGCTACAATATTTCCTGAAACTAACAGTTTTCAAAGGCGCTGTTATGGTACCTCTAATACCACTGGAATGGACTGGATCTGTTATGACCTTACCAGAGTACTGCTCTGATGGGGACTGTGGCCATCAAGAATCAGGGCTTTTAATTAATCTTATCAGTTCAGTAGAAGGGATTTAATTTGAATCCCAGAATGTTTTCTGTATTCCCCTCTGTTCTTAAGGCATGCATGTCAATGTGACTAGAATATTTCTTGGAGTATCCTAATATCCTGAAGTATCCAGTTATAGGCAGGAATATATCAGAAATATGTCTATTTCAAGTCACTACTCATTGTGTTGACTTGGAAATTTCTCATAAAAGAGAAGTAATTTCTGAACAGAATTGTGCCAACCCATTTTCATTGTGGCGTTTTCAGATGTATGACAATTCCAACTTCCTTTGGCAAAAGAAATTAGAGATGGAGTAATCTGGCAACAAATGAAGCTGTTCATTGTACTGCCTGAAGAAGAAACTGGATTTTACCTAATGAGGCTGGAGGTAGTGCTTCATTTGGCAAACTGTGATCACATGAGGAACAATGTTTGCTCAAGATTAACAAAATTGTTTGTAGCAAGTGTAAACAAATGTAATTCTCTGTTTCCACAGCACAATTCCCCATTTTAGGGAGGAGTTGTCTATCCCAAGATCTTAGTAAATACTTACACAGTGAGACATTTCAGACACAGCTGATGGGTAGAAAGAAGGGAGACTCCAACGAGGATGTCCTTGAAAGTGAAACCTATGGTGTATTATTGTTCAGAACAGGATAATTTTTGCCATAGACATAAGTGCATTCTCTGAGTTTTGATTCTGTGATGACCCAGCACTTCATTCATGTCTTCAACTTCTGTGGCAAACTAATGCTCAATTTAGACCCTGACTGAAAGTGGTTCATGTGTGTGAGATATATGAAAGGGCACTACTAAACCACTGTAGTGTGTCTTCTTCTTCCCAGCAGTATTTTGTAATACTTTATCTTTGGTCAGCATCACTGAGAAGGTCAGATAGCTGTCTTGTCTATTTTATAAAAAATATTTTTATGCTCTTATATCTGTCCTGTTCAACATCTCTACCATAAAATTGTTTCAGTTCCAAAAAGTCACCATGTTTGTTGTGGTGTCAGTTTGGTAATGCATTGTGATATAAGTCAAGCTGTCTTAATTGATCAGTTCCTACAATGTGTTACAATATAGCTTCCATAATGTCATTCTGACACGCGTCAAGTATGTCCTACTGTGGGAAGAAAGATGTTAAAGAGTCTATTTCTTTCGAGTAGGTCTCATGATTCATTAACACAAAGTTTCAGCCCTTGTAAATAGGCAAAATGTAAAGTAAGATATTCTTATATCTATGAGATGTATTTAAAGGGATTTCCTATAGCATATTATATATTTGAGTTATATATTCCTAATTTTTTTCTGTGCTACATTCTATTTATTTGTCTAACTGTTGCTTTTTCAATTTTCAAAATAAAGTAAGTTGTGCTAATGTGCCATATGCAGATGCTCTGCTTTTTGTGCAGAAAGAGGTTTACAAAATTTCACATATGAATTATAGAGCAATTCTTTGTTATTCTTTATGTTTTCAGCTTAGGAAACTTGAAAAAAGCTAAAATTAATGTTATTAATTTTTTGGAGCAGACATGGCTCATTTAACCTCAGCAATGCTTATAAGGCACATGTATCTGAAAGACATAACTAGGGTTGTGGGTCTGAGCTTTTATAGATCCAACATAATATCGTGAAGAGAAGGCTTTTAGTGGTATTCTAGGATGTATAAATTTGCAGATAGGAGTGAATCAAATGAAGCTAGACTGGTGATATATGATATTTTGATGTCTTGAGAGTTTGATTTTGGTTTTAAGAAACAATATGGTGATCAATATGCTTCCAGAACAAGAAAAGTCAGTACCAGTCCATAGTAACGGTCTATATACTGCCCATCAAGCTGTTCTTTGGTGAGCTGGAATTGCTATTGAGAATTTCTGATGTTTTTCTAATTTTTTTTCAATAGTTAGTAATCCCAAAGCCAAAACTGAGGGAAATCAGAAATTTTGTCTTATGTAGATCTGGTGAAAGTAGTATTAGTGTATTAAAGGAAAAGGGAAATTTTGTATGTGAGAATTCCAGAAAGCAGATGAGTGAGTTGGGGAGTTTAGGATGGTTGTATACAGTCGACATGTCTTGACTTTTCATGATAATTTTTGTTTATCCTTAAAGGCTTTAAAACATATTTCAGGAGCAGGCCCCATATGTTTCTGGATATTTCTACTTGCTCCTCATTCATCCTTTTGTGTCATGAGCCCCACGAACCATAGCACACAGCTGGAGCTATCAAGCTCCATACAGTAGAGGGAATAAAGAGGAAGATTGTAGAGCAGAGGCAGAATAAGAAGGTCTCACACACTTTGTAGTTCTGCCTTTCAGTTTCCAAACACAGAACCCCAGAAAAAAGGTCTCAGTGTCTACTGCCAGTCCTGCAGCTGTGGATGGAACTGGTGATTTTGCACGGTTGTGGTGGAACATCATCTGGCAACTAAGGCCCAGGCAGCTGCTCGCTCCCTGCCCCAGCGGGATGCGAAGAGGTTTGGGACAGTAAAAGCAAGAAAACTCCTTGAGAAAACTCCTGGGTTGAGATAGACATTTTACTAGGTAAAGCAAGAGCCACATGCAAAACAAAACAAGGAATTAATTCACTGCTTCCCATGGGCAGGCAAGTCTTCAGCCATCTCAAAGAAAGCAGGGCTCCATCATGTGTGATAGTGACTTGGGAAGACAGATGCCATCACTCCAAATGTCTCCCCCATTCTGTCTTCAACACCATTTTCAGAACAAAACCGAAACACAGTCTCATACTAGAAACTATGATAAAAATTACCTCAGAAAAAAATTACTGCCAGCACATGTGTGAAAGCTGATATGACATGGCAGGTGAAGTAGAATGTATTGAGTGGTGTACAGGGATACAGGTTTATTATGAAGATATAGGAGGATATTTTCTGTTTGGGATATTAACACTTTCTCTACTATCTAAATGAACTTAGAGCTACTTTAATTTTGATTTGTTAGAGTAACTTAAAGGCGCAGGCAATTTACTACTTAACTTTGTACATTCAGTATTAAGTCTGATCCACTGGTGATTTTTATATGAGACACATAAAATTTGCCACGTGATAAATGAAGTTTCAAGGAAGCCCGTATTCTATGTTGTCTTCAGCTTTCTCAGATCCCAGTATCTGCAGTCTTCTCAATATGCAAGCTCTCTAACAGCTCTCCTGTTTCTTCTAGGAGCTTTAGGAACATTTGTTAATATTTCGGACTGAAATTTTAAAAAATACCTAAATTCTCTTTAAGAAATATTAGGCAGATTTCAGAATTTCTGGTAGAATTAGAATTCTGTTTTATGGCCTATTTTGCAGTACCAGCCTAATTTATCAAAAGCCATAAGCACGTAGTGGACAAGTGTCTTTTCTAGGGGCCTTTTTGATTGTATTGATTCTGATTTTGATCAAGAGATGAAGAAAGACTTTCTCTTGCACTCTCTCATCTTTGTGTTGCACAGACTCCCAGAGAGCGTAGCATACAAATGACTGAACTTAGGTTTTGGCTTCCCCATCCACCCTAGCCTTTATGGAAACAATTAAAAATTATTTACAGCCTTCTTTTGCTGCAAACTCAACTTCAAAATTTTAATTTTAAAGTTGAAATGCAAATCATGGTTTTTGTATGAACAAAGGAACCTGCTGCATAAGCATTAAAAGATACATTCAAAATATACAAATCTAAACAAACCCTTGAAACAACTTCAGGCTGTTGTGGGATATCAGTACAGACAGGATGGGAATTATTTAGTATTCCAGTAAGGTTTTAATAAGATAACATATTTCTCAGTGAAGATTGAAACAGGTAATGAAATAAAAGTAATATCTGTTCTTCCTATGCATTCAATTAGCTGTGAAGCAGATTTTGGTTTAAAACTATTAGAAGGAAAAAATGATACACACTAACATTTTTATGCCCTGTAACTAGACGTCCCATAGCTGCTGATATCTGGACTGGCCTATGGACACAGGCACAAAAAGCCATGTTTCATGATACAATGATTTGCTTGCGTAAGCACAATCTTTGAGGACAGCACATTAGAGAAAGAACAATGAAAGATCAGCCATGTCAGATTTTTTTATAATAATAACAATTATTAAAAAGTTAATGGCCCCAAATTGTTCAATTTCAATTAGGCTTTAATTTAATTAGTCAAAGAGATTGACACTTCTCAAGCTTAAATTAATTTTGAGGTTCTGTAAGTAGAGATCAAGAGGGTATTAAAACCCACAATCTATTATGATATTTGGGCCTTTTATAAAAACTAACCCTAATGACTAGCACGAAGGTACCAAATCTGACATATTCTTCACAGGAAGAGTCATCTTGCTGCCATATCTTCAGCGTCTCTGCTGAAAAGTTTTAAGCAGCACGTAAAAGTACACTTCAGCATAGGGTAGGTAAGGAGCAGGCATACAAAGCACGTAGGGAAAGCACAAAGGGAATGTATACATACAGGGAAGGGAAGCATGATCATACAAGGCAGCACGCAGGGAAAGCATATAGGAAATAGCTTTGCAGGGCACATGGAACACCTAATTAAACTCCACTGAAAGATGACTAAAATTTGTGTAGAAGCACCAAAACCAATTTTTGTGTTACTAGTAATTAACATGTAGTGCTGGGGCCTGTTAGTTACCTCCAACTTGTTGAACAGTCCAGTTGAAAAACTAAAGAGCTCATAACTAGGAGGAAATGTTACGTAGAATGAAATGGTCTGCTTTGTATTATTGCTTTATGCTAAAGGCTTTTCCCCACTCTCTACAAAGGACATTTTTTCATCTGTTTCCTGATCATTGATTCCTCCTGTGCACCAGGATATGAAAGTACATGTATACGTAAACATGTAGAGGTGAGCAGAGGTGAATATTCATGTAGGTATTTCAATATGCACACCTATTTGAATAATACATATATGGAGCATAAGGAATATGTGTGTGCACATATAGATGTGTGTGTGTGTATATATATTTCTGGAATAGGTATATATGTATAGAGAAAAGGATAATTTAATTTTGGTCAAAAAGCCGTCCCTGCTTCCTGGAAAAAAAATTGTCTTTGGAAGAAAATGGCTTTATAACTGTCAGGTTCAGCTACAGAAACCATGTAAAAGTAGAAGTGAAGCAGCACACTCTGAAAAAGCATCATCTAATGTTACGAAGTTTTCACTTACCGTTGGTCTGGCTAGCAAACAGTTTCATGAGCATCCTGGTTCCTATTTCTGGAGCCTGCTCTGCGTCGCTGTTGTACTGAGAATGGCGAGAAACAACACGACTCAAATTCCAGGTCCGGGGAGAATAGCGAGCGAGAGCCCCGTTTATTAAAGACCGCTTTTATAATTTGGTTCGCAAAGATGACAGGAAGCTATTGGTTCTTTGAACAGCCACCCCTTGTCCTATTGGCCAAAGCTCACAACACCTACTTCAAAATATTATTTCAATGTGTACCACAACAATTCTGCAAAAACAGAACCCAGGTGCACAGATAAAGATGGCTTACAAAACCGTCTTCGCTGTTTTCATCTAGTCTGCATGTGAAAGCAATGTTCTCACAGAATATTGAGAAAAAGCTGAAGAATTTCTCTGCTTTTAAGTTTTTAGCATCCACAGCTCTGTCTTGGCTTTACCACTGTTACAGATAGCATCAACGGAATATAAAATAATAGAATATGGGCATAAAAGTGCTGAACCAAGGCAGTGTGTTAAGACAGAAAACAGAGATTTGAATGAAACTGAAGACTATATCTTGAAAGTGTGGAATATCTACTTGATATCCATAACTCCTGCAGTGTCTCAACACCTTCTTATGCTCCAGAGAGACTTTAGTGTAAGCAACACTGAAACTTTTTTCTTCTTCTGACTCCTGCAGTGACTGTTCTCTCCTCGGCTTGAGCTGTTCAACTGTAAATGTACATTTTGGAAACAATGGAGGAGATAGAACTCAGGAAGGAAGGAGGGGTGGGAGAAAAGGTGTTTTTAAGATCTATTTTACTCCTCCTTATCCTGCTCTGATTTTGTTAGTAATAAATTCAATTAATGTCCCCAAGATAACTCTGTTCTGCATGTTACAGTATTTGGGGAATCATCTCTTCTGGTCCTTAACTTGTGAACATTTTATTATATATTCTCTCCACTGCCCACTGGTAGAGGAGTTATAGAGCAGCTTTAGTGGGTGCCTGGCATCCAGCCAGGGTGAACCCACTACACCTTGGTAGGGAAGGACCAAATCAAGGGACTTATAAACACAACAGATGCATGCAAGTGCAAGGGACCTGATGGCATGTACTCGTGTGGTGACTGGGAGAAGATCCTGAGTGCTGGAGAAATTTCCCAGACCAGGTCTCGATCTTAAAGATCTCTTGTTAAGTTGTTAGCAAAAATCATAAAATCATTAAGGTTGGAAAAGACCTGCAAGATCAAGTCCAACCTATGATCAAATACCACCATGCCCGCTAAATCACATTGTGGGGTGTCATGTCCACTCATTTTCTGTATGCTTCCTGGGATTGACTCCACAAGGGGAGCCTTTTCCAAGCCTAGTCACTCTTTCTTTCCAATGCCTAATCACTAATACCCCACCTGAACCTCCCTCGGCACACGTTGAGGCCATTTCCCCCTGTCCTATTGCTAGTTGCCTGGGAGATGAGCAGATCCCCACCTCACCACCACCTCCTTTCAGGCAGCTATAGAGAGCAATAAAGTCTCCTTGGAGTCTTCTTTTCTTCAGTGAGGCATAATCACTCTGAATAGTAAAATAATCTACTTTTTTTTTTTTTAGTGAAGAAAGCTGTTTACAAAAACCTGAATTATTGTCTTGTATTATATTTGACCTAGCATGTGAATAGGTAGTAATGTTGGAAGAAAATAGGTAATCTTAAAGGGTAGAGTTGAGATTGTATTTATAGCCTTCATATTAACAGTACCTGAGTTTCTTAGATAAGCTTGTGTCCTCAAGATTCCATCTGTAGTACTTTGCATGCAGAAGAAAAAACTTACTAATTTTTATTAGTGTTTCATTAAAGAAAAATGTGTTCTCTCAGTGTGTTGTATTTTATCATAAAAGAAATCAGTAAATACCATAACAGAAATCAGGGGTATAATTATGTTTTTTCTCATTATATTTATTGCTTTATGCCATCTAGTGGTCTCTGCACCCGGTATCAGCTTTAGTAGCTGCAGAACTTTAAACACATTAACAGATGCTATTCTAATGTGATTTTTTCATGTTTTCTTTGTACGTGATTGGATAATGAAAGATCTCATGATGATAAATTGGACAAGTTGCCTTGTTACACATTTTAAGATGGAAAGAATTAAACAAACTTAAATAACAAACGTTCAAAATGTTATTACTAATTTGAACTGATGCCAGGAATTTTTTTTCAGTGTTGCATATGTATTTGTTCTTAGTTTTGCTGAAGTTTTGACTATGAATAATGAGGTGCTGAAATAAGTAAGCTGACCAGAAAACGACTTACGATTAAATAGCACTGTGTAGAGTGTTCAAGGATTATAATATTATACAAAAAGGTATAATTGCAGTTTTGGGATTTGACTGTCCTTAAGAAATATTGTTGCCCTGAAGGGTGAATTTCTTTTTAAAAATAATGTTGCTTTTGTTTTTTTAATGGAGAAAAAAAAAAAAAAGTACCTCTGCTTTGCTGGATAAGGAGAATTTGAACAATTCAGAAATGCCTAATCGGTAATGTTGATAGTGAAATATGAGATGGCCCAAACGCGACTGGATAACAGCTTTTGAGATAGGCATACTGCCCCTGCAATTTGTCCAGGATATCCATTCACATATTTATCCATTCAAGTGCTGAATTTTCTGCAGTAGGTCTGTACAGCAGTAAGTTACTGCCTCTAAAGGAAAGTGAAGTAGTTGCAGCAAATGGGCCGAGACAAACTTGTCTGCTGACTGATTAATCCCATCACAGAAATTTGGCAAGCACAGTTTATACTTTCCATGTACAATGCTGCCAATTGCCAATCTTCATAATGGATCTTGTATTGTGGATCTTTTTACCTTGTACAGCTTTTTAACTTTTTTTGTTCAGGAAACTTGGTATCTCAAAAACTCAGCTGCAGAAATCAGGAAATAACATTGGTGTTTTTTGTTTTCACTGAAGAAATGAAATTATTTGGGTCTAAAATTAGAATATGCTTAAATAAGTGTGACCCCACGTTTGCAAAAACATGAAAACTTGAAAAAAACCCAACGTGACCTCAATGTTCATTATCGATATTTTTAAAACCATCCATGATTTTAGGATTTGGATTGGCAATTTTGCACTTAATTCTGGCATGGTATATCCAAATGTGGTTTTGCATTCTGACAATCCATTCCAGTTGTAAATGGAGCTGCTGCCTTTTCTGGAGTTCTCCTGGAACTGAAGCTGTTAAACTGATTTTACTGCTAATTCTGATTTTCTATCACAGCTCAAAAGGAAAAAGTTGATTGGTCCTCTATAAAATCCAGTTCTATCAGTGGTGATTAGCAAATTGAGATGTGTTTTATGATTTTCTGTTCGGAAGCACCACACCTGTGCTACATGTGCATCTTGCACCTTACATAAATTATAAGATATTAACAAAGGGAAAAACCAAGCAAACCCAACACCCAAATTCTACTGGCTTTTACAGCGAAGATTTTAAAGGAGGAATAGTAATGACCTGAAAGGCAGATGTTCCAGCAAAAGCAATATACTTTTACACTGCTGTCAAGCTGTTGAACCATAGAAGCCAGGTTTAACTAAAAAGAAAATCTACAGAGGCCTCTTCTGCTGAGTTGTATTACACTGTGGTAACAGACTGAGCTTTAATTTTAGTCTGTAGACATGGGCAACCTGAAACAGCATCATTGTCAAAAAACAGCACGTGCTTTGTTGCTGTACCTTTGCCTCTTTGTATAGTAGAGGTTTTACATGGGAGACTAATGTTTCATTTTATTAAATATTTACCAACAATCTATTGGCCATATGTCATAGACTTTGCATGGTGACAGACTCTGTATTCGTCACCTTTTCAAGATGATTCTGTTAAATCCATGGTGTTATACAGGTTCACAAAGACCTTTCAGGAACTCAGGTTTTGTTTGTGCTGTCTTTGCTACTGGCATCAGTATCACATTTGTGTTCTGTTGAAATGGTTTTCAGGAACGAGTTTTTCATGACTTTTCTGTGGGACACCATGGAAGATGTCAGGATTTCTTTCTCAAGTACTGTTTATCTGACAGTATTGTCTTCAAATATTTTCCAAGTGCAGAGACACTTTCCTTATGGAAACATTATTACTCAAAAGTTACAATAATACTTAAAAGGCTCCTTCCATGCTTTTTTTTTTTTAGGATTATGCACTGATCTGGTTAATCTTATGTGTTGTTGTAGAGTAATCAACTGAAATGATGGAAATGATCAAAGGCTAAGTTTTTGTAAGGCTTGAATAAGGCTTATGCTTTGAGCACAAGGGACGGGGGAGTGCTCAATATGTTTGTTAAAGCTTAGTATTTCTTTCTGTCTAACAGAAGTTAGTTCAAAGACCTTCACAGTATGCTTCCCATATTATTTTCCATGTTTTCTCATACAGAATAATTTTTATGTAAGACGGTAAAATTATGATAATATTAATTTCATAGGAAGTTATTAATAGCTTCTAATTTCTGTAATTGCATAAGACATATTTACTATATAAACATATGGAACATTTGCATATTGTAATGACAAAAACTGATTAGATCTCAAGGTAAAGGTGCATGTTATCATAATTAAGACTTGCAAAATATTATTTATGAACAGCAAGAAAGAGATAATTGAGTGACATGCAAGGGAATGCCTTTGATTACTAGAAGGAAAAGGGAAGACTTCAAGAAAAGCTCACTTTCCATGCTGTACTTATTCAAAATAAGGTTCTCAAAATGGTTTTGGTTCTAATATCATGCACAGCATTGCACCCCAGTAGGCACAGGGTTGTGCTGCCTCTAGCCTCAAGGGATGCCACCTAGGGTATTCAAAAATCCCTGCTGGGAAAGGCATTCCCTAGCTCCATTCCCACCAGTACAAGTTCCTCTGTCTCCATCACACAATCAGTGTAGTCACAGACGTATGGATAGAAGTAACTAGAGGTTTGAGTAATATATCAGACAATGGTAACTCTCACTGTTTTCACATTCATATACCTGACCCCTAAAAGTTTATGAAAGATGAAAAGTGCCTCGTCCCATTGCCAGTCTGTACTGCAGATGGTAGTAGGATGGGAAGTCAGGCTGACACGGTACTCTCATTTCCACTTCTTCAATACCTTGGTCAAAGCTGCTGAGATGTCATCGAGGACTCAGTAGTCTGGGTCAAACAAAAGGGAGCAGAAATTGTACTGTGACTCACGGATAGAGCTGTCCAGACACTTGACCTCTTCTTGTGGCTAAACATGAGGAAATAAATCAACCCTATGGCTTTATTAATGCTGTTCAAGGCATGCTGGATACAAAGACCTCCATGGAATGCAGTGACATTAATTATATAATAATTTGGGGGATAAGCAGTATTTATTTTTATATTCTTCTCTTTTTTTTTTTTTTTTTTTTTTGGATACAGAGGAAATATTTGGCAGGTAATGAGTTGTTCAACAGCGCAACCATAATCTCAAATCCAGCTAGAGAAGAAAGCACAGTGGCAGCAAGCTCTTTTTTCTTTTTATTGTAAGCATCTATATAAGTTATATGCAGTAATCACGCAAGGGCATGGACTTCACACACAAGATGGAAAGTGCAAAGCCTTCATTGCGTACTCAGAATTCCCTGAATACCAGCACCTAACAGGGTATCACATCATATAAACAGGAAAGATGTTCACCACAGTGTCCCCCAATCACCTGGGGTATTGCACAGATATTACCTATTATGGTAACAGGTAAACAATACCCTATAAGGTCACAAACTACAATTATCACTTCCCATAGGTCCAGCACTGTCCACAAACCCACAATCCTCTCTCAGCCCATCCCCGGTGACCTGGATGCACTCCCAGGGTCACCTCCAGGTCCAAGAAAGAGGCTCTCTCTCTGGCCCTCAGGGCCTATCTCTCTTCCAGCACACAGTGCATCCCAACACTTATGAACATTGAAGAAATATAAAAATAGACGAATAGCCACTGGGTGACTGAGACATGATTAACAAAACAGGTATTACTGTTACTCGGATCCTTGACCAGTTCCACGAATTTGGTTTTGCTATGTTGCATGCTAGGAGCACTTGAAAAAGCACACAATGAAAGAGTATAACTGAATTTCTCCCTTGTTTGTTGTGCTAGATTGCAAGGAAGCACTCTTGTCAACTAGATTTCTCCTGTGTTCTGGAGGGGAATGTTGTACCAGGACCAGTTTGTAAGATGATGTTCAAAATTAAGTCCCAAAAAATGGTGCCTTATTTGAATTTTTATTTCAAAAACCCCACTCAAAACCAGAAGGAAGGCTAAATGCAGGGCTTATTGCTAAATGCAAGGCTAATTAATTGAAAAAATTAGATTGTAACAGGACAATTGACTGCATTTTGACTTCCCTATTATAGCAGCTCAATGTGACTCATTACAAAACAATTTTTTCTAGAAAGTATTATTTACTATCGTCAGAGACATAGTGGTAGTAAAGCTCAACAGATTTATTCTTACATGTAATTTTGAAAAGCATGTTTTGATATGGCTTTCACAGACAAGGTAGGTAATATGTAAAGAAAATGAGAAACATTTAAGACCATTCTGGGTAGTGAGTCAGTCTCTATTGTAGTTGAATATCACCACCCTCTACAAAATGTTGCTGTGATTCTAGTAATAAAGTAGATTTGTGGCAACCCTTTTGTGGAGTTGTTAATAGGGGGTGGTGTACTTTACAAAGACAGTGCATGACTATTCTCACCTTAGGAATAGCATCTTTCTCCTCACAGTCCGAACAGTGCAGTTTTTTTACTGAAGTATGAAACGTGGATTTTCTTCATGTTCCTAATTAGGCCTATGAAGTCATATGCAGATAAGGCTGTCTTTAAATTTTTCTTTTACAATTTACAGTCTGTTAAGTGGCACAGTAAAGACTGACTTAGCTGACCAGTTCTAAACCAGGAAGAGCAAAGTACAACATTTAAATTAAATTGTCCATCTCTAATTAAGAAAAGTGAATTAATATCATTACTATATCTCAATTTCCTAAAAATTTACTAGCTGGAAAAAGTAATTGTGTCGGTTAAAATATTGAGTTTAGCTTGGGAACTCTGGAATACACCTTATTTCTCCCTTTTTTTTTAAATTATGGAGTTATGCCACATGAGGACCTGCCTTGTGAATGAGTCTTGTTGTGGAACTAGATGCTACAGTCTTCTCTGGTGCTCAGGCCAGATAAACGTTGCTATGCCTAGCTCAGTAAAACTGACATGGAACACTCTGAATGTGGTTTCAGAAAAAAAGAAATCCTCCTCAGGATTTCATGTGCAAACCTACGAAAGAGAAGAAAAATGCAACACCTGGAAAGTGCTCCTTTTTCACATTGTATTTAGGGGGATAATTACTGATCTACAAGTAGATGAAAGAAATCAGAGAAAAAACCTGGTTTCCTGGTGAAAAGAAGCCTGAAAACCATTCTTTAAAGCAATTTTAAGATGTATTTTATATAACAAAGGGAGAGCTCTCAAAGAAGTGAACTTTTTTTGCAAACTTTATTTGCTGAATGAAGACCATTTAAAAATCAATAATATACCAAAAAACCATAATGTCAACCAGTTTCCCGCAGTAGCTACCATGACTTAAACACCATTTTTTCTATAATCTGGGAAAACACATTTATAAATTCTGTTTGCTTGCCAAGCTTCTTTTCTATATGGCTGAAGCCCCTTTTTTAGTATTCTGAGTTCATGAGTCCCCAGAGGTTTTTGTTTCTTAGACACAATCTTTAGACACAGCTGATGAACGCTGCCACAGGTAGTGGGAAGCATTCTCAACTGCTTGTTCCTTCCAGGCCTGTGACCAGGAGCCCGAGGAGTGGGTAGGCAGAGCTCTGCTCCCAGCTGGCAGAGGCCCAGGTGTTCCGTGTTAGGAGATGCCCCTGGGAAAGATGAAAGGTATTAGCAGTGCAAGGAGGGGGGAGGTGGGGGCTCAGCAGGGGACTGCAGACCAGGCTGCGGCAGCTCTGAAGAGGGGAGGAGGAAGAAGTAATTCAAGATAGTACTTAAAGTAGGATCATTGTAAAGCCCCCGAGCAAGAGGGAGTTTATGGCCCTCGGCAAGACAATGAATGTACTGCTTTGTTACAGAAAGAGAGGGATGTAGTTACTCTGAGACAGTTGAAAGTGAGGCAGGATTTATTTTAAGAGGTTTGAATATAAATAAACTGCTTCAAGAATTCAAAAGGTACCTGAAGGTCTATCTGAAGCCAGGAAGGAGTGCCCCGGCTCGGTGCTTATGGTGCTTTTCTGCTGGGAAACAAAGTATTGGAACAATCCCTTTTCCCCTGGTTCATTCATTTCTGATGCCCACAGCAGTCAATGAAGGACAGAAAAGTCTTGTGCATGCCAGGTGCGCAATTCAATAATCATCCTCCCACAAAGGCGGTTCAACCCTTTCTTTGTTGCCAAGGCTCAGGGAATAGAATGTACAATGAAGTACAATGGCTTTCTTTGTAAATGGTATGTTTCTATCTCTTTCAGCGTGTAAGGGTATAGTGTAACATTTCTGTAGCTGTGAGAGTGAGCAGCTTTTTCCAAACCTGTAAAAGCTATTCCAAATCAATTCCTAAGTGTTAGAGTGATTCAACCTTCACCTTCTCTGCCAGGGTATGAAGCGTCAGCAGCCATGTATGCTTTGAGTTCTTGCCAAGTGCACTTACGATTCAGGAGAAAACAGCAAGGAAAAATGGCTTCATGGCTTTTGCATATTAAAATGACCTTGAGAGATTTGTATTGAAAAGATTAAGTTGACTGCACTGTACAGAAAAAAACTGAGTTAAGTAAGCTACTAGAAATGGTAGTTGTTTAAACCTGTCATGTGCTCCAGCTTCACATTGTCTGAAGAGCATGCAAAGAAGTGCAATAGTTCAGCAATGTAAACAGTATTTGGAATCCTTTTGTCTTTTTAATATGAAGAAAAACACAGCTGAGTAAGAGTACCCAGCATTTGTTATGTGCCATTCTTTCAAAACCCTATTTTTTCTAAAGAATATGTGACCGAACTCTGACGTGTAACAGGATAACTTAAAATGACAAATTATGAACTTTCAGAAAAATGGAAAATGTTGCACATCCCTTCTGTGACAGGACCTGAGGAAATGGCCCGTGTCAGGGGAGGTTTAGGTTGAATATTAGGAAAAAATCTTCACCCAGGGGGTGCCTGGGCACTGGAACAGGCTCCCCAGGGAAGTGGTCACAGCACCAAGCCTGACAGAAGTGTTTGAACAGTGGCCCAGGCACATGGTGTGACTCCTGGGGATGGTCCTGTGCAGGGCCAGGAGTTGGACTCAATAATCCTTGTGGGTCCCTTCCAACTCAGCATAGTCTGTGATTCTGTGCTTAATATGATTCAGTTTGTTTCAATTTCCAAAAATAGCAGGCAACTTAAAACCAATTATTATTATTTCTGCCCTTTGCAGAATTCTGTAAAAACAGTTTTCACAACATGCAACAGGAAAGCTTTGCCCTGCTCTCCCTGGTGATTTAGAATGCCAATGTACAAACGATTTGCCTTTTTCTTGAGAGAATTTTGAGTTAAGCCTTGAGCTAGAGCGTGAACCAGCATTAGTTCCTTCTCCAAACAGTGGGTGTTTTGCATTATTTGACATATTTTGAGACACTATCTGCATATGTGGAAGAAAACAGTCCATTTAAGTAGACTCTCACTCTAAAGCCAGACTTTTTTTTTGTGATCTAAAAGACAGATAAATCTTCAAAGCAAAGAATTATATTGGAGTTTACCTCTAAATTTTATTGTTAGATTTTATGATTGTGTGTTAATGTGAAGCTTTCAGTTCAAATATCAGAGAAGTTGAAATGAGTGAAATCTAAACCTAGTCTAAGGGCCTTTTAAGGTTGTTGAGAGAAGTGTGAATGGTAAGTAATGTGTAATTTTCCTCTTACAGATATGGGAACTGTCACTATTCGTTTAAAGAGAGGAATAAAAAACCCAACCCAAAACTATAAGCCAGAAAGTTATCTAGGGCAAAATTATTTTCCTGAAAAAATGTCCTGCTGTGATAATTGTAACCTCTTGAGAATGGGCCTTTATAAAAGAATTGTTGACAGATCTTTTGCAGTTGGGTACTCCAGTTCTTCATTTTGTTCTATTCCTAGACATGAAAAGTATCTGTTTCAAGAACTTAATTCACAAATTGTCTGCTTTGACATGCTAAAGTCTAGCAAAATATGCTAACACAAAAGAACCTTTATTTGTAGAATCAGATAAAGAACGTTAATAATAGAGTTGCTTCAAATTCTTTATTGAAAGCAAATCCGAAGCTATAAATTCTTTTTTCCAAAAACATTTTTTTTTTCTGTTTGTGGTACTTTCTTATGAAGAGGAAGTTTATGTATGTTTTTAGAACGATGTATGTGTATATATGCGTATTTGGAAAACTTCATAAAAAGTATTTTCACTTAAAAATGATAAATATTTTAGTGGCAGTTTTATGCACTGTGAACAGCACTTTGAAGAAAATTGTATCTTGGCAGTGAGAATAAAAGTTATTTCTTATGCAGAAAATTTATATGAATTAACTATAATAAGAAGACAGAAACTATTGTTTTAATTTTGCACGTGGCTCTTTTTGTTACCGTGTTGCAACAGATTTTAGTTGCCTGCAAGTCCCAGTGCTGATCTACAGCATACACATGTTTTCCATGAAGCATCATTGATTTTTTGTGCCTGGTTGAAATCTTCAGTGAAAGACAGAAATCGGGAAATTACTCTGTCTGCACGCAATGGTAGTTTACTGCAAAGGAGCAAGAGCAAAATGGAGATAAGTGACCAGATTACACTTGCCATGGTGAATAGGCTTGTTTTGGTGTGATTTTAGAAAACTATGTTGTAGTACAGGGTATGGTGTACATTTTCTCTAAGTAATGTTGAGCTGCTGGAGAAGTGATTTTCTAGCAAAGCTGCAATTTAGTTTAGTAGTAGTTCACTACTAGAAACGAAAAAAAAGAGAAGAAAACCCCCTGAGATTTCTTAAAAGGAGTATTTAAAATGAAATCTCTGCTATAACGATCCTTGCACTTCATCAGAGGGTAAGAAATTGTGCCTTGCAATAGAAAGGGTTGGTGGAGGTTCTACTTCACTGAGGTTTGAAGCAGGTTTCTGAGGCTGGTTTTTCTTTTTGGTTCTAGTGCGGGTGAATTCTGGAGATCCTTTCTAAATTTTGGCCTTCAGTCAAACATGCTTCCAAACTGAAACAGAGATTTAGTAGCTCAAATTTGTGAAGTTGACTCCATATTTTTTCTCCTTGGGATTTGTTTATAACAGAGTGGATTTTCTTAATTTGTACTTGGCGTTTGTGTAATAAGACTTGTAAATATTCCCTATAAACCTGTACATTAGAAATGGTCTCTCGATTGTGACTATATCATATTATTGAGGGACAATATGCCAATTAATGCTAAACTCACATAAAACTGCAGGAAAAAAGAGATCTTGCTTGGGAGCTATGGCTGGTAAGATGTCAACCTGAAGGTGTGTGGGCATGGAGCTGCTTTTCAGTGTGGGGTGGAAAAGGCAGAGATCAGCTGCAAGTTTAATCCTGGATGCTGTGGAGAGAGTTTTCCTTGTGTTGCTGCAGTGTAGGTGGTACAAAAGGACCAGAGAAGTCCAGGCTGTCCTTCGCAAGAAAAGAGTGTGTTGTATGCTTCATCCACAAATTTTGAAGTCATGCCACTCTTTAGGAAAGAATTCAGTATTTAAGGTGCCAAAACACATCAGACCAAGATTGGGCATAACTGTAGCTACTGAGTGAATTTTGCGTATGACTTTGTGTAGATTTGATCTTTTTGTGTGTGTGTGTGTATAGATATATAAACATACCTGGGAAATTCCTCTTCTTTCAAACTTCACTATTCTTTCTCTTAATATTTTGCTTTTTGAACATTCAGTGGTTTGGGTTTTTTCTTTGCACAGTTGATGCTTCATTTTTCTTAAAGCTTAAAAGGCTAAGCCTAGTTGTTGGATATTGGTTGACACCTTTTCTTTTCTAAAAGATATAGCTTCTTTTTATGTTGGAAGCTTAGAATTCCAAAGTGAAGGCTTCTGGTATGGATACATTCTTGCAAATAGATGAAAAATAAATTAAAAATTAATATTATTTTGATTTTGAATTTAAAACAAAATGTTGAAACATATTTTTTAATCAACTTTAGTCATCTCAGTAGTAGTCAATCATATTTAAGTTTACCTGAATTCCCAAACAATAAGAATCATCACATGAAATAGTGTATATAGTAGCTGCTTGAGAACTCCATGACCAGAACCGTTATCACACAAGGTACAAAAGGTAATTAGAATATACCAAATGCTCTTTAAGGTCACCACAAAACTTGCAATACTTGATGTGCAATCCCTTATTTCAGCAGAAATTTAATTGGTATATTTTTTATTCGGGCTCATTTGTATTGGGTGGAGCTTGAACCTATAGCTTCATGCCTGGCATTTAGTTAGGCACACTCTGACAGAAAATTAGATTCTTAATTAGATGTGAAGATATAAAAAAGACTTTGGTTGTCCAGAGCAACCAGTGAGGGGGCTGAGGCAGGCTAGCTTCACTGGATAAATGCGCAATTTATCCTCTAGCCAAGAGTTTCCAATATCTTGTCATTCAAAACGTCTGAAAAATAAGAAGTTCAACATTGCATACTTGTGTTTTTTATACGAGAATTGTGACCACAGGTAGGTTCTGCATTTAAATATTAATTAAAATTTTAAATGGTGTTGAGTAACTGGTAACTGTGGAGAAGTGTGTTAATGGTAGCAGCAGTGAAAATTTAACAGTTCATGAAGAAAGAAGGATCTCATACATGCCCAGCACAGACAGGATCCTTACCTTCCCATAGCACTTGGAACTAATCATGTGAGAGGACACGGACCAGGTGAGTATTCATGACCAAGAATCACTCTTTTTTATACAAATTCTTGGTCATTAAATCAGTAAAGTGCTAATAGGTTTTGTACATCTTCATATTTAAATGTAGAAAAATGTCTTCTTTAAAGTATACTAATTTGAATGAAATAAAATAAACAGCCTTCAATACCTAAGCATAACAAAAGCATGAGTATCTTCATTTGAACAGCTCCAAAGTAATGACAATCGTGATAGTCTAAATAGTGAATAAAATTGTATCATTACCTACACGATCATTAGGGAGAAAATACCGCGTGCTATTGGAGCTTCTTTAGTCCATTTTGAAGAAAGTGAATCGCTTGCCAGTAGTTTTTAGAAAATTGTAAATTTTATTTACCATTTTAAGATTTACCACTTACTTATGTTTCAAAAAGTTGCACATCTTAAAATATTAATTCTCCCTGTGCATTGGGAGCTTTTGGAATAACTTTTTTTTGGCTCCCTGTGTTATTTAGTTTATCATAGTCAAGTGTTCTTCAATGTCTCAAGCCTTGGCACTTCAAGAGTTTTTTGTCACCTTTTCACAGCAGTTCATACAATTCTTATGGTTAGTCAGCATAACACAAGGCAATGCGAACTCTGATGCTGAGTTCCTGGAAAAAATATGACCAAGTTTTCAAAGAATTTAATTTATAAAAGAGAAAACTTCTATCCCGTTAGCAATGAGTAAGCAGTAAGTCTGTAGTTGAAGAGCTAAGGTTAGGGACAGGATTTTTTTATTTTCTCTGTGTCACTCAGGTCACTGCTTTTCTTTGTACTTCAACTTCTTGGAGTGCCCTTAATTAAATTTATATAGAAAGAGCTGTAAATGGAGAGTTTGTGTTCTTAGGCTCTATGTTTCTAAAGGCAGAACATTTTTTAGAGGCAGGGACTAACATAACTATCCTAATCACTGGAAGATTGCATCATTTGAAAGAGTGTTCCCTTCCCTTGTATTATGGCTTTAATGATGAATTTAGGGAGAAGTCCATTCTTTGTAGTCTGGCAGTTGATGTAGTTAAAAGCAAAAATAGTTGATGTCCTGAAAGAGCTAAATATGCAGTCTGACTGAGCAGAAAGAATTGAGTAAGTGTAGAAAGGCAATAGAGAAGCTGCAGAGAGCTTAATACATGTCATCAATCAGAGAAGCAAGCACTGTGCAACAGGCGTGGTGCGGGGCTTGTGATCTGTCTGTGCTGAAAGAGGCATTAAGAGCTGGATGCACTGCACTAACATATTTGCCACTTCAGGCAAAGACATAATCACCCTGGCCTTTTCCAAGTGTCTTTTCAGAGGAAACTCCAAGATACCATTGTTATTAGCATATTAATATTGTCTTAAAATAAACTTGGATATTGCCAAGATAGCTATGTGGTAAACAAGGTATTCTTTTCAAAGGATTTTCTGACAAATCAGGGTTTTTGAAAACTGTGTATTTTCAATCTGAGGGCTTCATATTGAAGTTCAATAGGATGTAAAACCATGTTTCAGAAGTTACTAACTCAGAAGGTTGAGAGTTTCTGGTGACCTTGTGACTTGATATAGCCAAAATTTACTTGAAACTGATCTGATGTTTACTCTGTTAAAAGTTATATAATGGGTGCTTAAAATGTTTTGACTTTTGAGTTTATTCCAGTTGAAAACAGAGAATTTTTTCATTTAGTCAGAGAATTCGACATACTGTTTTGCACTTTCTTATTTAAATGTACTGTTGCCATGCAGGTGTATTTCTACAGTGACATGTGGAAAGTGGCCTGGTTTACTTTTCTACAGAAAAGTTTACTAAGAATAAAGTTGGCTTCTGGCTAGATAAAAATAGAATTGTCTTATAAAAGAAGGAGAAGAACACTGGGCCAGGATGCTAAAAAACGTGTTGCAGAGTTTACTTCTGCTTTATTCAAGAGCTTTGGGAATGTGCATTCAATATTGGAAGTTCTAGGCCCATGCTCAGTTATGCTGTACTTGTTCAGGCAGGTCTAGGTTCAGAAGATAGATACTACTTACTCTAAGTTTTAGGAAGTGCCATTTGTTCATAATCTTAACCTTGTGGGAAAGATTCTCTTCCTCCAGTTTTCGTAAACTTTTTTGCAATGGATTTCATATGCACCTGTTGGAGCAAATCCAGAGAAGGCCACAAAGATACTCAGGTTGCTTGGACACCTCTCCTATGAAGACAGGCTAAGAGGGCATTTTCATCCTGGAAAAGAGAAGTCTCTGGGGGTACCTTCCAGCACCTTTCAGTAGCCAAAGGGGCTACAAGAGAGCTGGAGGGGGGTATTTTACAAGGATATTTAGTGACAGAACAGGAGGAAATGGCTTAAACTGAAAAGACAGTAAATTAGATTGGATATTAGGAAGAATTTCTTTACTGTGAGGGTGTTGAGACACTGGAACAGGTTGCCCAGAGAATCTGTGGATGCCCCATCCCTGGAAGTGTTCAAAACCAGGCTGGCATGGGGCTCTGAGCAGCCTGTTCTAGTGGAAGGTGTCCCTGCCCATGGCAGGGGGTTGAAATTAGATGGTCTTTAATGCTCCTTTTAAGCTAAACTCTTCTATGATTCATCAGGCAAGAATTCAGGATAACATCAAACTATTTAAAATCTTTCAGTTCTTTGTCAATTGAAATATTTGTAATAAACTATTTTTGTTTGCTTGCATACATATATCGCTTCTGTCTTCCATGGATTTTGGAGACAGCAAAAGAATTGTAGTAATCGTTGTTTGCAAAGTTCACTTTGTTCTTTACTTCAACACAATCTACTGGTAGTGGATGTCATGAAATAATATTTGTAAGAGTTTAATGACAGTTAAAGACAGTTAAAGGGTTAAAATACAGTGCTTTGAGCTTGTGTGTATTCTTATATTGGGAAATATGGCTTGCACTGAAAGGCTAAAAGGTCCAATTAAGGTTCATATCTTCTGTTTGGTTTAAAAGAAAATGTTTGTATCATCTTTTTAGCAAAGAGAATTGGAATTAAAAGTGAGAGATGCTTGTCTTTAAAAGGCCGTTTTCTTCCCTGAAGTGCTCATGAAAGTGCAGCTACAGCACCGCAGTGTGTATTCTAGGGCATGAAAGCAGTCCTTTTTTGACCCTGAAAGAACTCTTCCTGTGTGTGTTTTGGGAGACTACGTCCAGGGTGTCTCCTCATGTCTTCTCATCAGCCTGGTAACAAACTGGAAAATATTTGTGTTTGAGTCTATAAGGCAGGACTGCAGTTTAAGTACCATCTGTAATCATACAGAAGCTATATGATCAGGAGTCATTCTAGAATCATGAAAATCTGATTGACAATGTTCCCTCATTTGAAAGAAGAAAGGCCTGAGTCAGATCTACCATATTTTGGGAGCAGATAGAGACTATTTAGGGCACTGGTAGTCTGCAGTAATTTGTAGGCTGAAAGCGAGGAATTGTCTAAGAATATGGTGGCTAAGAAGAAGTTGGAAGTATATTACTGACCTCATTCTGCCTTTGTTGTCCAGATATTTTTACCTGAGTAGCAGAAAAAGTTTGTGGCAGTAGAAGACCTACAAAGGAAGTATGTGTGTATATATACTCACCAGTGGAAAAATTAGGGTTTCTAGTAAACAAACTGAATGTACTTGTGAAGGGGACCTTTGGGAAGCTGCTGCCTGCTGCAAGAACTGACCTGAGGAAGAAGGAGGCAAACTACAGCCTCTGTAAATAGAAGGAACAGGGAGGCTTGCAATTTAGAGTAAGATTTCTGTATTAATAAATTATGATTATAGGGTGACTTTATTGCTTGGCAGCAGACAGCCTACTTCTATTTCCTTTGGGGGAGGTCAAAAGTTGGCCTTCTACTAGATTCTACAGTTTGGAGTTTGGTAATAACTGTAAGTCTGGGCATGAGTTTTCACTACTATTCTATTTTAAATTAAAAAAAGACTTTCCAGCTTTTGTGCTGTTATCCTAAATTGAATTGTAATGTCAAATGTCTGCAAAAAACCCACCCTAAAAGTAGCTGTTTGAAGCTCATGAAAGTACATAATGCCTAGTTTGGCTCTCAGGGCAGTGGTCTGTTCTGCTCAACATAGAGGCAATAAAACTATGGTAGTTTTATTTTTAATTGGTATGAATAACAATATTAAAGCCAGACATTTAATTAAAAACTTGTCCTATTGCCATTTGACACACAGGGTTACATTCTGGATCTGTGTATAGTCTGTATATAATAAAGAGAATTCTTTACTACAAAAAGCTAAGGCACTAAGGGAAATACACTCAAATTTAACAGGCAGAACTCTCTAGGACATTGATACTGTTAGATGAGAAAAGCGAAGCAAAAATAGTACTGGAAGAGCTGACGCACACAAATGCTGAGGTCAGAATGAAAACCTGTTTGTCTGAAGATGGCATAAAGCTGAAGGAACTGAGACCTTAACCTCCAGCAGTTTTTTTGAAACTATGGTCACCTTCTTATGTTGCAGTGGCTGTGTTGTTTTTCTTTTTTTCATTTTCAGGTTGCTGTTTGTGGCGTTATATTGAGTAAAAAAAGAGTTCAGCCTTTACATACGCACATAATCCAGAGGAATTGTTCTAATGTACTTTCTTACATAATAGTTCTGTATTTATTCTCCCTGAAGAATGAACTGCTCAGTCTCAGACTAGAGATATATTCTGCTAGGGATTTTTTAGGTAAACGCATTATCTTGGACAGTATGTTTTAAATTTTATCTCCTTTCATCATAGCAACTTTGTTAATAGTAGATTTTTCTGGAAAGTAGTAACAATTTCAGTGGTTGAGGAGAACCTTAGGCAGTGTGATGTGGTAACTATGAGATTCTTTTAAGCAAACACACTTTTAATTGCAATACTGGGATGAAAATTTCCTTTTGAAGACTTTCTAACCTTTCCAAGACTAGCATTTTTAAGTTGTGTTTTGAGCTGCTGGGAATGCATACCAATGGGGAGACATGGATGCAATTCCTGCTCCTGCACACATAGAAATACCGAGATACAGAACTTACCTTTTGCTCAGACAGACGGCACTTCTATTTAACATCTAGTGTCTACTGATACAAACTATCCACAGATCGGCTCATAGAGCTTGTTGCAGACTTTTAAAGAGGCAAGTCTTTTAGTTTATTTTTTATTACTTTTTTTTTTCATTATCTGTGTTTTCATATTTGGGGTGATCAGAAGTATGGTGGAATGTCCTCAGTAAAGATTAAATCCTCAGTAATAAAGTAGATTAAGATAGGCATGTAGTATAGTTCTTTATTGAAGGTAAAAATTTAATACATTCATGAGGCTGGATTCTGTATTTGACCTTGGAAATGTTTAATATCAATAGCTTAGAGGAATCAAGAGAGAGATCAGTAGTTGTCAACAGGTTGCTTTTCTGACATCATTTGTTCAGACTTCCTAGGCCTTTTAAAATATAAAGACATTATTCTCCCTTAAAAAAAAAAAAAGCTATAAATCTGACTTTGTTTTATTGAGAGTATTGTGAATGAGCATCTGGGATGCTATTAAACTCATAGATACCCTCAGATCTGTCTCTTTCGTTCCCCAAGTAATGGATTGCTTTCATTTAAGATTAGAAGTATTGCTACAAAGCGAAAACCTACTTTGATACCATCATGAAAAGGCACTTCTGTACCTAAAGAAAAGTTGTTTATAAATAGATAGCAGTGACATTATGATACTGCAGTTGAGGAAACCTAATTCCATTAAAAAACATCAGTGAAGAACTAGAGTAATGCTTAATAATTAATGAATATGATTTAAGTCCATTTTAAAATGATGACACTTTTTAAAGGTCCTGTAATATTTATAAGAAAATTTTACCTCCTGTAATTCTAATGAATGAATTTTTTCTGACCCTTACTGAAAGTTACACCTGTAAATTAGTTTTTCAGCTTGCTACTAAAGGGTCTTTTTTTTCCAAACTACAGTTAACTTACATAATTTCGGTAATGTTTTCAGGCTCTGTAGATTTGCCTCTTTTGTGTGGCTTAGTGTATTTCTTGTCAGTAACCGACTGTCAGCTAACATCTGACTACTTTAAGAAGGTTTAAAAGCCCTGTACATAGAATCATAAAATAGTTTGAGTTGCAAAGGAACCTTAAAGGTCTTCTAGTTCCAAACCCTCTGCCTTGGGCTAAGACATATTCCACTAGGTCAAGTTTGTACACAAACTACATTTTGCTAAAAAGAATACTATTTTAATGTATTTCATCAGGAAGTCTAGACTGTGACAAAGCTATATAAAGAAGTCTTTAATTTTATTGTGAGTAACAACATTTTTCGACTTAAGGGGGCTTAACAGTAAGGACATTTTTCATCTGATTTCAACAAATTAATTTCCATTAAGGAGCTCTGCACTGGTAGAAGGTAGTAGGAAGGTAGTAGTAGGAAGATCACAGGAATAAAATTTCAGGATAGGTTTTGATTTAGTCCCCCACGTTCTGTGAGTGCTGGGATATGTTAAAGGTCCAGCATGAGTTGGAGGAGACATGGATTGGGGTGGTAACTACCTCCCGCCACTTGCCTTTGCTTCCAGCTCACTTGCTGGTTATTGGTACTCCTTGAAAAGCCATAGTGGAGAAACAAAGCAGCATTAATGGTATGCGAATATGTGGCGCCCATTTATGTCTGTTCTCATCACATGGCATTTTGAGGCATCTCAGCCTTCCTGATTTTTTCCAGGCTTGCCTCTCCTCTTAACAGATCGATTGCGGGTGTGTATGCCAGCTTTTTCAGCTAAGGGCTTATGGTCTTCATGGATTTAATGAAGAAAAAGCTGGATTTTGAAGAAAAATGTGCATTTTGCAATGTCTTACTGAATAAGCATTTCTGTGCAACTGTTAGGGAGTGTTTTGAACATCCAATGCTCTCTGGACTACAGAAATACTGAAATCATGACTATGTGCCAGTGACTTGCAGCCATTAAACATTCAGATTGAATGTCTGCTTCTGAAAATGGGTAAGTATTTAAAAAGAGTGGTTATAATTTTATAATCTTCATATTAATTTCAGAGGAGACCAGAGTTTTTGGCCACCATCATACTGAGACTCTTCATGCCTAGATCTCATGCAGCCCAGAAATGTTCCAAGGCATTCCAGTGATCAGACTATACATTAGGTCGGTGTGGAGACAGACTTGGCCCCTATATGTGAATTGAGATTATTGCAAAAAAATGAAGGCCAAAGGTGTGTGATGGAGCTCTGCACCAGAATTTGTGCTTCCAGTGCTGCCAATGTATTTTAACTGATAACTATTTGCATAAATGCAGTTACTGTCCCTCTTTTGATTATAGGAATCCAAGGTCACTCTTTTTGGGGGGATTGGAAGCATGGAATTTGTTCATCTTGCCTTTAATGAATATCTGGAGTCAAGTGTTTTAGAAAAAGCCTCTTTACAGTGGTAAAGACAATTAATTTTAAGGTTCAGTCCATAAACTGTTTTTCTGCTGACTTCTAACCTATGTACTGGCCTCAGAGCTGGACATTTAGCAACTTGTAAAAATTTAATGAGATTTTTAGGAAAAAGTAATTCAGGCATTTTGAAATCTAGAATTCATCTGATGAGGTTTCTTACTGAAATATTTCTAAAATTTTTGACTAAATTATAAAAATAGCTTTAATTTCTTCCACTTAAGCATTACAGTGTGAAATGGGGTAATTGCTTGTGGGTGCTAATTTCTTATGAATATTGAATGGAACAGAAAATTGGTGTTAGGAAAGAAAAGGGCAAGGCAATGGAAAACATTAGTCAAGAAGACAGGAATTATAAATTAAATTGTGCAAAATGTTCACAAAATAGGAAACAACATCATTCTCTGGTAGGATATTGTTACAGTCTTGAAACACAGCCCAGGTTTGCTTTTAATGAATAATCAGACAAATTCAGCCCATCTTTTAAATTAAAGAAAACTGGTCAACATTCACAAAAGTGCTAGTCACTGTGGTTTTGCATGTTAGACACTCTAAGGTTTTGTAAAGAAAAAACCAGGAAGCAACTGAAGGATAAAGTTCAAGGGGTTTAAACCATGACAGATCAAAACAGAAGCAAATGTCTGCACAAACCCCCACAATATGAAACTGCTTTGTTTCTAATGGCTTCATTCCTAACAGATGTTTGAGATGAGCTGATCTTTTGCCAAGAATGTCATTATCACCTATTGCATTATCCAGCTAATACCAGGCATTTGTTGTGACTTTGTTTTGCATACTTTTCAAACTATATTTTAAATGCTGCTGTACCAAATTTCTGCAGTCTTTTTTAAAATTTTTTTTCATTCTGAATGAGCACATAGAAATGCTGTCAACAAGTAATTGGTGAGTTTGGGATGGAGATTTCTCATGATCTTTTTGGATGATTTTAGATCCAAAGTTCTGTGGTAGCCTAAAAGTCCCAGGTTAAACGTATCAAAAAGAAAAACTTAAATGTAGAAAATGAGAAATATTTTTGTCATTTTTCTTTAGGAAAAATGGCAATACAGGAAATAGGAAGGGCATAAGTCTTATTTTCTTATAATTTACAGCTCATCATGTATAGAAATATTTTAAGAGTTGAACCCAGTAAAACTGATGCCTTTTACTCACATTTTTAGCTGTTGTTGAATTAAAACGCCCATTTGTTTTAGGAGAGAAAATGAAAGTCAGTGCTAGGAACTAAGAGAAGTCCTGAATAGTTAGTGCCTGCTTTCTGATTGTGTCGAAAGAATTCTCTTTACATAAGAAGTAGCCTAAGTCTGGCAAAAGCATGCTCGCACCTATTACAATCCGGTTTAAATCTGGAAGAGCAAAGAAAATTCAGTCTCTGAGTGTAAAACGGAAAGAACTTTGAAGGTTCAAAATATACCCAAAACATATGATTAAAATCAAATGAGGTTAGATGTTGGTGCCAAAAAAAATGGATATATTTTATTTACTAGTGAAAGAGGCAAAGAGAAAGAAAGAGAAAAGAAAGAAAGAAATAGTGTGCGTGGGGGGTGGGGGGACAGGGAGAGAGTGGCAGGGCTTAGGTGGAAGCATGTCACCCGTCCGAGGGTCCCAGCGATGTCTCGTTCCTCCCCTCCATCTGGTCTGCTGGTGGTGAGGGTCCCCCGCGGCCGCCCCACGCCGCCCCACGCCGAAGAGTGTAGAATCCCGTGGATCAATACACGCTTTGGGCCAGGTGGGAACGCCCACGTTGCAGGGGGCCAGTTTGACCCTGTCCCTTGCAACACCGAGGGTCTGTGCATCATCTCTGGTGTAGGGTCTGGGGACCCCTCTGGGGGGCCTCTGATGGGCCATGACACCCCCGCTGCTGCCCTTCACATGGACGCGGCTTTTCCCCCGGGTGAAGGGCCCCTCAGCTGGGCTCCTCGGCACATCGGAGGATGGGCGCTCACTGCGCCTCTGACCAGAGGTTTTTCCAGCGCACACACAAAGCCTCTCTCCCCCCACCCTTTGGTTCGAGGGTCTGTGCGAGCCTGGCAGCTGACAGCCGCGGGGCTGTGGTCTCCACTCCTAAGGTGTTAAGCTTGTGCTCCGTGAATGTCCCCAGCCCTGAGCTGTTACTTTATCTTATCTTCGTCAGTGAGTGGTGTAGGGCCTCAGTCAGGGCCCCATTGTGTGGTAGTCTTCTCTGCAGCTTTTGTAATACAGTTTTAAAAGGCCTTCATGAAAATGTTTTAGTCATAAACTATAATATTTCAGTCTCTGACAGCACCCTACCCACCCCCAAGAAAACCCTCCAAAAACTCCCAGCAAACAAATCAAACAAAACAGCAACAACAACAGCAAAAACAAACAGAAAAACCCCACAACACTTCTTTTAGATTTTAAGGAAGTGTTTCATAAACTCTAGAATGATTCATGGTATGCTTTTCAAAAATTGAGATACTGTTTGCACAATGTCAAGCAAAGTTATTCTATAGATGCTACAGATGAAGGATAAATTCTTTCTTTTCTTTGACATTGACGTATATTTATTTTGAAGAAAATGATCAAATTGGTATAACACTCTTGTGCTATGTACTCTAGAAATTTTCAGAGATGTTCAAAACACAACCAACAAAGCCCTGGAAAACCTGCTGCTGAACAGGGAGGTTGGACTAGAAGGTCTCGAGAAGTCCCTTCCAACTGAAATGATTCTGTGATTCTCAATTTAATTGATGATATACTCCTAAGTTTGCTTTTAATAGGCTCTTAAATTTGCTTTTATATTTTTTTATATTCTTTTGGTGTGTCAGCACAAAAAAAAATACCTGAAATCATGACAAGGAAGTGTTAACAACATGTTAAGAGAAAGAAAAGCTTATAAGTCCTCATTAATGTGTTACGTTAGAGGAGCATAAAAGATGAATCAGTTCCCTTCCCTTGATCTTAATGTATACCCAATGGAGGGAGGCAATGGAGTATTAAAATTGCTATACCAGTAAATTCTACTGGGTCTTGTATTATAAATCTTCTTTTATAGATCTTCAGTACTTGTACCAATAATTCTTTCACAGGAATGCAATATATACTGAAAACATTAGTCATCATAACAGAGCACATTAATACTTACATTAAGTAACTCATCTCTAACACTAAAAGAATGTACAAGAAGGTCTAGATTATTTTGCCACAGATCTTGAGAACTGAATTTGATTTTTTACTTCTGCTTTAAAACTCCAAAGTGAAGCTGAAACACTTCAGTGAGAAAAAGGTTTCTTGTACTTTTCTTGTTGCAGCTGGAAGCAGGAAGAGCAAAAGATGCTGGACTCTTCTAGTGAAGATCTGGATCTTCAGTTCCTGTGGATAGCTAGTTCACCCAAAATGTGATTACTTTAAAGCAAGTTGCCTGTCACTCTTGAATTTCCCCACTTGGGCAGCTTATGAATTATGCATCTTGCACAGTACATTTGATTTTATTCTTAGTTCAGTGCCGATCTGGAAATGTAAGAGTTTTGTATAAAGGGTTAGTAGGTACATAGAACCAGAGATCCTTGAGATGTATTTGAGGGTAGTTCTACATATGAAATTGAAGAGAAATTATAGAAAGTGTTCAGAATCAACTGTAAGGAAGGAACAAAAAGCTCAAATAGTCGGGAGACCACTTAAGGGAGGAAAAGTGAGATTAAAATTACCCCGAATCGTTCACCTGTGAAACTAAAATTTTATCCCATTTTTTATTAGATATTTAAATTTGTGTTAATTATTTTGTCCTGCATATTTAAGCCAGAAACTACTGGTAAGGTAGAAGGAAACGTCAGGTATTTCTACAGCCATTGTGTTTCAGCACTCTGGACAGGGACCAGATTCCAGCCCCATGGATGTGCACTGGGAGGACAAAGCAGTAGCAGGTTCAGGCTCTCTTGTGTGTAAGAATAACTGTATTTGTCATGCAATGCTACTGAAGGTTGCAGTCATTGTTTTCCAAACACAAAGGAGATAATTTCTGCAAGTCTTAGTAAGTTATATCAGCTTCTTCTCAGGTCTGCTTATATCTTTGTGTACCTGCTGGTTAGGCTGGGCTAACTATCTGGAAGAAACATAGAATCACAGAGTATTTCGAGTTGGAAGGGCCCACAAGGATCATGGAATCCAACTCCTGGCCCTACACAGGACCATCCCTAAGAGTCACACCATGTGCCTGAGGGCACTGTCCAAACACTTCTTGAACTTGCTTAGGCTTGGCGTGTGGTGACCACTTTCCTGGAGAGCCTTTTCCAGTGCCCAGCCACCCTCTGGGTGAAGAACCTTTTCCTGATATCCACCTAAATCTCCCCTGACACAACTTCAGGCCATCCTCTTCTGTCTTGTCACTGGTCATCAGAAAGCAGAGATCAGTTTCTGCCCTCTGCTTCTCCTCATGAAGAAGTTGTAGACTGCAATGAAGTCTCTCCTCAGTCTCTTCTCCAGGAGTAATGTAGTGAGGACTAACTAGATGAGTATGGAAAGACTGTAGGTATAAATTGCCCCAGAGTCTGGGTCAAGCGCTTGGTGGTGCACAAGAACACATTGTGTTACGGTAAATTATTTGTGCTGGTTTGAAGGTAAACCAGCGGGAGAAGTGTCTTGGAGTGACTTTGTGGTGTGTATCCCAATCCTTGCTCTTGCCCAGAGGTTGGTTTTGTGTTTTTTCTGTGCCTTTAAACTGAGCCTGAGCGGAGCCTCTGCTATCTCTGTCCTTGAATTTTTTTCTTGTCTCTCTCCACTGTATTGGGATACACACCACAATGTCACCCCAAGACAAGGAGTTAACCCAGCAGTTTGTGAGAGATTCCAAGTCAGAGCCACAATTTAATAGGAAAATTACAATAGAGACAATAGTACAGAAACACTGGCTTAAACTGACAGAGTCAGGATACAACCTGACACCCTGTTGGTCAGGGTGGTGGTAGCAGTCCAATTAAATTGTCGCTGCAGTCCCGTTGGAATGGTGGATGTGGTCTTGTTGAAGCAGTGATCCTGTAGCAGGGTCTGGTCCTTCTCTGGAGGTCCAGTGGTGGTGGTGGAGAGCTCTTGTCCTCTGGGTATACAGAGGTGGTATCAAGCCCCAGATTATATACAGGCAGGATTTTCTGGTACTTCTCCCAGAGCAGGGCATTTCACAGTGGGCTGATGTAATTCTGAGTCACTCGGTGAGACCTTGATGGCCCCTTAGCAGAGATGGCCCCCTCAGGGTGGCTGCTGCTGCCCCGGAGGGA
This sequence comes from Lycocorax pyrrhopterus obiensis, assembly GCA_014706295.1. Taxonomy (NCBI): domain Eukaryota; kingdom Metazoa; phylum Chordata; class Aves; order Passeriformes; family Paradisaeidae; genus Lycocorax; species Lycocorax pyrrhopterus. The sequence goes on from JACSVZ010000007.1 coordinate 3,659,050, forward strand.
GTTATCAGGGCTGAGTCATAGAGAAGATAAAGAAACACTGCTCCCCCCATTTTAACATCTCCTCAGAAGGTAATGTAGACGGTGGTAGAATATATACTTTGGTTGAACCTTTCATTGTAACCCAAGACACTACTGAATCCAAGACACTATTGAATTCACAGACTAAACTTTGAGGAATATTGCCTCCCTTGACTTCTCTCTTCCTTCTTTATCCTACAAATTACCCGTAAATCCTGACAAAGCCTGTTGTAAGCTAGCTAAAGAAATAAGAGAATTTTGTGTGGAGAATTCCACTACATTGATGGTAGATTCTTAAGTTTGCTTTTACATTTTTTTTATATTCTTGTATAAAGGTGTCCAGTCTAAACTTAATCAACCATTCAGAAAATCTCTTTCCATTCTGAAAATTAATGTACGGTAGGAATAGTATAGGACTCATTGTAACAGATCAGAAAATTCCTTCAAGTCTGAAAAAAGCAAGGATCCAAAAATATTCCTTTCTCCTTCTGGCTATAATTCCTCTTCTTGAAATGAAATCTCGCCAGAATTACAGTGCTCTCTACTCCTTCAGTGTGTTTTGTCTTGAGGAGACAGTTTCTATTTCTCTGCCATAGAACTGGAGTCTGATGTCATCAACTTCAGCTGGGTGTTTGTCATACATCTCATTGTACAGCAATAGAATTCATCATACAACAAGCTAGTTCTGCACCAAGCAGGGCTTTGAACCAGATGACCTCCTGAGGTCCCTTCCAACTGAATTTATTCTATGACTCTATTTTCGCCATCTGTTTCTTCAACTGTCTATACAAATGAGGGCCCTCTGGAAGATGCCAGCCTTCAACCTCCTTTCATGGCCTTTCTAAGAGCCAGAAGGACAATGTGTCTATTCATGCTATAATCCAAATGAATTATTAAAAATGTTTTGTGGTTCTTCTTATATCCTGGTGTATTTAACTGGTGACTGTGCCTGACTTGAATTAGGAATCTGCCTTCAACATTAAGTTTCTTTGAGCAGGAATGTACTTTTTCTTTCTGTCTCTTAAGTAATTGCTGATGTTGTCAGATGGGTAACAGTGTTTTCAGATAGGCTGGGAGAAAGGAAGCCCAGTTTCCATATAAAGGAGATTTGATAAGAAAAATTGGTGGTTGGGGGGAAAAGTTTGTGGAAAAGATGTGGGTTTCATAGGAAAAGAGACAATTATGATCAAACTCAGTATTTGAACACATTTCATGGTGTGAAAGTGGCTCTTTGGTATGATCACGATGGAAGGGGAGGTGGAAGGGAAGAAGATGAGAATGATGTAGAGTATGAACTTTAAAGAGTCATTCAGGAAGTCTGTGTCTGCTCTTTGATAGATTTTTTTTTTTGTCTATAACAGACAACCAAAAGAAAATCAAAAAGAGAAAAAAGAGAAAGTGAAATTGCAAAGGAGTTATTTTGGTTGGTTTCTTCTTGTAACACAGCTGAAAATCAGTAGGAGATTTTCTATTAATTTCTGTGAGAAAGGAACTGTCCTAAAGGACTCCTACAAGCACGTTTTTCAACATTTGCGTTGAATGGTAAAAACAAGATCTAAAACTCCACAAATAGTAACTGTCGACTCAGAAGAGGAATATATCCTAGCGAGACATCTTGTACCATGTGTGAATCTGCCTATTTCTGGCAATTTTGTCATCGCACCCAGACAAATGGTGGTAATAGCCAAATGTAAGAATAATGACTAATACAAAATCTAAAGTGAGCATCCTCTAGGTTTTCCATATGGCTATAAACAGGATTAGATTCCTTCCAGAAATCTCCAAACTAATTTAAATTTTCCTTGAGCTATAACAACATACAAAACATTGATTTTTACTGTACACTAAAATCTGCTGAAAGGTTATGTAAAGAAGTAAAGAATCACATTTCTTTCTTTCTTTATCTTTTTTTAAGTACTTTAATCTAGTTGATATAACCAGATAAAATAATAAGAGTAATGTAATGTTTTGATAAAAAATGTTATTAAAATATAAGATAAATTTTAAAAATTTTGTTCCCGTAGGAGTACACGGTATAGTAACAAAAAGCAAATTTGGTGTTCGACATCTTTATAAAATTTGAGTCAATTATGCAAGAGATGGACAGTGTAAAAGAGCCCTCTTAAGGAGAGTTAATTTTTTTATTCAGAACCTCATTTTTCTTATACTTCCAGAGAGCACATGTGACCTGTGAAGTCCCACAAAAGTGGCTGGAGGCTGGGAGGTCAGTAGAAAGAAAGAGCACCCCCATTCCTTGCTCTCTGTGTATCTACATTTTGTTACGAACTGCTATGGCCACAGTTACCACATGGATTTTTGGTCAGATGTGGTATAATGTTTTTATACTCTACACCAGGCTTGCAAGGCTAGGCAGGTCTGACAAATATGCCTAAGCAAGAAGGAATTTATGTAGTTATGTCTAGTTTATTTTTTTTGAATAAATGAGGCATTTTAAAGTACTAATCTGTTGATCTGAAAACGATGTACAACACTATATAGTTTTACTGGTTTTCTAATTTAATTTCATGAGGCCTTCATGAAGCCTTTCATAGCTGTAGAGCTATGCAAAGAGCAGCTTCTTGATGTCCATTTGTTTTATCTTTAGGGTTACATGTTGGTAATTTTGAAAGATAAAATTTTTAAGTGACATGTTGTCAAATATGTATAGTGAATCGTAAGGTTTGGCAGCAGAAAACATTAAATAGGCATTTATTTTTGAATGGCTCAGAGGTGTTTTATTGTAAGAGAATGTCAGGCAAATAAAAGGAAAGTTCAAAGGGAGATCTTTCCTTCTAAGAGCTCAAGAAGAGCAAATATCTTAGTAAATCTTAATAGACTTATGGAACTCTCTGGTGCTTCTAAAGTTAAGCCATTCTAGGGAGCCCCTAAGGATATAGCATTTTCACTGCTTCCAATAGCATTCCTCAGAGCTGCTAACCACACAGGTTGCATGTTATTTGGATCATATGAAATTATTCTGATAGTTTTTTATTAGAGACTCTGAGATTATAAGTGTATTAATACCTGGGCTGGCTTGGGGGTGAGAGAAGACCCTGCCACCTTTCGTCTCCTAGTCATTGTACACAAACTAAGACCTGGCTTTCTGGCTTGGCCATAACATTATTGTGCTATCTTTGCTGCTACTGTACTAGTAGAGTACTAGATTAGAAGAAAAGGATATTGAAAAAAATTGCTGTGTAAATCTGTCCCACCTGCACATCAGTCAAAAGAATGAAGTTGTCAACAAGGAGGTAGAAGATCTGTGGGCTGGCTGTTCTCACTGAGAAACAACATCCCCTGAAGCTTAAAAAGTACAGACTTACTCTCCCCAGCCCCAGTTTAGGAATGAAGCACTGTGTCTGAGGCACTGTGGTACCTATAAAAACATCTTCAATTATTATATAATTAGAAGGGCTATAAAGATTTCTAGGAAGAACATAATCTGTTCAATGACAGCTGCTGTATTACTTTACTCAGTTATTTCACACAAAGCAGTCTGAAATGGAAGCATTGCCATTTTTGTGTTCCATGGAAATTTCCTTAGATAGAGAATTGGAGGTAATGGGAAATCATTGGTGTAAGTGGAGTAACACAGCTTGCCTCTACTAAATGCTTGCTTCCATTTACTTGTACCAAAGTACTTTTATGAAATTGTGATTGCAAATGGAAAATTCAAATTGTCCTGGTTAAAAGACACAAAGGAGTTGTAGTGGTCACTGTTTGTATTTCTCCAGGGAGTAAAGTGAAGGACACATTCAACTGAGGAACAGAAGGCAAATTAAAGGTTATGAAGGGATGTGAAAATAGCTGGTCTCAAAATAGTCTGATGCAGGTGTCTTTCTCTTTTCTTTACCTGGTAAGGTGCTATGTATTATCAGTGCTTCTTCACAGTCTTTTCTAGATGAACCTAAATGCTTTGAAAAGTTTCAGAGAAATTTTATTTTCAAATTTTCACTTGCATGAAGCTTTCTATTTGGTATTTTTTTCCAGAAACCATTCATAGCTAGAAAAGCATAAGGAAAGAATGAAATCAAGTATCTTTGTATCATGTTTTAGCTATATTTATTTTGTTTAAAAGTTTATACACTCAACATGTCTTTATTTTAAATCAATCATGGATAATCTCAGCACTGTTAAGATCTATATATTTGAGAGAGATGATTTTTTTAAAATGTTGACACCACATTTGTCTATAAATTTAGTTTATAGATTATATACTTCATAGCTTTATAGAGTATGTTTTGTTCCTTTTTCCCTGCCAATAAAATACAAATAAAAGTACATAACTGTAAATCTCCAGTAAGGATTATTTTATAAAATTTATGAGGGATTTAAAGTAATTTAAAACTCTTCCTGAAGACGTTTTGCAAATTATTTAAGATTTGTAAAAGTATTTAGAGACAAGGATATGCAAGGCAATACAGAGATTAGGGTTCTCTTTATAGTGGGAGACCACAAGGGCTGACTAAAGAAAGCTCAATACTTCAGCTCTATCCATGAGGTGATTTAGAATATTAATCATTATTTTACTGATAAAAATGAAGAAAGAGAGATGACCTATTCTCCCAGGCAGGTGGTAATTGTGAAAGACAGCTAAAAAGTAGTAAAGCTGTCATGAAACAGAGACCTTGTCCTAATGCTTCCTTCACCTGTTTACTGGGTTTGCTGTTTTGGCATAGAGCTCATGATAAGGCTACATAGCTTCTGCAAATAACCCGATACTGTGCTGCACTCTTTAACTTTACTGTTCTGGATCTCTGTAAGTCTTTGGAGCAATCTCTATTTCACAGTTTGGACATTACTTGCTTGCAAAATAATTCATCTGGTCAAGCTAGGAAAGAACTGCTCCCCTAGTTGTTACTACTTCTGTTAGATTAAATAAGGTATGGTGGAATACGGTCGATTCCACAGCAGCAAGGCAAATGGTTACGCAGTAAGACAGCAAGAGAAATGAAAAATAAAAAATCACATTTTTTAAATGTTTGGCTGTGTGAATGACTGAGTTGTGCTCGTCCAAATAAATGTCTAAACAGGTTGTTTCCAAGCTATGACTTTTAAACTGAGAGACTGAAGGATGAGTTATGAAGAGAAAGAATTTTAATATGTATAAGGAAATATCAAAAATCTAGGACTCTTTTAGACAGAAGGAAAGTGAATAAATATAGATAATTAATGACATTAATACACACCACCATTCTCTTTTTGTAATCAAGTCTCCCTTTTAAATCTCTTTTTGCAGTATGGAAGAAATATATTTGGTGCACAAATGGTTATAAAGTTTACAGCTTTTAAGAACTGTCTTAACACTCTGAGCAAGCCAATCAAGATACAGGCTAAGGCATTACTGTCCCTAATGAGCTAAATAAAACATTTAGAACGAGATAAATGGAATTAGAGAAAATTTGAAAACTTTTCCCTTCTTATTTCAGTATCTACCCACCTCAGGATTTCAGAAATTTTGCTATACCGTGTTAGCATCCTTCCAACAGAAAGTTTTAGTATTCTGGTATATTGAAAGCAATACTTCAGACTCCAATTTGTTCCCAGGTAAGAAGATTAATTTATATGCTGATTAATTTTCTGGGTTGGTTGTTTTCCTCTGCCTTTGTCATATGTATGACTTGTTAGTAATCAATTTTTCTTTAACCTCTGTACACCAATTCTGATGGTACGTGAATTCATTTGTTTGCTTTATGCCCTTCATTTTTAACTCTGATATCTATATTCTGCCATGGAACTGGAACCTTAAAAGTACCTGAATGCTTCTAATTTTTTTTCTGTGTTATGAGTGCTGAGCACTTAGCAGAACAAGGCAATTAGGAAATAAATATCCCTGTTCAAACTGTTCCACTAAATTAAGTATCATTAAACAGGGCTTATTTTTTAAACAAATGTCTACATATTCATAGAGGTACCAGTGTATTTACTTAACTTGAAGCAGAAATTAATTTAGTAGCCCAGTAGTATGAATGTTTCTGTACAGATTTTTTTTCATTTTGCAAGAAACATACTGTTTCTTATATGGCTGGAAGATGAAAATATCAAACCACTGACACCATCATGGTTCCACTCTGTCCCATTAGTTTTCTGCAGTGAATCCAAATTAAAACAGCTAACATGGATGTTAGATTTGTTTCCTAGTTTAGGAAGTGGAATGAAGAAAAGACCTATGTGAACTGACATTATCCATCAAAATAAAAGAACCTCAAACTTCTCTATCCTTCTGAGGCATGGGCTTATTTGGAAAATTGCATCATGCCACTAGATACGGAATTCTGTGAAAAAAAGGTGGGAACCCCCTTTCTGAGGGTCAGAGGAAAAGGAAAACTAATGGGATTACATTGCATTCCAGAAATTGATGTCTGGCTTGGTTTTCTCACTTCTCTGTGACAGGAAATTCTTAAAGTGCTTTTCTGAAGCTAAGTGAATGTACCCATCATGGCTTACTTGTGCCTGTTAAGTCTCTGTGGGAAATATGTCATGCGGAAGGACGTAAATATTTTGACTGGTTGTGCCTTTGTTTTCAGAGTGCATTGCAAATGACACATGAATGTGTCAGGATGACGCTGTGGCAGCAGAGGCATGTAAGAGATTATTAATATTTTCAATTTTTTTTTATTAATGGATCCAGCAGTAGTAAAAACCCCACCATTATGCAAGCGGACTACAGTAGAGTTACACATACCTAGCACAGGCGTATTAAGACTAACAGAACCATGGCAGAGAAATTTTGGTGGCATAATTTATAACATAAAGAGAGACATATAAGGTAACCACTTGTTTTCAAATCTAACCTTCTTGGCAACAGATGTTGGTGTGGAATTTTTTCAATATAGCCAAGAAGGTTGACAAAGATGAGATACTTAACAAAGGAGAATGATACGTATGGCATTGTGCAGTTTTTAACTAAGATTATTTTAAACACACAAAGAAAAATGTTATTTAATCAAATTAATATGTGTGTTTGCGAAGTTATGTAGAAATAAATGTAAGGGGTAAAGTAGCAGATAATAAATGCATGTGAGTATGTTTAAAGATTGTAAATGTCCACAAGTCACGTCTGATCCAATGGATCCAGAAACTATAAAAAACCTAAAACTATTCTAACTGCTTTATGATGATAAATATTAGTTTTGAAATCTTAGAATGTAAGATTGAACTTCGGTACAATGCAATACAATCTTTGCTCAAATTCAATCAGATCCAATAACTAGGAAAATCATTCATGAAGAGGTGGTTAGACCTTTCTCATAGCCAGTTGTAGATTTAGACTTAGAATGATATCTTTTGTTAAACAGGGTATGAATATTTAACCAAGAGAAGCATCGTGAATTCCTTAAATATTTTTGAATGCATGTTTCTTTTAACAATTATATTAGAAGCTTCAGTGATACAAAATGTCTCAGTTGAGTTCCACTGGCCTGTTTAAAATTTTGCAGCTTATTTTATTCTAAATTTGTCTACAATTGACTTCATATCATTGGTTTACAACAGTGGGGAGGTGGGGCAGAAGAAAATCAAAATGCTACCACCTCTCTCTATATACATAATTTTCTGTGATACTGTAACCATTCTATTACCTGTTGGGCTCTAAAATAAACTGATTTAACTTTTAATTTTATGCAGCTCATAATTTTCTAGACTTAAGACTCTTTTTGTAGCTTCCTTCTGAACCCTTTCTAGTTTGTCAAAACCTTTCTGAATCATGGAGAAATGAATCAGTAGAAGCCTCACTAATGCCAGATGTTGCCATTAAATCATTTCCTACTCCTACTTGATGTTTCCTAGATTTTTCATCCAAGGTCCAAGTTAACCCATTTGGAAGACTGCAGTAAGAACGTTTGTTTCAGTTAAATTCTTTGCATTGTTCTTGAACTTCTTGTTATTATTTTTCCCTTTTGTCATTTAGATTTCAAATAGGAATAAGAAATTCAAACAAAATATTATGGTAAGTAATATGGGAGAGCACTTAAGCATGTTTATTTTCCTGTTGACACAAAAAGTATTTTTCTATGTACCCTTTAACTGCATGCTTATCTATTGTTCTGAATACATAAGAGCGGCCAGGCTGGATTTTGAGGTCAACTGATTAGTATTTTTATCATAACATTTGCATTATGATATGGCACTAAATTATGAATCTAAGAAAACGAAATATAAATTGTAGTGATTTTTTTACCCCACCCCCCAAAATATTAATGTGATTCTTATAATACATTTTTTGAATTGTCTGCATTTAAAACCTTATCCTTATTTAACTTTCTTAAATGTTGATAGCATTAGTTGTCTGGTAAAATTTTAATGAAGAAGCAGCGAACAGCATTTTTCTCTGCAGCAGACAGTATGAGATATGTCTTCATTTAAAATTCTCCTCATGTGCTATCAGACAAATTCACACACCATATTATTCAGCATGACCTTAGTGAAAGTTCTTTATATTATTTCTCAAATTTGTTGTCTTTTTGTGGTGTTTGTGTATGCATCGGTAAAGTAGCACATGCTCATAAACAAGTTTCTCCTTATTTTGAAAATTCTGCTTTTGTTTGCAGAGGTCTCATTTTTTCATGACTACTTGAACACTTAAGGTGTTGAAAACTGTGGGTTTAGCCCAGTGCTCAAGCAAGGAGAGGAAAGACATTTCACTGATGTAATCTCTCCTCTGTCTGGAAATGCATTGCCTGTTTTGAAAAGTTGATGGTTTGTAATTATTTGCTCAAAATAGTGTATTAAATTCAATTTTTTTTTTAAACTCAATAAAGGAGGAGAATGAAGTTGTAAACAATAACGTGAGATTGTGGGAGAGGTTTGTGTACATTTTGTGCAAATAGGGAGGCCAGGATTTGTTTACAAATAAAAGGTTAAAAAGAAATCCTCAAATTAATTCCTGAAATGTAAGAAAGAAATACTGGAGTATCTCATATCACAAATCATTGTCATCAATATATGGGTATCTTTTGCAAAATGGCAAATGTTGATGACCGTACCACTTCAGAGAATTTATAGAAGTCCTCATATGCAAATACATATTTAGGATATAAGTGGTTCTTTTGCTTCCATTGAATCCCCTTGTTTCCCTTTTCCTTGTTTTGTTGCCTCATTTTTTTCCTTTTCTCAGTTTCATACATAATGCACAAAGCCACTAGACCTACTGAAAATTTTTCTTAGTACTTAATAACCTCTAAAAAATATTTTTATTGCGTGTCCTGTCTAAATTTCTCAAGTAAGATTTGCTTTCTTCACTATTTAAGAGGAGAATATGTGATGAAGGACCAGAGCTCCTTTTTGTTTTTTTCATTGGAATCCTTTCCATAGAAAAGAGTTTTTTGGTAATACTGAGAAAATTTGTAGGTTTTTTTCAGAAAATATATATTTGATATGCTAGAGGTATCTTTTTTGCTGCAAGATTGCTCTTTATAGACTTCCTCTTCCTTTTCCTTTTCCTTTTCCTTTTCCTTTTCCTTTTCCTTTTCCTTTTCCTTTTCCTTTTCCTTTTCCTTTTCCTTTTCCTTTTCCTTTTCCTTTTCCTTTTCCTTTTCCTTTTCCTTTTCCTTTTCCTTTTCCTTTTCCTTTTCCTTTTCCTTTTCCTTTTCCTTTTCCTTTTCCTTTTCCTTTTCCTTTTCCTTTTTTTCCTTTTCCTTTTCCTTTTCCTTTTCCTTTTCCTTTCTTCAACAAGAGTACCAAATAATGTTCTGGAATTAATTGTGAAGGAAGAAAAACAATAATATACTTTCTAATATAACTTAGTATGGTTAATTCAGGAACTGCATGAGTTGTAGTATGTGCTTGTTTTTTCTCAAGTTTTGCTACTTTCTACTCAAAAATAGTTTAGCAGTGCATAGATTTAGGTAGAGAAAAATCTATTCCACATTTTTTCTGAGTGTGCTGATGTGTACAAGCTTATACGACTTTTTCATTGAATAAGGGTTCTTGGTGACTTAGTCTTGACAAAACCAATAGTTTTCTGTTTACTGTTGTTTGTGATACAGTTCCCTGTCTGTAAATGTGACAACAATGCCGCTTTTTTGCTGACTTTGAGTTGAACTACAGTATAGTTAATCTGTGCAGTGACACATAGAATTGGACTTGGGTCTGTTCTAGGGTCTTCTAATATCTGGTGTACAAATACGGTTATTATAATAACATTATTAATAGCTATGGATCATTAATAATCTTTCTTTTAAAACAGGATTTCAGACTAAATAAAATGAGGTTTTTGGTGAATAGTGCCCGAAAAGTAGTGCAAACAATATGTTAAAACATAGGGATTTGGAAACAGACTTCTACCAGCATTTCAAAAGATCACTCTTCTCTTTGTTTTCATATGTGATCATGAACACTTGAGACTACCTTGCTGGAATTAGGCAGACATGAGTTTCACCTACCAGTAGATGCAAATCTACAGTAAAAAAAGTGTTACAAGACGTAAAATGTAAGGAAACTTTGGAGGCCTTGGTTATTGACCTGAAGTTCTGCATGACCACATGTGAAAACACTCCTGAACTACTGGTTTCTAGGCTGAAGGAGAAACCTCCACAATAAGTTACGCTGTTTGTGCTGCAGTAGAAGGACTATACTTGCAATGTACAAGGAAAAAGTCTGAATGACGGAGGTGCAGACAGTTCAGCAAATCCTGCGTTTGTGTGAGTTTCTCATATCACGGAAGACACATGATTCTGGTGAGATGAATACGAATAAGAAATCTTCTATGATGAGCATGAATTTCAGCTCTTCATGGTCTAAGAAAAAGGATTTATTTTCTCTTTCTTTTGAAGATATCAAGCAAACGCCCTGAAGTTCATGTATACTCAAGTTAGATGCAAATACAATTTTCATTTGTTTAGTATAGAATTAAGTTTTGCTGGGGTTCATTATTTTATAAAGCAGCAATGTTGCATTTGTTTGTGACTTTCATAAAGAAAACTTTATGAGTTATTGAGTTGATGAGTTTATGAGCTATGAGTGCTTGATAGACATAGAAAGAATATTCCATCGAGTCAATCTATTTTCTAAATAAAAATTTCAGTTTTCTTAGTGAAAACAGAAGCTTTTTGATTTTCTTTGATCATTGCTGCAAAACTTAGGTCTTGTGTCTGTTCATCAAATGGAATTTCTGAGGTAGACTGAATAACCCTGAAGTGCTATTGCAAGGTAAATAAAGCTAAGAGGAATGTTCTATAGTTGAGTGCAGTGGGTGAAAATATATAAATCTTAAAGAATAATTAGTGATTGTCTTTGATAAGATTGTGTAAACAGCGCTAAAGCTAGATGGCAGTCTCTTCTCTATTGTCTCAGAACTGTTTTATCCCATTTTGGGATAAGCTAGAGGTAGTATATATAATACTCCTGTTGAAATATTTTCAGTTAGAGAGAGAATTCTCCATAGTCCTTGGAGTTTTTCACATTATATTTAGTAATACAAATGGTTAAAAATGTTGATTCTGTATTTTTCTAGATCCATGTTGCTCTTAAAAGAGATTGAAAAACTCGCTTTTATTACATTGCTAATCCCTGTGTAGCTACTTAACACATTAGAACAAATCACCTTAGCCTTTTCTTTGCTAAGATAAATAGATTTAAATTCTGCAACCTGTCTCTTAGATACGTTTACCAATCACATAATTGCCATCGTGACTCTTTTCCAAGCCTCCTCTTATTCCTCAGCAGCCTTTTTTTATTGAAATACTAAGGCAGATGATATTTTTATTGTATTCCTATAGTTGTCATCAGATATTAGCTTCCCTCCTTATTCAGAGTTCTAGTTTAGGCATCTTTGGCTTTTATTTGTGGGTTTAATCACAGCTGTATATTATAGTAAATTATATTAATGAATGATTATCCAAAACTTTTTCTGCTCTTACATCCCGTAGTTGATTTAAACTGTCCAGCTGTATCAAAACTTTTCTTTCCCCTTGAACCTGATTAAATCCCAAGACTGCTCTTCACTGGTCCTCTTTGTTAACTGTTTCCCAAAGCTTTGATTCACCTCTGAGTTTTATTACTCCTGATTTTGCTGTTCTTTTTTTCTCCCCTCAAGTCACCTATAAAATTACTGAAGAGCACATGCACAAGAATGGAATTTTACAAATGTGTACCCATTTAACAGCAATTATGCCTTAAGATTTGAGACCTCTCTGCTCAGACACAATGTTCAAAATAAATGCTGTTGTTTTTTATTGTAGTAAATAATAATGATGAAATTATTGGAGTACAGTATCTAACAAATATTAGTCAAGAGCCATTTCCACAAAATCTTACTAACAGGAAATAATTGTACTTTTATTTAATTGCTCTCCTTTTTATCCATGATCAGTGCCATGTTTACAGCCCAACAGACGTATTATTCAATCCTTCTTGTTTATCCTGTAAATCCTCACAATTATCTTTTCCCTGACTTCCAACTCTTTTAATACTTTGTTGTCCCGTCTAGTGTGTGATGTAACACATGTACAACCAAGATAGCTTTTTTTTTTTACAGGTATTCTCTGGAAATATTAGTACAAGAAAAGAAAGAGTAACAATTCCAAACGGTGTATGTTTTTTAAACAATGCACACATTTTTAATACCTTTCTAAAATTTCTGAAAATAATGTTAAGTTAAAGAATTACTGAGTTTTCAGTGGTTCCTTTTACTTTTTGTAATTAGTGTTTGTTTGAGAGCAATACAGTACAGGTTTAATCTCTCACTTTCTTTCTGCCATGCCTTTCATCCCTCCAGTTCAGTAACTTTCACTTCAAAAGTTGTGCACTTTCCTTCAAAGTGTTTGCACTCTTTGTCTTTAACAGTTACTCTAACTAACAGACATACCAATACACCTGGATTCAGAGTACTTATTCCCAGCTTTCTGTATATTCCTAAAACAGATATATTTCCATGTATATGTCAACATTTCTTCCCCCCCCGCCTTTTTTTTTTTTTTTTTTATAACGACCTCATCTTTAGTTAAGATTCTGGAAGTGTATTTGTGGATCTCTTATTATCTGGAAGCACGTGCTGCATAATCTTGGAATAAAGCGTACAATGAAAGCATATACCACAAGACTCTTACAATTACTATATTTTTACACCGTATTTGCCGTAGGACTACTTCAGCAGTTGATTGCTTTGATGATTTTTTAACAGAATAGAAATTTAGGGACTGTATTACTCAAAATGTAGCTGAAGTAATAGTTGCTTCTAAAAGGTGTTTTATAATAGCACATTACTGTGTACTATTTGTTTTCAGTGGGCTAGTCCAAATCCCACTGAAACGTAATATGGGAGGGGGAGGAATCTGATAGTGCCACTTCCCCTAACTATCATTATATTATCTTTTGACACATTTGTTTTAGCCCTGCTGTTGTTATTTCAAGCTCTAATTCTGGATCTCACAAGTCTCCTTTTTACAAACTTGTGTGTCTTATCTCCATTTTATTATAAGCTATAAAAGTCCACACGATTTTCAAAAGCAGCAGCATCTAACAGAGGTTCTACAAAATTCTCTCCCATCAGGTATCATAAAAAAATGAAATCTCACAGAAGTTTTAATCGTGCCAAAGACTGCAGTACTCTCTATGTATCCTTTAACACAAGCTAATGACTTGCCAATTGTTTGCTGCTGCTCGATTTTGTACCTCTAGCCTTCAAGAAGAAATACAGCTGTATTAAAATTTAACTTCTCATCAAATCTGCTCATATGTGCAAAACTGTAAAGGGAGTGGCCATTTACACCTTTTGTTCTTCTCTGCTCTCACTCTTCCCTCACTTAAGGCACAAACTGATTTCTGCAGTGATAGCTGAAGGAAATATCTCATAACTTACAGGTTACATTCTTGGAAAAGATCCAAGAGCTTGTTCATTAAAACAAACAAAACCAATATGTAATCTGAAGATTATTCTGCAACTGCTAACAAATCAGTATATGCAATTCTATTTAGTGCAAAATAAGTTAAATCCAATGTTTCTTGAATTGAGGATTTACCTACTTTGGACATCCTCATACACACATAGCACAAACTGAACAGACTATTTTGTAATACTATATTGCTTCCCCCCATACGCTTTAGATAAATGGATACAATTATTTTGTTCTCAACTGCAAAAGCAAATCAAATGCTAATTAACATTCTACTTCTGTTTTATCTGTCAGGCTGTTTTATCCGTCAGGCTGTTGATCATAGAATATCCAAGGCTCCTTTGATTTTCAACCTGTTGACAAGTGAGAAACATGGCTTTTCATTTTGCTTACTCGTTTGCTCTTAAAGAAGAGTGCGGGGATTAATTATATTAGAAGCAGAAAAGTCTTTCCAATGAAGCTTCGATTTAATAAAGAAGCAATTATTTTATAACACATGCACGTGAATGTAAATGATGTATCCCATATTTCCTCCTTCGCTTTGTGTAACATACCTAGAATAGTTCCAAATATATTTTTGTTTTGTATGTTTGCACCTTTCCATCTATGTTGCTGCTTTAAAGTCTTCCTGAATAGTCCAGCCAGCTGTCTCATAATACGTATTTCTTCTTCCAGTTTTATTTACAGGTCCTAAAGAAATGGTAAATTGTCTATTGTTATCTTGATTCAAGAATCTGTAGGTCTACCTCATTATACTTCTGGAGACTTACCAGGTTGCTCCTAGTTTGTGTGAATGCCACTGACCAGATATATCTCCTTGTTTGCCTGAGCTAACTTAATGTACAGAAGACAGAGAAATGTATGGGCAACATGTTGAAAAACGCACAAAGACATTGTTGTGCTTTACACATCTCTGAAATTCTGTGGTAGATTGTATTCTTAGCACTGCTATGGCATCAACAGAAATTATTTTTTTTGTCTGAATACTGCATAGCAGATTCTTCATAAGTACAGCAGAGACTATTATAGAGAGGTTTTGGTGGCAGATATATGTTGGTCTGGGAACCGAGAGATCTTGGTCTGGGAACCTAAAATTACTTTGAAGCCTCAGAAATTTAATTGTAGATGTCTGAAGTACCAAATATTGACAAATGCTCAGGGAAAATCCTGTAATGCAAGTAAGATTTCTGGTTGTAGTTTTGCAAGTAATTAAACGTGAATTGCCAAACAAGATCTATGTAACTCATAATACAGGCTGAAATCCACTTCAGCTGTTTGTAAGTACAGAAAATACATCTCTCGTATCTCATAGTCGTGAATAATCTCATGTAATGTATTCTTGTCAAATTAATGAATGACTGATTTCTTTCACTGCTCTCTCAAAGTTGTATTCTGAGGCTGAAAATATACATCCTTGCTTCAAAATTCTGTGACTCTGGAGGCCTATAAGTCTTCGAGTCTTTATACTCCCTAGGTTCTATTTTATGGTGGTTTTTCTTTGTTTTTTAATTTCTGAAAACTATTTGCATTTAAAAAAAATCCAGGAATGTTAGATAATGGAAAGAACCATATATCCTGAAAGAAAAATAAAAGCCCAAATATTTTATGTTGCAAAGCAAATATGGTGTGTTTTTTGTATTTTGCTTCTCTCACCTATTGGAGCCTAAGCTTTGGAATCTGGTTGAAGAGCAAGACTGCTATTCCATCATTTCACACAGAATACTAACATAGGTGTGAAGTGAAAGAATGCTTTAACGTTATGTCTATATGACAATTGTGTCTATGTATCTGAATTTATAAAAATGGTGCTGTTTATGAAATGATTTGGGTAGCGTATATGTATAGATATACACACTTGCAGTATTACTTGAATGAGGCAAAAAGAGGGAATGTTAAGTTTGTGCTGCTGTTCCTAGGGAATTGCGAATTTAAAATTGCAAGTACCAGGAGAATTAATATGAAATCTGAGCTAATTTCTAGGAAAGATATGTAATGTACTCCAGACTAACTAAATGAAAGTGAAATATTTTTCTGTGTGTAGTATGATTTAAGTGAGATTTAATAACTTAAAATGTGTGTTTGTGGTTTCCTAGTACTAGTAAGTAACTTTTTCCTAGCACCTGGAGAGCATAGAGATGGATAAAACCTTCAGCCTATCAAATTAGTTAGTGAAACACAAGATCTCTTCCAACAGTACCTGGGGGATTTCATAGAGTCCAAAAACCAGTGTGTTCAACAAGCAACAGATGTAGATTATATCATCTAACAGAAAGCTGTTTGAGTGTTCTTATGACAGTTTTTTGTTTCAGAGTAATTTTTCCTGGTCTGTTATGCATCTCCTTTTTTTAGATGATAGGGGATACCTAGAGCTTTGTACCTTTTTGAAATATAATATTATAAATACATTTATGGCAACCTTAATTTTTCTCTACTTTTTCCTGCAAATTCACTTTTTTTATCTCCTGGTAATGAAAACATTTCAGATAGTCAAGAATTTATAGAATGTGTAGGTGCTTTTCATTTGGGGAGCTGTCATAAATTTCACGGTCAGTAAGTCTGCATGATATAATCTAATCTATTTTGATGGTAAAAATTGGCTTAGATGCTTTGGTTGTACAGAATGGAAGTCCTGCTTCAGGTATCTAAATAGAGAGAATTGTTTGAAAACACTAAAGAAAAGGTTTCACAGCTTTTTATTTCCATGGAAACTGTGTCTGATGTTGTATTTTTCATTTGCCTTGACTTTAATTACACCGTGTTTCTTTCCCTTTTCTTCCTAGTTTTCATTATGATCACGTGTAAGTGTTCAACAACTTATTATGCAATTAAGACTATAAAATAAACATCAGCAAATGAGTACAAATGCTCTTTATGCTTAAAGGGTTAGTGGTGAGTTAACTGTGGCAGTTGTCTAGTTGCAGCAATACAGAAAACACCAGCTCTATTATTTTTCTTCCATTTAAATAAAACCTCTCCTTGGAAGCAGACGACGTGATACTTGACCACTTCTTGAACAAAACAGCAGCAAAAAGGGCTGGGGACACAAAAAAGGATGCTAATATAGTTAGATCTAGAGGATTTATGAAGATATGTATTCTGAGGTAGGAATTCCTGAGAATACTTGAGCAGGTTGGATGTAAAGTTGTAAAAGAGCAATATGGGATAAAAAGGGGAAATTAAGTGTAGTTCTGATGGTTGCATTATAAGAGAGATCCAAGTAGTTGGTGGGTGAGAGCAGATGAAACAGAGTAGGTTAGGCAATGAAATGCTGCCTATGGCTGTATCTAGAAGTAGACTTGGTAGAAGTGACCTCTGGAGTAGCCATGTAACTATCAGTAAGACTGAGAAATTATCTTGTGATTTGTTGCAATTATGAACCTAAAAAAAAATAAATTCAAGATGAAACTGGTTTCTCTATGAGATCTCCAGTTAGCTGTGAAGTTAGTGACAGTGCAAATCTTGAACTAAAATACTTCCTTATTAAAAGCAAAGTTATTGAAGGGTTTCCTTAAGAAAAAAGAAACAAAGAGAGAAAAAGTGAAAATAAGTTACTTGCCTATAGGTAAAGAATATATGGTTTAAGAAATTGTATTTTTGATAGACTGCACTGACTTCTTGCCCCTCAGAAAGAATTAATGTATCATGGAGGTTAGTAATTGCTAAACAAGCTGGAGAAAGTTTCTAATCCTGAAGTGTTTCTAGATAATGAATCCGTTGTTGAGTGTATGTTTTATTAAGAATCGAGACATGTCTAGCTCAGACATTTGAGCCAAGAACACAAACAAAAACACCCTGCATTCCCAGGGCACAGTGACTAATACTTCCAGTGAGATCTCAGCATTCCCTTTATAGATCAGGTGTTAATGTACGCTGACATTCCAACTTGCAGCACTGAAAATTAATATCAATATGGTGGGCTAAATAAAGTATAACTCTAGAGCAGCAAATACTTTTGGGATAAAGGACAAGGATTTAAAAACCTTTCTGCTCATGTTGAGTCAAAGTCTTTGATGCTAAAAATAAGAGTTTAAAAGCCTTCACAAGATTGCAGATTGTTTATACCTGTATGGACATGCTCAAGTGAAATGGATCATCATGCTGGAGTAGCTGAATTACAAAAATGAAGCCACAAAACTAGATGGTGGACAGCAAGCTTTATTATAATTTTTTCTCATATATGAGACTTTGTCTACAGTGTGTTCTTGTGTAGTGTCTCTCTTAAACATCAATGATATTCTACGTCTCCAAATTTCTAAAGAGTGGATGATGGCAGCATGTCTAAGTAGGTTGAATGTCAATACTGACTTCCATCTTTTCATTTGGACACTATTCTAAAATTTTATTTTATTGTAGGAGTATAGAGACTCCCCTCCTTTTTCCTCTTCCACCTGTTTCACCCTCACTATTTCCCTTGATACCTTCTTATGTGTGTAAATTACATGATCAGACTAGAATTTAATATTTCCCATGAAGGTGTAGAGGAGCTCTGTAGTGAGGTTTTCTGTTTTCATTCATGGGAAGGGGCTCCTTTATCAATTCCCAAATCAAATTCTCTTTGAAATCAGCTTCTCTTCCTCTGCCTGGAATATCACGATCTCTAGCCACTTGTTTGCTCTTGCTTTCAGGTTTCCTCATCTGTTGAAGATATGTACATCTTCTCCAGATGTTGGCTTACATTTTCATATGTTCAATGAAACATGCATGTTCATATGTTTCAATATTTTTCTGTTCAAGACTTCTTTCGGTGCCCCTTGTTTCTTTCATTCTCGTATTTATCTGAAATTAGTGGAATTCTCCCTCCTAATTACATTTTCAAGGCAAATGTAGTATTATTCTGAAACATTGTCACTCTGCAGTTATGCTTGTTTTTGTCTGCTATTTTCCTTAAATCTCTCTGAAATTATTCACATAAAAGCTGAGCTGCAAGTGGATCAGTGATCTATTTGTTATTGATATATTTTCTTTTAGTTCCTGATGTTCCTAAACATATTCTTCATAAATCCACACATGTGGTAACATTCCAAGCCCCGATATGTCTTAGATGGTTACTGTTACATTGCATATTTAATGTAAGATTATGTACATCAAATGGTTTTCCCTTTGTCAGGAAACTGGGATTTGTGACTTCTGCAAATATAAGAATTAAAAATTCTGGAGCATGTTTGCTGTTTTTATATACAAGTAGTTTAGTTTTAAGCAGTTGTTTTGTATGTTTCATTTGAATTACTGCCTGTGGTGGTGCCTCCCCCCCTCCAGGCCACACTATGATCTGAGAAACGCTTGTTAGGCCTTGGGCTTGAGGAGCAATACATGAGCTGATCTCCTCTGGAGCTTGTTGGGAACACTCTCTGTTCCCAGGACTAGTGCTGTCTAACGAGCTCCTGGTTTTTTTAACAAACAGCTTTGGAAACTTTTTTTTTGCCTGAAAAACAACCCATGTGGAATAATATTTTTGATATCAAACTTTCAAAGAAAGTTACCAACCCAGATTGTGGCCAGGGTGGAATAATATTATGACTAAAGCCCACTCTCTTGTGGCCTTATAAACAGCAGTCCTAAGCAGGACCTTTTGAGCGCTCCTGGACCACAGCCGGCTGTGATCAGCACCTCTCTCCAAGCACCTCTCAGAGCCAGTGAACTCTAACTTTTGCTGTACTTGGAGAACCACTGACTAATGACAATGATAGGTTCTGGGCTGAACCTCAGTCCTCAAGGCTCAAGCCTTCAACTGGATGCAAAGGCACCTGATGTGAGTATTTCACTGAATTTGAGGAGAATTTTTCACAAGCATACATCTTGTACATACTCTTTAGATCTGTGTGTATGCAAGTGTGAATATGCTATAGCGAATGCACCGTGAATGTTGCTCTTCTACTTGCTCTTCTCCATGACCGGAGCTTGGCTATCGATGGCTACAGGCTGTTCAGAAGAGATGGGAGAGGAAGGAGACGTGGAGGGATTTCCCTCTACATCAAGACAGGGATTATGCCTGAAGAGCTGTCTCTGAAGAACAGCCATGAGCAGGTAGAAAGCCTGTGGGTAAAAATCAGAGACAGAGGCAGCAAAGGGAACTTTGTATTTGGGGTCTACTACAGCCACCTGACCAAGGGCAGCCTGTTGATGAAGCCTTCCTGCTCCAGCCAGAAGAGGCATCTTGCTCGCAGGCCTGTGCCTTGTTGGGGGACATCAGCCCCCCGACATCTGGTAAAGTAGCATGGCAAGCTGTAGGTAATCCAGGAGACTTCTAGGAGGTATGGGGGATAACTTCTTTTGCCAGATGATGGCTCTAACAGAGGGAATGCAATGCTAGATTTGATGGTCACCAACGTAAGTGAGCTGATCAGGGATGTCAAGAAGGTAAGCTAGCTTGCAGTGGTCATGCATTGGTGGAGTTTGCAGTCTTGAGGAATATAGGTCAGGTAAGGTGTAAAGGCAGGCTCCTGAAATTTTGGAAGGCAGACTTCCAGCTCTTCAGGGAGATTGTCAGTGGGATCCTCTGGGAGACTGCCCTTGGGGACAAGAGAGCTGAACAGAGCTGGCAGATTTTTAAAGAAGTCTTCCATACAGTGCAAGAGCTAGCAATTCCCAGGAGCAAGACATTGGACAAACAAGGCGAGAAGGCATGGTTGAGTAGGGAAATGCTGGTCAAAATAAAGGGCAAGAAGCAAATTCACAGGCAGTGGAAACTAGGACAGGTGACCTTGGAAGAGTATAGAGAAGACGTACAATTGTGTTAGGAGGGGGTGAAGAAGGCCAAGGCAAAACTGGAACTGAACCTGCAAGGGACACAAAGAATAAGAGGAAGGGGTTCTGCAGAAATGTTAATCAGAAAAAACTGTCGAAAAAGATATACCTCCTCTGATAAACAGTGCTGGTGAAGTGGTAACAATGCATGTGCAAAAGGCTGAGGTACTTAACAACTTATTTACATCAGTCTTCAATGGCAACCCACACCTCTTGAGTGATGGACAGCAGGATGGGGACTGGGAGAGCAAAGTCCCTCATGTAAGTGAAGATTAGGGTCATGACCACCTAAGGAACCTGAATGTGCTCAAGTTTATGGGAAACAGTGAGATGCATCTCAGGGTCCTGTAGGAGTTTACTGATGTAGCTGCCAAGCCACCCTCCATAATATTTGAAATGTTATGGCAGTTGGGGGAAGACTTCACATAGAAAATTTTTTGGGGTGATTCCGGTTTTAGGTTGATTGTTTTTAGATTTTAGTGTGCTTTTTCTCTGTGTGCTTTAACCATCTATAAGTAGGAGACTAAACCTTGCTAACAAACTTTGTCATACTTTCACTATTATATTAAGCCTGCTTTTGGTGAGATCTTTGGTGGTGTTTCTTTAAGCGACTTTAAAACATTCATTTGCAACACAGCCATGTCTGAATATCTTTGGAGGAGATGTCTTTTTTCTACAATGCTTTTTGACTACAGAACCCTAAACATTTTAGGCAAAACGTGCAGGGAGGTGTTAAGAAATTTCATATGCAAACCAGTGTACATTTGTTTTGTATACTATACACTATGGACACCTCCTGCTTTGTCAGGTTTCATGGTTTCCATGAAAAATGAAAAATGAGTGAATTATGGCAGGTGTATGATGACTGATGGTGGTTGGTGAGAAACAGAATTTGACAGGTTTTTTTGATTCCTCATCTGCCTGGATTTGAAGATCTGAGTATGCAGGTGATACCAATTGATCTTGCATTGCAACAGCTTTTTCCCACTGGCACTGGCCTTTTGGGCCAGTGTTAATGTAGCTGACAAAATTGTAGTGGAGCACTTTTGCACCCAAATGATAGCAATTGACAAGTTTATTAATCTGGGGAAATGATTGCATTTTAGCTGATGTCCAAAGTGCTGTGACAATGTATACCAACTCTTTATATTGCCTTTCTGATGTTTTTCCTTAGCACACCCCAAACCAGATGGATTTGGTCATTCACTTCTACTTGCATTTCATTTATGATTGGTATCTGTTGTCTTTGAACAACTGAAATAGGTACTCTTGTGAATAGCCTACAAGATATGGTAGTTAACTAACAGGTTTTTCTTTATTTTTCACTCTTCTCAACCTCTCAGGTTCTCTTCGCAACCTTTTATTTTGTTTTTGGATCCATGATGCATTCTGTCTCTTCAGTGTTTTTTTAATGAACTAAATAAAAATTGTCACGAGAACTTCAGAATAAACACAAAAGGAAATGTACGTATTTATTTTGGTGCACACTCTCCTTTAAGTGCACTGTTGGAAAGAAAAGGGCCTTCTCACTAGTTCCTCTCCCTCTGTACTCACATACGTCCTCTCAGCAAGGAATTCCAACAGATATATCTTTCCTGCATATACTGTGTTTACAGCAACAAAGAGAAACAAAGCATGACTCATCAACCAATTAGTGGCTGCAATGGCCCAAGGGTCGGTCGTTGGCCAGTTACCTGCCCAGGAAGCTTCACAGGTAACTTTTTAAAAGAATTGCTTGGAAGTGCAGACACAAGTCTCCATTTATTATGGAAAATCTTGATTTTTTTTCTTCCTGAAGTATTATCTTCTTTTACTTGTACCCAGTTACAGCAGTGTGTTTTGAGCTACCTGTATTTTTTTTTCCAACAGGTATTAAAAATAAATCTTGTAAACCTGGTTCTGATTTCAGTGCCAGCATCTTAAATCAGTTTGTGCCAGTTAAAGGTGATAGACTTCCTTCTTCTCTCACTTTTTTCAATTTTAGGGAAGAAATGCCTGTTTGTCCCATTTTCTCCTCTTACATAGGTATAAGTTTAAAAGAACTATGCTGAGGGAAATGAGGTTGTTAAAAAGGTTTGAGAAAAACTAAAGGTTTCCTTGCATGTGTGCTCTTTCTTTATAAATAGGTGATAGAAGGAGAGGCTGCTGTGATATTTGAACCAATGTGCTGTGTTCTGACTGACCAAAACCACTACGTGTACTCATAAATTACCTTAATTTTTAAGCAAGGTGGAAAAAACTCCACAATCTCTTATTAAGAAAAGCATTAGTCTTAGTCAACAGAACTTGATAATTTTATCGGTGTTTTATGATGTACCTAATTCTAACAAATCAAGATGTAGAAACTTTCCTTGTGGATTTGTCTATTTACATGTTTGTTTCTTACACAGTGTTTTATTAAAGGGACAATTTGGCAAAAAAATGTAAAATAGTTTTAAATACACCTTACTCAGTTGAATTTCTATGTATATCCTCCCTTGTAACTTTTTGTTTCAAGAAGCTGACTTGAATTTTTTGTCTTTGCAGCCAGACTATTTGTGAGTACCTTGGACTCAATAGTAAACTAAAAGAAGTTTATATGTCTCTATTTGTTCACATATTTGCAATTTGCAAAGTCGTGTTAGGTCCTCATGTCACGCAATAAAAGATCTCTTTTTTTATCTAGCTACCTAACCTGAATGTCCTCTAACCATCTTAATGTTCACTGGCCTGTCCTATGGAAAGGAGAAACATTAACTAACGTGTGTACAGCCTGGATGCTCTTATTTTTATTCTTGAAGGAATTCACATCATAGCAAATTCATGTACTTGTCAAAGCTCTCAAGGGTGTATAAAGTGATATTTGTGTTGCTCATTGCCATTGTAGCCTGTGCAGTGGAATTACTGTTTGGGTTACATCAGGACTTACATTACACTGTGTTCCTATGGATATTATCTTTGTTTTTCCCAACAAAGATCAGCTGATCCAGTGTGTATGTTCTGTGGGATGCTGTGTGGGGAGGAGCAGCAGACTCCAGCAATTTAAGGGGTTTTTTATTTACACTTCTGCTTTTTATTTTTTATTGAGTGGTCATCCACAGAAATGAAACCATTACTATGGAGAGGCTTCTGGATCTGCTTGTCGGGGAAAAGAAGGTGTTCAGTTTGAGAAGAGAATGACTGAGAGGTGAATGTGATTGAATCAGGAATTTCAGGGGGTATCTATTTGAAGAATGGGATTATCCAACAAAAAAGTGAAAAAGATTTGGAGAATGGGAAATAAAATACTTTTAAAAAAGAGCGTGTTTATTTAGTCAGAATAATAGTTTAGAGTAGTAGTGGCTGGACTGCAATGTCAAAATAAGATTTCTTTCCTCTCAAGGACGTCTTGAAATTTCTTCTGCTTTTTTTGTATTAGAACTCAACTTTAATGGGAGTTCAAAGTCTCTAATTTTCCTGGGTGGAACGTGGTCTACAACGTCAAAAAGTCTGTTATGAGTTGAAACTACAAAGCAATTTATACTAACAAACTTAGGAATTTCTCAGTAAGCTTGGAAATATGATTATAATCCTCAAATTTTGTATTTCAAGACATTTACCTAAGCTTTGAAGCTTTTTTTATTTTTTTGCAATTGTCAAAGAAGGTTTGTTATTTTCTTCTTTATCACTTGTGAGAAAATGCTTTCCATTTCCATCATTATCTCAGGAAAATGGTACCATTTTTGACAACTAGCAACAATGGAAGAGATAGGAAGAATAAAGTTTTTCCTTTGGTGACGTAAGGAGGCAGGTGACCAAGCAGATCTCTCTTTATACAAAACTACGTAACCTCAAATGAGGTGCAGAGGTGATATGAGCCTTCTACTGAGCGTGTTTGCCTCTTGCTCAAAGTGTGAGCACTGACAAGTCTGGTGAATACGTTAAAAATGTACATATTCAGATTTATATAAATTATTGTTCTTGTGGGTCTTACATATACAAACAGAATTCGAAATTCTGCAGTGTGCAGCCTACTCCCACTAGAGACCTGGTTCTCTGTCAACATGTAGCTGTTCCCCAGGGGATAACATAATCATGGACTCTTGAGTTGACTCTTGGACATCTCTAGTAAGAAAGGGTCTCATCTGCTTGAATTGCTTACACTTCATAATAACAGAACCAATACCAACAGAGCAATCTATTTAAACAAAGGAAAACAGAGTGGAATCAAAGCCTATTCCTCTTTTTCCAAACCATTTAGTCACATATAAATAAGCAGCTTATTCAATATTTCTAGATTTTTTATTCTTGGCAATGGTCTATACTTCGTGCCAGATAATAGATCCATTTTAAATGGCATTGTCTTTTTTCTTATAATAGCTCTTTCTGCCAAATACTTCCCCCACTCCCCCAGCCTCACAGACAGTGATTTGATTCTCCTTAATATAGACAAGTTTGTGTTATGATGCTTTATCCAGCTTCCATTCATTTTTAGAATGCTATCATAATTTTTGTCTGCCTAAATAATAATGTGGTCTGCACCTTTAAAACGTGCTTGCATCTGTCTATTTATATCAGTCTAAAGCAGTGTTTCAAGGAATTGTAAAGATCATGGGCTTCATAGTCTCTGCACAACCCTGTCTCATGGGAGAGGAGACTGCATGCAGTGTCTTGGTATGCTGGACAAAAGTCAGGCTCCACAGCTTTGCAATGTGAAAGCCTTGGGGATGAACACTGTTGGGCTGTCCCAAAGAAATTTTATCATAACTGCTTAACTTGAATTCTGAATTTCTTGGCAGTCCCTATCATTGCCCAGACAAGCAAGTAAGTGTCTCATCTGTGGACATTAACAGCTGAAATTGAATGTGAGTAAATTTAAAATACATAGCATGTGAAAAATTTGAAAAGTAAGTGCAGTAACTGATATAAGAACCTTATACTCAAATGGAAAATAGTGCTTGGTATATCCTTGATGCCACTTGTCCTAATTACAACACTCAAACAAATGTCTGTACTTGGATGTTCTATCTAAAGCATATTGCTGTTCCCAGAGAGCCTATCTACTTAAACTACTAACACCTTAAAGCATTTACAGTTCAGCAAGCATCCCAGAAAGACAAACGCCAACAAGGAACTACAAAAATGCAGCTTTTCTTTCCCCCAAAACGATAACCTCCCTCATACACTACGGGGAACAGCCATTCCAGCCCTTTCTCTGGATGTGTCACAGTGCCATCTAGTGATTCTTGCCCTGACAGGGAACAAAAATTCAGCAGATTTCGTTCCATTACTGTTCAATCCATTCACTATTCCTCTATTCACTATTCCCCTATTTGGAAACTCCACTACTGTGTGTTTCTTGTATTCTCCACGTACTATCCTTCTTACAAACACTTGTCCATGAGCATTATATGTGCTTTTTAGGGTTCTAATATGCGGCAGGGATTTGTACTATTTTAAAGCTGGTTTTGGCTCTTTGTCTTTGAAGAAGAGTGGGTTGGTTTTGCCTTACCTTGGTCAGATTTACTCTTGTATTTATTTTTGGAGTGCAGGGAGATGTAGTTTTGCCAACAGGTGCTGTTTCCCCAAAAGCTAAGCAAATGCACATTTTAAACAAGCATCTCTTTTTGAAGTATGTTTCTTCCCTCATTCGAACTGAGAAAAAAAATTACTTGAGTGAGATGAGTGATGGATAAAGATGTCATGAATCCATACAGCACATAGGAAGAAAACTTTAAAGAAGAAGTTAAGATCAATGCATAGAAACATACAATCACCAGCAGGTTTATCATAGAGCAAAATAACTGTCACAAATAAGATGTTCTACATATGTGTTTGAGTCCCCTTCAAAAATGTAGCTATTATTAGACAAGTAGAAGAAGCATTTACAGGGCCCAGTACTTCAGGTTACTCAATAGGAGAAGAAAAAAAGGCTTTGCTATGATACCATGAACAACTGAATGATTTTGAAGTTTTCAGTTTACCTCCACATATAGTGGATATTTTCTGAAATCAGAGTGTTGCAGTAAAGATCAGTACTGATCATAAACATTAATTCTAAGTTTTCTCACTAGATAGCTGGAAATCATACTGGGAAACCCAAGAGTCTTTGGACAGGCTGTTAGTCATTCAGTGTTCTCTTAAACTCTGTTACTTGTCAGTGCTGGGATCATATGAGCAAATGCACACAGGGGGAATGCTATCTTTATTATAGCAATATGTATTTTCTCAAAAGCCTCTATATTTCAGGAGTATTTTGGCTTCTTGACATGTACTTGTAACACAGAAAATTTTTCATTAGTTAATGGATCAGTTACTTATTGAAGTTCTAAAAAAAAACTGGTGCCCAGTTTGTGAGAATAACGGGTATAAAAAGTATCCGATTTTTCATGATGCTTCATGACAAATGCCAAAGTAAACAGACACTTCCTTTTTTTTTATGCAAGTGGCTAAAATAGAGGAACAGATGTGCTATTCTTAAGATTGCCACTTAAATCTAAGGAAGCTCGAAACAATAATTTAAAGATGTTATTGTGTAGTGACTGTTTGCTAATGAGGGACATAATCAGAGAGCTATAAATGTCCTACTTATATAGCTGTATCGAAATTGAACTAACTAGGAGAATTTTATATTATTTGAATCTACTGATAACTGTTCAAAAATTTATATGGCAAATTTCACAGCAAAGAAACCTTAAAAGAAATAGCGATTAAACTCAGCCAAGCAGTATTTAAGAGCCAATTATGAACTGGATGTGTCTCTCTACCAGGTTGCAGAAGTAAGACTGTGGCCTCCTGAAGTTTTCAAATGTTTGTCTTACTTTTTCATGGCGAAATTTCACTGATTTTTTTCCCCTCCTGCTTTAGAGAGTGTGTAATTGAGGTTTAACTCTAGGTAACAGTTTACTGCAGTACAGGCCCAGCTGGTTTACATGGCAGTCCAAAATCACTGGCATGGATTTCTTAGTCTCCTCATTTAATAGTTGGAACAAAGCATTGGAGAAAGTCTTTAATAAAATAGCATAGACATACTGTTCATCAAATCTTCATCTCTGGTCTCAGAGCTAAGGGGACTTGTACCAAAATGCCTGGGATAAATGACTGCCCTTCTACTTAGCTCCAGGTTTTCCTTTCCTGTGTTTAAGTACAGGAGAGCCACATCTCAAATTGCTGTTTATTTTGCACTGTCTACAGAGCCTGTGAAAGAGACTATAGTACAAAGGACATTCACTGAGTCCTGGACCTGTCCCACGGCTTTCACCTCTTAGTGTTTATTGATTGCTCTGTTCCACTAACTCTACCCCTTTTAGGTGTGATTTTCAGATTAGCCTTAGGACTTGATGGAGTGTAATTATATTTTCTTGGCAGATGCTCTATGGTGTAGTAGGAGCTGGGTGGTTCAAAGGGAGTAAGCTGAGGGCTGCATTGCTTGAGTGAATCTGTCAGAGAAATGTCTCATGTATCCTGAATTCTACCCTAAGGAACAAGTGAGGTTTTTCCATCATCCACGGTAGTCTTACCAGAGCATATATTTGAGGACTGAAAAAACCCTTAATTTTACAGAGATAACCTGTCTGTTCTCCAGGGATATTTGGATATAGTAACAGTGCTATGAAAATCTTTTCTCACTGTGTCAACTCTGCCACACCAGGTAGGCCAACCCTTAGTGTAACCTATGGTCGTTAAAATTATTTTTTTTATCAAGACATTTTTAGTAACAAAGATACTTATCCCACTGTGATGCAAACAGCAGATATGTAAATAATTTGCTAAAGAAGAGTAAAATTCATTTCTATAGCATCATATATTTTTTTATAAAATGCAGCCTCTGGTGATACGACCTTAAAACAGCAGTACCAGAGACAGACAACTAGTAGGGAAGTTTAGTCTTCAGAATTATTGTCATGTTTTTATTTTTCGAATTTTTTAAATTTTATTTTCCTTAATTTTTGTTCCACTGTTGGCAAAAATTCAATGACAATTATGTCACAATTATCCAACCATCAACAGAAATCAGAAAGCACCTGTCAGCCCACGAGAGCTGTGCTTCAGAAAATAGTGCTACCACCAGCACTTTATTTACACTCTCTGCCTACATCGGGAAGCCTAAGTTCTGTTGGTGACTGGTGTGAATTTCAAATAGACTTCAGGTTCTCTAGCAAGTCGAAGTTTAATTGCATATGTAAACATGTTGAGAGCAATAAAACTGTGTTGGACTTCATTTCCTGTGACTGAGTTGTATGGTCTGGTACTTAATCACTTCCAAAACTTCAGGAGTTAAATCACTTATGGTTGTGGGAATATTTCTCCCTTGATTCAAAGTGCTGGTGGATTACTCGATTAAAACACACTGAACTGTGTCACAGATACATCTGAAAGACACTCTAAGTAACCTGTTTAGTTGCTTTAATAGACTGGATTTATCTCATATCTTAGTTTATGCAAATTTTTGATAGATAAGCAAAGAGATATTTATATGTATTTTCTAATATTGCATATACCATGTGTCCTACACTGTTGAATTAAAATTAATTAATTACTATACTTAGTCACTTTTTAAAATGAACTCTGCTCCTTCTATGCCTGAGTGCAGGAAGATAATATAATAAGTACTCTAATTTTCTTTCAGAAATTCTCAAGTGCTTAGATTTCAAAAGCAAAGGTTGTCACCTTTGAACTTATATGTATGCAACTAAAAATAGTGAATATCAAATAGTCTGTCACTGTATTAATCTTTAATTTTTCATCCTTTGAAGTCAAGGGAATAGAAAATACTTATCATATTTTAAAGGCAAAGAAGAAAAATGTTGAGCTCTTTTGAGATTATAAGTTCTTTGGGACATTTTAATTAGTAATTTTAAAAAATGGACAAATGGAAACAAAATTAGATGAATGTCCATGTTCAAAGGCAAAGCTAGACAATGGAATTTTTATTACAAACAAAAACCCACAACCAACTGGACTCTGTCTGAGGGAGTGAGTGTGTCAGAGTCAGATGCTGTCTTTGGTGATTTGAGTGCCCCATACACACTATTAGATTCAAGGAAATTTGTGTTTGAACTTACACTGTGGCTTTGGTTTGCTTGACAACCATGTTATTTTAGAATGATCTTATAGCTATGCATTTCTTAATGTTATTTAGTAGGCCTGGATTTTGTTGTCTGTGATCAGCCTTTTATGCATTTCAATGGCATTTCCTAGATTTAATTTGAAATAAGTAAGAGGCAATTTAGGCTCTAAGTGAATCACTCACTTACTGTATTTGAGAATATATTTATTCTGTGTTTTTACAGTTACTGTTCATGCTGAAGTTCTTGGAGGTGCAAACTCCATTTATAAGCATAAGGTGCATTTAATATAGCTTCAGGTTTTATTTCTATTATTGCTATGATGTTCTATTTTTTTCTATTCCATAAATGAAACAGTTTACTGTTTATTTTCTGGTCCTGGTTTCCAATTTGCAAAGTATTTCAGGTTTTGAGGAATCATTGGTAGAATTCTTACAGCACGACATTATGAAAAAACTTACCTTTGTAACATCAGTGTTTGAATTTAAAAATTTTACGGGGAAGGCTGTGTCTAGAATTCTTTAAATACCTAAAAATAATTTTCTGATTATGAAAGGCAATAATTTTTGTCCTTGATAGCCTTTCAAAATTTTATTTTATGTGTGTGATATTGCTTTAAGAGACGTCCTCTGTGTGCGTGAGAGAGGGAGAGGGAATAACAGAGTGTTAGTGTTTTCCTATTACAAAATAATTGAAGTTATTTTTATGAGGCTTTATTTAAATGGTTAAAGATTTTTTTGTTTGCCTCCCATGCTTGTGGGAAAGCATATTTAAATATTAATGAGAGAAACACACAAGTCAATGGTAAGGGGAAAATTTGTGAGCATGAATGATCAGAATTGCTTTTAGTCAGAAAAACATCTGTATCATGCAGCTAAGAATAGTTGAGAACCAAAGCCTTCCTCAAAATTTATGAGTTTAACAGAGTTTAACAGTCAACATGATATTTACAGTAGATTATAGGTAATGGAAATGCAGAAGGACATATAGGAGATACATGTATACATATATACTATTGTACGTCTATGCACATAACAGTTTTATAATATTCAGACAGCCAAGAAACAGGCCGTTAGATATAATTGACAGGTTTACCTTTCTCCTTTCTTGACCTCAGTTTATATCTCACTGAACTTGTAATTGAAGTTAGTATTATCATATCAATACTATATGAGTTTTACGTGGGACAAATTAAAAGCAATTGTACAAAAGGGCAAAAATTGTTGGTGAGCTATGTATGGGAGTTCTCAGTGAAGCATTATGGTTTAGCATAAAAATGCAACCACACCAAAAGCAATATTGTGATGGGTTGCATCATTTGATTTTTGTATTTCTTCTACCTTAGATGTTTACTGAATTCCTAGTTTGCCTCCCTGAATTTGAAGGCTGAATGAAACCTGGCCTGACAACTGCTTGTAAAGGAATCTGGGCCATACTTGGCATCTGAAATATGAAAGGGTCCCCTTGGTTTCCCTTGTCACTCCAGGATGCCTGTGAAGAAACTGAAATCCTCCAAATCCCTGGATGACTCTTGTTATAGGGACATGTATGGAATTGAAAATCACTTCTCTGTCATTCAACATTTCCTGGGCTGTGAAGTCTTACAGTTCTGTGAAGGAGCTAATCCAACTCCCTGCATTGCTCCAGGACCCCCTGAGGCTAGATTAGCTGTTGGGGGTGAAATGTTGGGTGTATACATCTGGAATCTCCTCAGTTATGACTGCATCAGTGTGGTAGTGATGTATGTCTCGCCCCACAGCCTTCCTCCGCTGGCATTTCCTTCCTAGCGCAGATAAAATGCAGCAGCTTTTGGACATCTGGAAACTCTCCAGTCTAAGAAATTGTCAGCTGAGCAGGCTCATGTTCTCCTTGATATCTTTAAAGATGCTTGGTGTGTCTGGTGCAATAGTTCGTGGATGGAAGGGATTTTGTTCTTGCGAGGATTTTTTCCTGCCCCCTCTTGCCATTGTTATTATTACCATTATTATTATTATTATTATTATTATTATTATTATTTTGTTAAAATCCTGTATTTAGGTCACATGCCTATGCTTAGTTCTCTTTATCAAAAGAAAGCTATAGTCTTTTATATTAATACATTTATGTATGTACATGTCTCTCTATTTTTAATAAATATAAGAAAAATAAAATTCTAAAGTGCTAAATAAATGAAATCCAAATAATATGTCTTCATTCTAAAAAACCCCTATTTTTCAGATCTCCCTGGAGACAGTATTAGTTAGGATTTGTTTCTTTGTCAGTTCCAATACCATGCATTTCCTTTTCATCCTTCAATTTCAGATTGACAATTATTAGGGTTAGCCAGTCACCACTATCAGCTTCATATTGGTTTCTTTCCAATAGGAATACAACCTAGTCTCTGGGGAGTATGTGAAATTTCTTGTATTGTGTTTGTGCAGGCAGAAGATAGTGACAGTTTTAAAACTAGAAATAATACTCTGCTTGCTACAAGATAGAAAACAGCAACATAAATTTG
This sequence comes from Lycocorax pyrrhopterus obiensis, assembly GCA_014706295.1. Classification (NCBI taxonomy): domain Eukaryota; kingdom Metazoa; phylum Chordata; class Aves; order Passeriformes; family Paradisaeidae; genus Lycocorax; species Lycocorax pyrrhopterus. The sequence goes on from JACSVZ010000007.1 coordinate 3,691,167, forward strand.
CATACTTTGGTATCTAACTTTAGGTCTCATTCTAAATGCCCTGGAGAAAATACAACATTTTTTTCATAGGATTTGCAGTGGTGGGAAAATAAGTGTTAGACAGAACGGGTACCTGGACACAGCTTTGTGCTCATATATGCGTCATGTCAAACAGAGGACAAGCTGACATTTTAGAGGTGCATGTTTAGTGGAAAGGAACGAAAAGAAATAGGGCAAACTTGTATGATTATTTCCAGTTATTTTAGGGTAATGGTTCATTTTAATCAAAATAAGAAATAATCAACACTATTTTCTTGGTGGCACTATGGAGTCTGTTGATCTTTGGGTATATTCTGTTAGGATGAATTTCCACAATTTCAAGAATCCATAGATTCCATGGGGGAAAGTTCTCTTCCATGATCATTTTACCAAGGCAGATGAGCTTCTGTTCATTCTACTGGTAAAACCATGAGACAGGATCTATTGAAACAGGATGCTAACTAAGTAAGGATCCTGAGCCATCTTAATTTTTTTTTGCACATTAAAATTACTATTGATTCTGAGTCACAGGGATGTGACTCATCCTGAAAGTTAGATATGTCCCCAAGATGTTGCTGCATCAGAGGCTCATATTGCAATTAGTATTAGGGTTGCTTGGTTTTCTGGGGGGGAAAGTAGGGTGGGCTGGGTAGGTGTTGGGAGCAGTGTTGGTTTTGCCTTTGATTTTTTACTTTTTTTGTTAATACACAGGGAGGGCACAAGTGAGAGACCAGTATTTAGTAGAGAGTACTGTTTTTCTTCGTCTATTTGAACACTTAAACTGACACTTCATTTAATAAACTAGATGCTCTCTGATGTGATACTGTGGTTACTAATGCTCACTTCCTGCTTCCACACTAGAGAGTCTCGGGTAATTCCTGCTGGGAATAATTACGAATAGTTCTCTGAAAAATTAGCCCAATATTCATCACTGGTAAAAAAGCAAATAGAATATTAGTTATTATTAGCAGAGGAATCTAAAGCAAATCAGGAAATTAATTTGTGATGCTGGATAAATCTATTTGTCAAGTTGTGTAATTTTGTAAATTTAAATTTTGAATACTTTGTGCAATTTTTCTTGATTAATTTTGAAAAAAATATAGTAAAACTAGGAAGTCCTTGATAGATCAAAAGCATGGAATATCTTTCATATTGATTGTGATGTGAACTATAACAAATTACTTTTTTGCATCTTGGAAAAGAGGTAAAAGAGAAAACAGAAGGACATGCAAATATACAAACTGATACACTGAACAAAATTTTTAGCTTGTAAATAAATTTATAGTTAATGAAAGAAATTGATTTTTGCACGATTTATACTTGTAGAACCCATTACCACAGGGTGCTGCAGAGAACAAATATGTAATGGGATTAGGCAAATTTGCAGACTATGTTTTCCGAATTACCTACTAAACCTGATGGTCCAGACATAACTTCCAGCTTCCTGTAAGCTTCTAGATTCTTAAAGCATAACACATGGGTAATTATTGTATGCACACTGCCATCATCAATTCCTTCAGGAAAGTACATTGCACTAAGGCAGGCCTAAACTTAATAAATTTGTTTATATATTCTGACCAGAAGATGATATAATATTCCAAATATTTTGGATTTATAGTATCTGGCAAAGTTAATATACTTCAGAGACCTATGCCTGATTCAAAAAGACTGGAAAGAGATGCAGAAAAAAGATATTTTGGGATGTATCTCTTTTAGTAAATACAATTTTAGTATTGGGATATAACTATTTTATAAAATAGTTAGTGTTTCTTTACAATATTTTTTCCTTTCCACTTTTATTTTTTTTAAATAATGTGTTACTTCATATTTCTGAATGTTCACAATTATTTAGGTAAAATGCTACACCAACACAAAGGGAATAAACAGTGTCAGCTTCCCTAATTCCATTGGCCCTATCCATGTTTATTTTATTAGAGACATCTATGATTTGTTGCTACCACGTCAACATTTCATGTCTTGAGGGAAGCATAGTTTTAGAGCTAGAAGCCTCTAGAGCCTGTAAGCAGGCGGCGGAAGTGAGTGGGCTGATATTGAGAAAAGCACTGTTGATTGACATGATATATTGGTTTAGAGTATATTAACTTATCTCACACTTTAAAGAGTCAAAATTAACTCAGGAACATGTTTAGAATCCTAACACCTCAACAGATGGAAAGCTCCCTTCCTTCCTCCTTCTCTAAAATCACCTGGCAAAGAGTGAGCCAAGGCTAAAAAGGTGGTTTAGAGAATTTTAGTTCATTCTGCAAATTATTTTTTTACACTTCTCAGAATAGTGTGCAGCTTTCCACAAACCAGAATGAATCTTCATTGCTTTTCCTGTTTCCTCGTAAGAAAAAATAAAAATCAGGAGTAGACTTTATTTTAATTGCAGTGCGTACAGTATGTCATGGTCTAGTGCGTCAAGCGTTGCTATTTTGTGTCTGTGCTTAATTCCAACTTTAGACGGACATACATCATAACTGTAAACACCTGCCTCGCGTCATTAAGGACAGTAAAAATATCCCATTGTGGGAGGATCATAAGCTGTGTTTTAGGCAGTTTGTGTGTGATCTCTGACAAGAACATACCGTGCTACATCTTTCTCACTGTCTGTATTCTCCTTTGGATGAGAAATACGCAATTCTGTCTCTGTCCTTGGCCCCAGCGTTCACATGCGTACATGCACATGCACAGTATTCCAGCAGTACTTATAGTAATTTAAAATAATTTTACAATAGTCATACTTCTAATAGAAAAATGAAACTAAATTTAAAACACAAGATTAGCTTAAGGCCTTAATATATACAGAGAGTTTAGAGGTCATTTACAATAATTGCATTGCTGCCATATGTTTAAGGAAGATTAATTAAAGGAAATAAAGCTAGAGTAGTTCTGCTTTCATTAAAAAACCCGATGAGGTTAGTGCTTAAAAAAAAGATAGAAGTTTTCACATAGTGATCCAAACATGAGTAACTTGCAAGCAGGCCTATCATCTGTCAAACCAACTACCACATCAAATTCATAAATAGCAGTGTGTAAAAAGGAAACTAGGAAAGCCAAACTCTACTTTAAAGCCACAGAGAAATAGGAGCTTTTTAATAAAAGCTGAGCAGTCCTAGTTGATATTATTAAGACTCTTCACATGCTTCGGGTTTAATTTTTGTTTTGTATTAATTTCCAGAACAATTCCCAATGTATTGCAAACATTTGCAAACAGATAAACTGAGAAGAAACTCCTGGCTCCTTTTGGTTTTAGGAGAATGTGAGCACATGCTATATACTGTGATGCAGGAACTTAAGTACTGTACAGCTTGCCTCTGGCCCCTGCTTTTCTCTCCTTGAAACTCAAAGAAATGTGCAATACTTGATTTTATGATCATTCCAGTTAGTCCACCAGGAAAGAGCTGTCTGTGGAGGAGTAATCCAAACACTCCTTTAATTAACAAACTATTGAACTACTGAAGTTTTAGGTTAAAAATACATGAGAAAATTGACCCGATATGAAATCCATCATTTCAATTTTTGTGTTTTTCAGTCACTTGCAGCACTGATGGGCAAAAATCCAGCTTGTCCTTGAGCTCCTCTTTACAGTTGCTCATCAGCTTTTGTGTGATCTTGGTCATGTAGGTCTCTGTTTCTAGCACACACCTTTTCCTACTCAGGACACCAGTTTTGCTGCTAGGAAAGTCATAGCCCCTACTGTTTTCCATAGAACAACACCAAACCTTTGAGATAAAATGACGCTGGTGCTGAAAGAAGTGTATTGGCAGAGCAGACGTGATAATTGGGATAGGCAGACTCTCAGCATCTGTCTTCCACTTGCTCCTTTCTAGATGGGCAGCAGTGTTTTTTGGGAAGTCTCATCTACAAGGTGGTTGCTTCCCCACAAAACAGGGAACGCAGTGGTGGGTAGTTTCATTTACCAGATTATCTGTCTCGTGTAATCTAAATGTTAAATGGCTTTGCAGTGTGGTCAGTGTCTTGCATTTACTGTGAATAGTATGGAAAATAATTTCAAAAATAGTAATCTCTCTTTTTAATCTGCTGTATTATCGTGTTAGCATGCAGCTCTTGGAATTTTGCCAGTGGTTATATTAACTCTAGCATTGAATATATATTTTTTTTGGCAGAGATTTCTTGGTATACACCCAAAAGAAAGATAGCTTTGGGTAGGGTGTAGGGTTTTTTGGGTTTATTTTGCTTTCAAGTCTTTCTGTGTATGTGTGCATGTATGTCTAGAAGTTCTATATAAAACTTTATATATATAGATATTAATATATAATGAAACCTAGTTAAAAAACTTTCACCTGAAATACAACACTGGCAGATGGAACATAAGAAAGCAGGACCCATGAGATGCCTTATTCCAGCAATGTACAGGTTGGGTCACCTAGCTTGTTCCCATAAGACGTACAATATTTCCTGTCCAGAAAGCTGACACCTGTCCTTCTGACCTGTATGTTACTGATATGTTCAAACACTGTAGTGGAGGTGAGATTCGTGCAGGTATTTCAGCTGTTCTGGGACATCTGAAGCAACTAATATGTTTCCATAAAAACAGCTTCTAAGGTATCCATTTTTCTCCAGAATTATCCCCTGAATATTAATGCTACCATCTCCAATTGCAGTTACACCTACAACTAAACCGAAGATGCGGCTAAATCCTTGCTGTATTTATTTACAGATGAGCCAGCAGAGCGTGGTACCCAAGCGAAAACTGAGATGTCACAAATGAACATGTACTTCTGCTTTCCCTGGAAAAAGAGAGGAAGCCTTAATTGAAATCTGTGACTTGATAACCCTGCCAGTTACATTTGCTTTTCATAAATAAAGTTCCATGAGAGAGGACAAAGGAGTCAGTCTCATATATGTCTAGGAAATGAACACAGACAACTGAGAAAATTCACTGGTAACCAAATCTGCTAGTAATGACTGCTCTAGCTGTCTGTCATGAGGTTATGCATTTGTATCTTTAGAATTATGATAGTAGGATATTGGTTTCATAGGCCAAATGTGAGACTTGATTGCTCTTAAATGATAATTCCTCCAGAGGAGGCAGGAACTCTCTAAAACATGGTAGGCCCTTTAAGTCTCAAAAATATAAAAGAAGATCAAGTCTGATGGTCCAGTGGCTCATTTGAAACAGACAGCAGTAATACTAGAGGATTTGACTTGGCTGATTTTTCAGTGAATGATATATAGCTATCAGTGAATAGGGAATTATGTCAAGTGAATTTACACCAAGAAAAATCCTTGTACTTTGAAAAAGAACTTGAAGATTTTCTGAGACCTTTTCAAGTCTATCCTTAAATACCCAAAGGCTTTTTTTTGGCCATTACGTCAAAAGATGCCCAGAGGCTGACATATAGCAGCAATTTTCAGTATATGCTTAATATTAAATTATTTTGATAGATCTGTGTTGTGGTGTTTGTTTGGGTGTTTTTTTTTTAAACAAGACTGCTTTTGTGGAGAAGGAATTATTTTCTTGCTTTTTACCTTTTTTTATGGTACTGCTTTTTTCTCTAGGTCCTAAACACAGCTGAGATACTATTCTAGGGCCTAAACTCCCTCAGTTCTTGTTGAAACTAACAAGAGATGAGAGCAGTCGCATTTTTATAGAACATGGGTTTGCTTAATGTTCTTTTCTCATCCCCTATTCACTTTATGTTGTGAGTCATACTCTTCAGAGTATTCTTATAACACCTCTGGTTCCCACCCCAACTCTCCTTTCCAGACTGTCAGTTAAAAACCAGAAAATACGAAGGCAGCTCTAGGGAGATATTCTGTTTTCTAGGTATGTAATCCTAATTTTTCCTTGAGAACTAAAAGCATGGAAGTCCTATCAAAACATGTTTCCCTTCTTGCCTTTGTACATTGTTAAAAGTCTTCTTGGGGGCATGTAGACCTGAGAAATGGAGGTGTCTGTCATGCTTGATTTAGTTAGAGATTAGTGTCTTAGAGAATGTGAGGAGTTACAGTAGCAGGGAACATGTTTCTCAAAAGCTAGTTTTATTTATTTATTTAAAAAACCAGGTATCTCTATAAAGAAAAAAAAAAGATGAGCTGATAATAATAATATGTTAAAAAAGCTTCTAATCAACCTTTTTGTACAAATACATAGTCCAGAGAGTAAATAGGGCCTGCAAAGAAAGCTGCTGGAAATAGAAATGCTAATAGACTCTTATATTTGGTCTTATTAAAATGCACACTTTATATGTTATACTTCATAACGCTTTAGCCTAGTTTAGGACAAAATAAATCTATCAAATGTAGAAGTATAAAAAAAGAGTAATCAGAGAAGAGAACCTAAAGAACCAGTTAACTTTTCAGCTCAGAGGCAGAATTTACAAAAGAGTGTGGAGTTCAACTAAATGAGTTACCTCTAAGGTTAGAAGAACAGGGGGGAAACTGTGTGCCATGTTTGCATTAATTGAGATTTATATTAGAGACTAGATGATGAAAGAGGCTCCTCCCAAGACAGCACACACATTCTGTTAATCTTGTGCTCTTGTGAGGTTCATGCTCACTCGTCGCAAGATTTTTGTTTCTTTCTAATTTAATATCTAGACTTTGTATTTATTCCATGTAAGCTGGCTACCTGTAAATCCTGAGATGTTAAGCAGAACCAATAAAATGTCAGTATTGAGATTCCTTTCTTAAGGCTATTAAAGTTATACAGCAAGTACATTGTTTTTCTATTAGATTATTTTATTTTTACTACATAGCTTAGTATTTTAACACCAGTCCTTTGAGACAATTGATCTAAAGCAAATTGATTTAATTTTTATTTTCCAGTTCATAAAATGAAGCCAGCTATATAGAAATCCACTGTAAGAATGTCGTCTTGCTTCTGTTTTCTCTTTTTACATTATGGAAATTTTTTTGTCAAATAGTAGTCACATTTTTATTGTTTTGTTGAAGTGCTCTCTCTCTCTGTATGTTTAGAGTCTGAAAAAAAGCATTTAAGGTATGAGGGCAACCTTGAGCAAAGAGGTAAGAACAAGTTTATTCATATTTCATAATACTTATTATTATTAATACTATTCTGCATTTAAAAAATTGAATATTATATGCATATTAAAAAAACTCACCAAAACTGAACATTATAATTGCAAGCGTATTTTTCAAAGCCAACAGTGAAGCTAAAGTAGGGTGGGAAATTTCACCAGATTGAGCCTGAAGAAAAGCAGTCTCAAGCCATTATTGCACTTAAAATGAGTGGATGATTCTGCCCAGACTCAGGCTGTTTTCTTTCTTTGTCAAAGAATTTGCTCTTCACTTATGCTAATGCAACTGAGAAGTGTCCCTTGCTTTGGGAAGCATTTTATATCGGTCATAAGAATTAGAAATGTTTTGTCAGTCACTTGGTGAAAGTTGTTTATCTTGGTTTTTGGTTGCAGTAAAACACATTTGACCCATGAGGGTTAAACAGCATCTTTTAAGAGAAAATAAGAAATTAATTAAGATTGATTCTGAATTATGTCTTGTGGCTTTGGAACGGAAGCGCTACCTCTTCCCAGGTGAGCTGGCTTGCCGCACTGCAATGGAAACGAGATGAGGAGTAGCTTTGCCTGACCCTTGCCTGGCTCAGCTGGCTTGGCCGTGGGCCCCGGGGGGAGCTCCCGGCAGCAGGGAGCCTCCGCTGCTCTGTTGTGCACGCACCTGGGCTGCTCCCCAGGCTACACAGGGGACACCCAGCTCTCACCTCCGGTGGGACTGGGAACCTTCAGCATACACAGTGTCTGCAGCCAGTATAAGGGCATGCAGCAAGGCAGAACTATGATGCAGAGAATAAAAGTCAACAAAATGTGGGGGCTTTTTTTAACTTGTGGCTCCTTCAGTACAGCGAAGAAAAAGGCTACATGCTAAGCACATATAATTTTTTCTTGGTTCTGTCTTTCTAGTAGGGCTAGATGAGACTTGGGGAATGTTCTGTGTTGCACAGTGAAGTACGTCTATTCTATACTGATTACTCCGGAGGAATCAAAATCTAGTGTGAGATAGTCACCCTCTCCTAAGGTAGTCACATGGAGCTTAATTTTAAGGAAACTTTAAAAATCTATTATTAGTAGTAGTTTTTTAAATCCTGGCTATAAGCAAACTTGGTTATAGTGGATCATGTGCTCTAAAGCAATTGTTTTGGTAGAAGGGAGAAGGCAGAACTGTTTGCAGGGATATATTGCATTAATTATTTAATGAGATCGTGAGGATAGGAGAAATGAAAACTTGTAAGTTTGGTTCAGCTTTTAAAACAGTGTATTGCGGAATTGTCTTCTGCATGCAAGTCATCGAATAAAGCCTAAGAGTCTGATTAGCTCAGGGTACTTCTATCTTTCGTATGACTTCTGATTTGTGCGTTGGGCCCTAAGTCTCACAGCCTCAGCTATCTGTTCAGCGAAGGTGTTTATAGAGGGCTGTAAAAGGGGGTTAGTGTCTGAATGGAACAGTTATATTCTTGTAAACTCTGTGCTGTTGCTGCTAAACTACAACACCTTCTAGAGAGGCCTGGGTTCTTTTTCCTCATCCCCAAACCCATTTAATGCTGTGTTTGCAAAAGCATATGGCTTCCTGTGTAGCTCACTGCCTGAGCCTGGGTGTGATTCCCAGACTAATAATTCTTCTACCTATTCCTGTCTCAGTCCTCAGTCTGGAAGTTGTGACAGCCCATTTCTGCTGCCCATCTCTGGCTGTTTACTACTGTCACCTGGCATATCAGATTCAAGGTTGGGGGTTTTTTTATTGTTATTTTCCTCTATGAATGCAAGTTTTTCCATATTATCAGGGAAGTGAATCTCGGTATAATTCCTTTTAAAGTTTGTTTTAAGTCTTAATTTCCTAGTGGTAGTTTGTAATGCTGAGCAGAGGGCATTATAGCAGCACCTTTTTTGCTCTCTTACATATAATTTGATTACTATTTACAACAGATGAGAACTTTGTTTTTTAATGAAGTGAATGACATTTATTAACTACCCCATGACCAATTCAAAATAAGTCAGCAAATCTGAACAAAATAAAAATAATTAATCTACAGAGATGGTTGTCTTCTGTGAATCATCTAATGCCATCTATCTCAGATTGATGTTTCAGGAACCATTAGTGAGGATTTTTCACTTTGTGACATGGCACAGTGAGGGCAGATAAGTCCAATTAGTCCTTTTCCCAGTAGACAATGTATTTTAATTAGTTTTTAAGAAATAGAAAGGGAGCGTCTGGTAAAGAATCAAGGAAAAGGACTCTTGACTTTCTCTCTCTCCTATACATGCCATACTGTACATACAGATATTTAGTGAACTTTCAGAAAACAATGCAGGAGAAAATATATCTATAAGAGCCTGATTAAATTTTATTCTGAATTATGAAAAAGGTCTCTATTTACAAATAGAAAAAAAGCTAGATTAAAAGAAAAACATAAACTTCATCTTTAAAAACAATTTCCTTTTTAGTGGAAGAATGTATAATTTGGAGATTTTTGGATTTTTTTAATGGATACTTTTTATGATGCTTGGCTTCATTTTGTAGGAAAATTAATGTTTGTTGGATATGAATATTTATTTGGTGTAGCAGTGTTTACTGCTTACATATAAAAAAAATAACTTTATTAATGATATTTACTGTAATCACTTTTCTCTGAAGACAAGATAGTCTCCCAGAAGTTTGTGTTCTGAATGTAATGCCACAGTGCAAGGGGTTTGACTGAAATTTGGTTTTCAAGAGGCCATATCCTCCATCAATTAGCTGCTTGTACTTGCTTTCACCTAATACTCTTCTACTTCCCCTCGGTTACCATTCAGGTAACAAGATCAATGATTAAATGATTTGGTTTAAAGAGATCTTTGAAGTGATTGCTTTGACAAGGTCATTTTTAACCAAAATATATTTAGTCCAGTGACTTGCAACCACACTCCTTTACCAGTTGCGTCAGCTGAATAGAACAGATAAAATAAGCAGCTCTATGGTGGCAAGGACTCCTTAAGTTGGCTTTGTTGCCAAAGTCCCAGTATACGTAACTTTGGACACAAAGAGGTATGCAAAATTCTGTAGGGGCTGTGACATTCCTGCCAGACTGCTCACGCAGCTGTATGTAAAAGTAAATCCAGAATCAGCTTATAAGTCATGAACTTGCACTTATTGTTCCAGTACAGGCTAAGTGGTTGCTTTCTGTGCTTTGGTGGAATTGTCCCACTAGGAAGGAGCCTGAATTGTTCCATTTTCCAAAGTATGTGTTACATAGAACCTGTGTGTTCCTGCTACCTCTCTTCCCCGTCTCCTCTTTGTGTCTGAGCGTTCACCCTCTCCCATCCCTCATTATTTTGGGCTTGTTTAGCTTTCAGTTGTTTTGGAATTTTGTTGTTTTTCAGACTAGCTGTTGACCAACAAATGATGAAATAACTATTTTCCCTAACGTTTGCATGTTTTGCAGATGCTTGTATCTTTTGCTAGACTTAACTAAGCTTTATTGGTCTTCAACACAAGATGATATTGTAGGCCATTGTTTTATTCTTTTTTTCTGGACCTGTTTATATATTGGTTGGAATTTTAATCCATCATGGCTAGCTGAGTATTGTCAATATTCTGTCAGACTCTGAATTAATGCTTTCAGTTGCACTTGTGTTCTTATCTACTGCAATGAGGGTCTGAGGCAAACAAAAAGTGGCTATAGCCAACAGACAGAAAACCTGAGCTGGGAGGAAGAAAAGGAAAGAGCCAAGAAAATCAAAAACTGACGGAGTATGATGAAACCAAGGTATAGAGACTTCTCACCATGGACTTCTAAGTGTCATTTCAAAAAGAGATTTTGAAAGACTACTGCCTTACTTTTAGGAACAAAACATTAATTTTATTTTTTCTTTCATTAAAAAGGTGCCCAGCACAGCCCTGTAACTATTACTAAGTATCCATTTCTCCTATAGTCAATATGTAAAGTCCCAGCTTGCTTGAGGTCTGGATATGACCAAATTCTGAGACCCTTGTTGAAGCAAGAAGTTCTCCTGACATTTAGAAATGTGCTTACTTAGAAACAAAAAAAGGGGAAAACGACCAAAAATACTCAATTTTGTTCTTGCAGATGGTTGTTTCTTCATATAAAAGAGTAAAACGGATTCACCACTGAATTATGCCAACACCAATATATGGAGTAAAGGTCACCCAAAGAGCACAGACATCTAGTGTTTAGTGTTGTTCCAAGGAAAGTCTTTGATTCTTCCCTCACGCCAGTTTCAGGTGAGCAGTGTCCTGTCACATCCTTACTCTCTTCCTACTTGGATGGTCACTGCAGTGCTCATCAATTATTCAAGTCTTTCAGACACTGTATCATGTGCTTTGATGTAGCACAGTAGTGCAGTCTCTGGTTGGCTGAAAGACTTGTCTTTTTTTCCTTTTTTTTCCCCGCTTATTTTCATTTTTCTTTCTTTCCTTTTCCTTTCCCTTTCCCTTTTCATTTCCTTTTCCTATCCCATAGTACTTTTACACTGAAACCCAACATTCGTATTTAGGAAATAAAATTGGAAAAATAGTCTTAAAATCAATAGTTTTAATGTCAGTTTATACTGATACAGTACCAATGTTCTGTGGTGACAGACTTGTGATTTTTTATCTACATGTTTCCTAGTTTGTTCTCAAAATACAAAGCCATGAAATGTCTAGACTTTTCTTTGCAAATACATTTTTTACAGGCAATTTATGCTGCTATCTGAAGCTCTGCTGCTTGAACAGGCAGCCTGCTTTTGAGTGGGAAAGTGAAGCATGTAGACAACACTTACCACACTATGAATGCTAATGAATGATACAGGGAAATTAAGGTTAAAACGAGAAATGCGTGGGGACCTCATAGCAACCTTCCAGTATCTGAAGAGATTCTACAAGGAATACAGAGAGGAATTCTTTGTCAGAAACGGTAGTGATAGGAGAAGGAGTAATGGGTACAAATTAAAAGGGGAAATTTAGGTTAGATACTGAGAAGAAATTCTTTACTGTGAGAGTGGTGAGCCATGGCAACAGCTTGCCCGGGGGGGTTGTGAATGCCCCATCCTTGGAGTGTTCAAGGCCATGCTGGATAATGCCTTGATCAACCAGGTCTATCAGGAGGTGTCTCTGCCCATGGCAGCAGGGGTTGGGAGTAGGTGATACTTAAGGCCCCTTCCAACCCCCCAAGATTCTGTGATTCCTTGACTCCCTGATTCTATTTCTTAGGCCAAGAAGGATTTTACTGGAACTTGTGGTAAAATCCCGGTTATGCTGAGGCACATAAAAGCTTTTGAATTGATTTGAATGAAATTTTACCTGCAACTGAAATGCTTCTGGATACATAATATGGTTCTCGCATGAGCCCTACTGAAGAGCTGGACTGAATCAGGGTTGCCACCTCAGAGCGGACACTGTGAACAGCCTTCACCAGGGCCCGGTGCACAAGCCTGGCCTTACCGTCCTGGCACCACAAATGACTGCTGAGATTGTTACCTCTCTGTTCATCAAGCAGTGGTTGCAATGGGAAGTCCTCAGATGAGCAGTAGTTATACTAGATGTACAATTTCCAAGTGTAGTGATTTTGTCAACAGATAAAAGCTAGCAATTCAGAAGGGCACAAATCATATAAATAAGTACAGACGGTTTTGTAGTTTGTTGTTGTTAGACAGTTGCACTGAAAATACAGGAAAACACTACCAGAATTTGAGAAATCACCCTCACTCTTTGTGGTGACTTAAGCATTGTACTGGGTTTAGCTTGGGTGTAGTTAACTTTCTTTCTAGAAGCCTGTATGGTGCTGTGGTTTAGATTGGAGACCAAAGCAGTGTTGGTAGCACACCTGGGTTTATTTATTGCTGAGCAGTTGAGCACAGCATCAAGGCCTTCTCTGCTTCTCACTCTGCCCCTGCAGTGGGCAGGCTGGGAGTGGGCAGTGGGAAGGGACACAGGGGGACAGCTGGTGTCCAGTGACCAGACCAATATTTCATGCCATTTAGCAGGGTGCTTGGCAGTAAAACCAGGGAGTAATATTTCCAGGACAGCCATTACTCAGGGACTAGCTGGTCATCAGCTTCGTGGTGAGTGATTTCCTTTGCATCACTTGGGATGGGTTGAGTTTTTTGTTCCTTTTTCCCTTATTAAAGGGTAAATTGACCCACAAGTGTTTTGGGTTTTTTTTTTGTTTTGTTTTGTTTTGGTTTGGTTTTTTTGTTGTTTTGCTCTTCCAGTTTCCTTCCCTCTTCTAGTTGGGGCAAGTGAGCCTGTGACTGATGTGGGTCTAATTGTTGGCTGGAGCCAAACTCCTATAATCATGAAGCTTGCAATTTTACTCTAATTTCTATCTTGCAGAGAGGGGAACTAAAAGTAGACCATTCAGAATACTTTTTCTTGAAACTATTGAAAGCTAGGACAGAAAGAATTTTTCTATACTTGTACCTTGTATCAAAATCTGGTTTATTTCAAGGTAAAAAGTGAATGATTAATTCTTTAGAGACACTCACATTCTTTATAGAACTTTGCTGAAGCTTTATGGTTTTGGTCTATTTAACACATATGAAATCTCTAGAAGAGTGAATGCTGGCAGGTCTAACCAGAAAAAAAATCATGATGCAGTCACTATGTCATTCTACCATCATATTTTGGCTTCAAGACATTTTCTATGGTTTGTTCATTTTCAGACCTTAAAATTCCTCCCACACCTCAGAAACATTTTTAGGTGATGCTGCATGCTCAGGATTCATTTCCAGCTTAAGAGAAATGTGCAAGCAAACGCTGAAGTTTTGGCAACAGATATGGAGAGACTTACTATGGTAGAAACTTCAGTCTGAAATCAATTTCTTGGAAATGGGGTAAATTCAATATGTTTAAATCACGTACTTTTTCCAGTGAGAGGGAAAGAGATGCTATAATTGTTACTGTAAAGCCTAGTAGTATGATTCAGAACTAGAAAATGCAGCTCCAGCTCTATGTGATAATCTTATCACCAGCTCAATCAGCTCTATCGGAAGGAACGAGGATGAACTCTAGGAGTCTCATTTTTCACTTGTTTTTGTGAGAAGGCTAGGAAAGGGGGAAGAGGAAACTAGGTTCAAAGAAAAACAGCCTAAGTTTGAGATTTCTCCAATAGTTCTATAGAACTAAGTGAGCCTGGTAAAAGATACCAGCTCACAAGATACCTATTAGCTTTAAAGTACCCTTTTAACATTTTTTTTATTACATTTCCTATCTTATGAGCAATGAAATCAGCAGAGGAATATTTGAAGCAATATAAGATTTGGAGGACTATATTCTTCTCTTGGTCCATTCACCGCTAAGAGTTGTATACTGATTCACACAATCTCAGGATCTGACTCTATCACTTCATTAAGATCACTTATTCCCATGGTACTCTGCACAGAAACAAAAGAAAAGGGAAACAATAGTCTTCCCGAGTTCATAGGACATCATAAAACACAATATGCATCAGAGAGTACATGGGATAGTGTTTTGACTCCTGTACTTGCTTTGCTGCCCAGACCTGTTAAATCTGTACTGAAAGTTGGAAGCAGGGAGTATGCTGGAGAATAGCCAGGGAAGAGAGAAGAGGGAGCAGTCATTTTGGGATTCTTCTCAACTAGCAGAATCTTTCTTACATGGCAATAAATGAAACCTTGGACCCCTACAGTAAGGTTGGGAGAAAAGATCAGAGAGTTGTGAACTATTTTCCCACCTTCTCTTTTCACTGCCCAGCTGCATAGCAGCAGAATGTTTAGTCTTTAATGCTAAGTCTGCATCTGAAAGTTGAAAAGGTCTGAGTGCTGCAGTGCAAGTCTATTGGTTCTGATAAATTTCACTTTCCCCTCTCTCACACATGAAGATAAGATTATAATGAAGATTCTGTGAAGTTAGAGGTCACTGTAGGCATTTCCCAAGGGGAACAGGAAAAGGAAATATATTTTTATACTGTACTTAAGTTGCTAGTCATTTCATTTATTCAAAAGGTTCAACAGACAGCAGATGCATATTAGCTAAGTAGAAGACTTTAACAATAAGAAAGCTCAATGTTTAGCTGCTGGTTTAGGCTCAGTGCACACAAGAACAACTGTCCCTGTATTATATTCTCTCTAAACAATAGGAATCTGAAGCTTATAGAAATCTATTTCAAGACAGTACAAATTTGTAGCAATTAAGAATTTAAAAATGAAACCTGGAACGCTGTTCTCCAGTAAATAGTGAATCATTCACAGTCAAATTGCAATGGAATTTGGTAATATATTGGCCTAGTTTGTATTATGAATGAATATAAGCATATAATTTTTTAATGAGAAATTTAGAAATTGGAGCAAAGTCCAAGGCAAAATAAAGAAAATGGTCAAATACAACAGAGGCTATTCAGAAAACTTTACTAGAATACGAACATTTCTTTTTTGATTTTTATTTGGCAGAAGGGAGAACTCTGCACTTTCTTCTTACATGCTTATAACATTCAGGTTTGTTCTTAAGTTTACTCAATAGATTCTTCCAAAGGAACTACATCTCAGGATTTTTTTTCTCTTGAAAAAGTATGGGATTATACATCCTACCACAAAAAGGCAATTTTGGTACAATCCATTTTGGGGATATTGTTGCAGTGATGATCAAGTGGCTTGAACCCCTAGGGACCAACCCACCCGAAATCGGATATTTCTTCCTCCTCCACTATTCAATATTCCTGCTGCCACTTCTCTTCATCCTCAAAACATTTCCTCATGTACATTTCCTAGATCTCAGTATAACATTATTTTTCACAAAAGTAAAAAATTGTCGTGTTCACTTCACAAAATTGTGCAAAAAATAACAATGTTTGAATTGTTGTCCTAGGTGACTAAATTGATGAATTTGGAGACCTAGTGTGTAGCGCAAGCGCCCAAAATACAAACTAGTCACTATTTACTGCCTGGCCAGAGAGGCTAAAGGGTGCTTTAACTTTCTACCACGAGTATCAAATCAGTTGCCTAAAGTTAACATGCCAGAAAGGTATCACTATTTCAACTGACCCTACCATCACAGAATCACATAATATTCTGAGTTGGAATGGACCCACAAGGATCATCAAAGTCCAGCTCCTGGCCCGGTACAGGACACCCCAAGAATACCATCCTGTGTCTGAGAGCATTGTCCAAACACTTCCTGAACTCTGCCAGGCTGGTGCTGTGACCGCTTCCCTGGGGAGCTGTTCCAGTGCCCAACCACCCTCTGGGTGAAAAACCTTTTCCTGATATTCAACCTAATCCTCCCCTGACTCAGCTTCATGCCATTGCTTTGGGTCCTATCACTGGTCACCATAGAGCAGAGATCAGTGCCTGTCCCTCTTCTTACCCTCATGAGGAACTTGTAGACTGTGTTGAGGTCTGACCTCACACTCCCCTTCTTCAGGCTGAACAGATCAAGTGAGCTCAGCTGTTCCTCATTTATCTGCCCTTCTAGGTCCTTCATTATCCTCATAGACCTCCGCTAGACACTCTCTAACAGTTTTACAACTTTCTTGTATTGTGGCACCCAAAACTGCCCCAGCACTCGAGGTGAGGCTGCCCCAGCTCAGAGCACAGCAGGACAATCCCCTCCCTTGCCCGGCTGGCAATGCTGTGCCTGATGCCCCTCAGGACAGGGCTGTCCCTCCTGGCTGCCAGGGCACTGCTGATTCATATCCAAATTGCCATTGACCTGGACCCCCAGGTCCCTTTCCACAGAGCTGTTTTCCAGCATCTCATTCCCCAGTCTGTATGTACATCCAGGGCTGCCCCATCCCAGGTGCAGAATGCGGCACTTTCTCTTGCTGAACTTCATATGGTTGGTGATTGCCCATCTCTTTAATATGCTAAGGCCTCTCTGCAGGGCTTCTCTGCCTTCAAGGGAATCAACAGCTCCTCCCAATTTTGTCTCATCTTCAAGCTTAATACCCCTTCTAATCCTGTGTCCAAGTTGCTTATGAAGATGTTGAAGAGCACGAGGCCTACGATGGAGTCCTTCGGAACCCCACCAGTGACAGGTCACCAGTCTGATGTCACCCTGGCCACTATCAGCCCTTGTGCCCGACCTGTGAGCCAGTTGCTTAGCCATTGCACGATGTGTTTATTCAGCTGAATCCTGGACATGTCATCCAGAAGGATATTGTGTAAGTATCAAATGCTTTACTGAAATCCAGAAAGATTATGTTAACATTATGCAGGCCTGTTTCCTGTTGAAGACTTATGGTTTCATTTCCACAGAATCACATTTCTTAAGTCTGCAAAGGGTTCTGAACTTATTTGATATGCACCGGAAACCTGAGTTCAGTGTTCAGGTTTGGCTACCTTTTCTCAGAAATTCAGACAAGAGGACCAATACTATCACTGTTATGAAGGACCACTTAGAAAGCCTACATTCAGTTTCCTTGTTGCTCTGGGATAATACACACACGATATTTATTTTTTACTTTTCACTTTCCTGCAGAGGGTTTTTGCTAGCAGGCAGCTGATTTATGCCAGTTGTGTAATTCTTCATCGTTGTGCAGAACCTGTGCTACATGCTGAACTCAGTATGAGAGTTACGGGACAAAGATGAACATAACTAGAAGAAAACTTAAGGTTGGAGGCCAAGCATTCTTTCTGTTTTTTCTGCAGTACAGTTCCCCAGCACTAGCGGCTATGTTGTGAGCTGTGCTATACAGCCCAGCCAAAGGTGACAGAAGGCTTGTGTGGTGACAGAAGGGCTGGAAAGGACCTGTGTTGAGACCTCCCTAGCATTACCCAGGGGGACTCCTTAACCATTCCCTGGTTTTCAGCTTGCACCTGGGGGAAAACAGAGTGGTGTAATTAAGTAAACCAATCCATGATTGCCTAGATCAGAATCCATAGCCAGTAAAAGAACATTAAGATAATTCAAGAGTGCTGGAAGTGGGGAGGTTTGCCACCACCATAGAGTAATGGTGAAGAAGACAGGGAAAAGTTGTGTTTTCTAGCAAAAGAAAAATAGTATTGAATTAAAAGTGCAGCGGCATCATAATGAGAAAATGATGTGCAGACATTCTAGATACTTTAAAACAAATGAACAAAATTCAGTGCTAGAGGGCATATAATTAATTAATACTTTAAAATTACTTTCACAGTTTGTATATTACATTAGTCTTTTTTTTTGATGTTTGGACATCATTATCTACAAGATCATGAAAGTATTATATCAACTTTCATAGTAAAAGGCTCTCTGGAAATTCTGTGTTTGCAAACTAAAGGTATTAGAAGTTAAAATGATGTTGGTTTTTATTAAAAATTAACCCTAAATTTGCTGCAACTGATAACTTCACAGCAACATTTTCTGATTGATTTTAATTTTATCATTGTTATCTTAGGGAGAAAACTACGTATATTTTGTCCAAAAACCACGATCTAGATTATAGTTTGGCTTTTTTGCTTTTCTTCAGTAGGGTTTTGCTTTTGATCTTAGCTGGACTACAAATTGGTTGTCTTTGCATACAAAACTACCTCCTTGTCACTCTCTCCTAGAAATTGAACAGCATGCATATTTTTTGAAGGGCCTCACTCTAACCTCACATAAAATCATGGTAAGTCATTTGTGATTCAATGCACTTCTCCGCTGTCATGCATAGAAAAAGAAAGTCCACGGAGTACCAAGATAGCCACCTGTCACGCTGAATAGCTTTGTTTCACTCTTGACCCCATCCTTTCCTTCTGATTAATTCCTTTGTTTCTTTTAAAATTCTTTTTTAAAAGAGAAGGAACTCTCTTTCTTACTGTGTACAATACCTAGCAAAATGCTATCTTCCTTTTCTGGCCTAGTACAGTGACAGGAAGAATAGGAAACCATTGGTTAATAGGATTTAAAAAAAATCTATACTATTAGTCATTGAATTCTTTGTAGGTTTGGTTAATGAAATCCAGGTCAAAGCAATCCCTGGTCCTACCTTATTGTGTTGAACAGCTTTTTTTTTCCTTCATAAGACACTTGCACATGCATAGAAGCAGCTGGGTGGAAAACATATTCTTTAAAATTATTAAATGCGAGCTCTGCAGAAGAAGAAAATAAAATCAAGAAACACAAAATCACTTTTACTGCTGCTAAGGTCTTTAGAAATAATGTGCACAGAGATTATTAAACTGATGTGAATAGCAGGTAGAGCCTTGGGGTCATTCCAATTGACCAAGGACAGCTTTCACATTGGAGGTTTTAAAATATGAAGTTCATTAATGGTTGCCTTCAGACACCATGGACGCTAATGTGGAAGCTGAGGGAGGATGAATATTCTTGTCTTTGGTTACAATTTAATGGGCTTATTTCTTTCAATGCACCAACATGACAGCACGCAGTCATAGAGTGGTGACTGGAACTGAATCCACATGTGACTGTTAGAATAAGAATTATGATCCAATAATTTTAAATTCTAGGCTTTTTAAAGATTTGATTTAGATTTAGTCATTAGATTAGCCTTGTGGGTTGTAACAATCCTCTGCCTCTATTCAATTTGGGGTTGATACTCAACAGGCTGTGGAGGTTCTTTAAGACAAGCTGAAGTTGCAGGAGAGTTCAGCATTGAACTGTCATTTTGCTGCAGAATCAGGGTATTCCCTTATGAATTGTTTGGGGCACAATAAGAAACTTGGGCATATTATGCTGTCAGTCCTGCTCAAAACTCTTTGCAGAGGGTAGCACGGTTCTGTGCTGCTATTGGGCAGGTGGTTCATTGGTTTATTTCTTTCACCATAGTAAGAAACACTATTCATTCTCTTATTTAGAGCATATATAAGAAACCGTATCTCTTCTTGATGTGGATAGATGCTGAGGATTTCAGGCAGATCACAGCCCTATGCATCTGGAAAGAGAGAGAACCCTGTCTTTCCAGACTGTCAGGCAGAGAGATGAGCCAAAGAGATTTCAATCTCAGCACCTGCATCATTTTGTGAAAATAAAAGGGGTGCAGAGGTGTGTGTGGACAGATCTTCAGACTTTCTTTTGCCTTTTCTCTTAGTTCATGTGATAATGAAAAGCTCTGTGAAGTTGCTTTGATTTTGGCAGCCTGTGAGCCATATAAATTATTTGTTCTCCAGTTCTGCTTAGCACAAGAGGTTCTATTGCTCCTGTGTGTGAAGAGGAGAGGTCGTGTCTGCTCCTTGAAGTCGTCGGTGAAGAATAACAGAATAGACTGGAGAAGCTAAAAAGAGTGGAAGAAGAATGGAGCATACCAGAACTACATTATTTATGTATTTTAATGAGAAGTAAATGAATCTGCCAGTGTGCAGTGATGATATATGTTTCTAGGGGAAAAAACCCCATGAAACCAGGCTTTTCTTCCCCGTGGAAGAACATAAACCTATGAAAAGTGAAGTCCAGAAGCTATTCGAAGAAGTTCATGTAGTCAAAATATCGCTAAACTTTATCTTTGGCTTCTATTTGCCATTGGGGACAATGCTGCATTTCATTTCACTCTCTTGTGATTCAGTCAGTCCAACTGGCTCACACAGTTCTCAGCCTCTCCAGAGGAATGGTTGCTGTGGACATGGCTCCCTCCCATTCACACGGTGAGAGGAGAGATTCCCCATCATAAGATTAGGGCTGAAACCAAATGACAACAAAAAGATCAGCTTCAGCAATTCAGCTGGGGATGCACTTGGGGTAATTTAGGTAGAACAGTCTCATATGTTAAAACATAACATCCAAAAGTTTCGTTCCTGGTCCTGTCATGAAATCTCAGCTAAACTGGTGCTGACAGCTTTCCTGACATATGAAATGGTTAACATATTCAGTTGAATTTACTTGGGAAGTTGTGGAAGCTTGTCAAATTATGGCTTTTATTCACAAGTTAAATTCTAAATAAATACATGCTGAATAAGTTAAGATGCATCACTAAAGTTATGATATTTTTAATAGTAGTTTTTTTTAGTCAAAACTTATGAAGTCTTAAGAAACAAATTCATAAGTGAATGACATTATGGCTAAAATATCATTGTATTTACTAACACTTTCATTTTTAAAAACACTGGTAGAATCTTTTGGTTTTTAGAAACACTCTGGAGAAAACGGAAAGAGCAAATTAGACTAAACAAAAGTTGAGAAAAGAGAATATATTTAAAATTGTATATTGGTTAAAATAACAGGAAAAAATAATAAATAAGGATGTTCTGAATTGGAAACTAGCTCTGAGTCTCATTAAAACCTTAACTGCTTTAGGCTTTCCCTTCTCTCACCTGCCACCCACTGATGACCTATGAGTCACCAACTATTCCAGCTTCATCAGAAACCTTTATTAAATTATTTTAAACCTTAAAGCCCTGTGTGATAAGAAAAAACAACACATCATCTTTTATACATTTGAATTATAAGATTATCTGTAGATAACAGAGATCACATTTTCCATTTATGCATCTATATGTATATATGTATTAACTACTACAATATGCATAATTGTATAGTTTTAAAGATCATTAATACAGCACATTATGAAAAATGATGATATTTTAGCGCATTACAGTTCACTGTTCATAAATCAACCCTTTCAGAAAATAACTAGAGGACTTCCAGATTCACTCAGAGTATCAGCCTCTGGGCAGCAAACCATGTTCATCAGGAAATGCGATTCTTCCGAACTTTTATTTTATGCTGGTTAGTACAACTCAAAAGGGCTATTGATTTAAAAATATTTTTATTCAATAACAATGAATAATAGTAAAGGCACTGTTTCATCCTTGTTTTTCTCTGTTAACAAGAGCTTGGCTGTAGTCATTGCCCAGATGCTTCTCAACAATCATATGTGTAAGTAACTACCTGCTGTTTGTCTCATCATCAAGACACAGAAAACATCTCTGTGAATAATTGAGGTCGTTGAAACTTAAAGTCTCTTATTGACTTGATGCAACAGCTCAAGAAGGCAGCTGGACCTGAGTGTGTTAAATAACAGGTGAGGTTCCTAACCACTATATTATCCAAAAACTGAGATGCATTGTAACGCTGCTTGGTTCCTGTTGTGGTCCCTGAAGAGCAGTCATTGGGAGTACCTGCCTTCAGGAGAGGATTTGCAGATGTAGGTTCTGTAGTGGGAAGGAATTACTGTTACAGCTCAGCTGAGGGGTAAGTCCACACCCTCTTCACATGCACTTTTCACATGTATTCTTCACAGCAGGATTTTTCTAGTGAATGACTTAGATGCCTCCTCATTTGTTATTTCAGATATTATTTATTTTGCCTTCAGTCAGGGTTTCCGGTCAACCCTCCTTTGCTACCTTCCCCTAGAGTATGGGCTAGTATAAGTGCAAATCAAAATTATTTCCCTAAATTCACAGGACAAAGGAGCATGGCCAACAAAGGACCTGATGAGTTACACCAAATATTCAAAATATCAGTAGCAAAGTGGCTGATGCTTTGCAGTGTGCACAAATAGAAAGATGTGAGGATGAGAAATACATAGGGGTTTAGTCTTCTTTAAGGTGAAGCACTTGTTTACTTCAAGCATATGAATAAACTTTCACAAATTATTACACATGCTTTAAGTTGCATTTAAACATGTGAATAATAACTCTCATAAGTTAGGACATTAATCCTGTCTGAATATCTTCATTAATAGGTAAGAGGATAGTTTAGACATGGTCATTTTTTGAATATGATTCTGTAACTTTTAAAAAATAGATCTACGTCACTGACATGACTTATATGATGGAAAGAGCAGTTGAGAAATCATTGTTAGTACCAAAATATAACCTTTTTGCTGCGTGAAGTAGACACACAGATATACCAGTATAACTTCCTCCTCTTGCTTAGTCTGAATTCTGTCATGGTAAGCACTTTTAAATTTTTCTTTTGTCTTCTTTTTCTTTCTTTTTTTTTAATTTTTTAAAAATATATACATAATTAAATGGAAACAAAAGTAATTCAGCTTTGCCTTTAAGAGAAGGTTTACTTATGACAAATCTCCCCTCTGGTCAGCTGAAAGGCTGATTTCAGTATGTTGATTAAGAGGGAATCAAGTCCACTTACTGTGACATTTTTTCTCTTTTGTTCTTCTTTTCCAACATATTTCCCTCTCTTCACACAATTATGTACCTCCCCCTTAGTTCTTAGTTCTTTTTCTTATAGCTTCCATTTATACTTTATCTTGGTTTTATTTCCTATTAATGTATATAGACATTTTGCAATTTTTCTTTTTTTGTTCTCCCCACTTGACTGGTCTTCTTGCTTTTTGGAGAAGTTAAAATGTATCTTCTCCATATCTAGAGATCCTCAAAGATTTCATGTTCATTTCTGGGTTTGTTACAGACTCTCTACTCCAAACCTATTTTGCATCACTGCTGCCTGTTATGCTAAAAGCTAAAAATCTCAAAATGTGTCTATCATCATAACATTCCCCAATCTTAGAATTAGCTGGTTTGAAAAAGCTTGATTAAAAAAAAATCATAGAGTTACCTCATCTTTAAAGCTACAGACATTTTTACAAAAAAAAGACAGGGGTTGCTGGTAGATGAGAGGCTGGACCCGACCCGGCCATGGGCACTTGCAGCCCAGAGAGTCAAACGTGTCCTGGGCTGCATCCAGAGCACCTTGGGCAGCAGGTCAAGGGAGGGGATTCTGCCCCTCTGCTCTGCTCTGGTGAGATCCCACCTGGAGCCCTGCATCCAGCTCTGGGGTCTCCAGCACAGGAAGGACAAGAACCTGTTGGAAGATGGCAACAAAGATGATTAAAGGGACGGAACACCTCTCCTATGAGGAAACGGTGGGGGAACTGAGATTGTTCCTGCAGAAGAGAAGGCTTTGGGGTGACCTTGTTGTGGCCTTACAGTACCTGAAGGGAACCTTCAAGAAAGGTGGAGAGGGACTTCTTATAAGGGCGTGTAGTGACAGGACACGGCAGAATGGCTTCAAACTGAAAAAGTTTAGATTAGATATAAGGAAGAAATTCCATACTGTGAGAGTGGTGAGGGACTGGAACAGGCTGCCCAGAGAAGCTGTGGATGCCCCATCCCTGGAAGTATCCAAGACCAGGCTGGATGGAGTTCTGAGCAACCTGATCCGGTGAAAGGCATCACTGCCCATGGCAGGAGGGTTGGAACTAGATGGTCTTTAAGGTCCTTTCCAACTCAAACTATTCTATGAGTCTACAATTTTACATACCTATATCAGAAAACTATCTTTTAAGAGAATGATTAAATATCTGATTGAACAACCTATGCTAAAACAAAAGATATTTCACTGTTGATCTACAATTATAAACAATTAGAACAGACTGAAAAATGGCTGCATCCTTCTGCTGAACCATGGACCTCGCTTTCCTTGAGGTAGATCACCAAAACACATTGCATTTTAAAATTAATTATTTGCAAAGGTTAACAAAATAATTTATGGGACATTTTACGCAGATCAAAGAACTTTTTGTCCTTTTCTAAACTTGCAATAATGTAGATTGTCTCAGCTGCTGACCTTCAAAAGACCATATCTGATGTCACTGAGTTCCACTGAAATGACTGCCTGCTCATTATGTTTGTAGCACACTGATTTTTTTAATCCTCACACCTAAGCAGATTACATTGTTGTCTAGTAGACACTGTCATTTTTATAAGCACCTTGTAACTGAGTATTATTAGGGTAGAAACATCTTGTACAGGTTTTCTGGAAGCCTAGCATAACTTCTTCCTATGGTATTATATAGGAGGCCAAAAAAGAAAAATTCCACAGGATTTCTTGAGTAAAAAGTATATAGGAAGGAAGGGGTGCTGTTCTTCCCACAAAACTATGGTCATGCAGATGAATTACTGCCCTGGTTTCCACTGGAATAGTTACTTTTCTTCCCAGTAGCCGGTACACAGCTGTGTTTTGGATTCAGTAGGAGAACAATGTTGATACCACGCTGATGTTTTGGTTGTTGCTAAGTAGGGCTTACCCTAAATCCGGGACTTTTCAGTGTCCCATGTGCTGCCAGTGAACAGGTGCACAAGGGGCTGGGAGGGAGCATGGCTGGGACAGGTGACCTGAACTGGCCAAAGGGATGTTCCGTCCTCAGAAGGTCATCCCCAATACATAAACAGGGAGGAGTTGACTAGGAGTCACAGATGACTGCTTGGGGACGGGCTGGCACAGCTGGTGAGCAACAGTATTATCGTGCATAATTTGTTTCTCTTGGGTTTTATTCTCTCTCTCATTTTTTTGTCTCCTTTTTCAGTACAATTATTGGTATTATTAAATTTTATTCTGTTTCAGTTATTAAACTGTCCTTATCTCAGCCCACAGGTTTCAGGTTTTTTTCCCAGTTCTCCTCCCCATCCCACTGTGGGGCTGGGCGGGGGGACTAGAGGTGAGGGTGATGATCAAGAAGCTGCATGGTACTTAGTTGCCACCTGGAGTTAAACTACGACAATGATCGCAAATGAAGAGCTGTATTTTCCTGCCTTTCTCTGCTCCTATAAGAAAGTGACCTGCCACTGCTTTCTTTTCACTGTATCCTTGTTTTTGTCTGTTTGCTTGTTTTTAACAGAGTATCTTTTTTCTCTCTGTGGCTGAAAAAGCTAATGGTCTTTAGTTTTCTCTCTCCTATTCTTGCGGTCTAATGCGCCACAATACCAGAGAGACTTCCATGTTTCTGAGTTCAGAATCTAGCTCAGTTGACTAAGAGTGACCCTTTGGCTTTTACTGTGTTCTCAGGACTCTCCAACAAATTTAAATCTTATTCTGCAAAGCTCTTTCATATAGGCTGAGCTTATTCCAATTAAAATAACTCAAGTCTTAATAAACATGATTGGAGGTGGGAGGAAGTTCTGGGTAAATTTTGGCCTACTATAACATGCTTTGTAAATAGCACATTATGCATATTGGAATTATCTGTACCACTACTTAGGTATAAAAATAACAAAACAAATGGGTCCATAGTGGTAAATCTGTCTTGCGCTGTCAAACTAGCTATACTTGTCTGTCTTCCAAGCAAAAAAACCCCTTGAAAAGCAACACATCTTTTAAAATAACAAGGAGAAAACAGTACAGTAGTTAAATTCATGCCATCTATCTGAACGACAAGTGATACAATATTTCCTTAACTATAGTAAAACTAAACTAGAGACGACCCACAGACATGGGCAGTTGGTGAGTGGGTAGCACTCCAGTACAGTCATGCCTGAAGAGTAATTGCATTGTAATTGGTATTTTTTGCTTTTGCTCTCACTCTACCCAGCTTCCAGCAAGTGGGTACTCTTCTGCCCCCGCACACTCCTCTTATCTGCATGGACTGGAGGAGTGCAGACAACTGAGAGAATTTCTAAAATGCTCCAAAGTAAATCAAACTTTTCTCTCATTATGTTTAACTATAAGACATATCTGTTTTGTTGCTCTAAAGCTGAGCTGTCCCAATGTGAAGCCTTCAGGAACTCTCCAAAAATGTACAGGGCTACACCAAGTTCTCTATAGTCTTCTCCTTCAGATTACTTTTATCCCACAGTAATTGCCTCCTTACCTCTCAGCAACTTTGTGCCAAAGGACAGTGAAAATAGATGGCCCTGCACTGTGAGTTAGCAAACAATCTCACGTACTTCTCATATGTTTAGTGGGGGATATTGGTTCCAAAACAGATCACATTTTTTTCTGAAATCATCCTACTCACCAGCCTCTAGGGTCATGTTCACGATTTTACTTACTGTTACACAGTTGGTAAGAAGAATCTTGTGGAACACATTTGACCTTTATGTGGAAAAGCTTGTCACAATGGCTAGGGAACGCTGTAAAATGTACAGGTTTGACTCTCTCTTGAAGTCATCCACTCTCCGTAAAACTAATTTTTTCACCCACAGATTTCTCTGTTCTACGCTCTCATCAGTGAATCTGACTGGCAGATATTTTGCAGCGGAAGATTCCGGGGGAAGCTATGTGTTCTTTTGGCTTTATTATTAAACTGTGTATTCTTCTGGCTGCTCTTCAAGACTCTGAGAACAGAACTTAGATCAAACGTTAGTTATCCTAAAGCTGTGGAAGTTGGTATTCTAAACTTCGATTGGATTTAGTTTTGCTTACCTCTCCAAATTTAAGAGTGAATCTATGTGCAAGACCAGTTACCTTTGATAGCAACTCTGACCTGACTCTTTGTGTTTGTAGCACAGCCAACTGTGTTCACTTTTAGGTGCAGACCATGAGTTTACCAACATTTAATTATTCACCTGTGCTTTCTGTTATGAGAGGCACTTTCCCCTACACCTTTGCAGAAAACGGGAGTGGCAGTCAGGGCCATCTGTTAAGCACTGCTATTTCATGTGCCTCTGCCAATATTTTATGGGATCGGAGTTTGCAATGCACACATTAATTAAAGCGCTACAAAAAAGTCAATACTCTAGATTGACACTAATCAGGGGAAATGTCAGCTTCTTATTGAATGAAACTATGCAGTTAGGCTTGCAACTGTATGACTAGAGAAAAATACAGAGCCTGCTGCAGAAAAGTATAGCCAGCCTTACTGTAGTGCAGTAGTAAGCATTAAAGGTGTTAAGAGCAGTGTTGTCCCCTAGGCATATACATGTAGTACTGTGTCTTTTAGTGAAAGCTGGCTATAATTTGAAGAGCATTACAGAAAGCAGACAGAACTGGTATTCTTGGTTTTGTGTATGCAAAATGGAATCCTAGTGAAATATACTTAGGGACACCTAGAAATTAAAAAAAAATACGTGTTTTATATATATATATTCTCTCTCTATATGTATTTATATATCTGTATATATATCCAATTAAGCTGGCCACACAAACCTAAAACTGCAGCTAAAGTGATATAAAATTGCATCTTGAATACTTCTCTAAGTATTCTCTAAATCAGTATGGCAATGGTTGAAGAAATGGAAAAGAACACAAATCCATGGGAAAAAATGTAAATAGATTGAATGACCAAATGTGTTATATTTTATAAATGTCAGTCAATTTTTCTAGGAAAGACCATAGTAACAAAAATGTCCACAATCATTGTGATACAACACATGAACACAACTTTTCCTAGCAACTGAGATGTTACTGCTGTATCTAGTGGTTAAAAATTCAGTGTCTACATATTTTTTAAGAAAATAGAACCCCAAAGATATTCTTCCCTTCCAACTCTTCAAAAGACAAATACAGAGCTGCTGGAAAACTTAAGACATAAAGAAACAAAATGAATCAGTTTTTAAAAGTGGTTTTAATTGTCATCAGATAATGTTTGCTACTGGGAATATTCTTCAACAAAGGGTTGACTACAGAAGAAATTAAAGATATATCTTGAAAACTGATGAGACATTTAAAAGTCATCCTTTCTTTAATTAAGAAATAGAAGGTGAAGTATATTTCAGTCTCTGTGAAGTAGAGAAGTAAAAATACCCATAGTGTGAAAAAAAAAGTACTATCTGTTACTATCCAGGCATGATCACTCGATTATTGGATTTCTATTTGATTATTTCAATTATATTTCTCTGAAGTCTTCAGTGATGGCAAACCCTGATCTTGTTGGTTTCAGGAACACAGTGAGGCCAATACTATCTTCTTTAGAAATGTACGCCTACAAATTTTATCCATGCAAGTTTGTCCCACTGTTATGAAAGCTCACACTTTATCTCAAGCTCTCATGATAGTAGGAGAGTTCATAACTATATACTGTTTGTAAATATTTTTCATTAAAGTCGCTGCTGCTACCAACAAAAAGCCTTCATGTGTGCTATAGTGATTTGCTATTTTTATTTCTATCCAAATTTTGAAATCTAGTTATTAACAATTCAATTTGGTTACATAAACTGAATTTTAGTAGTTTTGTTGAAGTTCTGTGTTTATTTTTTCTTAATTTTCAATTAATAGCAATCATTTGCAAATTTTCAAATATTTTGGTTATGGTTTCAAAGTACCAGTCATACCCTAATACTCTCTTGTATACACCCAAAATGCTAAATGGCAAAGCTTTAAATGCTAATTTTGAAAAATAGTTGGTATTTCCTGTTACCCTGTGTGGCAACTAATAAGTGTGTGTACGCGAAGTATGCAAGTTCATCCTTACATATGAAAATACTGAAGTTCTGTTGTGCTGCAACAGGCTTTCAAAGTTGTAGTAGACACAGCAGCAGCAAGCTCTACTCTATGGAAAACATAGAATAAACATATTTTTACAGTTTTAGTTTAACAACCATTTTTAGTTTTCAAGAAACAGTAACAGAAAAAACATATATAACTTAATATTTAAATGTCACTATTTTTACCAGTTGAAAGCAAAATGATTCCAGGCATGCATCTATTGCTAGGACCTAACTAATGAGTTGAAAACTTGTTGTAAAGTTAATTTCTAAGTTACAGTTCACTTTGTGCTTCATTTTAAGTAATGGCCTTAAACTTGGTAGGACTACATAATGCAAGATACAAAAAAACACTATGGAATCCAATAAAGAAAGTAAGAGAAATTTAAAAATTATACAAAAGATTTTAGTTATAAAGTTGATTAATGAATGGAACTAGCTATCTAGATACCAGTTCTCTATTTTTTATCAGACTAAGCTAGGTGATTTTCTGTGTGTGTATTGTGTGTGTCGGTCTGGCTGACCATAAGTGAAAACGTCATAATGCTTTTTAGTCAGGTAATGATGATGTATTAAGAATCTCTGATGGTGACACCTGTATTACTTCTTGCAGTTCTATATTATTGTGTGTTTGCACAGCTAGAGTAAATTCTTACACTCCATGCAGATCTCTATTGGACAGCAGAGGCTTCAGGAGAGGGAACATTCCATCTGCTATATTTTTGGAATTACAGGCTGCAAGATCTTTTTCAGCTTTCTGTGGCTTTTAAATAGCAAGAGACTCCTGTGATAGCGTATTAACTGCAGCAGTTGAATGTCTTCAAGAATTGTAGGGTAGCTTCTCATATTTGAGAAGTCATGGAGGTCCAGTGAAGTTCCCAGTGACTGTAAAAGGAGAAACACAATCCTTGTTTTTAGAAAGGGAAGAAAGGAAGGCCTGGGGAACTAGTCTAGTCCATCTCACCTTTGTGCCTGGCAGGATCATGGAGTAGATCCTTCTGGAAATCATGCTATGGATACTGAAAAATAAGAAGGTGTTTGGTGACAGCCAACATGGTTTCACTAAGGTTAAATCGTGCGTGAAAAATCTGGTGCCCTTCTACACTGGGATTACCACATTGGTGGATAAGGGAAGAGCAACTGAGCTCATCTATCTGGACTTGTGCAAAGCATTTGACACTATCCTGCATGACTTTCTAGTCTTTACACCAGAGAGACACGGATTTGATGGATGGATCACGTGGTGGATAAAGAACTCCCTGGATGGTCACACTGGTGGTTACAGCTTGAGGGCCAAGTGGAGACAAGTGGCATTGCTCAGGGGTCAACACTGGGATAAGCACTGTTTAACATCTCCAGTGGCAACCTGGACAATGGGACAGAACACACCCTCACCAGTTCTACCAATGACATCAAGCTGTGTGGTGCAGGCAACACTCTGCAGGGAAGGAATGCCATCCAAAGGGACTTTGACAGGCTTGAGAGGTAACCTGATGCAAACCTCATGAGCTTCAACAAGGCTGAGAGCAAGGTCCTGCAGCTCGGTTGGGTCAATCCCAAGCAGAAATACACGTTGGATGGAGAAGGGATTGGGAGCAGCCCTGAGGAGAAGGACTGGTAGCTGTTGGTTGAGCTTGCAACACGTAGTTGCAGCCCAGAAAGCCAAACCTCGGGTGTGACAAGCAGGTCAAGGGAGGTAACTTTCCCCATCACCTTGTGAGAAGCTCTTGTGAGACTTTATCTGGAGCATTGTGTCCTGCTCTGGGGCCCCCAACATAAGAAGGACAAGGACGTCTTGGAGTGAGTTCAGAGGAAGCTATGAAGGTGATCGGAGGTCTGGAGCACCTCTCCTATGAAGACAGGCTCAGAGAGCGGGTGTTTTTCAGCCTGGAGAAGAGAAGGCTCTGGAGGGACCTTCCAGCAGTCTTCCAGTGCCTAAAGGGGCTACAAGAGAGCTGGAGAGGGGCTTTTCACAAGGGCATGTAGTGACAGAACAAGGGGGAGTGGTTTTAAACTGAAAGAGGGCAGGGTTAGATTAGATGTTAGGAAGAAATTCTTTACTGTGAAAGAGGTGATGCACTGGCACAGGCTGCACAGAGAAGCTGTGCCTCTCTGGAAATATTCAAGGGAAGGCAGGATGGAGCCTTGAGCAAGCTGGTCTAGTGGAAGGTTCCTTGCCCATGGGAGGGTGTTGGAACTAGATGATCCTCAAGGTCCCTTCCAACCCAAACCATTCTGTGATTCTGTGAATAGTTATAGTACTGACTGAGATCTTTGGTTAGGATTAAATTATCATTGAGTACAAGGTCAGCATTCTGAAATGATTCTGAATATTTCCTCTCTCTAACATAAGAAAAGACACAGATTACTATGAAAAACTGTAGATGAGGGCATGTAACAAAAGCTGTGAAAATTAGATAGAGTAGGCTACTTTTCGTCTTAGCTACAGCTTATCAATATGCTTCATTCTATACAAGATATAAAATAAGCTCCCCATTCTGAATGTTTAAATTCTACATTAACAGGAAGTACATGTCAAACACTTGTCTAAAACTGTGCTCTTCTATTCAATCTTCAGACACCTGAATAGCAACCTTGTTCTTTAAGGCACTGAGCTTTCAATTACAACCAGTGGTACCTCAATGTGATCCAAAACAAAAGAAATGTTTTAATAATGACCTGTTTTAATCCTGGCCTGTATCAAAAACAGTGTGGCCAGCAGGACCAGGGCAGTGATTTTCCTCCTGTACTCAGCATTGGTGAGCCTCAGGAGAGACTTTACTGCTCTCTACAACTCCCTGAAAGGAGGCTGTAGCCAGGTGGGGACTAACCCTTTCTCCCAGGCACTAGCAACAGGACGAGAGGAAATGGCCTTCATCTGTGCCAGGGAAGGTTCAGGTTGGGTATCAGGAGGAATTTCTTCACTGAAAAGATGGTTAAGCATTGGAAAAGGCTGCCCAGGGTGGTGGTGGAGTCACCGTCCATGGAAGCATTCAAGAAACAACTGGATGTGGCACTTAGTGCTGTGGCTCTGTTGTCATGGTGGTGTTTGGTCCAAGGTTGGAGTTGATGATCTTGGAGGTCTTTTCCAACCTTAATGATTCTATGACTCTAATTTTCTTTTTTTTTTTCTCTAGAAAGATAGCTATAAACTTTGAAAGAAAGGAAAGAAAGGAAAGAAAGGAAGAAAGGAAGAAAGGAAGAAAGGAAGAAAGGAAGAAAGAAAGAAAGAAAGAAAGAGAAAGAAAGGAAGAAAGGAAGAAAGGAAGAAAGGAAGAAAAAGAAAGAAAGAAAGAAAAAGAAAGAAAGCAAGCAAGCAAAGAAAGAAAGAAAGAACTATGATACTGACTTGAAACAACTTTGAGTGCTGATTGGATTTGGAAAGTACAGAACAAAAAAAAACCAATAAAGCTCTAAGTGCCTGAACCCACATATTGGCCACAAGTGACAATGCTTACAGAACTCTTGGTCTGACAAAGATGTGAAGTAGTGTGTGGGATAACATGAAAAGATACCTCCCTGAAGGCAATCGTACTTCCTACAAAACGAGTTTTGAAAGCTTTAGATTATAAACTCAACATTTCGTTTCCATAATATGCATAGCAGAGGACAGATTTGCTTCTGCCCCCCCAACGGTTGTTCCCTTGATGGCAATCCAGCCAGGAGTATCTTCACATAATTAGATGCTCCTGAGTTTTCTCCATAGGATCTTCATTTTTTTCAACCTGCCTGCCTACAGACAGCTGCGGTGGATGCTATAACTTTTTGATTCATGAGTGTCAGTCAGCTTGATGATCAGGTTAGTCACTCTGGCTACTTGCACAATGTTTTAGGACTTGTAACCACACAGATCAAACTGGCAGTTTCTGGCCATCTGCTTACATGAATGTAAGTGTGTGTGTCCAGCCACACTGAGGTTAATAATTAGGATTATCTTGGACATGGTCTCAGCAGCTGCATTTCCCGTGAGTGAAGAACTGTACATTATGTGAACATATATGGCTCAACAAGGGAGAAAGTGCCTCTTCACAGAGTATTATCTTCCCCCACAGAGTGTTTATCTCTTTTTTTGTCTCTCAGTCCAGAAATTATATACCCTAGGGCGTCTCAAGAAAAGCAGAGAAAATTTTTAAATATGTGTCTAGGAAAAGATTGTTTTCTCTGCTGGTAACTTGCATTTCTGTGGAGGGGCCAAACTGGTAATGGAGAGAGGCCCCAGAGAATTCTGAAGAACTTGGAGGTAGATATTGCTGACATTTGGATGTGGCATGAAGGTTTTTGGACAGACCATAGAATTAGGTATGGTGAAATATCTGTTTCAGATCTGCTTCTATCTAGATTGCAGCAGTCCCCAATACTTGTCATTCCCATTTCATGTACCATTTCCCAAGGGAGTGTTCTGATACTTGGCCATGGAAAAGGACTTTCAAGCAGGTCTTCCTGCTGAGGTGTTCAACCATGTCCCAAGTGCTTCTGCTGCAAGGCAGCATACACAGACCATGAATTTGGCTTGTAGGCTGTTATTGCAGGTACTCTGGTGAGGTTTTGTAGACACAACAGATGAGTTGAAAAGGCTCTTCAGGGGTATCAAAGAAGAATTTTCAAAGAGTTACAGTGCCTTTATCCAGAGCTGGAGCTAAATATCGCGGATCTTTCAGGCTGGGAATTGAAGTATAGAGAAGAACTTCGACCCGTTCTGCAGGTAGAGTACTTTGAGTTATTTCACAATAGAAAGATCTACCTGATTCTTCCTGACAGTTTAACAAATGAGTGATGCCTTTTTGTTTTAAATAGTAAATAGTAGTTCAGATATCCCCAAGATTTCTGTGGATTAACTTCAGTAAAATATTTCCTAAGCAATTACAAATTATTACTCTAAATGCTCATATGTTAACTAATTCTGTAGTTAATTTGCTAATTGTCTGTTCTTTAAACAATTACCACTGTCATAGCCACTAGTTGTCACAAGACAAGGAAGGGATTCCTTCGATAGCATTAGACAGTAATCTGAAGGAATATTTACAGAGGTACAGATTTTCTGTTTTGTGTAAAGAAATTAAAGGTATCATATTTAAGCATTTTCTAAGCAGTACTGATAAGAAAAGCAGCTGGCTGGTATGAAGGAAGTATATTGTATATAAATATTCTGATTTTCATTTTAATGTAACAATTTCCTGTTTTACTTAGTGGCTGAGACACTAACTCTTGCAAGACTACAGGTACATGCCGATAGCGTGCTCTGAAATATGGATTTCTCATTTTTGTTTTCAGATTGTTGCTCAAAAATGTAGGAAATGAGCAATTACGGTAAATAACTTGAATAGTCTGAGTCCACATAGATTATTAGCACAATAAAGGATGTTATGCACTAATCACTAAAATGGACTACTGAGACAGTAACAAGAAAGAGAAGCTGGGAGTGTTTTTGAAAATTATTTAGTTTACAGGCAACAGTTACATAGAAAAGGGAGAAGAAAATACAGAATTCTATTTGAATAACTTAGAAAATGGTTCAGGGTGATAGGGCATGGTGGCTAAGATTCATACTTATGCAAGATTTCTTGAAAGAAAATCCAGTAACTTTGCATGTCAAAGCTCTTAAAATAGTTGTCATTAACATCACTAAATAAACCAATGAGCTGGTACCTCTCAAATCAGGAAAAACATTATCAAATTTAAAAAAAAAGCAAATAATCTCTGATAAATTTGCAGGTATTTCTAGCAAAAATGACAATAAAGAAGCAGTAAAGATGAAAAAGGACAACTACAAGTATATGAAGACATTCAGAGACAAAAATCTAAACTAAAATAAAAGTCTCAACTTTCACTGAGAGCTGAGACCATCAAGTGTTTACAGAGATGGTCCTATACAATGTTCAATATTTCAAATAAAAGATGGTCGTACTGTAGTGATTACCTGCTACACTGAACATATTGGTTTTTCTGTAGAATGCATTCTTCTCCTTCACTATGGACAGTGTTGTCAAGAGAAAATAAGTTTTATAAGAAGCTGCACTGAGGGAGGAGTTGAGGGCCTATAACCCCTGCTGCCCATCACATGGATGTCCTGGAAATGGGCAGCAGCTGCCTTTTATTGTGGTGCTCCACAGCCAGGTGATTCAATGCTGTGGGAAATCCTTTTAAAACCTGATCTTGTTTAATGAAGCATTAGTTTTTATGCTGTTCCCTTTTTCTGCCTTCCCTTCTCTAGGGCTGGGAAACGTTTCTGGGCAGAAGGGAAATGGGAAACAAAGAGCATTTCGCAGTCTGGGTCAGGTAATGATTTCAAGGACTGATGGCAGAAGGGAGTGCACAGGCAGCTGGGGAGTTAAAATACACTGCACCAGCTACCCTACATTTCATCTACAGCCACATGCTTTTGAGAAACAGAGATACATAAGGGAGCTTTGACTGCTTTCAGAAGTGGTTCTGCGATTTAAAGGTCATTGGCATGTCCCTCCTCTAGCATAAATGGAAGCTGCTTGTCCCATCTAACCTTCTCTACAGCCAAGCACTATAAAGGTCCTTACTGTGGATGCCCAAAGTTCCACAGTAGCGTAAGCAGGTTGCCCCAGTTTCCTCACTCTGGGTGTCTCCAAACCCCAGACTAGGAAATGAGGTACCTAGTAGATATGCTGTAAGTAATAACCATTGTGGTAAGAGGTATATGGGAAGATACTGCTTCAGCCATCTGCATTAATTATTTATTAGTGGTCTCATCAGGAGGAGCATCAGCTCTGAGGCTTGATATGTGGGAAAATCTCATGGTCTGTCTTTGGGCAGGAAACGCAACTGGACAGTAATTTACAGAGAAATAACATAACCTCCAGCTCCTCAGAACTGACACCACCCTGTCACATCTCATCATTATTCAAGTGTGAAACAGCTGCCTGTCTCCATCCACCTCAGGTTTTTCAGCCAGAAGAATTGCTGAAATACATCTTCTTTTAAGCTTACAAGACTTTTTAAAACATGCATAAGGCTTGAACATGGAATGTTACTCAATGATTTTTATAGGCACCTTCCCAGCCAACTTCTGCTCTGATGAGACATATCAAACACCTGCTTTTAGAAAGCAGCTCAGGTCTTTGTACAGTCTTAAAAGTGGAGTTTATTGCATCTCCTTTTAGATAGTATGCATGTATTACCGCACAACCATCACAGATCTCATTTCTCTTAGCTGTATTTTGTTCTTAAAAATGAAGTTTAACAAACAAATATTTTACATTTACCTATATGGAACAAACAGTTTAGAAGGAAGGTAAATTGCTAGTCTTAGATGTTTGAAAGCAGTGAAAAGGAGAAAAAATTAATTTGGTCCAAAATAGACGGTAAAAATTGAGGTTAGAGTTTCTCAGTGGAGTTAGTAGGAGTTAATACTTAATAAAAAGAGTTTCTTGAGTAAAACAGTAGGTGCTGATGATCCCGAATTCATGGTGTACCCTTTTGAGGGTGGTGAATATGCTCCAGATGAGCCCTATCATGGTTTTGCAGACAGAACACTGCTAGAAGCTGGTGTGCATCTTCTGGTTTAGTTCTACTCCGCACACCCTGATGTTCTCATATGTGAACCTTGGTTCATTGCTCTCAATGTGAACATTGGTTACATGGACACAGTAGAAATTATTCACTTCACACAAAAAAGCTCCCAGGTTGCATCTATATCAGTGTCTTAGTTTGATGTGTGATTCTGGATGTGATGGAAGGATGCCCACTAACCCCCCAATAATCCAGTGTATTCTATCCATTGGATGAGTGGGAAGATGCTGCTAAGGTAGCTTTTCCACTGGCTGTACTACTGCTATGCATCTCAGGCTGCTATCAGATGCCAGACCACCAAGAAAATGGAGGAGCTGAATATGTCAGTTGATTTCCTTCAGGGATACTGGAACAATTGTTCTGGGACAATGTTCTTAAAATCCCCTGGGTGTAATCCTTCATGTTGAAATTCAGAAGGTAGAGGAGAAGTTCCAGCTTTGAAAGTGCTGCCACCAGGAGACAGAACATCGTTTGTTTTACTTTGTAGGTACTGTTTTTGTGGAACAGAAATATTCCCCATCAACTGTGTATCTGTTTGGTTTTGTTTCCTTGTTTGTTGCATCAATAAAACCTGCACCTGTTTGTTTTGGCACCAGGAACATTTAGTTATCCGGCCTGTATAAACATTTCCCACCTGCCTTGCTTATCTCTCTTCCAGTGATAAATACACACTACTCTTGTTGTGGGTAATTAGCAGACCAGTTAATCCAGGAGAGGCAAATTCTTCAGGACATCTGCTAACACTTCTTTTTTAACATGTGCTTTTGTACTAGAAATGATGAGAGAGGTTTTTTTATTTAAGATACATGGGGAGAAAGAAAATGCATTTCTAGATGATGTGCTGTTATGATGAGCAGGCATTAATAATTGACATTTGTGGTGAGACAGAAGGCAGTACGCACTCTGAGGGATTGTGATGATATCATGGTAACCATGAGAGCAAAGCCCGAGTGGTCTGTGATGACGGCAGATACGTGCATTGCTCTATACAAGCTGTTCCTCTGTTGGGTAGTTTACGTTTGATGGAAATCCGTTTATTAAACTCATACGTAAAATATCTACACGTACTCCTGAAAGTTTGCTGGGGACAGGATTGGGTCAGCTCAGTTGCACAAACACGGGAGAATGAACAGCTACTAACAAGCATCACCCCAGGAAAATGAAGCAGAATTTCAGTCCTTGTGTTACAAGGGGAATAGCTGTGCTGCAAGGGAGGAACCTGCAGACGGATGAGCCTGTTTTCCAGAACCAGTAGGTGAGACTTTCATCCTGTGTGCCCAGGACGCAGCCTGCTTTATGAGAAATTATAGATAGCTCCTATGAATTGTTGTAGTTGCAATTTCCTTTCGTAACGTCAGTCCAGTCCCAAATATAATGCAAAAATGTATCTCCTCTGTGGTTACAGGCATGCATCTCCTTGCATTTGTGTAACTTAAAATGAGTATGATCATATAGAGAGCTGCTTGTATTCCTCACACCCTCACAAACCAGTGTAATTCCTGAGAAAACGATTGTTTTCTCAGACCTTTTTCTTTTACTTGATAATTAATACACTTGTCAAAATACAAATAGTTATTATTTTCATTCTAATGATTTAGCAAATAAATTAATTAGCTTGGTGATAACCACCTCAAAGGACAGTATTTTGACTCAAGTCCCACCTTTTCAGAATGGTGAAAATGGTGAAATGGTTTGGAGCCTAGTCTGGTACAGGACAGTGAACCTCCAGCCCACTTTTTGCAGTGGTGTTAGTATCTCAGTTTTCTGCTGCCTTTCCTTTTCCATGAGGGAAGGATGCGTGCTAGCAATGATACAGGGCATCATACAGAGCCACTGCTTGTTTCAACATGGTTAACTAAGGCCTTTTTGTACATTCTTAGTTTTCACTGATGTTTAGGTGTTCTGTTTAGCTGCATGAGCTGGTAAAGAAACTGACTTCTGATATTCAGGAATCAGTCTGGAGTGAGAATTTCTTCATTGGCAGAGAGGTCTCTGCCTTCACAACACCAGCGTGACAAGGGACCAGCCGTCCTTGGGTACTCCTATGCTGTAGTTATAAATATGTGTGCCTGGGAAAACAAATATGTAGCATGATGCTGCAGAGCACTTGACACATAATGTGTTCTTGGTCTCTGCTCTGGTATACAACCCTGCTGCATAAACCTCTGCTTTGGGTAGTATCTGTTTGGCAGTAGCATTGCTTCAGGCTAAGTAGGAGCAGGGTTGTCATATCTTGTTTGTCTTATCCTTTGCATAAAAGATGACAAAACCCTGAAAACTTTTAGACATAAGAATTATGCTCTTATCCCCAGCCTTCTAAGACAGGGACTGGGCTCTCAAGAGCTGCCATTAATTGAATATTTTTGTTTGTTTATTTCTTCTTCTGCCTGAATACACTGCTTAGGCAGTTTTAAAATTCTTTTTCTTAGCTGATAGCTTAGTTTTATGGAAATACATTCACACAACTTTAGAATCTGTAAACTCAAATAAGCATGTACTAACATGCTTAGAGAAAAAGGAACGTTGGCTGGAAAAAAGACAATCTCTTCAACATTGGAGTTTTAGTTATCACTGCAATGTAAGGTACTGAATAATAGTAAATCAAGGTAGTTCTTTGAATTAGGACATGATCAGCTTAGTATATAAGAAAATCTTTGATAGAATAGAAGAGGAATTAATGTGTTCTTTATAATTCCTTACGGTCCAGAAGGATGGGTAAGGATTGCTGCCTGAGTTCCTCTGTTTTTCCCCATACAATATCTATAGCCTAGTTATCTGAATTCCCTCTTAGGCTTTTCCTGTATTCATCTGTTTTAGTATTATTTCCACATAAGTTAAAGTATTTCACAAAATATTATTTAAAGATGGATAAGAAAATATAACAAAAATGTACCTCCTTTGTTTTTCTCCCCCTTCCCCTGATCCTCAAACGTTCTGTGTGAGAACAAAACATTTTAGTGACCTGAGGGAGAGAGGAAGAAAGGTTCAGTGACAGAAAATGCTGAACTCCATCTTTATGAATGACAGACCCATTTCAGGTAAATACAAACTTTTCTGGTGTCTGGAGAACCTGTGGAGCTTATTGATCTTTTTCACTTGCACTTACTCCTCAGACATTCATTGCCACAAGGTAGGTTAAAAGACAAGTTTCTACAGAGTCTGATAATCAGCCTTCAAAGTTGAATAATTTACATTGTATTTTCACCCTGTTTTTTCCCCCAGAGTTGAAGAGCTATTAGGTGTGGGATTTATCTACCAAAATTAACCTGTTTTGTTTCTATTAGTATTCAGATTTATCTCAGAAGAAACTATTCATCCATTTCAACTTTCTGGTTTGTGCCACCCAGCTTATTACAGGCTTGAAAGGCCAAAGTGAAATGCAAAAATTGGCATAAGTTTTCCCATTAAAAAAAGATGGAAACATACAATATTGGCACAAACCCCATATTTCCTCTTTTAGAACGCAAGGTGTAAGTAAACACCACGTTTTTAGCCCAATACATGAGATCTCTTCCAAGGAAACTAAATAAAACTGCTCTTTCTGTTTGCTTTGTATAGAAACCGTTTGTTGAGAACTGAGCACTTGTATTTGAATAGCGCAATTAACAATTATTTGTTCATTTATGACAACATTATTACATCTCTTTCTCTCAGTAGGAGTGTCAGGTCAGGCTGTTCTTACCATGATGTCAACAGCTCATTCCTGTCTGTGGAGTTATTTTCCACAGGCTTATTTTCAGGCCGAGTGAGTTCCCTGATGCAGTTTACATGGCTTCATAATCAGCAGCTGGAGAGCAATGTGGTGGGTAACAAGTGCAGAAAGAGAAAGGGTCTATTTGCAAAGATGCTGCTGAACTTGGAGGAACGTCTGTGGAACCAGGATTTCAAAACTGTCCTTGCTAGGGTGGGCTTGCTGCTTCCTACCCAAGTCTTAAAATATGTCCAAGTAAAAAGGTTTTACTTGGAATCCAGCTCAGGTGTTTTCCTACACGTAGGCTCTATGTTCTTTGTTTGACAGCCTGTATTCAATACTGATTTCTCATCTCACCTAGTTTTCCAGGAGTTCTTAATGTTTCCTTTTCAGATTTAGATAGTTGCACTGATTTGTTTTGCTTTATATGACACATTTCAGACTATGCTTTAATCCTTTTCTGTGTATTGGTTTTTTTTGTCTGATGTTTCAGGTGCAACAAGAAAGTTGTTTTAGTTTCCCAGTAAAGTTATTTTGGTTTCAAGAATACCACCTAAATGCTTTTCCTTTAGTTTCAATACTACATTGTGACCAGTTGCATATTTTTCCAGGTTGTTTGAAATAGTAATGATATACTTTTATATAAATATACTGTGGGTATTCAAACAGATTTTACCCTCCAAAACCAGATATGAACACATTTTATTTCTCTTTTTTACCTTGAATATTAAATTAAAATCATAGAAGCATAGAATATCCTGAGATGGAAGGGACCCCCAAGGATCACTGATGTCCAGCTCCTGGCCCTGCACAGGACTACTCCAAGAATCACACCACGTACCTGAGAACAGTGTACAAAATTATTCTACTAACATTTTGGAATTATTTATGGGTAGCAGATTTACATATTTAATATTAAAAATTAAATTTTAAATGGGAATTACGAATTGAGGCTATGAATCTCTTTTTTCTACCAAGCAGGCAATATAGCAGAATTCTTAATGTGAGATATTTTCACAAATTGCACTGTACTAGCTGAAGATGGAGTAGAAATTTGACTGATGTTGATGGACATCTCTGCATTGGTACTGAGCGGGAATACACACCAGCTAATTATAGCATAGGCTAAATCTCCCTAACTTCTTGGAGCAGTCAGTGGAGAGAGAGCAACTCTTCCAAGGGACAGTTTAGAGCAAGAGCCTAGCATAGCTGTTCTTATTTGTACCCTGAAGGATCATGTAGAGTCCTGCTCAGCCTCTACTTACCTGCATAACCTAAGGTTTGTATAAGATCCAATGTTATAGCAGCTAATCCTTCCACATGCTAATTAGATAAGTGTTATGATATAAAATCATAATATTCTTTTTAACTTTACATAGAGTAGAAAATTGCAATGTTGGTAGGTTTTATAAAAATGTCTGTTATAAAATTATATAAAAGCACATTATTATTTTCAATAAACATGTGCAAAGATTATCAGCTGAACATTTAAGCTTCCTTTTAGGCAGATTTCTTAAAGACAAATAAGGGGTCAGTGAAGGAAGAATGTGTCCCCTTATTCAGTTGTTAATAGGTACCATTACTTGCCATCCCTAATTAGTAAAACTATGGTTCTTGGTTCAGGCACACACACCACACACACATCTCATTTTTTGGAATAGTCTGAAAGATTTATTGCATCTTGCCTTTGAGCTTTAAAGGGAAAAGGTTAAAACAATGTAATAACTCTGAGTCAAGTCATTTCATGTTGTAAAATACATGAAATCTCATGAAAGTATCGCTAGTCCCAGCACTAACAGGGAAAAAAGTTCTAACGGTTTCTTCTTAAATCCCTGCAAATGTCAGCTTTTAGTTTCCTTTGGTCAAATCAGAACACTATGTATTCTTGTCAGGACAATATTTTTTTCCCAAGGATTATATATTTCACTTTCTTGTCTCACCTTACTGCATCCTGAGGCATTCCCAGCTTTGTTCTCAGTCCAGTTATCAGTTCCACATGTCATCAAAGGACTACACAGGTTTTGGGTGCCTGTTTAATATGCTCCTTTTAGTTTCTCTTTCTCCATTTACTGAACAGCTGCACAGAGAAAAACCTGAAAGCAACCCAGATGTGTTTAAAAAACCCATGTTTTTCATATGCAGTCATATAAACTATATTCCTGTTAAAACATTAACATCTAAACTATTGATTTAATTAAGGTAAATATAATCCTATGGCACATACCTTAACATTGTAAAAATTACAAGGTTCATCACTGTCCACAACCTAAAAACTGTGTTGAAAGATGTATACTGGAACAAAGCTATCTGCTAAAAAAATAAGCAAAGTAAGCTGCAGCACTGTGGTATTGTCTAACATTTAACTGGCATTCAGGAAGCGTGAGGCTGCTCTGGAATGTACATACTTTTCAACAGCAGTGCTGGTTTAATTAGGCTGCATTATGCTCCACCTCCAACTGCTAATTCCTCCCATTCCCTTTCGGCGTGCTGGGGCACCTAGTTGTGCAGCTGAGAAGTTCAACCAACTCAAACCTATTATTTTCTCTGTTGGACACTTGTCAGTGAGAACAGTTCCCCACTTTGGTTCACAGTGTGAATGAGTAAACACTTAGGCCAGGAGAAATGAAGAGATAATAAAATGGCAGGAATGAGAGGTCATGATGCTTTAACTGGTCAAAGGCTTTTGAAAGTTTTAGAGAGAGTAGACAAACCTTTCATACCTTCCCATGTCAGTAAAGCTCAAGTAATTAATACTTTTCCTTACATGAACATCAAGAACTCTTTAATATACACGTATACATCAATGATTGCGAAGGAGTGGACTAAACAAACCAGTCTGTCATGGTTTAGGAATGGCATTCTCTATGCCTCTCTGGAACTGCCACAGCACTTTTCTTTCAAATACTCCACCACTTTATCAGGGTCCTGTAGTTGTTCAGGGGTGAACTTTCAAACTATTGGAGCAGAATAATCCTTCAAAAGATGACCCATTTTCTCCCACATTCCATGCCACTCATGTCTATCCACTCTTGGGGCAGATCTCTGAACAATCTCCCTAGAAATCTCCTTCATGACTCTAAGCATGGTGTGGACCCCACTGAGGAGACCCGGAAGACTTAGCAACAAGAATATGCCTTCCTTAACGTCCAAAGGGAATTCAAGTCTCAAAAGCTGTTGTAACAGGCCTGGAGGAGGAAAAGGGGGTAAAATGCTGGGGAAAATCATCCTCCCCTGTTCCCTCCACAGACTGGATATGATTATTAATGGACTCCCAAAGGTAGTGCCCGAGATAAGGGTAGGAGAGCAGCACTGCATACACATCCCAAAATACCCTCATCGCCCTTGATGTCATGTCATAGACTGATATTCCACAGCACAGCAAAGCAATCCTGATCCCTCTTCCTGCTTTGAAAAAGAGCTCCATGATGGGCACATAGTGCTTATATGGAAAGATATACAGGGTTAGGTGCCACACCCACATGAACAGACCAAGCAACATTGTGACCAGTGGCTCCAGACTTAATACAGCAAATACTTAGATCAAACTTGTTTCCATCCTGCTCTGGGCAGATCTGTTGTTATCTCAACCCTTCATGACCCACACTGGGCACCGAATATGGCTGTCATGGTTTAAGAATGGTTTAAGGATTTAGTGTTCTCACTGAAACCACTCCAAAACATGCACTGCTCGCTCACTCTTTCCTGTCTCACTCCATTCCCTGCATAGCACTGAGAGAAGAATTGGAAGCACAAAACGCAAAGATCATGGGTTGAGATAAGAATCCATGAGATAATTTACTGGAAACAGCAATGGGATAAGAAAATAAACACTAAGAGCAACAATATTAACAGCAAAAGTGTACAAGGGAGGAGAGTGCTTCCCATGTGAATGCCCACCATTGTACCACAGGATGCTTGACAATACCTGGCTGTCACCACACTACCCTGACCTGGAAGGGACCCTTTCCCCATTCCCGGAAAATGACATGAGGTGGTATAAAATAACCTCTGGGTCCTGGCCATGGCCCCTCCTGGCTACTGTAAAAACGAACCCTGTCCTGGCGGGAACCAGGACACAGGCAAAACAAATAACAAATCATCCTTTCTGAAGAGCTGAGTTAACTTTTCCAGTGTAACTTCAGTTCACAAATTGTTTTATCTACCATGCACATGCATCTAGAGGTTTTTTCATTACATAGTGCATCATTTTTTTTCTATAAATACGCTGTAGATGTAAAAAAAAGGGGACAAGGTGAAAAAGTCTATTATCTCTGTTCTCTGAGTGACGTTCAAGGCAAATAAAAGCTAAGAATTGAAGGTCATTCTTTCTCTTGTTTATCCAATTCTATGCATAAGAATGCGATTTT
Source organism: Lycocorax pyrrhopterus obiensis (assembly GCA_014706295.1). Lineage (NCBI taxonomy): Eukaryota > Metazoa > Chordata > Aves > Passeriformes > Paradisaeidae > Lycocorax > Lycocorax pyrrhopterus. The sequence continues at coordinate 3,735,734 of JACSVZ010000007.1, forward strand.
AAGAGCCATACTAGATGTTCACTGTTAACATTATAAAGGAAGATTTTTTTTTCTTTTATTCATGATTATTTCTGTGACATGCCAGAGTTTCTTTTTTTATACCAATGGAGTGAGTTATGCTGGCCCACTTACAGATTGTATTAGAGTATGAGTATCATAGTGCTTTTTCAACATCTCTGTTTAATACAGCCTTCCTACCTGCATACTCTGATATGGTTCTTTCTTCTTTTAAGCCAGAAAGCCAGTTTTAGAGGCTTTTGTTTCTAGGCAGTTGTTCCTGACCCCATGCTGCAGTTTTGGTTGTGCCAACACTACTGCACATGGAGTTGCCTGGGTTAGAAAAAAATTTTTCAGGTTTTTTCAGTTTGTTATTTAACGTGAAAAATGTAACTGAATGAATCTACAGCATATTTCCATAAATGCTTTGAATTGCCACAACTCAGGTGACAATAAACTTTATCACAAGGGCAGGAAACACTGGTAAGGGTGAAGAGTGATGTATGAAAAGCAAGAGGGTATTTTGTGAGAGAGTTTGTGATTGAGAGGATATTTTTAATGAAGTTAAAGCATTCTTGAAGTTATTAAAATTTAAAACCATGTTTCAAAAGTCAGGAAAAAAATTTTTAGTCATGGCTCCTCTTTTCAGCACCACAGCTTTTGGGCATATACTTAATAATTTTATTCGTGGTATTTCTGTTGTGTGCAGAAGTGGAACACCTGTTCAGGTTCACTTCTTACCTCTATCCATTTTTAAAAATCTTTTAATAACGCTTGTTATCTAGGAAAGATTTTTTTTCTGGTCTTAATGGCGTGGGTCATAATTTCCGTTGCGTTGTTTGATCTTTCTACAAAACATGAATTGGGTAGCTGTAATAATAACAACAAACCCCAGCAGATAAGAAATATGAAACAGGATTTAAAAGTCCCATCACCAAAAACCTTTTTCCATATGAATAACACTTGCCTGAAATAGCTCTCTTAAATGAAATTAAATGAAATTAAGTGAAATGAAATGAACTAATATTTAAACTCACCAAGACTTCCACACTTGAGGAATTTGGATTTGGTCCTTTGCTCTTGGTCAATATGGGGCTGGGCAGTTATGAGATACCTTTGTTCTTCTTGTGGATATGTTGCTTATTCAATTGTCTGGGCTGTGGAGCTCCACAGCTTAGAGCTGTCAGATAACTACATTTTCTACTTCCCTTTCTGCTGCTCAGGGTGAGAGAGGGGGATGGACATTTTAGTATCAGTGACTTTCTCTACACCAGTCCCTCCTCTTCTCCAGAAAAGATCCACATTTTTCCTGATTCATTTGGCTTTGTGTGGGATTGCTAGTTGTATAACCTTGAAGGCAATGGCTCTTTACACTTTGAAACCAAGAAAAGCTGTTTTTAATTTTTATTTTCAAAGCCACAAAAGATCTTGCTTTAATATTTTCAGTAATGTTTTCCCAAAATTTATTTTCACATCAGTACACTCTCTTCACACCCTCAATACTTCCACTGCCGATACTTAAAATAACTAGTTATTTCTTTAGATTCCATCTCTACCTTTGGGAAGTGTAGCAGATTTTCCCCTCATTAATCCACGTTCTATTATTTAATCTCAGCCATTTTTACTTTCAGTTACATGTCTTATTAATATACTCATGTGATAGCTTTCCTAATCATCACTGATCATTTTTATTTCAGTTTGACATTTTCTCTTTAATGTTTTTTACCTTTAATTTTAACATAGTCTAATTTTTTTTAAAAAAATTCATCAGTTTCCCAGTAATTTATTTTTCTGTCTTTCATCTTATCCTATATGATGAAATTCAACTAATTGTATGGTTTAGCTGTTCATTCCTCAATAATGAACTGTAGAGACTGTGAGAAGATGGACAGGTTTTATGTGATATATATTATAGAAACAGCTCTTTGGTCAGATTGAAAATAAACAGGAATTTAAAAATTGATCAGAATTTAAATGACGTGAAAACCTAATCCCGTACACTAGGCAAAGAACCTAATTTGTTTTGCCATACATAACACAGGTTTTTCTTTAAATAGCTGTTCACCAAGAAAAATAGATATGACTGACTTACTACCCTTAGCTCCACCAGAGGACATGCAGAAATGTCTCACACTCCAGACCATATACGCTCAGGACTATATAATGGCCTCCTTTATACAGTCTCTCACTCTCGTGTAGAGACATAATAATAGTCTCTCACAGGACTGCCTCAAGGCATAACTGGCTAATGTTTGGAGAAATCATCACCCACTTTCAGGTCATAAAAAGGATGGCTCAGGTCTTATTAATGACTATGTTCCCTTGTTGTCCCTGAAATTTGCCAGACTTAAAATGGGAACATATATGACAGTTATTCTGTTTTAATCCTTTGTTCTGCAAAACATTCTATTGCTTAGTAAGACTAGTGGGCAGGTGCTCTGTCAAATTGCACTGATGCTACACTGCAAGTCTCGAGGCTTATGCACAGTTGCACTTACCTTGTCGCTCCCTTGAACTGACCAAAGGATCTCAAAACAGTCCTCACCCACAACAACCACCACTTCCTAACAGTCTATTACTGTCTTTCCCTTACTTCTTCATTCCATATGCCATTGTCTGTGTATATATAGTGACTGTTCAGGCTTTTGGATAGCACGAACATGAAATGAGTGCAATACAAATAATTTTTTCTCAATTTCAGTAACTGTTTCTTCCCTGCTTGATTACATGACATAAGTTACTACCTTCTGTAGTTTGTATCTGTTTGCACAAATGAGCAGACAAGATGTTTTGCTTCAGGTATGAGAAATTTTTATGAGAAACTGATCCTTTATTCCAATACTTATGAACTTTGAAACAGATAATTTTCAATATAAGGTTTTAAGTATGGTCTCATTTATGGCAGTTAAATTATTGTAAAATTGACAAATCTCTTGGATATCCAACAACCTTACGGAAAGAATGACTTCACACATGTTCAATGCTACATATTTAATTTTACTGATAAAGTCTGAAATTCTCATCACCTCACAACCTTACATATTCTTTCACTTAAAAAATATTCTCCTTCTATCTCTGCCCCTTTCCACACTGCTAGAAATTGAAAAATCAGGCTTCTGAGATTACCTTTTTCTCTTCCACTTCAACTGAAATGCAATGGTTTAAAAATCCCTGAAGAAAACATGAAACCCTATATTATTTACATGAGTAAGAATTCTACAGATGGAGCCTGACATAAGGGTGATTCAGTGGTGTGGGTTAAAGAGAAATTTCTCCAAACCTTTTCACACAACTAGGAATATCTCTCATCTAGTGTTTTTCTGAGACTTGGAAAGAGAATATCCTTTTTGTCCCTCTATATTGTATTTTGAGTAATCATGCACTCCAGGTATTTTCTTCTGGTCTTCTCACTGTCTTCATTGGGCATTGCATCAGACCTCACTGGCAGAAGTCCTTAGGCTGGAAGTATAAATACACCTAGCTTTGATAACTTCAGTGGAATTTTGCAGCTGAAGTGGTTTGATTGTGTTTTGATGAGATTGTAAGCCTCTGCACATGCATGAACATAAATAAATGGATTGATACTAATGCTTACAAAGCACTCATAGAGCAAATTCTTGTCAAGCACTATAGTAGTCTGTATAACAAAGGACTGTTTCTTATGAACCAAAAATACAAATATTTTCTAATGTTGCAAAACTGCTGCAGCATTTTCTTTATTTTTAATAAAACCTAAATCCAGGATTCAGTAGACAAGTGAATGCTGAGATCAGTGAGTGTTTTGCAGTTTAATGAAAGAATGAGATAGGCCTGGACTTCTGTGACTTAGTGTTTATTTTTTTAGAGTCCAGTTTCAAATAGTGCAATGTATCCTCAGCTCTACTCTAATGAGATATGAGGGTACATACTCAGCTTCTTGTTGATCTGAAAAAGGTACAAAAGTAATGCAGAAAGCTGGTGCTTTCATTGAAACCATTAGAAATCAAGGGTCCTCAGCATCTTCATGAAATGTGTGTTAAGTGCCTCAGGCTGATGAGAAAAATTGGAGTCCCCTGAATGGAACATGAGTGCCTTTCACATAATGCAAAACCTCCACCAAAATTACTCTGGTTAATGGCACTAGAATCGATACAAACTAAAAATTAAACTAAACCAAAAAAATTAGTACCAAAATGGATAACCCAAATCTTCTGACTCATTACCTCCTTCAACCCAAACTGCATGTATACTTCAACTGATACTAAAATACTTGGCGTTAGTCTATTGTTATGAATGTCACTGTTCTCTACAATTTGCTTAAGATTAGATTTTTTTGAGTATTATAATTGGCAATTTGGCAGAGCATAAAGTATGAGATAATGAATTGAAAGAACAGCCTGTGCTTGCAAATTCAAAGCATTTACATATGAACTATCTGCAGTTTCTTCAGAAAATTTGTATTCTGAGTACCAGGTACTGACCTCACTTGCAACTTCCTTACCCCGTATTGAGCACGATGAGTAACATTTTCTGAGAGTTTCCCCTGTACAAAGAATTATCTCATATTTTTAGCACATAAATCAAACACAGCCTTAAAGTAACTGTTGCTCTGCAATTTTTTCAGCACTGATGAAGGTGAGAAAGTACAGACAAACATGCCCCTTTACCGCCTTGTCTGACTTTTGTACCTTCAAGACTACTGAAGATATTTTCTAAAAATTCAAGACTGTTGTTTTGGCCCACTTCCCTGTGGAGGACTGCTGGAGCACACTGTACCTGGTTTACACTTTATTCATTCACTGGGAAGTTGCCTTGTATCCAGCTATTCAGATTTTGTGATGATAGAGAAAAACATAAAAGCCTAAAAGACATCAAGTCAAATGAGCAAGGGAGCTGGGGAGGGGTCTGGAGCACAAATCTGATGAAGAGCAGCTGAGGGAACTTGGGGTGCTTAGCCTGGAGAAAAGGACACTCTGGAGGGACCTTATGGCTCTCTGCAGCTCCCTGAAAGGAGGGTGTAGCCAGGTGGGACTTGGCCTCGTCTCCCAAGGAAAGGGTGTCAAGTTGTGCCAGGGGAGGTTTAGATTGGATATGGGGGAAGCTTTCTTCACTGAAAGACTGGTCAAGCACTGGAACAGGCTGCCCAGGGGAGTGGTTGAGTCATCATCCATGGGGATATTTAAAAGCTGTGTAGATATGGCACTCAGGGACACGATTTAGTTCTGGGTTTGTGGTTGGATGATGATCTTAAAGGTCTTTTTCAACCTAATGATTCTATGATTCTATGAGTATGTTCCTATACTAAAAAGGAGAACTCTCCCTTCTCTTGATTGATAAGGGAAATTTTGGCTGTACCTCGTAGTCTAGCTTCTAAATTTTTATATGATATTATGTATTGTCTATATATACTTCATACCATGGAAGTCAAGCCTATAAGCAACATAAGTAGACTTTATATTTTAATTAATCAAATACCTCTGAATTGTCCCTCGTTCACTTTTTAAGTGAAGAAGCAATCCTAGCTTCAAGTTGGTCTCCATAGCAGCAAATGAAGGCATTTCTATGAGATCCCTGTGCCCAGTCCCCTAGTGCAGCCAGCAGCTCTGCCATACAGTCTGTTATGTACCCTGCTCAACTTCAGCAAAAGCAGGCATTTTCAGGCCCCAGGACTTTTTATTAAAATTCAGATGATTATAAACCTCTTCCTAGTTTCCAGACCAGGTATCAAAACTCTGCTTTAATAATTGTGTTATCTCTTCACTTTACAAAATCTCTGTTAAAACATTTTTACTTTTATACTCCAAATTCATCACAGAGGTGGCAAAATCAGCCCTTACAGAGTGACTTTTTTCATATACTTAAAGGGATGGTCAATGTTAATAATAAGATTTAACTGCACTTGGAAATGAATTTCATTTTTTATAGGCCAGTTTTACAATCAAGATAAAAAGGGTATAAGGAGATAACTCGCCACATCTTTACAGGCTGATGGGCTAATTCGGTAGGAAGCTAGGACACTTATTATCTGCTCTAAAAATCCACAGAAAAGATCCAAAAGAATTTTACAGGCCATCACACTTCTTATTAGCTATGTATTTTTGTAAAAATGATATAAAAAAATTAAAGTCCATTTTCTGAAGCAAAAATCTAAAGTGAAATTTCCTATACAAAATCTGAATTTCATACCATTTAAATGTCTTTGAGAATCAGGGATCAAATTTTAAAGGTCAAAGCCACAACAGTGCCTAAATATATTTTAGAATTTGGATTCAGGTGCTTCAAATACTTTGCCTGGTAATGTCATGAGGGATGATAGCACTGCAGGATTTGTGTCATGTTGTTTAATATTCTTCCCCCCCCCCCAGAATTGTATCACCATCTAAGCATTTATAGATATCAAAAAATTCGTTTTAAAACATGAACCAATGCTGTCTGTAATTTAGAAATTTAGTAATTTAGATTATTTGGAATGTCCATAAAAAGTATTATACAAATATACATAAAACTCTCCTTATGTCGTTTACAAAATTCTGTCACCATGAAGAAAACACTTCTGTTCATTTTGGAATATGTTTAGCAGTGTCAATTACTGTTGTAATAACAGTAAATTATTTTACTTCACTGCTGAAAAGTGACCATATAGGTACTAAAATAAAATACCAAATGCTTCTGATAAGAAGCTTTTATACTACTATAACTACAAACAATTAAACCAGCTTGTTTTCTTGCATTTTCTTTGTAGAAGAACCTTACATGCATTCATTTAATTTTTAAATTAAGTTTTCTAAATCCCCTGTTTGGATTACTGAGGTATATAGCCGAGTTGATTAACTTGCAAAATGCATATAAGCTTAACTATAGAAAAATTCATGACAGGAAAATTTATGACACAGTTTTTAGATACTTATTTGCAGACGTGTATTTAAATCAGCTTCAATAATGGCACTGAGGTAAAAGCAGTGCAGTTCATACATTAACAGTAACAGCAAGGGCAAACATCAAATATTCAACATGCAGAGAAACAGAAAACGTTGGGTGTCTTTGACAGATGATGACTAAGAATGGGCACAGTAATGGTATACAAAACAATGAAGGACACAAAGATTACAACTTCTATTCAATCCATTTTTAAACTCAAGCTGAAGGACTCATGTCATATGACTAGAATTTTAAGGTAAGAAAAATATCTTGCAGCTTAACTAACAAGCATTCTAGAGGCTTGTATAGAGGTTAAACAGCCTCTGTATTGGGGGTTAACACAGGTCATGAACTTCACGGCAACCAAAAATTGCCAGCTCTTTAGTGGATAATGAGACCACCTATTTTTTATATTTAACAGTGGGATAGGTTTGGGACTGCTCTACAGAAGCAAACTGATTCACAGAAGGCTAAAAACTGAACTTGTTATGAGCTAGCAGCAATTCACCAACTTGCTGGATAAAGTAAGATATTGGTAAATCTTTTTGTATCACGATATTGTCTAAGAGTGATATATTAATAAACCAGCCTGCTCAACCATTCCTATAGCTTGCCGCACATTAATTTCCCATGCAAACAAGTCTCAAAATTCATAGCGAGAAAAAACTACAAAGACAATATAAATATCTTATAGCGTGGGATTTACATTTATCATATGTTGGTGATTATAACATTATGAATATGTACTTGGCAGATGATAAACCGGGTACGTTTGGTGGTACTCATGTTCCTCAAGCTGGCCTTGTCCAAGAGGCATAAACATGGATAGGCCACTGTTCTTTTGCTGATGTTACTGGCACCTATACTACTGTTCTGTCTCCTCCAGTTCTTCTCGAGTCTTGGCATTACTCTGTGTTTGATCCTCGTGGATTTTCTGGAATTGTGAACGTGTAGCTTAGCTTCTATTCTACTAGTGCTAAATTCCTCTTTTTCCAGGAAGTATTGTGAATTCCTGTAAAACAGTATGAACCTGTTACGTACAAACACGTTTTCATTCTAATTGCAAGATGGGCTACATTTCTGATCAGGCAAAACAAACGGAATAGAGGTAATCTCCTGATATTGTTTGCAAGTGTAAAGAACAGCAATGCATTTAGCAATCTCTGTTCATTAAAGGTTTGCGGGTGGTCCCTTTAAATGTAAGTTAACTTTGCTTTCCAATTTACTAGAAAAAGGAAACTTATGCTGACAGGGAGGCAATGTTATGGGGGTGGAAAATAGGCACTATCCAATCAGTGAAGCTGGAGGTGGGAGGAACAGCTGCTTCTTAAGCAATGACACATAACTAATATTAGTCCCATTTGTTTGCTTACATTGTAAACTTGAACAACAAACATCTGTTTTCCATGTTTTCCTCCTAAAGACCCTGACATTTTCAGCATAAGCAAGCCTTCTTATATTTTTTCATGACAAAATAGTTTGAAGCAGTCAATAGTAGGAAGGTTATTAGTATTAAAAGGACACTCAAACCCCAAAACCACCACTACCACTACCAAAACACAAAAATCACAGAGAAACTGCATCCAAACCCAAAACCAAGATCCACAAGAAAAACATAGTTTTCTTTCAGTTGTTATCATAGTTTTGTATATTATATACTACAAAATGCAGAGATAAAGTATGGGGTAAAAGGCAGATTAAGATTTTGGGGTTTTTTCCTCTTTTTCTCCTGTCTTCGTGAATGTTTGCAAAGAACACATACCTGTGATCTATGAGACATACTTAACTTCTAGATAAATTCTGTTTCCCATATAAAAATAACTGGTGAATCACTGTTCAGATCTCAAGCATATTTTTGAATTCTGTTGTGTTTCCTTTCTCTCTCTTGTGCATCTACAAAACCAATCCATTTTTAGGACTTGTATACTTGGGGTATGAAGCACTGCTGTGATAAAGGGTGAGGGAATCTGCATAAGTCCATATGCTATATGGGACGTCAGAGTGAATTGCAGAAAAACGAAAAAATCCTACATGGCAAAGCCTTGTTTTATAGTGACACTCAGTGCCCTGAAATGAGACGCTGGCTGGGGACTACCCGAAGGGGCACAGCGTCCTTCCTGCACACGTCCCCGGGCGGGCAGCTGCAGCTCGCGCAGGCTGGCTCCTCAGCTCTATGAGCAAACCCCAGGAAAAGGTAACGGGAGCGTCGGCGGAGGCAAAGAAGAGGGAGAGGTTCTCGGTATAGGTTCCACGTGTGAGGTTTATTCCATGCGCAAGGGAATGGTCCAGGGACAAAAAACAATTTGAGGGCAGGGCGCAGGGTTCTTACGCTCGGTGATTAGGCGTGGAGAGAAGGGAAACAACCCATCGGATGGCACCAAATGGGATGGACTAACAGTGAGGTATCCAATGGGAACAACTCGGAGGAGGGATTTATAGCAATGAACCAATAGGGCATCTAGCGGCGAAGAACTTTCTAGACTTAGTCTAGTCAAACAGGGAAAATACTTATAAACATATACATAAAATTGGGTGGGAAATGCATTAACCAATCAGTATCAAGTATGTAAATAGTGAACACAAGGGTCTGTGGGAACTCGCCCTAAGCTTGGGAAATGTGCTATACCTCAGTGCCTGTCCGCCAGGAGTTAGGGTCCTCGCTGGTCATGGTGGCCACAGCCACATGCACTGCAACACTGAAAAATGGTGTTTGCTTCTACATGTAAAGTGACGGGTCCCTAGAAATACCTAATATGGGACGGATAGGAAGGTAAGTGGGAAAGGTAAGCAGGTGGGAAAGTCTTGCAAATGTGGTTATGTGTTTGTCTTTCAGAAAAAGATACCTAAAGTCATGGTTTCATTTATGGTCAGTAGAATTTTTCCACGGTGTGGGAAATAATTTTTGAAGGATGATTGCAAATGCAGAAATGTAGACAGAAATAACTATTTCAGGATGCTGTAAATGGCATTATTTTAATGTATTTCAAGGTGTGGTATGTATTAAGGATGGAATTCAGATGTAAAATGCATTTTAATAAATAATGAAAATTTTTAACTTATATATCATATGCATGGTACATATGTGATTAGCTGTATCTGTGAAATTTTATAAATCCCTAGGATGTGGAGATTTGCAATTAGCGATATGACCTGACCCCCCAACTCTGATATTGGATTAACAACACACTTGGGAGACATTTCATTATTTGAAGTGTCAAATTAGTATGTACTAATTGTCAAAGATGTATTAAAATATTTGGAAAATAACTAATATCATATAGTCAAAAAATACTTGCAAATATATTGTATTCCAAAACTACTCTAATTGGAAAAATAAAAAAATATATTTTAATATTTTTTACATATATTCAAAAATAATAACTTCATGTTTTGTTTAAAAATGTGCCTCACTTTAATTTAAAAGGAGTAAAAAATATTTGGCATCTAGAAAAAAAATTCAGAATGAAATCTTTGCATGACATCATATTTGTTTTCCAAGAAGGCTGTGCTATCTTGCATGCAAAAATGGGTAATTCCATCTACTTTCAGTCTACCTAGCAGTTGCTTTCACAAACCTACAATAGATTTTGCTTATAAAATGCTCCTGCTACAGTATCACGCTAAAATACCTTTACTTACTTGATGCTTCCATGACACTTATCAAGGATCATGCCAGAGTAACTGGCAAATCTTGCCTCAGACCTTCAAGCCATTCCCAGTGCCACTTATTCACCCCGATCCTTTTTTTTTTTTCTGAAGGCTTTGCTCCCAACTATATAGTCAGTTAATGGAATGTGCATACCATCTTAGCCAGTGCAGTCCAAACTGACATTTTAGCTTGACTGACTCATAAAAGTGGATATTAAGCTAAGGTTCTGAGTTATGAACTGAAACTGCAGAGGAAACAGCAGACATTGTGTTCTACAAGCTACACTGCAGGGAAATAACCTGAAACAGAACAGAGGTGTGACAAAAGTAAATTCCCATAATAAAATTTGTTGAGTTCTTTTCTCAGTTTCTTGTCTGTCAGATTAGAAGTCTCAGGCATAGGGATACTTACGAACTTGGATGAAGCTCTCCAGTCTTTCTTCTCAGTGATGAAATCTGTGATGAAAGTCTTTGTTTTCAAATTGCAGCATCATTCTTGTGGTTTCATTTTAATTTGTATCTCATTTGAAAAGTGGCGATCAAAATTAAACACAATAGTCTGCTAATCCCACAAGATTCTACATCATTGATCCTAATCAGTTGTCTTCACATTATGAATGTCAAAATTAAATTAAATATCTTAGCAAAGCATCACTTTGTGAGTAATGATAACCCCAGAAGTGTTGTATACACAGATCCATGCCTTGAAAAGGCATCTATCTGCATGCATTGTGTGAATAAGGTGTATGATTGTAGTTCCTGCATACATGCTCTTGCACCTAGCTGTGTTAAAATGCAAGTTCGTTAAACAGCCATGGAAGCTTTTGATTTTAAACTGGCCCAATGAGATAAATATTGAAATGAAGTCACCTGACTCCACTGGAAAAACTCCGATTAACACAGTGGCTTGCAATCTGTCAGCATGCTCTGTTCTGTATTGATTTTTCCATACATATTCCTCAATGCTAAATGCTTAAAACTGAGAAACTTGATGTGAACAACAAACTCATCTGCTCGAAAATTATATATAATTTGGTGGATGAAATTTAATTCAATCAATTTGGAAATGATTTGCAACACCCCTATTTTTTGTATTTCAGTCCGCATTTATTTTTTGTCCCATAGTATCTATTTCTATGCTTTCTTTGGGCCTGATTCAAAGCTGTTGTTCTTAATACTGCAATATTTTGTTGGAGCTAGACATTTTGTCACAGCGTATGCTAAGGATATAAATGGGAAATAAAAATTTTCCCCCAGCGTATGCTAAGGATATAAATGAGAAATAAAAATTTCTGAATTGAGATATATCCTATTTGTGTTTTAGATCCTGTTACACGCGGATTATCTAAACTGCTGATGGTGGCCCAGAAGCACCCTCAAGCGCTGGATCCCTTGGTTTTCTGTGGATCATTCAAAAGCTGGAATTGGAGTGCTCCCAAAAAACCAGGATGAATCGAATCAGTGCATCAAATTTAGCTTCCTCTACCCACACATTCTTTAAAAAAAAAAAATCCCAGAGTATTTAGTACCCTCAAATGCCCCCTCATGCCAGTCCCTCAGTCCTTTCTGTCACCTCAGTTTTGTGGTTTATAATCAATCTCTCTGGAAGGCTGCCATGGAGCCATGTTGTTATCACAGACACTCTGAAATTGTAGAACTGTGCTATAATAATAATAATAATAATAATAATAATAATAATGCATTAGGGCAACAGAGCACGACCTGGGGACCAGAGGATGGTGAAATCCAAAGCAAATCTACCTAAATGTGGGCAGTCTACCACAAAAGAGACTACATGGTGCAGATACTTTCCCATCCAGTTGACTTGCTGTTGGATTTGTTTAGATATTTGAAACTGATACTGTTGAGAATGTGAGAAAAAAAATCAGGGTTGGTCTTCTGCTCTACCTAAACGATTTTGCATGGGAGGAAGTAGTTTAATTCCGAAATTTTGTTTTGGTCTCATTCCTAGATAGGAAAAATTTTAGGATTTATTTTTTTAGGGAAAAATAAAATCCTATCCTAAGCTCTTAGGAGGAAAAATGTGGTTTTTTCTGTAATGAAAGGTGTGGTAAGAGCCACTTGTGTCAACTTTGCTCTAGGCCAGTCAAATGACATGTAGTGTTGCATTAAGATAGCATGAAGGTTTTCCTTTTCAGGACTTTAGAGTTGTGTGTCATTTCTGGCGGCATTAACTTAAGAAAAATGTGTAATTGCATGTGGATGCTGAAAAGCTTTAGCAGAGAAATTTTCCAGCTTTCTGCAGCATTTTGTGAGAGTTCTGTCTTTCCCATGCAAGTTATTTAAAACAATGTTACAGTTTTGTAAACTTCTTGCACCTGCAGGCTGTTTTGCAGTATTGTCATGGTTCTAACTAGAAAAACATTCAGAGATGGGTGTCTTAGAACTTGACCAATCCCCTCAAGGGGTGGATGGCCAAAAAACCAATTACCTTTTGCCATTTAACGCACTTCTGCAAACTACCATACAAAAGCCTTTGGAAAGATTATTAAATCGCTTCCATTTATCCCTGAGCCTGGACTCTTGTGTCGTTTCTCTACCCGTCCGTGGTGCAGACCTGTGACAATAGCAGATTTTAAGGAGAACGAGAGTTTGGTGGTTTGTCTAAATTTTCTTTCTTCACTTCAACACAAGAATCAAATGGGTAAAGAACAGAGGATTGGCTGTAAAATGTAAAATCTCTTGGCATATAGTGGAAAAGTTTTCTTTCAAATAACTTGAATGCATGGACAGGAGTAATTTTAGACTCTTGCTTGGATCACTAAGGCTGTATGTTGGACATACTGGAACCGTGCTGTCTTCATTTCTGTGCCCAACTTGAACCATCACTTCCATCTATCCTAACTCCTGTGAATAGTGAATCTTCCCATCCAACTTAAAATGTATGGAATGGACTTAATCATCTTACGTAGCTGCTCTGCTGTGGCTCTTAAAATACAAAAGTTATTACTAGAGGACACATGTCAGCCAATCTCTAAAGACTGGGAGAAGATAATAAAAAAGATGAAAATAAACAGTAACATGACATCAGCAGTGATTTGGACTGCTGTGTGTGAATAATCTTTGAAGAACAAGGCTGAGAAAGAGTAAAATTTGGGGAACTCAGTGGTATATCTTGTAAGACTCAGTTTCTTTGGACGTTAGCCTCTCCTTGGTCTTCAGGTTTTAAGAACTTTTCAATTTGCAAGTTCTACAGTAGAAAAAACAAACACGCCATAAATAACTAAATATGTGAGCTCTCCAGAAGACCACATAGGACATTTTAGTGTGGCAACTAATGCAATCCTACCTAAGTTTTTCCTATTAAAATTCAAATAAACCCTATTTCCTTACAAAATAAACTTACACACCTTAAACTGTAATCCTTACTCTAAATCCAACAATTACAGAAAAACAGTAGCAGAAGGGACACTGACAGGTCATGTGCTTCACCCTTTTGTGCTGAGGCGTGATCTGTCCTATTGCCCCTCAAGCTCTATTTGTACAGTTGTTATTTAAATGTACTTAAAATCTTGTTATTTTTCTTACTGAGCGTTTTCTGCAGGGCCTCATAACTGAACCACAGAATTTGTTCATCGCTTTATCCTAGGATAATGCATGCATTTCCAAGCAGACGACTTAACCACCTTCATTATATAATGCCAAACAATCAGACAATGGAAGCTAAGCCTGTTGTCAAATTGCATTTACAATTGACATTCTGTGAGACATTAGAAGTTACTACATATATCTTCAGTGCATGTGGGAGTCATGACATTAAAAATGACATAAAACTTATAATGCAGACAGAAAATAAACATTTTTCTTCCCTTAAAGAATTTGAGATTGATGGATAATTACTTTGCTTGCCAAGGAGAGACTTCCATAATCAGTATAAATCATAAGGTCATTAAATTGGTAGGGCAATGAGAAATAAATCAATGCCCTGAAGATGACTTGTAATTGCTTGTTGCAGGATACATGGCTGAATGATATTTTGTAAAGACCATACTGTGCATCTATTTAATTGTGTTGGATGTGTTTGCGAGTCTATAACAGAGCTAGCTGAATAAGTCAAAGACCACCCACATATGAACCGAATGACTTACGTGTCTGTGGGACACTCAGGAAAATCTGTACTTATTGCTCCAACTCAACTTTATCAGGAAATTCCTAGGCTGCCTTATAAGAGCATAGAAAAAGAAACAAAAGTTTGATGCAATTCATTTCGTGTAATACTAAATCCAACGACGTGGAGACAAAAATGAAACGCAGTCATAGCGACAGCGATACTATTTTGGAATGTTCTGCATGTACATACTTCATAATTGGATTAAAATGACCAGAAAGTGACAATTCTCCCACAAGCAGCCAGCTCTTTATTGTACCATGTTTAATAAGTAGTTTGGAATCAAAATCGCAAGAAATTTGCAGTTCATGACCTTTTAGTACTGTGGGTTTATAAATAATATATTCATCTAAATCAACTTAATTAACATGTGCATCTGCAGAAAGGCAGTAAATAACTATTCTAAAATTGAAGTAAATTGTGGTACAGGATTATCAAAGGGCTTCACATTTTAGAGAATTGCCTTGAGTCTGTTCCGCAACCTGGGCAAAATAAATATGCATATCTAAAATACATTTATGCTATTGTTTTCCCTGTGGATTCTGGACATTGTTGTTTTCAGTTAATATTTATATCAGTCATGATTAACTCCACTCAAAATAATAGAATCATTCCCGATTTATATCAGTGTCATTTTGTTTAACATGCCAGTTATCAGTGAAGTAAAATGTTCTATTAAATGCTGTTGCTCATTCAACATGCTTAGTTTCAAGTGAATGTATTTGTTTAGTATGGATGACAATGACGAAGTACTTATATGACATTAGGGCTTAATCAGTGTCTGATTCCTATTGTGTTCTGAGCTGTACGAATATGGAAGTCATGTACCTTACCTCCAGATGTCTTAAGATTACAAATGAAAATAAAAGGCTTGGTATAGTGCAAACAAATGAGAAAAGAAAAGTATAATTAATATGCTTTTATTCTTTATGTATTGTAGCTGAGGTTTTGGATTTTGTCTGTTTGGGTTTTTTTTTTTACCTGGGAGGCGACATACTAGAAAGTGGAGACAGTAGGAATGGCCAGACTAGCTACTGCGAAAATGCTGGAAAGGCATAAGAAGTGAGTACAACATATTTAACCAGTAAGTTACTGAGAAGAGTAAAGCAAGTCTGAAATGATTATTTAATCTGAATCCTACCATTTTATTGTTTGTTAAGTGAGAATAAGCAGACACACAAGTGTTAGAGACTTTTCAGAGCACATATTGATGCAGTTCACAATCTGCAGATTTCCATGGCTACTATCCAAGCATGTATTTCAAAGAACAGTGAATATGGTAGCACTGAATATTCCAAACATTGTTCTTGATTAAAAATTTGTATATTACCCCAGTCTTTACAAGGAGCCAATGCAAAAACTGCATCAGAACTCCAAAGCATACAGCATACATCCAAGACTGAGATTCATCATCCTGAAGGAAGCTGATCTTTCTGAAAACAAATTAGATGAGAAAAGTAGAAATTTTAAATTACACGTTTGTCTAATGGTTGGATCCAGTTTTAATTTTCATTTACGATTATATTTAATGTTAAGGCTTTATGTCAAATAAGTAAGAAAATAGCAAAATTGTTCCCAGTCTGTTAAATTACAGATAAATCTATTTATCTGCTTTTAAATGGAGTACTCAACTGTCTTGAGAACTTCATGGCTATCTCTAGTAGCCTTAATTATGTTCAGTTAGCCTTTGGAAAAAAAAATCCAAATGTTTTGGATTATGTGTTAACATAAGCAGTTAGAAAATACACTGCAGTTTCAAACGTGATCAGTTTTAGTATGGATACTCCACTCCAGAAGTCACAGACTTCTAGTAAAATTAATTTGCTGAATATAATAGAATGATATTATTTTTATTGCTTGGTTATATTCTAGTTTCAACTTCTCGTGTCTCAAACCTTTTCTGTATATTGAATATTTTTTTTTTCTAGGTATATTTAAGCAATTGTCTTTTTCTGTTATCCACAAGCAAGAATGAGAGAAGGAGTCCATGATTTTCTAAAAGGTTGATATGTTTCTGCAGTGGTGTCTTAGAGAAGATGTTGGGCCAGATTTTCAGGTGCAACCGTTCAGTGCTGTTCCATCAAACCTGGTTCTTTTAACATAAGCAAACAAAATATGCAGTCTGGAAGACAGTACACAGGCAAATTGAACAGGTCGACTGACTCATATGAACTTTGAACTTTGTTGAATGCCTAAAAAAAAATATAGGGAAAAAAAAAGATTTAAAAATATCAAGGCTTCAGCTGACTAAACTAGAGCCACAGTATCTCCGGTGCTGTTCTGTTGCCACATCTCCATACAGAGAAGAGATAAAGAAGTCTTGGAAGAATTTTCCAAGTAATGTTCTTGAGTAGCTTTCTTGGACTTGAGCCCTTTCAAAGAAGTTTGTATCATACTGGTACGGAGGAGAATATTCTTTTTTCAGCAACAGCAGTGGACATTTTCATTTCCACCTGCACTGTCTGAATACAGAAGAGGAAGACCAGAGGGCACTGAGTTGCCATAGACTGGCATCTGTACCTAATCTTTGTGGTTGTATGGTCTGAGCTTCACAAGCTAGATAAAGAGGGCCTGCTCCTCCTGTTAGGCATCTGAACCTGGATGCTTATGTGCAAAGCATACAGAAGATTAGGTAACCCTTTTGAGTCTCTATGACTAAATGTCTTTGATAACAAATCAGATATTTAGACAGTAAAGTAGACTAAAACATCTGTTTTCTACAGTTCTGTGATAGCCCTATGTCATTCTTTTCTCACTTTCCACTTCAGCAATGACCTGGTAAAGGAATTGCAAACATAGCAGATGCAATTTCAATATTACCTGGAGAAAAAGATTGAAAGAGGAAAGCCAAAGCCATTTCTTATTTTATTTTGGGAATTAAAGTTGAGGATATGAGGTGTTTTCCCTTGGCCAAGGAGGCAGAGGGAAAGGAGGGGTAATGCCAGCTGCTCTGTTACTCATGAAAGCAAGATCTCACTAATTCGATGTTCTTCTCCACCTACATACAGAGAATAATCATCTCCTAAAAATATTTATATATCCATACTGATTTCAAATAGAACACATGCTTCCAAAAATGTAATAAAGAGATGTATGTTCCAATAATGAAGGTTATAAAATATTTAAATACTTCCTCCGCTTCTTTCAAGAGGAAATGCCAAACAGCTAAGAGGAAGGAGATTCCAACTTCTCTTGTTTTTAGTGTGAGGTTCTCATTCCCCTTTGATTTATCACTCTCTTCTCCCAGAATAAAAACCTATTACTATTTTGTGATGCATATCCTGATCCAAACTTCATACATATGCATTGCCATATGTTTCACACTTCATATGCTTTCCTTAGTTTCATTTCAGGTTCAACATCAACACTCTTTACCCATCATGCTTATATACACATACTTTGTTCATTTCACACATCTTCTTGTGTTTGCTGAGTGGAATAGAGAAAGAAGTTGAATTGACTATATATCTTCTGGGGAAGAAGAGACTCCAGCTCATATATAGGCCCTTCTATGTCAATCTTACCGCTTACTTGAAAAGTATAGCATAAGGTATTTACTGACTACATGAATCCAATCTAAACTCTATTGCTTGTGCAGGAGTAGAATTTCAGTGAAATTAAGAAAAACTATTTTTTTTTGGTAAAGAAAATTAAGTCAAGTTAAGAAATTGCAAGGAGCTTTGGTTATCTCTAGGCAGCATCACATAATTGAATTTTAGATTCCCTGTCACCTAGTGGAATACCTTGCTTGGTTTAATGCTTATATTATCTTGGGGACAGGTAAGGATCCCTGAGCAGGGATTCTCAGGACCAGCTTCCTGGCACAACCTAGAGTGAAGATGCAACTTGCTGCATGCAGGCTGCAGAGAGAGCCCTGCTTTAGCTCTGGATGCTCAAGACAAGGGACCTGGACATGTGTTGTAGACTCCAAAGTGTGTATTGTGCCTTTCCAGGCAATGTAGTCCCAGCAATATAAAAAGAATCCTTTTTCCTGATGACTGAATGGCAAAGAAGATGGTACAGAAAGGAAATGCTTAAGGTGATTGTTCACAGCTCTAAATCTCCTAAGAAAGTGCTAAGGAACTGACTGCAGAGTATTCATGTTTGAAACATTCTTCTAGGGTAGTGCTATGGATAGGTAAAACGACTGCTACACAGGTCACACAACAGAGGGTGCCTTGGAATGTTAAGGTTTTTTCCTGGAAGACTTGTTGAAGTCTAGGATTTTTTTTTTTTTTTTTGGTGGGGGTGTGCGGGAAAGGCATGCTGTGATTTACCTGCCAGGTAGGTGAGGAGGGAATTTTCGTTGGTTTGTTTTTCTTTTGTTTTTCCTCCAGTGGGAATGAGACATTATAGCAGCCTTTTTCCTGAACTCTGCTTTCTTTGAATGCCATAGCTATATAATTACAGCTTGCTAATGTACCTGAAACAGGTGTTACAAATAGCAATTTTTATAATGTTTAAATTTTAGAGTCTGCACTTAGAATGTGTAAAAGAATCAGCAACTGGAGTTGTAAATCTCAACAATTCCAGATTTATAATAGCATTAGGAATTCCACCAATATATTTAGGATCTTACTTGGGAATACTATATGCATTTATGGACAATAGTCCTTTTGATTTATTTTCTTCTTAGCAATTTAGTTATGGCTATAGATGTATTTATGTTGTGGATAGACTGTGTGGCCAGCAGGACTACAAAAATGATTGTCCCCCTGTACTTGGCACTGGTGAGGCCTCACCTCGAGTCTTCAGGAGAGCTGGAGCAAGTCCAGAGAAGGGCAACAGAGCTGGGAAAGGGTCTACAGGGTAAGACCTATGAGGAGCAGCTGAGGGAGCTGTGATTGTTTAACTTGGAGAAGAGGAGGCTCAGGGCAGACTTTAACATTCTCTACTACTGTCTGAGAGGAGGCTGCAGCCTGATGGAATTTGACAGGACAAGAGGACATAGTCTCAAGTTGCACCAGGGGAGGTTCAGGATGGACATTACAAGGAATTTCTTCACGAAAAGGGTTGTTAAACATTGGGATGGGCTGCCCAGGAAGGTAGTGGAGCAACCATCCCTGGAGGTGTTTAAGAAAAGGCCGGATGTGGCATTTAATGCCATGGTCGAGTTGACAAGGTAGTGGTCAGTCAAAAGTTGGACTTGATGATCTCAGAGGTCTTTTCCAACCTAAATGATTCTATGATTTGGTGATTCTGTTATACATGGGCAAACTGACTTTTAGACCTATTTAGGTATTGAAGAACAAGTTTGCATTTTTTTGAGATCCATTTAGTTATTAATGTAATAATTTTAGATTACTTGTAATACAGTCAATGTTTTTCAGTATGGGGTGGCTAAACAAAAATTTACTTGGGTAGTAATTCTGTTCTGCTGGTACCTGAGAAAAAGCAGATCTGTTAGTTTGAGGGGTATGCACAATTTAGATATATTAATTTATATCTCTCCTGGCCCTATTCAAATATACTTCATTTTTGACTGTTTTGCCATACTATTTCAGCAAGTGTGAAAATGATATATACTATAAAACATAAAATAATGTAGTGATTTGAGTGCTCACTTGGAAAGTGACATACCCGAGTTCATCTCCCTTCTCCAAATCATGTCGTGTACAAGCAGAATTTGGGGAAGGAAATAAGAATAAAGTGCTATGTTGGCTCTGGGTACAGCTGCCTCAGAAGGATTCTGTTCCTACGTCACTATCTTGAGCACTCAGGGCAGCAAATCTCAGGGTACAGGTGTGAGGTATTGCTTCAGAATGCTGCAATATCAACTTTTGTCAGGGGATGCACCTCACTTGACCTCTACCCTTTCAGAACCCCAAATATCAGAGGAAACAACCATTCATTTGATATTTATACAGATAAGAATACAGCTTTATTCTCATTTGACATTTAAATACAGTTACATTATGGTTTTTCAGATAAATGTCAAATGAAAGGTTTCCAAATCTGACATTTTTTAATAGTATGCCTAAAAATGTTGCAATCAAATGAAGAACTGTGATTCATGTAGCACTTAGCATGGTCTACCTGTCTTCTACACACAACTTGAAGGCTAATTCCAGCTAAACAGAGATCAGTATGGTAGCCTTTAACCAAAAAGGAGAACAATAGAGTTCTCTGTGGAATTAATCATACTGAAGCAATCCCCGCGCCCCCCCCCCCCCCAATTTTCAGGTAATAGAAAGTCTAAGTCTTACTATCAAAGAGGCAAATAGCTATTCTAACTCTTGTCAGTCTCCAAGATTCTCTAACTGGGCTCTTCAAGTCATTTCACACACGGAGGCTTGAATGTTTAATTAAGGCTTTTCTTGTTTCTAGATGCTTGACATTATACAGGATTTTGATTTAGCAGAGTGATACCACAACATACCAAAATCATAATACATGAGCAAATTATTCTTCATAGAACACAGGAATTGCACCAGACAGATAAACCACAATACAAGTGGTTTGATACATGTATATACTTTCCCATGTGAGTGTGCTAACTCATGCTCTTGATTAGCTCAGACAGAACCATTCACACAACCAGTTCCACTCAATTGAAATAAGGCCACTCTCTGGTTCCCTCAGTGTTGACCTAAGTACAATTTCCCAACTGCTATGGTCAGTCACTCCTTCCATTTTTCCCCTAGCTCCATGACCATATTGCCTTCCTCCATATCCCCTGAGTCTTCTCCCATTGTAGAGGTTTGTTGATCAATCATAAACTAGTCACAGACTAGTCCAGTACTTTCCTAGAACTGAAAGAATGGGTATGACATAAGAAAAAAATGATAACAGCAAATCAAAACCATAGTGACTCAATATAAGCAAATAAAACACCATCTTTCAGACATTCTTAACTACTTACCTAATAATTTCCTCTGCAAAAAGTTCACTTGAGATCAAACAGAGAGTTGTTCTTGAGTTGGACAAGCAAAGCAAGATGATATGTCATTGAGATTACTTCAGAAGAAGAGTTTGTCAAAGACATATTTGATTTCTGACAGCATTTCTTCAATGTTGTTAAAATCCACTGTTGACACTACATTGTCTGTAAAAGACCTTGAAAGAATGTGAGTAAATACTTACAAGTTTGTGGATTTATCAATAAGTTACTTTACAGTGTATTTTACAGTGATACAAGTCCTTTACGAAAAGGTTCAGTGATATTTTATTGCCTTAGAAGATATTCCTTTGCTCTATTACAGGAGAAAGGGACCTAACCCCACATTTCTTCACAATATATTTATTTGCTACACTCAAATTTACTGCCTAATGATTAATAGATCTAAAAATGTTCTATTTTGTAGACACAGTTACTTCTGCTGTTACTAAAAATTACTGGCCAGCAAGATGTTACCACTGACTTTTTGATTTATATAGATCTCTAATAAGGGACAATTAAAAAAAAAGATACATTAATCTTGTATGCACATTTTATATTTTAGGTATAGTCTGCATTGAATTATGCTCAAGAAAATCAGAGGGCTCTAATACATTTTGGCTTTATATAGAAGGGTTTAAGAAGCACCTTTACACTCTTAGGTAAACTACAAAGATTTGAGGCATCATGGCATGAACTGCAAACTTCCAA
The DNA here is from genome assembly GCA_014706295.1 of Lycocorax pyrrhopterus obiensis. NCBI lineage: Eukaryota > Metazoa > Chordata > Aves > Passeriformes > Paradisaeidae > Lycocorax > Lycocorax pyrrhopterus. The sequence continues at coordinate 3,757,993 of JACSVZ010000007.1, forward strand.
GGAAAACGGTCCAGAAGTAAACTTCCTCTTGTTCTCCTGCTGTGGCTCTGTTCTCTCAGCAGTCTTAGGGAGGGACTGGAGCAATTTGTTTCTAGTGGCTTATCAGTAAATGTCATTAACATAACAAGCCCTTGGAGCAGAGACTTATGAAAGAGAACAAAGGAACAAACCATCAGGAATGCTTCTGGAGCAGACTGTGAATGCATAGTCTGAATAAGAGAGAGAGAGAAAGGGACTTGTAAATATGCAAATGCAGATATATTTCTTTTTTGCTAATTACCTTCAGCTCAAAAGAAGAACCTATATGAAGAACCTCTATGAAGCTGTAGAGAATACCAATATCAAGTATATCAAGTAAAATTTGTCATGGACAGTAGTTTGACATGTACAATTACAATAGGGAGCAATTCAACTGTGTCTCTCTGTTGCACCTCTTTCCTTACTAGTAACAATGTTGTTTGCAATAATAGAAAGAAATTTTACTTACTTGTGACAAAGGAACTTCTTTTGTGCAATTTCATTTATAAACTTTAATCACAAGATGCATCTGATATTGTGAGCTTTAGACGTGTTTTTTCAATAGCACTGCGCATTTCCTTGTGAGGCATTGTACTGAATCTCTACTGATTGCTGAAGTAAAGTATATAGAGTTATTTCAATTTGTCATGGGACATTTGTCCTGGGAACAGAGAAATAGGGGTGTGTAGTTTCTACCACGGTTTAATTCCGTACCGTCCATGTCATCACTGGGGGCAGGAAAAGGCCAGCACCAGAAATGGGAGAGGGGCCATCCTGCCTGTCTGTCTTGGGAGAGCATTCCGGACCATGCTGCGACCACACCAGGCACTGTCCAGTGCCTGCACTGGAGAGCCCTGGCACTGCCACTGCACCCTGGGGAGTGTCCAGTGCCTGCACTGGAGAGCCCTGGCACTGCCACTGCGCTCTGGGGAGTGTCCAGTGCCGGCACTGGAGAGCTCTGGCACTGCCACTGCACCCTGGGCAGTGTCCAGTGCCAGCACTGGAGAGCCCTGGCACTGCCACTGCACCCTGGGGAGTGTCCAGTGCCGGCACTGGAGAGCCCTGTCACTTGCCACTGCGCCCTGGGGGTGTCCAGTGCCGGCACTGGAGAGCCCTGGCACTGCCACTCCACACGAGGAGCCCCGCTGGGAGAGCCTGGGCCGCGCAGTGGGGCCCGAGTACTGCTGGGCAAACACTGCCGAGCCCGGCCAGGCATGCCCCGATGGAGAGACCCAACCCAAAAGGGGCTGTTTTTTCCTGGTTCTTTGCTGTTTTTCAGATTTGGGGGAAGAAGCATCAGGCTGCGAGGGCTCTCCTCACCCTATTGCCTTCAGTCTGGAGACCATGTGGGTGGCACTATCTTTGGGCGTTGGTTTTTTGGTTCCCCATGGTGAATGCCCTCTCTCTTCTGTATGCTTTTTGCTATGGGTAGTGCTGTGGTTTTTGTGATTGTAGTAAATTGTTATTCCAATTTATAATCTCTCCTTATTGTTCCTTCATTATCAGAAGGGGAGGGAGCCAAAGGAGCATCTTGAGTGATGTGTAATTTTACAGCTGGGTTTTAAACCACCAGAGCATTTTATTCAACATACATACCACCCTTATCCCAGCAGCACGCCCAGAGGTATTTCACTGTGGTTCACACAACTATCATTAAATGCCGTTAATCACCTCCATGAAACAAAACAGAGAAGAAAGTCCAAAGTGAGCTAGTTTTCGTTTTCACCTAGTTCCACATGATTTTGTCTCCTGGAATTGTCCGCTGACAGAAAATGGGCTGCTCACCACTGCATCCTATATCCCACCATAGTTGTTATCAGCCATATTCATCATAAGCCAAAGCTTCAATCTGTCAAGCCCTGCACACAGATAACTGTACACAGTTGAAGCTGGCTTGGTCCCAGTTTTCATTTGAAGCAAGTACTGGTCTTTAGGGTTATGTGCCCACCCTTGTGCCCCAGAAGAGAAAACTGACATCAGAATTAGACAGTTAGTTTGTGAAATAAGAATATCCTTTGAAAAAAACATTTATGAATTATAAAAAAAGCACTTCTGTTGCTTTAAATCACGAGTTTGAGGATGACTCACATAACGTCTTAGGCAAAATTCCTATACTGGCATTTGTATTTTGCTCATGAAAAGGAGTTTCACCCATCAAGAACTTTTAATCCTATTGGGTGATCTTTGCAGCATTAAAGATGTGAGCAAGCATAATGTTTAAAGGCAGAAAGAAAATCTGTATAGTGAGGACCCTTCAGCATTCTGATGTACGTGCAGATGAATAATGGCAAGGTAGACAGCAGAACAAGAAAAATGGTAGAATGTGGAATTATGAAGCTGAGTAACTCCATATTTTCCAGCTGGTACCTCTTGGATTTTTTTTCTTGAAGTTGTGGATGATAAGGGAGGCAAACAAACCATAAAAACCCATTCTTTCATGTTATTTACCCTATATATATGAAAACGTGTCTTACCATTAAAGACTAATCATCAGGACTGAAATCTCTCACCATTCCAGTATAAAATATTCCTCGTGTGGCCTCTGGTCAGTATGGCACTGCAAAAAGATAACCTCAAACCAGATATGCCAAAAAATCATTTTCCTTATTTTTAGACGTAGAGTTCTAAACTAGATAGAAAGGTTTGTCTGTCATGGGAAGTTTATGGGAAAGACACAATTTGAAATTGAGTCTAGATCAGAGTTAGTTATTGGACTGTTTGAATTAGGTTACAATGTAAGGTGTGCCCGAAAGTATGTATTCTATCGCCATCTTCATAAGCTGTTAAAACCAGGTGGGGCAGTGTTCCTTATCTCTTCCATGACACATCCCTGATAACTCCCTCCGGGAGATATCTTCTGCTAATGGGCCATCAAGTCTCACTGCATGACTCAAAAAAAATTACATCATCCCATTGTGAGATGCTCTGCCCAGGGGGAGAAGCCAAGCTTTCCTACCTGGTTATAATCTGAGGTTTGGAACACCATGGGGGCACTACCCACTGGATTCGCAGAGGAGAAGAGCTTCATAATCACCACTGGACCTCCAGAAAAGGACCAGACTTTACTACAGGATCACCACTTTGACAGAACCACATCCATCACTCCCACGGGACTGCAGCAACCATTTAATCGGACTGCTGCCACCACCCTGACCAACAAGGTGTCAGGTTGCATCCTGACTCTGTCAGTTTAAACCAGTGTTTCTGTACTATTGCATTTATTTTAATTTTCCTATTAAATTGTGGTTCTGACTTGGAATCTCTCATTGGTTTGCTTGCAAACTAGTACACTGTTGTTTTATTTCCCAGAACATCCACAGGACAACCCTAAGGAAACAATTATAAAATTGAAACCTCACTAAAACTACTAGGCCTGATTTTCTTTACAAACAGGACTTTTAAGTGTACTAGATGAAATGTGTATTACTGAACAAGGAATTTAATTCTTTGTCCTTAAATGCATGGAATTTTTGTGCCTCTTTAGTTATTTTGTTGCATTCTGTGGTCACAAAAAAAAAATCACCCAAATATCCCTTATATGTCATCAACTAAAGTATTTCCTTGAGTTTTATTCGTTACCTATCCCTATACAAAGAAACATCTTAACATAGATTTGAATGAATTAGTCTTCAAAAACATGTACTTCGAATGAGTTTGAAAGAGAATGTACAAAATCCACTGCAAAACACCCCTTTCAAAGATCAGATGGACCAGAAAGAAAAGAATGGCCACTGCCACACTTCGAATTTTATTGCATGTCTGGACCAGGTTTGCCTTCTCACCATGAAAATGAAATTCACATCTGCTTAAGTTTTTTTAGCCTTTTATAATCCCCACTACTGAAATTAGAAACAGGTGCCAGTTAAATGAAAAGGCAACATAAAAAACCCCTACACAATATGTTTTCCATATGACAAGTGAAGTGTAAAAAAGAAAAAAGGTTATTTCAAGTCATACAGTCAGAGAATCAAAAAATCCAAGTAAAAAAAAAATTCATGCATTTATGACAGTATCTTTAACATGCTTACACCCTTACACACCTGAAAGAAGGACCATCTAATTCCTTTCTCCTAAAAAGCTCCAAAATGGCAGGTTGAGTATGAGACGTTCTACCTAACATGTCATTCATTTAAAAGCTATGCTGGAATAATAAAACCTTATTTTTTTTATGCTAGGAAAGAGCCAGATTTATAGCCATAATGATAGGGGAAATGGTACTACCACAGCAGAAATAACAATAGGGCATTTCTTTGCTTTCCAATGAATTCTTTACATTCATACAGCCTGAAAGCCACGGTCTGGCTTCAAATATCTTCAAAACTACAGGAGTAATTTTTTGAGACCCCAAAATATGAACGTGATGTTTTACGTAATTTCAAGGCCTTTCATATATATCTCCTTTATGTATATCTCATCCATCTATCTATCTATCTATCTATTAATCATCTTTTTTTAAGGTCTTTTATTCAGATGACAAAAGCCAACACTCTAAATTTAGGAATATGAGAGAAGTTGTAACATAGAACTAAAATGCAGACAGATTTTAAAATATTTGAAAATATGAGGTGATGAAATACTGTGACTTTTTAATGATATAAATTTTTAGAAAATGCTAAAATTAAAGTTGTAATTCTCTTCGACCACATAGAAGTCAGAATCACATAATTTGTTGAGATTTCCAAACTCTTAAGGTTGCCTTATTTTACAAGAATTTACCACATAGAGATTGCATTTAATGGAAGTAGAGACTGACTCCTAATTGCCCGTTGCAAGTGAACACTAGAAATTGAATTTTTTTGCATATTGCAATCTAAATACTGTACTTCTGTATTACTTTTGATATAATTTATTTTTAAAAAGTTTAAGAGGATGGAAGAAGACTATATTTACTTTTTCATACTATTTTAGATAGTATTATACTATTAATATTTCTGGTTTGTGTCCAAGAACGTTAGACAGCACAATGTTTTAAAGAAATACTGAAGCAATTAAAATTGTTTTATTAAAGAAACTCCTAGCTCCATTAAATTAACTTAAACTTGAAAGAACACTCTATTCTCTATAAATGAACTATAAATTAAGTGCTTAGGAAGCTTCCAGTGATAAAAAGCTTTTATATGATACTAATATGTTTGAAACTAAACAGTGTTTGATTTTTAGCAAACCAGGTAAATTTTGTTTTCGTTATATGAGTTGAAAGAATGAGGAATGCATTTTGCATCAGAAATTTTCTAGTATTTCTTTATAGTGTTCCTAGTAGGAATACAGAATTCCTACTATTTTATTCCTATTCTACAAGTCAAATACTCTTGTAGAACACAGTTAGAACGTCTCATATTGGACAAATCAAATTACTTTTTTTCCTTGAACTTGGAAAACTTTTTTCTACTTATGGTCTCTTCTTAGACTCTTGACTTTATCACAAACATGGTCCAAACCCTACATATTCAGGTGTAGTCAAGCGCCTACAGTTTTCATATGTCAGAGGCTGGGAGCGGAGTTTACTCACTTATTTAAGAATATTACAATACCTAGTGGTTGGGACATACTCCTGACAGTGGAAGTCTTGAATTTTTATCCTTGCTTTCATATTTTCTCCAATGACTCTATGTGTATGCAAAATGCATACACGAACAACAATACACAGTACAGTCGAAGTTTATTTGCTTCCAGATTTGCCGGAATACAATGGGCATCTTGTGATCTTTGATCCTTATGAGTTTAAGGACTTCCTGCAGCTGGTATCAGCACATAAGCAATGGGTTTAGGCATGGGCATCTAAATACTCATTTATGTCCTAGACAGGTAAGCCCTTTACCAAATTTGCCCTAAATACCTAGATGGTGTGTGTAAAGTTTGAATTTAGCAGGGCTGGGAGATAGGGCAGAGGAAAACAAACAGAAATTTATTCCAGTGACAGGGTCAGGAAACATCAGGGGCAGGGCAGACTGTATACCAAGATCTTTCCTGATAAAACAAGAAACTATTGTATTCAAGCCAAAACATAAGGTGCGAGGAAGAGGAGGTGCTTCTTGCAAGCCAAGTATAAAGAGGCACTGCTCCTGAATTTAAGGAGCAGCAGTAGATGGGATAAGACCTAAAATTGCTTTTCCTCTGATAATTTAACAAATATTTCTTAGATAGATCTGAGAAATACTTCTTAGAGCAAAAGGGTTTACTGGAAGAACACTGCTCAGTGTTTCTTAAGAATAATTACTTTTTTCCCTATTCCGGCCATGTGCTTGATGCTATTTCAGCATAAATGAAGGTATAGCTGGTGTTCAAATCTGCGATTTTTGGTTAAAGAGTTCTGAATCTTGTGACAAGCAGTAGCAGTCTTCAAACTGCCCAAAAGAGAGTTTCTATCACTTATTCAAAATTTTTAATTATCTACAGTAGGTTCTGCAAACAGTACCATAACATATGACTGAATCTGAAGATAAGAGATTATAGGTTTTTTTAAGGAATTTGGCTGCAAGACAGCAATACTATATTCTCAAATCTGCTTTCTATTACATTTTAATGTGCTTCACCTTTTAGCATGTGGACATTGCTGACATCTTAAGGAACACACCATCATATTTTTAGGCAGATGGCAAGGTAACTTCATTGATGACTGAATATTCTGAAATTAAGGTGGTCTCAAAGATTTTCACAAGCTCTAATGCATATTATTTTTGTGGAATGCATAAAATCAATGTGTCTTTACCTGAAATACCTTAATGAACTCCACATTGTGTTAAAAATGTTCACTTTATGAATTAAAATTAAACTGTAGTTTTTTATTTTCAGTACATCTAAATTAGCGCATTAAAAAAAAAGATGACTTGGGTGAGATTTTGACTTCTTTAACTCCATATTGTTGTGGTGCCATTTGTGAAAGAATGTAAACTTTTGAGACGACATCTGCAAACCACGAATCTCATAAAATTGCTGTACCACTTCACTTGCTGATTCAGAATCATGAAAGAGCAGCACACCAGAAAAATCACATCCCTGCTATAAAGAACCAAACACATTTTTAGGTCATTGTGGGAAAGTTTGCATTTCAGTTTACTACTATTCACTCTCAACACAGGACTGACCTTTTCTTAAAGTTTTGCATTAATCTTGATCATCACATTCAATCTCTTCCTCATGCTCTCTTGTTACTTTCTATTACTTTGATTTTTCTTCCAAAAGAATTTTAGCAGTGAAATGAATGTTTTCAGTACCTGAAATATAATAAAATTATAGGAATTTCCTGAGTTGAGCCCCTGTTTGGTCATCTCTGGTGAAGACATGGCAGCTGGGGTTGTGACGGGAGTCAGCGGAGTTCTCCACGGGCGAGTAGGGAGCAGAAAGTCCAGTTCCTTGGGAAGGCTGTTTCCTGCAATGTCCCTTGAGAACTTACACCCTTCATTTCTAATGAACACAACCATGACATGAGTGTTTGAAGAGAGAAAACCCTTCAGTGATGCAAGCAGAGCACAGGAAGGGCAAAGAGCTCAGAGACAGGACGAGGAGAAAGTTGTTGTGTAATTCACTGGGGAGCATAAGACTAGCCAAAAGATATGGGGCAAAAAAGTCAAATTTATTTAAGTGTATGCATTCGGAGAAATTGCCAGCTCCAAGACTGGCATATTAGAATAAGTTCTACATGCACAATGGGGAATGAAAGCCACAAGGTAGTGATTTCTGTGTCTTAATTTTTAGTGTATTATGTGGTTTTTTTCCTTTGGTTGAAGCTTTTGTTTTATTTACTGCATATATATTGAAATATGTGTGTGCTATCTAATATGCTGTTTCTCTCAAAACAGTAATTTAAGATGAATCTCATTAAACCCCTTCTTCCTGAGCAGATAAACAAAGCGCTAATGTATTTTTAATGAGGTAAGGTGATTTCTTGCTGTGAAAATGTGCCTAGACCTGTAAAACCACCATTTTCTTGCTACCCAATGAGGATAATGATGAGTTTTTATCAATGCATCATTGTCCTATTTGCTGCTAAGACTGACCTAGTGAGCTACATATAAGAGCTAGGGACTCTTCTGCCAATAAAAAATTCATTATTGCCCTTCTGAAATTGAATTGTTTCATTTTTTGAATTGCTATAAAGCCATTATCATAAATTTCCACAATCTTGTTTGAATTACAGATTTCAGTTTTGTCATGTTTCTTTTTATAATTTTATTTAGGTTTCATAGCTATTGCTGCTGGTCCCATTCAAATGATGCCCATCAGAACTGGGGGGCATTTATTTTTGGGGGTTTACTGTGTTCTGAAAAATTTCTCATGGTTGGAACAAAATCTGACTCTTCCTTTCTAAAAAACTCCGTTTTGTCTTGTTGAAGAAACTTCTTAGGAAATATAGAATCTCTCAATTAGCAATTTTATTTCACAAAAAAAAAAATCCTTGTTTTTGGGGGAAACATTGAAAGGATTGAAAAAGAGCGTGAAGGGTGTTTCTCAAAGCACAGCATCGCAGTATTTTTACAAAATACACCCAGAAAGAAGACTGAAAAAATATGTGAAATGCAACTTCTGAAATACAGAACAAACAAACAAACAAAAGACACGAAGTAAATTTTACTCTTTATCCAAACCCTTCAGAACCTCTTAACATAAAGCACTCTGGGTACCTTGGGAAATCTCTGTTATCTTTATATATTTGACACATTAGATTGTATTAAAATAAGACAATGACAAAAACAGGCATGATTTTGTGTTTTTTTACACAATGCTGAGGTATTTTAAGTTTTTTTTTTCTTGAATTATTAATTAAATTACTTTCTGACATTTGTGTATTATTATTATAATGATTATTAATGTTTTGGGTTTGGCTTTTGTTTGCGTTTTACATTTTAGTCATGGCAGCAGATATGAGAGACATTGCAAATTTATTTTACAATTTCTCTGTGGGGACTATATTGTCTTTTACAGTAAATAAATTCTATTTGTTTCTTATTGTCTTCCTAATTTTTACTTTATGATAATCATTGGATTATTACCTATATTTAAATTTAGCAAAGCCCTAAAATACAGAGCTATCTAATTTTATATAAGGCATTGGAGAAGCTCAAATTTAAGTAAAATCTCTGCTTTTGGGTACAGGCATAATATAAGCAGAAACTTTCAAGGAAAAGGCATTCTTTTATCAATAGACATTTGAATTAATATCTAAATGGTTAATGTATGTTACATGCAAAAAGATAAACCTGAGAGAACCTTGGAAACTATTTTCCTTTCATTTCCTATTCATAGAAAAACTGCTTCCATAAAATAACTATTGACTCTAAATTGAACTTCAATTAGTTGCAAGAGTATTTTGTGTATTATTGGCACTTAGTTTTTTCCACTTGGGACTTCTTGTGGAAACATACATATTTTTAAAAATATCTAAGGCCAATTTATGACTTCGTCAGTAATATCAAATACTGATCTCAGTGTGCAGATTCTAGACAAAGACAAGGGAACTTTTCAAGGAGCATTTCATTTCAATGAATGGACACTAGTTTTGAAGAAAATTGAGCAGTGCCATCTTTTGTTGGAAGAGACTAACTGCAACTCTCAAGTGTCAGAATATTTGGATCAGTTTTGATTTGTGCACACAAATTTCTGTCAGTTTTGTTTATCACTAATAGGACAGACCTTTTTTCTTACTAAACCAAAGAAAGAACATCTTCTGTATTTGGTGAATATTTGCTGAGAGAGAAGACTTCAAGAACAAACACTGTTACAAACAAAAGTCAGGACCTACCATTATACTAGACAGATACTCTTTTATAAATGAAAACATTCAGGTCAAATCCATAAGAATAGGTTATGTCTTTTTTATAATAAAGACAATGCATTCAAGTTTAATGCAGCTAATGTTTTTAAGAAAGGGAAAAAATGTACCTACCTGTGACATATACTGCTGATGAATCACACTTTCTTTTGTGAGAGATCAAGCCGAGGGTGGTCAGAAGGTCTTTGCTTTCTGTTGTATGGCTCAGGGAGGAAAGAGTGAAGTGAAAAATAGCAGGTAATGAACATGAAAACGCAGAAAATTTTGCATCTCTGATTTTACTCATTGTGTATGATGGCAACTTAGCTGGGACTGGTGCTTTATGAGCAAAGCAGTTTTTAAGAAGTAGCTTAGCGAAATTTCATAGTGCCTTTCAAAACTGGGAGTTCTGGTTTTTTAGAATGGCTGTCAAGTCTTCATTTTCCGAAGTGTAAAGGCATGTTGGATCCATGCTATTATTTTTTGTTCTATTTTTCAGAATTTTTACTTTTTTATCATATTCCTTTGAGTTCTTTCTGTAACTTCTGTAACTGGCTGAATCAGGACTCTTAAATCTGGATTTGACTGCCAGACTTTGCTGAAGATGAACAGTAGATTACCTATAGGCCTCTGTAGTTTGATGGCAGTACCTCAGTAGCAGTCAAAAAAAAGAATAGAAAAATCTTGTATATTTACATAATGTATTAAATGGATTTATAATACCTACACTGCACCACACCGTTCTTCCTTCCCACCACACAGTAATTTCCCACATGGAAGTGCAAGATGATGGGAAATGCTTATGGGAGAGGGAAGGAAGAGAATATGCAAGACTAGGGAAGAACCCTCCTTAATATGAGTGCTAGGCTAAAATCACCCTTTCACCTGAATATCCCTATCTACAATAACTTTTCCTGAACTGGTAGAGCTGCCATCAGTCATCATAAACTGCAGTAGGAAGCACGAAACTTGAATCATCCTCTGCATCTGTGGCTGTAAAAACTTCTGTATATTCTCCATTCAGATGCTACCTGAGTTTGAACACTGGACATATCTGCAATGACAGCCACCATATTCTTGCTCTATCCAAGCCCCAGATGATCTAAGCTTAATAGACAGTCCTTTATTTTTTCCCCTGAGAATATCGAAGTCTTTCCTATAAATGTGTCACTTCTTTACAAATTGAATTATTTCATAAACCACTATCAATACTGTAATACAAAATGTATATTCCCTTGGTGTCTCTCAATTTACTTTCTAACTTACAGTTCTTGACCAACATTGGTGAATCTGATTTATTTAGTTCTTTAGAAATGGTCCACTTCCTTTAAAAAAGATAAAATCAAACCATTATTTTACTTTATTTATATTTACACATATAGGAAATTATCCATCATTTATAAGACAAATAACAAACACTATAAAACATTAGTCTTTTTATCTGTCAATACCCCAAATTTAGCTATATTCCAGTAGGTCTTATGAAGGAGCTTTGGAAAATGCATTATTTGCCACACAGCTCATCTTGTAAAAAAAATTAAGTGGAAAAGAAGTTCACTAATGGTTAAGAAAGTACATAACCCTCTCCTTGTAGTTAGCAGACCTTTGTGTTTCAGTGGCACCTGGGGTATTTGTGCCTTTGAGAAGTCTGAAGCTAAACCAGACCAGTATTGCTGGTGGCTTGGGCAAGTCGCTGAGCAAGCAGAGTGATATGAGCTGGAGCATGTACTTGGAACTGTGGGGCATGAATGGTGTGAGCCTGAACTTGGGAAAGAAGAGACCTGCAACCTCCTGTTCTTCATCTGGGGAATGACCTACAGAACTCTGCCTTGCTTTGTCCTAAAATCTGAGATATAATATTTAGATAACATAAAGATTCTCGTAAGACTTAGACATATTATCCTTGCTTATTTCAAAATCCAAAATGCAATTTGTGGAATAAAAGCTTCCCTCTAATCCATTTTGGTAAGAAATAATTAGACTCATTGTATTAATAAGTATTTAATACATTAATATGTCCAATCAATTAAATTATCATATAGTTTTTATTCTTGGTTTTCCCAGCAGGCTTTGCTAATGACTGTTTCAACATCTCAAAAAATGAACTGCAAAAGATTTCATTTGGTTGTACAAGTAAAAACTGTTTACTCAAACAGCAAAATGTTAATGAGCACACCCTTATTAATCTCTGTGTCTTTTGTAGACACAACTTGTTCAGAAGGTTTCTCATGAAAATTATTAGGCAGTTTCATTCTATGTCCTTAGCTTACTAGGATATATGAGCACTGAATTTGGAAAGACTTGAACACCACTTATTTAAATCTTCTTTATATAACGTCTCTTGCGGGTTTGGCCATGTCAGTGCTTTCATCAATATTAGTACAACTACACATCAACAGAATGCCTGAATGCCCTGTTTATTTCTTTACCAAAATAAACTTACTGGAGGTAGAGTTTAATACATTCAGACTGTCCAAGCAATTTCTGCATAAAGTAGGGTGGCGGTGTTGGTGGTCTTTAACCTAATAACATAAACACATTTGAGTGATAAAGGAAAGGAAAGGTATTTCTGTCCACTGTCAGTTGTCAACTGATAAAAAGAAAAAAAACAAGTTTGTGCACCGAATGTTCCTTTGTAAATCAGGAAGAGTTGTTTTTGTCTTCTATAAAAGAATAAAAGTTCTAGGGGGAGACAAAAAAAATAGCATGGTAAGAGCAAGGACTCCCCAAAATAACGCACAGATTTGGGGTTAAAATGTGGATGGTGATGCCCCTCCGGCTAAAGTGAGTGACAGTGGGCACTGCCCTATTTGCATTGGTGGCTCGCAGATCAGTTTTTCATGCAACAAAATTTACATTACAGTTTCCAGCTGTAGTTTGTTAAAGGCTTGCATAGTAAAATCTTAAACTAAGGGCATGATTTGGGGTATTTTTTTCTTTTTTTTAGTTATAAAACCCCATGATTTTTGACACTGAACATGATGAGCTGTTTATGAGAAGTGCAAAACCCTCCATATAACAGCAGATATATAAAAAAGCAGTAAAATCAATCCAAAAATAAAAGAAGTATAAATCTCTTTTTCAACAATTCTAATGCATTTCCTTTCAAGACTGGAATTTTCAAACTATTCCTCCATATGCTGCAGAAGGGCCGTAAGGCAGCCACCTTTTTCTGGAAGGAAAGTTACTACATCTGAGAAGCCATGCATATCCTAGTGTGCTTCTAGACCATTCATGATCCTGCACTTTCCTCACTAAGTTCTGTTTCCCAAGTAATTAGGTGGTATCTACTTACATGCAGTAGACTAACCTCTGTCTCACGCATCCATGCCTCATTTCCTCATTTAATGCTCTTTTCAGTCTTGTTATTTATTTTCTTTAATATTACACTTCCAGCTCTATAGCCAGATGAGTCACACTCATTGCCATCCACAACAGCACTCTCCAAGGCCTGTGAAACAATAAAGTAATTTATAAAAGCTTTTCCACTGAAGTTATATACAGAGAATCTAACCTTTATTTTAGTGGCACTTGAATTATGATGAAGTTCCATTCAGAAAAGATTATTCATAATAAGAAATATAAGAACATAATGTGTGTTATACTATTAAAAAAAAAAGAAAAAAAGAAAAGAAATGAACCCACAACACCACAACATAGCAGCATAATGGTGTGAGACAGAGAAGCTTACAAGCACAAACTCTTCTTCATTCAGAAACAGAAAAAATTAAAATAGACTGAAAATTTCAGAGCATTTTCCTTCCTTGCCATAGAAAAGGGGAGATCCAATTCTCAAAAATTTCTTCATTAAATACAGAATGACTGACTTATTTCATCACAACAGGAAAGCATTTCAAAATATTGTTTCTCTGTATACTGTTCCCTGTTCAGCTATCATTATTCCACCTACATTTATTGCATTTTGAAATTAGAATTTGGGATAAGAAAGTAATTGTAACCTTCCTGAAAGTGACATCGACAGAGACACAAAAAAAATGTGTGTGGGATAAAAGAGAGGGGTTCTCTCCAACATTGCTTCTAACATACAGAAAAAACGTTGCTAGCCAAGAATAAAGATATGCAGAACCCAAACAGAGAAGAATCTATTTACCTGTAAGAAAGGGGAATTCCTGTTCTTTTTCCATGAAGAAAAGTACCATTTTTTCAATTACAGCAATATAGAAACGACTTGTGAAAGTATAGTACATTCTTTTTTCTGTGATTTTAACCACAAGTTTCAGTTCATTGGTTATGAAAGGAATATACTGAATGAGGAGATGGAAGAATTGTCATTAATATTTCTGGTGAATTGCTGCATTGACTTCCACTGGAGTCAACATTGGCCATCCAAACACAAATACTCCTCATCTGCACTTATGTCACTGAAAGTATTCTGTAAAACAAGCAAGTTTTGAGGTGCTGGCCTCCTGTAATAGTTCATCAAAATCCTCTGCTGAAGACATTTACTCAAATCTTCAGTGAAGTATAAGTCATAATGCAGCACTGCCAGTTTCAACGTGACAGTGTCATTTCTACAGGCATCGTGGTCTGGCGTGGTTACTTCTCCAAATTTATAAAGCATAGAATGAGCTCTCCTGGTTGTATTTGCTGATGTGACAATGACACAAATGCTCAACAGCATTCCCATATTAAGGAAGGTATCTCTTAACTTGCTAGGAAAACAAAAATCGCTTAACAACATATGCATTCAGAATTCGGAGTCTAATATTGTGTAGCTCATGAGTTCTGTTAATTTGGGTTTAAGATGACAAATAAGAATTTGAACAGAAAAGTACTGCTGAAATGGAAAAAATATTATTTTTTTGTTTGTTTAATTTTGTTTTAAAAACAAACAAACAAATATATAAAATTACCCTTATGTGGTATAGGAGCTGGGAATGAAATTAAGGAACGAGACTCCTACACTTCTAATCTGAAGTTTAGAGCACATATAAAATGAGAGTATTTTGTCAGAGCAAAAAGATGACTAGTTAAGCAACACAAAACCACTAAGAATTACAAATTGGCAATTTTGTCCATGTGAAGATCATTCCATTCACATTTAAGGAATATTTGTTATGTTCAAAATTAAACTAGTGTTACTTACACATTTAAATAACATAAATTTTCAATAGTTTAAAAAAAAAGAACCCAAGCACAACAAAACATTAAAAGTATCATTTTAATACTACTGCAATGCTATTAAAAATCAGAGCACATTTCATGCTTGCAGAGGATGATGAAGGGGAACACCTAATTTATACCGCCTTAAAAATCTACTTCTCTTATAAATTGTGCTGTGAGAACTATATAATAAAGTTTCATTAATATTTTTTTCATACCTACATATTTCTGGAGACCATGGCATGTTATAGGTCTGCGTAAATACCACACACACATTTTTCAGTCTTCCTGTATAGAAAATGGTATATTTCTGTAATATTCTATAAGAAAGATAATTGTCTCTGGCTGTACACTGACATTGTTAACAGAGTCTTTTACAACAATTGTCTGCATCCTGTAATTTTCCCCAGAGCTGAAAACTCTTTCAAATGAATATGAGTCAGGCAGCACTTTTGGGAAAAATGTTGCAAGGTTGTAAATGTTGGTTACTGTTCCCACGGAACGCCTTGTGGAGGAAGCTCATCGAGTGTCAGATGCAAACTGCAGCTTGCTGAGGTACCTGTAGCATAGTGATGTTTTCACAGACATTGCTGTATGTTGTCTTGCTAACTTTGAAGAGAAGCAGATGTTTAGATTGGCAAATAAAACAAGGGTTGCAAAAACCACATATGCGACCCTGATTATGCCTCAGTCAATGATTTAAAAATGGATCTGGATCCAAGCCTTATTTGCTCTTTTTGATCCAGGATAATTTTATATTAAAAATTGGTTATTCAAAATCAAACACCAACCTGTTTACTGGAGAAGCACTAACAATAAACAGTTTTATTTCAGCACTCAGATGATAGCTCTGCAACCTCCTTTAAGCTTAAAGACATGTACTCAGCCCTTCCACCTTCTTTGAGGAGCCTGCACTACTGTAATTGTGCCCTGTACTTGGAGGTCTAACCATATGATAGTATTCATGGTAACTTCAGTAATTAAACTCTTACCAGAAACAGGAGAGAGCACAAGGTGGTAATAAAAAAAATTAAATAAATTTGAATTTAACATACATAATTTACTTCTTTCTTCGAATATTATTACACTCTAGGAAAACTTACTTCATATTGATGGTGCTATCATTGTTGCTTCTTTCAGTTCAGGCTTCATTATTGGGGTAGATGCTGTCTCAGATTTCTGATGGTTTTGCTTATTTGTGTCAAATTGAACGGATTGAATAAAAAAAGAAAAAGAAAAAAGTTGAGCAGTAATATTTTCAAAATTTTCATGTTTCAAAAAAGTATTAAGAATATGTCACTGTGTGACAAGATCAGTATTTCATAGAAATAAACTTGAAGACACATGCAATGCTCACAGAATGGGTGAGGAAAAAGAGTTGATTTTTTATAACAAGTATTCTAAATAATTGTTCTTAAAGTACTTGATACGAAGCTGGGCTTTCCCAAGTTGTCTATGGTTACATTTTCAAAACCTCTTGTACTCTGTATCCTTATGCTTTTTGTAGTGTTACGAGTCTGAGTTTAATGAACGATACCTGAAGGGTTGTTAGGAAGTTGTGCTGTAGGGAAAGACTATTCTGAGCCATGAACAGTGCTGAACTGTAGACTCATTAATTTGATTAAAAGCATGGCTTGTTATAGGCCAGCTGGTTATGCAATTTTTAAGTAATTCATAGTCTGAGATCTCATTAATTGAACTTTTATTTATTTTCATGACTTTTTGATCTAAACTGTCATATTATTATATTGCTTGCATCATCACTTTTGCCACTGGTCATGCATGTGTAACACCCGCATGTTTGGAAAACAGTCCTTCTAATGCCTTCTAGGAATATAATACTGTTTTCAGCTCTTTGGAAGGGTTGGAATTATGAATCATTCAATACATGCATATATTACGCAGCTTTGGTGCTAGGCCCATCTCTGCATGCAGTTTGAAAAATAATTATCTAACCCAAAAGTACTGCTAATAAAGAAGCTTATAACAGAATTTAAACAATAATTTTAAACAAACTTCATTTGTCTTTTTCAAAAAGTAAATTCAAATAGGATACAGGTAACAAAACAATCTGCTGAAAAATTAGTTCCATAACTGCTTTCCTGCATGTACTTCTTTCCCTGGACAAAGTTATTAAGGTCACAGTGATAAGACTATTCCTTCTATGAATTACTCAGTATTACAAACCATGAGGCAATCAGCAATAAATAAAATATTATTCTGAATCATCTCAATAGATGCCAAGTCAGTAGGTAGCAAATAGGCCATTACAGCTAAAAAAGTTCCACTCATTAGCCCTGCAAAGCCAACTCAGTTACAAGTTTCAGTTTGTATTATTCTTATATGAACTATTAACACCATTTTTAGAAGGAATATGTAATGATTTGAGTCATATCCAATCTACTGTCTCTAGTGACTGCAGAAAGTTAATCTGTGTCATAAAAGATGCAGAAAACACCCTGGAATATGACTCTATGTAGAGAGAGCTGTAATGAAAAATTTCCTTCAAGACCTAAGATTTCTTATTTGTGGAGCCCTTGCTGACAGGCTTGTGTTTGACATGTCTGGAAAGCTTGTAATTACCTGGCTCTCATATATTGTACTCCAATTCTGCAGAGGACTGCTTCATAACTCAGTTAGAGTTCACTGGGAATATAATACTTACTAATTAGGAGAGGTGAATGACAGACAAATTCGTAGCACTGGGGTGGGCTCCAGACCTTTTTATCAGAATTGCATGTAGTTGTCTCTCATAGACAAAAGCACCTGTTTTAGACACTGCAAATGCTCTTTCAAAGCTTAACATTTTTGCAGTCACTGCAAAGTTGTATCCTGAAGGTAAAATAGAAAAAGAAATTTTCACTCACTGTATGCATCTTTCAAACAAATTCTGAAAATGTATAGACACAAACATTCCACTAATGTTGAAAAAGAAAATATAAAGTTAAAAAAATCCCCGTTTTAACAAAGTCAAAAGGACCTTAAATAGAAAGCATCTACTGCTGATAAGGTTTTATTCTGAACACTGAGCTTAGTTCAGTGGATTCATCTAAAATACGCCACATGGAACTTTACCAAAGGGAAATCAGTTTTCTGAGAAGTGACTGTTACACTAGCTAAGAAGTTATCAGAGCTGTAATCAGAACTGTTTACTTGGGGTTTTTTGTGAAATGTGATGAAGTCCTGTTTTAAAACCTGGGTCATCCATCCCCCACCTAGATAATCAACTCCCAAGAAAGAACACCACATGGAGGAGCCAGTTAATGCGTCTTTCTGGAACTGAGGCATTTTAGGCTTTCTAGTACACACACATATTCTTCTACCCGACACTGCTCAACTTACAAAGAGAGCAAGAGAAAGATCCATCAAAGAATGCGTGAGAAATTTGGCAAATGCCACATTAAGGCAAAAAACTTACTGAGATGCATCTGAAAAAAGAAGTACCATCATACAACAACAGAAACATCTAAATAATAGAGCAGAAAATAATTTTGAACAAAAGATGGCATACAAATTAACAAGTGCAATTCAACAGAGTGATATTATTCCTCTGTCCTGTCTCAGAACATGTTGTTGAACCTTCATCCAAATTAACTTGCCCCTTTCTTTGACACTATGATGGACCTTCCATCTACGATTTCTCTGCATTTCAACAAGATACAATCTTGTCTTAAAATGAGGATGAGTTAAGCAGACAAAGTTTGAAAGATTCATCCTCGTGGATCTTTGAGCTGAGAAGCACGCAAAGTCATGCACAAGACTGATCAAGTAAGTAGTATTTGAAAATGTTAGTGGTTTGGGAGTATTTTATTATCTGTTTCAATATACATATACAAAATATTTTAATTCTGAGGATTTTTAAAAAAACCCCAGGGTTCATTAAGCACAACATCGCCAGCTGGGCAAGGGAGACGATTGTCTCCCTCTGCTCTGAGCTGGTGGGGCCTAACCTTGAGTCCTGTGTGCAGTTTTGGGCACCTCAGTGCAAAAAAGACATGAAGCCATTAGAGAGTGTCCAAAGGAGGCCACGAGGAAGGTGAAGGGCCTTGAGGGGAAGCAGCTGAGGGCACTGGGTCTGTTCAGCCTGGAGGAGAGGAGACTGAGGGGAGACCTCATTGCAGTCACAACTTCCTTGTGAGGGGAAGCGGAAGGGCAGGCACTGATTTCTTCTCTCTGGTGCCCAGTGACAGGACCCAAGGAAAGAGCATGAAGCTGAGTCAGGGAGGTTTAGGTTGGATATCAGGAAAAGGTTCTTCATCCAGGGAGTGGTTGGGCACTCAAACAGGCTCCCCAGGGAAGTGGTCACAGCACCAAGACTGACAAAGTTCAGGAAGTGTTTGGACAATTCTCTTGGGCACACGGTGTGACTCTTGGGGTGTCCTGCACCAGGACAGGAGTTGGACTTTATTAGAATTTATTGCTTTTATTTTAAACAGACTTTTTCCACGGAATCATGAATTATAAATCCATGGACTGTGGCATGGTTCCAGTAGGAGGCCCCTCACCTGTACAGTCATTGTGATTTTGCACCTGTAAAACATCATGAGTTATGTAGCATACTTATTATTAACTGGTCAGAGTTTACAAGTAGTTCTAGTTTACAAGTAGTTCTAAATTTGCTCCAAAGGGCTCAGCTGACATAGATACCAAGCTATCTGAGAGCAGCTGTTTCTGTTTTGAGTCTGTTTTTCCACTAGGCAGATTTTAATGGTTCTTTTTTTTCCCAGTTGCTGCTACCCTCACAGGGAAGCCTACAGTCAACTTTTTCATCCAAAACCCCCCTAGAAATTTACCTTTTCTCCACTACTTGTAATTGGACTAAATGATTATTGAAGGTCCCCTCCAATTGGAACTATCCAATTCTATTGTATTCCATTCTGTTCTTCAAATGACTTATGGAGTTGTAGGAAATAATTGGCATGTCCATATCTAGAAAGATGACTGTTTTGGCCAGTTTCACTGATACTATAATTGTAGTGTCGAAAAAAGTTTTCCTTACATGGAGTCTTATCTACCAGTAGTACGTGAAGTTACCAGCTCCATGTACAACATCTTTGCATTCATCTCCACCACCAAGGACTTCCCACACAGCAACATGTAAATTGCCTGTGTGAACAAATTGGATTTTCTGGAAGAACAATACCAAAGTGAATGAAGAGCCTGTTTAATTTACAGGACATCTAATAGCATAACGTTTCTATGAAATCCAAGTCCTGTAATTGTAATTGTGCATTTTACCCTTCACTCAAACAGACAAAGAATTTACCCCAGAAAAACAAACAAACAAACAAATATAATTTCACAATAAATTCACAATATTTCATAGGAAATAACAGGAAAAGGAAGAGTTTATTAATTGATAAAGAACTAGTCCTTTCAAAACCAATTTCTAGAAGGCAGCAATTTTGTCATCAAAAACTGGTGTAGTGAATTAATGCACTGAAGATAATCAGTTTTCACTGTCTCTGTGGCCACTCTGTTTCTCAAAATATGTTTGGATGACTTTTTTTTTTCCCCTGGAAAGCGGTGGAAATGTGAAGTAGAAATCAGAAAATAGAATTTTCAGTTTTTAATTTTTTTTTAAAGTGAAACTGCAATGGGCCTGTTTGGGGAAAGAAAAACTTTAATTGAACTTACTTTTTGGCAAAATTAGCATGTCGAGAGAACAACCGTCGTCAGCTCATTTAGCATGAGAAATGGACCATCCAAGCAAAAAACATCCCAAGATAAAAATCTCACTAATGAAAAGTACTGTAGGAAGGCATTTATTTATTTTTGAGATGAAATATTTTGTTAAGCTGGAGGTGGCTGTATTTACTTGGATGGAAAGACTTACAAAAGGAAAACCGTCTGGCATCAAAGAACCATGGCTCAGTATTTTTATTTACTTATATTTTATTAGAATGAGCTTCTTTGGCAAGGTTGTGTTTAGCACAACCAAATCTGGGCAAATTGTTATATAAAATACATCTTAGAAGAGACAGAGAATTATTTTTTAAAGATATAGATGGCATAGACTGCCTGAGTTCAAGAAGTGTTTGGACAATGCTCTCAGGCACACGGTGTGACTCTTGGGGTGTCCTGTGCAGGGCCAGAACTTGATGATCCTGATGGATCCCTTCCAACTGAGCACATTCGATGATTGCACGATTCCATATAACAAACACAAGTGTCTGTCTTCACTGTGAGTCTTATCTTCCCAGATGAAGGTAGAGTTTGTCTCATGGTCTCTAAGCATGATTCTACCAATAATGTTGACCTTTCATAGAAGACATTAATTAATGAACATTCAGAATTGTAAGGAATAGTTATGTTTCCTAAAGAAATTACAAATTAATTAATACTCATATGTTATTAAATGAGGCACACAAATTTTAGGGAGGATTATATGCTTTGGACAGTTTATGAATATAAAACATAAACTAAGATCACAAAATGGTGTAAATCATACAGATATTTGTTATTGTTACAGCATTGTTCCTTCCAGAGTATCTCTGATCTTCTCAATATTATCAGACTTGACTTTTGGGTGAAAGAAGAACCCCGTAACCAAAGACACCAGAGAATTCTTACATTTTTGGTACATGCAGAGCCTCTATTTAAAGTCTCATACGAAAGGTTTCTATAGAAACCTGAAGGACTCAGCCAACTGGTGCTAAAAAGCTGGACCCTGAGGCCTATACAAAACTCACTATAACATCTATCTCTTCTACTGGTTCCTGAAGTCACTGATCTCTATCATGCTTCAGCATACATCCTTTATACACACTATTATAACTTACACTAGCACACCCTATCTTTGAAAATAAAACATTCTGGTAACTGTTAAAAACATGGCTTTAACTCAGGTCCTTGACTGATCCCAAAGCTAGTGAATTGAAAATTAACTGTGATCTCCTTTCTGGCATATACTATCTCCTAGGACATGTAATACGAGTTTTACTTTTTTTAAGGAGCCTTTTGTCCTATATATAGTTATGCTTTAAATTGTTACTCACTAAAAGAGCAAGTATTTTTGGTTGCTTCTGAAAGTCATATTTCCATAGTGATGCTGACAGAAATATGCAATACATCATGATAAGTGAAACTTAACTCACTATCACAGATTCTGCTCCCAGCTACCATTTTAAACCCAGGGTGGAATATTATGTGTGCAAAACTCATTTTTTTCCTGAACCCTATTTTGATACATGTTCATTATAAAGCCTTCACTCTTCTTAATTCTCAGGTTGTTCCCTGTTTCTGTGTTGGTTTGTTTCAGTTAGCTATCCAAGGATAAAGCAGTTAATAACTCGTTTCAGGGTTCGCTCCTAAACAGCAGCTTGGTGAGGCTGCACGAGGATCATCTTCCTGTTGTCTGTGTGAGGAAATACTCTGCTAACACTGCTGCAGTCCTACAATAGTCCTTTCAGAACACTTCCACCCCTAACCTTGGCAGAATCTCTTTCCATCGTGCTTGTTTTCATAATCCAGAACCAGCAGGATCCTCATTCCTGCAACAGTATTTCCCCGTTTCTCTCCTAGAATGCTTAAAAATGTGCTTTTTTGTTGGTTGTCAGGGCTATGCAGAAATCCAGAGATGCACATCTATTAGGTTGCCAAAGATGAAAACTTTCACGCAGAAGGTGTAGCACAAGAAAGATGGAAGACAACTCATCTCTGTCACTTACTTGGGGCAGTGCTTTCAATGTGCTAGAAAGGGCAAAACACACATTTCTTGTATCTGCTTAGGGGGAGATGATTCTTGCACAGAATCTTTTTTTTCTTGGCAATATTCTTAGAACTGCAGATTCCTTCATTTCCTTACTTTTAATGTTTCATTATGGCTCAATTTCTGTTAAAAAAACATTTCAAGAAGAATTTCAAGGAATATTTTCTTTCTACTACACCAAGAAAAACCTGCAAGAAAGACAACTTCAAAGCTCACCAGCAATGCCAGTGTTTAACAAAGAAACATCTCACCAAGAGACATGGAGCATCCATTTCTCTCTAAGTTTGCAGAGCCACAATAATAGGACATACCATAGATACCAATCCAAAAGATTATTCATACCACTGATGAACAACTCTCACAAATGTTATGGAGTTTGGGGGAAGTTTATCTTTATAAAGAATTCATGACATCCTTCCTTTCAATCATCTCAGGTCCACCCACACTGACATTTCGCAAACCAAGCTTATCCGTAATACTTCTCAGCACACGGCATTTTCTACACATTTATTCAGGTCAGCAGCAAATGTTCTTATTTTCTAGCCTTAAAAAAAACCCCCACAACCAACCCCCCAAAAAAGAAAAGAAAAGAATATGCTCCCTCATCCTTATAATAAAGCCTACTGAAGGTCAAGATCAAGAAAAAAGGTCTTTGCCCTCATCTTCTGTCCTCCCCTTAGTTTGTGCAATACCTTCTTTCACACAGTGCACAATACATTTCCAATTGCAACTCTTGCAAGTTCTTTCTCCCAGGGATAACCCAGATCAGACAGAAACAAAATGATAGATTTTGAACATCTTTGTCTATTTCCCATTGCAAAAATAAGGAGCTACCACCATAGAAATTAACTCTAAAAAATTAAGTTATAGACAACAAAACATAGTCTTTGATTATTTCTTAGTTACATTTTCACTGTACCTTATTTATGCCAAGAACTACAGCATGAGTTCTTCTTCTGTAATTCTTGTAAATAACTATTATATTGGACTTTCTTGCTATATCTTAATTGCCCACTATGTTGTCTAGATCAGGTTGTGTTTTCTCAACAATGTTAAAAACTGCTGAACGGTCCTTTCTTCTAATTCTGAGGCAACAGTTGTGCTTTTCGCATGGATGGACTTCAGTGACATATGTCACTTACCAAAAAATCACAAGTAAGACAACTAGAGAGTTAGAGTTGCCAAGGAGATACATGTCTCAGCTGAAGACAAACTTCTGTCTATGATACTTACTATATTTGATGAGCTGCATTCAATGTTGGAAAACTACTCATAGAAAGTAGTGTGGTACTTATGCAAAATCATTAAACATACAAAAAGATCCATATCAATATTTTTTCCTCTCTCTCTTTCTCTCTCTCCTTAGCATGATGCAATGCTAATTCACATTTACTGGTTCACCAACACAATTATTTCACAAAATTCTGTGATTATTAAATGTTGTCATTCTGCAATTTACAGATTTTTGTTTTGGAAGTAAAGCCATGTGCTTGCAGCTTGCTACTGTTTCATGGCACCAACTGTATTAAAATTAATTTATATTAAAATGAACTATTACCTCTAAACAAAGTAAGGATCCATTACTGCAGTTTCAGAGAAAAGTCCTCATTAGCTTCTAAATTTTATTACTGCACCACTTCAATGCCGTGCAGACTTACTAGTGAAAATTGCTTTCAAAAACCCATGTCAAAGAATGCTGAATAAGGATTTCAGAGTCTTTTAATTAATTTTTCATCTTTGTTCCTGAGTATGGAGCTGATGTCAATAAAATGTCCAGGAGGACTTTATTTTATTTTAAGAAAAAATAATCAGGTTTATGTCAGTATTTGCTCCCAGGTACGGCTGAAATGTTTTATCTTAAATAGCCCAACAAAGTCAGCTTCAGGCAACTCATTTCAAGTTAAATATATCAGCTTTAGGAATAAGTACAAAAAGCAAATGAAAAGGGTCTGGCACTGGAAGTGTCAGTAAAGCTTTACCTGTGCCACCGGCAGGTCCCTGTGCAGCACAGGGCACCACAATGCACGTGTGGGATGTGGGGCTTTGGTGGCCTGGATGCACTTCCCTGTGATTCCACCACTCCATAAAGGTCAGACATGTGACGGGAATTTCTATTCACGTTTCTACTTTATTGTATAATCCTGAGTAATCACTATAATCTGGTTTAGTAACTGTGGTCATGACTGGGCATGTACATCTACTTCCTTAACTTTCTCATAAGAAATCCTTGCCAGTTCTCACAGTAAAGTTCAGGAGACAGGAAAACAAGACAGAAACAATAGAAAAACCTTTATTCAAGGTTCTACAGT
Organism: Lycocorax pyrrhopterus obiensis; assembly: GCA_014706295.1. Classification (NCBI taxonomy): domain Eukaryota; kingdom Metazoa; phylum Chordata; class Aves; order Passeriformes; family Paradisaeidae; genus Lycocorax; species Lycocorax pyrrhopterus. The sequence continues at coordinate 3,782,903 of JACSVZ010000007.1, forward strand.
GCCAGTATGATTTGTACATATTCTTGCAAAGTCCTTGAACACATGTATAATTAAGAACTTAATTAATTCCACTGAAGGAAATAAAGCTGCTTTGTATGCATCACTGTTTTGAAGGAGTATGGCATTGTTCTCAGAACAGTAAGATTTCATAGAATGCAGTTGAAAAGCATCAATTATAATTTTCGGATTACATGGAATAAGAACTACGCCATCCCCCAAAAAGTAGCCCCTCACAAATTTAAACAAAAAGACTTAAACAAAATGTATTTTTTCACAACGTAAAATATATTTAAGATGCAAATAAATCGAACACATTTAGATCTCAGTCAGAGAACCTAGTTAAATTCAGTTAGAGAATCCAGACAGAGTTTTTTAATGTATCAATACATATTTTGAGGAAAGGCTCTTTTATGCATTCAGAGGAGGTATTGCTCATATTTCTTTGCTAAATATGAGCACATGTACAACAGACTGCAGAATGACTGGTGCTGCTGAAAAAAGATCTCAAAAAGGGGTCATAAAGGGAACAGGCATCAGATTGGATTTAAGGACAAAATCTCCTAAAAATAACATGCCTGTGTAGAATATCACTGCAGCAAAGAAGAAATGGATAATTATAATAAATTAAAATTGTGGTCCCCCGAAAGGAATACTATAAGGAGAAATTTGACATACTAGAAAAAAGAAAGAAAAATGATCTCAAAAGTAACAAAAACCACCAATATTTTAGAGTTTCTTTGTAAATATTCTACTAGGAGTAGTAGTATTTTTTTACTTTGCCTTATGAAGGAATGAATGAATGAATGAATTGACTAATAATATTTTTTTAAAATAAATTTTAAATGTATTAACTTCAGAATTAATTTACTTGCTGAACAGAAGTTAAACAGAAATTAAAATCCTCTTAGTTTTCCAAAACAATCAAGATAATTGAATTTAATTGAAAATGGATCAATTTATTTAATATAAATTTTACCATTTAGTGGTCAAAATACTCCATCATAAAACTAATATGATCTTTGAAGTTCGACAAAATTGGATACTCTGACAATGCTTTGATCTTTCTAATATTCAAAAGAAGGCTTCTACTGAAGACTGAAGTAGTCTAGAACCGGTATTTCCATCTTAACTGTCTTGGAGAAGGAGCTTAGCAGAACAGGCTTCTCAAGAAGGAAGAACAACTCCAATAAAGAAGGATTTCCAGGGTGTCTTGCTGGATTAAAGTTATCATTCCTGACAGAGGAGGAGCAGATTGAAGGCTGTGACTAAGGACAACAAATTTTAATTGTGGAAAATTAACCTTGTAATTTTCTGATAGTCCTCTAGCAAGAGATCAAATACAATTTGAAAGCATTGCTAATAAGTTGTTTTTAAGAAACATTTCAGGGAGATAGGATTGTAGAAGAGGATTAATGAAGGTATAGGCAACAGGAAAAAAAGGAAATACAATACTCAATTGTGCATCTTGCTTTTGATACAAGAATATAGCTGAAATTGAAATATACTAATTTACATATGAATACATTCCTCTAATGAGGAAAGAAAAAATAAAGCATGAAAGAAAGAAGGAAGTGAAGCTTTCTTGTTCTAAGTTGACAACACAAACACCCAGAGTAAGGAAGGCCCTGGCGTCTGTTTTCATTTCTAGGACTCAGCAGATTATAAAAATCAAGAATCTTTTCTCACCTTAGTCAATGCTCAAGAAAAAAACCCTCACTTGTCGCTGGGTACAGCTTCAGCAGTAATAAAATTACTTTCTTCAAGTGGTTGGCTCCAGCCCAATATGCTCTTCTATGTCTTGCTTACATGTGCAGCAACCAAATCCCATTTTATGGGTAACGGTCAAGATCATGAGCATACCGCTGACCCTGGACACCCTGATCAAGAAACCTTGCCTAAACTTCTTGCTGAACCTTCAATTTGATGGAAGTCAAACTAATCATTTTCCCAATATGTATCTTGCACACATCTACATTTTAACAAAGCTAATTTCTGCAAAATTAACACTTTCAAAACAATCACATCCAGAATAACCATTTACAAGCAATATTAAAATTCTAGATGTGGGTCTCTGGATATGAGAGAAAGATTAGTCTCAAATAAATGAAATAAGCAAGGTCTAGGTTATTTTATTCTGTTCCCCAAGAAATTAACCTTATACTTTTCTGTCCTAGAGCTTTTGCTTCTCTTTGTTTTAAGAACCAAAGTATCAAACTGTCTCCCAGGCAACCAATAATAGGACAAGAAGACACAGTCTTAAGGTGTGCCAGGGGAGGTTCAGGTTGGACATCAGGAAGAATTTCTTCACAGAAGGGGTGGTTGGGCATTGGAATGGGCTGCCCAGGGAGGTGGTGGAATCACCGTGCCTGGAGGTGTTTAAGAAAAGGCTGGATGTGGCACCCAGTGCCATGGTCTGGTTGACAAGGTGGTGTTTGGTCATAGATTGGACTCAATGATCTCAGAGGTCTTTTCCAGCCTAGTTAATCCTGTGATTCTGCGATTTGGGCTAATAAAGCTGCCACAGGATGCAGATCCGAGGTAGGTAGGACCCAACTGTTTCCCGCTGAGTATGGGCCACAGGGTGCCTGCCTTTAGAAAGCTGTAATGAAAAAACCTTTGGCTTCAGACTCAGAAAGACATAACCCACAGAGTCTCTTGCTTCTTTTTTGCTTTCTGACCCACAGTTGTCCAGTCTCTGCTGCCAGCCAGCTGACACACTTCAGTCATACTGACATACCTGAACAACGAATCCTTTTTTCACAAACATCCAACCTAGCTGACTAGATAAATTTATTTCCTGTTATGATGGAATGAAGTAGCTGCATTACACCTGTTCTTTGGGTCCTGATAGATCTTTCATAGGTCTAATTAATATACTTCTATTGAACAAGGACTGAATAGAAGATGTCTTGGGGTGACTCAGTCACCCCAAGACAGAAGACCAAAATGATTCCAATATAGTTCTAGAAATGTATAATGAACTGCATGTTTTAATGGCAATCGGGGAAAGAAGAATGCAGAAACAGAGCAAAGAAACAGGAAATACAGTGCACCTACCCTGTGTTTTCATGTGACTTCAGCCTGTGATATCTAACAGGTAAAATTCACATTATAATTTTAAAAAAAATTGACTTTTAGGATGAGACATCTCATAAGAAGTCTGAAAGTGAAGTGGATGATACATTAAGCAACCAACATGGAATTTTACTATGGAAATATATATGGTTTTGCACTTGGTTTCTAGGGAGAATCAGGCCCATAATTTTGGACTAGAAATCATTAATATCTGTTCACATACAGATATAATATCTATTTGTACAAAAGTTGCTGAAGATGGCCAAATACCAAGATATTCCTCCCCAAGCAAAGACTCTATATTTTGTTTTAGGGAGTAAAAATAATTTTGACTGACAGCAGAGGATATAATTATGTATGCAACCTTAACTGTCAGTGTTTGCAAAAGCAGACCTTTTATTGCTAAATAAATCCACTGATGTTATCTGTACTCTCTCTGAAAATAAGAAGGAAATCAGCATCAGAGCAGTGCTGGTTGAATTTTAAACATGATTTTCAAAAGATAAAGTCTTACCTGGAATACTCCTGGCATTTATCCATCATTAATATGAACAACTTTAACAGAGCAAGGAAATGGAAGAATTGATAGAATAATTAAAGGAAAAATGAGACCAAAGCGGCTTAGTTTTCCAAACAGAATTAAAACTTCGGGAAGAGGGAGAAGCCAAGGATAGAAAAAAATTTGTTCCCTAGAAACATACTAGAGGAAGAAAGCAGTCAGGAAAAAGGCTGTGTGAAAGGTCAATGTGTCAACAGGACGAATATGCATGAGCTGTCCATAAATAAGTTTAAGAAAATCCTCCTATGCATCAAAGGAGTAAGGATCTGGAAAAGATCCTCAGTGGGAACAAAACCATTTATTTTAAGATGGGGTTTCATTAACTTAATGGAGGCAGATGATGCAAGAATTTACGATAAGAAGGATTTGAATTTCATGGTCCAGATCTTTCAATATGCTGTGTTCCAGTTCTGGCCTTGGTTCATGCAGGTTACCTTTGTTTAGGTGAGAAGTTGGTGTCCACCACAAAGATATTTCACTACACAGATATGGCATCAAAGCTTGGGTTTAAATAAACAAATGTCAAGCTGTGACAGATGTGATTCAGGGAAGAATTAACTTCTCCAATTTCGGACTGACAAGAGGTCATAGATCTTCATCATTTCCACTCACTTAGGAGGTGAAAGTGGGAAGAATAAATAGACAGTGAAGTTTCCTTTTATGTCTGATTCATTTTAGCTATATTTTCACCTCCCATCAGGAAAGAACAGAGCAGGGAAGATCCCTAGATATCAGTTCCCTGAGTTATGGAATACAACTTCAATTTCTTGTAGAATCCTCTGTGTGCAAGGACAGGATGGAGATTACTTCTGTCTCTGGAAATGTCAAATGTGAGATCACAATATCAAAAATTTCTTACATAAGGCACACCATACTTCTATTTGCACAGGATGATCTCAAGCAATTTATTATCTCCAGTTTCATCTAAATTTATTTTGAAAACATTAAGATGATGGGGAAGTAAGCACACTAGGTGAAGCACATTAAAACCTACCAAAATAAAATGTTTCCAGAAACAGCTAAAACAGAATGTTTTCATGTGTGATAGAAATAGGTGGCTCAGAAACAAATCCTTCTGATGCTCTATGCAGAAATCAGTGTTCTTTCCCAACTTTTTCTCTTCAGTACCATTCAGCTTTACTGTCTGATCAACAAACACAAACCTGGCCATAAGGAAATCTATTAGGGCAAGAAGCTGAAGCCGAGGTAGGGCCAATGCACTTCATGTAGAAGACTGCTTTTGCAGAGCTATGCCCCTGCTTACCCAACAGCAGTGATCATTTGTTTGCAAAGGTTCATGATTCAGACCCTGAAAAGAACACCAGCCTTTTTCATACATCATCTCAATGCGAAGAGCAGCCAGTGAAGAGCACTGAATAACAGGAAAATTAAGATGTGTGTTCTACAACACAGATGATGCAAACTCGATTTCTTCAGTGGTTTTTGTTTTTGGTAATACTACGACATGTTTAGGGGAAAACTGTCCTGTCTGTAAAGTTCAGTTTACAGTGGAATAACTAAATTAACTAAAATTGGAGTAGTCCTGAGTAAGATATCTATAATACTAAATGATACTGAACTATAAATATAATGGGACTTAAAAGATAGCAGTAATTGGAAGGAGGGAAAAACCCCAAACAACCAGAGACCAATAGTTCCTTTTAGAACTGATAAAATATTCCGAACACAAATAAAGAGTTCAATATATCTGAATAGCATGTTTAACCCATAGCTCTTCCCCAATTCACCAGGTAAATATTTTGCTCTACATCAAAGTTTGGGAAATTGCTATGGACTGAAAATGGAAACAGGCCTTGCTGCATTATTTCTAGTCCTAACTTAACAGTCAGAGAATTTTAATAACTTGGCTAAATCTTATTTTGGTTAATGTAATTCTCCCATCTATCACCAAATGGAAAGGATATTTCCCAAAGGACATAGAGACCCAAAAGATAAGAATCAAATCTACATTTCCATAACAAATACCTAGATAATAAAATTTTCTCTATTTTTAATGTTGTGTAATGCAATACAAACATGTACAAGTGTAGGCGGCTTACTTTGGTTTTGGGGTACAGAACTGAACTTTGCAATATGAAAAAAATTTAATGAGTTCAATTTCACCTTTATTTGAGCTCTTCTATACTTGGCCAGAAGAGGTGGTTAACCATTTAATAATATTTTTCATACATTTATGTTCAAAATGCACTGGTTTATGCTTTTAAATTTTCCTTTATTACAATGAAAGTGACTTAAAATTAAGTGTGGGAGGCATAAAAAAATCCACCCTACCCAATATCAAAAAGAATATCAAATTATTGATCTGTAGACAGCAGGAAATTAAATATGGTATCCCCTTCTCATTTAAAAGAAAATAACTGCAACAACTCTTCAAAAGTTCACAGAAGAAATAGATTAAAAATGTTGGCATGAAATCAACGATTGTCTTGAATGTATCTTCTGCAGGAGTTTTATTTATAGAACACGGCAAGTACAAGGATTTGTCAGAAGTGTATGGACTTTCTTTGCTGATCTTAACGTTCGTGCATACACAGTCACAGAGATATTTCATAGTTTTGACAGCCAAAATTGTTCCTTTATCTGTGAAAACAAAATTGTTTTCAGTGGCATATCATCTTGATATGTTTTGCTTCTGGAAGTTTCTGTTGGGATTTCTTGAAAACATCTCTGCATTTTATTAGAAGTCAGTTTAATAGGTGGACAAAAATCAATCCATGCTTTTTCCACAGAGAGTTAAAAATAATTTTTTTCAACCCTGACATCTGAGTTGTATTAATCTGACAAATTTTATTACCATTAAATATTCATGAAGGGTCAATTCAAACTTGTCACTTCAGTGTAGACTATTTATATCTGTGGATTAGTGTTTTTACCTTCATATAGTGCCATTCCATGGATATAAAGAAAACAAAGAATGGTCTATAAAGAAAACAAAGAATGAGATTGAAGAGACAAGGACCTTATAGGTGTTAGTAACAAGAAATTCAGAGGTAGAGACTTGAGGCATAACCACAAAGACTAGTTTTAGCTTAGCACAGCTAACTTCAGTACTCTCCAGCCTCTGCCAGAAAGCAGGACTCTTTCTTCTTATTGGAAGAGGAACCAGAGATGACCATCGTTTAGCTAAAGTTTTCCTTTATAGTATTTACTGTCCCTGTATGATTTAGGCAACAGTTCCATGCACATGCACCACCAGGCTGCCAGAGTATAGGTTCAGAGATTCAGTCCTTTACTGAAGCACATCATAGCCTGGGCTCTAGGACCTATATTAGATGCTGGTTTTGTAGCCAGCAGTCATATCCATTCAGTTTTCAATTCTTGGGTATACACACTCTAAGTTGTGTATTTCTTGATAATTTGAGACAAAAAAGTCTTAAAAGGATTTGTGGATATTCAGACAACTAAAGCTTGGATGCAGGATCTTTAAAACACGGAAAAACCCTGTTTGGAAGGGATGTTGGCAGTTCATCTAGTCCAAACATCTGCTCAGAGCAGGGTCAGCCGTATGATAAGAGACAGTTGCTCCAGACTTGGACCAGTCATGCCTTGAAAAATCTCTAAAGATGGAGAATGTACAATTCCTTTGGGCAACCTGTTCTACTATTCCCCTAAGGTGAAAAGGGCTTTCCCTGAACCCAAGTTTGAATATCTCATGTTTCAATTTATACCTACTATTTCTTGCCCTCCCGGGTCGTACATGTCTTCCTTGCTGCTCAACTGTGTAAGTGTAAAAGTAGGATACTGCTTTCTGACACTGACGCTATAGTTGTACTGAAGATAAATACTTCCACGAAAGTACAAAAATATGCTTTTCAACAGCGTATTTTTGCAAAATGGAGATTTTTGCAAGTAGTTTCATTAGTAGTTCATTTAATAAAACCAACAGAAACATTAACTAACCCATTTTTCCTCTGTTCACATTCCTACCTCTCATACCTGATTTTCTGGCCTTACAACCCTCTCACTGAAAGAAAAAAAGCGAATGGGGGGTGAAGAAAAATTAGGAATAAAAGTAAAAATACCTCAAAAGTTAAGAATTTCCATTTGAAAAATTAAAACAACTTCAGGACATCTTTTGGATCTTCATTGTTTTTCAATTCCAATATAGCTCAAACCCTTCATCACTATGTATAGTCATCTTCATTACTATATATTACTTATAAAGGAGAAGAAGTTTTAAATTCTAGTCTACTATATTTAGCCTTCATTAGTCAAGAAATTTATTGCATTTGCAGAATTGCTTGGAACTCTTAGGACTCTTATTCTTTTGATCAAGTATTGAAAAAGAGCCTCTTGTACCCACCTTGATTACTGGCAAAGAAAATCAAAATGCTAAGAAACTCACAAAATATTAGAAATAACTTGAATTTAAGACATAGCATCAATGTTGTTTCTGTTAACAATGACAGATATTTGGACATAAAATTTCGTTAGTTGAACAGATTTATCATGGAATAATTTCTATGCAAAGGCCAACATTTTCAAATGTCAGTACCCAAAAATCCATCTCCAGGCACACAATTAAACAAGACATAATTTTCAACTGTACATCTGTGTAATTTTAACTATTCTATGAAAATCTCATGAGTTCCAAACAAGTTTATTTTTATATTGCATGCATATACAATGTCAAGATTTTGAGAGGCTTTAGGTTTTGAGGGGAAGAATTCCACGAAAACACTTCTTCAGATAAATTCCCTGCTTGACCATAGACATTAAATAAATCTCAGCTATCTTCATACTGGGTTACATCCTTCTGTTCTTCACAACAGCGGAGACAATAAATGGTTGAGAATTGCTGAGAAATAAATGTTTTAAAGAGATAGTCAGAAAGTTCAGTTTTGTGGATGGTGACTAACACATTTGGGACAGTATACTTAGTAATAATAAAAAAATGTTTCAAACCATCTTTTCTTATACGAATTGCAAAGGGTTTTAAGAATTGTAGTCTTCCTTATTTCTATAGAAAGTCGATATTCCTGTTTTTCTATTTTGTTTCCATCCATGTGGATCCATGGATGAAATATCACCCAGACAATTGGAAGCAATGCTCTCAATTTTTATGTTAAACTCTTTTTCTTATATGCAATGATGTTTTGGACTACAACATTAGAACACATTTTAGCAGACTTGTGGAAGTCCCTTGTTTTACAAACGGGAAATTGAGATATTAAACGTACATCACAAATTTAGAAGTAAGCAGCTGGCTGACAAATCTTTCCTCCGATGATTCCTGTCTTGTTAGCTTTTTTGTAAGTCTCCCAAGAGTTTCTTTAGCTGCGCCATGTGATATTTCACTACTGCTGTTTTCTGCTCTTGCAGCAAAACCTACTATTTCATCGTAAACAAATAGTGTTAACACTTGTGATGCTTAATGTTTTGTCAGTTTGCTCAGCAAGTGTGAAGAAAATGCAAACACTTTCAAGCCTTTTTTCATGCTGTCAGACTGCACTAAGTTGAGGAGATCTCCCAAATGGATGGTATTGTATGCTGCATTTAGATCATTTGCTAAAAAATTAAGAGTTGACACTCACGCGATTCTTAAAACTGGCAGTACCTGGTTATTAAAACGTTTTTTTTCTACATAGAACAATCAAAAATTTTTATTCAAAAAGATTATAGGTTGTGGGCATATTTTTTAGCTGTGACAGACTTGCTTCCCAGAATGGCTTGCCTTACTTTCATTTCTGTGAATGGCTTCCTAGGTATTCCTATGCATAATTTCAATACCCATGCTTTGTATTATATTTTGATATGCAAATCTGCACATTATCTACCCAATTAGATATGCTTTTCAAAACCTTAATTTTTCATAAATATTTATATTTTTCATCACTTCATATAATTAGTCCTTTGGCATGAGAGGAATGAAAACTATATGTGAATGACATGCTTTGCAAAATATGGGTTTTCTTTTCTCTTCCATTGGTTCTATTCATACATCAATCTTAAAAGATGAAAAAGGTGGTTGTGTTACATAAGTCATTAATAACAGATATATTATCCAATTGCAATAACTTATACTACCTTTAACAAATGTGGGTAGCCTTGGAAAAAGCTGATAAACACAATTTGTACTATGCACAATGACACAATTTTAGGGGTTTAAGGGCTCAAAGAAGTAATCCTGAAGTTTACGGTCCCCTTGATTTCAAAAGTTGTTTGAGGTGCATTAAAACATTGAAAACATAAAGTTAAATGTATTTAACAGATATCTAGTGCTTTTTGACAAGGCCTGTGATGATCATGTTGGCCTCTAGCTGCTGATCTAGAAGGTTACGTGTTTCCGTAGATCATAATCTCCAAACCCCATGCAGCTGTCTCAGATACTCCATTGCATCTCAAATGGCAAGAGATGCTTCTTTTTAAGCAACTGAATTAAGCCAGTAACAATGACCGCAGCTGTAATCTTCTAATTAATTTAAAGCTGTAAATGAGATGCAAGGTGCCATGTTGCTCTATATGGTATGAGAGACAAAAGAAATTCTCCACCTGTGAACGGCTGCGTGTAGTTTGGGCCTTGGGGGGGTGTGTGTGGTGGTGTTTGTTCTTTTTTAAAAGTCTGTTTGTTTGGGTATTTTGCAATTTAGAGGCTCGGTTTTGATACCTTTCCTCATTTCCTATACTTTTATACTGTTGGGTTAGTCTGTTAAGTGAAGGAGGTCACTAAAAAGGTTTTACAAGAGAAAAAACAAAAAAAATGAATGCACTGGCAAACGTAATTTCTTGTCTCATACTGGACTTATGGTTTGTTTGGGTTTTTTTCTGCTTCAAGATAATTTTTAAACAGACTTGAACAACCCTTTACATAACATTGTCAGTTTGAACCAGATTTATTTGTCCAATGAAGGGTGTTTTATCAGAACATTCATTACCCATTTTGAACATAGTGGAGTCAAGGATCAGAAAGCAATTTTCCTTCTTTCCTGTTCTCAAAACCATGATTTTTTTTAGTGAGGTTAAGCAGTGCTTTTTCAAATTCCCTGTGCTTGATGTGTCATCTATCGATGAGTCAAGCCTGTTATGCTGGAACTCTGAATACAAGAATTGTCCCTCACTTTGAAAACTTTTAAAAGGAATGCTTTATTTTTTCTATAGGTAAATTTGAAATAAGTTTTCTTTTTATTCGCAGGTGTCATGGCCATACCCATTGATACAAGGTGCTTGTATACGGGCTCTTCAGGTGTTCATGTTTGCACCATGACTGCATTGCCTAACCACCTCTTTTTTGAAGCACTAAAGCTACTACATCAACATGACCAGACTGGAATTTCTTTGCATTTTTAGAAACATCTGCTCTACATATCACTGTGTAATATATCTATATATTTACTGTAAAAGAAATTAAGGTGTCACTTTGCTGCCAAAAATTTAAGCATGTGCAGGACAGTGCTATTTTTGACACACTGCAGATGGAGTGCTTTAAAAAGGAGAGTTTAGCCTTTGCAGCCACATATAATGGATATATACCCATCCTCCAGATAAAAACAACTCTATGGAGTGAATGTTTAGTCTGCCTTTTTGCTTTACACTGAATTTTATTTGTAACAGCTGCTTTCTAGTTCACATGAAAGTACTATTGATAATTGAGGGAAGAGCTTTGCATCTAAAACATGAATCATGTTTTTCTTACTGACCAGTTTAGCCCCTTCTGTAAAATAAGAGAGTTTGAATTCACAGCTCCAAATTCCCAGGATAACACTCTCATGAAGCAATGATAGGCTGACTGGGGTATCCCTTAAGACTCTTGCTACGAAACTTTGCCAGTATGTAGAACAACATATAATATTCACAGGGAGAGACACAAAAAGCAGGAGTGAGACCCTACACAGCGGTTACAACACATAGCTACAGCATTTGTAATTTCAAAAGACTCTTGCATCCTTTACCTTGCTTGGAGCATAAAAGCACAGTGAAGAATACTGGAAAGCTTGTGGAAAATATTCAAGGATTGGCATGCATCAGGAGACTCTGGTGGAATAGAAGCGCAGGAGGGGAAGATTTGTCAGTCTCCCAGGATACCCATTTCATCACTACAGAACAGACAGTGGTCAAAATGAGGTATTTTCGGTTTTGCCTGATCCATCTCTTGATTTCTCAACCTCTACCCCTTCTCAGTGAACATTCTTTGCTGGACATTTTTGTTTTTGGAGTGGCCCAGTTGCAAAAGGAACTGAAGGTCCCATTTAAATTTATGTTATTACTTTAAATTAGACTGTTAAACTAAATTATCACTTAAAAGAACACATCTGTTTTGCATCATCTAAAAAGTTGAATTTATTCAAGAGATGGTCAAAAATATCTAAAAAATAAGTAATAAAATCAAATTTTCAGAATATGTACATAACCATCACTGCAATGTATGTTACAGTAAGTAACTAAATATCTCAATGACTGTTATTTGGAGGGGAATTTGTAAGAAGGAAAGGGTGATATCCCAGCATGGATATTCTTCTGTGCTCTTTCACTTTCAAAGCTATATGTAAGAGCCAAGATCAATCTAGTTTTAAACATTCTTTTCCTGAAAGCCCTTTCTGGTCTGTCCAGGTTCACGTGTTGTGTCCCGTACGGAGAAAATAAGAGTGAAGAGTGAGGGTCTATTAGTGTCTCAGCACAGGTTAGAACAACCCTTCTGGGGAGAGTCTCTGCCCAATCCCTTTTACTGTGCTTTGGTTCATACTGGGATCTCACTGACCACCAAGGGGATTTTGTCTGGAGGAGACACTGCAGGAGCTCTCCATCCACACTCTGCTGCGGAGGGGCAGGCAGCAGCCCGTGGGACTAGACTAGAGCTACTCTGACAAACAACCATTCCATGCCAATGTAATGGGGGTATCAGGTCCTCAGCACCAGGCATTTCACTCTGCAGACCCATTCCCGTTTCTCCGCGCGCTAAGGCAGAGGCAGCTTGACTGCCTGCCAACGGCATGTGAGGCACCATGACAAGCATTTCCTGCATATGCTCATTCTGTGTGCTTCTCTCACAAAGTCAGGCAGAGAGCTTGCTGCTAAATAGCACAAGACATTCTCTTTCTTTGGTGCCTGAGCAATCTGTCTCTGTGGTCTTCCCAGCCTTTATGAGCCCAGGGATTTGGAAAATAAAAATATCAGCTAAACCCAACTAAATCATACTGTACAGAATAAAGCAGAGACAGCTCTGGCTGGCCCTTATTATTCAAAACCAGAGTACTCTGCTTATACCACTGATAATGTACAAAAATAAATGCTTCTCACAACTGACAATTTTTCACTTTCATTTTTCTCCCAATAAATAATATTGAGTTTGTGTAGATGCTTTTTAAGATGAAGAAGAACGAAGCAAAATTAAATGGTATTGAACATCAAAACCACTTTAGCTAAGCAGCAGGATGTTTAGATCTTTGCTGAAAGCTTATCTGAACTACTGGAAGCTCCTTGACTCTGCAAAATCATGCAAAACATTTTAAAGCAGGTCAAATATCAGACACTTCGGCTGCCAGGAATTTCCCATCAGCAAAAAGGGGAGGAAAGAAGCTCTTCCATCATCTCAGAATGTAGGAAAGGCTAGTGCTACAGTCACGTGACAAGCTAGGGGGATTGGGTATGGTTTTATCTAAATTTTCCTTCTAAGAATTTAATTATATATCATTATTTTTTAATATAAATAGATTTTGGTCTTTTTAAGAAAGACCTGTGTCTAGACTCAAAAGTATTCTGCAAATGCAGGGCCATGCATGCTTCTGAAAATCCTTATGGGCAATTATGTGTATAGAATATTTAATTGCATGTGCACATATGGATTATTTCCACCACTTGCAGGGACACATCCCTAAGTGTTTGCACAAACAATCATAATATTTAGACATAATTTATTAGCTGGACAATTATACAAATTATGTATTTGTATTTTAAATGAGTCTCATATTTTTATCACATTCTGTGTAATATTTGATCAACTCATTAAGAAACATGAGAATTAAAATTCAGGAGTGTCTGGATGCATGCCTGTTACACTTAATTAGTGATTGCTGGAAAAAGGATCTGAGAATTATCATACTGCATAATGACAGAGATCTACACAGCAATAAAAATACTCTGCACAGTATTTTAATAAGATTCACTGCCTTTGGTAAACTTAAACAGGTGAAGTAAAATGCAGCATTTTGCATTATGTGAGGGTTTAATTTCAGAGTTTCATTTATAAATGTTGCAAGTCATTTAAAGAAAGGAGTAATTGTCATAGTAGAAAGGTGTAATATTACAGATTTTTTACAGCCATGTTGTAATGGCTTCAGTGTATACTAAATATTTAAACACATATAACATATATTAAAAAATTGACAGAGCAGCAGAAGATAGAAGATAAAAACACTGCACTTTTGGTATAAAGATTTCAGATACAATACAGAGCATCAAAGCAGACTAACTGAGTAAGTGTGAATCATCCTACTAAGATGCTGAGAATGTTCAAAGGGTTAAGGATGGCAAATCACATTTTGTTGCTATGTGCAGCAAGGATAAAGATCTCCTGGAACCCCCTTTAATAGGTGAAAGGTGGTCTGAGCCAAAACGCACACACTGACGTCCAACCCTTCCCCAGAGAATCAATGATGTTTTTTGTGTGTGATCAATGTAATATTCCACAGCTAAATTTAGGGACTCTGCATCCTATGAAAATTACACCTATGTCTAATTAACAATAAAAAATTGTGGTTATCTACAGGTTTAATTATTTAATCTACAAGGTTTTGATTAACTTAATCCTTTTAGTAAGAACAAAAGAGTATATGGGGGAAAAAAAAAAGCATTTCTAATGTTGTTTACTCAGAAGGAATTCTGTAATTTTCCCTAGTCAGCTTGCAAGATTACACCATCTTTGCTGTTAACTCCCCTAACCCAAGCAACATACAGTGTGAGACAGACTGCTAATAGTTTTCACTGTCTCAGTGTATTACTTGGTTAAATCATAAACTATGTCTACAAAGCTTCTCCTTTTTAGTTTGGCATTTTTACAGACTTTTATCAATAGATCATAAGATTCAGTGTTTGATTTTGATGTGTTAGAGGTAAGCTGAAAATTTAAAACCAGATGCCTTTGGCCACAGCAATTTGTTGGAGGCATATTTTACTAAGCAAATGAATCTTTACACCAAGGTTCACTCTCTTTTCAGTACAGGTACTGCATTCTGCATATTTACAAGTCATGGGGTGACACATGTTGTTCCACCAAAGTCAGAGGGAGTTTTGTCTGATATCAGTGGGGCCAGATTTCACTTTTAATAATTCGTGTGACGTGCATGCTGGAGTATCTGCAGCAATGCTGTGGGTGGGTATTGTGCAAAGGATGAAACAAGAAAGAGACACTTTCATCACAGAAACTCTTCCAGGAGCCATTACCACTGCAAGCCCTCTTTTCTCCAAGCACTCTGAAGATGCTTGTTTATATGCTATTGCTCTGCCTCAAAGTGTATGACAAAAATCATTTAAATGAAGATTTAAAGGAAGAAAGAGTCTTGAGCCTAAAGGAATAAGAGTTCAGTTCTGAGTTCTGACACTAGGCCACTTTAAAATCATAAGCAAACCCATATGGCTTAATTTAGAAACATTAATAAGAGAAATTAGCACATGAGGAGATTTCTGAGAATCTTGCAATTCATATCAAACTGAAAAAAACCCCATAAAAGTGTACTTTTGGTAACACACTTTGAACTCTTCCAGGTATTTTTCCCCATAAACTTATTTCCCATGTGTGAAATGAAAAAATGAAGACACACATTAAAAATAAATATTTAAATATCAGCCGTTGTTCTTATTATCACAAATGTAATTGCACATTCAAATATTTTAAGGGTGGGGTCAGACCTGAATGATCTCCAGAAGTCCCTTCCAACCACAGCCATTCTGTGATTCAGTGATTCTCTAATATTTAATCTATTTCTGTAGAAATTACCTTATCAAGTAGAAGTTCATTAGGGATAAATGTCATATAATGTAGGGATTATGTTAAGCTTACATTCAAATGCATTTTTGTAGGAAGAAGCCGACGCTAGCAAATAGAAGACATTTTCAAGAACCAATTAAACCTATATGTAGGAAAATCAAAAGTTTTTCCAAAACCTGAAGAATGGTTCTATTTGTATGATTCCAGGGTGCCCTCGTGACTCAGGCAGAGAATTCAGGACTTCTTCCCCAAAGAGAGAACTTTGTAGTACTATCATTAAACCAACGAGAAAAATATATTGGTCAATAAAAATGATGTTTCCAGTTTTCATTTATTGGCAAGTAAGCAACACATGGGCAACTTAGCTAGAAAGTTATTTCATCATTTCAGTTACTTGTTCCAAATAAATGCAAAATTTTGACCCATGATTTAAGCAACACATGGGCAACTTAGCTAGAAAGTTATTTCATCATTTCAGTTACTCGTTCCAAATAAATGCAAAATTTTGACCCATGATGAGAACAGCCTACACATAGATTCACAGACACAGGAAGTATTGCAGCTCTTTAGTGATACTTTTAGATTTCTAGTGCTAGAAATGCCTTCTGATTTATCTAAAATTATAAGCCAAGTTGTGATACCATCATCCCTCAGCACAATAGATACAATACAGACTTCTTCAGCTGTTCCATGCTCTCCTTTACCTACTGTGTTTTTTATTAAAGACAGAGTTTTTGTAAATGTTTATATTATCACAAAAATATGGTTCTTGTGATCTTATGAGGTAAGTGCAAAGAATAAAAAATTGAAAACATTTTTCCTATTGCAGTGGACACATAAACAAATCAAATGTCTTCTTAAACCACTCATCTCAGCTTGTCTAAAGAAGGCAAGAGGCGACAGAGGTTGATTGCAATCCTGTCTAATACCTGCTGATAAATGTGAGGACTCATTGTCACTAGCATTCTCCACCATCTCCACTCACAGACAGGACCCAGAACCAACATTTCTCTATAAATAAAGTTTCAGGGCCACTTTACAACCACATGACCTTCTAGTAGAAAAAAAGAGGAGTCATTCACATATTCCCCCTCATACAGTTAGATAAAAAGAAGAATTCTGGTTTGTTCCATGGAGAAAGAATATTCAAAAGAACATTCACGGAACTCAGTTCATCCTTCCTGTCTGTAGAGTGTTTTCAATTAAATATTAAAACAAACTGTAGTGACTGAAAGGCAAAGGAGCCTCACTGTTTAGAAGGAATAAACACTGTTAATGCCATTACTTCCAAGAGGTTACTGGTTGTTATGAAATCTTGATTAATCACACAGTAAAATAAAGAAGACATTCAATTGAACATGCTTGGGTTATTTAAGTCATGTAACTTATCTGTGCACAAAATAGGACACAGCTGAATTTTAGCAGTGCTCAGGTATGTCTAACTGGGAATGCCAGCCACTCCACTGCAATTTTACTTATTTAAGTGATGTATCCTATCGGTGATAGGCAAGAAGACCAAGAAAATGACCCAAACTCAATTCTCCAAAACTCCAAAACCATTAAAAATATACTAAAAATCTTGACCGACTTGTTATAATCCCAGATCATGATCTAGGGAAGTTAGATAATTCTCTATATCTAACAGAGTTAATATGATGGAAAGAATGAAGACCAAAGGGACAAATGGAAAACTAATTTGGGAGAAATTCAAACATTTGAGGAACTAACGGGCTCAGGTCCCTTCCAAGAAAAGAAGAAGGGTGTGTGTGGTAGACTGACCAGAACACGTACAATTGAAACACTGGAAGACAGCACTTTCATTTGATAATTTGCTGGAAGTTTCTAGCTGGCAGTATTTGAGCTTTATTTAATCTTCTCTTAACTGTGCTTCTTGCTATACACAATGCTAAAGGCTGACCTAATGAAAGCAAAATTAAGTAAACTACAAATCTTGTGTGCAATTTTTTTCAGGTGTTTACTCATTCAATGCCCCCGCAGGCCCAAATGCTAGCTCATTATTCCCAATTGTACTCCATTTCAAATCAGTGACACAGACACATGGAAATGTTACTTGAACTATCCAGAACCTGGTTTTGAAGCAAATTATTCTTCCATATGTTCAATATCTTTAGAAGAAAATAGTCCAGGCAGGCCTATGTATTTATGTTTAACATTTCTGAAACAATTTTGAATCCAACTGAAGTAACAGGTGACTGCATTAAAAGAAGAAAAAACCCGAACACTTCAGCAGCTATTTTTCAGATGAGTTGGTTGTGCATGTTCCTGACAAAGACTAGGCAGATTTCAGGGTATGTATTATGTCTGTACAGTGAACAAGGCTGTTGTCCATTGAGAGAATGCTTTATCTGAAGCAAATAGGAATATGTGGGATGAAAACTGAAATTGTTGCAACGTGGAAAACTGAAGGACAGAACAGGTAGGTAACTTCCAAGGTTACATGGAACAAGTTTCTGGTGAAGGAGGAAGACTATTTCAGTCACTGAACCGCAGGCAGTAAGGAAAATGTCTGTCCATGTAGTATAAGGAAATATTTGGTTTGCCCTTACAGGTCATTTTTTTGGTCTCTGCAGTGCTGTGGGCTCACTGCTCTGCCCTGGGCTTCCACACTGCTAATGGGAAAAATCAGTTATGAAAATAGGCCGGCTGTTGGAACACGACCAACAACACTTCCACTCTTTTCACAGGTGATACAATCCACTCTTCCTTTTCTTAGATTAGTTTTTCTAAATGCATTCCTTTCCCCTTTAATAGATTAAATAGAAAGCTACAAAAGTCTTGCATAAACAGTACTTTCAAACAGTCACAGTCATGTCACTTTCATTTTTCCCCTCAAGACGAATTCTTTCCCAAGTGTGCATAAACTTTCTAGAAGATGGACTTCAGACTTGCTTTTAGGATCTCTGAAGAGACCGGTGAAGAGATACTTTTGAATATCAGAGAAGCTTAGTCACCTGATTAAAAGTATCCAGGAAAATGTCATTAGTTGAACTGTTTCCTGACCCTGAGTTGAAATTAATGTGTCCATTGAAGCAACTTCAGTTACAGCAACTTCACAGCACCTATGTGAATGTCTGATGCATCTTTCCTTCAATATTCCCAGAACTCTTCTATCCTACCTCAACAACTCCTTCTCTGAAAGACTGAATGGCAGAAGGACTTCTGTGGAACATTCTTGGCCGTGGGGTCACAATGAGTTTGGCCCTGTACCTGCGTCACACTGCTAACACAAAAAACCACTGTTAGTGACCAAAATGTCATTTGTGGCTTGCAGTGTAGAAGTGCAATTCTGTGTTAGCAGTACACAATTGCTTGTTCCTGGCTTCATTACCTGTTGATGCTAACAAAATATGGATTTAGTAGTGTATGACAGTACTGCCCTTGATGTCTAAGGCTTTCCTGTAAATAAATTAAATGAAATGCAAATAGAAAAAACCCCCAAGCCTAAACCAGTTTGCGAAAGACTGTTTGTTCTGTTCGTACTTTTGTCACTGCAGGCAACCAGAGTGTGAAGCAGGTAAGAAGTCAAGCAAGCTCTTGACGTCAGTTATTCCTCATTTGGAACAATTTTAAACAATCTTTGACTTATGTTCATATACTGATCATTGATTAAGCCCCAGGGATGTTTCCTCCAGTGTTTCTTCACCTTTATTACTATAAACAACGTAGTACTTTTCCAAACCACTTAGTCTCAGACTCTGTGCACAGGCTATTAATAAATGCACCCTTATATGTTTTTTTCTCATTAATACCTAGATGACAGCTGATATTCTGACAATCTCTGGGTCTCTGAAGCACTCATCATAATCAGCAATAAGTCATGTTTATTCCTTAGTTCCACTCAAACATTAGAATTTATGCACAAAGAATAAATCATTCCTCTAACAGAATGATCAGTTTTTGTATTTCTCCATCTAGTTACACATTACTCACTTGGCATTTTCAGTTAAATGAATGCGTTCACTTAAAATAAATAGTAAGGAAAAAGCAATAGCAGAAACAGAGGTTTAATAGTCAAATAGCATGCATATAACCACCACTAAGGGACTCCTGATGTTATAAGAACCCACTGATGCCTGCTTTCATGCACACAGCACACACAGTGGTTTTAGTCAGAGATCGTTTCTCTCAGTGTCTTTTATTAAAAACAGAGGAAGGCTCCAATTCACAGATTTATGAGCTGTGACTTAGCATTTCAGCTGTTTTCAGTAAATATTGCATGTGTCTACCTGGATTTCACGTTTCTTCATAGCAGGGAACCCAGTAATACAGACTGCTCAAGCTTTGTTTTCAGCCTTTCTCCAAACCATTTGCAAAAGCCACTGCAGTGTCTTGCTACTGCCTCTTGAAAGCCTTAACTTGCCTAATGACAATGGTTTTTCAGAGCAGAGTCATTGAAATAAGTGCTGCATCTAAACAGATGAAGTCTGAAATCTTTCTCAGAGGAGCTGTGGACGCTGCAACTACTGAGCACACAGCCTGGCAGGTCAGCTATGGATTGCACACGGGATGTGTTGCACTGTCTGCTGGAGCTGAGCTTGGAGGTGGCACTTTGGCAAAGATGAAAGACCAATACAACGACCCGCCACTCCAAGAAGAGCTGTTAACAGGAAAATTATTCCTCTCCTTCCCATCTCTGGTTGTGATCAGGAATGGTTCTTCTTTCAGGCTAGCACTACTCTAGGGAGTGGTAGAGCAGAGATGCTTGGCTTCTGAGGGAAGGTGGAAAAGATAGTATTCCCAAAGTTGGAGGTAGAAGAAAGGGAGAAGGTCTGAAATAATGGGTTTGCAAAAGTACAGGCGAGTTGGTTTTGATGCCTTAGGTTTTAACTTTCATATTTTTCAAATCCTGTACTGCCTGGTGTGTAACTCTGAAGTTTCTTGTAGCCTGTTCACTTCTGCTCTCTCATGCTGGTTAGACATAACAAAGCCTCTCCAGGCCTGCTCTCCAAGGACACCTAGACTGTCCTAGGCCCAAAAAGTATAAACCAAAGATCCTCTAAGGGGGGGGTAAGCTGAGGGGAATTACATCATTAAACTGAAGCTTTAATTGGAGAATTAACCCTGATATGCAAATGAACCAAACTTATAAAAGTGTGAAGAACTCGTGACCTGTCGTCCATCTTGGGGTCCATCTTGGCAGTGGCCTCTGGCTCCCCAGGGGTACCTTTGAAGGCCTTTCAAATAAATACCTACCTTATTCCCTTACTCCTGTCTAGTCTCTGTTTCTAGGAGGCCTCTTAACGCATCAGTTTAACCCCTCTGTTTGCAAGCTGCTAGGCTATCAACCTCATTCTTCTGATTTCCAATCTCTTGCCATTCTTCACAGAAAACATGCAATGTTGGGTTGGGCTTTTTTTTCTGCCTGATTATAAATTTGGTGCATCTTCAACTGAGAATGGCCCAGCAGAATAAATTAATAATGAAAATCGGTTTGATTGGATCAAATGCCATTTCCATCCACAGAAAAAAGCCCCATTTGAATACTCTATTTTATGATTATGTGAAAATAATTCCCATTTTTTAAATTCAGCTATTTATTCATGGCCTACCAGGAGCATCAATGGAGAGCAGTTCAATGCAGATTAGTGAGAGCACAACTACAGGTTAGCATGGGAGTTACATATTTCTGTAGTCAGGTCATACAGTAACATCATCCATCTATTATGGATGGCCAGCTAGGCCTGAACCTTTCAACAGGATCATGAAGCACAATGATGTTTATATTCATTCATTTACTGCTATTGTTTCTTGCCTTTCTCAGACGTGTTCTAAACTGTGACAAGAAGGAAAGTCTTTAAGTTTCTTCACACATCTTTTTCTGTCTAAAAGGTGTTGAAGTAACTACCGCTAGCATGGTTCAGGACAAGCATTTTTGTGTACATGGTGCAACAATTGTTGCTTGTCCTGAATATTGACTTCACAGTACAATGGCCTTTTAATTTTTTTCCCTTTCTATTGGATATTTGGAAATACTCGGAAAACAAAAATTATCATTGTGTTGGGTTTGCATGGAAAGCTTTTGGTAGCAGAGGGCCTACAGGGGTGGCTTCTCTGAGAAGTTGGCAGTATCTTTCTCCGTGTCCAGTGGAGCCAATTCCAGCTGCGTCCCAGATGGACCCACTGCTGGCCCAGGCTGCCATCAGCAGCTGTGGTAGTGCTTCAGGGATAACATTTAAAAAGGGGGGGAAACCCCCAACCTGTGCAGCAGCAGCTGGATAGATGGGTGAGAATATGTGAGAGGAAGGTCAGTGCAGAAGGAGGGGGAGGAGGTGCTCCAGCTGCAGGAGCTGAGATTCCCCTGCAGCCCCTGGTGCAGCCCAGGGTGAGGCAGCTGCACCCCTGAGCCCAAGGATGTCCATGGGGATGCAGAGAGCCACCTGCAGCCCCTGGAGGAGACCCACACTGGAACAAGTGGGTGTTAAATGAAAATGGGACCCTATGGAGAACCCGTGCTGGAGCAGGCTCCAGTGGACAGGACAGGGCCTGTGGAGAGGAGCCCACACTGGAGCAGGTCCTTTGGCAAGACTTGGGATCCTGTGGGGCACCCACGCTGGAGCAGCCTGTTCCTGAGTGACTGCACCCCATGGAAGGGACCTGCACTGGAGAGGTTCTTGAAGAACTGCAGCCAGTGACAAGGGCACACATTGGAGAAGTTCATAGAGAACAGTCTCCTGTGGAATGCACCCCACCATGGAGCAGGAAAAGTGTGTAAAGAGGAAGGAGCAGCAGGGACAACATGTGATGAACTGACCACAACCCTGCTCTGCTTTATGGGAAGCAGGTAGAGAAGTCTGGAGTGAAATTAAGCCGGGGAAGAAGGGAGAGGCAAGGGGCAGTTTTTAAAGATTTGATCTTACACCTCATTATCCTACTCTGATTTTATAGGTAATAAATCAAATTAATTTTCTCCAATCAAGTCTATTTTTCCCATGAAGGTAATTGCTGAGTCTTTGGTTTGTCTTGACCTGCAAGCCTTTTGTCATATTTTCTTCTCCCTATTTTGCTGAAGAAGGGAATAGCTGTGGTTCCTTGGGGCACCCGGCAGGTAGCCAGTGTAAACCCACCATGCCATTTACTTATCAAGGTATCACCAATTGCAGTAGCACAGCTTTGGAGTAAATTCAACTCTCTTTGAGACTAGTTACACCAGTCCAAACACATCTTCCAAAGATATGAAATGCATGGTACTCATATGCCTATGGTAGCTGCTATGAAGTTGAAAAGGCGAACATGTTCAAAGAGTATGCTGAGAGATGCTATAAGCCCAAAAAGCTTTCCTCTTGTGTGACATCCACCAACATCATCATGTTTTGAAGGTGAAACACACTTCACAGAAACCATAGAAAATGCCTGGAAGAACGGGGAGAATTAAAACCCAACTACAAAGCATATACAGTGGAAAAACTAACATTTTGAATAATTTCTTTGTGGAAGGCTACTTCTTTCAACTCTTATTGTAGTACTCCTTACAGTTCTTTCACTTGGCCTTGTTCAAATCATCATTCCTGCGGCAGGAAGGAGAGCAAAATTATTGCTGTAAAATAAAAGTCTGTGGACAAGGAATGGAAACAGAAAGAATATATCCCAAGAGCTTCCTCACTGTAGATGAAGCTCACCCTACAGAGAGAAGCAAGATGCCTTCCTTCTTCACTTGCTCCCTGTTTCTCATCTCCTGATAATTTTTCAAAATATTCTTCTCTGAATGTTCTGAGTTTCATCCTGTGATACTTTGTCAGGCGTGTAAATTCCAGCCTACTAAAGAAACATAGTATCAAAGTCTAAATTGACTTACTGGAGTTCAACACACCTGAGGAGGTTTTTCTGACGTATTTTTACTTTATTTTTTGTTTCTGTGCACCTACAAAGCATGGAGGACTGGCAGTTACTATTCTAAAAAGCACAGTAGAGCAATAACAGATGATTGTGAACAAAGTTGTGCGAGGTCTGCAGCCCTCTTCAGAACCATGCGAATTTAAATTTGTAACAGTTTTGTGATGGGTCTGTAGGGACCTGAAGGCCCTTCTCTCCCCTACCCCACTGCCCAATAAAATTTCCAAAAATACTTCTGAGTGTACAGGTAAGTAAACACTCAGATTAAACCCACTGAAAGCAGCAACCGAGGTTAGAAGAGAAATAATTATTAGTATGCAGTGCTACTCCTACACCAACAGCTGGTAAGCCCTCAGAAAAACATAAATAAACTAATTAGAGACAAAAAAATCTTTAGAGTAATGATGTCCAATCACGCACTGCACCATCCTCTTTGATAAGCAAGGGGAAAAGGGAATCAACACATTTTCACTTTCAGGCATATGACCTAGTCACCAGTAACCTTTATCTAAGCAGCCGGGTACCTTTACATATAGCTATGTGTGGTGGGTTGACCTGAATTGGCAGACAGCCTGTTAAACCAAATACGCTTCTCTCAATTTCATATATTTAAACCACGTGGACAGCCGGGATTTTAGGGCGGTTTTTCCGTTCTAGCTCAGTGCTGGGATGGGACAGAGGGGGGCCCTCAGAGCCCAGGGCCCCGCTGGGCCGGGCCGGGCTGGGCGCCCCTGCTCCCTCCTGCTCTCCCCCCTCCCAGCGCCGCAGCACGGACCCTGGGTCGCTGGGAGGGGGAACTATGGAGCTGTCCGATGCGGTTTTCTGAAGAAGCCGGAGGGAGCTTTAAGCCTACAGCCAGCACACTTCATGCCGAACTGAAGCGAATACCATGCAGTGAGCAGCGCAGGGAGAGCAGGCGGCTCTCCTCACCGTGGACTCTGACCAGTAACAGCAACATCAGAAAAAAAGAGACAAGTAGAAAGCTGGTCACGTGGGACGACGCTCCAAAGCCTCTAAAGATGGCTTCGGAAGAGAGCAGAGGGCGGTGCCGCGCTTTCCGCGCGCAGCTTAAAATACTTCTTCCAATGCCGTGGTAAAGACTGCAATATCATAACTGTCTCTTTAATCCATTTAAAGTACATGGGGGGATGGACAGTTCACGTGTGGCTTGCAAAAGTTAAGAAAAGTGCCTATGACAGTTTCTTTAAAAGCCGAGAGAAAGAGAAGTTTTTTAAAGACTGGGGGTGAAAAAACTTTTGTGTTCAAGCCAAAATAACTCATCCTTAAAAAATTAATAACCCCATGTAAGGGTCCATGTCTTGCAGTGTAACAAAGCTGTGAGTTTTCATGGAAGAGATGTGTCACACCACAGCAGTTTTTTGTCCTTGTTTCTCTTCTTAAGTCTGTTAGTAAACTTCTTATAGTCTGTAAGTTTTGTGCCTGCTTTGTTTTCTCCTAATTTTTCCCTCACACAAAAAAAATTCCATATTTCAAGCTAAAACCCCTACACCAAATTGGTGTTTCCGCCCGGTTTCCAAATTCAGCCCGCGACACTATGAGATGATGCAGACAAACATGTTTGGTGTTGGGGTGCACCGTGTGCTGGAAGAGAGATAGGCCCTGAGGGCCAGAGAGAGAGCCTCTTTCCTGAGCCCGGAGGTGACCCTGGGAGTGCATCCAGGTCACCGGGGATGGGCTGAGGGAGGATTGTGGGTTTGTGGACAGTGCTGGACCTATGGGAAGTGATAATTGTAGTTTGTGACCTTATAGGGTATTGTTTACCTGTTACCATAATAGGTAATATCTGTGCAATACCCTTGGTGATTGGGGGACACTGTGGTGAACATCTTTCCTGTTTATATGATGTTATATCCTGTTAGGTGCTGGTATTCAGGGAATTCTGGGTGCGCAATAAAGGCTTTGCACTTTTCCATCTTGTGTGCGAAGTCCATGCACTTGTGTGATTACTGCAGTTTGGATAGGCAATTAATTAAATACAAATTCTATCAACTCGTCTGCACCATTTTTTTTTTATTATTCATGAGAGCTTTAACAGTCTAAAAATTCCCAAAAGAATGTGTGGGAATGCTTGTCTCCCTTGAAATAATACTGTAACTGTAAAGTTTTCAATACCTATAACAGAATACTGAGGACAAGTCATTGTACCAAGGAAGAGCATCTAGCAAAATTTAATTACAGTATTTAATTATTATATATATGATAATTACTGTTGATTTCAAAAATTTGCAACGCTTACATTTCCTGGCTTCTATGCAAGACTACTAACCAACTTTTAGCTAAAAGGGTAAAAATTCTTATGTAATTTAATGCATCAGACAGGGGAGAAAAAGGTGAAAAGGGGAAAGAACTCTACAAGATAGATGACTTGCAGGATTGACAACTTCATCAACAAGCATGCATATGGATGTAGGAACATATGTCTACCTCTTTCTGGTCATTAGATTTAATTCTCTTCAGATGGAGGTTAACTTTGTTCATCTCAGTTTCTTCCTTTTCCATTTCAACAGTCCTATCACAACACAGGCACAGACCAAAGTTGGGTGATTCAACTCAAAGGTACCAGCATGAATTGCACAATCATATTAACAGAATACTTGATTTTCAAAATAAAATGCAATACCAAGGCATTCAGTAGGCACAAGTGCTGGCTTCAGTAAAAGCAGAATCAAAACATAAGTGCTGCAGATCAGATCCTGTGCTGTTTTTTTATACAGAGATGCAGATCAGTTTTAGTCATCTTATTAGTGGTGGGTTTAGTTTAGGTCAGGATGTGCTCTGACACAGATCTTAATGACATATTAGAGGTAGAGATAGTAGCATCAAGAACAGTTTTCCAAATTTTGTAAAAGTGAAGAAAGTGAAAATCTAAAGCAGAAGAGAAAGAGACCTTTAGTGATTTCATTGCTGAAGAAACAGCCAAGATCTCCTTCCAGCTATAAGTTCTCCTAAACTCAGAGATCTGCAAAATCATAATTGTATTTTCTTCTTGTTCACTTAAGAAACATCTTATATATTCTTAGTGATGTGTAAAAACTGCTTATTAACCACCCGCAACTTTTCCATTGACTGTGGAAACTGCCATTTCATCACCACGCCAAAACCGACTCCAAGGGTTTTGCAAAGTCACTAAGTGCTCAATGAAATTAAAACAAATGGAAGATTTTAAATTTCATAAAACATCATGCACATAAGATTTCAAAACAAAGAGACCTGTGAAAACCTTGGTGGAACACAGGAAAGAATACTCCAGGTAGGGGCTTTTTCTGTATTCACCAATAATGATTACAACTGTGGAGGGAAAAGAAGTATGTTAGCACTACTAATCTGCCTCCCATCAATTGTAAAAATCAGCATAAACCTCCCCACAGCAGAGGAAGAGCACTGATTAACATCAAATACTGGACCAATCTCTCTCGTTCACACTGGACCATTCATCCCCTCTCAAGATGGGAGGTTAGGGTATGTATTCTACCAGATACTGGCAGCAGCAGTTGGAACATTCCCTTCATCTTAAAAAAGATCTCAGGCATCGACTACTGTAATCTTTACATTTATAGTAACCTGCCAGTTACTACTTTTATTTAAAGTAAGTCCTAATTGTACATGGCATTTTAGGTCTCAGTTTAAATTTGAAATATGAAACAGTATTCTCCTACAGATTTTTCAAGGAAAGCTGAGAAAACACTATTTTTTAAGAATACAAGTAAAAGAGATGGAAAATAGAAAACCCTTTTTTTTTTCCTCAGTGTTGGGAGAACAATAATTTAAAATAGAGATGATAATGAGTAGTGCTTGAAAAGAGACAATTTCATTCATAAACTTGCTATTGTATTTTTATCAGCTGGAATTACAAAATTTGGCCTATGAATTGCATGATTTATTTTCTATCATTCGTTTATTTACATACAAAAGATTTCCACTAATATGTTATTCCTGTAGGAATATTATATTATTTGCAAAAGAGACTCTTTACTCCCCTTGGGTTTTCCATTCTAAGCAGGAAAATACGCTGCTAATATTTGGATGAGCTCCAGAAGAGCAGACTAATAGCTGGATGAGAAAGGAGTATAGAGAATGGGATCACCATATGCATACACTTACCTCAAAAAAGCTCTTGATATATATGCATTTTGACTGTCACTCCCTGCTGCCCACTCTAATGAACAAGTTATGCTCTTCACCTTTATAGAACTTATCTTATAACATAATCGTGCAGGGAAAATGCTAATTGCAGCAACATGCCGTACTAACAGAAGGATTTATCCATTCTAACTACACTGTTTCTCAGTGATTTAGCACAACAGTAAATTTGTAGAATTAACGTTCTGTGGATTTCATTTCTCGTAAAAGAGAACATCAGATGTTTGCTTCATTCCAACAGGCTCCACTTGTCCTGGTAGCTCCTGTGAGAGCCCTGTTAGCAACATATATTATACTACCAGTATCTCATGTCTGTAGAGATCCCATACAAAAAAAACCCCAAATCAAAACAAAAAAAAATAATAGGATTGAAAAATAAATCCATATTTTGACATTGCTTAAATATCCCAGTTTGAGGTAAATGGTTATGTCTCTTCTTTTTCATTTCACCTCTAACAAAAATAATTAATCAGTTTGCATTGCATGGTATTTTCACAATTCCACTTGGATATAGAGCAGGAGGTCTCCAAACTGGAGCCCAACTCATAGTCAGGATGCCAGGGAAAGCATCTAATAGCCTAGGAAGTGGAGATGCCTTTAAATAAATAAAAGTAATTAAAAAAATTATAATAAGCCCAGCAGCCTGGGGAGAGGGAAAGTGAGCTCCACAAGCTGGACAAAAAGTCCCTATCCTATCCCCCAATGTTCTTTGTGGCTCATGGAATTACAAGTTCTGCCCCCCCTTCCTTTCACCTGATGAGACCAGAGGCAGCAGTAGCACATTTCCTTATGCCATAAGGTTCTCACTCATTTTTGTAATTTTCCAGGTATATGTACTGTATTTGATTGTGATCATCTGGCCAAAATAGTATATGAAGGCAAAAAAAGAAAAAAATTGCAGTTGTTATGCTTGGAGTTTATTGCCTCAGAACTTAACTCCGTGGTCTACAAAACACACAAGCCCAGTAATATGTATGCTATATTGCATTACATGCCCAAGTTACTTTTCCAGGCAACAAGGAAATAAGCTCTCTCATGTACCTTATTGTGTGGCTTATATTTGGGTCCAAATTTGCTGAAGACCATTGAACACCATATAGCATTTATGGGTTTCTATACATTGTCCAGCAAGACGTATATATCATGTAAAATATTGAGGTCTTTATCCTCATATTACTAAATAATTTTTATACACTTAGTTGCAGCATCATTTTTTTCTAGCTATATCAGTGGAATTTACTAAAAAACCCACAATGTAGTAGCCAAAACTGAAGAGGCTAAATCTCAATTTAAAGAACAAAAATGACATGAAAGAAAGATTGGGTAAAGTTTAAGCCAATGAAAGTATGAGTCATTATTATATAACAAGCAAGTTGGATATATTTTAAGCTGAAAAAAAAGATAGGTTGAGAGGGGAAGAGAGCACAGAAGTGGGAGTCAACAGGGGAACTGAGGTAAAGCAAGTGGGTATGTAAAAGTTCAGGAGCACTATTAGGAACTTATATGTTCTCTTAATACTTGTTTACCTACATTCTTTTAAGTCTCAGGTAGAACTGTTGTAAAATGTTAACTGTTTTCATCCCAAGGGATGAACTATCCATTCAAACCGTATCAATGTAATTAATTGCCACTAGGTAGCTATTAGGCAACTTCTAGGTAACTTTCACAAACTTATTCTGTTCATAGAAGACACAGCTGGGTAGAAATTAGTCTCTAAAAATACTTTCACACAACCTGCTTGTTTTCTAGTCACTGTCTTCTTATGTTATGCTCATTCCATCTGTCAATAGATATGAGTCACACATTCGACCTTTCAGTTTCACTTGCGCACATAAATTTCTTCCAATTTCCTGTGAAACAAACACTTTTAACTCTTTAGAGGCTAGCAGTTCACACAGATAGCATGCTAGAATGGCTGAGGTAGAAGCAAACTTTCGTGTTGATATTCTTATCTTTCCAGCCTGCACTACCTTTTGAGAGTAGGTTGTCTCTCCATTTTGCTGACCACCCTTCTGCCCACACTACCACTAACTTGCACTGAAAAAGTAGTAAATATATGGAACTCCAGTTCAAAAAAACACAGTCTAACTGTATTTTCAAAGAATGCTAAACAACAGAGAAGCAGATACAAGTCACTCCTGACAATACCAGCCATGATCAGCAGATGCACTGAAGTAAAACTGTAATTTTACCAAAGTAAAGCTACAATTTTACCATTTTTAAACCTGAAGCAGTCAACATTTGGTTCAAAGCTAACTTGAAAATAAAGACTCATGCTTGCCCAAATGCTACCCACTGACATAAATCATGATGCCTTTACGAACTGATCCTACTTTGTTCCTTCCCAAACACTATAAACACCTCCAGTATGAACAAAGAATGCACATGGCCACAAAGAACACAGTAAAAAATGTGAAAGTCAGAGCATTGTTTTGGGATTTGGAAGTATATTACCTTACTTCCTTTCAGGCATGATGCACAATTTAATTCAATCTTTCAGGAAGCCATTAAGACAAAGGGGAAAAAAAATTAGTAAGAATCACAAAGCTGGACTATTGAGAGACCAAATTCTGCACAATGACTTGCTAAAGAATGATGGAGACTTGACGGGTACAATTTGTTAGCAGACCTCATTTGCAAGCTCATTTAACTCATTATTGTTGAAACAGCAGCTCTGCAGCGAGCTGCTTTCACAGAACAGAAGACTCACAGTCTGTTTCAATTAAGCTTTACAATAGCATACAAGGGTCTGTGGTTTGGCTTTATGGTTCCCTTCCAAAACACACCCGACTTGGACCAGCTGTAATATTGTCCCACCAAAACTACTTCAGCCATCCAAGCAAAGTTGCTTTTCTACTGTGACTGAGATCTCCCTATCTTTAGTAATTGGAGGACAGTTTAAATGGAGAAAATAGGATCAGGCCTTTGGGTCAGGCCTGAAGTACAAAGTCCACAGCTGCTGGAAGGGATGAGTGGATGAGGTACAGCTGAAATGACACTGGAATGGCTCAGGCTCCTCTGCCTGTACTCCAATGTGACAACCTAAAGGGGCCGGTGAGGTTTCAGCACTGTCATGTGGGAGAAGCAATTTAGAAAAATCTGTAAAAGGTGGAAGCACCCAGAAAACCTGCTGTTGACTTGTGGATGAAGACTGCATTTTTTGACCTTGGGACACTGGTACATTAACATTGAAATAATAAAACAATGTGTGTTCTGTTGCTATAACAGATATGTGTTCCCAGTCACTCATTTAAGTGCAGACTAACCAAGTTGACGAATCCAAGGTGACACAGTAGATGTGCATATCTGGCCTTTGTGTTAAAAATCTTATGTTTCCTTACAGAAAACAGACTTAAAGGATTGATTTTACTTCTGGTGACTTATTCTTTCTGCACACTTTAAGAAACAAATAAAGAAAAAAGAATTTTCAGGTAGTACTGAGGACAGTAACAAACAGGAACTTTGTACAATGGTTTCTAAACTGAAGAAAAGGAAAAAAAATATGTATATATGGACAACCAGAGCCCAAATTAGCAATAAGCAATATTAGTCACCATTTTTTCTTTTTTTTTTGTTAACTGGGAGTGGGGCACAGTGGAACAGTTGTTATGGTTTTTTATTAATATATTTTGTTTGCTTTTTTAAAGTGTCAAGAACCATTCAATCAGCATTTGTATCCTGATATTTTGGTCATCATGTGCCTGTAGGCTAAATTAAAATTAGCATTCTTCAGGTTCTTTATATTTATTAGTTCAGATAAACAGTTGCCATTGGCACACAGTCAGCTGACAGTAACACCTACAGTGTTTAAAAAAAAAAACCACAAGCCAAAACCAGGAAAAAATCTGTTAAGTGACTGCTCTGTTTTAGCAGGCAGCTTTTCTGTGTCAAACTTCATCTTTCAAAAATACTTATAATACATGGTCCATTTACAGTTGTACATGCAGTCTACTGTTGCTTTCTTAAGGCTTCGAATCTCTTGGCATTTTTCTTCAACTTCCAAAAGCATAAATGTCTGTTATTGCTTAAACTTCATCTCACTGAAGTCAATTGAATTTAGAAGTTGACTGTCAGAACATGTGTGATGAGATAGCAACCTAGTCAGGCTGTTCTGAAATCCATGTGTATTTGTTTTTTCTCAAGAACCTGATATTGCTTTTGGCAAGACCAAATTTTTATTTCACAAATCAGGCAAAGAAAAGAAACATTAATACAAAAATCTCTAATAAATTTTCCCAGGAAACCATTACTGTCCAAATTTATTGTTAATTGTGAGACTATGATTTAATACAGATTGTAATTTAAAGCTAATTTTAAATATAAACAAGTACCATTTATGTTTTAGTTAGTTGCGGTCAGTGGGCTTTAGATTAAAATCAATTAAGAATAAATATGTATTTTAAGTGCCTGACTTAATAACTTTCTTTAGTTACTAGTAAAATCCAAGACAATCAGTACAAGCAGAATGAAGGAAAAAATTAAAGTTAGTCTGAACTTAGCTTTTCTGAAAGAGTTCTTCACAAAAACCCAAGCAAGTGGTCCATATATTGATAGCAGTAACATTAAGAATGAGAAATACAGATTTGTAGATTTTTTGCCAGATATGCATTTGCATCAGGTGACTCATCCCTTGATACACGTTTTGCAGCCAATCTGCAGCGGTGCAGTAATTGTAGTCATTTATTTGTATCAGAGAATTCCTATCTAGGGAAGGTAAAGTTTAAGAGTGGTCTTTTGGGTTGAAACTCTTATCTGAGGCAGTCAACAACACCAGCCTTTAACTCCATAACCAGGAATTAGAAAACTGTTTTGCTATTAAAAGAAGCAGCATTCTATGGTATTGTAATTTCTCATGAAGTTTCTAAAAACATTAAAGTTTAAAAACATGAAAAAATGCATTAGTGTGTGTGTTCATTCTTTCCTGATAGTTACTTAACAGGTAGAACTGGTCCAAAGCAGCCAATAATTAACCAAATGTTGTTTTCAGCGATATTTTCCAACCACAGCTGCTATAAAATTTATTAACTGTTTGCAAACATATAAGGAAAAACTTCATCAAAGTTTTCAAAGAGCAACAAATTTCACACATCATTCAGTTTCTGCAGGTTGATCTGGAACCTAAAGTTTAAACAAATGATGTGGAATGGGAATAGACTGCTTATGATTTAGCATACTGATATGCCCAGACTCCTTCATCTGTATGCTGCAGAGTTTTACAGCTACAAGCTGCATTAAAATTGATGAAAGGCAATGTAACTTCTGTTGGATGATTCTGTGCATCTTTGAGTTGACAAAACAATGCAGCATTTCTTATTTTTGTTTACAAGAAAACCCCCCAAATATTTTGCTCGTTTTATTTAATGAAATACCATTTCTCCAAGTAACTTGATTTCCTGCTTTGATGCTGATTCACTATTTCCACTCTTAGCTCATTGCATACTGCAACTGAGGACTAGTGATTAAGCCACTCTTAATAGCAGGTTAATGACAAAAAATTATTTGCTAAAATTAAAGGATATGGGAGACATGTAAAATCCTTCAAGTCAGATGTTGTAAAAGCCCTAGAATGAAGGACAGTTTAGAAAAATCCTACACTAAAATAAATTAAGTACATTTAGTGATTAATATTACATATAGAAGACAAGGCTAGACTTATGTATTTGATGGATGTGTACAGGTGCACTGCAGAGGAGGGTAATATGCATGACTGCATGGGATAGCAAAGAGTTTTTGTTTTGGGATGGGAGAATTGTAACTGCTCTGGATGGCTTCATTACACAGCAAAGCCTGTTGTTCTCTTAGTACTAATTAAACCTTGGGGAACAATTTGTTGAGGTAGCTGGAGAAAATTTGGAAGAGAACAAGAGAGGAATTTTAATGTTTTAATCCCAAGCAGAAGCAGAAACTTTCAAGTTCTAACATTTTGGGATTCCAGCAGAGGAGCTTCCTGACTGATACTGCAGAGAGGTAGAACTGAAGCTTACCACTGTTTGCAGCACTTCTCAGGAGTGAGTCCTTTTAATGCAGGTACATTACTGCATGAAAAAAGAACATTAATAACTGCATCCTTTTATATGGTTGTGCTCACACAAAATACTCTTCAGGTTGTCAGGGCTATATTAGAGTTTATGGTTGAATACTAGAAGTACCCCAGGTAGCGGCTTTGAATCACTAAATATTTTCCCATTCATTTTTCAAATTCCTGATAAAAATGAAGGAACCACCAGTCTTCCAGCAAAGAAGTTCCTGTAACTTCTGTTTGCTTTCACTAATGACAGCCCTCTCAGCAACATCACTGAAGGCTGTACTGTCATGCTCTCATGTGAGCTTGTATCAAAGATGGACTGCTAGCACAGGTAATGTCTGATCTTTCACCTAAATGTGAATTTAAGTGATGACTGTTTTTTATTCTAGGTCATAGCTTAGAGAACCGAGAACAGATAAAAGTCAAACAAGATAAAAGAGACTGCTTGTTTTTTTGCTGACAGAAGAAGTGGCAAACTGGGAGGATGTATAGGGTTCAAATAAAAAAAAAATCAACTGGCAACAGTTCCCTGCCAAGGGAGGTGGAGAGAGATAAAAAGGGAGGAGAAGGTGTTTTCTAGATTGGCTAGCTGAGTTAGAGCAAGCAGCTGTGAGATATAAACACTACAACTTTGTTACAGATTTTTAAGGGGTAAAAACACAGGAGGAGTGAATCATCTGAGGCCAGGCAAGAGAGAAACAAGTATACACAGATTTGTGTATTTGGGGACAACATTTTGCTCAGATAACATTTTAGAACACTGGAGATTAAAGCATTCCCTTTTTTAGACTTGAAAGAGCCTCAACACTTTATAATCCAGATAAAGACATACTTCAGAAAAAATAATAAAGTTGAATTCTTTGCTGGGAAACACCATGGAGGCAGAATAATAATAAAAAAACCCAACAAAATCTTCCTTTTTCAGACACAGATGTACTTCCCCATTTGGACTTCTGAGATAGTTTTAGCTGCAAAAGAACAGTTGAAACACTGTATTTTACCAAATCCCACTCCTCTGTTAGAGTAACCTCTTCTGGGGTTCCATGAGTTTTCCTTCTGTTATAATATTTCAAACTTCCTAGAAATCTTCACTTGTCTTCATTACTTTCTTCCCTACGTTTCCCATCTTCCTTCACCTCTATCTACCCAACTTCTCTTTGGCTTCTATTTCTCTCTACGAATCTGTCATTCCATGATCTTGTTCACAGTTACTGATGTCCTTTCCTCTCAAATTGCATTTCTACACACATCTCCTGTACACTAACCTTCCCCCCTCAACTTCCTCCTGCTATTTCAAAGTGCAGCCATCCTTCCTTGAACAAGATTCTTTTTGTTCCTTAAGAGAACAAGGCAAGAAAATGATCATGTAGTATAAGGACCACCTAAACTTCTGTTCTCACAGGATGAAGGGCCATACTAATAATTTCTAACAGTATGTAGTAAAAGGAAGTCTCTAAATTTGCTCTTTAAGTGAGACTTTTTTAGTCCTAACCTACAGCACATACATTTGATATTAACAAGAATTTTTTAAATAATTGGTGTGCATGTCTAACTAATACATATGTTTCATTAGTTTTGAGGAGGGAAAATAAACCAAAAAGAAACTCCACCAAAACCCCAAACACACACACAAAAAAAATCAACCAACTTTAAATAAGTGACGTTCAACATTGAAATTCTCAGGAACTTAGTGGACACTTAGCAATTGAATCCACAAAGTATTTTTTCTTCGTGTAGAAGGAAACCACCTAGCCCTAAATATTTTCCTTTAATTTACTCAAATATACTTGGGGATTCTGTCAGCACCTGGAGGCTGCAGTCTGCCTGGGCACCAGGCAGAACAAAACAACTGGTTTTTTTGGAGACCTAAAGGCTTTCATGTCTGGCCAATGGTTACATCTATCTAGAGTTTTAGCAAAAATTACAACCACCCTGCCTTCAGAGAACCCCTCTCCTCAGTCCCTCAAGATCATAAGAAGTTGTTCATTGAAATGACTAGAGGACCTACTGTCAAATAATTTCAACTCATAACCAATAATCCAAGGACTTGTTATTAAATTTATTTTTAAACAAAGATTGTGCTCTAAGTTGGGAAAGCATAATATCTGTTATGAAGAAAATAAGCTGAAACTTTTTTGTCGAAGGAAGTGGTAGATGCACTCTTGATCATAAAGTTGTCTCCTGAACTTCTGATATAAGCTGCCTTTTAGTTGCCATCTTCCATAGAGCCCATGCTCAGAAAACCCAAAAGCAACAGGGTAATAAAAAAAATTATCAGCTCCCTCAGAAAGCAAGGAAGAGCCAGTTTAGAACTTCAGCATTATGAGACCCATAATGTCATACCTCTCAGCAGAAAAAGTGCAGCCAATAGGAAAAAGAAATCTGGTTAGTCGGTTTCTTTACAAAATAATTTATTACCATGGCAAAGTACTGCATATAACTTTTCTGACATATAAATCTTCCTTTGAAGGTTCAAATGATCCATAATTATAGCCTTTTACACAAAGAGGAAAAGTAAATCTCTGAGTGATAAAGTCTTCTGAACCAATCTTTAACACCTCCACTCATGGATACTCATGGATATCATTTGTCTGTTTCAAGAGATCGAGGATAACAAAAGAATATGGAACAAATTAACAACCCAAGAGATAACTGAAAAATATCAGTAAAGATTTTTTCAGTTGGATTAACCTTGTCACCCTCAATTTAAATTTAGAGGTCTTAGAGAGAAAGAGCTGGTCCCATCAGAAGTTAAAGCTAGAGGTAACATCAGGGATAGGATCAGATGGAGGACTGTGTTTATAGCAAGGCCTTTTGAATCACTACAAAGGCCATGTGCAGTAGACAAGTGATTTAAGACATAATATATAGAGAGAAAAGAAATAGGGTTAAGATTTGCTGTTTAAGAGAGCCCAGGCTGTGAGGAGAGCTGAGTTGCTTGGAGGAGGCTCTGGGCAGCTTAGATAGATACTAGAGATAGAACACAGTTCATGGTAAAGTCTGGCATTCAGAGGTGTTAAAACCAGATTCAGGCTCAATTCAACTTAGAGTATAAAGCATCTTGATCCCCTGAACTGAAGTAATTACTTCATCCTACAGGGATCTTAAAGCAGATTGAACACTAGAACTGATGCAGATTTTTAGGGTTAGGCCTAGGAGTCCGTAAACTTAAAATTAACAGAAATCAAAATGCATTGACAAGAGCGATGCTTACGACTCAATCTCACAGGTTAAGTCAGGACACTAAGAATATATGTAGAATGAGAGCTCAGTTCAAATATAGCTGAAAATAAATTTTAGAAGTGCCAATAGATTAGGATGAAGACTGGGAATCATGTGGGAATTGGATTACATCCCATGTGGGCAGACGTTCTTAAGTTACTAGGTTGCATGGTTTAGGGTGGGAATAGAGATAATGTTGTGAAATTCAGTGATTTGTATCACAGTGCTGAAGTGGCCACAGGTCTAGGACAAGACTTAATGCTGGTGGAGGCTGGGATTAAGGTTGAGATGGGCAGAAATCCCCAAGCTTGGCTAAGAAAAAACAGAGAGCTTTCTAATAGATTTAAGACACATACAAGGTTGTAAATTGGTAAAACGATAGTTTAATAGAGATTTGAAAGTTCCACAAGGACGAAATACTTTGGTGGAAGGCATCACAGCATGATACATCTCATTAGTCAGGGAAAAAGATCAGTAAAAATTCCACCAAATTATGTGAGCACCTAAAAAAAAGGAAGAAAACCAGCATTACTACCTCCCTTTAACAGCACTCATTCTGCAGGTGGCCCGTTTCCCCAAGACAACACTTTGTAGGTGGAGAGTAAATACAGAAGTCATAACAGCACTGTACAAGTTACGACATAGAGCTCAGTAGGAGTATTGTAATTAAATCCCAAGTCTTGATTTCTGCGTTCTCATGTCCCAGTCAGAGCCTAAAAGCACTAAGTCCTGCAAAGGACTGTTTTCATCTTTTCAAGAAATATTTATATTAAAATAAATATGGAAAAGTAAATAGCTTTTTAAAATGTAGCTTAAAATAATGAGGCCATATTCTCTCTCTGTCTAGATTAGGGGACTGGAGATAATACCAGGAAAATTGGTAAAAAGAAGGATTACAGGCAAAATTATCTGTTCATTTTAAGGTTTTTTTGGTTTGACTTTATCTCAGAGAAGTAAAACCAATATGCATCATAATAAATTGCTCTTGAAAGAAGTTTTGGGTTCTTCCCAATACCTTTATTCACTGTTTCTGTGTTTAAAACTCAGTTTCATATGCAGATAAGCAAATGTCATTGTATAAATTCTGTTCAAAACTAAAACACAAACTTGACTTTTTATTTAAGTCAACCTTAACTAAAAGGAAGCAGGCAGAAGTAATGCCCAGTTAAAAAAAATAAAGTTATTTTTATTCAAATGCCTTAACATGCAAAAAAGATTTCATTAGTGTTTCAATTTTTCATGTTCATTGTGTCATTTAGAAATGGTTTATTGAGTAATGTTACTGTTTAGAACTTTTAAAAGCATGGTTCTTGATTTGACAAGCTTGAGAAAAAGCACCAAAGAAAAGACTCACACTATCTGAGGTTTAGTAAGCCTGTATAATCAGCACAATGAATTATTTTAAAGAAAGGAGGAATTAAAATAACATGAAGTTTCCCACAAGCAGGGTAGGATATTTTTTCCATTTAAAGACCCAGTCCAAAAGTAAGGCATTTTAAATTTGTCATAGATCAGTAGTCAGGTACTGAGTGTTTACTTCATCTGTGTGATAGTATAAACAGCTACATGTTCTGCTTCTCCTGTGCAGGCAGCCATTCCCTGTGAAACCATTTTGTTTCCCCACGCCACACAGTTAGCTGAAGAATGTCTGTTGCATCAGCTGTGTGCAGCAATCATACCAGGTCCCAGCACTAAGCCAGTCTGGTTTCTGATGAATTGGTTTTTGTCCAAGAAATCCACTGTCTTAGAGCTTTGTCCCCCACATCACTCTTTCTCCACCTACATAGCATTTAGTCAACTGGTGAATCACCAGATCTCATTAGTATGGTTGGCAGCATCTCCCAGGCACGGCACAGCTGTAAATGGCTGCTCAGGCCACACGGTGTGTGAAAGAGTTCAGACATTTACTTCCTACTAATGCCTTTGGGGCCAGGTTGTGAGCCATAGGGACCAGCACATGCCTATCAAAAACAGTGCAGTGAGTGTGAACCTGCAACCACTCCAGCAGCAGCAGACACAGAACATCCCAGACAGCACTTTTAGGAAGAAACAGCCAAGAGGCTTCTCTTTGTTCTAGGCATCTCCTTAGGAGACTGGTGGAAAACCCAACAGAGCTGAAGATAACATTTCCCCTCAAATACTCCTATAATGAAAGGGGCAGCTGGGGTGGAGGAAAGAGTAAGGGAAGGAAATGCAGAGAA
Source organism: Lycocorax pyrrhopterus obiensis (assembly GCA_014706295.1). Lineage (NCBI taxonomy): Eukaryota > Metazoa > Chordata > Aves > Passeriformes > Paradisaeidae > Lycocorax > Lycocorax pyrrhopterus. The sequence goes on from JACSVZ010000007.1 coordinate 3,821,938, forward strand.
AGTACCATTTTAGGAAGTTTTTTACTAGGTTCTGATGGGAAGAAAGAAACAACGAAAAAGAGAGTTAAAGATATCAAACTGACATCTCAGCCTTCTTAAAAATAAGTAGAAACACCACGCTCCTTCTGCCAAGAAGTTTCCCGGGGAAGCCAGGCAGTCTTGGTTTGCAGTGCTCATGACAGAGCCTGGGCAGTTCAGGCACTACTGCGTTAACATCTGGCTAATGGACAGTCTGTGCAGCGCAAGGCAAGCTGACTGCCATGGCTCATTGATATTCATTGCCTGCAATCGGTATAGGACACCATTCCTGGTCAAAAGTTAAGTCATAGAAGACGTCTGATTTCTCCTCTTTCTCTCCTTTCTCAGTTGATTGTAGCCTTCTACAAGTAGCAGTTCAGAGGAGTGTTATTTGAGGACATGAAACATCATAGTCTGCAGCTACTCAACAAACACTAGACACCCCAAAAACTTTTGAACAACCTGCCACTTTTAAGCTGTGCTAGAAATAAACATTTGAGCTTTGGTGCTTTAAGAAAGGTACCTGTACGCCTATGGTGAAACATTGTTACTGCTAGAGCTGATTAAAGCGGAACAAACAAGGTGTGAGAGGTCAATAACTACACAAGTTCTCCAAGACTGACTCATTTACACAGAGGGGTTTTTTGCTGTTCTGCAGTCAGTGCGGAAAACTGGGGAGTAGTTATGACTGTACACTATGCACACAGCTGCAAGAAAAAATTATTCTTTATTTGCCATTTTTTACCTTCTTTACAAATGCAACAACAGGACGATTTAGATAGTAAGTGTAGGGTGTGGGTTTGTGACAATCAGGCTTAAGCCATCTTGGCAATTACCTTGCTTCAAAGACAAATTTCTGTATGCTTTAATTCAAAGGTAGACAGAGTTTGTGTCTCACCATTTCTCTCTTTTGACAGAGGTAGATCCAACTGACATGATCCAGTCCTAGACTCTGGCTCACTAGCAAGTCCATGAACCACCCAAATTACCACTGTGCAGTCCTGTCCCTAAGTACAGGGACTTGTTTCTGCATTGGATTGGATTTCGTTCTGATTGACTATAAGAAATAACTGTTTAATACTTGACTAACATCTCAGATAAGACACTGAACATCTCCAGAGCATTCCTTCAAGTAACAAATTGTTTGGCTGTTTATATTCTATGCTTTTGTCTTAATTTTCTAAGTGGGAGCCCCAGATTTGTAGGTCCTACAACCCAAGTAAATTCTCATTGCCACAACTGCAATGTTTATAATGTGCAATTATCCTCGTATCTTGGATCAATGGAAATGTCATGTATTGGCACCAAGTAGCACAGAAAACATATCAAATCTGAAAAGACATTGTAAGCCGTCTGACCTCTTCTTTCGCAGTGCCAAACATCTCTCCTGTTACGCTGCCTCTGAAGGAAGCTTTGCTGGAGAAGCCACTTCACACCTGCAGAAATATCTTTCTTGAATGATGGGGTGGGTAAAAGCATAAAATATTTTTATTGCTCAAGTTTCCTCATAGAACCAGCGTCTGGCTGCAGGGCACTTCCACCTACAGATCGACATAAAAAAGATCCTGCTGTATATAAGCTGTCCTCCCCCACTGGGCAGGGGTAATGGGAGAAGGGAATTCTTTAGTTACTACTCTGCCTAACTGGAAGACAGACATTCCCGTAAAACTGTGTGTGGGAGCATTTCACAGTGAAACCAAAACACTGTTAAAAGTAAATTCAGTGAACTACTTCTCATGCAGTGCAGCTGCTACATGGAGAGATGAGGATATTTTATTATACATACACAAACTGCCAGACACCAGCTCCACTGCAGTGCCAGAGAGATAGCTCTCCTTTTTTTGTGCACGGGATGCTGTTATTAAGGTTGTTGACCAAGGCACACCTTCACAGGTCAGTCCCAACCTGCCCCTTATCAACCTGAGGAGCCAAGAGCAATATGTTGTTTCTGATTGCAACTGTTTTAGTCCAATTAAATTCGTGTTTGGAGACTACACAATCAGCAGCATAAACTGATGTGGCACTCTTGACTTTCTAATTATACCAGATTTATGCTGCTAAGACAATGAACATGGGCCAGCCTTACAGCATGGCCATGAACTCATGTGACAAATCTTTTCATTTCATGAAAAAATCTCGTTTCATGAGAAAAATTCATTGCACCTCGCTGCTTCATGCAGCATTACTCCAAGGACATAGTGATGTGAAAAAAAAGTCATACTGCAGCCATGAGGCACCACATTTTAAACAGAACAATCCTGTTGTGATGGTCAGGTACCTGAGTGACACAGAGTAACATGGATTGTTTTGTTTTGCAAGATTTAACCTCAATATGGCAGAATAAGAAAGGTTTATTCTCTGTCTTAGACCAAATTGACAACATTGAAATACTTTATGTTTAATATAATTGATTTTCCACCCACCAAGAGAATAGTTAAACACTAAGAATCAATGCCAATCTCTAAACTCCTACTTTTTGGATCACATTTGACTGTTCTGTAACAAGTTATATTGAAAAGTGTCAAAGTAAAGGGAAGAAGGTAGCCAAGGGTATAATGCAGTCAGGACAATCACACCCTTCATAATAAACAGAATATCAAAATATTAATGACAACATAATTCTGCTTGGCAATAAAACTGTGTTGGCTCTTTAGGAGACTGGTACCCTAGTGTTGGCCTGTATTCCTGTTTCATACCAAAGGGAAACAAAAACTTACAGCATTGCAATTCTGTGAATGTAAGGGGAGTAGAATTAAAGCTTCATACTTGGCCTGAGCAAGACCAACTACTGTTTATCTGGAATTTCTGGAATTGGTAGCCCAGAAAAACATACTCTTCCATTAACCACCAAGGTAACTTCCTGTCTCAAACATTTGCATCTTAGATTTCTCTGTCCTTAGACATAAAGATTATTATTTGAAAAAAATATATAAAGAAATGTTGACTTTTTAAACTCTAGTACCATTACCAACTTGTATTCTTAGGGCAATCTAAGAGAATGACAACAATAGTCAGGTATTATTTACAAGGGATGCCCATTTTTGGAAGGCCACTGCACAAGTTACATTTAAGATGCTGTTAAAAATTTAAAAATACTAAAGAAACAAAAAATAGGTATTAGATGTTAACATTATCATGATCCTTTAGAAATATTAGTTCACTCACAACATGATGAGCTTTTTATAAGAAAATGCTACATACTCTATGTCCACGCCACAGTTTCATCAAGACAAACCAAGAGAAGCTTCAGCTTCTACTATTTTACAGTTATGCATCTTTATTTCTGCATGGAAATACTAACTGTTTTCATAAAGAATGCTAAAGCTGTCATCACACCCTGGACACATAAACCAAGTAGTATGCCTGGAGCCAGCACAACCAGTTAGGAAAAGTCATTTCTCATTATTATCAGCATTGGACAAAGATACTTTTAATTTATATCAAATGTTTGAGTGTTCTTTATTAATTCATAGATGGGCCCGCTACTTGACCTACTGATTGCTCTTTGTTGACCTGTGTATTAACTAAACATAAGGAGTTTTTGTCTTGCAGAAAACAACCCAAATTCTGAATTGACACGGAGATAAAGAAGAACTTCAGGGCTGTAGACATCCTGCACTTCTAGTTGATGCCATAGTGAAACTTGTGCCATCAGCTCCAGCACTGAGCACTTCTATCTGAAAGGTGTCACCACTGAGAGCAAGATGGTCGGAGCTATCACTTTCTCCATGCCAAGCCCACCAAAGCCAGATCTCTCCACTGTGCTAGTGGAAACTACAAACAAAAGCACTCTTTGAGCCTGAGAGCAGTACTCCCATTAATCTTTACAGGGAACTAGGTCAAAGAAGCCCCAAGGCCTCTCTGAACTACATAAGCAAGCAGAGGCCTATAAAGGGATATTTCTGCAGCTGAGAAGGCCTTGTGCAAAAGAACAGCCAATAGTCTTTTCCAGACACACCCATGCACTGGATAACAGGAGAAATGGCAATGTCCTAGCTGCTCCTTAGTTCCAGAAACATCCTGTTGGCTTGCTAGGCTAGCTGGTGGTGGGGGCAGGGCGGGAAGTCTATACAAAAGAAATCCCAGTGGATGCCAGAGAGCCCCAGGCTACCCTTTGACACCAGCTGTAGCAATAGCCGAGGACTTTATCCACTAGGGACTGAAAGGAGACCAAACTAATCTAGGAACAGTTACAGTCTAATTACAGTTTGTTTGGAATATACTACATCAAAATTTTAACAGCAGCTTGCAGTTAAAAGGCTGTCTAACCGCTGTCAAAGTCATGGGGCAGCCAGTAATCTCTGTGTTTTCTTACAGCAAGTTATAACACACTAGGAATTTTATCAAACAGTTTAACAGAGAGATAGAAGACAAAATTTATTTTAGACATGATGTAGAATGCACTCGCTCGAATACTGCTAATGGTAAGAGTGCAAATATACACAAAAACCTCTAAGAAGGAACATGAAATACAGCTTGACACAAAGGAAGAAACAGTTTTCTTAGACTTCAGCATCTTGAAGGGCTTCAGCCTAAACAAATGTTGTAAGGAAATAAGACTGCAACTTGGGTATCAGACTATATGTATGGCATGATACAGAGGTGCTCAAATACCTGACTATATTCTCTAGGAACACTGCCTCCTACACACCAGAAAGTTGTATCAATAAACAAATCATTTTAAGCCTTATTTTTTTTTTAAATTAGCCCCATGAAGCACACCTTTCCCACACTCATGAATAGAAAACTACCATAGGAATCTGTCTCTCATTATTTTGGAAAACACAAAATCGCAGATCACAGATGAAGATGTAGCAATGACAAAGCTTGTGGCAGGTTTGTACCCAGATCTATCCAGTCTCTCTTTTACAACACACAATTGTGCGATACAATTCACATCCCTCTGCTGCTGCGTCTTCCCAGGAGTTTTAGGCAGCACAAGTGCTTTCTCTGCCAGGCCTGTACCAATATGCTTCCTCTGAGCAACCCTGATGGGTCTCTCCAAAGACACCCAAGAGAAGTTAGGTAAGAAAATTTCCCCCACATATTTCTACTTGCCAGTGCTGGAAAAACAAGAGGGCAGTAATCCGAACTCAAACAGGTACAGGGACCTCCCTATGCCTTCTTACATTGTTATTAATACTCAAATTCTGGATCAATTTGGAAACTAGGCACAGAGAGAAATCAGGCAGTAGGAATAATCACAAATAAAGAACCTTGGACATTCTGAAAACTTTACATATTTTTTAAAATTAATTTCAGCTGCATTTTGAATGTGTAGGAAACAGACAGTGAGGAAACTCTCCTCAGTCTCCCTTCCCTCCAGTTTAATACATCCCTTTTTCTGTCATATTTATCTTTTGGAACACTTTCCCCCTGTTATCCCAGCCCATCCCAAGATACTGTGGCATTATCCTAATTTGCAGCAGTTTTATTTTCTTACCTAGCTTTTAGTGGCAGCTGTATCTGAATTTTGGTTTTTTTCATGTTAATCATTTTAAAGAAGACATTTTTTCCTGTTCTTCATATGAATGGGGCCTAGCACAGGAGACCCTGGTCTTGGACAATCTCTGCGCTCTACTAGAAAGCACAATTTAAATGAGTTGAATTGGATGAGGGGAGAGCAGTGGATATTGTCCCGTTGGACTTCAGGAAAGCTTTCCACACTCTCTCACAACATCCTCATAGGCAAACTTGGGGAGTGTGGACTGGACGAGCAGACATTTCAGTGGATTGAGAAATGGCTGAACAGCAGATCCCAGAGGGTTGTGATCAGTGGCACAGGGTCTACTTGGAGGCCTGTCACTGGTGGTGTCCCCAGGGTTCAATACTGGTCCCAGTATCGTTTAACTTACTCATCAATGACGTGGGCAAAGGGGCAGATGGCCCCTCAGCAAGTTTGCTGATGACACAAAGACGGGAGAAGTGGCCAGTACCCCAGAGTGCTGTGCATCCCTTCAGAGGGACCTTGACCTCGTGCACCAGTACAGGCTAAAGACTGACCTGCAGGAAAGCAGCTCTGTGGAAAAGGACCTGGGGGTCCTGGTGGACAGCAAAGGGTCCACGAGTGTGCCCTGTGGGCAAGAAGGCCAATGGTATCCTGTGGTGCATTAGGGAGAGCATTGCCAGCAGGTCAAGGTTTGTGACCCTGCCCCTCTGCTCAGCCCTAGTGAAGCACATCTGTGTCCAGCCCTGGGCTCCTCAGGACAAAGAGAGATGAGGAGCTCCTGGAGTGGGTCCAGTAGAGGGTAACAAAGATGATAAAGGGACTGGAGCATCTCTTATGAGGATGGACTGAGGGAGCTGGGGCTGTTCAGCCTCCAGAAGAGAGGTCTGAGAGGGGACCCTGTCAAGGTCTGTCAGTATTTGAAGGGAGGTGTCAGAGGATGGAGCCGGGCTCTGCTCGGTGATGTCAAACAATAGGACACGAAGCAATGGGCAGAAACTGATGCACAGAAAGTTTCACCAGAACATGAGGAAAAACTTCTTTCCTGTGCAGGTGGCCACGCACTGGAACAGATTGTCCAGAGACGGTGTGGAGTCTCCCTGACTGGAGATATTCAAGAATCATCTGGACACAATCCTGTGCAATGTGCTCTGGAATGACCCTGCTTGAGCAGGGAGGCTGGACAAAACCTACTGTGATGCCTTCCAACCTGACCTATTCTGTGATTCTGTGAAATTAATGGGAAAACTTCCTGATGGAATAATAGGTCAGTACAGTAAAATGACCGGGCCATGCAGAAGTGTATATGGTGGGAAATTGAGATTTTTTTTATACAAGAGGTGGGATGAGGGAACAGAGGAAAAACACATTTATGAAGTTTGGATAGGCAATTTCTAGAAGTACAATTTGTAGGCTACCTACTGAGAAGAAAGTGAGATGTTCCAAAAGAACAGAGGTAGGTAAGGGTAAAACAAAATGAACATTTGATCAAATTTATAGGAATTATGCGGTCAGAAAACTCCCTAGGCACTGAAGATGTCAGGACTTAGCCCATTAGTAGTACCAGTCATATGTAGACATAGGAACGAGTTACCACAGTACTTCTGGGGGTTCATTTTTAGGTATAACTTGAGTGGTAACTTCAAACATATGGCAATGTGGCATGCCACAGTAAGTTCCTATGTGCCTATAAAGTATAAATAATGAGAGCAAGGACTTACATCACATGTTATAGATAGTAGCAAATAAAAGAAGTGCATTATAAGAAGATTCATGAGCCATGAAGTCAGGAAGGACTAGCATTCTACAATATTCTACAACCTGAGAAACATATACTTCAGCTATGCTAAACAAACAGAGCAAAGGATTACTCACTCTGGTATTTTAGCTGCTTCAGTTCCCACTTTTTTAGCTTCATATCTGCATGTACATGCCATGCAAGTCTCCAGATATCAAGAAGTCCAACTTTTTCAAGAAACAAAGCCGCACAAGCAAAACAGTACTGCTGCAATTCCTCATTTACACACCATCATGAAAAAGAAGGGGAGAATCACATCTGTTTAAGACTGAACTCTGAGTTCAAAAAAAGCAAGGAAAAGGAAAAAAGTGTTGCTCGTGCCCACATGTTCTGTAATCTGATCAGGAGGTAAATTGGTTACAGGTGTCACTCATCTGAGACCTTACCCAAAGGAACATGATGGGCTTCATAGATGCCTCTTTTTCTTGCATTTGGACTGGCCTGAGTACCTGTTTCATCTTCTTGCTGTTGAAAGCACACAGTTCAGCTATTGTCATTTTCTTTTCTAAAGATGACATGAAGAAAAAGGTTGAAGTTTAAAATTAGGTGTACGAGACTTTTAAATTACATTGCACTGAAAATTAAAAAAGAAAATAGCACGTGCTTACAGATATGTCAAAGTTCAGAAAAAGAGGTGTTTTTGGTTGGGCTGTATCTAGGGGTTTGGGTTTTTTTATTTTTCTTTTTTAACATTAAAAGCTTTATCTGTGACTACTGACAAAATTCTCTGATTTCACCCAGTAAACACACTCAGAACCTCCCCCCCCCCCCAAAATGCTCTTGATTCAACTTACAATTAGATGAAGAGCTTGAAAAATTCAATAGATCTTGTTCCTGTTATAATCCTTCTGAAGGAATGCCTAACTTTTTTTGCAGCTGGTATCTCAATAGTCTGTCTGTTTAGACTTTTTGTGCTTTTACCAGAGATGAAACACTCAGCATCCAGCTGCCCGTGCAGCCTCAAACCTCCAGTTCTGCACTTGCGAAACCGATGCCAGGGAGTGGCAATTATACATCAATGACTTTATTGACTACAAATGATTAAGACAAGCATGACTGACAAAGCTTTACTGACCACTTTTATTTATAACGCAGCACCATTCCGTACCAATTCAGAATTAGCTACATGTGGTTGTTGCATGGAGCAGTGCTTTACCACTTCTTAAGTCTTTGGGGCTTTTACAATAAGAAGAGTTATCCTTTCATAACTGGTCATGATGGTTTTGGAAACTTCTCGTAGCTTTTTAGATTTTAGGGGAGCGCAACAGAACTCTATTGTTGTAAATCTATAATTTTTTTATTATTTTCTTCGTTTGGATTAACTTATACTGCCATCATGTGGGCAGAAAGAAAAATAATTATTCAGTGAAATCTCTCAACTTGAAAGCCTTACTTTCCTTTGAAAACATTCTTCTTACTACCAATATGAGCACTTACTCAAGACTGTTGAAACAGGGAGAAGAAAAACCCCTGATTTTTGGTTTGTTTTCGTTGTCACCCCACAGAAAATGTGCCAGTGCTTGAGGACTCAGTGGAAGGACCGTGAAGCTGTGTCGGAGCTGGACAGTAGCCGAGTAGCACAGGTGGTAAACCTGCTCTCCTCAGCACAGTGCTTTAGCTACTCTCACTCATGCTCCTCTTCTGTACGTGACACAAGTCATGTGGGGGCAGAAATCACAGGGGCTAGAAAAAGAGAGAGCAAGCAAAAGCCAGGCAGGGCCTGATGCATCATGGCAAGTGCAGAGTTTGTATAGGAGTGCCAATCTTGCCAGGCTTTCAACCCATGCACAAGACTCAAGAAATCAATCAGACAGAGGACCAGTTCCTTTCCACTTGTCATTCCCAAGGCCTGTGTGCTCACCCTCTTCCTTGGGTGCTGCAAGAACGTGTTCACCTCTTTGAGCACTAGAAACTTCAACTGCAGTACTGTTGTCAGACATTCATGAGCATGAAAAGAAAAAGAGCATGAAAAGAAAAAGAATGACCCAAGAGCAAAAATCTTCTCTTTTTTTTACAAACAAGCATAATTTGAAGGAAAATTACCACAAAATTTTAATATATTATACATTCATTATTTTGAAGAGATTAATAATTTTGGGGAAAAAACCCTCAGTTGTCAAATAATAAATATTTGTATGGACTAAAGTTACTTAAAAAAATATGTTGTAAGACCTGTAAAGTTTTTAAAACATAGTGTAAGCAAATGATAGTGTCAAGAACCCCAGAACACAGGCTGAAATAAGAATATCCTGGAATTCCAGAAATTATTCTTGAAAGACCAGCAGTTTTCACATTCAACTACATGGTAGAAAACTAGGGCTGGGGTGTTTGCATCATATATATCTCTTGATATATGTCTCTCGAATTGAGCTTACCAAAATCTAGTAGTAAAGTCTTCACTAAAGTACTAAAATGTCAAAGGCTGAATTTGCCACCTTCATGATGTCTTTCTGCACGGCCTTTATGAGCTATTTTTCACTGCCCATCCCATGGTGCCAGTCAGTGGCATCAGCCCTCACAATGAGTAGCTCTGTATTCCAGAGTGACGTGCTGCTCACACTGGGCTCAGTACAGCAGGATCTAACAGACAGTACAACATAAATTACATATTGATTTCCCTGGCAGAGAAGCTTTTTAAGAAAGGTGCCTCAAAATCCATGGAGTACGATTCTTACTCAGGAATCTTACTTATAGCAGAAAATAACCTTTAACACAAGAATACTACATCCAAACTCTATAGGACCCAAGTCTGTATGCCATAATCAGTTTATAAACAAACTTATGTTGTCTAATGTAAGGAATTTACACAAAAAACTTTCATGTACTGCCACATAAGTGTTACTTGAGAAATCAATATTCACCAAGACTGAAAGAATATTTCCCCCACAATTAGGTACAGTGGTTACCATAGTTTTTTTCTTTACAACAACTATTAATAACTGTTTTATTAGGAAATGTGGATTATTAAATCTTGGTCAGTTTAATAGCTTCATGATTGAGCTTTTTAATTTTTTAATGTGCAGAAGTAACTTCATTCATTCATTTTCTGTGTGCCATTTTCCTCTTGTGTTAAAATCAGATATATTCCCACAGCTGCCTTTTAATACTTATTTGGGGCCTTCAGAGCTTGTCATGTCATATCTTGCTGTTATACAGGTTATAGCTAGAGGTGATAGATAATTGAATTTATACCAGGTGTAACTCTTAACGTAACAATAATTCTTTCAATTTCATAGCATTAATTTATATTAAGATCAGGTTAGTTCTCTCATTCATTAAAAGTGACAGCACTGTTCTCTCGTTTGCCTTTAGACACAAGCTTGACAAACTAGACTAATGGAAAAAATAGATCAGGATTAATAGATAGATTAGAATTCAAACAAAAAGATGGTACAGTTGCAAAACCATAAGAGAATTTAAAAAAGGGAGGGGTACAAACTGTATAAGAATTCCATCAAATAAACTGACAAATAGTTATCTCCAGTACATAACAAAGTTTCATGTGATTTTTGTCACTAAGGCTGAGGCTCATGCTTGACAGAAAACACAGGACTCCTCCTAACTCATGGATCAAGCCTATGTACAATAAAATAAACAGAAAAAAAAAAGGAAAAGAGAGCAGGCAGCACTTATTTAATCTATCCACTTCAGATTCACTCAGTCTTAATACTTCACTTTAACAACCTCATACTCTTCAAAGAAAATACCTTGATAAAAAGGCATTGTGAACAGTGGTGCTGGAGGGCATCCAACATGTGTTGCTCATTTACCAGTAAAATGTTCACCAGCCTCAGCTGTAGCTCCTTATCTGTCTCACCACTTCCCTTGTAAGCAGAAATAAGTCTCAAGAAACAGTGTATGGAGTTCAAGGAAAGCAAGTACTTGGACAAATGTATCATATCCCTCTACTCACATAATATCTGTTATATAGAACGTTAAGAAACTGTTCTGGCTTGGGTTGGAGGGAGCCCTACAGATAAATGCACTGCATTTTCACTTTGACTATACTTTTATCCAGCTTAAGAAGGATTTCTCTAAACACAAGACAGAAAGAATGTTTCTAAAATATTTAAAATTGCTATCTGGAGTTCTAGATTTACAGTTGAAAGATTACGGAAATGATTTTGTAGTCTCAGACTCATTCTTTCCAGTTACTTCCAAGAAAAATGTATCTTGTTCGTTATCTAGCAATTCCATCAGAAAAGCTGATAGAATATCTGAACTCTGATACATAAGACCTGCACTGAAATACAGGTCCTCCAGCAAAGAGGGGCCAGACAAAAAGCACTGGACCCTCGAAATAAAAGAACAACTTTACCAACATGCAGAGAAGCACCAAGTGTTCAGTATTCCTAGTTCAGTATTCCTTTCTGCCTAGATAAAACATATAACAAAGAAAATAACCTTTGTCTGCATTTTATTGTGAGGTAGCAATCTCTAAAGGTCTAAAGAGGCTTGGGTCAGTATCTTCTTACATTGCCTTAACTTGTAATAGTCATTTAAGGTGTTGCTTTTCTTTCCTCAGTCAGACCACAATGTGCAACAACAATGAGATAAACAAAAGATGTTGGCTAATCAAATCTAAAAAAGTATTTCCCCTTTTTTCTCTGACAAAACAAGTATGTTTCCATTCTTCTTCCCTAACCATCCCAGATGTGAGCCCATGTTTCATACAGTGTTTCCTGGGGCTGTCTGGCCGATTCCATTTAATGATCAGAGTTGGTTGAAAAACAGGCAAGGGCTCAACAAATCTGAGGGGATTCGTTGCAGCTCTGAGAGCCACAAAAACATTTGAGCTGAAGCACCAGCCACAGGGGGTGCTCAGGTTGGGCTGTGGCCACACATGCTCTATGGCCTACAGCTGAACTCCTCAGCAGGGAACTTCTCCGGAGTTACAGGAAAGCAAGGAATTAATATTTTACAATCTTTGCATTCCTTAGTTCTGACCCACAGAGTGTGGCTGTTTGCCAACTGACCCCTTACAAAAACCTGAGAGAGCTCCAGGCACTGCTGCTCCCACTGCAGTGCTCCTGGTGCTGCACACAGCCCGCCTTGTGGGGGAGAGTTTAGACCGAACCGAGGTAACCAAGATTTGACAAACTCAGATGGAGATTGGCTTTGTGGTAAAGACAGATAGGTTTGACAGGCTAGCTGTTCAGGAGGCTCAGAATTACACACTGCTGTCTCACTGTACATTTCAGGGACACGTCAAGGATGGGAAGCTATATCCAGGTCTGAAACTTTCTGCAGTAAAACTAATCTGAAACCTAGTCAGACAAACAAATCCTGGGACAGACTGGATGTGTTCATGCAAATACATGAAAGCACCTGCAAAGGTGCAGAAAATGTGTCCCTTATAAAACCCCCTCAGTTCTCTACTCTTTCTTTCTTCTGAATCCTGTTCTCCTCACTCAAACAACTTGGGTCTAACTGATTAATCTCTTTCCTGGGGTGATGGAAAAGGATCCCAGGTGCTTATGTTATAATCAGTTAAGAACTGAGTTGTATATACAAGGCTAAAACTGAAAAGACCGATGAAGAAAACATTTTTTTCAAGGTTTCTGAAATTCCTACCTGCAGGATAAGGAGATCCTGCCATAATTTCTCTTTATTTAAATAATATTTATCCAATTGTACCCCATAATTAACTTTTAAAAATCTCTCATTTAGTTAGTATTTTTCTTGTTATCAATTTCCTAGAGGTTCAGACCTAAGGACAATTAACAAAACATGAGCCAAAATTGGTTGTCTATACTTAAATACACAGAATATAAACGCTACTCCACCAAAAGGCTGTTTAAAAACCAGAGAGGTGAACAAAGCCTTAAACCAGGTGTTGTGCCACGAGCGAGTGCCCAAGGCTATGCCATCATAACCACTCTGTCTGTATACACAAATATTTACTCATGCAAGTGTCCAAGTAGACTTGTAAGCACTGTTATTCTAGTTTTAAAGGCTGTGAGCCTGGACTCCAGAGGCATTCCATTGTTCATATAAGTAAGGGCACTGCTAGCTCAGAATAAGGCACAAAATTTGCCTTTCTGACCTGAACATACAGGTCCTCCAATGTGCTATGAGTAAGTGTTGGCTGTAGCCACAGTTTTGGGGAAGTTCTGTCTTTATACTGTTTCTCCACATCCAGTGAAGAAGCCATCCTTAGCAAAACTTTTTAATCTAAAGTAAAAGCTCTAAGCTTAGCTCTTCTCTGCTCCTGTTAATTTGGCCCCTTTGGAGGAAACAACAGAGCCACAAGCAAATTTCTGCAAATGGCTTTCAAAAAGAGTTCATTTGCTCACTCTTTTGGGCCCCCGAGACTGAAATGTAAGCTGACTTGGTCTGCAAGATTCTCCCAATGGCCCATGCTTTCTTCTAGGCTCTGCAAACTATAGCCCAGGGGAAGGCTTTATGAGGCAAGTGTAGGGAAAGGGTGTCTGCATTATTATTTCTTGTGTGACTGGAATGGTTTACACGAGTCAGAGCTGCTTTTACACCAGCTGCAAAGGTGGAGTCCACCTTTGATGTGAAGCTTCCCTTCTTGTCCTTTCTCTGCCTTGGATTGCGTTATATACTGCTGGGTTTATCCTGCTTTCATGCACAGGTTATGAAGAAACAAGACTCTGCCCCAGTGAAAGCAGGGATAAAATTGTGGCTCTATGAGTGCGTTGCGTGACTCTGGAGAAGTCCTATCTACTTTTCTGACCTAGATAGTCAAAATATTCAATCCTGCTGTTTGGTGGTGGCCCAATTAAAATCAAAAAAGCATCAGAACTAAGTGTGTCTAGGCCATGGTTTGGACTCAGAAACACATATTACTGTCTTGCTGTCAGAATTAAGGCAAGATAAGTTAGGTGACACCAGGCTGAGATAGACCCCATAGAGAACAAGAGACAGGAGTATGCAGAGGCAAAAGAACGGGACATCACACAACGATCAATATGATCATGTGAAGCCATTTATTATTTGAAGAATATACACTTATATAGCATTTTTAGTTCTAAATACGTGATGATTCAAACATCGTGTGGTCAAAATCAGTATAATGATTGGATGCTTGCTGCTGTTAGCATGTTGCATCTAAACTTCTGATTGGACACTTGCTGTGACAGCTATTCACCATATTTCAATTTCTCACATCCTTTCTGTTCAGCATAATGTATCAATCTTGTTTGAGCTAAATTATTGTTTCAGCAGTTCCTAAACTATAGTTCTTTCATATTGCTGAACTAGCTTATTGTTTCAGCAATTCCTAAACTATATTTCTTTTGTGCTGTGGTCAATACATCCTTATTTCATATCCTTGGGTTGTTCCTCTTCTTTCTTCTGTGGTGTTATCAAAGATAGTGTATCCTTTACTCGGCTTGATTCAATGCTGGGAAAGCTGGGTTGTGCATTCCCAGTGTCTGTTCTCCTGCAAAAATTCCTCAACAGGAGTATGTGACAGAAACAGCATTAGCAACCAGACTGGGAAAGGGTTGGGAGGGTGTTACATTCTTCGTTTGGGGATTACCATAAGAAAAGGCATACCAGGGCAGATGAAAAATAAATTAGCACTTTGCAAGTGGGCAAATAAGGGTTTCTATTTGTTATTTTATAACATTATTAATTGCATTTACAAACAATAACAACCCAAGATTTAAAAAACATTAAATTGTCTAACAGGCAACGTTTTCTTAGGACAGATAAGAGAATAGAGATGATGCAGAATAAAATAAACCCACCCTTAGCGTTCCAGAAGATGGGATGGCAAATTGTTGTTAAGGGAATTCCCAAATGAAGGTTTCATATGAGCTACGGCATTTAGAAGTCCTTTGAAAGAGAGCTCTTCTAGCCCCTTTTTTGTCCTTCATATTACCAGCCTGTCTACCTCCCTTCCTACTGTTGTTTTTAAACAAAATTTTGTGTAGCCTTTTCTTCAAGAACCCTCTCCAGGACTATCTTTTCTGTCTATCTCTGTTATTTTTACTTGTACTAGTGTTGACCTTTTGATGGGATACCCTTCCTTTGGGGACGAGGGTGAAAGAGCAGAGGAGGCTGCTGTCCTGCTAAAGTTCTTTATTTCATAGTCTCATAGTTTTCTTGAAGGCAGAGTTCAAGGGGGCTACATGATAAGGCCAAGCAGTAACAGCAGCAGCAGCAAGCAAACAGCAAGTAGAAAACAGCTTCTTCTTCTAATATCTAAACTTACAGAAGTGTGGATTATATTTGTTAATTGACCAATAAGATTAACACACGATTCTAGTTTTCTTAACCTATCCTGGTCTAATTCTAACAGACATAAGTCTTACACAAGTATTACATAGGTATTACACAGATTTGCATATACAGTTTCTATCAGCTCTTATTGTTTATGTGAACACTCTATCTAAAAAATGTGAACAGTATAGTTCCCATCCATGTTTTGTCTAAAGAAATTCTGTGAAAAGGTAACTCTGCTGCAGCAAGAACTGTGTTTAAGGTTTCTTTGCTGCAGCTTTTCAATGTTTAAAGCACTTAGCATTAATTTCTACTAAAAGTTAAAAATCTATATTTCTATTTCACTTTGGTGTGACTTCATGTATCTCAACTTATCCAAAGGTTTTAATTCAACCCCTGTGCTTTGGCTTTCCTCTTGGCCTGGGTCCAGAGGAGCTTTCACTCCAACATATTAGGAGTGAGGAAGTTATTGGTGACCATGCTCAGGAAATGCTTTCACCAGACTCCTTTTTGAGATTTCTTTTGCAGTAAAAACTGGGAGAAAGTCACCCATCCTTTTAAGTGACTGAGATGTGACTTGGCTTATCAGTGCTACTTTCATGGTACATCTGAGAAGGATGCAAGGCAATGCAACAAGTACACATCAACTGATGATGAAGCGTGAGATTCTCAAAGTAAAATATACCATACTTTCTGCTTTTAAGAGGTACTATTTCCTCTCCTAATTCAGGTACTTAACACTGTACACAATTACCCCTTAGGCAGAGAGAAAGAGATAAATACTTAACGTGACAGAATGGCACAATGAGCTCCAGAAAGGCATGCTCATGCCCAAATGCTGTTCCCAGAGAAATGAGAATATAGTATTTTATGCTTGTTGAGGGACTTTATTTAATACACTGAGAATAGAAAAGAACAAACTGGTTGCCATTAGGCAAATTTTCACTCTAGTAGGACTATTTAAGCTAATAGGCAAATTGTTATTTTCTTCATGGTATACATCTGGAGTGACTCTACTGAAGGCTGTAATCCCACGCCAAAACGAAGTCTTCCCAAAGTATGAGTCAATAATGTTCACTTAGAGCAGAAGTTTAGCTCTTCATGTCTCTGTGTAAAAACCCCCCAAAAACAGGTGGAAGGTAAAATCTGATCTTTTGAAGATACACTGAACTAATGATTCGCATGTTACTAATTCAAGCACTTAAAATACCGTGATGAATTGAGGTCTCAAAAGACTTGTCAGGTAAATTGAGGCAATTATTTTGGTTTGGTTGAGAATGCAGAGCAGATAGTGACAGGTCAGCACAAACCCAACAATATAAGAGATGTTGTGACAAATCCTCAGGGAGACAGAAGCATTAAATTTAGATGGTGGACAAAAGAATTAGTTACATTAGAGTGATTGAGATCAATTGGAACATCATGTCCTTTCTTGAGTCATGGTTTCCCTGGTAGTCTTTCAGAACAATTACTGTTTTATCAGTACAGGGATTAAGATAAGAGCTTCAGAGCTGCATGTGCTTAATTGAGGTGATATACAGCTTGTACTGGAATGTTTCTTCATGGAAAAAAACCCTGAGCTTTGTGATAAATCACCTTAACTGGTCATGAAAGAAAATACTTGTTTAAAAACTAAGTTTCTGTTCCTAATCATATAAAATAAGAGCAGGCAGGCTAAAGTTTAGTTAAGAATATAAATACTTGAAATCTTGGCCTTATATCATAATATTTTCCCTGCCCACAGTCGCTATAAAGTATTCTTAGCACTGCAGCCCAAATAAAATATTTTCAGATTTACTTAATTGCACTTTTTTAAATATATGTGATCTTCCCCATGGAATTGGGCAGAGCAGAAATTCAAAAAAACAAATTTTCAAGGAAAATTGAAGTTTTTGGGCAATCTTTTTTAAAAATAAAAGTAGGAAGAAGTAGGGAGACATTTTGAAACTGTTGAGCAAATTCACTTTGTTGAATAGTAGGGAGTTTATTCCTCCCGAAATAAATGTTTTCTGTAACACACCTTTTAAAAAACAAACAAACAAACAAAAACCAACAAAACCAAACCACAACCTATGTCATTTATTTGAGCTAAATTACATTTTTGTGGGTTGTATTTAATTCAGTGGTTTTATTTCAATGGGAAGACAGAAACTTTTCCTTCCTCTATTTCTCAGCATGCATCTAATGGAAACACAAATAATCTCATCCATAGCAAAATTTTTTCAACTGTGCATTGGCAGAACTAATTTTTAATGACTTTTGCTTTGTCTGATATTGTCTGAACCATTACTGTAGCCCCTAGAATGTAGGAGACTTGTTTGTATCTTCCACTGCTTTGCAGGTACCAGTGATTAGAGTAATCATCAGCAGAAGAAAAGTTGACATACACAGAAAAAGAACTCCAGCAGATCCAGTCTGGGAGATGTTGAGGTAAATGAGGAAGACAGGGAGAAGTTAAGTGGAGTAAGAGAGTGGCTGATGGGAGAGAACCGCAAAAAAACCCCAACAGAGCAGCATAAGATGTGCATGAAATCAGAGTTTTCTGTTTCTGCGTGAAACAGAGTTGAAGAGCAGAAGAAGCTGGAGGTGGTGCAAGCAGAAGAAGAGTGTGCAGCCTTGTTCATACATCTGCAGCTGTTGATTCCGGGTGAAAGCTGAAACAAGGACTATGGTACAGATGAGAGATGACTGGAGGCTTTCTCCTTGCCTGCCTCCTTTGAGTGACTTGCTGTACAAGTAAACACAACCTTCAGAAACTTGATGCTGCTTTGATATGAGACAACCAAAAAAACCCAGACACATTTATCTGCCCTTGCCTGTCATGCCTCATTCACTGAAGTGCATCAGTGTCTGTGCCTGGACTCAGACAGACACAGCAAACCTGGACAAGCACAAAGTCATGGAGCAAGGTCTAGTTCATACAAGAGAAGCAAATATGTGAGAATTGAAAAAAAACAACAAAAAAAGTTTGAAAGAGCATGCACTTTACAAAATCTGGTAAAATAAGGAAATGTCAGGTGTAAACTTTGATATGATCTTGATTTGCCACGTACAGACTAAAATTGCTTTTAAACATAGTTTATTTTAAGTAAATAAATGAAGTTCATGAATGAAATTAGAGTTCAAGTCCTTCTTTGCTATAATTTTATAGTTAATTAATACATGTTAACAAGCCAGTAGTGACCAACGTTTAAAAATTTGCTACTTTGAAGTAACTGTAGCATGAATATGATTTTGTTGCCTCTAGACTAGTGTATGATAAATAGTTGCTCCCAATCAATGAAGCTCATTTGAATGTGGAGTAAATATTTACATCTGAATGATGAATATCTGAAAAGCAGATTTATCATGGAAAGCGTTATAGACTGTTAATTGCAGTACTATTCAAGGCGTCACAGAAGCAACATAAATTACACAAACGTAAATTACTAATTTCAAAATGAAAGGACAGGCATTTTTGATGCTTCTTTTAGATTAATTTACTATAAACATTATAGTTTCTTACAGCAAAGCAACATGGAAGAAGAAATATGATGGTTGTGATTAATTACCATAAAATTACCAGTGGACAGTGTCTCATCACAAGAAATAGATGTCTTTTCTTGCTGATGACATGAAGTCAAACACTAGTGAACAAATCTATTTCCTTACTACTTGAACGGAGATGGATAGGCTGAAAGTGATGAAGGGTGACTGCAGATTGTTCAGTGCCTCAGAACAGAAATACTGAAGTCCCCTTAGTTTCCAAATGCATTTGCCACTATAGATAAAGAACACAGATGAGGAGTTCATTCATCTGCTTATAGGAAAATCAAATTTACAAGTTCCTTCCTGTTAAATTAATCATAGCTTTCCCTAAACTTATCAGGGACTTTCCCTTCCTGCACACCTTGTACCCCAGGCTGCATTCATTGCAGAGAACTTGTCACTGGTAAAACACTCCAGGTTTTGTATCTCACTTCTCTGATGGGATCCACTGAAACTTCTTTTTACAATCAAATATTTTCCAGATCACAGTGTTTAGTTTTATTTAGCCAAGTAGAGGCTTGATGAGGTCTTTATTTCTTCAAAATATTTATTTCCTTTTTCTAGAAAAGCACTAGTTTTGGTAGATTTGTTAATATTAATGTAGCTTTGGAGCATCTCGTGCCATGGTCTCAGTTTGGCCTATTAACTGTCTATATTCTCACTGGTTTTTTTCCACCTGATATTGGTGCTTAAAGGCCACTTTCACCATTTTTCACTCATGTATGACAGATCATTTTAAGCTCTAGAACTTTCATCCTGAATGCAAGTTTTATTTTTTAAAAAAACCATGTCACTTAAAAAGTAATTTAAACCAGAAAAAAAAATTAAAAGGTGCGACTTCTTTCTTTGATGGGAAAAAGAATAAAATTACACCTGGAATTCAATTTAGTTGCAAATTCCTTCAGCGAAAAATCTGCACTTTTGAGGTTTAAAAATTCTATTATGAATTCTGGAAAAAAATAATGGAAACGTTCAAATTTTTTTGCCCTATTTTTCAGACAGAATATTAAAATCCTGTGTCTAATGAATACCATAAATATGTTACACATCCACTTCTAATTTGAATATTTTCTGAGTTTAAATCAACAGCATCTGAGAAAGAACAGAATCTCAAAGTCTCCAGAAGCTTGTACCGAGCAGAAAATAGCAGTTCTGGAAAAATATCTCATCTTTTTGAAAAAAATGTTCTGGCAAAGGAGGCCACTCACTGCCACTTGGGAAGATAAGATGAAAACACATGAGAAACCATTAAAACGGTGGATTTGATTCTGTTTTCCTTGGTATACTGACCCTGGTTAGCTTTCCCTGAACTTGTCATGTATTAGAATACATAGTGCAACAGTTATTTCCCCATAGTGTTTGCTCATCATGTGAATCAGTGAATAAAAATACTGTATGAATAAGTGAATAAAAATGCTTCATTTTTCCTCATTGAACACCATTTCATACTGATATCCCACAAAGTCATGCACTTTTTACAGGTTCTACAAGAGTGAGGGTGTGAAATGTCTTGAAATGCTGTCCTGGCTAGCAGATAAGCTGCTGGCTTATCTTAGGCACTTGGGACCACAGGCTCCAGCTAATGTCATTTCTCTTGCGTTTCCACGGATATGAAATCATTTAAATCAGGCTGGTAACAAATGAGATAAAAGAGGCAAAATCCTTTTCAATTTTAAGTCACGCAAAGTACTTAGGCATTGACTCAATAGTAACCACAGATTCCCTTTTTATGTTTCTGATTGTAAAGAGCATGAAAAAAGAAAAAGCATGGCAAAAAGAAAAAAGCTGCTTATACTCTGTGCAAGCCGGAATTATTAGGACACTAGCATTTGTTTAGTAATTGCAGTGAAACAAAGCACCCAAAAGCAGTGTGATAAATTGTGATACGCTGTCTGTGGATCAGAATGGAGCTGACATGGTTCAAACCTGACTATAAATAGTGTGGGCTGATCACAGTGGACTGACATGATGGAGCAGCATTTAAGAGGCTCCTCAACACCTCCATCACATTCAGATTGGAGAGAGGGGGAGTTATTTCTTATCAGACTGATTCAGGTACCCTGAACCTCTCGGTACACATATAACCAAACTTTTCCTAGGGAAAACTAGTCTGCAAACCTTTGCTTTCCAGGCTGCAGGGCGCTCCAGGAAGCACAATGTTGTCCGTTCATCTGTCTGTCACATATGATAGTAGAATATGAGTGATCTCAGCACCGCAGGCCAAGTAAGGCCTCATCCATGGAAATCCTATTTTTGTTCCTGTTCAAACTACCACTAGCCTGCTTCCCAACTCATCTGCCTATTCCAGATTTGGCACAATGTGCAATATCAGCTTACACTTGGGGTAAAGTTGGAATGGCACCAAATCACCATCAGTTTAGAGGATATCCTTTCAGATGCAGGACTGACTTTCAGTTGACTAAAGATACTGCAGAGTTCATGAGCTGAGGCTGAACTGCAGCAGAGACTGAACTGTAGCATGACTGTGATATCCCCCTATGACATTTTGGAGTCCATATTTGGGTCCAAGAGAGTGGCTAACTCTACCTAGTGTCTGATGTCCCGCAACTCCTGCTAGGCAGTGGCTTTCCTCTCTGGTTTTAACAAGTCTGCTAGTGAAAGAATTGTGACTAAGGTCTCTGAGGTTATTCTTCAGACACCTGACTTTCAAACAGTACAAAGTGAAAACAGCACGAGTTTGAGCCTTTTGCAGCCTGGTGTGCTGTGTACGTATTTCATTACTGCACAAGAAGGCAGATGTCACACTAGGCAGAGCAATAGTCCACCGAGCACTGTATGCCAGATATGCAAAACCACATCCCAGTCTTCAGCCCAATCTTCCTAATTCTCATGTTCAATCATGCAATTTTACACATTTGAGAAGAACAGGCTCTTGGAGGAGAGAAATGAAGGAGGCACAGCTACAGCATAGACAATTTTGTCAGGGTCATCAAGTTGCAGTTTAACTTATGGCACAAAAGTTACTGATAATGTTTATAATTATTCCTTTTATTTGAGCAATCTTTCCAGTCTCTTCTCTTTTTTCTTCTTCTTATATACATATATATATACATCACACAAAATGTAAATGATGGGAAAATAAGAAGTAGGTAAACATTAGTTAAGAATTATATCTAAAAATGAAATTAGGACTGCATTATTTTTGTCTAAATATAAAAATGCTATACTTTTGGCTATTGAGAGTTTTTGCCAGAGCACAGATAGTGTGAACTGTAGGTTAGGGGCCCTCAGTAAACAAGAAAAATTATGTAAGTGATGATTTTGTCCCTTTCCCTTGAAAGCAAAGGATGAAACTCACTACTATAAAAAAAAAGAAAAAAGCTCAAATCTTGTTTGGAAAATGAAAAATGAGAGTGAAAATTATATGCCAGAACAGAAAGAATTAACAGTTCTAAGGTCTCACATTGTAAATTTTTCTTTTGTACATAGTCTAGTAAATCACAGTGGGAGCCTTCTAATGAGAGAGAGATGTCAGATCAAATCTACTGTGTTTCCAGAACTTTGTATCACTTTCCTAGAAAGGCCACTTTTGTTTTTCCAGGATGAAAAGATATGCTCTAGTTGCTTTTTCCTAAATGCATCTATTTAATTCATGCCAAGAAGCAGCTGTTGGCTTACAAAAATGCTGGCTGATGCTGTGTGCCACTATACTGCCGTTCGAGTTCAAGTTCTGTTTTCACTGCTATGCCTAAGAGTGCCAGAGGAAGGCAGAAGATGAACATATTTTCTATATCAAATTTTAGTAAAAGCATTCATGACTATTCCACAAACAAGTTCTGAATAATCCATAGATTGTATGGAGTTTTTTAAAACTAAGAACTGTATACAAATAAGAGATTTCAGACTTGAAAAGAAGAGAATGCTGCAAAATGATCAAGACTAAGAGAGAAGTATGGATGCTGAAAAAGCTTCAGCAGAGAATTTCGTCAGCTCTCTGCAGCATTTTTGTGAGAGTTCTGTCTTTCCCATGCAAGTAACTCAAAACAATGTTACAGTTTTGTAAACTTCTTGCAGCTGCAGGTTGTTTGGCAGAATTGTTGTGGCTCTAACTAGAAAAACATTCAGAGATGGGTGTCTTAGAACTTGACCAATCCCCTCAAGGGGTGGATGGCCAAAAAACCAATTACCTTATGCCATTTAACACACTTTTGAGAACTAACATATAAAAGCCTTTGGAAAGATTATTAAATCGCTTCCATTTATCCCTGAGCCTGGACTCTTGTGTCGTTTCTCTACTCATCCGCGGTGAGAACAGCGACAGAGAAGAATTAATTACAATGGGAAAACAAAATCACTTTGCCCATGTAATGCCTCTTATACTTCAGATATGCATCTGCACAGAGAAGACATCGCTTTGCCCTGTGTACAATGGTATGTCAGCTTACAAATGACAGGATGTTGCATGGATTGAGGCCTTATTATGGGGAAAAACAAGTGGTCCCTGTGTTGACTGTACTTTAATTTTATATTATTGCCTGCACGTGAGAAGTAAAAAGGCTTTTACAGCTGTGGAATTGATTCATATTTGACAATAACACACTTTTCTTCTTCTGATACAGAATTTCTATGGCAAGTCACTTTATTTCTCTGTGAAGAGCTTCCAGTGAGTTAACAGAGTTCATAACTTTACAAAACTATATAGGAACCTGTTGCTACAGCAGTACAATCAAAGAACACAGATGAGGTTTTAATTGCAAAGAAAAAAAAATCCAAAGCAACCATCAAAAAATAATTTTAAAATAATTTTTTAAAGGATATAAAAATTCCCACACTTGAATTGTGCATGCAGTTAACACAGGATGGTTAGATGGGGTTATATTGGATGATGTTAATGTGGATGATCTCAAAGGAATTACCTGTTTCAGACAGCAGTTGACATTCAGTAGTGAACACTCCTGTCTCTGTTAGTCCCGCTTGCAGGAGCACACTGAGAGCTGTCAGAGAGGCAAACTGCCTGAAATAATTTCCAAAAGTATTCCTGATCAAAATTTGGAGGAGGCAAGAAGAAGGGAAGTATTGACAGTGGTTTTTATAATGTGTCTTTCATCCGTGTTTTTGGGTGACAGCTTTCAAACGTGACTTCATCCCAGCTCTTTGTGGCTGTTACAGAAAAACTCTTCCTCACTCTACAGTATCCTGAATAACTACCTTTAAACAGCATTTTTTACTACTCCAAGTGACACATTTCCACTTTTTCAGGATCAAATTTATAAAATATCAGCATGTAAAAGATGGAGGGAACATGAAGTCTTTTACCTGAAGTTTTTAAAATAGAATCAGCTGCGACATAATAAGCTAAATACAGTGGACTGCAGTGGTTCTCTGTTGTGTTTCTGGATACATACATGCAAAATCCTTAGAAGGGAACAAGGTATTCTTTCACTGCTGATAGCCGTGCTCGCTACAAATGCTTTCTCTATATTATGGCACCGTATATTATGTGAGGCATAATGCTGGATGAGCAGCGAGGTCGATTGAAAATTGGATGAAGAGTCAGGCCCAGAGGCAATGTTAGAGACCAGTAACCACTGGTGTACCTTAGGGGTCCAGTCCTATTTAAAATAGAATCACAGAATCCCAGTTTATGTTGGGAAGCACCCTTGAGATCACTGAGTCCAACTGTTAACCCAGCACTGCCAAGTCCACTGCTAAACCATGTCCCCAAGTGCCACATCAGGGCTTTTAAATTATCTGCAGGCATCATGACTGCACCAGTTCCCTGGGCAGCCTGTTTCAATCCATGACAATCCTTTCAATGAACGACTTTTTCCTGATATCTTGTCTCAACTCCTCTGGGTCAACTTGAGGCCATTTCTTATAGTTTGGATGATGGGGCAGAGTGCACACTCAGCACGTTTGCTGCTGACACAACCCTGGCAGGGTGGCTGATATGCCAGAAGGTGATGCTGCCATCTGGTAGGGCCTCGATCAGCTGGAGAAATGGCCTGATAGGAACATCACCAAGGTCAGCAAAGAGAAGTGTGAAGTCCTGCACCTGGACAGCCATAATGCCGGGCACAAACACATGCTCGGTTGTGACCAGCTGGGACGCAGCGTGGTGGAAAAGGACTTGGGGCTCCTGCTGGACACCAAGTTGAACATGAGCCATCAATGTGCCTTTGCAGCACAGCAGGCTAATAGTGTCCTGGGCTGCATCAGGAAGATTGCTGCCAGCAGGAGCAACCATGGCAACAAAGATAAGGGGGTCCCTCTGCTCTCCTCAGCACTGGTGCGGCCAGTGGACTGCTGTGTCCAGCTCTGGTCTCCCCAGTACAAGAGAGATACGAAGCTACAGAGAAAACCCAGCCAAGGGCCACAGTGCTGATTAAGGGCCTGGAGCCTCTCTCCTGAAGAGAGACTGAGAGCTGGAACTATTCAGCTATATTAAAATTACAGAAAACTACATTTTTCAATGACAGATTACATGTCCTTTTCTTTTGCACCAACTGAGCTACAAAGGCAGCATTCTCTTGTCTCTCTCTTTGCAGTTTCTAGAACATCCTCTGCACCTAAACCCAATGGACAAATCTCACAGGACTGTATTTCTGGCTAAGAACTAGCAGAATGCTGCTAAAGCTCTACTCATTGTCATTGAGCTTTTCTGTTTTTTTCTTAGCTGATGAATTATATGAACAGAGATAATATTTTTATTATCACTAATAATTTTGAAACGTAGGAACTACAGTTTCTGTTACAACATGATTTAACAAATCCTGGAGACGGATCCCTGGATCCGACTTGCAGTTATAAAAACTTAGACTACCTGGTGCTTCTACCAAGGACCTCACAGTGGATGCTTCTAACAAGGACCATTACAAAACCCTTAAAGGACTCTACAGGTGAGTACAGCCTCATGGCACTGAACTGCTTAAATACTATTTGACCTACCTCAAAGTCCTGTACATGTTTTCAAGGTAAGGCTTTAAATATAACCTAGGTGAAACAAAACTAAAAAAACCCCTTGAGGCTACAGTATTACACCAAAAGCTCGTGGTCTGTCACAAGCCTACCTGGTTCTGTTGTCCTGGGATGTTGTCCTTGGGAACCACTGTATCATCTGTAAGGATTTTAAAACTATATGTCATTCACCCTAATTTCCACCCCCATGTTGTCATTTTCATGATTAATACATTTCTCTTCTCTTTGAAGATGCTTCATTTTTTTCTAGTTAGATTAGTCATTCCTGTTGGAGTGACTAAAACCAATGACTAAGAGCATAGATTATTCTAAAAATAAGAAAATACAACAGTAATTACCAGGGAAGAAATGAATGTTTACAGATTTTTCGCTCTTTTTACATGCTTAACACTTTCCCAGCTTCAACAAATCTAAATGTACTCAGGCCAGTTCTAGAATATTTACTTCCAAGAAAAAGTGGATGAACAAGTGTGGGAATAATCATTGTAAAAACTATCAATTTTCTCTTAAAGGAAAATGGAACTACAGTAATCAGAAGATATAGAAAACTATAATTTTGCAGTAAGTACTTTTATTTTCTTTGACTTTTGCTTTATGTAATGTACAATAATGTTCAACAGAATGTATCACACATTTCCTTGAAATAAATCAATTTCTGTATTTATATTGAAAAGGCTAATATCCTCGAGTTCTTTCAAGGCCTACAGATATATCCCACAGACTTGATGCCCTGCCTAATAAGAAGGTTTACCACAACAGTGCAAAGGATTGCAACAATAGTGCAGTTTAGGCTGCTCTTGTTGGACTAGTGCAGAGGTGTTGTGAATGAGTGGTTTAGGCAGCCTGAAGAACCACCATCAAAGGTACTGGCAAATGTAGGTG
Organism: Lycocorax pyrrhopterus obiensis; assembly: GCA_014706295.1. Taxonomy (NCBI): domain Eukaryota; kingdom Metazoa; phylum Chordata; class Aves; order Passeriformes; family Paradisaeidae; genus Lycocorax; species Lycocorax pyrrhopterus. The sequence goes on from JACSVZ010000007.1 coordinate 3,848,742, forward strand.
GGAAATGAATTTGTGAAAGCTCAAACTAACAGAGTTCAATGGCATCGTTTACTCTACTACTTACTGTACAGATAAAGCCTACAAACGAAAATTGATTACAGAATCAATGTAAAATAACTCGCATGGAGACCAGGGACACAAAAATGTCGCTAGCGAGCAGAGACCAAGGGAGAAAGCGACATGGACGGTTTAGGACGCGAAGAAACTGACATTTTATTAATTTACAAATTTACTTATATACCTTAGCACGCTGGACTGCCATAAGGTTATTGGTTCTCTGACCAACAACCCCCCAGAGGGATTGGCTGAACCCAACAACACTTACTTCAGATATTTTCTCATTGGTACCGTAACAATACCATAGTTTACAAAATCTCCCAACTGTTTTCCCGTAGCGACCGTGAGAAAGCAAGGCTTTCACACAGACACTGTCAGAAACCGAGAAATCTCTCTGCAGCCAGACTTTCAGCATTCACACAAAAAAAATGTGCAAAGCATAAGAGAGACCCTTTCATTGAGTCACAACGTTCAGACTGGGCCCCCTTGCCAAACTTGCCTCAGACTTCATCAATAGCTTATGTCTAAAGGATTCAGCAGCACTTAATCATTGACTAATTTAACACTTACAGGCGAGCTCTGGGCAGTACGCCACTCAGAGGGGCACAGGAGCCCCAGGGGTGCTCAAAGGGCCTCACTTCAGACCACTGCTTATGGGGCTGCAAGATGCCTGGCTTTAGTCATCTGTCAGTCTCCAGGTTCATTAAGGCAAATAATGTCCCAGGGGCATTTGGGATGACCAAGCTCCTCATGTGCTGCTCCTTGCTTAGAATGGAAACTCCTGATATGGACAGCGCTGTCCCTGCCTCAGCCATGCAGGAGTTTCAGGAAAGGTCAAGGGACACTGCATTACCAAACTCATAAATCAAGGCCAAGGCCTAATGAGGATCCCTGGATTCCTGAGATTGTAGCATGGCCAAGGAGCAAGACGGGGAGGGGAAGAGGGAAGGGCAATGCACCACCAGTGGTTAGTGTGTGTTCTTGTAGTTCAGTGTAAGATTACTTTTCTACTTAACATTAAGTCAATCAGGATTGGATTCAAGCTAAGTGACAAGATTACACGAAGATTTGCTGTAGTCAGAGTTAAGCCTGTAACACTAGAGAGTTCATTAATACATCCTGACTGAAGGAAAAAACTCAAAGTGGACAGTTGTTTGGATAGTGGAGGGATTTCACTGTCCTTCCATTACTATTTTCTATTAATGCATTCATAGATATATACAGATATTTCTTGATGAATTTATTATTAATATGATTCTTAATTACTTAACCCAATTAATTGTATATGTTGTATAAAACAATTAATTAATATACTTTTCCTCTTAATTATGTTTATTCCATCTAAGCAAAGCTAAATTAATATTATAATAGTGCTTCAGGCATCACTTAGATCACTTAGAGACTAAAGCCCTGCAGCATCATGTGCTGCATAAAAGCAGGAATGGTGCTGATCCCAGAGTAGATGGAGACAGCAAGATGAAAATGAACAGCAAAACTAAATAGTGAGAAAAATATGGCAATCTAAAAGGCAATATACCAAACACTTCTGTACCAACTGCTTGCAATTTCGTATATCAGTCACACGAAAAATACAGACAAGAAAAATTAACTAGTTTGACTGAATAGTACCCTGAATTTGTTCCCAGCTAGGGGAATTGAGGTCAAGAGAACTGCTGAGAAGCAAAGAAATCTGTCAGTACAGTAAATGTGGTAGAATAACTACATTACACAATTTTTTTTTAGTAATAAGTTCCAACTTCATCCAATGCAAATGTCGAGGCAGAAATTATAGGAGAGGAAACTATTACTGTTAAATGGCCATCTGAAGTACCTAAAACATAGTATTATCATGTTCTGTTATTTCTCCCCTGAGTGAAGGACTAAGAGGTTATACATTCATCTTTACTCATAACATAAAAATCTATAACATAATAAAAGATTTTGAAATTCAACATCTAAGTATGGATGAAAAATCCATAGTAGTATATTAGAAAAGATGTAGCAATAATATTGTCAATTTTCTTTTCACATAATAAAGCACTGGCTTTTTTTTCCCATTTTTTTGGGCAAGATGCAATTTCTGGATAAAAGTTGCTGTACTATCTAACTGTATTAAGCTTCGTGAAAGGACACTTTTTGTTCTTGTACTATTTCTTTTTTATTTTTACAACTTCATTAAATTACCTTTTTTTATTGACAGCTAATATTTCCCCAATTGCAGGCCTCAGTAGGAGGGCAGTTACAGCCTTTCATATCTGCCATGAATTAAGTTTAATTAATGGAGGAAATAAATAGGACAGTGACTTCATATAAATGAAATAATCACTGTTATCTGTTTTTAAAAGCCCAAAATGAAGCATTGTATAATAGACCAGAAAATTACAATATCCCTGATTGAATAATAAGTCCATTTCTGTTCCTTCTTTTTTCCTATTTGCAATGTATATGAGCTTTTAAAACCAAAGTGTCCTTCCAAGTCTGGACTCCTAATAGCTTGTTCACACCAGAAACACTGAAATGATGCTGATAAGCCCAAGTAAATCAAATTAAATAAGTGGCAGTCAATCATCTATTTTGCATTTTTACTGCTGTATATCAGTAGGATCAATCACCCTTTTCTCCATTTTGAAAAAGCATATGCAACCAGTATTTCCTGCATCTCCAAAGCAAAGATTTCATTATCACTGTTTCTACATGCTCTGTATACTGCACCTGCACAGGAGAGACTGCCTAATCTTCCTCTGCCTTCTGGAATTCATAATTTGTATATCTTAGTTATCTTTCCCTACATGTTTAACTAGACATTTGAAATCAGTCTGATTGGCCGAGATACATAACTTCCTACAAAGGCACTAGAATTCATTCCCTACACTAATTAAGCTAGAGGTGGACACTTAGGGCTAAGTGCAAAAATTATCTTCTTGCTCTAACTCTCTCTACAGAGAACAGTACAAAAAGCGGAGACCAAGTCTGAGGAGTTTTACTCTTTGCACTAGTTGAAGTGTAGTTTAGAAAGAGAACTGAAACTGAGCAGAGGCATCACTTGTTGCTGTTTTCCCCACGGACGAGTAGAGAAATGACACAAAGTCCAGGCTCAGGGATAATGGACGCGCCTTTAATGAATTCTCAGGAGGCTTTTATATGTTAGTTCACAAAGTGTATTAAGTGGCATAAAGTAATTGGTTTTTGCCATCCACCCCTTAAGGGGATTCGTCAAGTTCTAAGACACCCATCTCTGAATGTTTTTCTAGTCGGAACAATAACAATTCTGCCAAACAACCTGCAGCTGCAAGAGGTTTACAAAACTGTAACATTGTTTTGAGTTACTTGCATGGGAAAGACAGAACTCTCACAAAAATGCTGCAGAGAGCTGAAGAAATTCTCTGCTGGAGCTTTTTCAGCATCCATAATCACTGATCAAATTTTTTGTTCATCATGGACGACAGTGCAGCGATCAGTTCACTCACAAAGATCCACAACACTGACTCAACACGACGGCCTACCCTATGTGCCACAAAAAATCTTATCAATGCCTTGTAACAACTGCAAGATTAATAAAATAGATAGGGAAGGATCAAAATCCATAAGAGTACAAAGAGCAGGGAAAATCAAATATTGCCTTTACTGTAATCATATTTAGAGACAAATTAGTATTAGTACGTAGTAGGCTAAGCACACAAAGGAAAAAAGCATAGATAAAAAGGCAGATTATATTCCTTCCACACAGGATGAATAAGCAGTGTGGAGTACAGTACAGTGCAAACATTTCACACAGACTTCCGAAGGAATGCACCTCTGAGAAGCACAAAGTGTGCATCTCAACAAGTCACTACAAAAGAACTTAAGAGTAGTTTATTTCCCCCGGATATTGGCTTTATGTTTTCTTATCTCTACTACAGCCAAGAGAACCTCTGAAACTTTAATAAAATTCCGTTTTTTTACTAACACTTCTGGTGATGGGAATGATAGATGCCTCATGTGAAATTGCAAGAATCTTTAAACTCAGCTGCCCACACCGAATATGCACAATCTTAGCTTCCTTTTTTATTAAATTACAACTTTATTTAAAAGTTTTTAAATGCTTAAAGTTTTGTGCGATATGCAGAGCATGGACAGCATCACAAAATATTATGTTCTCTAATGCCTCTTGATTTTTAATTTAAATTAACTGTGGGGGTACCAAACATGGTGGTTCTGTGATCTGGTTCTACTATGTTTTTTACAGCTTAGATAAAAGCACCTCCACATCCCTGCCAAAAGAAACGAGTCTCATTCCCAATGCCATGCTTCTCATGCTGTTTCTGCACCAGTGATAATGAAATTGTTTGATGATTCAGGCATTAAAGTTGATGTAACAACTTAGAAGTTGGAGAGCTACTATTTGAATAATATTATAAAGCATATTTCCTGCTAAAACAACAGACACCCAACAGAACAGTAGTGTGCCTCTCTGCTTGGATTATTATAAAACTCATCATAGCTATCTGAAGACCAATGTGCTTTTATTCTTTCACCCTGCTCTTAACAGCAGGTGAAGAGCAATAGAGGTAGGATCCTAAAGTGGAAGAAAACTTTGTGAAATAGAGAGATCTCAAAGGTACAAGAAAAGTAAAATTAGAATGAAAATTTATTCAGGGCATGCACTTGAAAGTATAATCGCATGAAACACTGATCTTTGCTAATTTAGTTCAGTGTAAATACAAAAACTAAAGACTGCTGTTTTCACAAATGCAGCTCCTGAACAGACTGTAAGTGACAATAAAACCCAGTTCTCACCTAGAAAGTTCCAATTACTTGTCAGAAGAAACAGTATCAGACAAGTCAAATCATATCCTAATTTTTCTGCAAGAACAGGAAAAACATTCAGCAAGGGGTCTGCACTGTAACTGCAGATAAAGATGGCCTACACCACTAATTGCCTACTGGTCTATAAAAATGCAGCACTTGTTACTATGAATTAGAAAATTGGCACACTGTCTACTGGATGTGCTGTTCATTCAGCTGGACTTCCTTACCTAAGGTGTAAATATTGTACTCACACAGGACACATTGAATTAGTCAGTTTTCACAAAGAAACAGCACCTTAATAAAAGACTAAAACGCTTGCAGTAACCAGGAACACTAACATCTCTGCATTATTCATTGGGGTTAAAACCAAACATTCCACAGTCAGGTGGAATATAAGATAATTCTTGACTCAAGGTTTGCAGAAGATTGGTTTTATCAGCTGAAAATCATGTTCCCAGGCAGTAATTTATGGTAGGTCCAGGGAACCCTTACAATCAGGAAATCTTGCTTATAGATGCAAACCACAGTGTTCCAGGTACACAGCTGACACCATCATGATGTTACTCAACAAGAACTTAAAACTCAGCTCTTATATGTGGGTCATAGGTCACCTTATACCTGGGCAGTCCCAACAATTTAGACAAAATACTCTGCATTAAAATAATAGGAGTATTTAGAATGCATCAAAGAAATACTGTTCCTCTGATTAATCTGTGTTCATGCTTGCTGGGTATTCTTCTCTCTTGTTGTAGCTACAAAAATCCCAGCAGGACAGCAATCAGTATAGTTAGATCTCATAGGTGTTATGGATTACTAATTATGCAGATTGTGATAAATTATCATAAATGTTTGTGTAGCTCTATTTGAAGTAAACATATAGCCGAGAGAATTTTAAAGGAGAAGTGGCAAATGGGTATAATACTCTCTGCTAAATTAAATAGCTTAAATTAAAAAAAAAATTAAATGACACTTCATGACAGGTTTTTAGAACTCATACAATGATGTTTTTTAAAATATTCTCAACCTAACTTTATTAGCTTACTGTGCTTTAGAGCATACCACTAAGAATTAGGGTTTTTTTTGTTTTAACTTGGGAGTTCTCTGACCCAGTTCTTCAAGGAGAGCTACAACAGGTCTACAGCAATGTGTGCCCAATGTAGATATAATGTGTTCTATTCCCCTTTTAATCTTCATGTTTATGTTAGTTCAGTTCCTCTTTGTCTTGAAAGTTACCATCAGCCTCCCCAGTCAGTTTTTAGCCTCTGAGCACCTGCATGGCCTGTAAAAGTGAAAATTTCTACATCCCCTCAATAAAGAAAATCTTCTTAAGGAGTCCGTCAATTTACTCTGTTTCACCCTTGCCACCGTTCCCTAGAGCAAGTCCTTTGAGAGCTCTAAATCTCAAGGGCTCATTCAGTCCTTCACTCCTCTATTAAGACTGTCAACAGTTGTAACATCTACTATTTTATTCCAAATTCTCACATTTAATGTGATAACCTACTTCAGCAACTTTGTCTTACGCAGGAAGATACTTCTCATCTCTGTAAAGCCAGTCCAGCCACTGGCAGTCAGATTTTAAATACCAGTGAAAAATCTCTCCACAATCTGGGGAGCTGTGTCTGAAAATCCACACGGGCTGAAAATCCACACAACATCCTGGCCTGTATAAAGTATACCTAGAAGCATGCGTGATTTATTGTTGTTTTAATAATTATGCATTTAAATAACTAATTTATATTAAAGCACAAAAAGGCATTCAAATTCACAGACCTGTTTTGCCTCAACCTTGTATCTCTTTTACCAGATTTTTGACATATGGTGAAGAATGAGCTCAAATGTAGGTCAATGTAATAAAGAAGAAAGGATTTTAATAGGTTTTGTTGAAAGTTTTTTCTTTATAGCAAAGCATATTAAGTAGGTTTGGTAAAATAAAAGGTATCAAAATTGCACCTTTGCCGTTTATGAGAGCTGTATTTGAAATGTCTCACAGAACGATGGCTTGCCATACAAATAGAAAAAAATGCTTGCTCAAAGTGGTCATATTTGTTACACCTGTGGACTAAACCCTCAATCTTTTACGTTTATAGAACTGTAATAAAACTGAACATAATAAAACCAGCTGCAGGCAACAGAAAAAAAATTAGAATTACATAAGCCTTTTTAAATCCCTTAAAATACACTCAATAACCCCTATAAAACTGAATACCCATCCAAAAGAACCCAAACTTTACAAACTGCAATAGAACCTAGAAAGAGATTGAAAATAATTTAGTGTACTTATTTTGCAGGGGCTTCAATATTAAGGAGTATTTTTGGCAAAAATACATACAGAAAACATGGTAAGATGAAATCAGAAAAGCAAAAATAAGAAAACAAACATCAGGTTTCCCTGATAAAGAAAATCCTGTACTGGTTCTAGATCTCGTGGTTACTTTAAGTGTAAAGAGCGTAAGAACACTCTCAAAGCAAGTACCCAAAGGATTATTCGTCTTGTAATGACAATTACAACTCTAACACTAAACCCAACTCTTAACGCAAATCCTGAGACCTAAGCCTAATCACAACACCTGATCCTACTCCTAACCCCTACATCTTACTCTAACCCATAAACCTAACTCCAATCCTAACCCTAACCTTTTGCTTAACCCCTAGCCGTATACCTAACCTAGCCCCAGTGTTTAAAGTGCAGGTTATAGGCTGTCCTATGAGAGGTGAAGGCCAGCAAGACTTTTCTCTCTTGGAACCTTCTCTTGGAAGACAAGGTTGTCGTAGCAATCCCTGGACATATTCAATATTGGGCCTTGGTTCCAGATGCTGGAAATTGGCTCCTGAATGTGAATGACATTACCTTTCCTTGGGAAAGGAAGCACTAGTCCTTCTACTGGTGCTATGCCTGATCATCTGCCCAACGAGTGTAAAGGTCAGAAAGACCTTTCTGTTCTGGCCTCTTTTGTGTGGGAACACTCCTTGGACACACTCAAGATAGAAGGTTGTATCCAAATTCTGGTGGTGAGCTTCTGAAAGATGATTAAAGTACTTTTACAGGGGAGAGAATGCATCCGGCCCCCATGTTTCAGATGCTGATTATAGGCTGCCTTGGGGAGGTACAGAGCAGCAAGACCTTTCTATTTTGGCCCTTTCTTTGCTGAAGCAATCCCTGGCCATTTTCATTTTGGAGGTGGTATCCTTATTTGCATGAGGAACTCCTGGAAGAAAATGACGTTTTTTCCATAGGAGGGAAAGTACTTAACTCCAGTGTTTGAGGTACAGAGCACAGGCTTCCCGTGGGAGCGAGGTAAAGGTGAGCAACAGTTTAATGACTTGTCATGTTTAGTGTGATAGCAATCTTTGGACATATTCAATACTGGAGGTGGTATCCAAATTTTGGTGGTGGGGCTCTTAAGAGCGTTTGGAAGGTCTTTTTGATGGGAAGGGCAGCACCTATGCCCAACACTTCAGTTGCAGTGGAGAGGCTGCCCAGGGGAGGTAAATGCCAGGAAGACATTTCTCTCTTACCATCTTTAGTGTTGGAGAAATCTCCAGATGCATTCAATATTGGATCACTCGGCTGGTGATGCCAGAACTGGGGTCCTGAATGTGAACCATCGCTACAATGATATTAAATGTGAGAGCTGGAGGCACAGTCTTTTCCTTGGTGCATAGTTTGTCTGGTATCTTCTGGAACACCAGAGAGAAAACATGGTTAACTTGTTGCTCTCATAGTTTTAGATTACTGGTTTAAAATTACTGGTAGCAAGCAAGTAATATGTTCATTTATCTAGAGATTGGAACATCTCTATTTAAGGTATATGTTCTTTCCAAGAGCATACTCCCTAAAGGAATTACAGGAAAAAAAGTATTTGTTCTCTACTGTGTCCAGATCAATTACTGGAGGGTTGGAAGAAAAACGACGATGAGAATGATTATATCTTAACTTAAACTCAAAATTCACTAATATTTACTGATTTATCTCATAGGAATTCCTCCACCTTTATGAATTGGTGCATAAAAGTTTGTCATTTGTAATATGTTTTCAGCCCTGGAGCTCTCAACAATAGCCTACAGTCAGAAAAAAATCTTATAAAAAAATAGAGGGTATAAAATGCTGGGATCATGTGCAGTGAAATGACAGGAACAAAACATTTCCACAGCTACTTGTAATTTAAATATGAGATTATCTCTTATGTTTGTCTGTTTAGATTGACCAAAACTGAAATGAAGGACTCCCTGGAGTAAAATAAAATTCTGACAAACAGCAGGTAGAAAGATCATCATCCTGTTCTTCAGCTCTACCTTAGCTCCCGAGAGAAAACAGAATTATACCAATGGGCTTGTTAAATATCTTCTTATGCTCAAACTCTAATTGCAATTGAGCAACTTTTTTTAATATACATCTCTCCACTTCTACATTCCAGGTCACTTTTTTTTTCCCTTTGAAATTTTCTATCAGAGAAACTCTATTACTATTCCAACAGAGTTTCCTTTCTATTTTTCTATAAATCTGAGTGAATATCTGGGAGCAAAATCCACATGGTACATGAAAATATTGTAATCAATTCAATATGTTCACTCACCACTTCAATAAGAGATTTTCTGCCGTGAGTTTTTCAAATAATTGAGTATATATATAAATCTATTATTTCTGTAGCAATAAAAATTGTAAAATACTCCACAGGTGCTTCTAATAACCACCAGAGAAATTTTCAACTGTATATCAAAACTCTCTCTGCTGACAGTGACTGAAAAGACTGGCAAGGGTGAGGAGAAACTAGAACCGCTAAGAAATGCCTCAACAGTTTGAAGATGCATTGCTGCCACAGTGGTGACATGCACAGAGAAAAGCATTAGGAAAAAAGTACAGACAGAGCGCAAGGCTTCAGTTTGACTTCTGTGTCTGTGTATACATCTGGGCAAGCTCATGTACCTGCTCATGCACTTCTGGGTCAAAGCAACTCTCATTATATAGAATGTTGTCCAGTATTTCTGTAGCCACTTCTGCAAGTGCAGGCATTCTCGCTCATAAAATGTAGCTGCATAGGTAGCCTAAGCAAAATCTTCATCCCCCAAAATCAGCACTGTGCTGCGTGTCTGCAAAAATTCCTTGTACAGGAGTGAAGCCACAAGAATTCAATTCAGAAGGTTTTGCCACGGTTAGCAACACACATCTCTTGCTAATCTGTCGTAAGCAGTGTTCATAAAATCAGTTATGGACACATTAAAAATTGTGATTTTAAGAACAATGTAACTCAATCAAGGTGTCTTCCATCTCAAACACAACTGCATTTGTGTCCTGTCGCAAAAAAAGTTAAGGTGCTTTTTATTACCTGATCATACCCAGGTCAAATTATGGTGTCTGTGTGCTCATAGACGTACATTTTTCATCCCTGTGCCTGGCATTCCTGTCTAGTTGAGTAGAGACAGTGCAGGGAAACCCAGAGTCCCCAGATCCCAGATGCACTGAAACAGCACGAGTCTGGTTTTGCCCTTGTCGCTTGCAGATTAGGTAAGCATAGCAGAAGAAGTATGAATGCGTATTGATATTGCTATTAACCTGCAATCCAGGAACATGCATGTATGTTTGCCCTGCCAGTTTGATGTAGTGACCTTTTTATTCAAACAGTTAATAAAGGCTACATGGCCTACAAAGCCAATTCAAGCTTTATTAACCAGTGGCTGCTATTCCACATGTCCTGTTTCCATTGTAATGGTTTCCATTTTAACAGTGTTCACGGCGATCATTTGCCTGTGGATGGTTACAAAGCTGTCCTAGTTGTGGCTAGGACAGAGTTAATTTTGTACCACAGCTGGTGGTGCATGCCTGCATTCCCAGCCACTGGGGAGGCTGAGCCGCTGGATCCCTGAGCCCACGAGCTCTGGGCTGCTGTGTGCTGTACTGAGTGGCCATGGCCAAGGACCAGATGCTGTTCAAATCCACCTCACGTCATGCCAGGGGCAGAGGAAAGGAGACTGTCCCTCGTTTCCAGGAAGGAAGGCCTCCCTTTCTGGTGGAGCAAGCGTGGTGGACAGAGAGGTGGGGCAATGCTGGTCCTGACCCGAGGGAAAGGTTGGGGTGGTATGGCTGCAGTCAGGTTGGGATTCCTTACTCTTTTTTTTTGGTACACTTTAGCTGTTAATATTGTTGCTGTTACTGTTCATTTTCTTATTACATTGCTGTTTCCAGTAAATTGTTCTTGTCTCAACATGTGATCTTTCCCTTTTGAATTCTCTGCTTAGGCCACCTGTAGATGCTGAAAAGCTTTAGCAGAGAAATTTTCCAGCTTTCCACAGCATTTTTGAGAGCTCTGTCTTTCCCATGCAAATTATTTAAAACAATGTTGCAGTTTTGTAGACTTCTTGCACCTGCAGGTTGTTTTGCAGTATTGTTATGGTTCTAACTAGATAAATATTTAGAAAAGGGTGTCTTAGAATTTCGCCAATCCCCTCAAGGGGTGGATGACCAAAGGACCAATTACCTTATGCCATTTAACACACTTTTGAGAACTAACATATAAAAGCCTTCAGAAAGATTATTAAATTCCTTCCATTTATCCCCGAGCCTGGACTCTTTTGTCACTTCTCTACTCGTCCTCGGTGTGACAATGACAGCCACCTATGGGAGGAAGGGAGGGGGGAAAGGGAAGCAAGTGAGCAGCTTGTGGTTCTGGAGTCTCAGTGAGGGTGTTACCAAAAATCAGTAAGAGAAAAAACTCCTTAACACTAATGTAGCACTGAGAAGCAGGCATTCTTTATTCGGCCAGATGCATAAGGAAATATCTCCTCCGAAACCTCATGCACGCTCAGTCCAGAAAAAGCTCCTGTTTGCATACTGTATTTTACACACAGATTTATAGCTTTTCCCAGAAGAAACACACATATGATAATAATTTCCCCAAAGCCGTTAACTCACGTTCCCTCCCCTCTCCACGCGTGTTCTTCTGCCCTGGGGGTCTCTTTGGTGGTCCCTGGAGGTCGGTGACACCAAAGTCATACCCGACCACCTGGGGAACTGATAAAAGTTGGCACAACTGGGCTGGTTGCTTTCCAGTTCTTCCTATAAGAACAAGCATTGTGCAGTTCCATAGGCTAGTGGTTTTTGAAGAACAAATATTTACCCGTGAGGTGAAACGATTTTTATCTGGCAACAAGGGGCAGGTGGGCACTAAACTGAGTAATACCTTTCCTAAACTGTGAAAAAGCCAAAACAAATATGTGAGAAACAGAACAAGACATGAAACTTTATGTTATGCATATACACATGCAGAACCTCTGTCACACCTGAGATGGGAAGGCTGTATTGTTGACAGTATTTTTTTTTTCTTTTTTTTTTTTTTACATTAAATGGTCCAGTGCATGTAGATGACTTAAAACTCTGGGTAGAAAGTATCCATTTCTTTAGTTGCACTCACCTGCTTTACCAGTTGGGTCACAAGCTATGTAAATGACCAACCTTTAAAAGACATTTCAGAATAATTTCAGATGACAGTGTTCATAATAAGGACAAAGAACAAAGTATTTTCTTCCCTTCTTATTTCTTGACACATGTAAGACAAAAGGAACACAGAAAAGTATAGACTTTAGGGAGGAAATAATGTTTACTTCAGCTACTTTGAAAAAAATATTTAAAATAATTTACATTTTCATAATAAATAGTTTTATTCAAAGTTGATCTTCAATATTCATCTGCTGATGTTTATGCTCCCAGTAATACTTGCAATGAAATTAGCAGGCTTCTTTTTAAGTAAAGGTATTGAGAAAGTAACATGCATGGAAGTGTCAAAACCAGATCTGTTAAACTGGGTTTCACTGGGCACCCAGAAGAGGATGTTATTGTTTTACTCTGCATTGGGAATTAGATCCAACATTTGGGACATCTTTTTCTTTTTGCCACGGGCATCATTCCAATTTATAGGTTCAATACTATATTTTTAGTGGAGTAGGCGTGAAATCCTAGAGAGCAATGTTATTGACTGGGATTTATTTGGATTGCAGAATAGTTGGTGACACTCAACAATTTTAACATTTTTTCCAGTTTCATGTGCACCCCTACAGGAATGAAAAGGTAAAGGAAATCACAAGAAATAAATAGGAATTGACACTTATTTTCATGGCAACCAATTACGTTTTCATTGATATTGAATTGGATTTTGGGAAGTAAAACAGAATAACAAACTGGACAATGTTTAAGTGTTAATCTCACACACTTTGTTGTGCTCTTCCAGTACAGCTGGAAAACTTCTGTATGTTAACAAATTCAAACAACAAATAAAAGCTAAACTTTCCCAAACCCTCTAGGAATGCATGCAGAGAAGAAACACAATAGTATTTTTGCTAAAGAAACATACTGCCTGGTCATTTTTTATAACCTTGTTGCCTGTAACCCATCTGCAACTTCAAGACTTTTCTGTGCTTGTTGGCAATCAGGAATACGTTCAAATGAAAACATAGGAGGTAAAGAAGTAAATGAAAATTTTGTTTTAAGTGGGATAATTTCCTGAATGCTTTAAAAACCTACTTTAATTTTACCTGAGAATATCTGGAATAAATCTGATTTTCAGCTGAGAAATGGAAATCTCGTTAAAGGCTATTAAAATAACATTAACTACATTATCTAATCTATGTAGATGATACATGTATGATATAATAATATAAAGTCCAAATTCAAAATCAACATAATCCATATTAGTTCTCCTCATCATTAGTAATATTCCACTTGACATTTCAGAAACATTAAGTTCATCTGAAATTTCATTCATTGATATTCTCTATTGTTTGAACAATTTAACATTATTTGAATTCTTTCATCTTGCTATTCTGAACTACTCTGACTCTGTCTGGTTTAATTTAAAACTGACATGCAATCATAAAGACAAAAAATATTCAGTGATTAGTGTTCCAGCACCATTTTTCAGCTGCTGGGAAAATACATTGAATAGCAAGGCCAAGAAGGAATTGTATATCTAGAAATAAAGATATTTATTAAAGAATTTGAATTCTAGCCAGCTCCTTTTCAACTCTTTCACACTTAATTCCTTCAGCAGAAAATGATACACAGTAATATTAATATTGGCATTTTACAGCCATGGAAATCTATGGAAAGATGTACTTTCTCAGCTGTGTTATTTGAAAACAAATTCAAATAGGGTGGCTAGATGAGAAATACTACAGAGTACTTTCAAGTTCTAAAGAGTCGAATTCTGCTGTGTTTACACATTTCAAGTAATACTCCATACATACTTTCACTGATTCCTATGACTGCCTTTGTAGATGAAAGCAACAAAGTCAGCAGAAATAGGCCATAATCTTTTGTCACATTTTATTCCCCTTTCAATAATACAGAGTAATTCAACAGATTCACAATAACATTACTGAGAACAGAATTATTTGGGCTGTTTGCCAACTGCATTTCAAGCTCAATACCAAAGGTTAATCATTCAGAATTACCTGAAACGAACATGCTTTACTACTGGGCAAAACATCTTCAATGAAGAGCACGTGGCTGATTTTCATTCAGCATAATGATAGTGTTTTTCTATATCTGTGGATCATATTTGTGATTAGTATACAAGCAGTAGTGTCAAGTTTATTTTTAAATTTAATTAAATCAGTCTCTAATTATATACTTATACCTATTTTATATTATTTATAATACACTGCTATACATTTTTTTACATATTGCCTTCAATTATAGTGCTTTTATCTAAAAACTGACACTTCTACCTCAGCTTCATACCCATGGGGATTCACACCATGATCTCATTGAGGGATTTTAATTCCTGCAGGGTAATTCACAGATACATACATGCACTGGCAAAGAAAATGTTCCATTGATCTTTCATAAATATGGAAGGAGCTATATATAGCTCATGCTATTGTGGGCATATGTTATGCCTCCAGGAGAACCTGATTAGATGAGATACTTGGAATAATTCCATGAAACAACAAATTGAGATAATGAGTGCACTGAATAACTAAAGCCTCGCAGACATTTATGGACATGCTTAACTTCATGCACACTACTAATCCCATTTAAATCAAAATGTGCCTTTGCAGAGAAAACATGGAGTTGGATGTTAAACTAGATATTTTTAGTGCATATCAGCAGCATATCTGTGCAGTCTTCAGTCCTACAATGCTCTGAGATGGAAATGCACTCATTTTAAACAAAATACACTAGATTGAAATCTGTGGCTGAACCACATAATGAACCCAAATCTCACAAGTCCCATTAAGCTACTTCATATTTTAGATTAACCTTGCTCAATTAGACCTCTCAGTATATTCTAAAGTCATACGCAAAGGGACATTATTTCATAGATGTGTCAGATTTTACTAAAACATTCCAAATCACAGAATTGTAGATGTATTCATAATGTGCTGAATTTAGTCTCTTCAAATTCACAATATTTTATATTTTTTTAAAGTTACTTTTTCCACTAATTATTGGCTAATTAGCAAATTAAGGTCTCTATGCTGTATGTGAGACAAGAGGGGAAGCCTGCTCTCTGAGGGAGCTACTTTTCATTTTCCATAGAAACAAAAAACAGAACTGTTTCAGTTCCAA
The DNA here is from genome assembly GCA_014706295.1 of Lycocorax pyrrhopterus obiensis. Classification (NCBI taxonomy): domain Eukaryota; kingdom Metazoa; phylum Chordata; class Aves; order Passeriformes; family Paradisaeidae; genus Lycocorax; species Lycocorax pyrrhopterus. Next base: position 3,864,148 of record JACSVZ010000007.1, read on the forward strand.
ACCTCAAGACACATGCTTTTCCCATGCATACATAGTAATTTAGTGACTGGAAGGCTTATTCTGGTTAGAGAATCAGAAGTATTGCAAGCCATGTACAAAACTGAAAATAAGGAGAATACTCTTTTACTTCCATGGAATCATTCATTACCTGGAGGAAATTAGCCCTAAGATTTGTGGACTGAGGAAAAGATTGACATTTCTTTTATTGTTTCTTCATCATCACACTGAAATGACAACTTACTCCGGATGAAACTCTTACAATCCTAGAATCATAGAATCATTTGATTTGGAAGGGACCTTAAAGACCATCCAGTTCCAAGCCCCTGCCATGAGCAGAGACACCTTCCATTAGACCAGGTTGCTCAGAGTCCCATCCAGCCTGACCCTGGGATGGGGCAGCCACAGCTCCCCTGGGCAGCTTGTGCCAGTGTCTCATCACCCTTGCAGGGAAGAAATTTTTCCTAATATCTAATGTGAACCTACTGTCTTTCAGTGTGAAGCCATCCCCCCTTGTCACTACATGCCCCTATAACAAGTCCCTTTCCATCTCTCTTGCAGGCTCCCTTCAGGTACTGAAAGGCCACAATTAGGTCACCTCAGCGCCTTCTCTTTTCCATACTGCGCAATCCAAATTCTCTCAGTCTTTCCTTGTACATGAGGTGCTCCCTCCCTGTAATCAGCTTGGTGGCTTCCTCTGGACTCACTCCAACAGGTCCAAGTCCTCCCTGTACTGCGGACCCCAGAGCTGGATACAGTTTTCTGGGTGGGATCTCACCAGAGCAGAGCAGAGCAGAGGGGCAGAATCCCCTCCCTCATCCTCCTGGTCACTCTGCTTTGGGTGCAGCCCAGGAAACAACTGGCTTTCTGGGCTGCCATGCACTCTGCTAATGATTTACTCTGTTTCTGGTCCCTTGAGATGATCCCAGTAGTGGTCCAATATGAAGCCATACCCTGCATCTTTCAATAAGTACTCTGCCAGGCTCTTTACACACTGCAAGAAGCTGCTCCTCATCCCCTCTCTGAGAGGCAGCCTGTGTGAAATAGCACAAATCAATGGCACAAACCGACAGGAGAATGTTTTGACAGACATCACTAAACGAAGGTGTTATTTTTTTTTATAAATGATCAAGTACAGTTACACATGAATGACCTTTAACAACTAAAATTCTGAGTCAATAATATCTACATCAATTCAATGTCTTAACTAAACCTCTAAGTCAATATTTTCTATGTCAAGATATAGAAGAATTTATGGAAGAAATTTGAAAAAAAAACCCCTCGTTGTTAATGTAAAGCGTTATATTTTTTAAAGACAAGTTTCAGTAGAGAAATAAATGGTCATTTTTATTACATCAGTGGAAACTGTGACTGAAATTTTCTGACTAAAGGATTTTTTCAGTCAGGTCTAAAAGTGCACCCATTAATCATATGCCATGTTTTCAGAGAATACCAATAAAAATGATCAAAGGAGGCATATTATAAAACAGATCTGGATAAATCATGTAGAGAAAGCAAAATTAGGGTCTGAGGGTTTTTTGATGACACAACAAAAAGAAAAGGTGGAAAACTTGAAAATTATTGATTTTGTTTTCGATTGCTGCAGAGGTTAATAACTTGATAAAAATCAAGCTGCAACTGTACAGTTGTGTAAACATCCAAGAATTTGATAACAAAATTGCAGTAAATCATAAACATTCATATTTTAAGATTTAGATTCAAAGCCATTTTACTATATTGAAGATTCACTGTGACCTAATGGGGATCGCATTATCCATCTACCTGCAGAAGCAACGTTACAGCTTCCTTTGAAGCATCTAGTTCTAGATACTGCCAACAAGCAGAACACTGTTGGGATATCTTTTACTGATACACTATATAGTATAATATATAAAATATTTTCAAAATTTTTGTAACTCCACAGGACAGATAAAAATTAGATAGATCCGTGGTTTTGCATAAGTACTAAATAAGATTTTCAAATATTCCACTTAGTTGAAATATGCAGGTTGAAGCTGAAAAAAAAAATAACTGGAGTATATAGCAAATACACTTAAGCAGAAGAGTTTAATCATTGTAGAAAAATTACTTCTCTTGCAAGGGAATGACATCATCATACAAAGTGACATGGAAATTAGAAGTGGCTCTCTAGTTTCATGATGTGAAACCATTTCTTCGGCAGGTTGTAAAACACTACACATAAATAAATTTATATTACTAGATCCTTCTCTTTAGATTTCAGAATAGAAAAATATTTGAGATATAATGGTACAGTTCAAAATATATTTCTCTCTTTTGTGATTTGGTGTTCCATAAGTCTTTCTCTAAACACATTTTAAAGATGGACAAAGAAATGAGTCATCTCAGGCTGTGATCAACTGAACTGGAAGAAAAAACAGTGACAGTTGCCTTGGGTTAACCAGCAGAAGCGATGTACATTCAACAATAGCTCTCAAAACAGAGTCATCTGAAATGTTTACCTCAAAAGCTTTGTGAACCTTTCCAGCATTCTTAGAAATAGCGATAAGGAGTAAGAGTTTGTTATAAACATTTCCTTGATTTATTCCGGTAACCAACAGAACAGGAGATCTTTGAATACATAACCTCCCTAAAGACTGATTTTTAAAATAATGTTATTTAATGCAGTTGATGATTTTCATTAACCGCATTATTGCAAACATTTCAAGTTTGCCATCATAAACACAATTATTAAGTCTCCAATAAATCAGCATCTGCAGAGAATCCCTTACTATGAAAAACGGTGCAGGCTTTAGTTATGAAGGTCTATTTATTTTAATCAGTGTCTGCCACAGCTTGTAGCTTTGTCAAAGCATGACAGTTTCTTCAGGCTCTGCAACAGAAATCTAATGCAATCTAGAAAAACACAAGGGCAATTCAATGACTGAATCAGAACTCAGTTTCAGTGTTATTGTAAGAAACTATGAAATTATTTTACAAATGTCACCTTCACCACTTAAGTACATTGAACTTAGTAGTAGGCTGCAAACTGTTGTCAACACTGCAGAAAACCTGTTGTGCCACACGCAGCTGCTCAGTTCAGAGAGGAACTGTGAACCTCCGTGTCTTTTCAGAAAAGTTATTATCTCAAATAAGGTACACCATTAACAGGTAAACAGGTAAACTCAGTCATTGCTGTTATCACCACATCCAGCATTTTGATTCAAGTAACACAATTGTTTTACTCGAGCTCCAGAGCCACTTCTAACAGAAAGGTATCTTCACCTGGAGTAATTCACTAAAAAGTGCTGCTTTAGTGAACTGATACAGAGTTGTGGCAATGTTAACCTCTGAAGAACACTGCTGAGAAAGCACTGTCTGAAACTGGAATTGTTTTCACAGCCACATGAACCTATATGAAATAGCAGTAATATCAAAATGGCACAAATCATATATACGGATACTAAGGTAGTGAACAGGTAGTGCCACAGGATTTACACGTGGTTTATGTCATGGCATTCATCACAGAACTTGAAATGTATCAACATTCATTCTGTCTTTTCACTCTAAGCCACAAATCCCCACATTTTGCGGGTGGCAGTAGGAATTTTTCTAATGTACTTTATAGGTTACAAAATGATACCTTTGTTCAACAGAACCCTTTCCTTGAAGAGATTTATATTGCATTAGTGAGGGTGTCAAAAGAGCCTCCGTAGCCAGCATTTGGTTTTATGCTTGCTTTAATCTCTTACACATGAGAAGATGGCAGAGTTGAGGATAGCAATTACAGCTGAGCAAATATAATAAATTAAATACAAGACAAAGTTCCTGTTCAACCACAAAATTTCAGCCTAATATTTGGAAACCTAAATTAAACATATTAAACGTCAGTGACTATTCAACTAGGCTATGAAGTCCCTAGGGAGCTACGAGCCCACATTTTCTGTTCCACCAGAGATGAAGACCTAACCTTTTGTATCATCTGACCACTCTTTTGGTTCTATACATCAATTGCTCTTTACTCTCACAGAAGGTATTTCTTAACTTACTGGGTATTGAAATAATCAATCATACCTGCATTGCCATTGATTAAAAAGCTGCTTGAATTTTGCTAATCCTCTGTGGTATTTTTGTAGAATAAGGATTTTTCACAATAATAAAGGATGTGAATTCCAAAATGGCTTGCAACTGCTTAAATATTTGTTATAGAAAAATGTAACTCAGAATTTTACAAAAGAATAGGTCCTGTGTTTTCTTGCAAATTTTCCATTATTTGGTATCTAGAAATTTTTATAAAACTCTGCTAAATACAGTTTGTTTTCTGTGGGGTTTTTTCTTGTTTTGGTTAGTTTGGGGCTTTGGTTTTTTTTTTTTATTTTAATGCTGACTGATTTTTTTCCTTCCAAAGAAGTAGTAGTAGTAGTAGAAGTCTGATTCTATTCTAGTGACATTACTACTATTTTCAAGATCAGAAGGGGTTCCTCTTCAAGTTGTGCTTCTTATTTGCCACTGTGGACGTTTTCCAGTAATAAAAAATTTTTTCCAGATCAGTATTTTCCAGAGTAATCATGCTATAAGTAGCATCATTGCTCCTAGCCTGATACATTTTCTGCTCATGTTCTGTTTTTTTCAGATTGTTACAAGGCCAAAAACCAGTTCAGATATTAGTTTTTTCTTTTATTTTTTTTCTTTTTTTTTTCCCAAGAGAAACCAATCTGGATTTTTCTAAAAATAATCAGGAAGCTTGAAAAATGTCAAAATTGATGAAAAGGAATATATATTTTTAATTACAAAGTGCTTTTCTAACAGATCTGTTTGGACTTTTTGTTTAAAAAATTGAGAAACATCGGAAACCTATTGAAAACAAATTAAAAAAAAAATTCTGTTCTGACCGGTGTTGATAAGTAGTTCTATTCAAACAAGCATTCTCTGTGGCAGCTGATAAAATAGAAAATGGAAAGAGAAGCATTTGAATGCACTTATGGTAATTTCTCTTTAAACTTTGAACTACAGATGGATAAAATTAAGGCTAAATCTCATCTCAAAATGAACTTTAAATAAAAACGTATTTGCAATTCGTATCCAAATTCTAAAATACTTTCTCATCACCAATTTAATCTCACAGCTTGACAGATTGCCCTGTTCTATACACAGATAATGAATTGTCACTGCTGGAGAGGGCTGGAAATTTGCCAGCACCCTAATAAATAGGTCAGGAAAAGGTAGGAGGAGCCAGAGCAGTGGTTGTGATACACAGCCATCAGTGTTTTAAACAGTGATAATGGGAAAAAACACATCAGAGGGGGAAGAGAAAGGCCTGTGTCCTTCCTTTTGGGTATGTCTTAAACTGTTTGCAATCTTCTCTGTTTCACTTTCACAACTAAATTTTCATGCTCTAATTGCTAGTTAAGTTAATATAATTGCACAGATATCTTCAGATGGTTTCTCTGAAAAACTTATCTGGATTTTTACTTCAAAATCGAAATCATATTCAATTTACATCTATTTCACCAGTGCAAAAGGCACTTAACGTTTGTGAAATGATTAATTTATTTCAACTGTTACATGTTTCTGTTATTACTTGTCCTTTGGTATCTAAATCATGTAATTCTTTAGGGATAATTTTCCAGAGAACTTCCACTGACGTCAATAAGAGATCTGTGAATTTATGGCAGAATAGTCTTAGCATGAAGTTTGCTCATATGGGACTAAGTTGGCCTTATATTTCAGTATTCTTGGCCTGTAGAAGCAGCTTTTTACTAATCAGCAATGCCAGCCTATTAAAGTTCTACTATTTACCATGGCAGGAGGGTTGGAACTCGATGGTGCTTAAGGTCCCTTCCAACTGAAACAATTCTATGATTCTAGGATTTTAAGAGTTTCATTCTTAAAAGCTGAATAAGTTGTCATTTCAGTGTGATGATAAAGAAACAGAAAAAGAAATGTCAATCTTTTCCTCAGTCCACAAATCTTAGGGCTAATTTCCTCCAGGTAATGAATGATTCCATGGAAGTAAAAGAGTATTCTCCTTATTTTCAGTTTTGTACATGGCTTGCAATACTTCTGATTCTCTAACCAGAATAAGCCTTCCAGTCACTAAATTACTGTGCATGCATGGGAAAAGCATGTGTCTTGAGGTTTGGAACTGAAATAGTTTTGTTTTTTGTTTCTATGGAAAATGAAATGTAGTTCACTCAGAGAGCAAGCTGCCCCTCTTGTCTCACATACAGCATAGAGACCTTAATTTGCTAATTAGCCAATAGCTAGTGGAAAAAGTAACTTCAAAAAATATAAAATATTGTGAATTTGAAGAGAAGAAATCCAGCACATTAGGATTACATCTTGAGTAGAAAACACATGGTTGAAGATGAAAGTGCAAGCAAAGGTTAGCACTCAGCTATCACCTCTTGGGTTATTGGTATCAGACATTTCTCATTACCAGTCTCAGCAGTTCCACTTGCTGTCAAATATCAGTTCTGGTGTCATGAATTTTAAGCTCCTTTTTGCTTCCAGGAGCTACCATTCATAAAACAGTGAATCAAATTTTAACAAAGTTTCCCTTATTAATTCTTATGTTCCCTGTATTCCTCAAAAGCTACCGAAACAGCTGTTTCTTCTCTTTTGTCTGATTCTAAACTGAAAAGAGATTTTACCAGATTAGTCCTTACGTTCATGCAAACACACAAATCAAGAGGCACATAGTAAATGAAAAAATCCTCATCACTTTATCAGTGTCAATGTACATCCCTGATTCCCCAGGATTCCACAGTAAACCCATAGATTAAAGAACCAATAGAAAATTAGAATGGTAGAGAAAAGTGTTGAGAGTTCAGCTCACCATTCCCTCTCATATTCTGCCTCCTCCATGATAGGTAGAACAGAAAGGAGGAAGAAAGAAATAATCTGTGAGCTGCTTCTGCTCTGCCTCTGTCTTCCAGTATCCCTGAGAAACTACCCCAACAGAGGGATTTAACAGCATTGCAACATACTGAATCATCCTACGAACCTAAACTCAGAAAAAAAAAGTCAGAATATATATGTGTGTTTATATATATTAAGTGAATCACTTGAACATATGTGAATATAATTCTTTCTCTCTCTCCATATATATATATATATACAAGGACATGCAGGCACACAGAAACATGGACACACTTCACAAGAGTTAACAATTTGATTTGGCTGTTGATGTTTTCTGACCAGCAATAAAGCTGTACAGTTGGCTCCCAAATTCTTCAAATCCTCCCAAATCCCAAATCCTTCCCAAATCCTCCACCAGTCTAACTTATTCAACCTGTTCTTATGATATGGAAGTTTTCAAAAATTATGATCATGTTAAACATCCAATGCATTGTATTGGCTTCTAATATTTTCCTCCATTTATAGCTGAGAAAAAACCAAACAGTTGAGAATTATGTAATTCTGAATCAATCTTGTACTTTAATTTGTCAGCCTAGTGAAGATTTTAGAGTCTTTCTCAAATAATTTGGTTCTCTGATGATTTATTGTATTCTGAGCTTCTTGGTCAAATACCATTACAAGAGATACCTGTTTAAAACTACCAATTAACACCAATTAGTATAACAGTACCACATGTCCAAATTATTTAATTACTACAGATTTGTGAAAAATTCCTTGGCAAATAGTACAAAGACAGTATTATGCATTACTTTTCACTGCAGAAATCAGAAACTACGATTTAGGATATGAATACATTATTTAGCCAGGTGGCTTTTTCTAATATTACTTTTTAATTTAAAATGAATCCTGATCTTACCATTCTTTCAATAATCTTGCTGTAAGTATTAGCAAGCTTTCTGTTGCTCACCAGTGCTTTTAAAAAGCAGATGGGTTCATTGAAAATGAACTCCCCTCTCAAAAAGCTGAGTAGTTACTTCCATCAGTCAACAACAATCTCCACATACTTTTGTGCCTCTCTTGTGCACAGAATCTCTCACCAAGCCATACTATACAGACTTTTCACCACCCTTTTATTATGCCATCCAAATGTCACTTTGAGCTATTTTAATCTTGGGGCACATTAAATATTTGTGAGTATTTTAGATAGTAAGTAGGGCAAGTTATTTTCTGCAGAAATAGTATTTACTGTGCATGTGGGTGGTTGTTTTTATTCCTTGATTTATTCCACGAATAAGACATGTTGGGTCTTTCAGCCTGTGAAATATGGCACAGGAATTTACATCTCCTCAGAACTGACAGTGACTGTCAAGCACAGTGATCCCTAGCTGACAGTGACAGCTGGCAAAAGTCCTTCAAGAGTTAAAGATGAATAAAAGGTTCTAAAATATGAATCTGGAAACAGTTTTACAGAGTGAAGCTTGTTTGAAGATGTGACATCCCATTTTGCAAAATTGCAATCTGATAGGTAATACTCAAAACAATTTCCTAAAAGAAAAACGACTGCAGAAATTTAAGGTAGGAACATAAGCAATCCGGTATCTAAAGCTAAGGGAAATCTCTTTTCATACAAGCTGCAATTTGAAATTAGTCAGATTTGATAGATTGTTACCAGCAAAAACTGAAGAAAAAAAAAAAGAATACCCAAAACCTTACCAAAACAAGACCAGTTATTTCAGATATTTTTCTCGGTATTTCTGCATATTCACCAGAATGACTGGCCAAGCATAATCTCCCTGAGGGACTCAGTTATGCTTGACAAATCAGAGATGATATGGCTTTGCTTATATACTCTTGAAGCATGAACTCACTCTCCTATTTACAGGCTTGTTTGCTGGATTTCATTTTTGTATTAGCTTTTCAAATGTGGAATAATATTAATGTTTATAGAACCTGAAAATACCCCTATAATCAACACTTTCATTATCTCCAAAAATTATAGCAGAGACTTTTATACAGGGAATTGGAACAAATACAAAGAGACTTTTAAAGAAAAATATGTTATGACTAACTAGTCCAGTGTAAAGCATATCAGAGAAATTACTTTCCTTCAACTCACTGTTTTGGCCTACTACTCTTCAAGTACAATGAAAACAAATTAACATCACAGTTGCACTTCAAGGAAAGTTCTACAAGAGTTTACATGGATGATGCAAAACGTCTGGCAATGAATACTGAAACAGCCTATGTGCATTTCTGATTCTACTGATGTATTACCATAGGGTAAAAAAAGACTTACTTTTAATGAAAAACGCAGCTAACACAGGCTTCTTATGCTGAAAGTATCCTCAGTATTCTACCTTTTTGCAAAGAACCTAAACACTGCTTAAAATTAATATATTTTATAAGGCACTACTGCAGTTGAATTTTGGTTGGCATGGGGGCCAGAGAATTGTTAATTAAAAAGACTAAACTACTTCCTGTGATGTGCTGTAATAGCCTATTTGTAAGTACCTAGCTAAGGCTGCAGCTCAAAAGTAAAAAAAAAATAATGGACAATAAAATATACGGATGTTGTCAGATTTCAGACCTTCTCAGGGAGAAACTTTCAGTTTTTTCACATCTCTTTCCTGAATCCTTTGTAATGTCTTGCTCTAATTTTTGATGTCTGGAACTAGAGATGGAATTCCAATAACATTCTTGTCACTGCAGGGATAATACAGATGAAGTATTTTCTCCCCACTTCTAAAGGATATTCCTCTAATAATTTAAGGATTACAGCTGCTGGTTTTAATATAACTCTGCAAAACATATTGACAGCTCCTGACAGTTTCATTCTGAGTTTTGTTTCCATGAATGCAGGATATCCAAAACCAAATTATGCATCATAAAAAATACATTATGAATTTTTTTCCTGATGTAACAGATACCTCTACAAGGCTTTGGATTCCAATGCATTCACTCTCTAAATGAGCTTTCCTAGTGCATAATAGCAAAATAAATAATTCTGTGATGCTTATGGCTGATGAAAAAAAGGAAAATGAAACTGATTCAAGGCCATAAAACCTGTTTCTGGGAAGGACTAATGCAAGTCATACATCCTGATTGGCCTCTCCATCTCCATAATGAATAAACCAAAGAATTCTGAAAGAACCAATTTGGCCTTGATAATTTCAAGTGGCAAGTCCAGTCTTTGTGATAAATTCAGTCATCACTCATCAGTCATGCTTCACCAGTGTCACTGCCTGAAAATATATCCCAGACCAAGCCTTGATTCTCACCGTATCTTTCTCAGCCACTACTTACAACATCAGAAGATCAGAAATGTCCTTCAAGTTTCCCCTTTCCGTTATGGTTATTTATGTACCATAACAGATGCAAATGACAAATTTCTAGAGTAGCAAGTTTTCTCTAGAAAATGCCCTATGGGTTTGGTCTGAATTGTGGAGATTGATGAGTTTGCACAGGATTAAAGGCAAAAAGCCTACAAACCAAGCCTGGATTCTTTCAAGGAGCATAAGGGTCCAGATCCATTTAGAAAACCAATTCAACAGCAATCTGTATCAAGCTGGATTTTGGAAACATTTAAGAGACACCAAAATTATATGGAAAATCCAATTGGTGAATTTCTACATAAATTATTCTTGGCTTGCAGGCTTCCCAAACCAGGAAAATCCTCAAGATGCTTTAAGCAGAGGCATCTTGGAGACCCATTCCCAATTTTTCATAGTGTCTAAAAGGAGATAACAATGGTACCGGCTTTCTACATTTTTACTATAAAACCAGGAAGCCCAAATCCTTGGATTTTCAATTAGAATCCCAGCTTTGGGATTTCAGACAGCCAACAGCAACAATAACGCTAATAGCTTCCATTTCTTTCTTCTGTTCCAGAGGCCTTGAGAGAATATTTATTTAAGAAATAACATATATATTTGGTTTCCATAACAACATTTTCTGCACGGCGATAAGTATAAAAACAAATTAACCCTGCCAATCCTAGTGTCCTCAAGCAGACAGTTCTGTCCTCAGACACCATTTTTAATTGGCATTTAAAGAATAAGCTGATTTTTCATATGTTAGGCATTTTTTATCTTCAGAGTATGAATTTTCTGAATTTATCCCTTTTGGGTTTTTTTTTTCCCATAGAGATCAGACACGCAAGTTCAATACATCTCCCTTATCTACATCCTGCTGGGTATTTCAAAATATCTTATCATACATAACAAGCAACTTCTTAAATTTCTTCTATTACTTGTATACTACCTTAAGGGTCATGTATTTCATTCCAGTGTTACATTTAGGAAGATCTGGCACAACATCCAGGATGTCAAATGGTTCTGATGAGATCCTAAATTAATTTTTAGAATATTAAATGTACCGCATTTTCTGCAAGTACCAGACAGAATTCCTGGTTCAGATATTTCTTACTAAAATAGAACTGGGTTAACAGAAGGTAGTGTGCAGTTGGTGTCAAAAGAATGACATGTTCAGAAAAAAAGAGAAAAAAGGAGAAAAAGTAATGACTTTTCCTAGTCTGGTCTTGTTTGAAAGAGAGACAAACCGTTTCTTTCTTCTAGGAAGTGCATAGCCATATCCTGTATATAACATCTAAGACTTGGGGTGTGCTGTTGGAAATGTTCCGTACACAGTCACGGCAAGGACACTGACATAAATTCATACTTTCAATAATCTGATCCAATTTTCCAGATATTTCATAACCACAACGGGCTCCATCCAACAGCCTCCTGCAGTAGAGTCCTATTTCTTTTTACCTACTGATTTCCAAATCTTTCCCAGTAGGGGAAAGATGGATGGTAAAAAACATCATTACTGTTATGTTATGCTGACTTTTGTAGAGGAAAGTAAGGAAAGAAGCCATAAAACCTTCTCTATTTTCAAATTTCTGGTCAAGAAAGACTCACAGAAACTGATAATAGAAAAGCAGCCCCTTAGTTTAGTTTCTTAGAAATCCCACATGGTGATGATTTTACAGGGAGTTGTTGTGGATGTTTACCTTGTTTTGAATTTGTGCCCTGTTTAATGTCTGCCAAATGGAAGTTTATTTATGCACTTACAAACCTGTTCATGCATTTCCCAATGAAGCTTTTATAGAATATGTTCAGCTACAAGTATAAGGCCTCCCACGAGTGAAGCACTTTAAGATCCTGCCACCTGTGGATCTATTCTCATTTGTGAAGGTACTGCCACGTGAGAACGGTTTGCACATGTAAAGGAGGAATAAAAAAAAGTTAAATTCATGGTCGCTGAAACTTAAATCTTCAAAAAATCTATGTCAAAGAAAGCTACTAGCATCCATTTATGAAAGGGTCAAATACAGCAAGTTTACCTTTAAAAAAGCACTTACAATCTCAAGGAGAAATGAGATTCAGATTCCAGTTTTGTCTTTTAATGACTGCCCCTTCATAAAGTAAGCATTTACCTTGGCGGTCAAGAATGACACTAAATTGCATAAGAATTGCAACTTCACTAGTGAGTGATTTCTAAAGGCCGCAAAGACTGAATAGGGTATAAACCAGAGATGCTTGAAATCTGTTGATTATGCCATATTTAACCAGTTAACAACCCAATTCACTGCTGAAAACACCTCAGCTCATGTTGTTTAGAATTCTGAACAGAAAATATTCCCTTTTCAAGTGAATATTTCCATTAGCTTTCCAGGGGTCTTCCCTAACATTTAATTTTCCTACTGGTTTACTGTCAATTAATATAATATTTAATACTTACAGTGAAAATTTTACTTTTCACAAGTGCCGTGGCATGCAGTTGCAGTAGTTGAGACAGGCATCAAATATACATATATATGCTATAAAATTTTTTAAAAAAATGTATGTGTGTATACATACGTGTGTGTGTGTGTGTTTTCCATAAAAACAGTGACACACACAGTTTTTATGGGAGAATTGCTGAACCGCTGCTGCTGTAAACCAGAAGGGCAAAAATACAAAGCAGTTCCCAGAAGTGACCAGTGAGTGCCATCATCCACACAGGGCAGTGTAGCAATTACAGCAAAAAGCAGAAAAAGACCAAGTAGAACCTTTTGTATTTTAGAAAGTGCAAAAGTGTGTTCAGCCCCTGCTCTCCAGGGCACAGCTGCTACTTTTGGCTGCTATTTCTAGCAGGAGTAGTCTGGATCCACTCACATAGAAAAAGAATTAAGGGAGTATGTTATACATAAAGGATTCCTATTTTTGTAACTTTTACTTCAGCATACACACCTGCCTGTGAACAGAACAGAACTAACCAAATACATTTCTTCAGGAGGCAGGTTTCTCAGGGAGACAGAGCATGCTACTGATGTTGTCCATTTTGCACAAACCAGGTTAAAAGCTGTGTCATTACACACCTCAGTCACCTCAAAGAGTGGAAATTAGCTGAAGGAGGGAGAACAACCTCAGGGTAAGACCTCCTTGCCATGGTACAACTGTTGACATGAAGTACTAGCTTTCAAGATTTGTCTTTGTAAAATGTAATGCCATTTGTAAATAACTGAAATTATCTGTAGAAAAATCCCCTATGTCCATGAGGATTATTTTCAGTCAAAATCATTGTATGATTTCCTGGAATGCTAAAAATAAGGCCGATTTCATAGAGCACAGCTTTCCTCTGCTTTTCTTTTTAAAAAAGCTGTTCACCATATAACCCTAGGAGCTACTAACGTTTTGAAGGCAAACAAAGACAAATCCATTCTTCAATGCTTTAGCAAATGAACTGCAATAAGCCCTTCATCTCATAATCCATTAGGCATAATTGGCTCTATGCATGTAGATGGATGAACCATCACCTGGTAGTTGTCCTACATAGTATTCAGACCAAGCATTCATTATAACATTCAAACCAGGAATATATATCAAAACAGATGATTTTGCTGGGAAGCATGTGATGCAAATAGGATTATCTTCATGATCCAGGTCTGGACAAAAATCATGAATGAATTTTTGTATTTTCTTTTTCTTAATTACATAAAGGGCAACAACACTTTAATGGAAAGCAATGCATTTTTTCCTACTACCTCCTTCTCCTTCAGAACAGTTTGTGCAACACCAAAAGAGCAGAGGAAAGAGAGCAGATGGTGAAAGATGCACCCTCCGCACAGCAGCCCAAAGTCTCAATTTAAACACTCCAGAGAAGGGCAGGCGCTTCAGCAGCTGCTGGTGATCATAGGAGCTCTGCTATACAGGCTGAATTAATCCAAGGATCCCAACACAAAAGGTTTCTGATATACCTGCAGCTCGACAAGGTTGACAAATGTTTAATGTCTTTTAATTCTGGGTTAAGAATTCTGCATCCTTTACACTCAGTTAATAATACTGCTTAACTGAAGTCAAATAAAAATTCATTGCAGTACCTATAAATATAGGTACTTTGTGCAAGATGCAACAGAAAATTGTTATTTTAGAAGAATGCATACACATTTAAATATCTTAAACACATTTAAGAAAATGTGCTGTCATTTCCAGACAGAACTTTTCCAGCTTTCTCTGCAATACTTTCCAGTCTCAGAGTTTCAAAGGCTATGCTGTTCATATAGGAAAATTTAGAGCATTTCCATTCAAATAAAGCTCAGCATTAGCATATGCAGTCCTCAGCCTGAAAATGAGGTTGCCAGGGGATTACAGTGTGCTATTCCAAGAGAAGAATAAAATAGTAATTCTACATATTATAAGTTTCTAACTGGAATCAACTGTAACCATAAAGATCTAGTCACAAAACCATCTTTCCTTAATGAGAAAGAACTGTGTAAGCAAGAATTTTTCTTATGTTTTAACAGCAGATGTTACTAGCTCCAGAACGCAGGTATTAGTTTTAAAAGGCACAAAGCATAGTATTTTTATAAAATTCTGTTGCCAAGTTACCCATGGGACATTTTTTTTTGATGCTGGGTGCATCAGTGCCATTCTCAGTCACCTGACCATAGCCACAGGTAGATGAGAGCAGACCTTGAATCAGCTCTCCTGCCCACTCACTCCTGCTTGCTAGCTTCACCTGCTATATTTCTGCTCATTTTATTTTCTATTCTTGCACCTGGATGTGCACTGGACCTCTAGAACCACAAAGAATCTCAAAGGAGTAATTTCTGTGAATAAATGCTTCTTCCACAGTTCACTCAAGAGTGCTGCATCCATTCATCACTTAAAAGCTGAAACTTTGAATACATAAGGACAATATAATCTCCCTCATCCCTCCACTGGATTAACACCATTCCGCAAAAAAAAAGGTTGGAACAAAAAAGATTGAAAACACCTGCCATCCGATGAAATGAAAGGATTATTATATTTATAGTCATGAGAATTTTTCCCGTTTTTTTAAATTAGTCTCTTAACATGGGACATGACCATTTTCCTCTGAATATGTCTGGGTGTCAATACGTTGTTAAAGTATCTCAAAAAGAAGAACATACCAAAAGATAGGGCAAAACTCAGTCAATTCTAAATTAATCAAATTTTTTTGCCAGATACCCCCTCAGTTTAATTACAGAATGAGTCATGTTTAACTATCCTTCTAGGTTACAAATGGAGAGTTCCTAAAATTTTATTCTGTGTATATGAATAATATATGTGAATATGTAACACTCTTACAAATATTTTTTTTTTAATATAATGCTGCTGATAATGCACATAGTCCCAAAATGAGAACAATGTTTATTTGGATTCCTGAGATAAAGGAGACATGTTATTACTATGTAATGTGTTTTGCTTTTCAGAATAGAAATACAAATCAGATTATTTCAGATAATACTCTGAAACTAAGGAAAACTTGTATGATTGTATTAAAACCTGGAATGAAATAATCTTAAAGAATCATTTGAAACTATTTGATATGAAGAAACTGTGGTTAGTGGATTTCAGTTTGCAGTCTTCCTTTCCAGGGGTCTATGAACTATTTAAAGAAGGGATCCACCAAAAAAAACAGTTATGAAAAACAGAGTAGTGCAAGGATGAAATATTTCGGTTACGGGCACTAAGATCTGGCAGAGGAAGAAACACGTTAACACTATTGCCTTCCCTCAGATAAAACTACTTTTCCACAAATGGGCTTAAGAAATTACTAAAAAAAAAAAAAAAAACATTTCCTTCCTCCCGAGAGAAAACCAAGGGTTGACTTCATAACCAGGAGATTATGAATTTTATGGAGACTGATAGTGGGAGACAGAGTCCTTCATTCCTTTAAGCTGTGTTCTAGAAAATTAAACCCAGGCCTTTCTGCAATGCTTGAAGGTGATGCTTTCCTGCTATGAAACAGGGCAGTCACTAAAATAAAATTATTGTAAAGTTCCAGCCCAGTGGTCTAGGCAACAGCAGCCCTGAAGGGAACATGACCTTATGCAGAGAATGGGGAAGAGAAATGCTGCCTATATTTGTGAATTGAGCTTCAATTTGTCTACCTCTGATATTTTAACCTTTGATACTTCTTGATATTATAAGTAAACGAATTTACTCCCTCAATTTACACTAATCAAATGCACACACCTTCTATTGTTTAGACATAAAATTGAAATGTATCATTTATGAGGTTTAAAGTCATAGGCTGAGCTGAACTTAGAGCGACTTTCCTCTCACACACGAGTACAAACGTTTTATTTGCAGTATGATAGGAAATGTAGTGCTAGATGGGTTGGTTCTCATCCTGCAATAGTGTGCAAGTGAGTACCTACTGCACATTCTTCTACTTCTTTCTCCCTAAACAGCCCCATATTTTCTGCATCCAACACAACTCACTGAGTTACAGTAGCTGTGTTTACTTGAATGGGTCCACGGGAAATATCATAAGTGCTTCTGCATGTGTCCCAGACCATGTATGTTTCCTGGCAGAGTCAAGATTAATGAGTTACATTTTTAGAAGCAGTATTACTCATTTGGGCTGTTTGCTTTCATTTTTTAATGAGGTAACGTTCTATCTTTGTACCTTCATTTCCATCCTATGAATTAATCATAAAGATTAATTCATACAAATGAATGTTATCCATACAAATGCTCTCAATGTTTTTCTAGTTTAGATACAATTTCAATATTCATTATTACATTCAGTTATCAAGAAATCACTTCTGCATCACAGCTGTATTCCACCTACAAAAGTGAGCAAGAAGGTGAAGACAACTGCACAAGTCTGGGTATTTCACAGAAAGAAATAACATGGATTGTGTTGATCTGTTCATAAGGCAAAAAAGAATGAGAGGCTGAGCGTTTTAATAACCTGCTAATGACACCAACTCATTTAATTTTGACAGGGAATGCATCTTGGTCAGCTGTTGCTGATATTATACTACACTTTTTTTCTGCGGTATTCTAGTAACTTGCTGCAGTTTGTGCAGTGTTCTGGTAACATAATGTTCCTACAGGTGCTGAGTAGGAAGATTACGGTGGGGGATGTGATGGATCTCTTTCTGTGGAAGCACAAAGATCTGTGTGTCTGTCTGACAGCTGTGGAGTCTTATGATTACCTCCAGAAGCAATTGTGCGCTTCGGTCTTGGTATTGCTATTTCTTCAAGGTAGTAGTGATACTGTGTGTCACCATTTCTGTGGCTATCTCAGTGTGTGACCCCAGATCCAGTGAACTCAGTAGCTCTTCCAAACGCAGGAAACACTGTTTTTCAGCAGTTTTTATTAAAATAGCAACTGCAGTCACAGAAAGTCCTTTTATTCTGCAGTTAGTGAATCTCCTTCAGAAAACTGTAGGAAAATTAAAACCAGGCACTCTGGTTAAACAAGAAAGTACATTCCTTTTTCACAGTTGGATGCCTAATACAAACTGAAAGGAAAGTCTGAAAACAAATTAAATGAGAAAGAATTTTTAAGGATTATAATTTTTTGCCTAAATGGTTATTCAAATCAGGTTCCTTTGCCTAATGATTACATTTTTATTTTTATACTTATACTCTCACACGCACGTATGATACATAGAAAACCTACCACGACAAGTTATTGCCTCCAGTTTCAAATTATTTGTCAGAAAAGATGACTGTCAAACTCAATGCATTAGTTTGTTCCTGCTCTATTCTCTAGCATAACTGGGATTAAAACATGCTCAGTGCACCCTTTCAAGCACCAAGAAGTAAGCACACTGTTTATCAAGTCACCTACAACTGACACATTTTAGAGGGTTTTAAGATGATAAAGGGACTACTGCTGTAATGAGGGGATGTTTTATGAAATGACAGATCCATTTCTGAATGTACAAACAGTTCCAGCAGCCAGAAAGGACACACTGTCTGTAATACACCTGAAACAGGGAGGGATAGTGTGAGCACAGGCGTGCTGCCACAGGGATAGAGAGAACTACAAACCTCAAGGTGCATGGCTTACACCATGACATAACAAAATGGCCTGAAGCAACCATCTAGTTAAAACACCTTATGAGTATGTCATTAAACCATCACTTACTATCTTCTTCCTGCCAATTTCGTCTATGTTTAATGGTACATCAGGCAGGAAAAGGTAGCTTCTACACAACCCAAACTTGACTCATTGTACCTACTTCTTTATACAGCAGCCTAGAAAACAAGACAGGAAAATGTGATTTAATAAGACAAAACTTATGCTTTATGATATAAATCTTTATCCTCTCTTGGCACTGAACCTGGACAAGGCAGTTGCATGTTTTTATGTCCTGGTTTGGCTGTCCCTCATACAGCCATACTTAATTCCCATGTTTTACAGTGAACCTTGATGAGTATAAGGCACTTGGAAGTCCTTGGATGAAAGACTTCATATGACTGTCATTTAACAGCATTTGAATTGTTGGTAACTCAGTACTCACGAGTCATAAAATAGGGACTTGGTTGCTGTCAGCTACAGTTAATCTTCTGGGGGAAAAAAAAGTTCATATAAGGAGAAAAAAAAACCCAGGAAAAACATTAAGAAAAATACTGATTTCTAAAACTGAGCATTACATCTTTTATTACAAAACTTACAGATGGAAATATTATCTGACTTTATTAACTGATAATTACTGAAGACAGATCATTTGTGAAACTTTCCTGTTGAGTAATTTTTGTTATCATAAAAATACCATTATTATTCCTACTGACTTCTCTCAGCAGCATCTGCAAAGAGATCAAAGAATGATTTGGTACTGGAAGCAAAATGGCTACAGCCAATATTTGGACTCTTCATTTTAGGAAAGATGGATGAGAAAACTCAATGCAGTCTGTGTGAATGCACCAAAAAGCACTGTCCATCTAACGTAATTGATCAAAAAATTACAGTCAGAAACAAAAACCTAAAGACGAGATTAAGTAATAATTTGTGTATCAGTATCATGGTGATGTGGCATCATACAGACCTAGGCATTACAAATATTCCTTATCTTTGTACTGACTACCTTTGTCAACACTGTCATAGAGGAGGAATTCATATTCTGATTTGTCTTTTAGCACAGAATCAACACATGCACACAGAACTTTATTACAGATGTGGGCAGACAAGAATGGAAATATTGCAATCTTAGAGTAGTTTCTCTTATCATACTATCTTTTTCCTATTGAAGGTAGCAAAGCTAAAACATCATGAGGCTCAAAGAGGTTGGGGAGAGGGAAGAGAGAGAGACATCTGCTTTACATTCATAAATTCTTTGTTCTTAAAGAACTGCAAGTAGCATAAATTAATATGATTTAGTGTTCATTAACACAGGGTAATGGGACATGTTGTACACAAATTATGGTCAAAAAGCTAAATGAGCATTGAGAGGTTAGGCACCCTGGTGTCAGAAAGATTTATGCCTAGTATCTTACATTCTAAAGTTTTAAAGATAAAACCCAATACTCCATGGGCTGTTATTGCAGAACAGAGTGGTGAAGTTCAGCATCGTATTTGTCCATTTGGTTTTCACTCTTCCTCAGTGGCTCTGTCCCTGTAGTGATGTCTAAATGGTAGTCACCGCAGCACCAGATCCTGTAAGTCACATTCCAAGCCCATGGTAAGACAAGACCAGTTATGTATCAAAACTCCTTCTTTCCCTGATTTCTATAGTCCATGAAAGAAAGAAATCCAGGCAACAGACCAGAAAGAGTACAGTGACTGGGGAACTAAGACTGTAGGCAAACCACACAGCTTGGGTGGTACCTGAAGTTTGCAAAAGGCACAAACAACAACCTTGGAAGCACCATTTAAGTATTATCCACACACTTCTTTTGGGTCCCCTTTCTTAGGACAACTGTGAACTTCTTGCTAAGTAAACATCCCACTAACGTAAATGGGAGTTAGAGCAGGAGGATTGTTCTCCAATCATTTCTGGGATGCTGGAATTAACAGGCTTCCACATGCTCTGCCCCTGTAGCTGACACAGCAAGGCCACACAGCGAGGAATATTTGCTGAATGCTGTAAATACAGAGAGACTCAGAAAAGGAGACGGATGTGTCGCTGTTTTCCCCATGGATGAGTAGAGAAACAACACGAAGTCCAGGCTCAGGGATAAATGGACGCGCTTTAATGAATTCTCAGAAGGCTTTTATATGTTAGTTCACAAAGTGTATTAAATGGCATAAGGTAATTGGTTTTTTGGCCATCTACCCCTTAAGGGGATTGGTCAAGTTCTAAGACACCCATCTACGAATGTTTTTCTAGTTAGAACCATAACAATTCTGCCAAACAACCTGCAGCTGCAAGAAGTTTACAAAACTGTAACATTGTTTTGAGTTACTTGCATGGGAAAGACAGAACTCTCACAAAAATGCTGCAGAGAGCTGAAGAAATTCTCTGCTGGAGCTTTTTCAGCATCCATACCGATGAGCATCCTCTCTCCCTGCATACATCAGGCTGAAGGGATGAGTGGTTGTTTCCTGAACAAGCTCTGCAGCTATCAGGACATAAGGTAATGCAGTGGTTCAGGGTATTCATTTCCATGAACTGAAAGTCAACTGTTCACCCTGACTTCTGACTCCAGCTGATGAATTACCTTGTCGGCAGTGCCTGATCTATAAATAAACACAACATCTGTTGGAATGCTAGGTCTGAAAGTCTGGCTGAATAAATCACTCTCCAGAAATTCCCAAAGCTACTAACACTCTTTCCACTGCCTCTGTCCCTTCCCCTTCTCTGCCATGCATATATCCATCTTCTTTCCCATCCAGTGGGAGTAATTTTTGTGTTCTTGCTGTCTCTTTTTCAATTTGTCAAAGGCATACCTTCAAGAATAAATAGGAAGACCCTCACAATTTAAGAAGAAAATTCTTGGGTTTCCACAGGGTTTGAAGTTTGTCTCCTGCAAGTTCATATTCTCCTCAGTAAAATATGAGACTTAATGAGATTAAATGTCTGTGACTATAGAGGAAAGAGTTGAAACCAGAAAGTGCTTGATCCCAGATGCAAACATCAGGCAATGCAGCACCATGTTTTGAAAGAAACACTTCTGGTTTAAGATCATCATTCAAATGACAGGTCTACTACAAACAGCAGAAGAAGTTTTATGAAATAATATTGTTTGATATCGAAAAGAAAAAAAAAAATCACCACCCCCAAAGTTAGCATCAGGATCACATATGGTTTTGATATTAACCTGAAAATTTGATAGGGACACCATCTGTGCAGATGCAAGTATCAGATGGTCATTTTTATAATCTATGATAAATCAGAGCAGAAGCTTTGATAAAAAATCACTTCAGTTAAAGATTCAGGGCTAAAAGAAGTTCTGCAGCTGCTTAAGTCTTCTGGCCTTGATGCTACATTGAACAAGTGCAGTCTTAAACTGCAGCCCAGCTTCCCAGGTAGCAGAAACTCATTACTTCTCTTTCTTTCTGAAAGAACAGAAAATACGACATTTTAAATATTTTTGGTAACAACTGATGCAATTTAGCATCCCACTGTACACATTTTACCTTTTGATTTCAAAAGCTCATTTTTTAATGTTTTTTCCCAACAATTTTTTTTCTGACTTTCTATAATACATTCAGAATGTAGATTAAAATACTGAAAAATGTTTAAAAATGATAACATTATCCAGGTTTCAAAGTATAATGCAAGAACTCATTTCCTCATTAGGAATTTTAAATTGCATGTGCATTTTTCACTCTACTGAAGAACTTCATATGCAACTTTGAAATACATTCCATTGACCTATTACAACAATTAAACCTTTGAAATACATTCCATAGACCCATTCCAACTATTAAACTTTAAAATAGTTAATGAGGGAAGAATTATTTATAACGTAGCCTTTGGCAGCAGGAATCCTAAACAATTTTTGAATCAAGCTTTATGACTTTAGAAGGAAAAAAAAAAAAAAGAAAGAAACCTCTGAAGCCAAAGGGATAAAAAAAGGAAAGTGGAGATACTTTTTTCTATGAAAGTACTGACATTTATGTTCCTATTGGTTGCCTTTGTCATTTTAACAGCAGCTCTTGTACTTTACACTGAAGGCCTTTGATGCACTTTGCCAACCATAATGAATACATCTTAATATTCCTCTGAAGCAGCAAGGTAGTGTCCTCAAACTTAGGATGAGAAAATTACACAAATACACAGAAAGGATTTCTGACCCATTTGTCGAATGCATTGAGCCACTGAATCAGACTGTGGGCAACTTTAAAGTCACCTAAAAGCAAGTTGTCAGGCCAGCTCAGTGACCACAATTAGAACACAGGAGAAAGACCTCCCCAGGAAGCTGGGATGCTGTCTATTCTTGTAAGCACTGCCATCATGAAAGGAGCTACTGCCCCATTTAGGAACATAGTTCCACATCTTTACCTTCTTGAAAATATCTTTCATCCAAATATATATTTTATATATTTTATATATTTATATATGAAATATTATCATTCTACCTATTGTAAGTCAATAACTTCCATGGAAAACTGACTCAGGAGGAAAAAAGTAGTGTTATTCCTGTGATGCTCATATGGCAGAATATAGGACTATGAGGTAGGAAATAGAATGCAGAAGAGACAAGGCTACTTTTGCATTTATTTACATTTATTTAATGCATTATAGGCTTTCAGAGGCATTGTGTGGTGTGACAAAGAGGTGAACAGTAAAGCACATCCAACTAAACTCTCCTTCCTTTCCACCACTTGAATGACACAAATGAAGCACATGCTCTGTCCCCAATACTTGAGGAACTTGGGCACAGGCTGTTAATTAACCTGTTCCAGGCACTGAAAATTCTCTGTGCATTAAGTGATTTTTTTTACTGCTAATAATTTAATTGAAAGATGAACAGGAATGAAATGTAGTAAAATTCAGTTTCTGACTGAATTTTCAGTCAATGTTAAGTCAGTTTCTCCCTTGTGTTGCAAAAAGGCAGTGTGTTTATCGCTGTGAAGATTACAACAGGGTAGGTGGTAATCCCTGCTGGACAGCCTGGTTCTAAAATAGCAAAGCATCTTTTTATTTCATGCTACTTATGCTGGACTGATTTAGCCTATTCATGGCTTACGCACTAAGTTTAATCCTCAGAATTCTCAAAACAAACAGTCCATAATTCTCACATGAAATGCTGATTTTTTTCAAGTGCAACTGAAGAGATTATTCCAACCCTCACCCACGTCCCACAATGCACTGCAGAAGTCAGAAAATATGTTCTGATACTAAAAAGATTAGACTCTGAAAACATCAAGGTGTAATTTCAACAGGATCATCCCGCACATTCCTTCAAGGAAAGATATAAGGAAAGGAATACAAAAGGTGACAAATGATGTAAAGCTGAAAATCTTCTTCCAACTCTCTGGACCATCGATATTTCCACGCAGGAGGACCCAACAGAGGAGCAGCCAGTAGTGGTGGAGAGAAAGCACTATTGAAGGACCACCTTGTCTGGACAAAATTCCTATAGGAATTGCAGAGAAGACAGGGGCTGTTTCATGCCAGTGGAAGCTATTTACTCCACACATTCAAAAGCTGGAGCCAAAGTTATGTCTTACAGAGAGCCATTCATTCCACAATTTCACCAATAGAGAGCACTTGACTAATGTAAGCGTATGAAATTGGCTTCAGCTGGCAGCCACATTAACCACTTGGCAAACAACAAGGATTTAGAGACATTACTGCCATTTTCTTCCCAGAATTCTGTCTATATTCCATCAAACCTTGGCTCCATGACATCCAGATGTAATTAACCAGCTGGTGAGTATCCGTAACTGTTCAGCATCATGCCTGTTCCAGGCTTCAAAACCTATCTGGGATTCTGGGAAAAGTACTTAGAGTCACATTCATATAACCAACACTGCACAGAGTTGTATCAGCATTCACTTGGGCATCAAAGCCTACAGGTGTAGTCATGCCTTTGAGTTTTACAACGTAGCTATACCTAAAAGGAATGTTACTAGAAGGTGGACAATATTTTCAGGGTTTCAGCTGTAAAGTCAAGCTCAGGGTTGGTGATGTGTGGTATCAAAACATCTGAAGAGCTCTTCAGAGCACAATAATTTTACGCACAAAAATCATAATTAAGAAAAATAACTTATCAATCACACTAAAATATGCAGTCCCAACTGACATTTCTTTTCTGTTTATGACCTTCCGTCACATCTTAGCCAATTTATTTGCATTCGACAAACTTATTCTTCTTTGCTGGAGAACAGCAGTAATGGTGGCTGCACATTAGGGTCAAAAATCTAAATTGTCCTGCAAAAAGGAAGAGAAAGAAATGACTGAGGTATCTATTGTAATATTTACCTCCATTCTTATGATTTATTTCTGATCTGAATGTTACTGCACAGTGTTCCAGGTCAATTCTTGGGCCACAAGTCCCACCATTAGTGCAAATAAGGTCTACTAGTACAAATTCACTGGAAAATTTGAAAGCTGGATGAATTTGCTGGCCTCATGGACAAAATTATATTACTAATAAAGTTCATTGCTTAATCATAATGTCTCAGCACTCATATGCAGAATAGAGTTCATTTACATTCTTCTCAATTTTCTCTCCAAATTAATTTGCCCTCTTTACGTTCATATATCGTCCACATTTTGTAATTTATATTACTGGAAAAAGTGGTAACCAAATTCACCATCAGAGTTTATTTCCTTCATGAGCTTTCATTTGTTCCCTTGTCTACCTATGTGAGCTCAAGCTCAGGGGAATGCATTTTTAAAGAATATATGTTGAACTTACGGAAAAGTGAAAATCCTTCAAACTACGGGTGATTAAGAGACTTCATTTTTCCTTAAAGTTTTGGCCGGTTACAAGCAACACCTACCCAGTTCCTAACCACATTATTACAGACTACATTAACACCTCATTTTACGTTGCTTAAGCTTGACTCCTCCTCTCAGACATACGTGTGGCTGTGTCCACATGGGCTGCAGGGACAGAGTTGGAGTATAAACCAGCCTCTCTCCCTGTCAGCCCTCTCCTGCTCAGTGTCTGTGTCATTGCCTGGAGACACTGTTGGACCACTTCAATCTAAATTCAGTGTCTGCCAACTAGTGAGCAATCAAAAACTGGGCATGAGCATTAGTTAAAACACTGTGCCAACTAGGCAATATTGAGGTCTATAACAAGTACAATTTTCTTCAAGAGGCAGACATGGCTTCTGAACAAATCTCCTTCTAAATAGTCACTAAAATGTTTAGCCTTTAAATTCAACAAAAATGATGTCTTTGCACTTCTGTAGTGCAGTTCTGAGATTCCTCTATAACCACTTCTTATCCCTCTGGGAGCCACAATTTTCTCCTTCACAGAAAAGTAAGGTCACTTTGAACTTGCAAAACAAGCTGTAATCTCAGCCAGTGATCATCACAGTTCTACATTTAGTTACATCTATGCCAGGCCATTTTTATCCAATTCTCAGGCTCTAAACTAAATATGGGTAATGCTCATGGTAATCCATCAGGTGTTTGGGTTCTGCTTTCATTGTTACTGCTCTTGGTTTTTTCCCCCATCAATCTATAATGAGTGATCAATGGTGGTTTCTCAGGATTTCCAAGGCATACAGCATTCCTCTGCTAGAGGACTCCCAGAGTTACAACTCAGCCTCAGCACTTCCTCCCTGCATAAACCTTCTAACGTTTCCAATGCTCTGTGTCTGCACTAACAATTACGGCAACAATAACAGCTACCACCTGCACCATCAGCAGCTCCTCCTGAGCCTCTGGCTACTTGCTGGTATCAAATACATTTTTTGTAACGTGGCTGATAATGCACAATTTAACAGCCTTGCATTACAAAATAGCTCGCATCATCCGCGCTGCCTGGAAACTCAGGTTTCCAGTTCCTTTCCTTACAGGATTACAAACGTGGAACAAAGGAGAACCAGAGGTAAGTTCATGCTCGAGGACGGCCTGCCTTCTGCCAGTACACAGCAATGTATTAACTTACTGGTAACATCACCTTGTTTACTCACTATTTGTTTCCGTATCAAAGGACTCTCTATGCTATATAGCACCTGCATGCATGGCAGAAGGGAAGTCAAATCTTGTCATCCAGTTACCACTGGGATCCGTACAACTCCATGTGGTTTAAGTGGACATCCACAAATACTAAGATTTAGGAATTCAATTACTGTCCTTAATGCAAGTGCCAGTAGCAAGTTGTGATAACACCAGTAAAAGTGAAAGATGTGCTTTGCCCATTTGACCAGAGTGATTAAAGCACAGAGTGTTAATGTCAGAATTTTATCTCTGGTTCAAGAGATCAGCATTTACTTGATGCTAGCCCAAAGAATGGTTTGTCGTTAATGCTCTGAATAAGAAACTTGTCAGAGTGTCCCAAATTACCCACAAAACCGTTTGGATCAGTATTTCAGATACCTAAGAACAGCAACAAAAAATAAGGGATATCAGGCCATTATAGAATAAAGTACCAATGATAGATTAAAAAATTCCATTTAGTTCTGTGGGATCCATCCACCAGGCACACTGAAAAAACCAGAATTTTCTTAGTAAAAGCTTCAGTGGATTTATGAATGAAGTTTTTCATGACTGACATATCGGAGTTCTTCCAAATCATTACAGCACACAAGCGAAGTGCAGCCAACATTGTCCATAGTACTTAGCTGTCCAAAAACCTTTTAGGAAAATCCTTCATCAGAAGTGGTAAGGTAATGTAAGTAGTAATATAGGTTAAGCAAACAAAATTAAGAGGAGGAAAGCAGTTTATAAAAGAGGAGATTCCAAGGATTAATTTGGAAATTCATTTGCAATACCCAGAAAAATAATTTTGCTGTCTCTCTGAAATGGGAAGCAGAGAGGAACAAATGGTGATATTCTTTTAAAGTCTGCACATAATTTAACATTGCACATTTATGTCACTTCACTCATGTCACCAGAAAATACCTTAGGGTCTGAACTGCATCTCTCTCTTAGTCAGCCAAGCACAAGAAGGCGCTTCACTCACATTTTGCTTTTCAGATTGTAGATGTCACATAGTTTCCAAATACTCTAATCCATGAACTCTTTTAATGCTCAAACAGAGGATGCTGACAGCCCCAGAGCCAGTGGGGTCAATCTGGACTCCAGATGGGTGATTCAGAGTCAAAATGCCTCTTTAACTTCTCTTCTTAATAAACACACATAAACCCTTGCCACAGTGCTGGGTCCTAAGAGGGTATCAGCAAAAGAGCAAATGCATACCATAGGAGAATCTAAACAAGCAAGTTTGCCTGGTAAGGAAAGGAAGTGATTGTACATAAAAGGCTGGGACATAAATAAAGTATTTTTATTTTAAAAGAAAACCAAATATATTTTTAATTTAACTAATATTTGTTCTAAAATTGTATTTTTGTAACTAATTATATCAGTGTGGAAAAATGCATAGCCTGCACAACCTCTGTAACTGGTTTCTCTCCTGAAAACTGTAAAAAGAGAACAAAAGTCTCACCTAAAACCAACACATAGCGACCATTAGTTCATAGCATTATTGTAAGAGGATGTCCAATGTATAAAATTTCTCTGAAAAATCCATTTCCCTTAAATTTCTTATTTTAAACTAGTAATTAAGCACAGTTCAGGCCTTTATGAGACACAAGTATTCTGGTTAGTCACAGTAATAGAGGTAGAAAGAAAATGTCTCACAGAAAAGTGGCACAGATTTGTTATCTTATTTTTCTTCTCCCACTTCATTGTTTAGGAAGTACTGTAGCAATGTACTAAGGCCTTAGATTTTAGATTCTACTATCAAACCATTTTCTTAAGCAGGGGCCAAATGCATTGATATAAAAAAATAAATTGAACTTGTTTAAATATGAGCTCAGGAAAGTGTTTCTATAGCAATGAAACTTGCAGCAACGATTAGGCAAAACCTGCTGGTATTGTCACCACTCCCTGAGTGGTAACAGAGATTACCACTGAGATTGTAACAGAGGTGTCAACTTCATCTTAGCCATCTCTAAAATTATTTATCCAGAACAAATCTAGTTGTTTCTTTTTGCATAACACCTCTGAGCTCAGCCTTTTCTCTTACTTCATACTGCTGAAGCTGAAACACAGATCACCATTTTTTCATCTTCATATATGCAACACCTTAGTCTCTCATTGTGACATGCCCTGACCATTTGCAATGCAGTTACTTTCACACAACAAAATGAATCTTCTTGGCTGCACCCCCATGCCACCAAAAGATTGCTCTCTTTTTCAGTCTATCACAAACTCCTGATCCAAAGAGTTTTATATTGAATGTACTTTCTAGTTTATAGTACAGTATAGCCTGTGGTCTGAGCATGGGCTCTTGAGTCATTTCCATCTCTGTTTAAGCCAGCTGTCATGATCTATCAGTTCAGCTTTCTTTCAAATTGTCTCTCACTTTCCACTGTCTTCTAAATGTGGGATGAATTCATTACAATACCTTGTCAAATTAATCTTTTGATGGCACCTTTCTACTGGTGCCCATCAAGCCTGAGAATTACCAGCTTTAGGGTGGGCCTCTGGGAAGCAGGCTTTGTGCTTCCAGGTGAAATGGGGTGCCATGTCCAGGGCTGAAAAGTCAGCAGGCAGATGCAGGGGACTTGCTCAGCGTGCATTAAATGGGATCTTCACGCGTGCATAGGGGTGTCCTTCCCCTGAGCCCTGGGCACAGCTGTGCAAGGGCAGCGCCTGCAGCGTCCCTGTGCCCTGTGTGCCTGCCCTGCGCACCACCTGTCGCTGGCGAGCAGAGACCGAAGAAGAAAGCGACATGGATGGTTTAGGGTGAGAAGAAACCGACCCTTTATTAATTTACAATTTCGCTTATATACCTTAGCACGCTGGACTGACATAAGGTTATTGGTTCTCTGACCAACCACCCCTCAGAGGGATTGGCTGAACTCAACAACACTTACTTCAGATATTTTCTCCTTGGTATCATAACAATGCCATAGTTTACAAAACCTCTCAACTGTTTTCCTGTAGCGTCCGTGAGAAAGCAAGGCTTTCACACAGACACTGTCAGAAAACTGAGAAATCTCTCTGCAGCCAGGCTTTCAGCATTCACAACCACCCACCCAACCCCACTGCAAACACATGGACACTGCTCAGCCCCTCGGCTTTGGAGCTGTTCTCATCACCTGCTGCTCACTGCAGCTGCCTGCTGCACAAAAGAGAATTACTGCTGCCCTGCTCTCTCCCGCTCCCGTGCTGCATCCACCTGTCACCATATATTTCCATCCTGTGCTCTCTGGGGTAGGAAATGCGTTGTGACTTTCAAACTTCAAACCACTCATTTCCCACAAAAGGTTACAAAGTACCAAAAGGAAGAATCTCGAGGTTTTCTTGCACTATGCAGTATAATTAACAATCTAGAATGTTTTTCTAAACTATATCATATATATAATACATAATCATATAATTTTTTTTCTTAGTGTCTTACTATAATATGTAATCACATAATGTTTTTCAAATTTCCTTAAATACACAAATTTTGATGTGGAGGTTAGACACACTGCTTTACAAATTGATATTTAGTCATTTTAATGAAAGAGAGCAAAAATACGTATATCCATGTATCCTAGCATTCCCTGCACTTTACAGTCATTTCAAAACATCAGGAAAAGGTTCTGGGCTTCCTGCCAGCTGAAACTATTGGCATGAAACCTCATAAAGTGATGTGCACACTTTCAGCTTTTGAAGCACTTATTCACTGCTGACAGTGGAACTGCAAAGAAACCAAACCCCAAACAACAAATTACTCAATTTCCCCCCTGCTTCACATAATCATACTGGCAATTTTGGAAGTTTGCTTTATGATCACCTTTCAGGTGAAAATTATTCACGAGTTGGACCACTTGACAGGTAGAACTTTATTTATCTGTCAAATATTTCACTAGACAAGGAAAATAACTATTCTGAGCACAGCGTAAATAGCTTCAGTTAGGTGAAGAAAAAGCCCTGCTGTTCTAATATGGAGCAAATATCATGTACTGTATTTCAGTACAAGTAGATTGATATTGTAAAGCTGAGTTACATTTACACGAATACCATCTGCACACTTAGTGAGATTTCCCCATATATCTGCATTATTTTCTTTTTTCTGAAGTAGGCACATGTGTGATCCTGAGCTGGGAAGTAAAGGGCACCTGCAACCTTGCTCCTTTTGCTCTCTTGGAACAAAACCACAGAGAATCTCCAGGGCACAGAAGGCACTGAGGGGCCATTAACTGTCTGCAGGTTATCACTCATGCTACTGCATCCATCACTTATTCTATTGTAACAAGACTGTATTATGGACAAAGTTTTCAGCTGTGGTGACTGTATGGAGTGAATGCCACAAGTGTTTGAGCAACACAGTAAGATGAACAAAAACAACCCTTTCTTAACAACCTTAATTAAAATAAAAACCTACTTCCAAGCCAGATGAATAGGTACCTGCTTTATCACAAAACCTGCTATATTTTACTACAAGCTTTATCACAAAACCTGCTATGTTTTGCTATCTCAGGCAAAGCACTTGCAGACAAAGCATTCTGCTTTGGATTCCAACCATGTAGCCCTTGTGAGAGCAGACACAGTATTCCTTGGACATGCGGCTGAATTTCATTTCACAAACATTCAGGGATATGTGGTGTAACTCTGCCTCTGTGACTTTGTCTAATGCTGGTCTGCAGCTCTCTGATTTATGGATGGTTACCATGAACACAAAAACAAACTTTTTCTTTGCTTGAAAGTAAAGAACCCATTTTCCCACAACAGACCTGAAAGGGAGATATGTATCAACTAGATCTCTCCAGGTTATCTTCAATCTCCACAGCTGTGTGCCGTTGCCAGTCAAACTCTGCAGAAATTCAGCATGCAGCGCCTCTCTTCCTGGCTTGGGTAGGAACACAGATTTACACCCAAGTCCCTCTTAAATGTGAAAGATAGACCAGTATTTTAAATACTATGCTCTGAAACATTGGGTTAGGGTTAAAAATTGCTAATCAGGACTGAAACCACTATGAAAGGAGGAGCAAATTCTATTTTTTCTGCCCCTCAGCCCCCAAAAAGCCACAAAATAGTTAAACTAAGTTATTAGAATAATTATACAAAAGAAATAGAATGGCTGATGAATGGCATATATCATAGCCTTTTAAAATTATTTTCAATTCTCTTACACAACTTGACTCTTAAAAAAAATTATCCAGTTTTATTTACAGCCACCATCAATTGTTTCTGTGCTGTCTTGTGTGATTTATTAATCTTACTTCAATAAAATACAATGTCCAAAATTCTGGAATTTCTACATTCCATCTTTCATAATTTTTTAACCTTATTTTTGTAAAATATTCCATCTACTTTTAGTTAAATAAATTTAATCTCCAACATATTTGTTCATTTAATATTTTTCTTTTCCTATTAACATCACTTACCCTAATTTAATATATTTTAATTAAATTCTATCCCCATCTGTAAAGTCACATATAATGCAACAAAGTTCTGCCCTGAGGACATAAATTAAGTGAATAAAAAGGAGTCAAAGGAAAGCTTTTTCTCATAGCTGTCTGAAGATCTGGGCCCAGGCCTTGAGATAATTTCAGTAAGAGGTGGGTGCCTTGCTAGCTGTTTATGGGAGACATGCTGACTGGTAACACTTCACCTCTATGATAGAAAATCTCCAGTGACTTGAGTCTTGGCTAAATTGTGAGATGAAATCTCCTGCTACTACCTCTGTTGTGACCCAGTGGCCTCATTCAGAATTTCTGACTCTGAGCTTTACATTTTGCTTTGCAAAGGGATGCTGATAATAAGTGCAAACTGCCTGAACCACCAAGACTTCCATAATACAAAGAGTAACACTGCAGAGACCTGTGGGTATTACCAATTGGTTTCAGAGGGATTCCTAGCACACACAAGGCTGTCTACAAGCTTAATGCAAGTGGTTTGTAGAATCAGTGACTAATTCACACTAATTAAAATGTGACCCAGATCTGCAGTATCTAGGTCAAATTAAATACGTGCTATCGGAAGGCTGCCCATCGACATGCATAAGCTTGCCGTGTCATGATATGTGATATGGGTGCCTCTGTCAAGAGCAGAAGCCATAGAACATTTGAGGGACCTGGTCTGAGCTTTAGACAGAACTTTTTGGTAGGCTTGGCATGATAGATGTAGCCATGATTAAAGCCTGGAGCTGGAAACAAAGATCCTGCTGGGGAATCACTGCCTATCACAGAGATCAAAAGCTGATCAAAAGCATCTCCTGGCAGCCCTTGCTCACTGCTCCTACTGAGCTCTAAATTCAGCAAAAGCTTTGCTGTTTCTCAGAAACAAAATCCTCCCACTATCATAAAATGACAAGTCATCTAGGTACTGAGATATTTTAAGAATATCTCTGATTTCAGCCAGCACAGCAACAAATAGGCCTGTCCTTGTTAATTATAAAATAAATTTATAAAGGTGACTTATCTTCACTGATAAGCTACATACACATATATATATGTATGCTCTTAGAGATACAGTTCCAAGGGAAAAATAGACATAATTCACTCACCTAAATTTCATGATCACAAAGTTGACAAAGTTCGTGTTCACAAATAGGTATTTCAGAGTAAAACGGATTATAAAGAAGAAGTTGAAGGAAACACCTTGATAATACCATGATACAGGCAGTATAGTATTTTCTGTAAGAAAGTAGATATACTTTGCAATTAAATATCATTATTTCTTTGAAACTTTCTTCTCTAAAAGGTACAGAGAAAATTATAGTCATTAGAGTTGCATCACTTGGTCCAGCTCTATCCTATCAGAAAACACTCAGACTGAGCCATTTCACTTGTATTCAAATGGCTGAGAGCTCCTGGTATGCACCATGAGAAATGCACTTTCTGCATCCTTAGGAGAGGCTTTACTTTGTTAACTAAACTGATTCAATACAAACACTTTCTAAGCACTTCCTGGCGATGGTCTCAGAAAAGCATTTAATTTCATTAACTGGATGGTTGGACTTAAAAAAATATATTGTACAGCATCCAAGCAGCAGCAAGTTTGGGAATTCTGAACAATAGTTTTGAAAATTGGTTAACTCCTTGTCTGTTCTTATATTCCAGAGCTTGGACCGGCTTACTAAGAAATACAGCTCACCTGTTGGAGTTTGCTTCAATTCTGCAATATTTCTGTCCAATTTATAAGTATTTATCCTGTAGTCAAATTCTAATGATTATAAACGCTTTGGGAAAGGCACACGTCAGAATTTACAAACACAAAAGAAACTGTGCTTTCATTTTTTCATTCTTGACTTAATTCCTTCAACTTTGCATTTTTGTATACACTTTTACAACAGCAATAGAGCTTGTTGTAGTTTTAAATAAACGTTGTGATTTTACCCCAGTCAGCAACTAAGTACCCTGCAGTCACTTGCACACGGCTTCTCCTCCCTTCAGTGGGATGGGGAGGGGAATCAGAAGAAAAGGGAAACCTCATCAGTTGAGATGAGGACCATTTAACAAATGACATAAAGTAAAATATAATTAGATCATTATTGTTATAATCATAATTATTGTTGCTGTTGTAATGAAAATGTGTGTGAGAGAAAGGGATAAAATACAAGAGGAACAAGTGATGCACAATACCATTGCTCACCATGCACTGACCAGTGCCCAGCCTGTCCCCGAGCTGTGCCTTTCCACCTGGCTAACTCCTCCCAGTTTCTATACAGGACATGACCTTCTATGGATGGAACACCCCTTTGGCCAGTTCAGGTCACCTGTCTCAGCCATGCTCCCTCCCAGCCCCTTGTGCACCTGCTCACTGGCAGCACATGGGACACTGAAAAGTCCCAGATTTAGGGTAAGCCCTACTTAACAACAACCAAAACATCAGCGTGGTATCAACGTTATTCTCCTACTGAATCCAAAACACAGCTCTGTACCAGCTACTGAGAAGAAAAGTAACTCTATCCCAACCAAACCCAGGAAAATAAGGTGGTTATATTCTAAAAATCTCAAAAGACCACCTCTCCAACACATAAGAAACAAAAAAGACAAATGTGCTAATTTGCAGCTATCATCACTTGCAGTTACATGACTATCAGACCACGTCCCCCTCCCTAGGTCATCTTGTATGAAACAATGACTTCTATGGAAGCTGGACAAAATCTGAAGCTGGACAAAATCTAGCATCTCTGTCTCACTGCTTTTTTTCCAAAAAGAATCCTTAAATACTTAGATGTGCCCAGGATGCTTTCCATTTTGGTATTAAAGCAATTAAAAGGCATCACTTCCTAGTGGAAAACAAAGTCTTATTTTCAGCTGTCCAAGCTGAACACCATGTGTTTAAAGAGCAAAATACAATGCATTGAAAGGGTTGTTGCCGTTAATATTTATGATCCCTTCAGCCTTCTTTTTCCATTTATAAATGATTTGTTAGAGGATCACAATTTCTCCAGATATATACATTATTAAACATCACAAGGAGTTCTCAGGCCCAAGCCAGAATTGATTTCAAGCAGCTCCGTGAGTATTTTCCTACTGTTGGGATGTCATTCATCATCAAAATTGCATGAAATTGTGCTGTTCCATGGGATGACAACAATTTAAATTAGAAGAAAATGAAAATTAATAGCAGAGTGATTTCTGATAGACATTAATGTTTGGATTAATAATTCCTAATAAAAAATGTATGAAACTTCATTATCTGCCAAGAAGCTAAAGTTAATTGCAAATTCTGTCACTGGTTCCCATTTTGTGCAGACAGTTACTCCTTCTGGGCCTCATCCTTAGGGATTTTGGTTAAGATTTTCATATTGTATCACCAGTTATATTGGCTAATCTCTAAATATTAGCTTGGGAATCAGCACTCTTAATCCTTCCAATTTGGTATGGCTATAATGGCTCTGTAGTCTTCTGGTTATAACAATTTCTGCCAAATAACAACAAAGCCTAATATATATATGTATATGTTATATATATATGTATATATATACACATTCATTTTTACTCTTTGGCTGCAAATACTGTAGAAATGGGAATACCATTCATACAGAATACAAGTATATGCAACACATATATGAAGAGAGATCTACTTGAAATATTCAAGAAGTTCCACACCTTTAGGTAATGAAACAACCAAGAAATAGAATTAATATTTCTTTTACTCTCATGCCATCACAGGGTCAATCTTTAGATGCTCAACTAAAAAATAAAATGAGAAATATCTATTGTTTTATCTAGAAGACTTGATTTTTGGTCTGTCTTATGATGGAGGAATGATTTTGCATTGGTCTCATGTCTTCTCAGAATGAACTCAGAAACTTGCTGTTCTCTTGAAAGTGACTTTCATCTCTGCTAGCAATATTTGTGAATATATTTAGCGCTGAATATTATGGGTCATGTCTAAAACATTCAACTACTTGGAAATTAAATTAATAATATTGTAAAATCCTTTGGCAAGTAAGTGAACCATACATTTGTTATAGATGCCTTCCAGGTTTTGTTGGCCAATAACCAGATGTCTGTCCACACTTGGTGGAATACAAAAGGATCTATACTTCCCAGCTCTTTCATAGAAGCTCACTGTTTTGAGCATATCACTGGCATAGGAGCCAAATCATGTGTACTCTTCCACTGTCTAATTGCACGTCACTAATTGACTCACGATTTCTGAACACTCAGGTTGGACTGTGAAAAATGTCTATAAATCAAAACCTGTACCCTCAATTGATTTTGACTTGTGATTTTGACTCACTTTCCGCCCATAGTATAAAAGCTTCCACACCTGATTTTAACCAAGATATGTCATTTTTTCCTTTTTATTTGAAGTCATACCCAATCTACTTCTGTATTAGTAGTTGTTTTTCAAAAGTGATAATCTTTACTCAAGCATAAGAAACTTTTTTTTTAAATTATAAAAACCAGAATACTTTATGAAAAAGAGTATGTAAGATTCAGTAACAACAGTCGTCCAAACCATCTGGTGCATTCTTCCTCAAGTAATTTAGGCATTAAACAACGGAAAAGTTCAAGTGCCTGAAAGTTGTGGGCCCTCCTGAAAATTTTCACAGATCCCATTCCATAAGTCCTTCTGTAACACAGAAAACACTTGCGGTGGTTTCTGAAATTTTCCCTTAAAACATTCAAAGTACAAACTCTTTCAACAAATTCTTTGCTATTTTTGTAAAAGCCACTTATTACAGTAGAACTCTTAAATGTATACAAGAAAATAATGTGTACTAACCTGCAACTTGGAAAATGTGAAAATTTATTGCATTCAATAAAATATGAGATTATTATGTTTAAAAAAATACGACTAAGGAAACCAAATTATGAAATAGCTCTTTAAGTGGATCACTGCATGGTCAGAGCTTTGAATGAGTTAGTTGTCCAGATTCCTGCTGTGGAACCGATTCTCACTTGCTCTTCACAGGAGATTTCTGATGCTGCCCACAACTATAAACTCGCCACAGGAACCATGAAGGAGCTGGTATAAAGAGACAGGCTATTTAAAATCACTTCAATACCAAGAAATGCATTTTAGCACCAGATGCTGCACCCACATAATTTAAAATATTTTTTTTTTAATTAACTACACATTGAGGAAATACACTAAATGGGATGAAACATTGTAACTACGTGTGAAATTGTAAGGCAGTGAAAGCTATTCCAAGAGTGGCTGGGTTAAAAGGATGCGTTGCAATGCCTAAACCCAAGCCTAGGGAAAGCAAGCCTAGCTCTGATGGATGCAAACCTCTTTCTATGTACCTAAGCCACGATAACTACAGACACAGTAGACCTTTACCAGCAAGCAAGACAACGCTCTTCATCAATTTGCTGACTCTGGTCTCACAGAACACCGCTCCTGACAGGAAGAATCACCTTGTTAGGCAGACCTACTGTCCAGTTTCTACTCCACCCAGCTGACCTTTAGGGGTTAAAATAGTCCAGTAACTGATGTGAACAACTTTTGTAACGCCAGCACACAAACTCAAGGAATACACAGGGATCCTGACGTTCTCCCATAGCACTGCAACAGGAACATGTGAGACTGAAACTCAGTACCGTCTGCAGCCCACTACATGATTGCAACCTGCAATAAAGTCATTTTAGATGTTTATATGAGATTATGGACTGCAGTGACATTGTCATTAAGTGTGGGAGTACACGAGCAGTGGAGACCAATTCTGGGTGCGAGAGCCCTCCAAGCCCTCAAGCTTGGCCTCAGAACCAAGGTCGCATGAGAATGGGCAAAAGTCACATCTTCCTGCTCCCTCAAACCCCTGCACCTAAAACAGGTTACTTACCCCTACCTATCAACCCATGGATTTCATCCTTCCGGCACTGAATTATGATTTTGTGGAAGCACCTGTGTCCATCTAAAGAAGAAATCTGAGACGTGGGTCCTTCTTAATCACCAAATATGAAGTGTACATAAAAAAGGAAAATCATGGCTGGGATGGTCTAAGAAAGCAAGCAGGATAACATTTATAGAAAGGTACCCAAGAAGTCTTTTACCCAAGAAAATCACCATTCATTCCAGAACAATAGCTCTGCGAGTTTGCTGCTATTCACTCCTATTCACATTATTCAATATAATGAATTCAATTTTCACTTCTTGTGGAATTTTCACATCTCGCAGAACTTCTGGAAACTGCATTACAATGAACAACTGGGAAATAATAATACGGTTTCATACATGCTGCTAATGAAGCTGGAAATGGAAGGGTATAGCCAGCACAAGGTTCTAGACTGTGATCCAAGCAGCATTGCTTCCCCCTGGTTATGCACTGATGAAAAGAAATGTAGTTATTCTTTCCATGGACCGAAATGAGTCTTCAATCAGACCCAGAATATGCCTACTTTTGTACCATTTATGCCTCACAGAAAGGCACACATTTAGAGGAGATCTTGCAGATTGGCTACTTCCTCTTTTGCAACACATTTTAGACAAATATATATATATTAAAAAAATTAGACTAATGGTCACGCACAAGATGAAAACAGAGCTTACACAACTTTTTCTGTGGCAGTTTCAGTTTATTGTTTAGTAAAAATGAACAGTATTACAGAGTCAGAATAAAGATCTAAGCCAATTAACACATCACACTAGAGTTCTTTACCTTGACTGTTTAAAATAGAACCACACCTGTTTCTCTTTTTAGGCCTTCCTGATGGAAATGTTCTCTTCATTTACAGGGATGGACAGACAGCCTGTAGCCTGCAGATAGCTCTGTAACCTGTGACTGGGCCACCTGCAAAGCTGTCAGAACAGAAACCAGAACAAAAATTCCTAAAAAAAGCAAAACACTCTAAATAGTCAGCTATTGGTTAATTTCTGCAAACTTATAGTCTCATTATAATCAGGTTTTGCATTATAGATGCTTTCAAAAGTATCACAGATGTTATGCAAGGGTCATCTCAAATTAAAAAGAATAAAATATTGGAAGCAGTGACAGATACAAGAGTCAAAGACCTTTGAGTGTGCCTTGCCAAACAGTTCATAGCAAAAGGAAGATACAAGATCAGCAACATGTAGTTGCAATGTTGAAGGAAATCAGGTTTTTAGGCCAGTTTGCCACAAGGCTCAGGATGGAAACTAGTAAGGAATACCTGATTAATACAACATATGAATGAAGAGAGAAGCAGAGAGAGGATATTCAAGTAACTATGGTACAAAGCTGAGCTGTGCCACAGAGAAATGAAGACCATCTTGTTGTCCAGTGCTGTGTGATAACTGAATATAAAGGATTCAGAAAGAGATAAAACTAACTCTCCTACTCAAAAAAAGTAAAGAAAAATACATATTTTGTGTATGTGCAGCAGAGTCATTAGTCAATTAATATATTCCACCAGGTTTTCTACTGACATTCTTGAGATGTGCAGAAAGATAAATGTTGGAGCTAGATACAAGCTGCTTCAGAGGTATTAAAACTGCCTGATATGGCAGCAGAGAAAAAAATGTAAGCAATAACTTGCGAAATTCAGATCTTAGTATTTACCATTTTAATTCTTGTGTACAATGCCTGATGTAAGTGGACATCTCTGTTCACTTTCATCACCTGGAGTTTTAATATTTCCCATTCCCCTGCAAAATTAATGCTGCTCTTCCATAGCACACATTATACTTTGCCATTTCTACAGGTGGACTTCTTTAATACATCTCAGACATAACCTGCTTGCTATTTGAAGCTCACATATTCACAGCTCCTTAGCATCTTATCACACTTCTCATTTTCCAGTCTTAATCACTGCCATGTGACTTTACTGGTGCTGAAGGACCAAGGAACTGGTCTCATTAACCACTTTTGTTTTCCTTTTTTCCCAAAGACAAGCACGCTTTAATTAACTACTTCTCTTAGCTATTCCCAAAACAATAGACTGGTCCAGGCAGCCTGAGTGAAACTAAAGAGTGAGATCTGAGCAAAATGGCAACATCAGTCATTGCTGCCGTCCTATGCCAGATGCCCAGAGAGCAAGCGTAAAGCTTTTCAGGTCCTACCAGGTATCGTTAGTGTCATACATTTATACCGTGCCTTCTGCCTCTCATTATGGCCACCAGAAAAGTTCAAAAAGATCTTTATCCCAGAGAGGTTTGTGGAATCCTCCTCCCTGGGGGTGTTCTAGACCAGGCCAGATGGACATCTGAGCGACACGGTCTCATGGAAGGTTCCCTGCCCATATCAGGAGGGTTGGAACCACCTTTGAGGTCCTTTCCAACACAAACCATTCTGTCATTCTGTCATTCTGTCATTCTGTGATTCTATGACTTGTGCCACTTTGAGAAGGTTTCTGAGGATTGGTTCTTCTCAAATAGGGTGATCATTACTGGAATTATATCTTATCCAATGCCAACACTTTCTAGCCTTTCTGCACAGGAGTGTGGAACTGAGGATGGGCATGTGGTAGGAGGTGTTTATTACCAAGAAAGTCCCAAAGAGTCCTTTAACTTGTATTCAGGCCCACTTGATCATTAGAATAAGAGACAAATGGATTTGTATGAAGTGAAACCTTCTCTGAATGGAGATCCAAAATCCTCACTGAATTCGAGTACTGCCAGAGGTTAACAATTATCCTTGCCTAGAACAAAGCAGTTTTGGTTAAAGAGTCAATACCAAGTGATATGAAAGAAGGGCAAATTTCTACAAATGACTGTTCTAAACCAAGCTGGTTTTCCTCCTGAAAGTTATGTTGCAGCTGAAGTCAGAATACTCATGCACAGAGGTACTGCGAGGAAACACGGATCAGGAAATACAAGTACGCACTTTAAGACTTATTTCCTAGATCAAAAAACAAGATGCCAAATCTGACAGAGATGCATTTTTCCATCCACAGAGAACACAGTTATGTCAGGTGAAGCCAGAATCCTAAAAGATCTCTCCAAATAAGAGGATTATGGTCTCTGTAACTGCTATTTTATGTGGCTTGGGGCAAGAGTTATCTGTCAATGACCTGGGCCCCTTTGATTTATGTGCTAGCAGTGAACAAGCTGGTGCTATGTTTTTATTTGCTTTATAATTGTTTCTATTATTTTTTGTTATAGTTATATTTGTATTATTATTTATTAATTATGTATCATTATATATTGTGCTATTTTCCAATGAAAAAATGCAGGAAGGAGTGGCAGGAGGAGAAAAAATAAACCAAACAGTGTCTTAGTTTTCTATATTTTTCATAATAAAATATTTAAACTTCTCTGCCAGAAGAAAGGTGCTTTAATATTCCAGCTTCAAACTTGCAAGAGTGTCATATAAATTGTTGCAAGAAGGTACAATAATCCTATATACACCTACCACAGTTTCATTACACCTTCTGCTGAAATCACTTGTGAATAATAACACAACACAATGTGTCTTAATCTGGTGAAGAATGGTATTCTTAGAAGCATTTTCATGGTTATAAAACAATCCTAAGATTGGCAGATAGTACAGACTGGAAAGTATTAAACATTTTTTCTCATTTTTCTTATGAAAATGGAACCAGTAAGAAAAAAAGGGAAAACTGTCAAGAGCTGTCTAAACATGACAGCAATATTTATTTGGTCCATCCTAGCAGTAGTTTTTCTGTCAGTCACGAATGTTTCATACAGAAGGCTTACTTTAAATAAGACTGTTGTAGATCTTGCTAAGAGCCATGTTTACCATAACACTGTTTCTTGTCTTTCCCTGTACAGGTATCAAGATCCCCCAGACTTGCTCATCTCCTGAAAGAAAAAAAAAATCAAAAGATGGTTTCTTTATCATAATTTCTGCTCAGAACTCAGTACATACGAAGTTTTTTGTTCTGGAGCTCAGATAATCTTATCAAATATACAGCACAGCTTTTGCCAACTCTAATACAGTTTCTGAACTGTCTCTCCTACTTTCTTTTCTCTTCATTCATTGACAGAAAAGATCTCTTGGACAGTTCTAAGAGGTTCAGCAGGGAAGTGTTCTACCAAAACTAACATTTGCATTAAATTTTTCCCACAAGATTTCCCCTACTACTCGTGTTTGTTTCTTGCTGATTAGGAAGTCCTCGAACACCTCTAAGT
Organism: Lycocorax pyrrhopterus obiensis; assembly: GCA_014706295.1. NCBI lineage: Eukaryota > Metazoa > Chordata > Aves > Passeriformes > Paradisaeidae > Lycocorax > Lycocorax pyrrhopterus. Next base: position 3,905,759 of record JACSVZ010000007.1, read on the forward strand.
TCTCAAGTGTTTGTCACTCACAAAGATATTAGCAAAGTGCTACTTTCAGTAACCAGTAGGCAAAGCAAGTTCTGTAGCACGACAGCTATTTTGACATTTTATTATTGCCTTCTCTTATGCAAAGGAGTTAGGAGTCAGCAGGATTGATTATACCACCACATAAATGTTTTCAGAAAAAATGGAGGAAAAAATTTTTGATTACAGCTGTTATGAGATGCCAAACATGCAAAGGAACCTGTGATTTTTATTTTCCTTGAAATTGCTCCTTGGGGAAAATATCAAATTCGAATTATTGGATCTTCAATTATGCACAGTCTTTCAGTGTCAGTCTGAGTGTAAATTTGTGATTTTCTGTGTCCAAAGTCTACCATACAGATTAATAAAATAAATAAGTGTCACATAGAAGTTTTGTTGGGACCATTCACACTGAGTAATCTAATAGCTATCCCACTCAATCAAAAATCACAGTAATAGGGAAACATTTTCTTTGTATTTTAATACAGTTAAACATCTGCTCATTCCTTCAAGTATGTTATTGTGTAATAAATGATTTAGTATCACAAGTCAGTAGCCCTTTAACTTTTTACTGTGTAATGTAACAGTTTCTTAATTCATCTACTAAATGCAAAAAAGACCCCATTTTTGTGTATTTCATGTATGAAAGCAGTTGTAAACACGGGGGATCCTGTACAGACCTGCAATCTATTAAAGCTCATTTAAATACTTTCTTTTTACAGTTTTATCCTTAGATAACCTTGCCAGAAGACATGAGTAATGTTTGCATGAATTGCCATGAAATTGCCGTTCAGTCCAGTGCAGTCTCCATGTACTGGTGTGTCCCAGTCACTATAAAATACCATATGTAATTCAGCAGAGATCTGCCTTGATTATGGTTACTTTATTTCACTGGATGACAATTTTCACTCTTGGGGACTTATTTCTGTACATATTTCATAGCAAAAAGTCATGGCTGCTTGTAGCACAACAATCAGACAGCTCTAGCAGCCTCCATCACTTATTTGTCTTTGTTTATTTAATATGTACTGCTTAGGTATTCCAGGTCATTAAAAGGTCTTGAAAACAAGATGCTCCCAAAAAGCCTTCAGGGAAAGCACTTCGTTTTTACTGTCATTTCTAGAGATACTTGGGCAGAGACAGCCAGACAACCAAAAGGATATTTTAAGAGCAGACTTTTTTTTCTTTTGCATTAGCTACAGTGTAAAACCACCAACTTTAAGGCCCTGAGGAAGGCGAGGGGAATTGAGTAGCAAGACAGCTGACAAGAATATATATAGTGGGGCTGGATATCTTTAGAGAGAGGCAAGAAAACACTCCTAGAGGAAGTTTGATTAGTCTTTGCTTTTATCCTCTGTTTGTTCTAGCAAAATATTATACATAACTTTGGGTTTTAAAATCCCTACTTACTCCCAGCTATTGATTGCCCCACTCACTCATTCTATCTTTTTTTTAAGAGAATTGTAGAGAATTGAAATCAGAATCATGCCTATTTGAGTATTTGTACAGCATTTACCATAAGTGGTACTGTTGCTGTGCCAGGATTTTATACTAATGTGCTTTAGATGCTCTATTGCAACCTAACTCTCAACAGAAATTACACAAAGGAACAGATGTACCACACAGTTTGTAAGCAACACAATTTCTGAAGTTCAAAGATACCTAAGTTCAAAAAAGAAAATGCACAATACCGTATACATACCAGGGAGAGTGGAGAGCTGAAAGAAATCCCTTTCTTTACAAGATCTGAAGAACACCTGGTTCAGCACAGATGAAATTTAAATGCAACTCTAAAAGAGCTACAGTTGCACGAAACAATTCCAAAAGAAAATGGGTACTGTATCTGTCAAAACAATTTCAGGACATGCATTAGATTTCACTCTCACTAGTTTTCACTATTTATTGCTTCCCTTTGCAGTGTCTTATTAATTTATAAATGTGTGGGATACCAATGTTTGTATCTATTAATACAATTTAAAAATTCATGAGGTTAAATGCTTTCTATTTAAGCACTAAAGTCATAAAGCCATCATATCCAATATCTACATACTTGCTAAATCTTGGTCTCCTGTACAAGAGGGAAAATACTAAGACATCCAGAAAGAGGAAAGTGAAAGTCAAATCTGTCAATGAGTCCCATGAGCAGGTTGTAGACAGAGTTTATGAGCTCACATATTGATTTTACACCTTGCTTCTAACAAGGATATAAAGTTTGCAAGCACACCAATTTCTGACATTTGTATTACTTAGAACAGCTAACATTACACTTCTTTCTTTGCTCAGAGTTAACTTCATCTCAGCAAGGTTGATCACCTTAGGTTATATCTCATACTCAAATTTAATTGGTGGTGTTGAGTGAGTTAAAGAACCTGGTGCAGAGGAGGAGTCCTGAGTGTCCATGCCAAAATAAGCACCTATACTTGCCTGTGCTTGTGTGAAATACCTGAGGCAACCTAAGATTACCTTTTTGCTTTGTTTCATTTATTTCTATGTAGCTTTGAAACAACTCATGCATTTCTTGCTTCCCAGAATAGCTGTGATTTCATCAAACATCTATAAAATCAGGTGCTTTTGCATTACTTCTTTCTGCTTTACATTTGTACTTTTACAAATATAAGCATGTGTGTGTCTGTGTAGACATACATATGCTTCCTTTTTCTCTTTGTAATGCTTGAAAGATACACATTTTTATATTCATATATTACTAAAGAACCTCAGATCTACTTTAAAAAGCCTTTTGTTCCCTGTTTTTCAGTTGCCAGTTCTTTCTGTTCAAAATATCTAACATTTGTTGTTACTTACTTGGAAGAACTGAGATTTCTAAATAACATGGGGCTCACCTTCAAACAGCTTAAATTGGACTACGTGAACTGGAGTCTGCAGAACCAGACTTTCCTAATTGGATTGCTCTCACAATTGTTATAATATATTTGTCTTGCAAATATGCACACGTATGTTAAATATTTGTTACCAGAGCCTTTAGCTTCCTAATCAGTGGCTTCATAATCTTCAGATGAGCAGGTGTGCCAATTGTGTCACATGCTGTGCCCTGTAAACGTGTCCACTCAGCAAACGGAACTACATTTTGGAGTCTATGTAACTAGACATTTGCCATTTTGTAATTGAAAATGCAGTTAGCAGAGGTCAAAGATGGGTGAAGCAGCTCTTTGTGCTTCAGAGAACCATTAGTTTCTGACTTGTCAAGGATATAACATCTAAATGCATTTTTGCCACAATCTACACTAGTTAAAATTACATTCCTTTCATGTCTGAGTTTATTTGAAAATTATATTGAAGTTCATTATTAGGTATCATATAAATAGTGTTATAAAGTGTTTAAATCATTATTAAAATTATGTACTTCTGTTCATAGGATATTTCTAAAGAACTTGTGGAAATACCACAACACGAGAACTTCCACGTAAGTCTTTAAATTAGGGGGGAAAATCAGGTCCTTTGGAGTGCCTTAAAGGAAGGTAAATGTTATTTTACGTAAACAAAGTAGGACCAGATTTCCGACTTCGAGAGGCGTTTGCTTGCCTACCAAAAGATACAAGCACGAGTGAATTCGCTGCTGCTGCTGATTGCAAACTTGGCTGAGCTTTGCTGTGCACGGGGATTTCCTTGCAGTGCAGCAGTCTCAGGCTCCACGCCCTTGCAGTGCAGCTGTCTGCCCCATTAAGAAGGCATCCGGCCGCGCGCCAGCAAGGACACGGCAGATGGAGCGAGCCTCCTACGCCGAGGGTTCAAGCAAGGGCACAAACAGACGACTGCACGTGATTCACCCAGCAGGTTTGAAGCCATCCCTGTGCTTCAGAAAGAGCTAACGCTGCACAGCCATGGCCATGACCCACTAAAACAGCTGCTAAAAACACCTTTAAAGCATCCTCTAACCATTTAGAGTTGTCTTCCACTCTCTTAGTTGGCCAGTGCTAAAGATACAGTTCAAAGCCTGAAGTAGAAGTGCCAACCAAAAGCCCACCCTCCCCCCATGAGAGCACCTTTCTAACACCAGACCCATTCTAGTCAGAGTGGATGACTTAGGGTTAAAGTGTCTGGCTTCAGCTCTCCACTGCTCTGACCCCGTGTCAGCCTTAAGGGGTGCTGAGGTACAGGAAAGTGGCATATGAGACCTCCCAAAGTAAGAGCAAAACACGTGAAAAAGATGTATTTCAATGAGAGGAAGAGTCAAGACGTGACTAAGGCAAACCTCAGCAACCAGCCCAACCTAAGCTTTATGTTTGTCAAACAAAACTTATTTAAAGTAATTGTTAATGTTTCTGTCTTCTCTGAAGATAACTGTTAATGTTTCTGTCTTCTCTGAAGGTATTTAATAAATAAAAATAAACCTAAGAGATATTTTTAGATATTTTTATTCTGCTCAGGTACAATTTTTTTTCCACTGAATCAAAACCTGAAACTTTCCCTCCACAGCAACAGATCTAGGGAATCACGTGGAGGTTTCCCTTTTCTGTTTTACGTTCTGTCCCACCCTATCTTGCTCTTACAGGGTTTTTTGCAAACCCACTGGATATCCTTTGTGGAAAAGCAGCAGGTGGAAAAACTGCTTCCCTCCTGGGGCTTTCCTTTTGGTTCATCTCACCTTCATTCAAAGAAATTTTCATCCAGCAGGTGGGACATGACATCCCTGTCGTTGTCATTGCCGGCTGTACCGCCCCAAAAGGCCGTCGTTGTCTGCTGTAGGGTTTTTATACCTCTGCATCCCGTTGTTTCTGCGTATAGTGGACACAACATAAACTGTGTGTTCTAGCAGTTTTGGAGACCTTCTGGCAGATGTTTGTAGACAAGCAAGTAACACAATTTGGCTTTAAAGTGAGCTGAGTGTGGCTTCCCAAGCACAGGGCTTAGACTGGAAAAACAAGCAATGTCTCAGCAGAACAGCAGAGGGAAACAGAGACACAGGTCTAAGTGCACTACTGAACACTAATCATTGGTAGTGACAAGGAGGTTTGGTGGGTCATGGGAACTGATAAGTTCAAACTCATCATATTTAGACTGTAAACAGTTGAAAGGTTGAGTAAAGAGACTGACAGGCAGAAAGGGAGTCATGCACATGAGAACTAGAATTTATTAGAAAAAATAAACCATTAGCTTACAGCATGCCTTTGCATGATTCTTCTTCATGACTCAACATCAATGTTCTAAGAATATAAATGTGGGACATTTCCTTGCACTATTAGATATTGAAAGTGTGGAAGAAGTTGTCTTCTACAATACTTGGCTTTCTGGAGCTCGTACATTTTTAAAAAATTTCAAAGCCATGTGATTCACTAAAGCTCTGAAAGTAGAAAAAACACAGAAAATATTTCCTAAAATTTTGTCAGAGCAAGTTAGCTGAAGGTTATTTTTACTCCATTTTCTCCCTAAACATCTATCCCAAGACAGTATTATCCATCTCATGGCCACATGAGAGTCAGTTGAGAATACACAACAGGGAAAGAGGTCTTCTGTACGGAAGCTTTCTGTGAGAAGAAGAGTAAATTTGGAACTTGAAACCTGTAAGACATCTTTTCCCACTACTATTATCTAATGATTTTAATTTGCTCATTTAGTAAAATTTAGGGATTACATAATTCCAGTAATTTCTTTTTTCCTAAAAGTTTTTAGCAAATGCCTTGATTGGTTTTTTTTTTTTTTTTTTTTTTTTTTTTTGGTGCCAGAGAAGATGAGTGCCATTTTTATTTCTAAAGACAAATGTGTTTTCCAAGCCATGCTCATGTCCAAGTCTTTTATTAATAGAACTTGACATCTTTACAACTGGCATAAAGGGCTCTTCAGGTCTTAGTATGATATAACAAGGTAATGAAAAATTCCCTTGTGAAAAATATGAAGATCTTAAGTGTATGTGGGTATACTCGTATATACCTACGTGTATATGTGTGTGCCCATGGGCATAGAAGATTATATATTTATACACTTGTAAAAGATAGTGTATTTTCTCCACAATAAAGAGAGGGTGCTGCCAACCCTAAATAAAATGATAGTAATACATTGGTGTGAAAGAAAAGAGAAATTATTTCCAAATAACTGTTCTGAACTAGATATAAATATGGTAATTAGTACTGCTGGGTTTGTGAAATTGAAATTATTGGATCCCTCTCATAAATTAAAAGAAACTTTATCTTCAGTGAAGATTATATAGCTCTCAGATTTTTCTCAGCTAATTTTTATGGTTTTGCTACTTGCAGATCTTACTGTGCAGAATGTCTCGTTCAACAGTCCTTGATCTTGTGCATTTCTCACTCCACTGTCAATTCAGTGTGGGTTTCAACACTGATCCCATTCTCAATTTGGGTCACTCTCCTGCAGTCCATTCTGTCACATTCCAGTCACAATGACTGAGAACACACTAACTGATACAACATAGATGCCATAGAAGTGTTCTAACCAAAAATTTAGGACAGTTGTATTCCAAGTTCTTTAAATCAATACTCAATTAATTAAATCCATCCTAAACACTACAGAGTGCCCAGTCTTTTTGAATAGGTTAAGTGCTCTGTGTGTTCATTTGTGCATGTGTGCGTGTAACATTCCAGTCAGAATCCATTATAATAAAATCTGCTAGGATGGAGAATGATGAACAATCTCCATTTCAAATGTTATCCACATAAATTCATACATGGCATATTAATGGTACATATTCTTTTTCTGTATTTGAAATGTTTCTCTAGACTTCATGACCTAAAACTGTCTTTCTAAATTTAGCTGAAAGAACTGCACAAGTAAATGATAATGTATGTGTCATAATATAAAACACAGGCATCCTTTTAAGTGCAAATTTTTGGTTGGTGTGCATTCAAACATTAAAAAATATGAAAATAAATAACCATGATCTGATAGATTCTATCTTCCTATCAGAAGAGGCTATGAGATATTTCTACAGTGTACAAGTCCTGACTGCAATTAGAGGAGACTAACTGGCACAGGGCAATTGCAAGCACATCTGACAGCTTGTGCTGACCTCTAGGAATTGCTCTGTTGTTGAACAGCCATGCAGTAGTCGTTTCTAAAATGCTCTGGAGACCTGCAAATCATTTACTTTTCCTCGCAGTCTCAGACTGGCTTTGTGGTGAAAGACAAACATCTTACACTGAATTAATTAATATTTTTCCAAAGGTAAAATTTAGGTGTCACTTAGATTCTAAAAAATCGCCCCTTGAAAGCCACTTTAAAGGAATTTTCTACAATGCGTAAAAGTGACTATGTCCTCATGCCACAGCATTGGAAATAAGATACAGCCCCAGAAAAGGTGTCTCAAGCAGAGGGTACAACCACTGCAGGATCCCTGTCCTGTGGGTGTCATTCAGATGTGTCAGGCACAGGAGGCCTCTAGAGAAATGTGGGCAGAAATGGAATGTATTCTGGCACTTACATTCATCATCCAAATCTCACCGTGTCAACAAGGAGCTCAGATTCTGACTGAAGGATGACAACCTCTTTTGAAAATGTAGGATATTTGCAGGTTCTTTTATACTTTTTTCAAAACTTGGAATAGATAACTAAATTCCATAAGCAAATGCCTGGTACTTATGTTGAAACTACTTTTTGAAGATACCCAGTGCTGATGTCTTAGAATATTACCAAGAACCAAAGGTTGAATCTGAAACATGAGAGAGCTAACAGATGTTTTCAGCCTCACTTCCAGAGATGCAGGATCATCCAGCACCTGGCAGCATAACCCTCCCAGGAGTCTTATGTTTTACCAAAACATTGGTAAAAATTAATGTTGTTCTCAAATCACTGAGGGAAGAATAAACGCTTGTAGACAGAGCTACTCACTCACATCAACTCATAAGAACTCCAAACCAAGACATTTAGAAAACCAGAATCAGCAGTAGAAGAAGAATTTTCTTACCAGCCTTCATCAGTGGTTCTTTGTGTGTTCAGACCTGAGAACTGGCCCCAAATACTCGGGTCTACCTAAGAGCCCAGGGCACTAAGAATTCGATCAGGGTGGCTAAATTCTTGGCAGATTAAATAAATACTCTTCTGAAAAAGAAAGCATAATTTTAGATCATGATGGGAGGTAAAGACTGGCAAAACATTGTATTTGGAAAGATTTGCATGTGGTCAGGAGTTCTGCAGAATTCTATTTGTGTCAGTACATCTTCTGAAGAGCCCAGTGCACCGAAGTACAGTGTGAAATGGTAAACTGACGGCATCATTTGGCATTGGAAAGTAAAGCCATGACACTCATACAGCCAAGAATCACTTTTTCTATCAGCATCTGAACTCCAGAAGAACTTGAATTCTAAATACCTCTTGATCATGTCAGTCACTCCAGGTTCAAATGGTGAATTCTAAAGGCTCCATTCAGGTCTCCATGTCAAGCTAACACTTGAATTTGAAGCAAGTTTTCAAATATTTGAATACTTGATTTTGATCAAACTCCAGTTAAAAACATCAAAACTTCCTAGGCATCAATATTTTTGATTATGGAGAATTCCCTGTGCACCCAGCTTGATAGGACCAAAGGACATGGACACTTTCCCCCATGAAAATTTACTTTGGGATTCAAAAAATAAGCTTTCATTTACCTGTCTCACCTGCAAGGCTGTTCACAAAGGATGTTCTCAGAGTTTATGTATCAGGCTCCACAGAAGAAAACAAAACAAAAGCCAACTGCACTAATACACCTTTTTATGCCACAGGGTGAGTTGCCAAAATATTCACTGGGAAAAACGCCTAAAATAAAACCTTGGATACTAACCTAAACAGTCATGGAAACTCATACCTGGAATGCATTGAATTTAACCAGATTGAAGTTTGCCAACCACTAAAATGCAATTTCACCAAAAATCCTATTGTTTATGCTCCTTGCTATACAGGCAGACAAGATACTTAATAGCATTTCGCCCACATATACAGTTGGAAAAAAATGAAAATATTTTTATTTTTGCTTTCCTTTTCCCTTTTATGGCCAAGCAAAACTTGCCAACATTGTATTTCATTTACTTTTATTCATAGTTGTTCCTGTGAGCAGCCTCACCACTTTTGTCTTGATTGTAGAAAAAGCAATGTTGTCTCAAAGCACCAAAATAAAGCAAGCATTTGCCAGCACATTGAACTTGCATCTGCTTACATAAGTACATCTGTCCCTTCTCATCTCAGCACTCCATAGTGAGCCTAATGCCACCATAAACATGCCTGCTCAATTAATTTGTAATGCATGCCTCTGCATAGAGAAATAAAGAAATATTTCAAAATGAGGATATCTCCATCTGGGCCAATAGCTTTCGGTGACCGTGGTTAGTACTGGATGCCTTGGAAGAATGTGCTGGGTCTCCTCACAGTGCAAAATTACTGTGCTGCCAGGGACAGATTTTCAAACCTCTTGCTCTCATTCTCTGTAAACATATGAAGATCTTAGACAACTTAATTCAGGTATATTTGCAATACATTTAATTTTTCTTCATTCTTGTCCCAGAAAAAATGGCATCTCTCACACACACATATACACACAAAAAAGAGAAATAATGGATTCAAAAAGGTTATGTCTGATTTATCCTCTGTTTGGAACAGAGTCAGAAGTAAATTCATGGCTTTAACCTCATTATCACTTCCTAAATATCTTCCTTATCTACCACACTTTGTTACTGTAGCTGGGTAATGAATGCAAACACTACAGTCCTGAAAAATCACTGAGTATCAAATGACTAACAGTCTGGTCTGAAACACTGTATGGTCTTCACAAAAACGTTACAAATGTTTCCATTGAAAATACGGACTGAATACTTGTGTATAATGTCATCTATTTGAAGCAGGTGGTACGAGAAGCGAGCTTACAGGAAATTGATAGGGTTTTTTCAACCTCAAGGCATTTAGCAGGTGACTTCTTTGACCTGTGCCGCATGACCCTTTCCTCAAAATGTTTTAGTAAGCTTTAATTTTTTAGCAAAGGACAAATCCATTCTATAACATGGCATTCAGAAAACAAACAATGAAAAGAGAGATGTTTTAAACATTGCAAGGCCACATTGTCCAAATCAGAGTTTCATAAAGAAGAGAACTTGAGTAATCAAGACTACCCTGAATAAGAAGAGAAGTCAATGAAAAAAGCAAAGGGCCTTAAACTCGGCTCTGATCAATCTGAGATCTATTCTATATCAATTGCAGACAAAACTATTAACTAGGACTGCACAGAAAATGTCTCTTTCAGACAAGTTTATCAATTACAATTTTCATTATGTAGCTGCAGAAGAAACCTGCTAAAAAAGATGTCAGAATAGGCCTTCACATGGAGACTTCCAAGGATTCTTTAGCAAAGAGAAGAGATGAAGAGTTAGTACATTTAAAAAAGGTAAAAACATAATATTAACAATATTCTTGAAACTAAAAATAGGTTAGAAGTTGAAAGTGAACTTCAGGAGATTAAAACTCATCCTTAAACCAAATCAGCTCCCCTCGTGCCTGAATATTCAGAGGGACTTCTCTGAAAACATTCAGAACATCTGCCTTCCTGCTCGTAACTATGGCACTGACACAGAGCTCTTAAGAGGTTGTGGTGGCAGTGGGTAACTCCACCAGAGCTCTCCAGTCCTCTTTCTGCAGCATCTTCCTTCACAGGCAGGGGTCTTAAAACAGTGCTCTTGTGTCAGCAAGGATTGTGACTGGCTTTCAATACCTTCGTGGTGCAAGTGGGCTGCAACCAAGCTGAGATTCAAATGAAATGTTAAAATTAAGGAGGCGAACTGGAGAAAAAATACCAGCCTCTTCAAAAGTTGAAGTCTTTAGTTTTTAACTACACCATCCATAAAATGGCAGAATTCCATAAGCAAAAGAAAGTTTGTCTAACCATGATGGCTTATCAGACAAAGTATAAGTTGATTTTTGATCATTTGGTTTTGGATCATTTTATTTTGATTAGTTTGATTTTCAAATAGCCTGGCATGGTTCTTATAGCTTCCAAAGTGAGAGGCATTAAGGTTCTGCAGTTTACCCAGCTCTATATCTCAGAAGGCAAATGAGAGTGTCTTTAAAAGTCATTCTAAAAAGGAGACATAGTGAGTGAAGCAGCCCACAGAATACCTTGGTAAAAAGTTAAAATCATAGAAAATTCACTTGTAGTAAGAAATGGACTTTGTGGAAATAAGAAATAAATAATTGGTAAAAAAAGAAAGAAGAATCATGTTAGTAGCTTAAAACTGGGCCATCTGGAGTTGAGCACTGTGTTGTCCTCTCAACCATTTGCTCGAGGCTTATAAACATCATAATCACAAAAGCATGCTTCTAGAGGGAATAGAAACTGCCCCAGGTAACCATGCCTCTGCTAAACCAAGATGATTTAGACCTCAAAAGTAAATAGGCCACAGCTATTACAAGCTAAGGAAATTAGGATAGGATAAGGTAACACCAGAACGATAACAACTTTAATGATTTGCAAATGAAAAGCAATGCTTGCACTCCTGTGAAGATTTTCAAGGGCACAGAAAGAAATTTGCAACCTGTAACAAAATTCTGCTTCTGTTTATGTTGTAGCAGGTACCACATTGCAGGACTGTCAGCAACATGCTATTTCTCTTTCCTTAGCCATGAAAATACAACCATCAGCTTTCCCCCCCCCCCCTAGAATTAGCCTCCATTAAGCAGTTTCTTACTGCAAACAGTGAAAATAATCTTAGAGAATCCTAAGTACGGCAAACAAGCAGAAGAGATATTCCAGTGACAACAAGGCAGGTGGGTAACCTATTTCCCTACAGGCTAGTACATTTTGTCAGCTTCTCCTCTCAAAATCTCACCCCAGGTGTCATCTGCTACTCACTAATTTATCTTGCTTAGTCCCATGTGTTCCCCTTCTTAAAGTCTGAGTTTACTGCTTCACTTTTTTGCTATTTTAGAATAGTCTGTTCTCTGTGTTCTGAGTGAGCAGGATTCTTTTGTGCACTGCAAGATGGCAAGATTCAGGCAAGACATTGAAAAAAAATCCAGCAGTAAAAATAGTGAAGCACTGATATAAAAGCAAGGCAAAACCAGGGTCTGCTTAAAGCATGAGAGGTTTTGTTCTCCTGTTAAGACATAATAAACTTCAAATGGAAATCAAGCATCATTTTATCGACCTCAGCTAGTTTAGAAATGTTCTATATCCATAAGGATAATTCTACACTAATTTGGATAAGGTGCTATTGTAACATGCATTTAATACACCATGAGAGTATTACCATAGCCAAAATTACTCCAGCCATCAGCACTAAGGGAAAAGCCACCTCTTATATTCAGCATATGGTCCAGGTAATTGATGGAATTCAATTATCCCCAAGGACACACTCGCTACTGATGTCAGAGCTGCCTTTTGAGGCTGCAGTCCTAGAGCAAGAAGCAGAAACATCTGACATGTCTGGGTACCAACAGCCATGAGATTGAAAGGAAATAGTTTCAGACAAGGAAATAACCCAGAAAAGCCTACAGATCTTCTGTGTAATATTCTCATCTATTTTAAGCTATAAACAGCGGGAAAAACAAGGAAGGGGAGGGGGGAGAGTGTTTCTGGGAAGCAAGAAATATTTTCTGAATATTATTGATAGTATTACCTTTTTAAGAGAAAATGTCTACGTTATGATCATATCAACTTTACGGGACAAACCCCTCTATTTGCTTCAAAAATAGAATAAAACCTCAATACATATATACATAGTTCCAGATTTATGCTTGTGTATCTCCTTTATTATGTGCATTTTTCTATAAACAGATTACTGGTCAGCTTATTCCTGACCAACATAGGCAAACACAGCAGATTATTTATGTTTTAACCTAGTTACAGAAGAGCCTTGTTTGGGAGCAAGTGCTTACTTAGAGGTCCATAGCTATTTAAGCCTTGTCATCACTCCTTATTGCTAAACTAAACAGGTAATTTATTTTTACTTAAACCATCGAATTGGTTTGATATTTATCACCATGGAGCATAGTTGAACTGATAACACAACCTTTCAGGAGGAGTATGAATCTGGTCTACAAAATAGGATGGAAAGATAAATAAAGAAAATGAGCGTTTGACACGTTTTAATACTAAAATAAAACTGTAATGTTTCCAGATATTGGAATAGTGCCAGCAGAACTTAGTACATCATCTGAAGGCAGACAATTCCAGTACAGTTACTGCTCTGCTAAATGGAAAGTAAGACCATGAACATGGATTTATTACATCCCGAACATGCATTGGTATTACTGATAGCAAGGCCTGAATTCTTGAGGTAAAAAAAATTTATGTGAACAAGTTCTCCAGCAGCCTAAAAAAATACTGTGTATTCTTTCAGCCACACAGGCTTCTTCCTATTTTCTTGGGTTCTTCTCCTAATTAATTTTATAAATACTTTTTTCCCAACTAAGTCACTCCAGATGTTCTGTCTTGCCCATTTTTGGCATGTGTGACAGCTCTAGCTCTTCTACTGACCCAAACAAACTTCAGAAAGCATTTGGTAACTAGACAAGTGGACTATAGGGAAATCTTTTATTAAAAAATTACTCTACAAGCAGGAAGAATAAAAGTTTGTTCTTGGAAAAGACTTTTACCATGTATACCAATGCGGGCAAAGCATGATTAATAACAATCTGCCTATACAGATGCATAAACAGAGTAATACTCATTTACTGCCATCACTGGAAATGAGAAACAAATTTAATAAATGTTAAATAAAAAAGGAAACAGCCAAAATGCCTGTTTCCACACACCTGTGTGCAGCAATTACATTAGCCAACTTGCCTTTCCTTATAGAACCTTTGCGAAGTAGAATGCATTTAGAAATACTGCTCAAATATGACTTTCTAAATTTATGGGCACGGATATTACCAGTATTGCTCTTTGCATGCCCTCTCTCACAAATCTGCCCAACTACTAAATGCAGTAACTGGGATGGAGGCTGGTACAATTAAAGAACCTGTATCCCTTACTGTCCAGGGAGAGCCTTGTCCTAAACTGCATCACTGCTCACTGGGGGTGTGCACTAGATTATTACATGGAGTTCATATCCCACTAAACCTTGAGGTGTGCTTGTAACTGTAACACTGACTTCTAAATTCATGTCTTAATATCTCTTCTTTAAGGTTTGCATGTCACATTGCTTTTGGGCTTTGGTTTGGGTATTTTTTTGTGGTGGAGGGAGGATATTTCTGCATCCTAGTAGCAGAGTGTCAATTACTTGATCTTTTAAACACCTAGATTCTTGTGCTCAGACTGAATTGCTAGATAATGTCAAAGAATGCAAAGGGGAATATTAAATATCATGATAGAAAATGGCTACGCCTTGGGTAGAGCAAAGGAGACGTGGGCGAAGTTGGTTTTTTCCATACAAATGTTAGGGTGCTTTTCACTGTGCTCGTGGAAACACAGGAGATGCTTCTGACACCTGTTGCTACAGAATAGAGGTAAGCAAAGGCAGAAACTTGAAAAGCTCAACTTCTCAGCCGGGTAAATTAGCCAAGGTACCTCGCACTCAGGTAACTACTGTTTGCAGGGCCTGAGATAATTCTGGTACTGCAGATAATTCTACATTCTGCTTTCTGCTGCATTGCAATACAATATTTGTTGTCATATCTGAAAAATCAGAATAACAGGATTGCTGACATGCCTGACTTTAGACACACTTGTTAATACCTCATAAGCCATATAATTATCATTATCAGTGAGCTGTTTAAGAGAACATTTGCTATAACTAAAAATGAATATACACTGTTGTGTTCACATTCTGGCTACATTAGTAGCTACCTGAAATTCAGTGCACACAGAAGAAAAAAATAGAAATGTCTGGGAACAGAAGCTATTTGCAGAGAAAGCCTGAGTTCCAAAGTGTGCCGCTTCACTTCTTGCATTCTGTTGTATGGTTTCAATTTCCTCACACAGAATTTTATATCAAAAGTAAACATAGAAGGCAGTGGAATAATACTAGAGGAAAACCAAAGCAAGTGAAAGGAGAATTCAGGCTCCTCAGTCTGACCTTTACAGCACTTCTTTTAATATCTCAGGGAAAAAATAGTGGTGGCCATTAGGGATTCAGCCATGTTCCAATACAAACTGAACTCTAGCACACAAATACAGAGAGAAAAAGGAGAGTTAGGAAATAAAAATCCAAGAAATATTATTTTTCTTCTTTTGCTTCTGTAAAAATATTTAAGAAAATAAGGTTTCCATTCCAGCTATATACTTACTTTGATGTGCACGCAACAGACAAGTAATAGTAAAATTTTAATTCTGAATGTGTTTTATTACAATTTTGCAGGAGTATGGTGGGAGCCTCTTTTTCCTTTTGATTCCTCAACATCTACTTATGGCTTTTCCACCTAGCCAAAGGAAGTAACAGCTTCTCATCATGCCCAGGAAGATCACAAGCTACATGGAACTATCTGCCCAGTCAAAGTCTCCTGTTTGTGTATTCTGGCATTTTTTCTAGCAGAAGTTCCCTGAATAAGGCTGCCTATGCATCAGCACCTGCTGTTAATGTTGTAGTTTGCAGGCAGGCAAGGTCTAAGCCTGAGCCAGGTAGGAAAAAATCTCATGATGGAGATCAAAGGAATCTAAAATGCTCCTTCCTGGTTTTGATCAAACATACATTGTTCAATATGTTGACATGTAGGCAGAAATTCAGCCTTTCATATTAGGGATAAGAGTCTAAGACAGTGATCATACTTTTCTCTGTCAAATTTCTCTTTGCTATGTAAGAACAAAACACAATTTTCCAAAGACATGTCCAGTATTTCATTTAGCATTATTTCACTCTAGCATCAAGAGTAACTATCCTATTATTCTATTGATCCTATTGTAATTATTTGTATGCTATTTTCATTTAACAGTAAGGTTTGTCTCTTACTCAGTCTTTTCAAAATTAATTCATCTCCATTAACATGTTTTAGTTGCATCTAGCTTTACTTACCCCAGACATCTACACTCATACTGCAGATTCTCACTTCAGGAAAACATCTATCATTATATCTTCCCTTCACTGACTACCAAGGATGCATCTTAGAAATCATATAAATTCTGTCCTTAGCTACAGACTCCAGAAAAGTACTCTAAAAGTAATTGGATTTTTTTATAAAACTATGTTTTATGAAGACAAAGGTGCTATCTAATTACATTTTAAATTGATTAAATCTCAATCACTTAAACACATTTGAGGAATGCATTGCTGTAAAATACAGGTATTTTTAAGTGGTGAAAGGATGCCATATTTCATTCAGTTAGCAGACAGGGATTAATTTTAAGAGCAGAGTACACAGTGCACATGAAATAGGGAACACATTCCTTCATCTGGAGTACAAGTTCAAAATGCCAACTTGTAGTCACGCTTCAAAATCTCCCAACTCTCTCTGCACTTTTTAAATGAAATATTGATGTGCTTAACATGAACCAGCTGGCACACTGTGTCTCATTGAGAGGATGCCGTTCCCTATATTTGAAGAGTGTGTTTCCACGCAATTATTGAGGGTGGCAGTGGTGCATACAACAGTTGCCTAGACTTTTGCTGAATTTTTACATTATCATTTCCCAGGTTAACACCTCTCAGGCTTGGTCTCTCCTTTTGGGGAAGTTTAAAAAAAAATTCAGGGACAACTCTTCCATCTTTTACGAGAATGATGTCAGTGAAAAATAGGCAACTGCCAATTACCAAGAATATTCTATGTATGAATTGGAAGTGGTCTCAGATTTTGGGTGCTGAGAAAAAACCAAAACAACCCTAACACCAGCCAAGTGAAATTGCACCAAAATTTGATTGAAACTGAACTCTCCAGAAATCACCAGCAAGTCTGACAGTATGGCACACATACTGACCCATACTCTGACCCAGGCAGTTTGTTTCACTATGCTTCACAAAGCTGATAGGGAATTTGCTGATTGATTTTCATTAAAAGTTTTTATTAGAAAAGTTACTGTCAAAACCTAAAGGTGACAGGGTCGCCAGTTTCAGTGTACAGTCAAGAGAATGACTTACAGATGCAGCCCGGGATAGCTCACCTGGATGCAGGAAAGACCACAACTGACTCTCTGCTTTTCTCACAGAGCAGCCAGTCAGCGTCAAAATGGCTACTAAGCAAATTCATAATGGAAAACACCCTACTATAAAACCATGGCCACCCTCATGTACTGTCCCATTAATACTGGCTACCAGTGGAGAAAAACTCCGAGATATTTCGGAGGGTGTGTACAGTTTGAGAACAGATTACGTCAATCCGCATCCAGAGCGTGCACCAGCCCCTGTACTCCAGTAGCCACGCAGCTGTGCTGCTCAGGAAACTCACCTTGGTGCTTAGGGAACCAGGTCAGCCCCTAAGCTATTTACAACAGAAGGGAATTCCACAGTTTGGTCCTCAGCTGTATCTGCTTCCTGACCGAGTGGACTGCAGCTGCTTGTGGGAAGAGTGAAAGTGGGAAGCCGGATCTCTCTTGCCTAGAGTTAAAGGGGCTTAATTTTCATGTCTTTTTCAAACAAGGTTAAGTAGCTGACAAATTGGACAGCCACGTTTGACAGAACCAGATATAGAGGTCAGACTTCAAATACTGCACCCATATTTATACAATCCCTTCTAAACAGTCAGTTTATCGCATCCGAGTTCTAGACTGAGATCTGTGTTACAACAAAGTGCAGCACCTGCTAACTTGACTTCAAATTGCAAAATGCACCTTTCAGCAGTCACGTGATAAAATCCAGCCTGAAGTACTCTGCACAGTTTGAAATTGAAAATAATATTCCATTTGCAGAGTCCAATATAAATCCTGAGTAGCTCTGTACACTTGTTTTGATGGAATTCAGGATCTAGTCTGAGAGTATGTGAGATTCACTGGCTACAAAGTGAGAGTGACAATAGTGTATGGTGTAGGCAAAGGGAAAACAATCCCAGGGGAGCCTGCAATTTGGGGGGCTGAAGTATTAAGACCTTCATGCTGTGACTGATAGGGCCTGTTGAAAGAACGTGCACTTATTAAAATCAACAAAACTTGGTAGAGCTGCACTGGCCCACTCCGCATGTGTGAAAGTCATAAAAAATATCATTAAAAATGAATTGCTTCATATCCCAAGAAGCTTTTCCAATATAGTAATATTTGATGGACTGATATAGCAGAAAAGCACACAGACAGCCTGAGGAGATCAGGCTGGCAATGGCATATGCATGATTACACCATCCATTTCTTCCATTTAGTTTTCCTCTGTGTTTATTGCAGTTGTTTCTCATTGCTAAATAAATGGAAATATATTCCATCATTTTAAATTAAATTTGGTGAATTTTAGTAGCCATGAATCTCAAAGACAAATTGCAGCAGCTGGAGCTACAGACTAAGAAAAATTATGTTAATGGTCTTAAATTACGCTGTAAAAGAACCTCAGAAATGACACCCTCTGAGAATAGCTCCTGTGGATACTGTCAGAAAGAGAACGGGAGGAAGAAATAAACACTATTATTTTGAGGACTTGAAATTGAGTCTCAGTGGTTCTTCCCCAACACAAAAGTGTGAATTTAAATTTTTGTTAGTGCTCTGATCTGAACATCTAAACAACACAAACCTGACCTTATGGCTTCTTTGCTCTTGCATGCATTTCTAATAATTTCCCTGGAAAGCACTAATAACAGCATTAACTTTACTTTCAAATAAAAAAAAGGAATTACTGTGAACATATGAGAGCCTCTTTTAGCAAATTTAATTTTCTCATTTCTTCTACTGTTATGGAGACCCAGTAGAACTTTTCCTTTTCATAATATGTAAAGCTAAGGAAGGTTTTTCTTTATCAATAAAGTATTAAAATATCTGATAATGTATTTTTTTTTAATTAGTTACAATAATGACCACATTTCTTCTGGAACTCCAGGGTAGCAATAAACCGAGCAAGCCAATAGTACAAGCTAAAGAAAATTTGGAGTTTTTTTCTAATTGGCCAGTAAAGTGAAATAAACATTCTAGCTAATGAAATCTAAATTTCACCTAGACCTAAACACTGTAGACATAAGAAACTTGTCTGTAGGAAGGTGTCTTTTTTGCCAGCTGAAACGTCTAGAACGTTTCACAGCTTTTCTATAATCTGCTTCTGGCCAAGATGTTCCAGGTGCTGCTGATTTGGCAGACAGACAAAATCCACTTTTGGAAAGCAGACTGGGAAACCAGCAGCAGGCAGAAAGCCTGGGGCTTGTCTGAAGAGAGGTGGGCCCCACCTGGCTACAGGACATGGGTGGTGCTCTATTCCAAACTCCAGACCCTACGGATCTGCAGGAATCAAAGCCCTTCCTGGGACTTTTTTTCCTGGCAATTTATAATTTGTAGTGTGTAAACATTCTGCAGTAATTCTTTTTGTGGACAAAATCTGGATCTTAACAGCTGTTCAACCTGAATCACCCTGTGACTTTTGCCAGTGACCTTGCTGCCTGCTGTATCTCTCAGATGTGCTCACCACCTCATCAAACCATGTTGTATAAATCATCCTTGGCACGCCAAGCCTCACATCTGCCCCCAAGTTAAGGGACTCTCTGAAATGAAGACTAGTTTGCATGTGCAGAAACAGCCCCTTATTCCTAATAACAGCTAGGAAATGGTAAACAACTGGAAGCAACAGAAAACTGCTGATTTTATACTACTGCTACTTACACAAGATGTGCAATGATAAAATTAGAGTTCCAGTACTACAGAAATTTGAGATAGATTGAGTTTTAGAATCTTTCCAAACCCTGACTTGTCACTATTTTGATGAACATTATACATTTTTTAGATGTTCATAGAATCACTTTTGTTTTTCTAGAGTACATGGAATTGTGGTAGAGTGCTTAAATGGAGCTCCATGTTCAGTGATGAGATATAAAAATAATTAAAACGTATGTACCTACTGACAAGAAAAACCCCACAGTGTCTATATCTAAAAAAGGTAGATTATACACAAATTATGTATTAAAACTTTGAATATCAATAAACATATTTCATGAGTTCTGGTAGTCCTGAGGTGTGACAGAGCACTCCAATTTTCAGTATAGACACAGCAGTTGCTGTTGCTGCTGTTTTCCTCCCCTTGCTTCTGCCAAAGACATAATTTTCTGGGTGTGTTTACCATTCACTTGGAATGCAGCTGCATTTATCTACTAAATTCACACCTTTCTGTTATCAAATTCACACCTTCCTATCCAACTTCTTCACCATTTTCTCTGAATCTGGAAACACTCATGTTTATGATAGTAAACTTCATTTTATTTAATCTAAAGCAGCAAACTCACCACGCAGATAGACATCATGAAAGCATAAGGAAACATAAAAAAGCTTCTTTCTCTGTGACAGAGGAAAAAATAGATAGAATTTAACAGAAACCAAATCAGATGTTTTGCCTAGCAAGATCATTTTAAATTTAAATTTTCCACTGGGTGCTCCATTATTTTTATTTTTTATATACCTTAGTTTTTCTTTTTTATGTCCTTAGAACTAAGCAGAAATTTTCTGGGTTTAAATTTTTTAAAACTTAAGATTTATGCATTCATACATCTTTTCAGACCTCCTATTTAGAATCCAATAGCCCACATTGAAGATATCTTTCCTCCTCCAAATAAACTGAGTTCATTATTTATACTTTCAAGCCACAGTCATTAATTGTCTGAGTGAATGAAGCAGGGTTTAGGGCAACAAACAGTCAGCATATGTTTTGTGCAATTTTTTTTTCCCTAAAAAGAAGTAGACCTACATTTGTGTAATTTCTCATCTTGCTCTTGGGTAGCTTCAGCACTACCATCTGGGGGGAAGCAAGCTGTTTTATCAACAAACATTGAGCTATAGTCTCAGGGAAAAAAAAAGAAAACGGAACAAATTTCAATGAAGGGTTTTATGAATAGGCTGTCTGAATTAACCGTTATACATGCATCTCCTTTTTCCTGGAAAAACACACCAAAAAATGTTTGTTTGTAATTCTAAACAATGTTCTAGTTGTCTCTCTCTCACCAAAAGTTTGATTCTGAAAGATAAGAAACAAATGTGTTTGTTTATTTTCACATTTAATAATGCTTGTTTATTCTACAACATGCGTTCTAGGATTTTCGTATCATCCTGAAAATAATAATTTGATAGAGGAATTAATTCTTGAAGGATTAATTGCTTTTTGAAATGCTCATGGGTTTTTTTTAGATTTTAATGAAAGATAATGACATTTTTCTGTGTAAAAATAATGATTTTAGGATTTTTTTTCTTTTTAATTCTATGTATCTGAACAAAGTGGTCCATAACATTTGCACTTAGGAGAAAAAAAATCAACATACTATGGTCAAAAAAATATCCCCAAAACGTTTTCCAAACAAATGAGTACATATTTTCATTTGAAGTTTATAGTGAAAATTTCAGTGCTGAAGAAGAAAACTGAGAAAGTTTTTATGAAGAGATTTGGTGAATCAAAAATCCTTTTCAACCACTCTAAATAGGAGGAAGAAAAAAGAGCTAGAAAGACTTTGCCAGTTGCAAAAGAAAGTTGGGGAAAGCGAAGGTCTGTTGCTGGATGGAGGAGTCAATATGGTTACAAATGACACAGGACACAGTGAGTTAGTTGATCTTGAAAGGAAAATTGAGCCTCTACATCCGCCTCCAGATGGATCAGCACATTTTGCAAAGGAGGACAGTTTACAGTGAAGGAGCAGCAGATTAGAAACTCCATGAAAAATCCACAGGGCTGGATGAGATTCACATGAGGCTGTTGAAATGGTTGGCTGAACTGAAGAATCACTCTTAGTTTACCAAAGGTCGCATTCCAAGCAGACACGGCCTCGAAATAGAAATCTACTAGAAAGCAAAAGACATGGATAGAAATGAACCTGAGATGAAGATTCCCAGTCTGCCTTTCCCAAAGTATCACAAAAGATGGGTTCAGAACATGATGAGATGTACCTGCTCTTAAGTAAACAGCAAGGCAGGCTGGAAATAGGATAGCTGGTGAGAAGGCAGCAGCCGCAGTAGTGATGTGCAGACCAGACCTGATGCAGCAGATGACTCATTTCTTTGGCCTTCTATGGTGTCTGACACGAATGGGTAATTCATTCTTCAACACCCACCTGCTAAAAATGTCAAATTTAGTGTGACTCGCCAGGAACAGATAGGATTTAGGACATTTTCCACTAATTTCTTTGGCCTTAAGGCAGAGAATGTTACTTTAATTTTGGATAAAAAAGCAATAAAGAACATTGCTTGAAGAAATAACTATTAAATCAGAACTGAGGGTTGGTAACTCAGAGTCAGTGCATCACTTTCCATCCAGTAATTCTGGACACCACATAAAGACCATTCATCCATCACACTGAGCCTTTTTAAAAATTATTTTAATAAAACACATGATACACACATCAGTTTAAAAACAGTTTAACACTAATTTCTTTCACTTTCTTTTAAACATAACAGCTTTTAACAGGTGACATTTTGTAGAAGCTTCCTGCCAGTGAGGCAGCCTGTGAGCAATCACCATCACTTGACTACATGTTAGTGTGCAAGACATCTTAGGCTTCTGCTAAATAAACACTCACAAAATGTGCACTTGATGTTTTTTAAGCATTTTTTCTCCGAAACACACTGTAATGCTAAATGTAGCAACGTGAACATATGAGCTAGTGTTGACAGCCAGATTCAGCTGCCTTTAGGGAACCTTGCATCTGGATCCATCATGGAGTACAGCAATTGACCAAGAGCAGTAGCTCACCAGTCTAAAAATAGAGCACCTTCTGTTTTGCTTCAGGAGCTACCACCACGCAGAGCACACTTTGGTAATGTCTACAGAGCATTGAAAAGCACACACTGACCTCCCTCCTCAAGGTGGAGAAAGAACAAGAGCTGCAGTTGCAATAGATGGTCCTATACAACCAGCAGAGATGAGAAACACTCACTAACACACAGGGTCTCAGCTGCTCCCTCTTCCGTGGAAAAAATAAATGTGCCTACTCGAGTATCTGCAGTGAGTGGTAAGTCAAATTAAAGAACTTAGTGACACCAGTATCACCAAGAGAATTGAAAATTTCGGTATCATCTAGGCAAGAATCCGGGGGAAGCACTTAACAAGTATTCTTTCGATTCAGGAAAATGGTTTCACCCTGTGGCTCCAGATGAGGCACCATTTCCTGGGGACAAAAGAGGTGGTGCATCATAACCACACCATCAACATCACTCCTGCGATAATGCCCAGTGACCTTTGCCTAGCTGGACATCCTCTCTGCTAGTCTGGGATATCAGGTTCCTTATAAGAACAGACACCTCTAGGAGGTGTTCAGATTAGGTGGGATCATTTGCTCTTTGGAAGTGCCCATTTCTCTCCAATAAATTCAAAAGGAATAGGGCAATGAACTGAGATTATGCCTGTTTCTCTAAGACAGGCAAAAGTTACAGCAATTAACATCTACCCCAAGTAATTGTCCTTGTCCTAGGATAAAGAATAAACTAAAATCCTGAGGGTTTCAAACAAGGGCAGGGAGAGGGTCAAGCATAGAAATAATCAAGAGGTCCAGTTACATGAAATGTTATAGTCATGATGGATTAAGACAGCACACATGGAATAAGGTCAGATCCTCCTCACTTCATTCTACTCTACAGAAACTTTCAATAAATTTTAAAGATTTTTTTTCTAAACCGGGAAGGAAAGACTTTCCCCCCAAATCCTTTCTTCCTCTCCCGTGAAGAGCAGTGAATATGTATCACTCAGGAACTAGTTCCACTGATGCCGGTGATTTGTACGCTCCTATAAATTTCTTAAGAAGCTTATAACCCAAGATCAGCAAACGTTAAAGTACTTATTCCCAGAAGGATCAATACACCTTCAGGAAATGGGTAACCAATAGGATCTTTTTACAGAAATGACCAACACTGTTGGTCCTTTATCCTTCATAAGCCATGATTGCAGAGTAGAGCAACTGCATCCACACTAAGGCCTCAAAAGTATTGTCTCTTTTATCAAAGTCCTTTAGTGAAACCCCAGAGATACTGCTCAGACTACTCAAAACCAAGTCATATATCAAAGGCTACATATTAGCCCAGGAATTATAACAAGTCAAAATATGGAAAAAAAATCACTATGTATTGCTATGATTTTAGGAATGAAAAACTGGAATAGCAGAAGTCCTATTAATTTATTCTATTCTGACAACAACAACATGTAAAGGCAAAAAAGAGAACAAGAAACAAGCCATAAACTGTGCATGCATTCTATAACAGGGGGGAGTCATAATTGCTTTTTTGTTGTTCATTTAGCAGCAAGCCTTCCAAAAGCAGAAAAGCTTTTTAACTTACCAGTGATGAAATCTCTGTCTCTTTATAACTTATAGTTCCAATAGAGAACACTCAACATCCACCTAATTAAGAAGAGGGAATGTTATGACAAATGACTTATGTTGAAAACGACAGAACTTATTATTATCTAGGGGTCCCAGAGCTTCAGGAAAGCTAGATATATCCTATTGTTTCTCAGAATAGAAATGTGTCCAAAAGTTACAGGTTTATTTCAAAGAACACAAGTCTAGATTGCACTTACCATTTCATCATAGTGCTGCTACTTATCATGGTGTTTCATTACCAAAAGCAGCACATCATTCAGTGGACTGTTGCAAGATTTGAGGACACACCATGAACAGCATCAATGTCCTGGCTGAGAGCAGATGTAAGCCAGAGCTTACCTGCACACAGTTTTTCCAGCCCTGATTACTTAATCTTTTCTGTATAAATCATTTCACTATATCCTACAAGCACATCCTTGCTAAAGAAAAAAGTTATGAGCTCACAGTGCAGTTGACATTTTTTCGGAAAATGGCCTGGAACCTATTTCCATGATTATATAATGTCATGCAGATCACATCAAGAAGTTAATGAAATGGAGGATAAGACTTTAGATTTGCTGTTTCACATATAAAATGACAGAACTAATGTACCACCCTGGAATATTCTGGCAAGCAGGCATTAGAAACCCAGATGTCAACAGGCATTTAGTAATTACAGGCAAGGAAAATCCAACCAAAATCATGTAACAGGTTAAAAAGCACCTTTTAGTGGATTTAGGGAAAAGGAAAAGTAGTACTAAGAAAATTAATTTTTTTCCTTGCCAGCAAGCCTCATGTATGTCTCCCAAAACTGACGTACATCTGTTTTCACAAGCAGTTAAAGAATGATGTTGGGATCCTCCTTCTACTTATTCTTATATCTTTAAAAAGAGATCAGGGGCACATTCAGGAGAGCATGATCAATATTTATTCAAGAAACACATAGAATCAAATAGTTATGGCAGCAGATGTGCTCCAGGAGACACATCCACAAAATATGATCAATACCAATGAGACGACAGCCTAGTTGTACACCCAGGCTATTAATCACCACTTCATGTCCTTTCCTGACAGCTAACCCCATCTCAGATTCCTGTGGGAGAACACACAGCGACACTGGTGCGTGATGCTATTAAAAAAGAAAATTAAAGGTTGATTGGAGTAAAAATTGGAGTGAAGGACAAGGAGTTAAAGATGAAAAAATAAATCACAACACACAATAAAATACACATTGTATTTTTATTGCAAGAGTCCCTTGACAATCAGCTGTTTTCACTATTATTTCAGCTTTACTAGTCTGTCCTTGAACTTTCTTGAAACCACTCTAAAAGAACACAAAGAGATGAGCTTATTTATGAAAGTTAGCCCTCATATTTGTATTAATGCTCCTACACTTCCAGTATTTTGAGAGCACTGATTTAATCAGCAGCTGGTTCACAGTCTAGGTCATAAGCTTTGATTTTTGATCTCTACCTATTTACATCCACTCTTTTTAATTATTTGAGTTTGGGGTGATCACAGCAATGTCTGTGGCTTCACTCAGGATTTGTAAAACACTTTGACTAGTCAGTTATTACTCTTATACTACAGAACCACAGAGTGGTTGGGGTTGAAAGGGACCTCTGGAAATCACCTTGTCTAACCCCCTGCTAAAGCAGGCTCACCTAGAGCAGGTTGCTCAGGATCCTGTCCAGGCTCTGAATTTCTCCAGAGAAGGAGACTCCACAACCTTTCTGAGCAACCTGTTCCACTGCTCCGTCGCCGTCAAAGCAGAGAAATTTTTCTTCATATTCAGACGGAACTTTCTGTCCTTTATTTTGTGACTATTGCCCCTTGTCCTGTCACTGGGCACTACTGGAAAGAGTTTGGCTCCACCCTCCTGACATCTGCCCTTAAGGTATTTGTATTCATTGATAAGATCCCCTCAATCATCTCTTCCTACTAAGGAACATGGGGTGTGGGGCAGAAAAGAAAGTATAAGTCTTCCCTTGTGCTATTAACCATTGTCTCACTCACCAAGTATCCCAGTATTTCGCCAAAAACGCTACATTAGATGGAGCTATACTGTTCAGCCAGTGGTTCTTCAGGTTCGGGGAGAAGCCTACCACTGTATGAAACAAACACGTATCTCTCATTCCTGCTGCCTGTTTCTCAAAGCTCCAACTTAGTCCAGTATTCCTATAGCGCTGGACCACTGAAATATCAATGCCTTCCCTCTTTTTGCTATCCAGGTGTGTGCTGGTTTGAGACAAATTTGGAGGAAAATATCCTCTGATAGAAGGCAGGTTACAACCACCCCTCCCCCACCAGGTTCAGGAAAAAAAAAAATAAATTTCCTCGGAGGAAAATGAAAGAGATAAAAAACTATTTATTTAACAAACACACAGGAAAAGGATAATAATGCTAAATAATGAAATTTCTCGCTAGGGAGAAAAACCTGGGAAGATTTCAGAGTCCTTCTGTAGGTGCGGTCTCCCTTCTCCTCGGAGCTGGGTCGGCGTGGGCCCACCGCCAGGCCTCGGGGGAAAACTCTCCCGATGTGTTCTGATGTTGACACAGTCCAGAAGAGAAGAAGGGAAAAACCAAAGTCCCAGGAAAACAAAGTTCAACTCTCCGTCTCCTGCCGGAGAAAAGGAGCCGAAAGCTGGTTGAAAAGCAAGAAGGGCGCTTCCTCCGCTCTTGCTGCTGCAGAAGCAGAGGAGTCTGTCTGTGTCCTTGAACAACTGTTTTGAAGAGTTCTCTCAGTTTTTTCCTCTCCCCCCTCTCAGGCTCAATTTAAAGGCATAGAAAGGCACAAAATTAATTTCTGGGTATGGAGCAACGATAGGGGATACACATCATAAAGTCACCCCAAGACAAGGTGCCAATACAAATATGTTGTTTCAAGTGTGTGATTTGATCTGAAGCATAGGATTCATTCTACCTGACAAAGCAGTCAAAAGAGATGCTTCTGGACAGCTTGGAAGAGTAAGATATCCAGGTTGTGAGAGATGGCTACTGCAGTCTTTAAAAAAATTTTGTGGTGTTTGTTGACTGATTTAGAGTACTTTTATAAGTGCTGATCACAAATTGGCATGACATTTAAGTAATAGGAAAAAATTCTTGGCTAAGAGAAGGCAGGTCAGTGGAGTTCCTAATAAACTTGAAGACAAAAATAAAGCTGGAAGAGCCTGCTAGCTCTTCTAAGGCCATGGTGAGAACTCAAAATCGTCTTGATGAAATAAGTGCCCTGAGGAAACATGAGCAAAGTATCACTCATGGAATAAACTGATCAACTGCATAAATGTAAGACAAAAAACCACTACTGAGACTTGTAAGGTCCTCAGAAGAGAATCTGGGTTTCAAGCAATTAATCTGAACACACATCAACCAAATCACACTGCTAGAAAAAAAAGCAAACCATATAACTGAAAGAAAAAGAGAATCTCTCTGTATAAGGCTCAGAAAGGAATTTGTGTCTTCTCGTTGACTTTGGAAGGGTACTAGCTAAAATTCTGGAACTGGCTATGGGAAACAACTTACAGGTGTCCTAATGAATAAGAGAAAATCCAATCCAAACGAGGATAAAAAGTATTAAAAGTGCAGGAGTGACAAGTTGTGAGTAAAGACTGAAAAGATTGTGATGGTTTGACCGAGGGAAGAGAAAACCAAAGCACAAGACACAACAGCAATTTTACAAATATGAAAGATTGCTAGAAAAAGAAAGCTAAAAAACTGTTTTCTAGATACAATTAAGGAAGAAGAAAAATCAAGGACCTAAATTGCAGCAAGTAATATTAGATTAAACTTATATTTTCTGTGTAAAACTTTTCACATTAGAAAGATATAAAACATAAATGAATTGTTATGAGGACTTGTAACATGTATTGGAAGGCTTTAAGTATTGAAGGGCTTTAAGAAGACATTACACAAAAATCTGTAAAACACACACGTGTGTTTTGTTGCTGTTGTTGTTGCAGGAATCTACACATGAACCCTTGGTCCATTCCAACTTTACATATATATAATTGAATCATTTACTGACATTTAATTATTACTGTATTACTAATAATTTTTCAGATTGTCACTAAGAGTTTTCAGAGGAAAAATCCCAATTAAAGGATGACTCACAGCTTTCCTACTTTTTATTCTGCATCTTCTGGGACAGAAGATGAGGCCATATTGTCATGATTTGTTTGTTTTAAGTTGTCTTGAGGACAAGGCAGAAATGTAAAACATTTGAATTAAATAATAAAAATGCCCTTCTTCCCATTTTGAGGCATTAAATCATGCTAAAACATCTTTTGTTAGTTCATCCAAGGTGAGCAAAAGAAGGAAAAACAAAAATGGAAAGGAAAGGAGACACAGGAAAAAATGTAGTCCACATATTCTACCTGACAGTAGGTCACAGTTCACTGTCTAAAGAAAGCCTGAATTCACTATCAGTCTTTAAAAGAAATGTTAAGTTGGTATGCCTGATTGCCAACAGATCCTACAGCAGAAAGAGAGTAAAAGCAAGCTGGCATCATGTTTTCTGATCTATTTTGAGTCTTTATTATAACTTGAGTATAAAAATGGCCTCTAGACAAAAATTTTACATGTAGACCTAGAACTATTTATACTTTCTCCTAAAATAAACCAAGGGCATGTGTCTCTAATGGTAAATTTGCTGCTTGAATGAGTTTTCACGACAATGTGAAATGCTGCAGAATATAATGGTCATGTCAAGGGTGTAGCAAAACCAGTCATATGGGGGAAGAAAGCCTCAGTGAAAGCTGCCTGTGCTTCATTCCCTTAAGAGGCTGTTGTGAAAGGAAATCTAATATCAACTGCTGTTCAGGGATCACCTCAGAACACAGGGAGAAAGGGTAACAATCTATTTTTAGTCTTGATTTCATTTTTAAATTTCTCTTCAAGAAGGAATTAGTGTGCTGAATCATGGGAAATAGAAGGTCACACGTCATTTCACTGATTTCAGTGAGCCTCATCTTTATGAATTTCACAGAATCGTAAACTTCTGTGGATACACACATTAAATGGCAATAATGTTGGGAATATTATGGAACAAATGAAGCATCCTCACTGTTTCTAGAAATGACGGGTGAATTTTAACACTAGGTATTTTTAGTTTAATAAAGGGAAATATTATGTCAAGAAAAGAATATTCATCAGCAACATATACTTCTGAAACTCGTGGATATACAGGAAAACAGTAGTGATGAACAGCCAGTAACTTTATCCAACAGCAAAGTCTTTTACAAAGCCTAGTTCTTTTCTCACTAATTACCCATGAAAATAGGTTCAAAATGGGACATCTCTGTACCATGTGATAAACATACTTAAAATTAATGTTTAAAAAAATCTCCTGAATATATCTCCAAAACTGTGAAACATATCTGTGTATATTTGCTTAGAAATACTTGTCTTTCCCGTTACTTACTCTCACAAAATACCAAGTTATACATGAGGAAAGGATAGTCTTGCATTATGTGAAGTTATAAATAAAGTTTTAGCACTGCAGTTTCTTGTTCTCTGCAAGTCACTTTCAAAGTTTTAAAGTCGTTTTTATGCTTGGTTTGACACTTAAGAATCAGTTTAAGTATTTTCTCCTAATACAAAAATAGACTTCTGTTTGTTATCTCACAGAGGTCTCATGAATGTGCTAAATAGGACTAACGTAGGATTTGCCTTGCTGGCTGGGTGCAGACAGCTATATGTGCACTCTACCCAAGCTGAGATGTGCCAGAACATGAGCCAGCCCCAGAACAAAAACAACAGAGCCACATCATCACGGCCCTGAGCTGGAATTAATATATCTACCTCTCAGCAGGGCTTAATGTTGAAAGAACCTTTCTGGAGTTTTGATTTCTTAATATGATTTGTATTTGCAAGCATGAGCTAGAAAAGCAAATTGCAGTAGTTTCGTTTCGTTGAACGGTGGAAGCATAAAAATGTGATTTTACCATAAATTTTTAGAAAATTCAAGCTGGCAACTAACACAATCTTTTGCAATCAAAAACAAAAGAATAGTAGGGTTCTGCAGCAGTTTATTTAGCTAGAAAGCATTCTCTTAACTGTGATTCTATGGCATCACTGCTAGTCCAGTGAGACATATAGGTATCTCCTGTAATATGTTTAAGACAATACAGATGTAGGGTGGACTAAATCTATCTCCATTCTGTCTTCTGCTGGTTGAAGATTGTTTTCTCGGGCTGGAATTTCAATGGAACCAGTGGATGTTGGGGAATCAATTCAATTTTAATAAGCCCAATTGTGTAAATCCACCAGCCTTCTCTTTAAAGTGTAAAATGGCAAATGCCCACGAAGAATAGGCTGAGTTTTCAGAAACAGCAACTGTATCTTTCACTAATTTTATCAGAAGTAACAGAATCTGTAAAATGTTCTTTAACTTGTCATATGACTTGAAAAGCTCTCTCAAGCACCATATCAAGTTTAATTCCGGTAACACTGCACTCTCATATACGTATTTGTTCGATAGGGATACAGATAGTTCTCAGCTCCTGCAATGCATTCAGATGAGATGTACCTGAGCCTCAATTTTAGTCAAGAGTAGAGAAATCAAGTCTTATTTCTAGAATGATTCAGAAAATTCAGAAAAAAATAGGAAAAAACCCATTATTCTAATAAAGAATATGGGCATACTTATTTCAGCAAAAAGAAACCAATTTTTCAACAGTAAGCAAACAGACAGTTCTGAAATACACTAAAAAATCAAGGAACTATCTAGAAAGTGGTGCAATATACTATCCTCATTGTATTAAATGCCTCCAATTTACTGTTTGGCAGGTGACTAATTGAGAATTAACAGTAATTTGCCCCTAACATCTTACTCCTGATAGTGGAGGTTACTTAATCTTTAATGCTGTTCTTGAGCAATGCAACTGAAGGATTATTGTAGTGCTTATAACCCTGTGCAACAAAAGACAATAAGAAGATCCAAAGAACTAACAATGACAAAAAAATAAACTGGACATGAAAACAAGGGGGACAAGTAACAGATCAAGCAGAATCAACACTGTAAAGGCAGTACCATCACATTGTGTTAATTACTATCATCTTACTTTTTCAATAGGGAGGGTGGACAGTGTTAACCTGGGGAGAATTAAAGAAAGCAAGGCTAGAGGATGTTTCCAGAAGAAATGGAATGAGGAAATAGGCAGAAAAGGAGAAAAAAAAAGAAAAAAGAGAAAAAGAGAAAGAGAAAGAGAAAGAGAAAGAGAAAGAAAAAGAAAAAGAAAAAGAAAAAAAAAGAAAAAGAAAAAGAAAAAAAAACAAGAAAAAGAAAAAAACAAGAAAAAGAAAAAAGGAAAAAAGAGAAAGAGAAAGAGAAAGAGAAAAAAAGAAAAAGAGAAAGAAAAAGAGAAAAAGAAAAAGAAAAAGAAAAAGAAAAAGAAAAAGAAAAAGAAAAAAGAAAAAGAAGAAAAAGAAAAAGAAAGAAAAAGAAAAAAGAAAAAGAAAAAGAAAGAAAAAGAAGAAAAGGAAGAAAAAGAAGAAAAAAGAAAAGGCAATTTTGAGATGAAATAAAGGAAAATAATTTGTAACAAGATTTGGACAAATATGACTTTGCTGGACTACTCTGAGTCCAACTTCAGTTCTACATAAAGAAGAAAAATCATTTGGATACTTTCTTGTGTCCTGCAAACCCAACAGTTGCAGTGAGAGTACAGTGATCATTAAAAACCAGCAAAATATCACACATAGCTCAGTAATATCTTTTCTTCAAGAGAAGAATGGCTGATCAGTGTGCTTGGTAATTGGCTTTCCTTTTATTAGTTAAGAAGTGCCTCAGCCTACAAATGATAAAAAGTTTCCCAAATCCTGTAAAAATAAGTAAATAGGCGAAAAATCTAGCTTGCCAATGATATGCTGGAATAAAGGTGAATATGATTGCTAGCGTAATCCTGTAGGAAAGACTTCGCTTTCCAGTGTTCTGTACTTTTCTTAGACTGTTTTCCAGCACTCTGACTCAACTGTCTGCAAACATTCAATTATACCCTGCAGCCATTTCCAGAGAACTAAACAAGGCCAGCCTCTGTTGGCAGAAACCTGAAATCATACAAAACGCTTTTGGCATTCGTTACTTGCAATCAACTGTTTGAGTACAAATAAAAATTCAGCCCAGCATGAACAGCAAGAATATGTGGATTGTTATGGTGTCCAAACCATACAGCAAATATAGAAATCTAATAATTTAAGGGGTTAACTGTAATAGAGACTATTTCTCTACAGAATGCACACACAGAGGATATTTCTTAAGGGATAAGAGTGGACTACAATGAATCAGATATATTCTAATGGCTTCATGCTCCAAACAGTAAATTATCTTGAATGCAAGCATGAAATACGTAGCTAAGATATGACCTTCCCTCTCCATTCACCACACATAGTGAATATCATTACTATGTTAAACATACCGTTTCTTATAAACTGTCAATTAGCTCTCAATTAATTATAAGCAACTTGATGTCTATTTTAAAAGCATTCCCCGTACAATGATCATTTTCTCTAACGTACTCTTATTTATAATTATTCATAGAAAAAAGCAGGTCAATAGTTCTTAGTTCATAACTTGTCCGGGAGTTTTACAGTAAATTTTCACTGGCTTAAATCCAGTCTGTTTGCTACAGAAAGAGCATAAAATCTCTCTGCTGTGCTATTATCAGATTGGCAGTACAAGTGTCCATAAATACAAATATGGCCGTATAAATACGACACTTGCTCCCTGTTAATAGACCACATATTGACAATACTGATATAAAACATAGCATCTAATATGTGGTTTACCAGAAGACAGTTGACCACTACTCTATTAGTACACATTTGCTAGCAAACCAGCTAATAAAATAAACCTGTAGGACTTCTAAACTTATAAACCAAATGAATTTTCCGTGCTTTTTTTTCTCCCCCTTTTTTTTTCTTTTGGCGTATACATCCAGCAGCTCTAAATAATCATCAAGACCAAGACATTCTAATGCTCAAACTGTGATGCCTCTGCTCATCCAAAATCTCTGCTTTGAGGTCTCACATGAGACAGACCATGATATTCACATGACATTCATCTGGAACAATCTCACTGAAGCAATAAAGATAAGAGTATCTGACATTTGAACCATCAAAGAACAACATCATAGTAGCTGAAATAACCTCTGCAATGCCCAGTGGCAAGGCTTTTTTAATGTGACATTGCACAAAGGCAAGTAAAAGCTGACTTTCTGAACTTCAGTGTTCAGGAGCAGTGGTGATATCCAGTGCCATCCCATCCATGAAGAAGGCACAAACCAAGCCTCTTCTACCACGGATCATGTTTTGTATGTTTGGGAATTGTTAAATACAGAAAAAGCTTGCACTTTCTTTTTTTGTTTTTCAACCTACACTAGGCCAGAGTTTCAAGTTTTCACTGAAGTCCATGAAAATGGAACCTACTTAAAAAAAGATCTTGCTGGTATCCTACAAATCATGAGATGGCAGGGCATAGGTCTTACAATATTTTCAATATGGCAAGAGTTTCAATATGACCGATTTAAGTACTGTCAATCCAGACTCCACGCAAGAGAATAACTTATTTTCTCTTTTTAGGCTACATAATTCAGAATAAGATTTGAAGAAGGTACAGTTACCCTCAGAAATCTTAATTCAGAACTGTCAGAGGAGTTTTCTTTTAAGGATTTACATAAAATACAGGAAAGAGTGCTTAGAAGAACACATCACTGAAAGCTAGTGGATATATTCCTGTGCTCTATAACTGATAAAAGACTACTGAAATGAGATGCTTTAATTATTGTTAAATTTCATAGACTTAAAATTTTGCATTTCTGACATCAGTAAGGACAGTTTTATATTTCTCATTGAGGGCATTAAATAGACATTATTCTTTGGTGCATTTAATTTATACTGAAATATTGTCAAATCTCATTAATCCCTACCATGATTCAGATTGAACTGAGCAGTGTTACCCTTAAATGTGAGGAACAGTTACAAGCTTGACACAGGTAATAACCAAAATGGGAAGGAGTTGTCTAAATGCCTTCGGGTGGACTGAAGTAGTAGCAAGAGTGGTCTAACACTGAGGAAAATCAGCCTGACTGATATCTTCAAAAGATTCCAGTTTCCATTAGCTGGTACATTGCATTTTATAGTACTCATTTTACAACATATCAAAGAACTTTAAAGCAAAGAAACAAGAATGTAGGAGCCTAAAAGAAAGAAATACCTACAGGTATACTCCAGAAAAAATTGCTTACCTAAGATCATGCCAAGCACAGCATATTGCACATTTTGAACTCAGGCACAATGGAATGATGGGTGCATGGGCTTGGTTTTACATAAAAGACAAGCAGATCACATGTTAGAACAACACCGGAGACTGAGACCTTGAAAGAACCATGTCATAGTGAAACAAAGTTCAGGAACCCACAGACTCAAGGAGGCAGTTTCCACTATGTATCTTTATAATTCAGATGCAGTTCTTTAGCAAGAGATTTTCTGTTTCACTTTTTAAACTAAAAAAATTGAAGCAGCACACAAAAATAATCTTAGAAAAAAAATTAGTATCATCATAACTCTACTATTGAATTTCCAGAATCAAAATACGTCCTGTGATCCAAGAAATTCTGGACCTGTATCAGAACTACATTGCAAGAATAGTTTTAATGTTTTAGATAGTACAAAGTCATGACAAATAACTGTTGAACAAGGCTGCAAAGATTACTTTTGCTCATTATTCAAGAGGAGAGAGGTTAGTATTTGCTTGGGGTTATCCTGCTGTTTGGTCTGGAATACTGTAATATTCTCCTTAGGCTTCTAACCAAAAAGAACAAAAGATTTGCTTTGTGAATTGAAATAGACTCAGCTACAACCTTGTAATATGACATTTTGCTTTGCACATTATGAGAATTTTGATTTTGCTTTGCAAAAATAACAGAAGTTGCGAAAACATGAACATCAGTCTGGCAAAATTAGTGTTGGTTTATCTAAAGAGCTAAACTGAGCAACACTTCAGTGCTCTAAGCATCAAATGATATAACCTTTTTTTTAACATAAGAGGCTTCAAGTAAGAATGATCTTCAGACTTCTTACTACAGCTTATCACATAATTAATCAAGGGAGGTGGAGTGCAGAAATTGCTATTCACTTCTTCTATCAATATTATCCTTCTGTGTTTAATCTGGACCAAAGAGGCAATAAAGCTGATGGGACCGCACTGCACATGGTCTAATGGCTGTCAGATGAAAGAAGACAGTTGCATCTGTATGCCCACTAAACAGCTGAAAAAAAGGAAAAAAAAGAAATCAAAGTGGCAGTGAAGCACTTCAACTATGCGTATCTAGCGAGACAGAACAAATTGCACAAGACACTTCAGGACAAAGAAATTAAAAAACCCAAAAAATGCTGTTCATCAGTTTAAGTAATTTGCATCTCCAAATCCTCACTTTTAGTAGAACTACATAAAAGCTATTCAGAAGTTCATGTTCAGATGTTCAGAAATTACTTCAAAAGTGGAAATATTTGCATTGTGGAATAATAATGATTGCATGTAGTTCGAAGCTGGCACCCATGAATATGCATATGCAACTTCCTTCCTAGATTCAGTATTTTGCAGACCAATAGAAGAATTGTCCTAAACCCCACACAATAACCATGAACCCCTCACAGCATGTATCCCTGGTTTTGCATGCCTCTCCTTCTGGTTATACCAGAGTATTACCTTGAAAGAATCCCCCTTTCTTTGGTAAAATTTAAGCAGTCCTGATGGGTCTTAGTGTTTGCAAGCTAATTCTTAGATGGCAATAGAAGATGTATAAAATATGCATTGTATTAAACTTCCTGCTCCTACCATCTTCAGTCTTAATGCTGAACCTAATATCTGAGTCATACCTGCTTTGTTGGAGTGACATAGTGCAAACAGCACAAGGCATCAACAAATACAAATAGTTTTGTTTGCTTTCATTAATTGCAGAACATAGGCATTAATTGCTTTTCTTAGATGAGCCTAACAAATGCACTATATTTAAAAGCATTGAAGACCTTTATGACAAATGCAGAGTATGACCTATGATGAGGAAAAACAAACAAATAAAAGGGAGGCATTTCAATTGTAACCAAGAAATAATGGAATATTTCTTCATCAGCATGATTTGCAAAACAACATCTTGTCAGTCTGACTGTGCCCTCAGCTAAATGTGCAGGATCTTGTACTCCTATAACGCTCTATAGGCAAGAAATAAAAGTTCAAGGTGCATTTCAGGAAAGACTTACAGGCTCCTAAAACACTATCCTATATCAAACAATTTTATGAATGGTGAATTGTCTTCACATTCTCTGTTGGCCTTTTTTCCAGCAGTCTCACTACAGCTGGCCAGATTCACCATAAACAGATAAACAAACATTGAATCCAAAGTACTTTCGACTTATGGAGTGAGACAGAATTCAAGGAGCAGACATCTGACCTATTTTTTGTGAAGCTGTGTTGCAGAGCCTTTTAAAAAAATATGCTCTCTTCTGTCCCCATTCCTTTGAAAAAATTGCAGATTGAGTGTACATTCAAAAAAATTTATTTTTTTTTGCCAATGAACCAAACTAAATGCACTGTCAGAGCATTTAGAAAGCAGTACGTTATGGAATGCCATTTTCACTGGCCGTATTCACAACACTGTGTTTCACATTTAATTAGCCGGAAATCTAAGAAAGATCACACAGAACCCATTAACTTTAAATTGCTTGCAGGGTTAATTAGAAAGTGTGGCAGTTCCCTTTTCAATATTTTAAAATAATACTTTAATCAATTTCTGCAAAGGAGCAACAAAAGAACCAAGAAATGAACTTTTTGGTAACATTTAGAAAACTGCAAGAAGTCTTCTAGGCAGAAAATTAAAATGCTTCAGTCCCTCTATAGGTTACTGAAAATATATTTGTTCACAGCAGCTAAGAAGTAAAAAATTGCTCTTCATTGTCATTTTACATTAGGTTCTGGTGATCTGCAAACTACCATCAGACTACACCTAAATAGTGAGTTTCATATTGGCATATCACAGGCCTGCTGTAGCATATCAATTTCCAACTCTCAAAATTGAAAGGAAAACATGCACAATTATTCAAGGAAAAGTTGTTTTTTAACTTAGATACTCACCAGCCCTGGTACAAAAGAATCGACTGATTAAACTTCTACATGAAGTTAAACTGTTGCCGTGACACTCATCATGTAGAACCAGAGGCTATTTTTGCTGTTGTTCTTAAATAGTAGCAGGACTTTTAATGTCAGTCTTGTTAACTGCAAAATTTATCTGCATTTCAACTCTCTGATATATTCTGCATCTTACCTCAAACTGACTGTGAAGCTGATGAGTGGCTTTGAGATGAGTGATGTTAAAAATGACGTCTCTTCTGTGGCTGAGAAGAAAATACAAGTTTTCAACAAGAAGCGACTAGACAAGCGTTGCCTCGCATATTTTTCCTGTTTAAATACACACAGCCTGTGTGGACTAAGGAGGATGAAGGCACTTCTTTTATGTCATTCCTTTGTCCCTTTTCCCTCCCATCCCATACACAGCAGGGACAGAAAGGTCTTTGAGAAGGAGCTGTGTTCCCAGAGAGTGTAACGAACTCCATTCTCCTGCTTCTGAGTCACAGTTTGTTGTGGTTTAGTTCGAAACCCATTACTTACTTATTTGACTTCTGTGAGATAAGAATTAGGAGAAAGCAAAACAGGCACAAAACTTCAAAGAATATAAAGAAGTTTATTAACAGAACTAAAAGGAAAAATAAAGTAAGATTCATACTAAACCTTCAGAACACTTCTCCCCCCGCCTCTCCTCTCTTCTCCCACTGACAACGTAAAGAGACAAAGCTTGGGATTTTCCAGTCAATTTACCACCTCTATACTAGTTAGTCTTTCTTCAGTTCACTTAGGGAGAGGAGTCTCTCTTGCTCATGCTATGGAGACATCTCTGCAAGAAGCAGTTCTCTCGTGGCTTCTGTGCCACAGCAAGACAGCCGCCCGGGATGGTTCTCTGCTCGCGTGTGAAAGTCCTTTCCCTTGACTTACAGCTTTCCCCACAACTGCTTCAGAGGGTTCAATCTTTAGCTAATGGGGTAGTATTTTAAGGATGAGCTGTTCAGAAGCGAAGGTTCTCTTCATCTATCTCTGGGATCATCTTCATCTCCAGGAACAGAGGTCTTTTCTTCCCTGGGAGCAAGGGTTTTCCTCACTTTCATATCTCTCTGTTCAAGCGTCTCATTAGATCACAGCTACTTCAACATTATTTATTTTAGCACAGGTACTTTTGCTCATGGTTGCAGTTTGAACACTCCACCCTCCATGCTTTCATGAATTACAGGGGTACTCTGATGTACCATAGTCCATCACCACAGCCTTACAACAGAATTTCAGCTTCTAGGATTGAAGCATCTCCTCTTTCTCCTCTCTTGGGGTTTCAGCTCTTCCTTCTTCACTGACTTTTGCGTCTCTATGGTGTTTTCTTCACGTGCCTTCACCTTTCCTTTTCCTCTGGCTTGGGAGAGGATTGATGTCTGCAGGCTTCATCTGTTCTGAGGAATCTTACAGCACTAAGAGAGTTAATCTCACCCGGGCCTTGCAGCTGGAATTCGCCTCTCGCTGTTGGCCACATGATCTCTGCCAGGCGGCAGCTTCAGATGAATTTCGGCCGCACTGGGGGGAAAGCTGGCCTGGCCCCCCGATCATAAAGTCACCCCAGGACACAATTTCATGCTGAACAGGTTGCTGGTTCTACTGCTTCAAGGAAGTCTTTATTTTGAAATGTGCTTTTGTCAGGCACTTTGCCTTGTGCAAGTGTAAGATCAGACAAAAAACAGGTTTGTCTGATCCACACAATAATAGCTGGTCACCAGCTGTGGTCAGGACAGGAAATGTGGCAGGGCTCATAAAACAATATGCCAGATACTTTTCCTCGTCTCTTCTTTTCTTCCATTTAGAGGTGTGATCAACAGGCAAGATTTCAGTCATTTAGTTCGAGTCTGCAGTAAAACAAAAGGTATTTTCTCTTACCTACTTCTAAGTTAGTACCAGCTCAGGGTCACTGGAGCTGGAAAAAAGTTCCACTGAGGACTATGGTTAATAGATATCATGAAATTCCACACTCATCTCCTTGTTTGTATAACTGCATCACAGAGTATCAGGTTGGCAGAATTTATTAAATCGTCCCAGCATCCTTCCCAGACAAGTATTTTGTGCACGCTACTACATAGATGAAAAACTCGTGTTCTTTTACAATGCCCCCATTCTATCTGGCACAAAGGTCACTTTAAAACATTCACACTTCAAATATATACACATCCAGAAAGGTTAGTAGCACCCAAGGGTTTAAGTAAGGACAATGATTGCCAGAAAAATTGACTGTCTAAAGCATGAGCGCATTTGCTTTCAGTTACTTCATTTCTGCTAATGACTCAAATAAGCAGCTCCTCTTACGTATCTCACTTTTTCAATTTTATCCATGTCTGTATAACTAATTTAGGCAATTCTCAACAGCATTTCACAATATGCAATTATGCATTCAATTCTTCCACTCCAAAATATTTTTCTGAAAATGCTTTAGTGAGATGCCATCATAAGAGTG
Source organism: Lycocorax pyrrhopterus obiensis (assembly GCA_014706295.1). NCBI lineage: Eukaryota > Metazoa > Chordata > Aves > Passeriformes > Paradisaeidae > Lycocorax > Lycocorax pyrrhopterus. Next base: position 3,945,613 of record JACSVZ010000007.1, read on the forward strand.
AGACAAAGTGTCACCTGATTTTCATCCTTAGAGTCCAAGGAGGAGTATTGACCACTACATGCCATTAGCTATGTTCCAATCCATGCAAACACACATAAGTAATTTATCAGAAAAAAAAATTAACTTTTTCAGCTTTTCATTCAGTATCACTTTTTGCTACTCAAATAAACTGTACTGTTATTAAAGTCTAAGAAATGGGGAGCGCTGAATGATTTGTGAAATGTATGTGCACCTACCACTGTGTATCCTCGCAGCATCCATTTTTAAGTATTCTTAGACCAACTGAACTGGTTTTAGCACTTAGCAACTTTATTCTCCCATGAAATGGATGACATGAATACACAACAGGTAAGAAGATTTATCTCTCTTTAGAGTGAAAAATGGTGGGGGGGGGGGATTCCAGTGGTGGAAGCACCTTATTTCATTCTCCTCTTCTGTAAAACAATACCTTCTTACAGCTGAAGGGTGCAACATATCTACATTTGTGAAATGTCTTTGGATTACCACATGAAAGGGACAGTACACTGCAGAACATTATCAATACCATTTTCTACTTTCTGTTTCAAAAAAAAAAGCCATTTTAAATACAAAGGACAGACAGAAAGCAACAAATATTTTCATAAAGGGAGACTTCAGCATTACATAATTGATAGACATTTCTTTTCCTTAAAAATCAGGATGAAAAGATTGCCCATTTTAGCAATATGCTAAGTGCTGCAGTTACAGAAACAAACCTTGAACTTACTGGATTTACATTCTGGGAAACACAAACTCTCTCAGTTTTTATGAAAGCTGTATTTACAGAATCACAGAATCAGTTAGGTTGGAAAAGACCTCTGAGATCTATGACCAAACACCATCTTGTCAACCAGACCATGGCACTGAGTGCCACATCCAGCCTTTTCTTAAACACCTCCAGGCACAGTCACTCTACCACCTCCCTGGGCAGTCCATTCCAAAGCCCAACCATCCCTTCTGTGAAGAAATTCTTCCTAATGTCCAACCTGATCCTCCCCTGGCACGTCTTAAGACTGTGTCCTCTTGTTCTGTCACTGGTTGCCTGGGAGAAGAGACTGACACTCAGCTGGCTACAACCTCCTTTCAGGGAGATGCCCAGAGCATTAAGGTCAGCCCTGAGCCTCCTCCAGGCTAAACAACTGCAGCTCCCTCAGCCACTCCTTGTAAGTCACGCACTCCAGACCCTTCAGGAGCTTTGCTGCCCTTCTCTAGACCCGCTCCAGCACCTCCATGTTCCTGAATTAAGGGGCCCAGAACTGGACACAGGACTCGAGGTACAGGGGAAGGACCACTGTCCTGGTCCTGCTGGCCTTGCTGTTTCTGATAGACACCAAGATGCCATTGGCCTTCTTGGCCACCTGGGCCCATGCTGACTCATGTTCAGCCCCTGTTGATCAGCACCCTCAGATCCTTTTCTGCTGGGCCACTTCCCAGTCACTCTGCCCCCGGCCTGTAGCGCTGCAGGGGGTTATAGTGGCCAAAGTACAGGACCCAGCACTTTGGTCTTGTTGAACCTCACGCCATTGGCCTTGGCCCATGGATCCACCCTGTCCAGGTCCCTCTGCAGGGCCTTCCTGCCCTCCAGCAGATCAACACTGACCCAACGTGGTGTCATCCATGAGTTTGCTAACGGCAGACTCAATTCCATCATCCAGATCATCAATAAAGATATTAAACAGAACTGTCCCCAACACAGATCCCCTGGTGTCTGGCTGCCAGCTGGATGTGGCACCATTCAGCAGCACTCTCTGGGCCCGGCCATCCAGCCAGTTCTGAACCCAGCAAAGAGTGCACCTGCCCAAGCCCTGGGCTGCCAGCTTTTCCAGGAGAATGCCGTGGGAGAAGGTGTCAAAGGCTTTCCTGATGTCCAGGTAGACAACATCTACAGCCTCCCCTCACCCCCTAGGCAGGTCATCTGGTCATAAAAGGAGATCAGGCTGGTCAGGCAGGACCTGCCTTTCCTACAGCCTTACTGGCTGGGTCTGATCCCTTGGCTGTCCTGTAGGTGCCATGCGATCACTCACTCAGTCTGCTCTGGCTATTCAGTTACCAAAGAGACATAAAGAATTTCAAGGGTCTAAAGCTTAAATGTGAGAGGAATGTTAGGCAATAAAGCTCATGCCAGCTTTCTGAAACTAATTCAGGGGAAAGGTTATTCTGTCACCTAGCATAGCAGAAGTTGCTCTTGTCTGCTTTGCCTACACATGACAGCAAAATGGATTTCACAGAACTGTTGTTTAGAAGTACAGTATAGCTCCAAACAACATTTTTAGTAAAATTAATTCACACTTTTGCCTGAATGAGCCATAGGAACCATATGTATTTTTGTTACAGCCAGCCTCCACTTTTAGTGAGTCATTCACAAAAAAAAAATAAAAAGGCACTTTTACTATAAATATGAAAGCTGACTACTTTTTACATGTGCTGGGATGACCACAGTTGCCCCACCATCGATGAGTAATTGAAAGTCTGCCTGCACCACTCACTCAGTAAAACCTTTCAAATGGAAAGACAAAGTAAGTGAGAAAAGGACACAGTGATACAACACCGCTGAAGACTCTCAGTATGTGATCATCCTCCCAGCAAGGTCTCAATGGCAGATTTTAGCTGTCCAGATATAGAATACGGTGCAGGATGACCTTGTATCGTTGCTTGTCCAGAGAATCCCTAGAGAAGATTATATTATGTTATAGCTGTCCCCTCCTTTTCCAAATACAAGAGGGAGGGAGACAGTAGAAAAAACTTTGTGGGGAGAATCTTCTTCCACTGCTGTGGACCCTACTGGATCAAGCCAGTGTTAAGTACCTATGACCCTAAATTGACCAAGGTGAAACAGGCCCTTTGCATGTAAATCCTGCCACGCTTTTCCTGTAGTAAAAATGGCAAATGGAAGCGGACTGGCTGACTGTTGCTATAGAACTGAAAAACATGTGGGATTCAACCTTTGGCATTTGTGATCTCATAATAAACTTCTGCTGAATGCCAGATTTTTTGGGGGAAAGGAGGCACCACGTGAGAAAACTTTTGCAATATCATCAATACAAATCTGTGTATGCTGCTTCCAAAGTCACAGCAAATCTGTGTGAACACAACTCCTCAGAAGGCAGATTTTTATCATCATGACAAAAAATGGACCACTAGAACCAGGCTGTGGGGTCTGTGGCACAATGTCACAATGTCTGCATGAGCCACATTGCCACTGCTTCAACAGAAATGCTTTTTTTTAAGCATTTTGTATGGTTTAGGTCTTGTCTTTTTGGGTTACCCAGCTTTTGTCTCAGTCATTGGTGGCTAGGTCTAAAACAACAAGTGAGTTTCTTGTCCCAGCGTTCTATTTTTCAAGGTGTTTCCAACTCATCTTTCACATTCTTCTTTCCTTCATGTCAGCCTTGTTTGTTGACACTGAAGCCTGTAGAACCCAAAAGTATTTTGTGGTCATTTTATTCATACCATTAAAACTGGGGGCCTGGATACCTTGCTCACCTGCTTAGACTTAACATTTACATAACTAGCATGCATGTATCAGAGGCTGACATTCCCTCAAAAGCTAGACAAATCCTCAGAGGGAATCAGATGGAAAGATTCACCACCCGGAAGAGGTTAAACTCTCAGTTTAGACTAAGCTTCCAATTTAGACCTTAAAGATAGGTGGGATTGACTTGTATTCTGAACCCTAAATGGACAAGAAAGACAAGGTCTAACCAGTCCTATTTTACAAATAAGTAACTGTGACAGATATGCCTCTCATAAACACAGTTATATGTCCCCTCTAAAGCTATCTGTTTGCAGTGCCTCAGAAGTAGAATTGGTTGTTCGATATTTTTGCATATAAGCCCCTTTAAAAAAATATTTAAATAAAATCAAAAAAATTTTAATGAGCATTCAATAACTTGTATATGTACAGCTGAAACAGTGCAGTCAACAATTAGTCTGTTTCTGTGGGATTATGTCTTAAACTAAACCAAATCTCTACCATAACAAATGTGTTACATCAGAAAACTGATTAAAATTTAAAAAAAACCAAAAACCCACAACAACCAAATTGTCTAGCTACAGTATACTCAGAGAAAATTTTCAACACATTATATAATCCTTTTTCCTCTAGAAGAAGAAAAAAAATTATATTTGAATAGGCCAATATTATTTTTTTTTATCAAATAGGATCAGATTCTCTATCACCCAGGTTTCAGAACAGCATGGCCATATTGGAAGAATAATCACTGGGTGTCTGAATTAATTTTAATTACCAGTCATGTGTTTCTTTTGGATAAAAGAACAACTACAAACTAATTTAGCTTTTTTTTATTGAAGAATAATGACAACCTCAGATTTGTTCAGCAGCTATTGGTACAAAATCTTGTTTGTTTTTCCTTAAAAATCCCAGGCCAAAGCATAAGTTCTAGCTCCAGCTAAAACCACAACAGCACACTAATATATATTTTTACTTCTTCTCACAGCAGAAAATTTTGAAAAATGCTCCAGAATACTTCATAACACTCCACACAATGATCAGTAACTGCTTATGGATTATTATTACTTTGCTAAATGAACTGTGCATCACTTTAGTCCTTGAGATGGGGGGAGAATCTGAATTCTGTGCTCTGACAGTTGCTTACACTCTGCAATGTCCATAGGGGAAAAGTTTTCTACAGAACTCTTTGTCTTCCTTCAGGAAGAACTCAACAGAAATGGGGCTATCCCCATTATTCGGGGAATAAATTCCCCAGACCCAGCTCTGCAACACTGTGAGACCACAAATAACCACACAAACTTTGGAAAGAACTTGGAAAGGTTTTTCCATCACAATGTTTGAAATCACAAAAAACAATACCAAAAGGAAAGGGACTAGAAACCTGCTACTAATAACAGGTCATCTCCTAATATTTCTTCACAGATGCAAGAGAACAGTGAAACCATTTCTCGAAGTCTTAATTGCAAATATTGATTTGAAAACCTAGATTTTTTTTTAACATTTTGGTACAATCAGCAGTAGAGTAATGATGAGTTATTTCTTAATGTTATGATATATATATAATATTGTTTAATATTATTAATCATTTGGTGTCATGGCAAGTGCACTCTGATACAATTTACACTTTCTTTCATAGAACTTCTGAACAATTTGCATTTATCACAATATTCCAGGCATGCAAACAATTTTCAAGAAAGATTTTTTGAAGTAACACCAATCTGTAAGTTGATTTTTATGTTTGTACTGTGCTTGTTTTCTCCAGGGTAGAGTTGGTTTTCTTTGCAGTGGCTGGTACGGGGCTGTGTTTTGGGTTTGTGCTTAACACAGGGTTGATAATATGGAGACACTTTTGTTAAGGCTGAGCAGGGCTTCCACAGAGACAAGGCACAAGAGTACACAGTCATGACATGGATTTGTCGGAGGACAGCAAGAGCTCAAAAACTGTTAGTCGTAATTTTTTTGTGTAAGGAATATTTTGAATGTTATCTTCCACTGAAGATGAGAACATTGTTATCTAAACCCCTGAGAGCAGTGACTCTGGCACTGCAGAGAAGAATAAGGTCTGGAGTAGATCTCTAGTCCTAAAGTTCTAACCTGTATTAAATAGGTGCAAGGTAATGCTGCACCTTTACAACAGATTTTCCTTTGTCTTGAACATACTCATTTTTTAGTTTAGGTGACTGACAGATAATTTAAAAAACAAGGAATAAACATGAATAAATTAGACTGGAGAGCATTGCATAGTACACATAACCATTATTTTTTGCACAATGCAGTCAAGATTTTTCTAGTAACTAACAGAGAATCTTTTCTAGAATGGGTAAATGCATTATCTTAGATCTCCCACACAGATTTGAGAGTTGAAAATTTAATTCTGGGCTTTTTGATTCATCTTAAGTCCTGCTAAGTAACTGATACTTGATTCCAGCTTTGTGTTATTTTAATACTGTCTACATGGATGCATATTACACAACCCAACAAAAACCTGTCTCAGAGAGAAAACTCTCATGTCTTCTCATGTTTTTTATTGCCTGTATACTGATTTTTCAAGAATACTGTACAATTTATACTTAATAATGCAGTAAGAATATAATGATTTGGTTTGACATAGGCTGAGAATTTGCAATTGCTTTTATAACAATCCATCTATTGATGTCCAGCATTTATAAACTCAAACCCCAGGCCTTTATTAGAGGCACTTAATTCCTTAAACCAACAGGGTTTTATTGAAAGTGAATTTTTAAAATGTGAAATAATTCTGAAGCTTAGCTCTTGCCGCTAGTCATGAACACACTTCTGAAAAATTGCAATTCCTTGCATCTAAAGTCTAAGAACTTCTCTATAAATCAATATAGGTTTTATATTTAAGTGTTAGGCATTGAACAAGGAGAAAAGTGCAACTTGAGGTAGAAACAAATACCTATGACAAGCAGCATGTACAGTGCAGATGTCATTATGCAGTCTGCCTCTCCCATAGGAGAAAACGAAAAAGAAATTGAAAACCAGCAACTGGTGAAAAGCAATTAAACTGCAACTAATGAATGCTGGAGTGACTAATGGTTGCTGACAAGTCCATCCAAAGAGAATTCCAACAACTCACAACCAGAGATCCCCACTGCACAGAACTATCCAGAGCTATGATGGTACTCTCTTGTTTCTGGTTTGTTGATTTTTTAATACTCTTGAGTATTGTACTAGGACTGAGTCAGCAGCAACTCTACTAATTTCAGAAGATTATAGACCTAGGCCACATAGTATGTTAAACTGGAATAAAAGGGCGTAGATGATAATAAAAAAATAAGATTGTATTTATGTTTTCATGGACCCTTCACATTTAGAATTTGATCCTGCCTTCCCCTGTAGGAAATGCTTTTTCAATGGAGAACTCCAAACTCAACACACACAACAGCAGATGCAAAAGATCTCAACCTGCACAGCAGCCAACTGCCTCAGAAGTATAGATATATTTGCCAAACATTGTCTTTTCTGTTTCTCATTCAGCTGAGGATCAGATCCCCAGCTTCACATGGATTAACTTTTAGCCTTTTTTCCATATGTAAAGTTGTTCCTTTTGAACTGCTTACATGTAAATTAGCAAGCAATGAGGACTAATAAAAACATATCTACACAGAGAAGCATTTGATGCTGTGGGGCCAGTTTCCACTCTATACATGTTTAAAAGGTTTTTACTTCAATAGGTTTTGGTCTGCTAACCTGGATGAACTTGCAGCTGGAATGCATTAAATGTATTCCTGTGTGTTTCCTTCAGTTTAGCTTCATTTAAGACAATCTAGTTCATGCATACTGAAACCACTCCACAACACAAACCAAAGCATAGGAAGTAGGAAAAATTATGAGATTTAATTCAAAAGCATGCTTTTGATCCAAACTGAAATCCTAATAGAAAGAACTTTACAGAGGAATGTCCATTTTATAAGTTGTCAGGAATTGTACATAAATGGAAATAAATTCACTTGAAGGCTGTATAGGTGATGTCAAGGGGGGGCTTTGGCAGGGCAATCTTTTCAGAGAGGAGGGTTAGAGAAGAGCAGTTAGATCACAGCCTTGGAGACATTATCTGATAATTTTTCAGCTTGTCCTCACAAATTACGATGTCGCAAGCTCACCCTGTGCAAGTGACAACTACTCTATGCAGGGCCTAAGATACGTTGTGTGACATTAAAAAGACACTGCCAGCATTGAAATCATTGACACTCCACTTACTGAAAGGTTTCTGGAAAGGACAAAAAGCTGTTCATTAATGCACTGGCAAAGACAAGATAAACATAGCACACATCTTTTCTCATGGAAAACTCTTCATAAGTTACTTGCTATTTTCCAGCCACAAAAGATTTACACACGTGCTTTAATGGAAAAAGCAAACTCTAGGCAAGATTGACGTTGGAACAAATTAAATCCCGTTGAATACAAAACCAGAGCTGCCATATCAGAACAAGAAAATAATACATCCAGACTGTTATTCTGCTTCCAAAAAAGGCTAATTGCAGCTTTTGAGGGTAGCTTAGGTTCCCCATAAACTGAACAGCTCTGTGCAAGTCTGAGGAATGAATTTTAGCCTGACTGCAGCCTGACCATAAAATCTAAATGTAGCGAGTATCACAAGAAGACAGCTCTGGTTTTTATTTTATTTAACACAAGTACCAATATTAGTTTTATCCTGAAATGTAAAATCATGTCCCACAAACCTAAAGAGACAGTTTAAGTCAATATTTGCAACAGATACCTCTGAAGAAGCAGAGACACTGCAGAAATTTGTCTCACCATTCAAGATTTTTTTCATCTTCATGAGCCCCAAATCGGATTTCCTACAGAATTGTGAAAATCTTAACACTTCTTTTTTTAGTTCCTTACGTTCCATTTAAGGATATTCCTTGATTCCTGGGGAACAGCACTCACTTCTTGTAGCAATAGCATTATTCTAACTACAATCCCTCCTGTAAGTGCTATCAAATGCGAAATGTACATATGCACCCACAGAATGCATGAAGTTTTTCACAATGGTGTAAATTATTATTAAAAATTAATATACCTGTTAAATCCTTGAAAATAACACTTATGTTTCACAATTACTTTGCAAGATATTTTCTATCATGCATAGAAGTTTTGAATTTCTTTCTTATTAATGACAGAAGAAGTTTTGCTTAGTCTTTGTGCGTATGTGACCTCCTGTACAGATGCACATATGTAGCTCCAAGTGAATAAATAAACCTACTACATTCACTTAGGTTATCTGAAAAACAGTTCTTGATGCAATTTCTTCTTCCTCTGATGTGGAATAGCTCCATTTCTCAGCACCTTCCCAGTGCTAATATTTCCTCAATATTGGCATTTCTCCTGCTCACTACTGTTATTCACAAGTGCAACCTGTGATAGTGGTTCTTGGGATATAAACAGAGTCCTACTAGAAACGAGTCCAAATCCACCAGCCAATTTCACAGGCTTTGTACAGCAACCAGGTGGCCATAAGTTACCTGTCCTGTCCAACAAAAAGCTCTTGGTTCCACTTCCAGTACCATCAATTTACCATCTTCCCACTCTTTACTGTGCAACAGTATATTTTCCACAGTCCTACATTCTGTCACAATACATGCAGAATGAATGTTTCTTCTGGGTGCACTAGCCTCAATAGGTAAAATGCTTGGGATTTCTAGCTTTTAAAGAAAAACATTATATATACTTCATCTTTAACCTCAAATTAGAAAAAGTCCTAGGTTTTCCTGATAAATATCAGCACCATTCTTTACCTTTTTTACGTCCCCTTGGCCATGAGCGTGTTAACCTCTCTGTATGCACTGTGTTACTTTTTCCTAGCCCTCTTGGTTTTGCTAGGTTATTTTCTCCTCATTAACTCTTCTTTATATTTTTCTATTTCTTTTTCTATACTCTGCATCTTCTTCCTCTTTCTTCCTGTTCTCTTTTCTTTCAATCCTGAGTTTTCTCTCTGATTTCAGAAGCTTTCAGATCTTTTCCTCTCCTCTCTGTTCTAGTGTTCTCGTCTCTTTCTTGACACTGCTTTTCTTCACATATCTTTCAGCACTTTAGGAAGATGGCCAGCAGTCATCACTGAACTGCAGACTGAATAAACTTAAGCAATCTCTACACTTCTTGCTTAAATCAAACCATGTACAGCTATGTATCCACTTATCTAAAAGAAACATTCAGAAAAAAGGATCAATCCTGTCTATTCACATTCTTGCATTTATCTAACCTTGAAATCCATGACTTTACATGCTGCACTGCTACTCTTTAAATCTCTTTTCTCCTTCATTTTTTAGTGTCTTCATTCCCTTGTCTCAGCTGAAAATTTCAGCAAGTGATACAAAAGGCTTAGTCAACCACCTGAATATTATGCAGAGAGACTGGAATGTAGTTTGTACCTTTCCTACAACATGCCAACCCCTAACCTTCAGAGAAAGCAACACTTTTAAACAGTAAAAGCAATCTTCTCAGAGTACACTGAAGTCTAGTAGGAAACATAAGATCTATTGTCACCCTAAACACATGGTATTTTGCCTGAGTTAGAGTTCATAATAATTGTAATAGTTCTCTTTCAGTGTATTCTCTTGAGAGCCCACAGGGACCAGTATTGCCCACTTTTAACTGTGTCCAAACACACATATTTGCTTACTCAAACAGCTTCTACATTTATTGCCCCAAATGTATAAAATGGCTCTGGTACTGCAGTACATTGTGTGACCATGCTCTGTCTTGGGGTGCATTCATCAAATGATGAAGGTTCTGCAATGAGACAGAAACCAAGCCAAGCACCTCGAGGCATGGAAGTTTCAGGGAAAAGTGGACTTGACAGAAGATGTATTTTAATAGGCATTTAACAAACAAGACTGAATCTTATTTTGTGTTTTCAGAATTTAAAATATGTTTCTCCTAGGGATTTTTGGCTGTGTATGCTTATTATATTTTGTTAGAACCTGATCCAAACAGAAATGCACAGCTTCTTCTGCCAACAGATATCTCAAACCCTAGGGAGATAAAGGAATTTTTATACCTCTTGACCATAGCAGCTTCTACTTGCATACCTTTCAACCTGATGTGGTTATAGTAAAAGGCGTAGAAAATGCAATACAGAAAAAAAATTAAAATTACCAGTTCAGAAAACTCCACATGAACCTGAAATAATTTTTTAATAGCATTAGTAAGTGTATCTAACCCAAATATCCTGACTATGCATTTCCAGTGAAAATAAATTACAGCAGTCCAAGAAAGTTGGTGGGACATCCTCTGGAGGAGACAAAAATCACAGTATAAAACAAAAAGGCAATCACTGCTTATTCTAAACAGACAGATCAGAGCAGATATGTTTTAGCAATAGTTCCTAGTTTATTACCACTAGATTAAGTGCCAAGCTTACAAATTACCCATTTACTGATTAACTCTGCTGCAATACTCAGAATGAGAAAAATATTTTGCTAAAATTAGAATGTATTGTACTCATATATGTAATCAACTCAGCCACCATATCCATAGTACATCTCTATGCTCTAGCCAGTCACTGGTTCAAGAGTAAATCTTCCTATTTCTTATAAGATTATTTTCGCTCTTGTAGCAAATTGCTGGAATCCTAAAATTCACACGTACTTCAATTAGCAGAAATGAACCGATTTTAAAGAGACTTACTGATTTAAGTAAGATTAATCTGATTTACACCAGGTCAGGCTTTTGCTCTTGACAGCATAGTTTGATTTTTTAATGTTTTACTTATAATATGACAGCTAAATTTGTTCACAGGCTTCATTAACTAATGCTATTTTAGGCATGAGGAGACAAAGGAGGCCAGGAAAGGCTTGTTGTATATATAAGAGTTGGTGACATTCTCAATAGTAAGCTAGGTGGGATGAATGCTGCCATTACAGCATCCAAGAGTATGATTGCTGTGAGACTCCAGCTGAGTAAGAGAAACGATGAGTGGGTTTCAATAGTGGAGGACAGTACAGCAAAGAATTGCATCTTTATGTTATAATGAGACTGGATTACTCAATTATTATTATTATTAAATGTTTACAAAGACTTGAATGCTTATCATTTTGTCAACTTTTCTGTTTGTGGTTCTACAGTTCTGAAAAGAGAGGCAACTTAAATCAAAAGGACAAAGGCTGATACAGCTGAATTTAACAGAATCATGCTCCCGAAGAAAAATGCACTGCATCAGGAAGGGAAAAGTTTTATTACCTATCTAAAATCCATCTCTGCACACTGTGCTATGTGCTACAGTTTTAAGTAGGTGATTCTTAGGCCAGTTTCTAGTGAAAATGTTCTATTGCATACTTCCCTTTATTTAGCAAAGAAATTACAGTGGTATCTAATGTCCTTGTACTGCAGTGTATAACCATAGCATAACCACGTGTGTCCACAATACAGCATTAATCCCATCTGCCTTTCCGCTACTTGCTGCAAAATCATCCTGTTCTCACAGAGCAGCTGACCACTGTGCTGTGTGCTGAGGGTATGGTGAAGCAGAATGCCCCTTTATGAAAATTTTCTGCAGAGCTCCCACACCCCACATCAGCGATTACTCATTTACTGGGCTCTAATCATTGTTTGAAAAATCACCATTCCAACCATTCAGAGGCAAGTCTAGAATGCTGTGCTGTCTAGAATGGCTTTCATAGCCATTTTTGCAAGGGGAATACATCTGAGGAATATCTTGGGGGAATATTTAAGAAGCAAGGGAAATTCTAACTGGATCATATTATAAATTTCTGAAATTAGACATGTTTAGTCTTTTCCCAAAGGCCTTGATAGATCCAGTAACACCTATTAGTAGCACTTCAGATGCATGTGACTGGGGAGAGGAAGAAATTTATTTCCACAGCCTCGCAGAAAATGTAGTTCAGAATGCCAAATAATTTTTGTTTATAGTCTTTTTTTTCAAAGTAATCCCTTTGTTAAATCTTTGCTGGTGATGTTTTATAGATTTCCATTCTTGAGGCTCTAGAAAAGTGATTCTGAATCGAAATTGGGTGACCAGAACTGTATTAGAATTTCTTGTATTAGAAACAAAAAGAACTAAAATCAGGAGGGGAAAAAAAATCCCAACAAACACAAAGACACAAAAAACCACCAGCTAAACTTCATGCTCAGTACTTTGTATTTCATAGGCACACTATAGTGACAGCTTTGCATCTAAAACAGTAATTGAAAAGCAAATATACAAAAGCTAAAATATCCTGAAATACATAATGATAGAACTAGCAGAGTTAACAAGCCCATACAAAGCTGCCTAAAGTGAAGTCAGAAATAATTACTGGTTACAAAAGGTCTTGTTGGCAGCATTTAATGCTGGTCCCTTGAATTAAGAGAAGCATGCCTTTAGGGCAGAATGCATGTAATGCTTGAAAGTCAGGAGTATGCTTCCACTTGGCAGTTTTAATAACACACTTTCATGCTGTACTAGTTTTTATATTGTTAGTAAGCAACTTGAGGAAATCACATTGCAGTCAATGTGCTTATGTAGGAATTTGTTCTTGTCCACATCAATTGGCAGAGTAACAATATACGAGAGTTGGCCATGTGGTTCAGCTTGATGCCGGTGAGGAGGAGAGCTTTCCTGGTTTCAACTACACCTTTGGAAGGAATTCAGATACAAACCCCAAAACATTATTGATTTGCATAAAGCAGCAGCTTAGATGCAGCCAAGGTTTGGCAACAGTATCTGAGAAACAGCAATGTTGGAACAAGGAACACACAAAGGAGACAAGAAGTTTGGGTTAATCAGTTTGCAAGAAGGGATTCTGTCATGTTAGACAGAGTTCGTCGACAGCTCTGCTGGATGTCATGAATACCTAGAATATTGTAGAAGAATGGCACTGCTGGTACTTATCCTGAATCCTGTTGCTGAGAAGAAGAGTGATGTGACCCACCAGAAGAGCACACTTTCTCGTTAGCCTTTTTCCCCTCTATATTTGGTCCTAGGAAATGTGAAACACTACTTGCAATTATTACTACCCTTTTCTCATTGCACTTCTGTTTAACTTTTTGCCAATAGAAAAGATATAAATCTTCTCTGTGAACAGCTCTGTAGAAAACACTTTTCAAAATGAAATATCACTAATTGTACGTAAATTTCAGATTCAAATATGTTTGCACCATACAATTGTACATCAAAGCAATCACTATTTGCAGAAACAGTAAAGTCTGATAACACTTAAACAAAGCATTGTTAGGCACTAAATCCATTGGGGTTTTGCATGTAGATACACTAAACTGGTAGAGCAAAATATTGATACAAGGTCACCCTCAAGGTAGTTATCTCAGTTTAAACAGCAAGTCCATAGTACATCATACTGTGTTTTCAAACAGTATCAGCAGCAGTACGATCTTTTGTAAACACAGAAGAGTGTGAGTAGGAGAAACAGCGAGGTATGAGACCCCTGTTCAGAAACTTCCAGGATACTTCAGTCACAAGCTGCCTGATGCCTCCTAGGTGCCATTCACCTGGGGCACAATAATGACATTGTGCTACTTGAAGTAAAGATTCTTCTTAATGGATCTTTCCTCTATGCACATAGGGTGTTCTGGTCTCACAGACAGCAAGCAGTAGCTGTCTGACTCAAAAGTGCTGTTTAGCTGGACTGCATTTCACAGATGTTTTTATAGGCATTACATTCAGATCACACAGGATTAGGTTGAAAATTCTTCCTTCTTCAGAAATCTGACAATATTTTGTCACCTTAATGTGGACTATGTCTTCAGGGCAAAAAACAAGGGAAAGAAATAGTTTATGTATATTCCTGGATCTTTCTACCAGAGAGGCACTGTTCTGCACTTAGCAGGTGTGCCAATGCCACTGAAATCTACAACTCCTCACGGCTGACTAAGTGACACTGCCCTAGAGGCTTCTCACATTGAATTCCAGTTGACTAGCAAATGCTGTCTTGTTTTTGAAGGAGCTGCCTGCAGCTCTGCAATTGTTTCTGGTTGCATTACATTCTAGGGAAAATCTCCCTCAGGAATTTTTACTAACTGTTGGAGCCACAGGGTTAAAAAGCCTAGTCTTAGAGCTTGGGGTGAAAAGAAAATAGAAAAAAAAACCCCAAATAAGACCCATATTTAAAAAGAACGCATAGCTAGTACTGGTATTAAAGGTTTCTGTTCTTTAGTTTCTTCTTGACCTTTCTTCCCACTGAAGATCAAATGTTCTTATGTGACACCTTTTTGTCCAACATATGTTTCAATCTGAAAAAAGGTTTATTCTTGACAATTTTTATGAGACCACTAAAATTTCTCAGTGGTAAAACACCTTGTTTTCTTTAACCCCTTTAATCTCTTCCTGCTTTCATCAACATGTCCTCAGCAAAAATGTTTCTCTTGCCATAAAGAAATAAACATGGACCCACAGAACCAGGGGAAGTAAATAATACATATGGCCTTCATTGTAAGGTCTACAGACCCAGGTGGAAAAACTTGGACAAACAGATGGGAAAATATGGATGCTGAAAAAGCTTCAGCAGAGAATTTCTTCAGCTCTCTGCAGCATTTTGTGAGAGCTCTGTCTTTCCCATGCAAGTAACTCAAAACAATGTTACAGTTTTGTAAACTTCTTGCAGCTGCAGGTTGTTGTGCAGGATTGTTGTGGTTCTGACTAGAAAAACATTCAGAGATGTGTGTCTTAGAACTTGACCAATCCCCTTAGGGGGTGGATGGCAAAAACCAATTACCTTATGCCATTTAACACACTTTTGTCAACTAACATATAAAAGCCTTCAGAAAGATTATTAAATCGCTTCCATTTATCCCTGAGCCTGGACTCTTGTGTCATTTCTCTGCCCGTCCGCAGTGAAAACAGCAACAGGAAAACTCACAAGAACTCTTCTTTCCTGAATATCCCTTCCTCTGAAAGAATTTCCTTTCTCAAATATTTGTTCTTCCACAAATATTTCCCTGATTTTCCTTTGAGTGCATCCCCCAATTAGTCATAGTAATAAATAATATACAATTTATTGATAAGAAAGAATTATAATCTCTATTCTTTTGATATACAACATTTCTATTCTTGTTATTTTCATCTGAATATCAAAATGTGTGGGTTTTACTTTTGATTTATGTGTCAAGTAAGGTGTAAGCATTTTGGTAAATAAATGCTATGGAAAAGAAGCAAAGCAACTCAAACCATCAATCTTAAACTGACTCAGATGAATGATGAGCTAGATACAATTTATTCCAGTAGACGTATGCAGAGAGTTTGGGAAGAAAATTAGTTCAGCATTTGGAGGCTACAATATAAAAATATATGTGTTAAACACTGAACTTTAATTTCCATTATTGTTGTTATTATTAACATGATATTTTTATTGTTGTTTTAAATAGAAAATTCTGTATTTTGCACATTCCCAAAGCATTCCTATTCTAATTTTTTTAAAATCTAATTTAGGACAAGCAAAAATGTCAAGACTCATTTTTTCCAGCAAACAATGTAAAATGCACTTGATACTACCTTATTTGGTTTTAAACAGCCGCAGGCTATTAAAAACTGAGAAAGCCTGTTTCAGAAATCCTCTAATAAAAGGTTCAAGTACAAGTAATTTCTAGTTTTACAACATTTAGAAACAAAAAACCACATATGTATGGATTAATGGCATATGGATTTAATGTGCTGTTGGCATCTTTTTCAAAGGCATTTTTGTTTAGCTAAACAAATTCTGATGAGTAGAATGATTTTCACACCTGTGGGGAGTAATCTCCAAAAAATTAAAAGAAAAATAGACTAAAAAGGAGATACTCCCATCCTTCCCAACAGTAGTCTTATAACAAGATGACCTTTTTTCTTCAATTTGAATTGGGTCATAGAATCATAGAGTAGTTTGGTTTAGAATGGACCTTAAAGATCATGGGCAGGGACACCTTCCACCAGACCAGGTTGCTCAGGGCCCCATCCAACCCGGCCTTGAACATTTCCAGGGATGGAGCATCCACAGCTTCTTTGGGCAACCTGTGCCAGGGCCTCGCCACCCTCACGGTAAAGAATTTCTTCCGAATATCCAATCTAATGCTGCCCTCTGTCAGTTTAAAGCCACTCCCACTTGTCCTATTTCTCCATGCCCTTGTGTAAAGCCCCTCTCCAGCTCTCTTGTAGCCCCTTTAGGCACTGGAAAGCTGCTGGAAGGTCCCCCCAGAGCCTTCTCTTCTCCAGGCTGAACAATCCCAATTCTCAGCCTGTCTTCACAGGAGAGGTGCTCCAGCCCTCTGAGCGTCTTCGTGGCCTCATCTGGACTCGATCCAGGGGGGCTGTGCCCTTTTAGTGCTGGGGGTCCCAGAGCTCGATGCAGCACTCCAGGTGGGACCTCACCAGAGCAGAATAGAGAAGGGAGAAGAACCTCCTTTCTTGACCTGCTGGCCACAGTGCTTTTCTTGCAGCTCAGGACATGCTTGGCTTTCTGGGCTGTCAGTGCACATTACCAGATCACGCTGAGCTTCTTGTCAACCAGCAACCCTAAGTCTTTCTCCTCATGAATGCTCTTGATCTTGATCTGCCCAGCCTGTATTTTGCTTGGGATTGCCCCAACCCGTCCACCCTGTGTCAGGGCAATCACCTACCTTGGTCAGCTACCAGTAACGTACCAGTCATCGTCTATCTTGAATCATGCCATAAGTGAATCCTTCCAAAATGAAAATATACATTTTCATAATAACAACTTCTCTAACACTAATACTGGCCAGGCTTTGTAGCCTACAGACTTCTGTGTCATAGAGTTGATCTTAAATTTGTAAGTTGTGAGTGTTAACACCTCCTTTGACAAAGTATTTACAGACTTCACTTACAGCCTCTCATATAGCCAGGGAAATCAAATTAAAAGGATTTTTAAAAGGAAATACAAAACCTATAAAAGGTCTTTTTGTATTTTGGGACATGAATTCAATGTGGCTTGTCACAACAACCACCTGTGTGCTTGCAGGTTGATGACCTCCAAGTCATTAAAATTGAAGAGGCCCATTCAGAAGGCGGCATCTCTTACCTCTGTCTGTTGTAACTGTGGACTCTTTCACAATATAGGTGTTTATTAAGGAGAAATGCATACCTGAGAGAGATGATAATGAGCTGTACTACCACAGACCCACTTTTTATCCATTAATTATTTAGCGTATCCACAAGAAGACCAAACATCTAGACCAATTAGGTACCCACTATGTGTATGAAAAGTGTAACAGTTACTTGCCAGCTGCATACCTTACTCTGGAAAATCATCCTCATTATAAAATATTTATTTCTTTGTATAGACATAAATTAATAGAAATTGCAAGGCTTGCAAAAGGATCTAGTGGAGAGAATACCAAAATACCAAACACAATCCCACAGTACAAACAACAAAAAACCTGCATAAAAGTTCCCAATATACAGCACTGACACCATTTAAAAATATTTGTGCAGTAAGAACTAAAATGCAATGCTAAAGTAAAGTACTTGGTTTCATAGTTTCCATGCAGACATTTTACACCTGTCATCTTGCTGCCTTGGTTGGCAAACTCACAAGGTGCCCTGAACCCCTGTGAGATACTGCTGTGGGAAACACAGCCTCATCAGCAACAAAAAGAGTTCAGCACGGTTGAAGAGAAATGAGAGCTAAGACATTGTCTGATGGCAGTCTTGGGTTACAATCATGAGAAATAAAAACTATTCATAGAGACAACATCAGAGGTAAGCCAAGCAGGCTGATACAAATAAGTGCATTCTACAGTTACACAGCAGATAAAGATAGGCTTTGTAAACATTGTAGGTGCATTTATGATTTACTAACCCCTTTGCATTAGTTAATTACTATCTCTATTTTCCAAAGTAAACAGCTTTTTTCCTAATGAATCATGATTCAAGTGAACTAAAATTACGACTAAAATGAAACTGACAAAATATCTATTTTTAGACCTTCTGCTGTTCTTGATTTGAATTACAAGCTGCATGTACCTTTTAGGCAGGCTTTTCTTCTGAAGACAAAGTTCTTTCATGTAAATATGGTAAGTATGATGAAAATTATGTATAATTAAAAAAAATCTTCAAGTTTGGATACCCATAGATCAGGTTTCCAATTGCTACATAATTCAAAACCAAAGTGGACATCCTCACAGATTTTAAGGACCCTAAATGTGAACAGTATTTAATCAAATTGATGTGGGACAAGGAAACCTAAAAGATCTTTCCTTACCAGTCACAGTTTTTCAAAACGCATTCAGAACTTGAAGAATAACACTTACGTATCCTTATATATCTGTTGTCTGAAAAGTAAACAGTTTTATATCATGAAACAATATCTAAATACAATAAACTCTCAAGAAAGATGCTAGCATCAAAGATGCTTGGAGATTACACTGAACTTTTTAAAAAATGATCATTTATTTAAAGTGCACACTGCAAAATACTCAGTGCTTCTGATCAAGTGGAGTACAGAAACAGCTCCAAACCCATACTTGCAAAAGCAAAGTTCTCAGAGTACCTGAACCATATTGGTATGAAAAACAAAGAAAATCACTCCTTCCCAAAATGGAAAGTGGGAACCACCACCAAGGTTCTCCCTTTCAAATCAAAATCAGATATTTATGAAATAAATAAACATATACAATAAAGTATGGTGAACATGTTTAAAGAGAGACATGAACATGCAGGTGTTTCCTCAGACATCTCTTGTTCGCTTTATTTTTCATCAAATCCCCATGGTAATATGAAGGAATATCTGTCCCTTATTAATCTCTAGGAAATTAGTGACAGCTCTAATACCCTATGTTATGCTATCACCCAAAGACATTATTTGGGGTTTGGTTGGTCTGTATTGGTGCTTTACAAGTAGAGATGACTGAATTCTAGTTTATAGCTCTTTTTTTGTATTAAAAGGAAGGGTGGCTGCATTTAAGCATTCAGGAATGTGAGCATGGGTTGCTTTAATAAAGGCATGTTCTGTTGCTTTGTTACAGCTTTCAGCTGACTCTGCCAGCAGTAGAGGAGGAAGGCAGGAGGCAAACAGGCAAGAAGCAGTGTTGCAATTCCTCATTTACTAATCATTCTAACAAATACTCTAAAACGCTATGTATTCAGAAATTAATACGGTATATGCCTGTTGACTTACTTATGCCATATTTTTTGTGTAGTGAAAGTGTATTTTCTCAATTTGAAGGTATTTTGTATTATCTTTTTTTCTATACCTCTGAAATTTGCGCGTGAAATCATGCCCTATTGCTCAATTCTAGGTAACTCATTTTTAGGCCTAGCTTATTTCCTTATGAATTGGCTGGTAATGGCTGTTAGAAAGTGCTTGCACTATTGACTTTTCATGACAAGCTTTGCTTTGGTGTTCAAAGGGCCTGATGATTGCACAATGGTATGAAAAGGGAGTAAATTTGGAGTCAAATTTAAATACGTGAATCTACCTTTAAGCCCCAAGTAAATTCATTCTCTATTCCTCTATTTTATGATAAATCAGCACTTCAACATGTTAGTCATGAAACTCTGATCGATATTGTCATAAACTGAAGTGGTGTTTGCTTTTTTTCCAGATCAGTAAAGCCAATTAAAAAAAAAGCTGCTGCAGCCATTTCAGATCCATTTCCAGTTTTGGTTCGTTGATCACAAAGGTGAGCAAATGTGATGGGCTGGCAGGAGAGAATAAGCTCTTACAAAGGCACATTTTTCCTGCACATAAAAGTAGAACAGTCTGCCACCTTACAAAGAAAGAAGAAACCCAACCCAATGCCAAAACAAAACAATGAAGGGTTCCACGTGCCAGTAACTGTCATTTCAGTGGGCAGACGGGCAGCTTCTAAGAATAACAGCTTTTATGTTAACACTTTCACTTGATGTGGTCAAAATCTTGATCCAAATCAGAGCATAGTGGCTTGCAAAAGCCTCTTGCCTTCTTTCACACGTACATTTTCTTTGATGTGAGAATTTTTATTATATTATATATGAGTTAGCTAGTTAAGTAGTGAATTATTCTATTTCAGGAATAATCTAATTTTTGAATCACATGACCAGTTCTACATTTTGAGCCCTAAATTGTCTCAGTGGATACATGGGATATTGATTGATAGCCGTCCAGATACCTAAATGACTTATGAAACACTTTATAGATGCAAATTTACAAGCATAACTAACAAAAATATAAGTATCCAGAATATTTGTCTCATTTGCAAATTGTTACTTGCATATAAACCATGGCTTATATCACGCTAGTGGCAAAACATAGCTTGCCACAAGCCAATTTTGATATTTTTGTCAGAAATTTCCTCAGAAAAGTGCCTTCCCTCAGAACTCGCGTTAAAAAGTATAAGGGGCTTTCATAGTGATCTGTGAGTCATAAGGTGTCTCTTTCTTCATCAAGCCCTAATGTTGACTTTTATGAACTGAGCTGTTCCTAAGCACATCCTACCTGCTCCTGTCACAGGGTTCTTTGTGGCTGTGCAGGGTAGTGCAGTCCATGACACCCAACCGTGAGATCATATCAGAACTAACAGGCTTGAACACAGTGTGTGTTTTCCTTTGTCTTACATAGTGTCTGGTCAAGCTACGGTCTTTGAAAATGCTTTTTCGGTCTCTGTCTCTGTAACATGGTATGAGAGTTGAAAAATCCATGGAAAATAGCATTAATTATCGATAATTGCTTCACAGAACTTTCTGTATTTCATTTCCTGCCTTAATGTATTCATGCTCCAATGTGCGCTGGTCCCTCAATACCCTTAGTAAAACCATGGCCCACGCAAATCAAGAGATAGTTTCCATGGCTTTAACAGGATCATGGTTTCATTTTGCTCAGAGGAGTTTTCATAATCACACCCTAAAGCAGGAGATGTAAGGCTGTGCAAGCCTCAAGTGACTTCAGTTCTTGTGGCTTTCGCCCCCTTCCCCTCCACCCCCTTTTCTTTACTTTTTATTTCTGTACTTCTAAAAAAGGAAATCTGGCATGTGACTTTACACAATCTGTCGTGTAGGGCTTATAGCTTCCCTCAAGCACTCTTTTTTTAGCATGATATAGGTATATGCACTCACATACAATATGATATACCAGTGGATTTTTCCTTCTGTTATTCTGTATTGCAGAAATAGAATGTGTCAGGCCTATGTTCTTTTGGTAATTTCAGCAAACGGTCTCTTTTTAATGAGCAATATCAACACATAAACCCCATTTTTTAGGTCCCTGAGAAACTTCTTTTTGAATT
Source organism: Lycocorax pyrrhopterus obiensis (assembly GCA_014706295.1). Lineage (NCBI taxonomy): Eukaryota > Metazoa > Chordata > Aves > Passeriformes > Paradisaeidae > Lycocorax > Lycocorax pyrrhopterus. Next base: position 3,967,277 of record JACSVZ010000007.1, read on the forward strand.
TCTTCTGCTGGTAGGTTTTTTAATCTTTTATGTTGTATGTGTACGTTCCTTGGGGAAGGGCCCAATTTTGTCTTGTTCTGAGGTTTTTTACAATTAGAGTATATCAAGCACCCTGATTAACACTTCAAATTGCTATGGACACACACAGAAGCAGCAATAACCCTATTTCATTATTTGTAAAGGGGATATGTTCTCAGAATATGAATGCTGCCTTGAAATGGAAGGTCCCATACTTTATTTCCTTTTTTTCCTGTCTACAAATACGTCTCTTCCACACTCGAAATTCCTGTTACAGGCCATAAACCAATGTCAAACATTGCAAATGCCAGCTTTTTCAGATGTCACCAGCTCACCATTCCACAGATGCTCTATATGTACCCTATATCTGATATAGGCTGCATCATTAAGAGAGAGTTCTGTTTATCTTAAGGAATTCACAGAAGCTTAGAGCTAAGTCTGCATTAAGCCACTGAATAGAACGATCTTAAAATTTTTCTTATTGGTAAGCAGGCAGACTGTGTGTTTCTAAAGCAGTCACAAGGGAACTAACACTGTCTTGAGGTATTATAGAAAAAACTCAGCTGTGAGTTCCAGGCCCAGCATGACCCAAAAAAGATAAATTAATTGTTCTAACGCTTAGGTATGAGGAACCAGATGAACCAGAAACTAAAGAGTTTCAACAGGAGTTACCAAAAAAGTATAAGAAAGTATCAAGTAAGAATTTCACTTAAGTGTTAGTAAGGATTTCATATTCCACCTCAGAACATGGATGAATATTCCGCTCGCATAGTACAACAACCCCACAAATCTGGGTGAGCAATGTAACAGTCAGAGTAATAGTTAAACATGGATCTACTTAAATTCAAAAGAATCTATAGATGAAAACAATGATATTTAGAAGCCGTATTCTGACACAACGGAGTCACGGTAGATTAGGATTTGAACTCAGGATGGTCTGTTCCCGTCTCTGCTATCAATATGCAATCTCGAACAAGTCTACCTCTTTCAGGTGTTTATGTACCTGCTAACTTACACTATCCATGGTACAAGACAGACTGCTCTATGATTTTTCAGCACACACAGCCCTTGGCTGCACTAAGGCCTCCTCATTTTACTAACACAACAGAGAGCACCACTGATAAACACCATTCAGAAGTGATTTCAGAGGCCCTTGATCATGCATAGTGAAGTACTGTGTTCAAGTAATCACTCATCTCAGTGGCTCTAGTTCTTGATTTGATTTACATGAGTTTTAGATATAACTGTGCTTTCTCATGAGACTTAAAACAAAACAGAACACAAGAAAACCACATCAGCTCTGTGAAGGAGAAATTAAAAGAGCCACAACCCCCCCTATTTTACAGAATTTGTTATTCTTGGTCCTTGGAACCATTTTTTATAAAACTGTGGAAACAGAAGATATGCTAGTACTGAGTATTCCATGGTGAATTAGTTTATCTGGCAGCTGCCTGCAAGAGTTAGAATTATAAGGAATCCAGTTAGAAATAAACAACTGCTCAATAAAGAAATATGTCAGGGGATACAGGCGACAGAAGTTTGGAAAAGCTAAAGCTGCCACTCACACCCAACAAAATGGCAGCACTTGAAGATACCAAATCAAGACTGAGTCAGTAAAAAGGTCATAGAAATTGCTGAACAGAGAGTTATATGTTTTGTGTGCTGGGCTGATACTTACCGGCAAAAAAGAAAAAAAAAACAACCCAAACAAATTTGAGTCTGATGTACATTAAACTAAAAAAGAAGCCAAAGGTATAACACCAGTATACATGGATACGAAGAAAATTTGGCAGACGAAAGGCAGAATGTAGCCAAGAACTTGGAAGAGAAGCAGAGGTAAAGCAAAGGTACATTAGAAGAAGTTACATGAATGTTAAGTCAGTCAGCAGTTGTAGGTCTGTAAAGACCAAGGGACATGTTGATACTCTCATGACATAGATTGAAAAACATGGCATATGCCTTCTCTAGACAATATTCTTCACTTCTTTATACGTTTAAATAATTGAGAAAGATAGCTAGAAAGAAATGGGCACCTTTTGTAACTGTAGACTTCTAAATAAGGAATCCAGAATCTCTAGTTAAATTTCCAGATTTAAAGTATCAGTAGCAACCTCCAAGCTGTAATTATACCTTTGCTTGCTCCTTTGCTTCCTTCTCCATGTCTGGTCCTGGATCTGTGTAACAGATGGTAAAGAGTTTTTCAGTGCATCCCAGAAAGGTAGAGTTTTTAGCTAATTTCCCTTAAGTGGATGACATTTTCGTTCTCCCCAAAAGCCAGCCAAAAACATAGAAAATAATTTATGTTGTGGGACAGGTGGTCTCAGTATTGCACAATAAAGTCAAGGCAATGAAGGTTAGAAAAAGAAGAGAATGCAGCTGGGAAAGATGAAATAGAATTGTCTGTTCCGCTGCAGCAAGAAAACTGGAGTTTAAATATGAGAGCTAAATTAAGAGCCATGCAGGAAAGTAAGCAACTCATTATTACAGCTAGAGGTGATCTGTATTACAGAATCAGCTCTAACAAGGGAAAGGGATAGATCTGAGCCCTGATGGCTTAGGTAGTACCAGTACTTGAATTCTCAAAAGTTCTCCCTCAGTATTCAGAGGTATGCGTGCACAGAATCAAGCTAACCTATTTTTCTGGCCAAAATCATAAGTGAAATGTTTTGTTTTTCATTTGAGGCAACTAGGTTAAATCCAACTGATTTGAAACACACACTTTTGCTTTTGGATGTGTCAGTAGAAACGTGTAGTGATACTGCAAGCAGGGACCTGAAGTTAAACAGCACATGATGCAAGAGAGGCACAGACAAAAATTGGAGTTACAACAAGGAAAAATCAGATGAGAAACCTGGTAGTTTCCATCGTCTGTATTAGTGCCTTTAGAGACAAATATCCAGAACTGTCATGGGCCAAAGTGAATATAAGCGATGCTAAGGAGGTCAGGAAGGGTTATGAGAGAACAGCAAGACACAGAGAACATGTTCATGGCTTCTCAGGCTGACAGGCAGCTATGTCAAAGCTCAACTGAAAAAGACTGAAATTTCTGGATTATCTAGTTTCCCTTCTATCTGTGAGCCCACCACACTCCTAAAGAGGTATTCAAGACATAGAAACAAATGCCAAGACAGTCACCTGTGAGAAAGGAACAGTTTTTTTTTCTTGAGGTCACATAATGGGACATCTAAGTGCAGAAAAAGCATAAAATGCAAAACCTGCAGAATAGCTTTCTACATGCCTTAAATCAAAGCCTGGCACTTTTATGTTATCACAGTTTTTAATTTCACAGTGAAACAAGTCCTAAAAATCACTATGCCAAGGAAAAGAAAGCAAGGAAATTTATCAAGTTATTTATTTTCATGGTAACAGAATTATTTTGGCATGAGAAAAAGTCATGCATCTTCCCACTTCCTTTACATGTAAGAGAGTGTGTCCAAATGTTTTCTGCTTTCTTCAGCTGTGCTAATTACCACACATCTACTTAAAGTTTTTATGCTCCCTTGTAAATATCTAGCATTATCCAGAGAGAGCCACACATTGCGTCAGTAGGGGCCTTTACAATGAAAGTAATCCAAAGATTTCAAGGGCATTTGTTTAGCACTCCACCAGCATCTGCCTTCCCACTTTAAAACCAATCCTGCATCATACCAAGGATGATAAAAACAGGAAAACAGTAGTTCCAGAAAATAGGTTTGTGTGAAAAAATAATGCAAACATGCAAACAACGACCAGCTATGAATCCACATAAGCCTGGTCTAAACTACTTTACTCATGAAAGCTAAAGTATTATGACAGGGATTCTTTGTTTATTAAACAAACAGGTTATTTTCATCTGCATTTAGAGAAAGTTCATCACCTTTTTTTGGGTGTTGACTAACCACATGCTTTCCGGTCATTTAGTGGAATAGATTTCGCTCAGGTTTTATTCTACAATGTTTATAACAAAATTTAAGCCTCTCTTGGATGCTTGTTTAAATGCTATTGTTAAAGCAGCTTATCTCTCCAGAGATTCTGGGCACGAAAATTGCTCCTACAGGGTGTCATCCTTGAATTTTTGAATCAGGCAAAAACAGGCATGCAAAAGCCTCCTCAGCAATCTGACTGCAGCTTTTGCCTCCCTCTTTCCTCACACAATTGTGCTTCCACCTTATCCAACAGACCTGCTGACATCGCAGATACTGAGGTGTCATGGAAGCCACTGCTGCCTGGTGAGCTGCAGACCATTAAGCCTACTTGCTCACCACTGAAATGAAAAATAAGGAAGGTGCAGATAGGTAGGTGAATAGGAAAAGAAAAGGAGTAATAAAAGTGCTACTGCCATAATTCGTATTTTTCAAGCAATCTCATCTCTAAGATAATTTTAATAAAAGAAAGGAGCATATTCCATCTCAAGGAAAGAAAAAGGGGAGAAAAGACTGTTTTCCTAGACTGCCATTTTCTCTATTTTTGGTTGGTTTGTTTTTTTTATTAAATTAACATTATTCAAAGATCTTTACTTTTTTAAAACAAGTAAGGTTAATCCTATGTGAAGCATCCTTAGCATGCTGTTTGATTTTTCTTTTCTCTACAACTGCAGACTATGCGGGTAATTACAGTGTAGCTGCTGCCTCAGCTGTGGTGTTATGACTGGTGGGAGAACCATAAGGGAGAGCTTTTCAAGGATGGCTAAAAGCCACTGGTTTTAGGCCCCATCCTGTGGCAAAACCTTAGGATTCTGCATGATTTTTATGCTCTAGTTTTACATCGTGCACACACTGGAGGATGAGGATATCTAAAACATAGTGTCCATTTGTTTTACTGCAATAATTTTGTGCTGGAAGCTGCAAAAGGATCATTTCCAGGATCGCTGTCAGTTGCATGTGCAACTGTAGGTGCATGGACAAAAGTTGTGGACATCAATCCAGTGGGGAATAAGAATCACATTTTAACAGAGTATTTTAGTGTGTATTAGCTGCAGAGATAAGAAATGCCCTCTACATTTATTGAATTAAAATTTTTATATCTAATGGAAAGTCTGTAGTCATCTTACAGCTCAGCTGGTTCTTAAATCCTTGCTTGGTTATGAAAAAAGGATACACACATCCATAAATCACAGTTAGCTACATTTACATCAACGTTATTCACTTGCTTCTCAAACAAAGCCTTTAAAAGAGACATTTATTTCATTCTTGATATGACCATCGTGTCCATCTTTTCACAGTCCCCCTTAAAAGTAATCATCAGTGTAGCCACCAAAACACACATGTAGACAATTTTATTTACATGAACTGAGCACTACCCCAAATTCTTCTTGGAAATGTTGTGCTGCAAAGTTCTGTATCATCTGCTGCAAATGCTACCATCAGAGCACACAGTGACCCCATCCCTCTGATATCTTCCTCTCTTGTTACTTTCAACAAAAATCATCTAAGAGCAGTGAAAATTAATATGAAAAATAACATGAACAGAAAAATCACATCAAATTGAAGTGTCTTATATAATAGCAAGTGTTCTGTGTTTCAAGCAGTGGGTTGGAATAAGTTGAAACTCTGAATATTATCCTGGGGGTGGAAAGAGAAGCAGACATAGCTTATAAAGGCTGTACTTTTTATCCTGAGAAATTCAATGCAAGAAGGTCAATCTATTTTATACAGTCTGCATATTAAATGCTTAAAATATCACATAATCTATCAGTTCAGAAGAATCAGAGTATACAACCTCAAAAAGCACCAGATGGTAAACAAGAGTGTATAGATTAAGATAAAATATTCTAACTCTGTCATCTTGTGTTCATCAAATGAGAATGCTAATTTTGCCCTTATTTCTATATTTATGGCCCAACCTGATAATTTCTGATCACGTTTTCTATTCCTAAAATGTGGTCAATTAACACCCTTCTTACTAAGAAGGCTTTGCTAAATACATAAGAAGACAAAGGTATATCCTTAGTCACTTAATTAGTGACTTAATATTTTAAAGAAAGGTGAAAGTAAGGGGTTTTTTCTCATTATCTCCTTTCAGAAAACTTGTTGGATTTTTCGCCTTATTACAGTTAATGGCAGGCAGATTCCTAGCACCAGAAGCATATGATCTGAACTCTTTTTTTCAGCTCCCAAATAACACCCCCCACCCCCCCCCACCCCCCCCCCCCCCCGCTTTCAACTGGTGGAATAGAATAAAATGAAGGTGAACACTTTCATGATGGTGGAAAAATATGTGGAAAATAACACAAATAGACAGCACAGTTTAGGCCAAAAATAAGAAACAGCGCATGAATTCTTTCCACAACTATGTGAGATTTTCTGCATCTTTTTCATTTATTCTGTAGTTTATGAGTGCGTTTTTTGCTTACTAAGTATCCAATTAGTTCATGTATATTCACAGACCCTTTCAACTACTGTCGATTGAAACATATAAGGAGTCTCTCTCTACATAGTTTATTATTGGCATAATCATAGAAACCTAGGACAATGCAAGCCGGAGAGGACCTCGAGAGTCCAAAGTCTGGCTGAAATCAGGGTAAGCTAAGAGATCAGACCAGATTATTCAGGGCTTTATCCACTCAGGTCTTGAAAATATCTAAGGACAGAGTCTACAAAGACTAAAATAATATGGCTAATGATGTGCATTACATGCTGTTTTCTTTCCTGACTGCTTGACCCCCAAATTGACAGAGAAAAATGTAAAAAATCATGCACGCACACACAGAGCAAAAAATGCTTTCATAAATGTAGTCATAATGCTTTCTGCTCTCATAATATATTTTTGGTTTGTATAAGTTTTTTACTACGAGGTGAATAAATGGACAAAGGAAAATTTGACGTTTCTATGAATGAATATTAATTGATATCTTGACAATTATCATAAAGAAAGATTCCTGAGTGGCATTAGTACATGTGTTAGCACTGGGTCAGTGTGAGAGGGAAAAATTATTTCTGCTCAAAGGCTGAGAAAAAACGTTTTGCATTTCCACACCTCAGAAGCTATTTACATTTTAACAGCTAACTCAATCTCCTTAGACTTGTGACACAGCTCAAGCTACACACTGGTAAGCATGAACACCTGCTGTCCAACACTCATAAATTCATCTCAGATTTCACGTAGGAAATCCAAGCAATTTTGAGTTAAATAAGTGTAATATAAAATTCTAAAACTGATTCATAGTAGCTCTCAAGGGAAACACTCTGGTCAACTGAGAAAGTCTTAGGTCAAGTATGTTTGTACTCAAAAAGGTACAGCAGCTTTAAGTTGATTGCTTAAGTAGCTTTGTTTTTGGAAACAGTCCTTAGCACAGCTTTCATTATTCATTATTTCATTTCTTTCATGCATACCTTACACCACATCTCTTACATAATTATCTCAAATCTCCCCTAAAAGACATGAGTAACCGTATTTGGTTTCTCCTTGCTCTATTCCTCTTTCCAGTACTGTCACAAATACAACCTGGCTAAAGAGAATGAGGAGGAAAAGGAGTCTAGGCATATGTGGTGTTACTTGCTTTGGCTAGAGAAGAAACATTTCTAGGGTTTTTGAGCAAAAGGTAAGGCAAGCTGTTAACATCCTTACCTCCTTCTGTTGCACAGATATTGTGCCATTCTAAATTTTAACAGTATTAATCCAGTATTGCTATAATTCTGGAATTATATGATCACCTCTGTTGCTTGCAAAACAACATGCACAGATTTCTAAATTACGCAGACTATTTCTTTTAATTAAATGAAAACTGCCTCAATATCTTTCATGGATATTGCTATTTAAGGCTACTGAACATAACACTCAATTTACACTTTTTTGGTCTCTTATGGTTAATGTTCTCGGGGTCTTCATTTGTATTACATTGCTATTACTATGAGAAGACATGATAGGTCAGTAATATGAATAAATACCAGTTATGTACTATTAAATCTTTCATGGGATTATACTTGGATTTTAAGAGTAGCCAGTAGTATTTTACTAATATTGCATGGTCTCTCACGGTAAATTTACCGCCTCTATGTACTCTAAGAAGCCTAATTAACAAATATAATTTGTTCAACTGACAGTCCTCCCAGACACTGAAAAACAATAACATCACTTAAAAACACTTGCAAAACAGTTTTTCAAATAGATAAAAACAGGTGAACTTATTAAGCCTTTATGGTCATGAAGCTCACCAAACTATTGGTATTTCAGCAGTAACAAATATGAAGGCCTCCCCAAAAGAAAAAAAAAGCTACCTGGTTCCATAAAATTATACTCTTCTTTAAGTCTCCAAGTAGCAAAGGCAGTAAGTTTCAAGCATATATTCACATTTATATTAACATGTTACTTTCAAAAACGCAGACTGGGAGAGACTTTCTGCAAACCCTACTTCCACTTGATAGCACTTATTGATACGCTTACAGACAGTTCCACAGATTTTATGACATTTCTAACTCAGCACAATATAACACATGCTTGAAGTCTTTCCTCTTCTTCTATAATTCAATGATATTTCCAGCTCACTTCCCGAGAAGAGATCTCATTGTCTAAGAAGAATTTAGGGAAAATTCTTACATAAGGACCAACTGCTTAAAAATATTTCACCTGCCTCGAAAATTAGCAATAATAGCTATGAACAAAAGAATGTTTTTAAGGGCAACAGTTTCCAAAAATTTACATGTGACATTATGATTTTCAAAATAAAGTAGGGTAATATTAAAAGCAATCATCTTTGAAAAGCAAAACTAATAATTCCTCTGTGAGCAAAAAATTTGGGAGTAACAGATTTCCAACTCATATAAAACATATAAAAATGTGATAATTATATATATGATATTATAAATATTATATAATAGATAATTTTATATATTATATGTATATAAAAATATTACATTAACTCTGCCCTTTAGGAGCACAAAAATGACTTCTCAGAACTATAATTAGCAAAGCTTGAGCTAAAACAGGCTCATTGGCTATGGAGGTTTGAGCACCTGACTAAAATCATGAACCCCTACTGGGAGACATAAAGGAACAATTTCATTAGTTAAAGGAAGATCCTAGCATGTTTTAGCTAGTGTGAAAACTCTTTCTCTAGCTATCCATGTTTCCCTTGAATGCCCAAGGCACTAGCAAATTTCTAAATACATGCTTTCTGTGACAACTTCCTGACAAATTAAAAAGTACATTTTGAACTTGGGTCCCTCAATACCATCATCTATCAACTCAAAATAGAACATCATCTCCTATTATATTATTCTCCTGTTAATTAGACTAATCCTTACTCAAAAACAAGGACCAACAGACAAGAAAATAGAAACTCGGTATCCTTTGATAATTTTTAAGGCGGGATGACAGGCCCTACCAAACCTTCCAAAATTCCGACTTCCTTCCACTAGTGTAACTCCAGCTGTGCAGAACTGCTGAATAACACATGCAGAATAACCTGCACAGCCTGAGATCTGACCAGAAACGCAGAGACTGATGCATATGTCACAGGGGGACTGGAGTGTGCTTCCCAGCCAAGGCAGATATTCTGGAAAAAAGCTGTAAAGGCAACTCTGTGACCAGCAAAGACAGACTTCTTGAGCACAGAGCTCATTGGACTGGTACAGCTGGGTAATTGTCACTTGTTTGCTTCTATCCTGTCAAGGGATGCAGAAATTTGTTCCTTTTTCTGGGAATTAACTGAGGTTATAGCTCAATCTTTTAATTTGTGTAAACCAACAGAATGTGTATCATCAAACTTTAGCTATTTGAACTAAAAGAAAAACATTATGGTCTCTACAGATGATCCGAGAAAGAAGACAAAAGAGTTACTTACATGTTCATCCATCACATTCATTAGTCCATTACACACATCGATCCTTCACTCACTAAAGTAAATACCATATGGTGTTGAACATCTCAATGTAAAGCTCAGTGAGGAATCCAGTTAATGACTGCTAACAGGAATAATCAGGCAGAAGAGATAGCTAATATACACTCACATCTGGAGCCAGTGAATGACTGTACTGCGCTGCAAGTGACATCCAAGTCTCGAAGGAAAAGGAAATCAAATTGATATTTCAGTATTAAGCCAGTTACACATATTAGAGTTGTGAATAAACAAAACAATGAAAAAAATAGTGATTCAGCTCTTCATCTGGAGAAAATTGCCAATTTCTGGCCTAAGCATCCAACCCTAGTGTTCATTGTTTAACATGGGTGTGATATGAAACAAGGAATAGGTAATCATAACTGAGAGCAGGAACAATTATGCTCCAATGATTCCTATGCATAAAGCTGAGGACAAATATCATGGGCCAAATTAACTGCTAATGATTTCATAATGATGGTCCCCAGCTCTACAGTAGCAGAATACAACATTCTCTGGAATCTCAGCTATTGGAGGACTAAGCTCCAGACTGTGTCCATAAGTAAACTACTGCCACCTGTCCTGTAGGCTTACTTCTGCCTGTAAAAGCTACAGGGACCTTTCATGCTTGCAGTCAAAGCAAGGTTTTTTTACTAGGGATCTGTGAGTAATTATTCCTACAGTTATTTGGCCAAACCGCGATGTTAAAAAGAAATTCAATGTACTCCAGAATTAATTTTTCTTTTATATTTGCTGATAAAATTAAAAAGGACGGAATAAAATTTATTTTCAAGTATAATACTCTCATTTAACATATGCAAAAAGTTATATTTAGAAGATTCTCATCATTTTCGTTATCCTTTTTGCCTCCTGAACATTGTCAGTCTCAGATGTCCCTCTACTTTTTCTCCGAGTTTACGTTCTCTGCACTGAAGCGATTAACTTTTAAACTTATAAAGCCAAACTCAGGTATTCTCCTCCTAAATATTTTCTTCTTTAAAGACTTTTTTACAAGACTGACACATTTCCTTCTGAAACTTTTTTAAAAAGAAAGCAACAGAAAGTAGCTCTATTAATGTCAGAGAAACTACCCTGCACACTCATCATGTAAGCTTATGGAGAATTTAGTTCATAGTTGTTAAAACTCTGCATTTGTCACAGCTACAGAACCAGAAAAGGCTTCTATTCCAAAAGAGTATCCCTCTGTGATGTATCTACAAACATAAAAATTAAACTAAGAATGAAAGTAGACCATATTCACTGCAGAAACTGCAAGGGTGTCAAATGTGTAAAGCAATTCTTCAGAGGCACAATGCTGGAGCTTGTCATGGCAACTCTTCGCACTCCTTCCCACTGATTTTTGGCAAGCATTTTTAATTTTTTTAAGCATTTTTTTACTCCTTCCCTCCTAGCCTTTTTACCCCTTCACACAATATGAATGGTATCACCAAAAAGTGAAGAGCATGCAAAAATATCAGCCTGCAGCCACTTCGGATAGAAGGCTGAAGACACATCTAGCCCATAAATGCTGTAGTGTTGATGTTTTCACAAGCACAGCAGCCCAGCCAGCAATAAAAGCTCTTTTTTCCTGTAGAAGACATTGTATGTTATTGAGCTGTTAATGTTTACTGAAAAGCTTTAGGCAAGACCCTGTTTAAAAGGCCTGAGAGGTCTGAGAGTTTATAATCTCTATTACTCCTGCAGACAATTTATGCCAATAGTCTCCTCTCATACTTGCTTTCTAAAGACCCAGCTTGCTGCCCATGCATCTTGCTACAGTCAAAGCATGCAGGTATTCTGATTAGTAACAGGAGGATTCCTAAGATTAGCCTCCCAGAGTATCTTTAGTAAAAGGACTTAGAAAAAAGGCAGTCTTCTCCATCTGCACTGCAGTCACAATTTGTTCCACTCATAGTATTTGCTGTTCTCTCCATACTATGCCACATATGCCATGAATATTCCAGAGCGCCTGACTGCTCACCAGCTGAAGTTTTGAGTCTAAAGCCCCTTTAACTCGATGACACCATCAGAAATGTCTCTGTGACAAACCAAGATGCATTAAATAATGATGCAATCTGCTGACAGGATTCTGTCAGCTAATAGGATTTCCGCCTGCAGCTTTGAAATACCTGTGGGTTTGCTGCACAAGAGCCATTGTCTTAAAGGCAGCACCAATGTGCCATTTCTCTGTGATCAAGCACAGAGGTGAAATTGAAGAGTGGAGTTTTCACAGGATCAGAGCCTGCCTCTGGCTCCTTTGTGAGTCCCATGAAACACTTCCCTGCATTTAGTGGGTATAAATGGTTGTTACTCTACCACAGCTATTCATTCCCCATAGGAGGTGGGATTGGTTGCCAGGGATGGGGCTGCTCCTTAGGTCATGTGGCAAAGGTACATGCCCCAGGACTGCAATTCTCAGACTCCAGTACTCCCAAACACTTAAGGACACAGGACATACCTGACTGCTGCAGAATCGAAAAGGGGGAAAGTTCACAAGGTCTATGATCAGAATTTCCTCAGACTAAAGATCCTATGAACACGCTTCATCTCTACCATGTATTATCAAACTGTGCATTTTTATTAAGAGTAACACAGCTGCTGCTTTTGAACAGAGTCAGAGCTCAGACCTTTTGTTTTGTTCCTCTTTTCGTTCTTGCACAGGAAACAGAAGAAAATTCTTAGATGAGCATTTCAGACTATACAGATCAAAAGTAACACATGGGTGAAAATACATTCCCAGAGCACTGGTACAAGGTGCTGCATATGAAGCATACCTTAATAAGTCCATGGCTGCCATTCCAAACATTTCCTTAGTGTATCCTCATGGAGAAAAATGTTACAAAAATGTAAAACCAATAAAAGGGCTATATAAATATACTGGAGCCTATGCCTGAAACATAAATTTTATTCTTTTGTACGCTTTTAGTGAATAAAAGACGGTGTGTCAGGCACAATAGTTTTATATCTTAAAGAGCTGGGGAACACAATCTGTAGTTCCTTAGTAAACATACAGCAATTGCAAACAGCAAATTGGATGGAGATTAAGTTAGACAGCAGTGACCAGAATGAATGAAACAAACGCCGAGTCATTACCAATGGCTGAAAAAAACAGTGAAGACTTCACTGGTTTGTTAGTTCAGGTTTATCAGCATATTTGTCAAAGTAAACAGAACATTGCCTAAACTGGCTGCTCTTCACAGCCTCTTCCTGCTGTGAATTAACAGCGTCGCTCTTTTCTTTAGAGGTAAGCGTGGTGTTGGGGAGGAGACTACCAGAGGGATCAGTAAATATTTCACATGAGCAACTGACTTATATATTTGCAGGGAGAAATCTCAATCCCGCTGTTGGGAATTTGGTTCCTAGTACTTACAGAGAAAAATTGGGACCTACAACATTTTTATTGTAGTAAATTATAGCTTTGTTATTAACCACACAAAAATGGTAAGACTGGAAAAAGTTCAAGTGCTGCACAAACAAGGAAAACATAAAGACTAGGTAGGTATTTTTATTTCTATATCTATAGATGAGAAAGGCAGAGCAAAATGTGGAAGGAAGGAGGTGAATACATTCACGCATAAGCAGTGTTCTTTCAAAGGCCAATGCAGGACCTAAAAGCCATGTAAAATGGATGAAAATCCTAAGCCTTATGGGCTTCAACACTAAACACACTATCTAAATAATGAATGAGATTGTGCCAATATTCTGCTCATTTTATTCCAAAGGCAGAGACTGGACTTGATCAACACTAAAATATGTCATAGACAGAATGGGATATATAATGGAATGGGAACTGATAACTGCATTGCTATCAATCAGCTGCTGAAAGCAGTACTCAAAACATTGGCTGTAGCTGCCTCGTGCCAGACAAAAAGCACAACTAGGAACAGAAGATGAGAGGAACGCACTGGACCAGGCACTTTGTGAGAGTCCACCAATGGAGAACTGTTGCATGCACATAAATAAATTAGTTCAGCTTGGGATTTTTCTCCCCTTCATGTCTTTCCATTGACAGTAAATCTAGAGGTGCTGTTGCATTGGATAGTTAAAAAGCTGTCATGCTGTGTGGCTTCATTTTCACGGACTATTTAACATAGCAGAGGACAGTGCATCATTGTGTTCAACGCTAACGTGGGGGAAAAACTCTTCTGCAGATGCAGCACACTTGGAAAATTTGATATCTATATCATGTACAAGACAGATTTCTGGTTGTACTTACAGCCTTGTCTGCGGTCACATCCAGCCACAAGGAAATTCAGAACAGTGCCAGCACAACACAAAATTTGCAAGGTCTAAGTCTATTTTAGTAAAGACTTAATTACCAAATTTTCTTTAAAGCTTATTCCCCGTTTCTTGTCTTTTTAACATCTGAAATAATTTCACACAATAACAAAGGTGTAAAAGTAAATTTAAAAAATAATAAAAATAGAAAATGGTGCATCGATATAATGCCTTTAGAGAGCATTGCTGTATAACCACTCACAAGCACTCTTGGGTAATGAAATGATGTGTCTGATACTGGAGAGTAAACATGGCATTTTATTGAAAGATGGTACAAAAGAATAGTATTGATATGATATGGCAAAATTAATAAGTACACGATAAAAATCTGTAAAAATATACACTTCCAGACTTCTGTACTCAATAAAATTGCTGTTGATTCATCACCTGCTGTAAGATAACTGAACTGATTTCAGTAATTCTTTATTGCAACCTACTTGTGCTTTCCCAGGCTATTTATAGGAAAGACATGAGTTTCTGCAATTATACTTTGTCATTTGAATAAGACTAGTGAATTTGAACCCTACTTTTTTTTTCTGCATAACTTGAGAAGTATGCAATGATGCAAATTCTTTTCCTGATTACACCAATCATTCAATCTTTAAGAAAAAAAAATATAATTTGTTATGATACAAAGATCGTGTTTTAAGGAAAATATTATATTCATTTACTCAAATGAGGTCTGGTTTTATCTGAGGAGGGAAGATGTAATGAAAAACCTCACAACCACTTCATGCTTTCATAGTGAAAAAGCACCACTGAATCAAAATACATGTTAAAGGTTACAAGGAAATGCATGACATGAGTTAACTTGTATTTACAGGTTACCCACCCTTGAGAAATAACAAATCTGCACCTGTTTTCCTTTAAGCACTGCAAATTGTTCTTTTCAGAAATCACAAAATATTCTGAGCTGGAAGGGACCCACAGGGATCACTGAGTCCAGCTCTTAAGTGAATGGCCCACACAAGTTCTGAACCCACGGCCTCGGCAGTATTAGCACCATACTTTAAACAACTGAGCTAAGCACAGTGGCATATGACAGCGATGGCTGGGAGTATCTCAGTGTCTCTCCTAAAAGAAAAATGGGCAAAATTCTGCCTTTATGTCGGTGTTCACATGTCACATACGTACCTGCTGAGCATTTATGCCGTTATCAGTTTAACACCGCAATCATAGTCTGGTGTTAATAATTCAACATAATGTTATATGCAACTTCCTGGTACAAATGAGCCCTGATTATAACCATTCACATTTAGATTCCCATCTGCTACTTGCGATTTCTGTTCTGTTTGTAACATTTTTCTTCAGGTACAGTGCTGCATTGTAGCGGCAGATCTATAATCATCTCCCTTCACAGCAGGCAGTGGGAGCACCTCATGCTTTTACACGTCTCAGTAATCATTTAGTCATATACATTAATAGTGAATGTATGTGCCCACTTACCATCTTGTTGTAAAAATTTAAAACAACGAACAGTATATTGGATACAATTGCATCTTAAGGAAAAATAAAACAACACAACAAAAAAATATTCTAAAGGGAAGGCAAAGAGGTTTTTTGAGAGCATAAAGCTGTCACGACAGGTGACTCATGTTGGGCTGCATTAGTCATATCATGGCACATTATATAACGAGAGGCAATTGACACAACATAAACTGACACATCACAACATAGCTTGTCAGCAGCGAGATGTATAAAGCTAGGCTTTTTAAAGAAAATACAGGGAAGAAAGTTTTGTGGGTTTTCTAAACACCACTCAGGAGGACGAAAAAATGGTGTGAAACATTCTGTTGCGAGTTATATTTTTGCAAGAACGCATTCTGCTACCCTTAGTATTTTGAGCATTTGAATTGAGTAGACTTATTGATCTTGATGGACTGAAGCCAGCTGAAATCCCAAATAGCTTAATGCTTTTCTTTAACAGCAAAATTGGCTAGGCATATTTAGCAATTTTATCGTTTTCACTTAGATACCACATTACTGCCTGGTCTCTGAAACGACCTCGTGATGCTCCCCTGGGTTAAAGTGCAACTCCCCGGCTGCACAGACGCGGCTCACGGCTCTGGAGAGCCCACTCAGGCCGCGCTGTCCCAAACCACACATCGGAGATTCCGCAGGGAGCTGTAAATCCAGCCGGGATTTGCCCTGGCCGAGGGCCCCGCAGAGCCGGCCGTGCCCTGAGGGGCGGGAAGGGCGGCCGGGCTGGCGGGCGGCCCCTGCCGGGGCAGCTCGGGATCCTGCGGGGCAGCACCCTCCTGGCAGCTGACGGGAATGTCTCCTCGCGCTGGGAGAGAACCGGGAGGGAACAACCCCCAAACGGGCAGGAGGGACGGCCGAGCACGCTCCCATGTCCGTGCCCAGCCAGGCGCGGTCCCCGCTGAGCCGCAGGCGCTGAGGGGGCCGAGGCCGCCCTGGCCGCCGGTGGCAGTGCGGGATGTGTCCCTGCAGCCGCAGCCCAGCCGGAGCTGCTGAGCTGCGGACAGGCCGTGTCCCAGGTGAATCGGACACCACGTCCTGGCCGAACCCTGGGAGCTGCGCAAGGCTTGCTGCTGGTGGGAATCACACAATGGTTTGTGTTGGAAGGGATCTTACAAACCCTTTAGTTCCAACACCCCTGCCACGGGCAGCAACACCTTCCGCTAGACCAGGATGCTGAGAGCCCCATCCAGCCTGGCTTTGAACACTTCCAGGGATGATGTGTCCACAACTTCTCTGGGCAACCTGTTTCTGTGCCTCACCACACTCACAGCCAAGGATTTCTTCCAGATATCTAACCTAAATTTCCCCTTTTTCAGACTGAACACATCATTCCTTGTCCTATTACTGCAGTTCCTGATGAAGAGTCAGCTTCCCTGTACCCCCCTTCAGATACTGAAAAGCTGCTAAGAGGTCTCCATGCAACCTTCTCTTCTCCAGGCTGAGCAGCTGCAATTCTCTCAGCCTGTCCTTGGAGGGGAAGTCCTCTTAGCCTCCTTATCAACTTCATGATCCTCCTCTGGACTTGCTCCAATAGTTCCGTGGCTTTCTTATGCTCGGGATACAAGAAATGTACAGAATATTCCAGGTGCGGTCTCTCAAGAGAGTAACAGAGGGGGAGAATCACCTCCCACAACCTGGCCACAGTCCTTTTGAATAATCCTGCCAGCCCAGGGGCTGCTGGTTTCCCTCTTCTGTAAGCCACATATCCATATTTTCATATGGGGCTGCAATTCAGGAGGTACAGACTTCAAATGGATGTGGAAGAGAGTCTGTGTATCCGCACAAACATCCCTGATGGGCTCTTGAAGGGAAGGGCCACATTTCAGCTGTGTCAGGGAATGACAGAGTCTCTCCTCAGAGCCTCTCTTACAGTTCACTGGGCTAATCTGGGTACTTAATAAAAAATGTACTGTGACAGCTCCCAAATTCCTGCTCTTAGGATGATGAACTTGAAATAGTTTATCATTACTACTATTTCTGGCATCATCTCTGAGCTTCATGGGCACATAATTAGAAGGCAGACTGGTGGAGGCCAGATTGCATCATATGTTCACACTCATGAACACACAAAGGAGGTTTTTTTGTTGTCTGTCATTAAAAATCTGTCTTATATAGCCTCTTCAGAGGATTACAGTTAAATGCTGGAATACAATTAAATAGGAAACAGTTTTGAAATGCAGCTGTTCAAATTGCAAACCAGAGCACACATACCCCTTAGAGATTAAACACAAGTCCAGTTCCATTTTCCAAACCTGGAAAACCTCAAGCCTACATATTAACACATCAAGTCACAAGGTACATCTGATATAAAAAGGGAAAATGCCAAGCTTAAGAACGTAATTTAGTTTATCCTAACATGTACACAGCCCCAGTGTTCAGTCACTGACTCTGCAGAAATGTTAGGGATCAGTGGTGGGACAGGGCAGGGAAGCAATACATGATACATTATGCTGAACCTCAGTGTATTTTCTCAATTTCCCATACAGCAGTCCACTCACCTCTCTGTGAACACAAATGTTTAACCAAAATCCCAGTCCAGGTGAAGTTTGGAGAGAATCTGAAATGAGCCTGAAAGTTTGCAGAGGACACTGCTGTTCCCAGTGAGTGCAACCATTTCAGAATACAGAGACCTCACTACAATCTGCCTGTCCAGGTAGAGGTTTATTTACTAGTCATGGCTCATCCTTCCTGGCAGAGGCAAGCATTTGGAAGGCAGGAAAGGCTTAAGCCATGGGGTGCTACTTGGAACATAGAATGTCGCTTTTAATATGATAAGCAATGGCAGTCTCTAAGGTAGATAAGACCAACCTTCTGATTTACAGTGCTTACCACAGATCCACCTGTGGCATGGCCCAGCTCCTCCCTCCTTGCTTGGAACTTTATAAATTCGGTAGCACTTCTATAATGAAAATAACAAATAATTAATGTGAAAAGATACTCGTGTGTCTTTGCAAATAACATGAGGTCTCTTCTATTTTTCCACTTTGACTATATTCAACGTTAATTTTTGGAATCATAAATTGTTACAAGCAAAAAACTGTAGAGCATTTTTCACTAATCACATTAGTTTTCTTGTTTTCTTTTCACAGAGTCACAGAATATTCTGAGTTGGTAGGGACCCATAAGGACCATCAAGTTCAACTCTTAAGCAAATGGTCTTTTATAAAACCTTTTTCCAAATTAAGATAACAACACACTGTATCTTGAAAATTCTCCAACACCCAACATACTGTGAGTGCTGTTCACTTTCGTCAAGCTGAAATTAATTGCGTGGTTAGAAACATCCTTTCTGTAAATCATTCCCTTAGAGCCTATCCATTTTAAAGCCCATGCTGTTCAGAGGGCTGCAATACACCCATTTGTGTGTGTTCCTGCTCCCTTGATCAGGTGCATTGCAAACACCTGGACACTGTAAATACGTGCATTTGATCATCACTACAACACTTGAGCGTGTGCTGCGCACTTCCGATCCAATCATGCTTCTAAAGATGAACACAAACTTGAGCAAAAATAACCTGAAACAGAACTATGTCACCCCCGCATAAGGCTTCAGCGTTATTTACAGGAGAAGCCCTCTGGAGAAAGAGCCTTTCTTTTATTTGTGGGCTTTTTATTTTATTTTTGGTATTTGTAATGGTAATAGAGAAGAGGAAAAAAGCTGTGGCAATGTGATCAGCCCATCCTAAGGGCAATGTCTTTTTACTCATCAGGCTATATTTAGAACCTTCACTTGCTAAAACCACTGTCACCTAAAATGAATGTACAGAAGAGGCTTTGCATTATACACATGGCCTGAAGCATTTATACTGTAACATCACAGCAACCAAAATGAAAATGTGAGTGTGCAGTCTAATATTAGCTAATTCGTACCAGTTTCATACAAATTTTAGCATTTAGCATTCATTTGCTCTTTTGCTAAGGAGCTCCTCCTCCATTTTGTTCTCAAATAATGTGCCTGTTCTTGCTCAAAGGAGTATCTGTGCTAAAACACCATGCCCTTTTGCAGTCAGAAGGATACTAATTTCAAGACATCAACAAATCAAGAATTTCTACAATAAAAACAGTGCTCTGACATAGGAACACTGGGCTTATTCTTTAAGTTGTTTTTTGGGGATTTTTTCCTACAGCAGAAAGTTCAAACCGAAGAAGAAAAAAAAATTATTTTTCACCTTCATATATCACACTCACGTGAACACATACAGCAGACTTTAATTGCAAGTGCAGGGTTCTCTCCCCTGTCCAGAATCATCTCTTTTCTTTCATGAATCCTCTGGATACTTTTCTGCACATCCAAAATTCATTCAGATATGAAGGAATGAAACTCTATTAACCACATGTAAGTCTCTGTTATTAATAATTTGGTACATTGTATCCTCTAATCATAAAAGAAAATAAAACTTGAAATAATTGTTGTATCCACAGTTTTGTCCCCATGTCTCAACATCTTGAGTGCTTGGACAGCATGATGCACATTTCAATTGCTGAAGGCCTTTGAGAGGCCATAAAACAAAAATAGAAAAGTCTGTAATGTATTTTAATTTGAAACAAAAAATACTTTACATGGATAAAGACATTGCTAGAAAAACAAGCCCACAGAAACAGGGAAATTACCTCCCCAAATCACAGCTTCAATTCACAGTGTGGTTTCCACTTCTTCTCCAGGTAGCCGTCTAACTAGGATGGAGGGTCTATGGATTTTCTTCAGGATGGAAGAGACATGACATGTACTGTTGCTTCAGTTGATGAGGACAGAATTATTCAATGTAACCATGTTTATTGTTTGCTAATTGATGTGTTGTTAGGCCTGAGAATCTAAACCTTGTGGAAAACAAAACTTATGAACTACTGAGCTCATTGACAATTTGAAAGCATTGCATTTGTCCTGATCTTTGTGCCAAAAACCTTAAGTCCTTATATTCTGGAGGAACTGTTTATGCAATATTTCACTTCAAAACTGAAAAAATTCACTCGAGATACTGCTCTTGAAGAAAAAAAATATGTCATTTGTACTCAGTTCTGTATGTATTTGAAACCACATGGAACAAACTCAAGAGTTTCACTAGGCCTTAATCCTATTCCTGATAATATTAGTGGCCAGTATATGAAATCCTAGCATTTCATCCTGCTCTAAAATTTTTTCCTACGGTGACTGCATAAATTTACTTTAACACATATATTACTGCTTAGGCAAGAAGTAGGGCAGACAACTGAAATAGCAAAATCTGGAGCACATTGAACTAGAAATTGAAGGATCCCCACACTTTAAACCCTTTGCAGTTGTGACTTGGACCATGGCAGAATTATCCTGGGGATAAGAACTAGTCATTTATGCAAAAGACAGTAAATGCTTAATGGCAAAAGTTCAATATCCTACAGAAATATCCAAATGAGTCAATTTGACTAAGCTGAAAGGTGGGTACTTCAAGAGGAAGATTCTCTGCAGTTTGTATGACCCTAGGAACAAAGCTCTGTCACTTCCAGTGCTCTGCGGAGCTCTTTGAGATCTAGCTTAGATAAGTCAGCATATTGACTTCATTAAATAAATTAAATTACATAAATTAAACCATAACAATGTCCCAAAATAGCACTTCTATGTCAGCCACATCAAGTATATTCCAGATTTTCTCCATGTGCTGCAATACTTCAGACCTCAGAATAATGGCCTTTCAGCATGAGTACATCACAGAGAAAGGCACAGGCAAAGACTCTTGTCACCACCTTTTATGTAACCCAAACAGAACTACTTATCTCTTGTTTACAGTGAAAACGTTTAATGAAAGAGCACAGTTTACAATACACAAATGAAACAGGCTAGGATCAGTAAGAGATTAATTAGTGTTTTACAATAAATTCTTTATCTCCAGTATTTAGTACAACTATACTGGTCACACATCCCCTTCATCTTTCAAACACAATAGAACACATAAGGGTCAGCTCACTTCTGGGTCCAGTATTTTCCGTAGCATACATCAGTCATGCTTTGAGCCATGCTGCAAAGACCTGAAAAACTGATTTCTTAGGGATTTCTCTGGTCTGTTGCAATAAGGACTCCTCCCCTTTGTTTTAATGAAACCCCCTTACAGGTGCACACCATGCAGGGAGCTGAAAGCCTGGATTAGAACAACTATCCCATGACTTCACAGGGAAGTTACAAAGTCTTCAACTTGTTCCAGAAAATATTTTTTTCTTAGAGCAAACTAAATCAAAATACGAGGCTCTCCAAACTGTCAGGGCTTTTTTTGTCCTAGACTTGTATATCTGGGTCATATAGTCATGTAACATCCTTGGCTGTGATCACAGCTATTGATTCCAGTGCTGAAAGTGACAGAATAAATGCTATGTAATAACAACAGTGCATGAAACAGCGAGAAGGGTAGACCAGGTCAGTCTTTAATTGGTAAGCACATGCTTGCCGAGAGCAATGGCAAGAACACTGCCCTAAAAAAGATGAAGACCTTTTTTATGACAAATAAGTTAACATCTAAAAAAGTGATCTCCTGACTGAAAAGGATTGTAATTAATAACTATTAATACAATTATTAACAAATGCTAAGATTATATGTTATGTTAATATTATAATTAAAAATATTTTTGTCTTGCATGCATAACCAAGAAAGTTAGTCCAAATTATTTACTAAAATAGATTATTTAAACAGTATTAAATTCCTGGGCATCAGATACTGCTCTTCTGCATTTGATTTTTTAATTTTGTTTTTCAGAAAGGAAAAAAATTCTTTGTTGTTCCCTCACAAAAGAGGCATTTGACCCGTGTTAGTAATGGTAGAAATGGTCCTGTTTCCAGTTCTCATGTGTTTTGTGCTGGTCTTTCCCCCAGAGGTCCATAGATGCTATGGTGCTTCCCAAATTGATGTTTGTCTTCTATACAGTTGAGATTTGATTTACTGATTTCTCTGAAAATGAGGACCAAGGATCAAAAATAGTGGTTTGGGCTAAATAAGATCAAATCATTTGGCTTTACAGGCTCAGTGGCCCATATCACAAAGGCAGTTTCGTGCTAGGGTTACTTGACAGCTGGTGTGCAACTTCCATGTGTTGGATGATAGCAGTGGGGCTGAAAATAATTAATTTATAGATTACACCCATCTATGATTTTGAGTAAAGAGCCAAAGTCCACAAGTAATCAGGAAAGATTTGGGGTTACCATTTACACAAGCACTTTCACTTCAACTGTAATATACCACACAGGTGTCACCAACACTCAAACAAAATAACTTTGCCAACTACAAAGGCTTTTAGTTATGCATAATATATTGAAACAGAACTCACTACTTGTAATATACTATTGATTTCTTCAGAGCTTTATTATCTAAAATATAATTTGTGGCAAAATTTTAGTATCAAGGTTTGTACAGAATGGACTATAGCCAGAACTATTGTGGTTTAGGGCCTATTTTTATTATATAATTAAATAATCACAAGTAAAAATTACAGTGTGACTTTAAAATGTATGATCAACAAATATAATTCATTAAATTCTGTAATTAAACTAGCCATCCTTACAGAAAAGTAGTAGAAAATGAAAGACAAGCAGCAGCTCGGGCACCTGTTAAAATTGGTTCGTTCAGGACAGTGCTCTCATGTTTCTATTAATTATGCTACATAAACACAAGCAGCACTGATTAGAGACAATCTGCTGAACACATTGTAGCAATGGCACAATGGCATCTAAATGCTTTATTTTATCTTTATTACCTCAGGGTAATGAATTGTAATGTAAAGAGCTGATGAGTAATTAAACTCATCAACTGTGGATTCAGAGATATTTTTAGTGTCATATGATGGAAAATCCTCTCAAGAGTAGCGAGGCTATAGTTTCACAGCATATATTATATTCCTTACCAGGTCCCATGAGGAAGCACTTCATACTGTTTCTAAATGATGAAATTAGGAATGAGCACTGTATCGATCTTCATTTTTTATTTCTTCCCTGCACAGGTTCAAAAACATCAGAGAACTTCTTGGTGAGCTAAAGCCATTTTGTGCTTGCTGAGTGCCAGCTGGGACAGAGTAGCTCTTTTGCCCACAAAAAACACATACATGTCATCAGATGATGTTATTAACATAGCCAAAGTCCATCCTAAACTTGTTTTATTGCTCCAAAGTATTCCTTCTAATTTCCACTTTAAATTCATCCAAGACTAGTTTATACATCTTTGTTTATATATCAGCCTTTAATGAAGCAGCAAATCTCCTTCCTTGTTCTGAACTTCTCAAAGCAATCAGACAGTGGTGCAATCACAGGCCCTTGGGGCTTCCAATCTGCTGAAATAAAAAGTTTGAACTCTTCTAGATTTCACTTAAATGAAATGCTCTGTTGACCCCAGATGGACTTTTCAATACATACTCCACTCCTACCTATCTATCAGTACTCCAAGTAAAATCTTTCTATTGCTTTTTACCACTATTAAATTTTAACCACAATTAAATTTCATTCATCTCAGAGGGAAATACCTGTTCTTAGGCAATCTGGGATTTTTTTATAAGGTTTTTTTTAAGCTAAAGAAGGTTAAAGGGGGCAACTCAGCAAGCAATTAATACACTTCAGTCCTTTTCCTACTGAGGAACTTGGAGCTTACAAAGAAAAATCTTTGATTAGTTCCCAAAAGCTTGTCTATCACCATCTGTTGTATTTTGTCCAAGTTCTACCAAGAGAATTTCTTAGAGCATCCAGACCTGATATTCCAGTCTTCTGTTGTACTGACATTGTTTCACATCGGGGCATTACAGATACAGTTTGGTTAAGGGCCCTGAAATGAGTATTTATTACAAACTATAAACATAGGAAATGGAAACAGGACACTGTAAGCAGACAATAGGAAATACAGGAAATTGTGCAAGGCAGACTGACACCAGGGGCTACAAAATGAGCTACAACTACTGTGAACGGTGATTTATCATAATGGCAAACAAAAATCAACAATAACCTGCCTCTTTTGGCACCTTCACAGCATGCAGCAATAATAATAATAAAAAATAACACAGAAACCACTTCGTACTTTCTTAAGCAGGAATGTCAGTGTATGTTTGGTTCTATATCCTGACCCTCCTACTGAATGGGCATTAAGCCCAGTTAGAGCTTCACAAGTGAGCCAGGCTCATCCCTGCTGAGCAGCACTGGCAGACAGGAACTGAGCCACAGCAGAGAGCTGCCACTCAGCCCTGCCCTGCGAGCTCGGCACCCCTCACTTCATGCACACACCTGAGAGCCACTGGAGGGGATGTGGAGCAGGCTGAGCTCTTTTGAGTGACAAGCACATAGCTCAGAGAGGGAGATTGAAGGGAAAAATCATCAGTCATATGGGAGCTGGCAGTTCTTTTCACAGCTTCTTGAACCTGATCATTGTATACTTCAGCTTCTTTATCCAGCCTGATGCTGCCTTCATATTGCTTTGGGGATTATTTGTTCTCTCAGTTTTATTCAGCCAAATGTCTGCCAGAAGAACTATCAGTGAGAGTTTATGCTCTTTGCTTTCAATACCTGAAATGAATGATTAATTGTTTCAGACATTATCTACCTCAGGCTTGGAAATCCAGCTAAAGTTCCAAACGGCCTACTAAGCATTCACTTCTTTCATGTTATGTCTGTGTTCCAGATTGCATCTCAGAGCAAAAATATGACTGCTTGGTGATTCAGCAGTTTCATTCCAATCCCTGAACTTTGCAAGAAACGCCACTGTACTGTACAGTTTTGGTCTATTTCTCATGGCTTTGTAAGCAGCCAGGGAAAAACAACTTCTGTCTCAGTGGGGTAATCTTGAAGAGCAGGTGACATCTCCAGATTAGTGGGTAAGACTAACAAAAGGGCCATGTTCCCAATACAAAGAGCTCTGTATTAGTGCTAAACTTCTAAACTGCAGCATCATGTACATCCATCATCTAATACAGAATGTACCTTTCTGTATTTTTGTTACAGCTTTGTCATTACTTCTGCATTAATCTCTCACAGATGTTCTAGATATTGTCATGTTCCTAACAATATTCCGTTTATCTTGCTTCTTTTTTGGTTTATGGGTTGTTTGTGGGTTTATGTTGGGATGTTCTGTTTTGATTTTTTTGGGCGGAGGGAGTGTCTTATTCCAGTTCATTTTGGAGCTGAATAATGAAATAAAACATAGATCATTCCACAGAAAATTACTAGAAATGTTCTATTGCTGGTTGATCCTGGCCAATACATTCAGTCTGTGTTTTGAAATCACCTTACCTGGGAATAGGACCAATATTTCATAGTATAACAGCTGAGTTCTTAACTGTGTGAGAATAACACCATTTAAAATCAATGCATGATTATTCATTCCTGAGACATTTTTGTGATATTCTATTTAGAGAACTCTCACCAGTGAGATGGTATTTCCATCTGTAATAGCCTCACCATGAGAGAAGAATAAAACTGACTTTCTGACAGTGGGTCTTCCCTGATCAAAGCACTTTTTCCAGTCAGAAAACACATATTTTTCAGTTCTTCAAGCAGACAGGACTTCACATCACATCTTTGCCTGAGACTGAAACGATAACATGCTTTGTTACGCTGCAGTATTGAGAGATTATTAAGACTTAAAAACAAAAGTATATTTTAGTGCATTTATCAAGAACTATATTGTGATTTTCCTCTGCTACATATAAGAAAAATGTGCTAAAAAATGCACATGGGTCACTGCGTACAGTAGATGAAGCATGAGAATGGGAGCTGTGTTCCTCTACATTCTAGTCCTAGCTTTGACAATCATCATCTTGCTTCAGGCAAATCACTTGGAACTCTTTGGTTGCAGCTTCTCTATCTACAAAATAATTAAAAATATTTTATTGTGTAAAGCCCTCACCATAAATTAAAGGCTAAGGGAACTATTATGTCTGAATTAAAAGGAGCTGAAAACAATTTTTAACTGCAGATTCTGAGCCACACTCAGTCCAGTGGTAACCAAATGTAATCCAGATGAAAAACACCAGGATTTCATTAAAAGCCTCACAGAGCGTTTTTTTGACTGCATAAATTGACAGAGCAACACCAGGCCCAAAATGCTAAGCTAATTAAGCAGGTTTGTAGGGAAATAAGATTATAAAGTGATGTGCTGGGTAATAGACTTACAGCTGAAATTAACATTCGTGTGTGTGCTTGTGAGATAAGATTTTAGCATTTCCGACATTTCATCACAATAGCTGTGCCTTCCCACTCTGCCACCGGGTTTTTCCCTTCTCTGCAGTTTCCCCAGTTTCTCACATATTCACAGACTCTTAATGCCCCCTTTCAAAAGGCAGTGCTATGCACTCGAGGCTCATGGAAAAGTGGAAGAATATTGAGTGGTCAGCTGGTCACATAGGACTCTCACTGCACCTCGGTCAGAGAAGGCACTACAGAGCACACAAGCATGAAAGCACTTGCAGACTGCATAAGTCTGGGCTTATATATCCACAGTGCCACTGATTTTTGCTCCATTTTATTTTAGAGAGCTTTCTTTATTCCAGCTAGCATAAGATCTATTTACCTACTTTGGTTTTTAAAAGGTCACCTTTTCCCTGGGATAGAAATCTGAAGTTCCATTTTATTATAAAAGCTCTAAAATGGAAAAGTGACACTGTGCTTCTGCTTGAGTTTTACCACTACCTATTTTTACTTAAAAATACCTGGACAAAAAACCCCCGAGGAATTAATGTATAAATTGTATTTTTTCATATAATATAAATTACATTTACAATAAAGGGTAATAAAATCAAGAGGAAGAACAACGCAGACCAGATTTCCCTAAAGAATTATAATACCTGAAATTCAGGCTTTATCTCTTCTGACACAGCTTAAGTTGAAAAAAAGTCTGCGCAAGCTATTACATAAATCTAAGAGATAACTGCATGGTAAAAATCTCTAACTGCAACCCACAACTATCTAAACCGCTATGAAAAACATATGTTTGACATAAAAATAACTGGCATTATGTTACCATGCAATGAAATCTCAGTATAAGTCATAGTTAATTATACATTCAGGGAAAAAAGTGAATAATTTAACCCACATCTCAGAAAAACTCAAAAGAGCGAAGCAAAAAACATCCATCAATCCATTGTATCCCCCCAGCATATTTCTACACAACCGTAAAAGGAATAAGCAACAAAAAGTCTTATTCTTTACTAATTGAAGGATACATCAAAACTAATTTAAAATGTTCTGAACTGAGATGATTACTCGAAGGTGAGATGGAGTGCTCTAATAATACTTTCAGCCCCAGCTAAGTTGCCACAATAAGTTTGGGTTTGAGTTTCAGGAGCAGGGGGGTACAGAAGCAGGAAACTGCCACGTAAATTGTCCAGCCATGGTTTGTACTGCAAGTAGGGAAAGCAGACACTCCCCTGACCCGTGCTGTTCTTTCTGTTCGCTTAGATTTCTTAAGCAACTCACTGATTACTGGGATCCTAAGCCTCTTAGTAAGTATTCTTTTAAGAGGGCAATTCAGAAATTCATTTGTATATGAATACCATAACTATCAAGCCACTGAAATTACTCTCCTTTGAGACACAAGGCAGTAATTTTGTTCATCTATCCACTCTCTGATTAGGGACCATATCTTAATGGAGTCTACATATCTGTGATCCTTTTAGTCGATGGTGAAATGTGATCCTGTCAATGGCTTTTTAGCTATTCCTACAAAGAATTTGGTTTTCCATTTTATATAATTTTATTAGCAAGGTTCTCATTATTTATGTGATCATAAGTTAGAAGATTTCATGGTTCTTTTGTTTACATATATAGCACAGTGGCTAATTTCTTTTTGTGGCCTGGAGGAGATGAGGAAAGTCATTTTATTATCTACATTCATGATACTTTGATCAACTCATGTATAGGGGAAAAAAAGGCTTTACTTTCAACTCATGTGGAATGTCTGGGATATTAACTATGAATTGGGCCTCAAATCACAAATTATTGTTTCCAGATTCTGGAAACCAGAAGACATAGCCCAGTTCAGAGGAAAGTGTAGCTCTTTGCTGCACAGGAGATCCAATTTAACATTCCTGATGGTTTCCTCTGGCATAAAAATCTACTATTTGCTTAATGTGATTATAGGATTATGGTATTGTATTTTGTATCTGAGAATTTACTTGGCTTTACAGCTTTTAGTCTATGACCTAATTGAACAGAAGTCATTTCCTCTTCCCCAAATTTCACTCCTACTGTCTGCACCACTCATTCTCGTTAGTAAGATGTTCTAAAGTCAGTACTTGTACTGATCTTACCTATGTAGAAAGGTTTGAGATTATTTCCTGACCTTTTGTAGCCTGCAGGAATGGCTGAAATACAAATCACATATTACAGGGTTGAATTGTGCTAATAATGACAGGGATTCCCAAGAACACAACAGAGACCACTGTACCAGGTATGAACATGTTGAGATAAAATAGTGATACAGGACAAAGAACAGCCAAATAGTTTTGTCGTTCCTTTGATGTAAAAAATGTTGCAAAAAACCTTTTCCTTTCCTCCTTCGTCTTTTCTAACGCCAGAAATCATCCTTTATTATTCTCTCATACCTTTATGCAGTCTAGCTACAATTAATGAATCATCATCTGAGATGATATCTAAACAAGATAACTCCCAATTCCTTTTGCTCATTTGAAGTATTTTAGCTTAAGCAATTCAGATTAACAAGTTTAAAAAAATTATCCAGTAAACAAGCAGGGTGAAAAGACAGTCACCAAAGTGGAAAAAAACCAAAACAACCAAGATATGTGGTGAAAAGATACAATCTAGTTCAGGGAAAAAAAATGCAGAACAGTGCATGTAGGTCAGTAGCTTCCAGAGTTTGTGTGCACCTCTATTCCTTTCAGCCGATCTTTTTACATATTGTTTTCATAATTTTGTTCAGAATCACTTGGGGAAGGGAATAAATTAAAACATGGATAAGGTTTTGAAAACCAGAACTATTTTTGCAACTCTTCCAAAGATAGAAGTAGATTTTGAGATGGCACATAGTCATAAGATCTGCTCACCCTTAATGCAAATACTAAGACCGTAGTCGCTGTTCCATCTTCTGAAAACACAGCAATTATTTTTGGTCATTCTGCAATGCCAGCCCAGACAACTTTTAACACATCTGAAGAGATACATATATACACACTGGCTTGAAAGATTTGATCAAAGCTCACTGGAATTAGTAGGACATTTCCATTTGTTTCAATAGGCTTTGAATGAGGGCAGCAGCAGTGGGGTTTTGAATATTATTGCAATGCTGGATGGCTTTTACTTAGCACTTTACATAAAGGGACACTACCCACTGCAGGAAGCCAGATTAAGTGGAGATAAACATATAGGTTTAAAAAGACTTGCCCTCAAAGTTTGGCTTGCTTCATCTTTACTGAGTTTGAATTATCCTATAAATAGAGCAAAGATGAAATGAAGTATAAAATATTGGGCAGCATGTAACCAGCTGTAAAGAAAAACGGAACAGCAATAGAAAAAAGGGAGCATACTAATAAAAACACATAGAGTAACATGTAGTATACAAATCCCTCCTTGAATAAGTTTCTTACACAGCCACTCAATTTCAGATGCTGGAGTAGCCCTGTGAGCCTTAGGGTTTCCTGGTGTTCGTGCACACAGGCACAGAGCTGTGTATTGCACAGTGCAGGCACATTTGCAGTGCAGTCCCAGCACTGGTTTGCCATGCAGAACAGCGAGCAAGCAGCAGTTCCACTGCCTTGCAAAAATTCTCATTAAAAACACTATTAATCAAAATACTTTGTAATAATTCTTGAGTTGAATATTCTTCCATAATGTATCTAGTCATGGATGTGAAATCAATTTATGCATCCAAATGCTGATCATCATCATACAACATAGGTTCTCAAGGATTAATAGGATACTCACATTTGACAAGAATTTACTTACTCAATTTATGAATTAAAAGAAAGCATCTTGACATTCCTGTACATCTGAATTTTAGTGGTTAAAATGCTTAAAAGTAAGGCTCTCATAAAAACAGAATAGATATTCAGGGAAAGATTTTTAAATGGCAACATTTAGAGATAGGGTAAATATATTTAACATTCACTTTTCCATTCCATCAAACGCTGATGAGAATATATAACTGACTGTGCTAATGCACTTTAAGATCTGTTAACAAAAGACACCATTAGAGTTTTTCACTTGAAATGGAGGACTTGCCTACAGAAACACCTTTCTTCATTTGTCTCTGTTATGTGCACCTCTCAACCAGCATCTCAGTCACCTCTTAGGCATTATGGTAGTGAAAGCATTGACATCTTTCTTGCACAGCCATGAAGTCCTCGGGTGGTCTGGGTCTAGATTTACCATGGCATTCATAGACTGCCTACAGAAGCCAGCAAGAAGTTTGCTTACAAACTGCCTGCACTGCTTGCAGGTCTCCAAAACTTCTCTTACACATGACATCATTTACCTCCTGCAAACGTGTAAGTGGTGGCTGTATTTGCCATCCCAAGTATGCGTGACTCAGGAGAGAGAAACAGGATAATTCAGGTTTCAGTCACACGTTAGGGAAAATCAGACTCGAGGACAGTCGAAATACAGTGGGGAATGCTGTGAAGAAACAATCTGAACAGTGCAGCATAGAGAGATTTTTCTATCAGAAAAAACTGAGAAGAGGGGTGGAAAGTATTTATATAGCTTAAAATGGGGGAATAATTTGGGACATCATTTTGGAGGAGAGAATGGGGCTGTACTTTGGAAAAAGAAGCTTATTTTTCTGACTCTTCCCTACAAACTCCTCTTGTGGCAGCCCAATGTGAGTGCAAACACGAAACATAGTACAGCCATAGAAATTATTAAATATAATGCAGAGGGTGAGGAGACATGGTTACAACTCTATATACTTTATGATCCCTATTTCAGGTTCCACTATGCTTTTCTGAGGAAGTCCTATGTTCTCCCAAAGGTGACTGCTGTTACAGGTCTAAAAGATTCTCCCTCTCCTCTCTGCTCACCTGAAGACTCACAAGAATCTGTTCCTCTAAGTTCATCACTGAATATCTTCTTTATGAATATAACTCTCATTTAAATTATTTCATTGTTTTTCTTCTACCTATTCATGTACAAGTCTAAAATTATAATTTAAAAAATGTCTGAGGTCGGTACATTTTTTTTTTCTGCTACCGACTTATAGTTATTCTTTATACTTTCCCTTTGCAGAAGGAAAAGTGAATAAAGTACATGCCACTGTGCCAGGGACACACACTGGGAATTATGACAAATCTAGGCTATCTGTAGTACAAGAGATTTACTTGTCACTTCACTATAACTATATGCAATGAAGAAAATCAAGCTTTTCAGTGTTCTGCAAGAAAATTATAATGATAGCACCCTGCATTTCAGTTCAAACTACTGTTCTGCATTTTATTCCATTGATTTGCAGAAGAAAATAGAACCCTTTGCTGAAGACTCTTTGTACCATCTTTCTGAGTTTAAGAATGATGCTCTTTTTAGAATTATAGGGAACAGTTCCAGGAGGGGAAAACTATAACGGGAAAATGTTGTGCACTGCATCCTCCAAAAAGAGTAATTTTTGAAGAACTCTGCTGGTGGATACCATAAAATAAGATGATACATGAATAATTTCAACTGGAACAGAGCTATGAGAATAAAGGCATGAATATACTGCTCTTTTTCACTTAAGCAAGTTTAATTGTCATTTAGATTCCTTGGATCAAAGAGATGTAATTAAGCTGCCTTTCCTCTCCCATCTGTTAATATACATATTGTGGAGAAAATGAGGAGCATAGATAGTAACACCAGAGCATTAGCACTTGTGAAAAATGTTATACTGACAGAGTAGAAAGCAAAATGATCTACAGTGCTGAGAGCAGGGATGGTCCACAATATAACCTGACATATGACATTATGTATTTGGCACGTTCCAATTCAGGATGTTTCAAATATTTTATTTGCACTTTCAGTCCAAGCTGTTATTAAAATCACTAGATAAAAATGGCGTCTTTTCCTAATGGAGTCAGAGGCAAAGTCATGTGTCAGTTGCCTAGCAGGATTTTACACTCTGTTAATGATGATGGAATCTCATTATCCCTCCTGAAGATTTGGTCTCACCATTATATTCCATTTTATCATGATCAGATTTCTCTTTTCATCACTGAAGGATAACTGAAGTAACATGTATTTACTGTAAATTTTGCTTTCATCTCATATCTGGCATTTTAACACTCTTAATTTTATTATTGTGGTATCTTATTTTATTTTTTAAAGTCTTTCTTCAGTTTAATTTTTCTCTACCTCTTCAGTACCATTTAAAACAAGGTTGCTGAAATTTAACTGAGAAGCAAGTATGAGAAAAGTAGGCCTTAATAACTCATTAAATATATTTTTCCAGTTGAAAAATTCTCAAGGAAAGCAGAAGCTACAAATCCAGTTACTTAACATACTGAATGTCAGCCGTAATAGAAGATTTAAAAAGAAGTATTAATCAAATTCTGAGGGTTTTTTATTAGTTTGGGTTTAGTTGTTTCATTTGCTGCAAGTGTGTTTGATGAGAAACATGACTGGAACAAACCACCTGCAACCCGGAGCACCCAGTTTCTATCTCATGCTCTGCTTATGACCTTGAGGACATCATGCAATTTTTCCATTCCCCTCTTTCTACATTCTCTCTCTTCTTGTGATGGATTTGCAGCTGCCTTGAAATAATATATTAATACTTCATGTTGACCTGCTACAGGGAAGATGAATGGTCTGAATAAATTCAGTGAGGCCCTGTCTAGAGAACCAGACAGGAGGAAAATGCCTGTTTCAAGACAGGCATCTCCATACACAGTACTCCTAAGGAACACACTCAGAAGTCTCATTTATAGTCAGCCTACAAAACTCCTTTTGTATAAAGAGCCTCAAGAAAGAAGATTCCCAAAGACCTGAAGCACAGCTTCAAAGTTGGCTACTCTCCAGCAAAGAGAAGCAGTAGTTCTTTCTGGGAGTAAGATTCACATATAGAATCCTAATGAGACCATTAAAAAAGCTTCACCTGCCAAAGCCATCATCTGTGCACAGTGAGATTTATGGTTAGGTAGATTTGTAGGCCTGCTAGCAAAAAGATTTTTTCCAAGTCTTTTTTGTTCACTGAAAGTTTTGTTTCCAGTGTTAAAAGAAAACTTTGATGAAGAAAGGCCCTTGCCACACATTCTACCAACACCAGCATTTAAGGTGCTCTAGCAGTCTAGTCAAGAGAAGATAAAGAGATGTACTCTTATGGATAAAGGATTCTCCAGATTTAAAATTTGGCTATTGAACTGTTTTGCTAGATTGCCTGAAAACATCAGAGCTTTGTGGTAAACAAATCTGAAAAAAAGCAATATATTCTATATTTTTAAATGAAGGGGAAGGTGTGGGTGTAGAACAAATTTAGGGACTATCAGCCAGCTATTGACACTTCAGTTGCTGTAAAAATACAGCAATTTATCAAACAAACTAGTCACAAGCAACTGGAAGAAAACAAAAAAGGAAACAACACACCTCTGTACAGGTGTAAAATCCCACTCAGAAAATGGCTACCTCTGGCTCCTGATGAGAAAGAAAAGGCTTTGTCTGGAGTCTTATATGAGCCTCCTGTGCTGTTTGACTCTGGTTTGAGTACTGTTGGTTGTTTTCATTAGCACCTTACCTGGTTTTGTGTGGCAAATATGTTGCAGCTTACCGAATGCAGAATGCATGGGCAACTGGAAAAGTGGAGTGGAAAAAGGAAGCACTCCTTTCATCTCTCAACAGAACCTAAAAGTGATGACTGCATATGCTAAAGTTAGTTTATATTTGTCAGGAAGCTTGACAGATATGTGGAGTCTTAGCCTTGGTCTAACAGTAGAGAAACAGTGACATTCCACCCTGGTAATGGGAAAAAAAGTACAATTCATTGTGCACAGGAGTAAGTAACAAAAACCTTTATACCATGTTATCCCTCTCAGCTTTAAACCATGAT
Source organism: Lycocorax pyrrhopterus obiensis (assembly GCA_014706295.1). Lineage (NCBI taxonomy): Eukaryota > Metazoa > Chordata > Aves > Passeriformes > Paradisaeidae > Lycocorax > Lycocorax pyrrhopterus. The sequence continues at coordinate 4,001,801 of JACSVZ010000007.1, forward strand.
AATGAAACCCTTTGGAGCAAGTACATCTTTTCCTCCACTACTTTTTGAAAGCAGCCTTCCACAAGGAAGACCCCACCTCACTCTAAGGCAATTCTGTAGGTGTTACAATTGTATAAAAGACAGATTATGCCAATAGGCTTGCTTGCTAAATTCATTGTAGTTATATATCAAAACTAAAATAACATGTGTAATTAACAGTATAATTTTATTTCTGTACAGAATTTCATTCAAGTTTTCTTTTACTTAAATGTCCTGATGTTAATTTCTTATGCTCTCTTTCTTCTCCACAAACTGCAATATATCTAAACCATGATTTATATTTTTTTTGTGCAAGAGAAAAGTTAAGAATTAAGGCAAAAATTTTTAAAATGCTGCTGCAAAAGAAAAATACAGAACTTTAAAATCTCATAAGCCAAGAAAGAAAATCAGTGATATAAAAGATGACAACATCACTAAACGTGAACTGAGACTACTGTGGTAATGATTGACTGAGTCATGGTACAGGATTTCACAAAGTGATGTAGGGCAACATTTAGTCAAAGCAGACTAATCCTAGCGCTCCAAAAGTGGGGGGTTTTAATTTTTTTTTCTTTTTTTTTAATTTTAAGGGATCTAGCTTCCAGATATGAGACACTTTGCCAAAACTGAAGTCCCACAGGGTGAGGATGACAGCCTTACCAGCACCACTACTGACCACCACTATTCCCTGGTGTGGTATCCACATCATAACTCAAGAGGCAGGCTAAAGAGCCACTCAGCCATTATCATTTGGTCAAGCATCATGCAAGGTCACATTCATTGAGATGTACCTTCATTTTCTGAGCCTCTCGGTTTCCAATGTAAGAGCTAATTGTTGTGGAAGTGTTCAGGATGACCATGAAAAAAAAATGCTGTTATTACAGTTGTGCCTCTTCTGATACACACTAGCTACCGTGTCTTCATAAAAAGAAATTCGAAACCAAAATTTTTAAAAAAGGAAAATATAAAAAAAATTAAAACTTCCCTTTTAAAATGACAAGTCTGCAAGTAGACCTAGAATTGAAAATAATTTGTAGAATTTTTTTGCATCAAAAAACAAAATAATCAGAAGAAAAAGAACAAGAATGAGAACTTTTAAGGGCATTTTAGGATAGACAGGCTAAAATTAACTAGCTCAATAGTAATATGAAACCAGTATGAGGTGGTTAGACAGAAAAAGTATGTTACTTTTGCAACAAAGCTGCAAATATTCTGGTTTTTTCTGTTTTGTATGAACTCCACATAAAACCCAGAAGACATGTCTTTACTGTACTTAAACACAAATGAATGAATTATAAGTGTACAAAATACCCATAAGTATAAAAAAGAATACATTCATAATTCTGACCTAAAGTGAAGTCTACCCTCTGCCCACACACAAAAGCTTCAGAGCTGTTAAATTTTATTTCTCCAAAGAGAAACTAAACCCCCATTTCATATGCTCGTAGTGCAACATTTTTATTTAGTTACCAGTTGAAGAACAAGCTATGCTAAAATTAAATTAAAGGAACAGTTTTATTAACTATCACAGGGATGTTCATAGTGTGAATCAAGGGTAGAACAGTAACTTGCCTTGTAAGAGGCAAATAAAACAGGATCAAGCATTTGAAAGAAACTCAATTAGCTACACTACTGTAATATCTGCATTTGTCCACATCTAGCATCACTCACCATCTGCAGTTGGCCTGAATGTCATTTCTGCATAAATTATGTCAATTTGCACCTTAAGTACTTTCTATAGCTTTGTGTCCACAGCAGAACAAATCCAGCCTATCTGCTCCAGCTTCTGTTCCCTTTCTCATTCCATCTCTGAACCTTTCTTTCCAACTCCTGTGTTGGTCTTTCTCTATCACAAGAGCTTCCTCTCCTTTTTTTAACTTTTCTTGGATTTGAAACAATCTGCCTCTATTCTCTGTGCCTTACAAAACCTTACCTAACTTTTACAGATTGACATACTTTATCTGGTTTTACTTAGATTTTTAAGATCTTTATAGCAGAGAAAGTATGGTTTTCAATGCATGCTAAAGTCCTCGGTAAATCTATAATGGTTACTGATAATGTATCATTACAGCTACAGTTCATGTAGAATCCACGTTTCTTTCTGGTCACGTTTCATATCTGTTATCATTCAGTTTATTTTCAAGATTTTCCTCTTGCTGGATATTAGTGCAAAGATTTGATTACAAAAATAGAAAATATGAATGTTTACTGCTGTTATTCTTCTGTGCCAAGCAGCTGTTGCAGTACTGAGTTCTAAACATTTAATCCTTCAGACACTCAGGTTTTGAAATCCCTGATGTACCAGCCATGACAAAACTATCTTAAGAGCAGTATTTATGTATACTCTGGTTTTCATACAAACCTTGTGATCAGCTTTCTGCACAAACAAAAAAAACCCAATCACACTATAACCTGTCCTGTAAAATCCTGTCCCTTTTTCAGCATATTATGTTCTTGCAAGTCCTCCAGTATTCTTGCAAGATTGAGAGTGACAAATAACAGACATCTTTTCCATGCAATTTTCTTCTATATGCTTCACAGTTTCTGCAGTCCCAAATGGAAGGAAATCTTTTCCCATCCATTCTACAAAAAGCCTTCTTCTGTGAATTCTGGTGGATATAACTCTTGTCATAAATATTTTCATTCTGCTTATAGGGTAATTTCTACAGGAATCTAACCTACCAGCAACACAAACAAATTTTCAGCAATTTAACTGTATATTCAGGTCACAAGTATAATAACTCGATCTACAGGAGGGGCCCATGCATTCCATGTGTGTACCAACTTACCCCTACACCCCTCACTTGGCAGTCTGGAAAATCCTATGTAAATCAATATTTTGACTGTCAAATGTTTCTTCATCATAAGTACTACACACAGAGCCTCTGTCAAAACCCTTAAATATTATTCACTATTACCAAAGCTTTTTCATGTATGAACAAGTAAATTTCAGTCATTCAAGAACTGCAATTACAATCTGCAGAAGGATGCTTGAATTAACATAGCCTGAAACTGTACATTAACAATTTAGGAGAAGATAATGATGATAAAAATATCCTGAAAACCTAGAATAAAAGGTAAATAAATAAATAAAGCTTCAGACGTTAGATGACAAAGTATTTGAAGTTGACGAAGATGATCAGAGTTAACAAGGCTGTATTGTAACTTCTTTGGAACTGGGGAAACCTTAAAATAAATCATTCAGTAAACACAGGGATGAAGAATTAAGTAAACTATGAGCTGGGGATCTTGCCAGAAATCCCTTGTATTGAAGCATGAGCTCAACAAATTACCTGGCAACACAACTGAAACATGTTCTAAGTACAGAGCCTTAAGACAGTTTGCATTTATTCCTTCCAAAACAGGACAGCAGACTAAGTCTTGGAAGCTGAAAAAGTGTTTCAACAAGCACAGTTATTATTGCACCTCCGCCAACACCGTCACTAAAAAATTACTGTCTTCCAAAGAAAAATAAAGAGCAAGTCGAATCAAGAAACACAGGTCTTGAGCCAAGTCTTACACAAGTAAAGTTACCAGTCTCACTGACACCAACAACTTCAGTTTTGATCCATAAACTTCAAGAAAAAGTAACACAAAACACTATTTATTAATTAGTATCAGTACAGCTACAAAGCTATGTACTTGTTTATTACCATTTAATTTAATACATGCTTGAGACTGTTGTAAATTTTTAGTAGATATTATTGCAAAAATGAAAAAAAATATAGAATTTATCACAGTACAGAAAAGCAAAATTAAGTAAGAAACAGTAAGAACTTGGATTTTACATGTATATTATTCCATGTAGTAATACACTTCAAGTATTTTAAATTCTATACCAGTATGAGAGATGTCGTAATTGTGAGCAGTTTTACAGTGGTAAGAAGTTACTCCGAAGCAGCCAAAGAGCCAGAGGAAAGCATATATAGACATATATAGATGGCATATATTAGCTCAATGACTTCTGAATAATTCAAAGAAAATCTTCTAAGTCTGAAAGCTTAATATACTGGTTTGATTTAAAAATGATGCCAATAAGGTAGAGCTTAAAACATGCCTACAAAGCACTGCACTGTGAGCCTCTAGCAGTAATATTATCATTGAGATCATCCAGGGGATACAACACATTTCCAGCCAAGTGGAAAAGGCCAGTATCAACAGTGACCCTAGAGAAATTCAGTAAGGTGTCCATTTGTAAGAGAAAATATAACTATCCACTACAGTTTGTCAAGAGCTCTGACACACTCTCAGTCTTTTCAGTGTATAAACTTATACAGGGTTTTCCTCTAATGTAATTCGGTTCCAGCTGAAACGCAAGTCTCGTGGTTTAATCCCCAGCCAGCAACCAAGTACCATACAGCTGCTGCCTCCCCCTCTGGTGGGATGAGGAGAAGAAGCTTCATTTCCAGGTCACAGAATATTCTGAGTTGGAAGGGACCCATAAGGATCTTCAAGTCTGGCTCTTACATGAATGGACCATCCAGGGACTGAACCCACCACCTTGGTGTTACTTGCATCATGCTCTGACCAACTGAGCTATTCTCATCAATGAGTTGAGATAAGAACAGTTTCATAATTGAAATACTGAAAAACAGAATAATAATTGTAAAGAAAAGGGAGGTTGCAAAAAGAGAGGCAGCGACAAAGCCAAAGGGAGACAGGAAACTAAAAAGTGATGCATAATACCACTGCTCATCACCAGATGGACAGTGCCCAGGCAGTCCCTGAGCTGTGACTGGCCCACCCTGGCCAACTCCCCTCAGTTTCTATACAGGACATGACCTTCTGAGGACAGAACACCCCTTTGGCCAGTTCAGGTCACCTGTCCCAGCCATGCTCCCTTCCAGCCCCTTGTGCACCTGGTCACTGGCAGCACATGGGACACAGAAAATTCCTGGATTTAGGGTAAGCCCTACTTAGCAACAACCAAAACATCAGTGTGGTATCAATGTGGTATCAGTTATTCTCATACTGAATCCAAAACACAGCTCTGTACCAGCTACTGGGAAGAAAAGTAACTCCATCCCAACCAAACCCAGGAAAACAAGTTTGAGTGTTTCAGTATGTCTATAATGAGATGCTTTTTGAGATAAGGGAAAAGACAGCACAGTGAAGCCACTTGAGCAGGTGCTTCCTGTACAGGGCCTGCTGCGTGGGTAAAAACACCAACTCTCCGGAGTGTCTGTTTGGAATTTATCATCAGTACACAATTCCCTCCTGAATTTCAGACTTCAAACCTACTGTGCTTTGCTCACAAGTCAGCCTCTGAATACTGTACATAGTTTCTCCTACATTCAATACTATGGGTATTATCTAGTTTTGAGATAACCTTTATTCAATGTCTCCAAATATAATGAAGATATTTAATGTCACATAACACATGTATTTCTCATGACAGGCAGATGGTGTTATGTATAATCTGTAAAATGTCCTTGAAAAATTTGCATGATTACATATAAACTTGAAAAAAAGAATAATGTATAATGGCACTAATGTTGCAGCAACTGTGTCTTCTACAATTCTGCTTTCTGTTCAAGTAAAAAGAGAACCAAACATATCGCTAAGGTCTTCCTCCTCAGTTTTCTACCCCAAAATCTGTAACACTGTCTTAGCTATCACAATAGGAGGATAGGAGTTGAAAAAGTGCAAGACTTCCTGGGCTAAACCATGTAAGGCTTTGAGACATTCATTGGTACTCTGACTTGTACATAAAAGTGAACAAGAAGCTGGTGTCGTGTTTCAATACCAGTATAAAATCTATAAAAGTTGCTGCTTATGAAAGCCAGTATTTCGAAATCCTTATTGTAGCAGAAGATTTTCTGTAGGCTCACTTTGCAAGGGGAGCAAACATAAGGTTTACTTTCACATACCTCTCCATGTTGACTCCTCCTCATAATTTGAAACAGTAGGAGTATGTGTCATTATCTGCTCAAAAAAATCACCCATGATCTGTACAAGTATAATAATACATTCTCATTTCATTGTCATCACAAGGCGATTGTAGGTGTGCATAGAGGTGCGTTGTATAGCAACAGTTGTTTCTCTCTGCAATGTTGGCATTTAGTGTAGGATGCTTTGAAGGGTAATCTCAAGAGCCAAGAGGAGGTTTTTGTGCTTCAGTTGAAGTGCTGAAATTTTATATTAAGTAGGATATTGGTATCAATACATGTAAGTTAAGCCATTATATTTTCATGGTGGTCCTGTGAAGCCTCACTACCTGTTTGATCGGTAAGAAACTCCTGCAGGTGTTAGAGGCTTAATGGTTTAATGATTCTAAAGATCACCCTATGTGCTACATCGTATTTCTTGTCACTTATTGCATGCATGCAACAGTTACAGGTTTCACTGTAGTGGCAACCCTTTTCCTTCATCAGATGCTTCTCTAGATATTAGCTTAACTCACCTTCTACCCAAGTAGGGAAGAATTTCTGCATTTGCTGAAGAGCAAAAGTGAAACCTGATTTTTTCTCTCATGAACAGCAAAACTAAAACCTGAACATTTCTTCTTGAACTGGTACAGTGTCAAATGAAGTTCAGAATCCTTCCTAAGAGAAAAAGTTACTACCTGATTCCCTAGGACACATTACAAGGAAGCAGGACACACAACTTTGATACAACATTGTCTCCTGAAAAAGACACAGAACTGAAAGAAGCACAAAGAACACACTACTTAAACCTATCTCTGGCTCCAAGCCATCACTGAAAACAGTTAAGCATCTGCTGTTTCTGGCATTCAAAAATCAATGAACATGAGACCATAATGGTTGTCTGCTGTATAATTTTCTAAGTATCTATATATTTGTTATGTTTGATTTATGATGTTTCCATGGCACTAAAATATTTTGTCTGACCTGACTTTTCAGAAAAATATTTGAAATATTTCACAAATGTGGTATGTAACATCCCTTTTTAGTAAAATAGTTGTATTGTAAATTAATGGCCAATCCATTTACCTTTTTGCATCGTCACAAATTATGCAACAAGCTGATTTTGTTGTATTCTTATTGCAGCCTCCAGTGATGTGATGAGGAATTTTGTTAGGTCAGGCTTGAACATGTGTCCTGTATGTTTACAGAGGCAATCTTCCACACCCAAAAAAGACTGAAAGAGACTGAGAATTAATCCTCTCAATATGGTTCCTGCAGACTACCACACGTTAGCTCATCCCTAATGCAGTTAAGTCTGTAGCATGCAACAAAGAGATCATGCGATCCATTTCAGGCTTCATAAAATTCCAAAGACTTTCTGCCTGATGTGCTTCAGGATCGGCACAACTCGGCTGACTCCTCTGCCGCTGAACTCCCTCCTGTGCCTTCACAGAGCTGTTGCTGTACTTGTGCAAGACATATCACATCACCTTCAGCCATGCCTTTGGCCCTGAGGAGCATCCAGTAAGAGGCACTAACATATCAATCGAAATAGACAGACCTAGATCTGCTTCCTTCCGTTCTTTTCCTTCCTCACTCAACATCACTCTTGCGTAGCAAGAACTTTATCTATCTTCCAATTAAGCAACTTATATTTTACCACCACACTGCCATATGCAAAGCCTTTCTTTGAAAAATAAAACTTTTCTTATAATAAATTGGAGCTGCTCTTTTTGTTTGGTTTGGTACATTTTCCAAAGCATTCACGTACTTCAGAAAATAATCATAGCATTCAAAATAACACTGTAAATATTCAGCTGCTCTCCTAAGGGTACAAAACCACTAAAAAACATTTCACAGTCGTGTAAATTATTCATCCATTCTGAAGTAAATACTGTAGAACATATCAAGCTGGGTTGTGCTCAATAGCTGTAGGATTTACAGACAGCAGTGAGAGAGCAGATTGAGAACTTGTTCTTGGGCGCCTATAGCAACCATCGATAATACAAACGTCCCCAAACTACCAACATTCCTGCAATTTTTTAAGTGTATATGAAACTTGGATTTTAACAAAAGGAGCTGGTGTACTGGTGGGAAAACCCTACAGCAGAGAAAAAAAAAATGAAGAAAAGGAGCTGAAAACAGTCTAAGGCAAATATATTCAGTGGCAAAAGCATCCATATTCCTGGAACAGGAAGGCAAGTGGCAGATTATTAACATGAAGTGGTGACAGCATGATGCTATGTGAGTCAAATTGCCTGTTATTGTTAAGAATGCAATTAATTTTGTAAAATGCTGTGCTAGGCTGACAGACAATTATCAGAAAAGTTTAAAAACTTGATCAAGTGCCAGAAAATGGCAGTGAGTGGAATAGAAAGCGTTGAACTGCCTGATTTCAGATAGAAAGATTGGCAGGAGAAAAACAAAAACAAGAGAAAAATGAAAAAAAGAGATGTAGGATGTGACATGCCTTTTCGTGTGACATTTTCTGCAATGCATCTGCTTCTCAATTATCTTTTAGAAGAGAAGCCCATTGCCAAGGTTGAGTTTCAAACAAATAAATAGGTGTCTTCTGACACATTTCACTTATTCTCTGTCTTTCTCAGAAATGGATTGCATAATACTAGTTCTTCAGAAACTTTAACCATAACTTTGCTTAGGACTCCCACTCAGTCCTTATTCCAAAAGAGAGTTTATTTTAAAAATATTTAGTTATCCTGTCACTTTCTAAATATCAAGCAATTCACCAGTCTCTCTATAGGCCCTTTAACTATTAAACTGAAAGCCTATTCCCACATCTATCATGCCAACCACCCCTAAGTACTTTGGAATAAACTTTCAATACTTCTCAACCATTGTCAGTAAGAAAATTATTTAAATACAGAACTCCTTCTGATATTAAAAAGAAGATCATTGTCAAAAATGACAGTTTGTTCCTTTCCATTTGAGCATAAGAAAAATATATATTTTTTTATAGTAGTTTAATCTCTTTCAGTTCATTTTCAAAAAATTAACTTTGTCTTTATCATAAGATGTCTTTAAAATGATGGTATGACCTCAAGAGATTTACTGTGTGCTAGCTGTGATCTGCTTCCCACTTCTCCCATGATTCTGGAATACTAAAATTTATTACTCTATATTAATTTATTAAGAATTAACTCCTTAATCTGTACCATTTTACTGTATGATTCAGAGGGGAAATTCTGCAAACATTACAGTAACTAAGAGGATATTAAACTGTCATTGACTTGACATTTTCTTATTACTGAATTGCTTAACATATTACATAAGTGTTCTTTCATTGTTGAGATCTCTTTCTTTAAAGTAGGGGTACTTCAGAAAGTTCAGTGATATTTCCTTCTGATATTTTTGAAATATAGGAAAGTGAAAAAACACCAAACTTTGCAGAAATGTATCTCTGAGTCTATTTTTTAGAGAAAAGCTAAGTCTGATCAGACACTAAAGAGAATCACTAAGTAACAATTAATTATCCACCAATTGTTCCTGTAACTTAAGCTTTACTACAACCATTTCTCTTCCTTTTTTAAAACTTAATACCAAAGCCAAGAAATGAAACTGAAACCCAATAAATTATCCACTGAATTGTAAATTGGTTTCTAAAATATTTTTGACTGAAAGAAAACTTGTTTTCATTAGAAATAACTGTTAAACAAAACTGTTGCAGGTCCTGACTTGACAAAGTGTGCTCTGTCCCTCCAGCACAGCTGCAGCACAGCCTCGGGAGGGACTGAAGGCTTCAGGAAGTATTTCCTCTGTAAAATACTCCATCCACAGTCTGTGTAGCACTGCATTCCTCCAGACCTAGGCTGACTCAAATTTACCCAGAGTTTTATACCATCTGAAAACCTCCCTCTGTTAGAGCATGCAGATCCAGAGTGGCAAAAATGTCCTTCAGCTACACAGAGATGGGGGGAAAGGGTAAGTACAAGCAAAACTCAAAGAAGATACATTTCACAAAAACAATAAACCCCCAAGAACTTAACCTTTGTCTGCAGCTACTCGAGTTTAATCCCACAGGTAACTGGAACTTGCTGGAAAGAAATAAGGGTAGAATTTTGACCTTGAGTACAAAGAACCTAGAAGCCAGTAGAAGTCCTCAGACTTCCAAAAGCTGGATTTCAGCCACACTGAATGGACAAAGTGGTCTCATAAAATATAACAGACAGCCCCCAACCTGTTTGGTTTGGATTTTTTCCAGAAAAGAGTTACATACCCATTTTCAGCCATGGTAGCTAAAATTCAGCTAAAACACAGTAGATAAAAGAAAACTTGACTGAAATTTGAGGGCAAAGGCAAACTTCTGATCATAATTATTTCCTTTCAGGAATGCAGAGGAAAAACAATGTCAGAGTTTTTGCTGGACTGACCAGATCCTTAACTCAGCACACCTTGGAAATGCATAACCAAGAATAACATCCAGGACCAAAGGCTCTGGATAATATTAAACAGAAGACACTTAACCAAGGATAACAATCAGCACAGAAGATCGTGTTGTGTAATTGCCCCTTGCAGCATCAAAGCAGAACTGGTGTGATTAAAATAGAAACCTATAAATTTACTGGGAACAAATATGGAAAAACTGTGGTTTTCAAAAAGCCAGGACCTTGAAGATCCATGAAATGTGCACCCAAGGCCCTCTGGATAAGAGTAGGAAGAGTGTCCTTCTGATGTCTCTGACACTGCGGAGTACTGACAATTCTTTTTCTGAAAAATACAACCATGAAGCATGTCACAGGGAATGCTGAAGTTTGAATCCTGATTTCTGTCACACAGACATAAATGCAGAGAAATTCCATTGACTATTGCTGTGAAAAGAAACGATCTACCAAAATTCTATCTAAAAATACTACCTCTAAAAACCCAGGAATGGATAACAGCAAATTGACATACATCAGCTGAGTATCTAGAACAAAGGGAGCTAAGAGCAAAGAATAGGTAGAACACATACTTAAGAACTAAAAAATACTATTGAATAATTTGGGATTGTCTTTTTTATTAAAAACCAGTCGATACTCTGAGAAAGTCAAGCCTGTTGCAATGATGGGCACATCCATAAACTGGAGTAGACACCTGTTACATATTCAGCTTTTGACAGAGCTGCTGTACAGCCACAGTAAGGCTGATCTAAGTGTTGACCCACGTTATGATCTGCCAGCAACAAAATTTGTCCCTATATTCCTACTTTTTGCATACATGTGTCAATCTGAGAATGCTTTTTTCTTAATCTGAGACAATAGACATTTTCCTTCTTTATATTACACTCATCAGGAAGGTTCACATCATACTAGCAAAGGGCTTTTTGTAATTTCTGTGTCTAGATTCTATTCATGCATTTTCTGTTAAATAAAAAAGTGCCAAGTCACTTTATAGACAAAGAGGCAGTGGTACAAAACGCTTACAAGTGACCACTCAGATTTTATAATTCAGCACACTTGGACAGTCATGATTAAGCCCAATTTCATGGGACAGGGCTCTTTACGTGCACATATCTGTGGGCTAATCACTTACTCATGACTTAAAGGATTTTTTAATATTGGAAGTATTAGAAAATCCCAGTGTGTAACCATGACCAGAACATGGCTCAGTGATGGCAGACCACAGAAAACAAAAAGAAGGAATGATAATCCACAGGCAAGAAAATAATAGAACAGCACTACAAAGAATTATCCTTTACTTGAGGAGAAAATGATTTAAATTGAAAAACATAACGTTCATACTCTCAGACTTCCATGAAGAACATAGTGGCTTTATGGAATAACAGCAGAAGCAGCACGTTCACAGCAATGGCAGCACATGAATTAATATTTCCTCAAGTCCATGACAAATTGCTCAATGAAGTGTTGCTTCCCCCAGAATTAGAAATAATTAGAACAAGTTATTCAATTAAGAATATTCCAGTCCTCACCTTATGAAGTGTATGCTCATTGCAAATCATTAACTTTTTCAATTCAGAAAACAGTTTTCCTCTGCAACTCTAATAATCAGTGGCAGACAAAATTTAAAAAAAAATATGTATTTAGTGTCCTACTGAGGCAAAACATACATACAGGAAATATGAAACAGGAAAAAAGAAAATAAATACCTTTTAACATCACATAATGAAGGAACTGTAGCACTGTACATGCTAAGGGTGGCATTATGGACGTAGTTCATGTTATGTTGAACTAAACATTGGGGGGAACAGGTATGTCCTTCATAGGGTTTAGGGAATAGTTAAAAAAGCACTGTCTGCAGAGGCCTATTGCAGAGTGTTGGACTGGAGCAAAGGCTCCTTTTAAACCTGAGAGTGGGAAACCAATGGAGCTCAAGGGCCTGGGCTGGGGGGTCCTCACAGTTCTCACTGCTCTCAGCAACACTGAAGGTCATTCATTAAATTGTAATTCAAATAAAAATAGGATTAAAGGACTGACATCACAAACAGAAATACAAAAGTTTGAAAGAACTGTCTGAATTTGAGTTCCCTTTTTCCCACTAGCCCAGCAGGAGCTGAGTTTCTTTATGATGAAGCCCCTCAGCAATGGTCTGAGAACTGAAAACGTAAGGGATGGTCAACATTTCTCTACACTCACATGGCAGTGACAGGAAATCCCATGTGCAAGGGGAATGCAACAGTTAGAGCAGCACGGGGACAGCAGAGGTGTAGCAGAGAGCCACGGGAGTTGTGTGAGCTGGACAGAACACGAGCAGTGATAGTAAAGGACCCCCATGCAGGTAACACAGCGTGGTTTGTGTGCACGCATGTACAGCCTCTGTGTAGCTGTGCTGACCAGATGAATCCTCCCATCACTTCCCTCTCTTCACCATCTACTCCTCGTGCACGTGAGTGTGTGTGCCCACCTCATCGAACCGTGCATTTTGGCCAACCTTGCTTTCTGTCTTCATTCTGTTTCAAGACCCTCAGTGCAAGCTAGAACATTTTTTATAAAATATCTCTGTATGGGTTATCAGCATTGTGCTACTTTGTATAGTTCTGCCTCAGTTAGGAGGACTGCAGTGGTGAAACCAAGAGAAGACTCTTAACCTGAGGAGATATGACATTTTCTAGTCATCACCCTGTGAAGCGAGGATAATGAATTTCATCACAAAGAGACTGCCTTTGAATATATTAAAACACCCAACACAGCATTATTAAAAAACCCAAAACACTGAGCATCTTTTCTCAACAGACACCTGTGTCTGCACAGGCATCCTGACCTTGTATCTGTGTAGCTCCATCCTTATCACTGTCTCATCACCTGCACTGCAGCCATTCCACTTCAGGGGGTCAGCTGGCACAAAGAGTGGTTAAACAAGGTCTATCCAATGTTTAAGCTTAACAAGATGAGTAAAAAAAGAATAAATGATGTTTTACTTAAGGGCAGAGAAAGTAATGTTACAAGAAAAATTTAGCAGCCTAAAGGAACAGCCTCATGGTCAGCTATTGCTACTTTTTCCTTGCATTGATTTATTTCCTAAACTCTGTTAAACCTTTGATTTTCCACCCTGAAGAAATTATAATCATTTATAAAAAATTAAAATAGACAGAAAAAATAAAGAAAAAATTAATTAAATGTTTAGACCAGAATGAGAAAAGAATCCTTTCAGATCAGAGTGAGGTTCTTCACTGTAACTTCTTGGCATTAGTGGTTACTTTCTGCTAGGCTGACATCTTTGTCATTATATCAAGTATAACAACAACAAAAATATTCCTCCCTTTAAAGCCATCTTCAAGGCTTGTGATGGATAGATTCCTTCAGCCTAGATCTCCTTAGTCTCTTCAACTTTTACTGGGAGATAATGTTGTTTCTCTTAAAATTAGCCTGCTGTTTACTTAAGTGAAGAACTAGATGTCTTAAATGTTCTGGGCATGTCAGAAAGATATTGCCTCCCAAGGTGGTAAAAGCAGCAGATAACAATCTGCTGGCAAGCTGCTCCAAATACATTCCAGGCAGCTTGTCTTGTGAGGAAGCTTTAACTTCAGTGGAAAGCTAAATACCAAGGCTACAAAAATCCTTTTATTCACAAAAGCAGGATTCAATTTAAAAAGTCCTTCTGAATTCAAAAGAGGAGACCAATCCATTGAAGCTTCAAAAGTTTACCTCTATTCTTCCAGCGTGAAGTGAGTGAAATGTACAGGAATTATATTCATGAATATGGCCAGGCACAACAGTAAAGGTGACGCTGATTTTCACTGTTAAGATATTATTAACACTAATGACTACCAGGATTTTACAGGAGTACTCTCTCAATTATTTTATTTAGAAAATTTATTAATGAAAACAACAAAACACTATCCAGAGAAGTGAATTAGTGTTGGTCCACTGAAATACTAGTTACACAATTTATTTCATTCCTGCCAGCAGATGCACAGTTAAGATCCCTCAAGCAAACAGAATCCAGAGGCACAATTGAGTTTAAGTACAGGATTATGTTCAGTCCACTATTTGATTAACTTAATCCTGATCTCTAGAACTGGCTTCTTTCACCAAGTCATTCCAGACCACTGAGCTGCTGAGATATAGAAAGCTTCTGGAAGTGGCAGTTATAGACAGAAAAGAACATTTTTCACTCAATGAAATTCATGGACTTCCTTAATTTATGCCTCTAACTGAACTAATTTGATTAAAGTTTTGTTCCATTTTCTTTTAATTAGCCAGGGCAGCTTAAATTAATTATGTCTTATGTATGGATGCTGTACCAGGATGTTTCATGCAGGAACAAATATGAAATTTAAAAAAAAAAAAAAGTCTAAAGGTTGTTTAATCTAAGTTACCAAGAAAGATGCACTGAAATGTAGTATTGATTTGCCTTCATTGATAAAAATGCAATGCCCAGTTCACCACGTGGCTGTTTAAAAGCTGTCGTGGCCAGTGCTGCATGAAAACCTCCACACCAAATTGTGTCTAACGCTGCTGGGTGTTGCACTGAAGGGTAATGCTGTGCAGCCACCAGCCTGGAGCAGTCATTGCTCTGCTCCTGATGACAAGGACAGAGTCTGTACATGAATCTGGCTCAGGGACAGAGAGGTGAAAGCTTTCAGTTATCCACCCCCGGTGCCTATTTGCATAAAGCTAAATACAATCCAGTACACATTTAGATATGGATATGTTCTGAGCTAATCAATTCCACCACGCTCTTCTCTGGTGTAAATAAAAGCAAAATCTGGGCTGAACTGTGCGTGTGTTGTCTCTGCTGCTAGAAAATGTAGGCACTCCTCACGGACAACTGGACAGTTGAAAGTTCTTGGGGTAGCATTCCCCGCTACAGCAGTTAAATCTGCTGACCTAATTTGTCTTTGATGGTTACATCACTTTGAGACAACTGAGGACAAATCTCACTTTCCAGTGCTACTGTTCCAAGCTGTTCAGCAGCAAGCACCAGTAGGTAACAAGCGCCATGCCGCATCCTCACAGTCAGAGCTGATGGAGAAAGAGCTGAATACCTGCTTTTTAGCCAGAGCAAAAATCTGCAAATTGACAAAGAAACAGTGGTAAAAATTCAAACCTCTGATTTTTCAAAGAAAAATAGATATGAGGTTATACTCTCCCTCTTGTTGTACATAGGTACAGTATTTCTTCTCTTTTCTACCAGCCATCACTGGTTTATTTCTTTCTACCTGGTGAGTCAAAGTTTGAAGCACAGCTTTCTGTTACTTCTTCCTCCATAGCTGCTATGCTATCCTTTTTTATAGGTTCCTTGCTGGGTACAGCAATTCTGCTTTACGCTGTGGCAGTCATACCACATTATATATCACAGAGCACAGCTTGCTTATTTTGCCGTGGCTATTGCAGACAGCTAGCTAATATGGTGAGAAATACTGTGCCCCAAAATAAACTGCATATGAAATTGTTAGGACAGGGGATGTATGCTAGCACAGTCTAGAATTAAGCTTGCATACCACACTTGTAAATTAGTGGGAAGAAGAATCATAGCTGGCTATTAAAATGTATTGCTTTTAATGCAAGGGGCTCTCTTATGTTTGTTCTTAAACATCGGGGGTTTCTTCGTTTTGGTTTGTATTGAGAGCTTGACATTCCAGACTGCGAAGTTTAAAAAAGCTGACCTTGAAAACACAGTCACATTTATTTTTGAATGTTAGTTTAGCTTCACACCCTGGAAGTGGCTTCCTGCCTTCCAGATTTTGCTGAGCATTGTATGACCAGCCATGCCTGAACTCACTGCACAGCTCCCTTCAGGCCACACTACAACCATTCAGAACCCATCCACTGACAGCTTGAAATACAAAAAATGTCTGTTTTAGTAACCCATGCCACAATTCTAATAGCCTCCACCCTCCTTCACCAAACAGTGACCTCCTCAGTTGCACCCCTGGTCATTTTCAGAGGTGGCAGGCCAGCTCTCTGCAGCAAAATTTTTCTGGGATCTTCCTCAGCATCAGCTCAAGGGCATTTTTACTTCCTCACAGACTTCATGCAGTGCTCCCACTGATTTCACACCCTGGCAGGTACTTCCAAGGGAGGACCTTTTCCACCTAGAAAGCTGAAGCAGTCTTGCTGAAGGTTTTGCACTCCCCACACAGAGCAAGCACAGCACAGCTCCCTGGCACCTGCTAAGCCGTGAGAATTCTCTTCATTACAGCAATCCGGCAGGCTGACATTAAGGCTGAAGGGGTTGCTCTGCTGATACCAGCTTGTAACATTTCCACGAAAATTCCCTAACAGCAGTAGTATTTCTATCTACACAGTAACTTTGATAGGCACTGTGAGAAGCAAACTATGAGAAGCACAGTGTTCTACGGGGAAATGTGGGATCCTATCAATGTTGTTGCCACAGCTGGACTTGAGCAGTAGGTACAGCACTCAATCCAGGCATTAACTTTATTCTCTCAGGCTTTCCCAGGCACTAAAGATGCTGGGCTAAAGACACTCAGATATAGACAATTCCCAGAGATGGCTGTTCAAACACAGAGCACTGTCCTGAGATTTCCAGGTAGCTGCAAGCTCTGAACAGATATATTTCAGATAGCTGTGAAAGAATCTACAGCACATTACACTTAAGTTTATATTTCTTTCACATGTGACCCAATTCAGCAAGGCTTACTTGGAAAGAATTTCTCCATCTTGCAAAGTCACTTATTTACCACTCAAATGGACAACACCCTCACCTCACACGTCATGTTTCACATCTAGCATCACATTTAACCAGATTTACAACTTCACTGTCTTTAATAGAATTGCTCCTGAAATGTACTAATGCAGTTCATAATTAGGGAATAAGCACATGACACAGCAAAAACAGGACAGAGTAGTTTACCTGTTTATGACTGAGAGATGAGCTCTTATAACTTATTAAATGTACACTCTTAGTTTATCCCAATTACAAAGTAAACCAGGCTAACCGAAGCCCGAACTGAAGAATGAGAGGATGGTTAATAGCTGAAAAATTATTAACATTGGCAGTACTGGCCATTATCTACTGGTGCTACAGAGAATATTATTAAAATAAACAGCAAGAAATTCCCCTCACCACCAAGTTCTCAGGGAACAATTATTGCATCTCCAACGAGAAAAAAGGAAATAGCCATTAATGATTCTTTTTCTGTGCTAGGCTAAAACACCTGTTGCTGCTTAAGGGATTTTTATTTGTTTTCACTGCACATAGTGCTGGAACACATATAGTGCAATAATACTGTTATGTCAGCGCTCTTGTAGAATCACAATTTCTTCTTAGACAGCTGCAGCATTTACACGGATTTATGAGATCCAAAAGTCCACATAATCACATCACCTGAATAAAAAGTAGGCATCTGAAAGTTTTACATAACCACGGCATTTGTGGTCGGACAGGATGGTGCAGAGCTCGTGCTGGAGTAGCCTTAAAAAGCAAACAGACCTCAGCAGTGCTGAAACTGCTGGTACGGCTTCAGTTTAAACCAGAATAACCAGAAGTTGAATCTTTGTGTAACACTACATTAGTCCCTTCCAAAGACAAAAAAAGAAATCAGAAATCAGGGCTCTCAGATTAATTTCTCTTTGTCTCATTATGGACACACTCAGTCTTCGCTTGATCCTTACCCCAGGTAGGCCGGTATGAACTCATTTAACTCCACTCAATTAAACAGAGAATTGCTAAATTATGCCAGCTGATATTTCAGGACTGTGATCCGTTATTAAAAGGGTTCTGCTAAATACCAATTTATTTTGCTTAATAAAATGAAATGCTGTGCTACCCAGCACATTTTTGCTTGTCAGAATAATGCTTTCAAGTACACGGGGGATGTAATTCTCCCTATAAAGACAGACTGAGAACAGCGAGATTCACAGCAGGTGTGAGAGCTCAGTTCCACAGCACTGACAGCAAAACACTGCAAAATCTCGGTGTGGCAAACTGCACCATGCACAGGCACAGAGCCAAGCCTGTATCCTTCAGAGCTCTCGGGATAACACACAGAAATATGAGAACAGCATGTTCTCACTCATCCTAACAGCCCGGTGCAGACCCTCTATGACTGGACATTAACAACTACCACACCAAAAGCCAGCCAATTTTTTTAGCCATTTTACAGCTCCCATATAAACTACATTAGCACTGCAGACAGCCCAGGGAAAAGAGTTACTCGACCTGGTAGACAGCAATAAATAGCAATCAGTGGGTACCATCAGTCATGATATGATTTAATACTGGGCTGAATATGCTTTCAAAACCAAAAGCATTTATAGATAGCTGGCTAAAAAAACTGACAACAAACAGCCATAGAACAAAAAAATGTTAGCATTTTCTGGACAGGATGGCCTTTTTCAAAAGCAAATGTATAGTGATTTACTTCAAAGCAGCTAGAATAACTGCTGAAGCTGATGTTTATGAAATCTAAATACAGTTGACACAAATGGAAAAACTCTGCCTTCAGTTACACATGTAGAGCCTCTGTAAAGAGCAGAATTTGTCCCCAAGGGAACATACTGTGCCTAAGAGGGAAAGAGCCTTAGAGCCAGACATAAGCTAACTGGGCCCAGTTCTGTTCTCAGCTATACCCACTTAACTGTGCTTCTGCAGCATAAAAAATCATGGCACTTCTTAAAAATAATCAAGTCAAAGGAAAAGGATATTTTAAAACTGAGTATCAACTTTGTCAGGAAAATCAAGGGGACAAACCATCAAAGACAGCTTAAAGATTCAAGTAAGTAAATATTGGCATTTTTTGGTGGCATATTGCCCCAGCTGCAGTCACACTCTTGAGACATTCCCAAGTTTAGGCAGAAACTGCAAGGTGTTTGTAAGGAATAAAGGAAAAATTTCATCCCATAAGTTACAATAAGATTTTTGCCAGACTGTGCAGTAAACAGCATCAATCTCCAAAAAACCAGTGGAACAAATAGAGAAAGATGTAAAAGAGAAAGCAGGAGAGGCAAGAGAGGAGTTCAGGTTAAGGTGACAAACAATTCACATGAATATCCTGTAAAATTGGAAAGTCAAAGACTTCACGTCTTCCAGTTCCATCTATGTGTTATGTGGCTTCTTCACTGCTACAACTGGCCCATATTTTGGTGCAAATTCACCAGTTCTCCACAAGTTTTTTCTGTACTTTCCTCTTATTCATTCTTCAATACTGCACACCTTTTTCTTTATTCTCAAGTCATTCTTCAGCACTGCTCTTAGCTCTTTTCAATTACTGAAATCTTTGTTCATCAATTTTAAATGAGCCCAGGGAGCTCATATAAATAATTTTAAAATCCATCTTTCTGTTGTAAATTAGTATTGCAAGAATCCATTCATTCTTTCACTCATTCTACTACGTCACTAATCTTCTACCCAAGAATTTCCTGAATATTTTCCACTTTTGGTCTAAATTAAGAAGTTGACCTCTGAAACTCTTCAGCATTCTATTTTTACCACCTTAGACATGAACATGAGCAGAAGCACATAAAAGTGATCTCACCTTAACTTTTACTGAGTTGGCAAGAAAAATCCTCATTCACTTTTAGAGTAATTTAGGAATAACAATTCAACACTAACTCTCTACAGTGTTACAGTCTACAACTGGGAGCCTCAAAACATTCCTCTGAATTTAAAAGGTTTTGCTGAGTCACCAGAGTTCCTTTCAAAACACCTTTGATCTTCAAACCTGGAGGAAACTTTTAAAGTTTAATTTTTCCTCGACTGCCTCCACTGGCTGACACAGCATGTGCTATAGCCACCTTGAATCCTTATAAACCACTGGGATGCGGTGCTGGAGCAGACTGGGTGAAGCCATCAACGTGCCTCCTCACACAGATTCCAGCACTGCCAAGCAGCCCTCCAAATGGCATTTTTGAATATCAGACAGGGCAAATTTTCATTTCAAATAACCCACAGTGCTGTTGAGAGCATTGGAAGCTGCCCAGACATGAGCTTCCAGTGTCCTGAAAAGCCATAATTAGCCTGATTGCTCAGGGAAAGGATGACAGGGACAAGCTTGCCAGTTAGCGGTCATTCGAGCACAAAGACCTAAAGAAGAACCACTGCTTCACCAACTGCTTGGAACAGGCCAGCACTGGAATGCCAACAAGCTCTGGCTTAGTTTGGGAAAAATAACTCACCAAATGGAATGAAAAGGTGCAGAAAAAAGGAAGAAGACTGCAATTTCCCAGCAACATCCAGCCCCACACGAACTAGTCCTCAGCATTAAGTTCTCACTCAAGGAAATGACTGATAGAGCTCAACACTGTTTGCAATAATAACATAAAGTATGTATAATTAATACAGTCCAACTCCCATACCTTATAAAATAGTAACATTTCTTATGTAAATGCAGAGAGTGCCACATTTAAACCAATTGTCAAAAGATGACACAGTTCAATTTAAGAAAACGTATTTCTTTCTGCTTAGCTTGTTCTGCCTAACCCAGACTAACCAATAATTTAAGGCAGGTACCTCCACAAAACAAACTTATTAAAGTAGTTCTTAAGCAACCAAGAACAATCAAGAGCCATTGTGCTCTAGCAGTACTTTGAATTGTTACCCTCTCTACCTTGCACACGTTCAGAGCAGAGGTTACTCTGTGGCTGACCACAGTGAATTGCTCTTTTATCACTAATGCGTTTTCTTTCACAATGCTACTTCAGTAGCACTTTTCAGCAAGTTCACACCAGTTTCTGAATTTCTTGCTTCTGGGGTCACTCTTCCTCATGCTGCCAGCTTCCACCACCTAGCTGCTCCCACTTTTCCTGAACGACTGAAGAGCACAGCGTCTGGCATTGGAAATACAGCCCAGGGCTGCCGTCCTCAGAGGACGCACTTCACCCCACAGACAGTCACCGGTATTCCCTACTCTACAAGTGTGCAAAAATAAAGCCTATTGATTCCTATTGCATTTAATACTTTTTTTTATAAAAAGATGCCACATAAAAAAGGGTTGGAAGACAAACTGCAGAGCGCATTTCCAAATATCCATGAATTAATGCAAAAAACTATTTTTAAAGTATTATATATTTTACATGCACAAACTAATTCAATATCCAGCATAAACTACTGCAGCATTACTTCCATTAAATGAAACTAATTTTCCAGAGAGGCAGAGGAGAAGAAGCCACAGTTCTGACTGAGAAGCTACTGACCAAATATAAACTATCTATTATTATCAACTGGTCATTACTCTAACAATTACAAAAATAACTAAATACTTCAGCTACTAAGTCAGAACTGTGTTAATAAACTGGTGCTTGATTATTAGAAGACACTTTTCCAGTATGAAAAATGAAGAACAGAAATTTTCTTTGTTCTATCTAGAATTTTTTTTCCAGTACCTATTCTTATCTAGCAGTCTTTAATCACGGGTTCCATTTACACTATTCACATTTTCTGTAACTAAGTTTTAGTCTAAAATACATACTTTGCCTGTGAGCCCCGATTAGTAGGAAACTCAATATCTAAGCCATAAAATGCGATCTCTAATTTTAACTAATGTGATGGCAAATGCTAACTCAGGATGACGAGATGCCTCTCCCATGGTGTCCCATAGGGACATCAAGCACAAGGAAACTACATTGCAGCACGTTCCCACTGATAACACACATGCCCGTGGTTCTTTCACCCAAAACTCTGCTGAAGTGCATCAAAACTTCCTGCCTGGGAGAATCAGACTCCACCATCTGCGTCCATGAAACTCATCCACGGTGAGTTCAGCAAATTAGCATCAGCAGAAGCGAAAAAAGAAGTAAGAATTACCTCAACCAGAGGGCCACACTCAGTGGTTTATTTATTACTGACTGGTTTGTCTCTACATTTTAGGATGTTTTAAGCTATTTAACAGAAAACTGTGTTAACAGCTATTATTCATATTGGCTTTCTGTTTAAAAGCAGCAATTCTTTTCTTTTGCAACTTATATCGACATTCTTATAACTAAATAAACATCAGCACAAAACACTATTATTGTGAATATAATTTTCTATTTTGCAGCACTGGGTGAAGCAATTCAGTAAATTTAGAAACCATCCATAATAATAATGAACCACACATTTAAGCCGTCTTGCATCATCAGTTTTCAAGCAGAACACATTAGTGAGTGATCACACTAATCAGAATGTACTACAGCTTGATAATGTTTTTCATAATTAGAATTATTTTGTCAGTCATTTTAGGCCAAGTATTTAAAACACAAAATTACAAATATTTCAACAACTAAAATCTCAAAACCTCATGGGATTTTTTCCTCGCTTCTCATGAATGTAATTTTTCTTGTGTATTTGTATTTCTTTGGAGTCCTCTCAAGAATGGCACCATAGCATGAGAACCAGAAAAAAAACTTACTAGAAACAGAAGTAGAAAAAGGCTCTCTACCTAGAAAAATTTAGCAAGATACTGAATTCATTTTTATATCACAATCACTTTCCAAGTCCAATTTCAGCTATTCATTTTAGACAGCATTTCCCAATTGCTCTTGAATCTATTTGTGTTCTTTGACTACAGATTTTGCTATGCAGTTAAGTAAAAGACACCTGAAAAAAGATTAGCAATGATATTCTCACTGGTTTAAAGTAAAAGAAACTAAATATACCCAATGTAATTTGTTCTCTGCTAAAATTACTCTTCCATGGTTAGTTACTGAGTTTTCTTATTAGGTCACATATACTTAAGAACAGTGATATCCCACTAGTTCATGTTACTGGCAATGGAACATTGCCTGTCCCTGTTCAAGGCCAGGTATCAGAATAAACCCTAACACACAGGAATGTCTCTCCCATGATCCCCTCTTAGCTACAAAGGGCAGCTCCATTAAAAATGCACGATGATACAGATGGAAATAGAAGCATCCCTCAAGAAACAGGGGTGATTGTAACCACTAATCATTTTGGATTAGGAAGAGAAAGTTCTAGCTAAAGGAAAAGGGAGGATGACACATCTGGATTGTCATTCACGGAGTCTGTACTTTCCTTCTTGCTTCCCTCTGAGGAAGATGCCTGGCAGTTATGTACTCAAGTCCTTTTAGGACAAATCATATTGTTGCCTCACATTTCCTGGAAGAGTTGGCTGTTACGTGACAAACAAAATCCTTTATTCCTTAAAGTCACATTTAAGAGGAGGTTGCCTGTTCTCACAGCATTGCCTCTTCTACAAGTCCAGAGTCTCTGCAGAAGAAAGCAGAAAGACGAGTGGATTTGGGAGCAACAGGCAGAGCATGTTCTGCAGCTCCTCAGGAGCTCCTGTCTGCAGGGCTTCCCTGTACTCACGGAGAAACCCTGCAAAAATGTCCCCTAGACTCAGAGAATCACAGAATGGTTTGGGTTGGAAGGCACCCTAAAGCTCCTCTCATTCCAGCTCCCCTGCCATGGGCAGGCACACCTTCCACCAGACCAGGTTGCTGAGAGCCCCATCCATCCTGGCCTTGGACACTTCCAGGGATGGGGCAGCCACAGCTGCTCAGGACAACCTTTTCCAGTGCCTCACCAGCTCATGACACAGCTGCTGTGCTGGCTGCAAGGAGTACCAGACCCCTGGCAGAAATGCATGACTTTATCACTCATGGCTATTCTGGGCCCATTAAATTTTAAAGTAGCTCCATGTCCTCTTCAATGAGTGTATGTAATATATATTATTCTTTAAGTAACAACGAGAGAGAGAGATTACTAATGGAGCCTCCTGGATATTATCTAAATCACTAATTATTTTTTTCATAATTTGACATACAGTACCATTTAATATTTTATGTTGATGATAGCCAGTCCACCAAGAGGTTTTCAGTGAATTGCAACATACTGAAATGTTGCACTAAAATACTGAAGTCTCAAAATGAAGATAAGATCACTTAACTGTAGGAAATAAAGCTCTAAAAACAAACTCTGCATTTATAAAATAAATGGAAAAATTCCTCATGCATTTAACAAGAGCAAAAGGAGTTAGAAAGTAAGATGAGAGACTGTGGAACTTTAACTACAGCATTAAAAAGAAGCATTTTCTTCATTTAATACAATACCTTCTTTGTATAGGCTGAAAACATAAAATATTACTGAATATATAAATCTCAAACAGAAGAAGCTGTAGGTGGCTTGGAACAAGTAAATGCTGTGTTTATACAAGTACAGCGTTCTGCAAGCAATATTAGTCAGCCATTGAGCAGGTTCCCTGCGCTCCAGTACACTGAATACGTGCATAATTAGGGCTTGTTTGCGTGACATCTGGTGGGGAAATAATATCACATCTGATATGAAAGATACAAAAATATTTTCATAAAACAAAAAATTGCAGTGGAACAGGACCGTGATGTTCCTTTTCATAACAAGCAGCCTCACATCAATAAAATTCAATCATCCTACAATACCAACTGTATCAGCTCTCCAGAACAGAAAATAAGTCAGTATGCAATTAGGTGCAATTTTCCAAGATTTGCAAAATTCAATTTCCTTCAGCTCCTTGTGTCCACAGAAAAGATAGAACTCAGGTAATGTCAAATGCACGCAGATGACTGCTGTTGAGTAAATCAATTTATTATTCAAAGATCTGACTGAGCAGCCCAAAGCTTTCACTGCTTAGAGGCATTTTATATATGCATAGTCCTAATAAATCCGCCCGTGAGCTGTGCTGTACACATTATTCTGCAGAATAATGTCTGTAGAGCAAAGTCTATTCCCTTCTGAGTGTCACTGGATTAAAATTGGGGTACGAAAACTTGTTGTCTAAAACATTCTCAACAGTAAGAAAACAAAAAGTGAATCCAAATGAAAATGAATCTAAAGGGGGAGGAGTTGAAGAGGGTTGCACTGGACTCTAAAAATAAATCTCTGTTCTTTGCTTATATTAAATCAAGAGGAATGTTGAGTGATCACACAAATACCCCTCCCTGTATTCTGGGCAGGGCTGTTCCAAGTCCTGAGCAAATTTGTTCAGAACTGGCTCAAATACCAGAGCACTGTGCCATGTCCTGCTTGAGCTGTGTCACATTAACATACCCATTACAACTTCTGCATTACTGACCACCTCTTCCTCCCAAATACAAAGCTTACTTTTACATAGCCCAAAATTCAAGTCAGCAGCAAGAACAGAAATGAGGCCAAACTCAAAAACAAGAATCCTACACATCTCTGGTTCTGATGTTTCAGGACCAGGTTGTGCAAAATACTGCAGATTTTCATATCTTCCTAAGCAGGGATCTTCATCCTGCAGAATGCGATGCCCTGCTTGATGCCCATGCATATACAATGTAATTTATGCGGTTGAATAATTTTTTTAGATTTCTCTTGTTTTAGCATGGAAAGCCTGTATGGAGTGAGGATGACAACACCATTTTGAACATTTCTTTCGTAAGTATTTATTTGTGCAATAACATCCAGTAAAAATAGATCATGATCCACCTCAAGTGGTTTCAGGCAAGACCACTATCTGTAAATCCAGCAGAAAAAGAGCAGTGTCTGAACTTTCAGAAACAACAAAGTAAAGCTGCTCCACAATCTGAAACACTGTGGGTTATTGCAGAAGCAAAGTAATTCCTGTCAAGTACTCCTTGACCCTGGGATTTAAAAGCATTTTTCCCAAATGTGTGAAACTACAG
This sequence comes from Lycocorax pyrrhopterus obiensis, assembly GCA_014706295.1. NCBI lineage: Eukaryota > Metazoa > Chordata > Aves > Passeriformes > Paradisaeidae > Lycocorax > Lycocorax pyrrhopterus. The sequence continues at coordinate 4,027,668 of JACSVZ010000007.1, forward strand.
TTGCTGCTACTCGCTGTACCAGCTTAAGAAACCTCCCCTCAGCATTTCTCCCTGCCCAGTGTGTGAGCAGGCAGTTCACAGACCCAGAGCGAGGCAACAGCACGCTGCTCTTTTGAGCTGAACAGTTGCTTCTGCTGAGCTCCAAATGGCATCCCCAAGCAGCTTTTCCCATTCACTGAAAGCGGGACTTGTGCTGTAGCCCTTCCTTCTCCTAAGGAGGTTGTACCACTGACATACACACCACCACAGCCCTGCCTTCGCAGCAGGCACTCACGCGACAGGAGCTGCCTCGTTAAGAAAACCAGCTCCAAACGGGAAAAAGCTTTTAATCCTTTACAACAGAAACACCAGTCCTTAGAAAGAGGAAGGTTCAAGATACAACAGTTTGAAGGCTGGGGAGGATGAAATAATGAATGTGCCTTTGGAGGCAGTGGTGAACCTCTCTAATTAACATAATATTCTTACCAGCAGTTACTGAAAAATAACAACAAAAACCTCTTTGCTCACTGAATTTATGAAGCTTTCTGTCATTTGGATTCAGTTCCTGAATCTGCTTGGACTCATTAACACCAGAGAGCCACAAAATGAAGTGCTCATCACAGAGAAAGGGTCCAGAGAATGCTCACAGCACTGCATCAAACACTGGGTGTTCAGGAAAAAAAATGAAGCTGAAGGAAGGCATTGCAATATATTGATTGCATATTTTGTTTAAGGCTTTTATTCCAAACAATTTGGGATGGATGTTCTCCTTCACCTTCATATTTTCACTGCTTATGATTGCTCCTTTCTGGGACTGCCAGTGGGCTACAGAGGTGATGCGGGTGGTTGAGTGCTCTGTGAAGAAGCAAGCCCTAGGAAAGAGATGGAGTGTTGCTTTGTGATCCTCAGAACTTAAAGCTTGGTGTTTGGGCTGAAGGTGCTCTGGAATTTTCCATCATGTTTCAGTCTGCAGGCATGGATGGTCCCGTGAAAATTGCTTGGACATTCTGGTTCTCAAATATGTGCAGTTTCCCATCTGTGTGCATAAATATTGGGAAAAACCACTCCGGCTTTTTCTGAAACAATGACATTCCAGGTCCAATCACCATTTTAACAACATATTGCATATTCAGAACTTCAGTACAAGCCATGTAGCTCACCTCCCACTTTTGGCAAACTGACCAAATGGAAAGCATCACTCCAGCATTTTCTCATTAATTTAGTTCATATCAGGCTAATTTTAGACACCTTTTCAAGTATTTCAACCATTATAAAATGATGCTACAGAGTTAAGACACTTTGTAATACATACAAGACACAAATTTAGATACGCAGCCATTTGCTATGGCTGTGTTTACTTAATACCAACATCTGCTCCAGTTCCAACAATGACACTGCTGCGGGAACAGCAAAAAAACCCTAATTGTCTCAATGAAAAGATTAAGAAATACTACACATCATGCTCTAGCACCTTTCTGGATGTCAGTCCAAATCAGAACATCATTAGTTATTTCCCAGCTTCCCAGTACCATCTTTGGCACCCATACATCCAACAGCTGAAAAATAGCCTTGCTTTTGAAAATCCATGAAAACCTTCTGGCCTATCAGCACAAGGAAGCTGTCTAAAAAAGGCAAGTGGTAACACAGCTTAGGAGAAATAATCGTAGATGTATTGGCAGCAGTAAAACACTGAAGAAATAAGACCTGGGGATGATTCAGGGACAAAAAACAAGAGTAGCAAAAAGCTTAACAACTGGTCAGTACTTCAGGCTCTGAGAAACCTACATTTTCAATTTTGGGTGGCGCAATACAAACCTTGAGCTACAACTGCATCTTAGACGAGCAGACCCAGACCTGCTGTCTGTGGTTACCAGCAAATGCAAGGCTTTTGTCAGGGCCCAAATAGGCCTGAATGGTCCTCCCCAGCCTCACCTGCTGCCCCCAGCCCCATTGAACCCCCCTCGTAGGACAGTGAGGACGTCCCAGCCCCCGTGGCTGTGTGATCATGCTCAGCTCCTGCCTTTCCCAGCCCCCGGGAAAGGAGCCAGCCCTTGCTGCCCCCAAACACATTTCTTTCACCACCTCAAATTGCCATTCATGTTGTGTGCTAGTCTGGCATCAGGAGAACCTTTTAAAGCATAGAACAGAGGTCAAAAGTATTAGGAGCATTTCTTTGGACAATCCTATAATGTAAGATGCCTGACTAGTTAGGTGAACATTTTAAATCACATATATTGTTTCATGCGGCAGTACAACTGAGACTGTGCTTGAAAATCTTGTGGGTTCTCTGGCTGCTTCTATTAGGTATAATTCAAAACTACAGAAAATCATAGAAATAAAAAAAAAAGCTGAAATATCTTTTGTTCTCTCATCTCAAAAGAAACAAATCTGTCAAGCCGTCAGAAATTTTCAAAAATGAGTAGTGGTCTGAATGTCTTTATTTCTGGGTGCCCAAAAATGAGACAATTTAAAAAGCACTTTTTCTGCATGAATTCAAAAATAAATCTCTTTACAGTCACTCCATTTCACTTACGAATTGAGTTGTCCAATATCATTAATCAATTATGGAAATATTTTCTTGTAAAATAGGTCAAAGAGCAGCAAATTAGTACAATTTCTAATTACTAGTCTTCTCACATTTTCTAAATATTTCAAAGCTAGAAAAATGCTAATTGTCCATTAAACTATGAGTAACAGAAAATATTTTACTATCCAGAGGAAACAGTTTTATCTTCTAACCTATGGAATCACCCTATCAGTTATTAGAGGAGATGTTCACAAGTAAAATGGCACCAAAATAACAATTTCTTCTTGCAGATTCTCAGAAGTATTAAACCTTTTCCCCTCATTTACTCAGATCCTTATAGCATTTTTATCATTAATTTTGAGATCTATGAGTCCTGAATAAATAACAGTGCTTATAAGTAGCTATAATAACAGAAACATAAGAAATTAAATATAAATTAATAAGAAATTTAATATAATAAATAAACATATACAGAAATAGATGCTGGAGTATAAATGGCTATACAATTCCTCTACTGTACTCTGTGCAGTAGGATAGATTCTTGCTAAAATAACATTTATCTGAGCTTGTCATCTGGCACAGAGTAAAATACAATTATGCCCTTTAAACATTGAATTAAAAATATTTTCTGTTTCTTCCCTGTGATGAAACCATATTTTTCTTTAGCATGTGTATCTGCAAGTAATATTTAAGAAAGACTTTAACAGAAAAGATACTATTCCTTAGCTTCTTAACCGGAAAATATGCAAGATTTCTGCTTTAAAATAATGCCTTGCCATTTTGAATGCAAAGAGGGATCATCTTCCTTCATGCTTGAGACCTGAGAAATAGTCCATGTCTTAAATTCCTGAGGAATTCAGGGCAAATTGAGGGCATCTTTAAAGTACAAATCCACTAATGAAACAGAAGGTATTTAACCTGAAATATACGGTCTGCAGAATGTGTAACTTGTAATACAGATACAGTTTTGGATAGAAAAACAAGAGATCCCTTTGATCAGTATCAACAGCCCTCTGCAGTTTTCTGCATTCAGGCTCCCTGTGCTATTCAGGCTCCACTGTGCAAGGAGAAACTCACTGAATGACACCCTGAATTCATTACAAAGCTGTGCCAGCAGGGAGACAACAATAGGCAGAAATTAAAGTTCATTCATACAGTGGATGATCCCCAACAAGGACAGATACCGAGGGCTCTGACTGAAAACCAAACCTCCACTGATCTCAGTGGAACGTGGCTGAATCCACAGCGCAGGGCAATACCCCAGTGTACCCAGCAGTGTCCTTTGATGGCACAAGGCAGAGGAAAAAAGGCAATGCAGTCTCCCCGTGCATCTGATTGGATTTCTTTCCACAGCACATCGTGGGGTGCTGCTCCCCTTGCAATGAGGATAAACACACAGTGGAGCACCCTGGAGCATCCCTCCTCTACAGCAAAATTCGGCACAAAATCATACCAACACAAATACAAACGAGGAGAGCCAACTTTCTCCTTGGTTGTCCGACACTGCAGTGCCAGGTGCTGCCTAGTATTGACACCAGAAACTTTGCAAGACTTCAGTGCAAGAGCATTGGACCCAAAGCCAGCACACTTCAAACAAATTAGAAGGACAGGAGTGATACTGAATATGTCTCACTAGATTTTCTGAATGGAAAGCTACCATCCATGTCTGGGCTGAGAGTTTCAGACTCAGTGTATATTGTCCCACTGAAATGGCCTTTATAATTACTGTTAGTACTAAGTAACTAACAACAATAATAATAATTTTTTAGAAAACCCTTACTTTATTCTGACTGCTAAGAACAGAAAAAAGTATGCATCTAAAATTAAAGATTATGCCTTTGACCTACCTGACTACCTGACTATCCATCCTCCTCCCTTACTCTGAACACAAATGCCCCAAGAACATTTGAGCAAGAGATTAAAAACAGAGAGACCAAAATCTCTCTTGAATATGTGCTGTCCCTTCCTACACCCCCTTCGTGTAGCAACTGCAACACCTGGGAAACCTTCTCCACCACAGTGTCCCTTTTGACCTTAAGCAAATTGCATGTTCCTCAATTCAGGAAGCATTTTACAACCCAATTCCTTGTGAAATGAGAATTCAGGTATTGAAAAGTACATTTAGTGAATGCAGACCTCAGACCCTTTACAGCTTAGGAACTGGCAGACTGGAGTCTTCGAGACCTCCCTGTCTGGAAAGGTTGCATGGTATTACCAAGCAAATAATCAAACTTTTGCACTCAGCAGGATACTTGTGGTAGGAGCAGGGATTTCCCAGACAGGCTGAAAACCTCGCAGGACCCTGTCCCGCCCCACTTGGTGCTGCCCAGCACAAGGAGCATCTTCCCAGTCGCACGATGCCACAGCAGCAGCTGCTGCTGCTCCTGAGACCAGGGTACCTAGAAGAGAAACAATGCATGAAGCACCTCTGGAGTTGCAGATCAGTTCAACCAGTTTGCTCCCAGTTTGGTTTTACTGGCAATACCATAAATGCACAAATGAAGGAAATAAAAGAAGTTTTTACTTACCTACTTTCCCTCAATTAGTATATTTTATGAGATTTTTTTACGTGTAATGTAAGATTTCTCTCTTTTCCTTCTTATGTATTTATTTTCCAAAGGGCCTGTTGCAGAAAAGGTCTCAAGGCACATTATAATTGTACAGAAAAGGATTAAAAATAAGAATTAATTCAACCATCTCAGTACGTAGTTCTTTAATGAGTTTTCCTTCAGAATTAATGTAATCAGAATTCTGAGCACACAGAAAGCATGGCAGCAATATGTAGAGTACCTGGGTGTCAGGTACAAAACATTTATGCACTTTAACCTGCAATTAATCTGTCATCACTTTGTCCACATTAGATGGTCTCTGTGGAAATGAAGGGATGTTCATTTTTACAAAAGTGCCAATTTTTCTGCAAGAATTTGTTTCAAACAGAGGCGTAAAAATATGATAAATCTGTCAACTAGTATTCACTGCAAAATGTGAAGCATTTGATCATTCATTTATAGCTGATCATTCATTTATAGTACCCTGCCCCATGTCTACAGAAGCTATTCTGTTATTTAGGTTTATTTAATTATAAGAAAAATATGTCATTTATATGCTGGATATTATAGTAGGACATTTTTTAATATTTGTTTTTATTTCTCACTCATGTCAATTAATTAAAATTTTAAAAATATTTATTTACGTATTTATAACTCAGTGCAATGACAGTAAAAAGTAATAAGGAACCAGTAAAAATTAGACGAAGTCAGTGACATGGTCTAAGCACAATGGATAGATTATATTTAATTTGAGGATTATCTATAAAGTTTAAAGATTATGTTAAAAATTGATTGATATTCAGAATTAGTTTTAGGAGTCCAGGATGACCAGAAAGACACATTTCATTTTTCAGTGCTCTGAGGGATAGACTTTTCAGGAACTAGCTACAAATGGAATAGACTTTCTGATATTTTGCTGGTTTCCCATAGTGCATTTATCCTACATTTATGCAAACATGAAGTACCTCATGTTCTTGGGCAGCTCAGCACTGAATTTTCAAATCCCAAGTCAAATGACTCTCAACAACTGAAAGCAAACTTGACAGGAATCTTCCATGTCAGGAGTTACACTCCAAGATCCTTTATTCAAGGTTATGGCCTGATCCTAAACTCTTTCCACACCAGCATTATGCAAAATAATTTTCACATTCCAAAGCTATTTGAAAAGGTTTACGGACTGAAAACACACTCAAATCCCAACTTTTATGACCACAAGAATGCCTATTAGTATCCCCAAACACCAAGGACACTATAGTCATGAATTAGATGTAATCGTGACAGCAATGGGGCTTTTCATCCCCTGGATCTCCCAGATTTATTCTGCATTACATGAACACCACAGAGGTGGATTCTACACACAAGAACCTATGTAAACAGAAGAATTTTCCTTCAAATACAAACAAATTATATTTTCCATCAAATGGAATTAGCCTCTTGTGGAATCATTCCAGAAAGCTTAACTGAACACTAAAAACCTTCACCACTAACTGGGTTACACAACACTTCTTTTGGTAGAAGGTTCAGCATCCAGGCTGATGTTTTCAAGGAATCAATGTAACATCAGAAATGTAATAAAGGAAAAATTTATGGATCTCTGAAGTCAGCCATTAAATCCAATGCTTCAGCTAGCAAAGCTCTCTCCTTATGAGCCTGGCCTTGGCACTTAAGACTACTATAAAAATACTTAGAAAATTCTTTCAATAAATGCCAGCACACTGTTAAGTATCAGACTATATTTGAAATCAGATTTGGTGATGCTGTGATTCCATGAATTCCAATGGAACTCCTCCAATTTCTTCAACACTGCAAGCAAACCTGAAATATCTCATTTTGCATTATTTTTAGCTGAAATGTATGTCAATGTGAAATCATCTGAACTACATTAGTAGAACTAAAATGATCCCCAGTGTAAATCCATTCACATCAGCTACATCAGGAATGCATTTCACCACCATAATTTAAAATGTAAAATGCCCAAGTCATAGTAAAATTATTTTTCTGAGAGTTGTCTGTATCACTGGGAAAGGTCTGACAGAAGCAGTAGTAGTAATTTGAAGCCTTAACAGCTCAGTTAGAGGGTTTCTCTGGCACACAATTTCAACCAAAGTAACACTTAACACAAATTTCTATTCCTTGTAAAGTACTTGGGATCTTTGGGTTTTAGCATGTTAGTGGTAGGACTTTGGCATTTTAAAACTATGTTGCGACTGGGCCAATAGATAAGTTGAATAATCAAATTAGAAAGCCAAGTAGAGCTATTTGCTTCCATTCTGGAATGCACAATTCTTTCTGTGATTCATAATGGTCTACCCAACTGATAGCACAAGCTGGCATTGAGCTATATAGATCTTATTTATCATGACAAAGCACAGAGGTTTATTCACTGCAGCAGGCTCCTCTGTTACCTGAGGATACACCTCCCCAGCACTGCAGTGTGTAGGGCTGAAACACCCAGAATGTTGCTCTGCCAACTGCTACGAGGCCCTAGAGTCAGACCTTTTCCTTCTGAGAGCAAGGAGCTGCTCTGGCAACAGCACAGCTCAGGCACGGCACGCTTGGTTTAAATTGAAAGGGTGTGTACTGGTAGCAGAGTAGCTGAACAACCGGCTGGAGCACTCCCCTCATGCTGAGCTCTGTGGCTACAGTATGAATGCATTTGAAAAGTGATTCAAAGAGTTTTCTTATTTCCATTAGAGGTCTGGAATTCCACCTCTTATGAGCCACCTCCCCTTCCAAACAGTCAATACTGCAAACACGTACTATTTATCTTCTCTTAAGTTATTTACCCAGTTAGTATTTCGTTCATTCCTACCCCCTTGCCATGGTCCCAGGCACTGTGTAGTCTCTGGTGTCAGACAGAACTAGTACCAAGCCATTTAGGAAGAATGCCCTTTAGGCCATTAACTGCTATCTGTGAAAGAAATACTTTCAGTTACAGATTTTTACTGGATTTTATGGAATGCTCATCCTCACTGCCAATATTGCCCCTGTAGAAAAAATTATTTAGCACATTAAACTCAGGTGAGCTAGACTGAAATGTAGTTTTAAATTTTGGCAAATGCCTATGTATAAAATTACTGAGTCACTTCATTCAAAACGCAATAAAAGGAGCTCTGTTGTGAAGCTAATGCTTCACATCAAAAATATAGCATAGCCTGCTCTGTGTTTTTAAATTAGGACTCAGACACTTAAACACACATTTTGAAGCAGGGCTCAGCACAACGCAGTCTTTTGTGTGTGTCTTTTTTTTATTTTTCTGCAATGCAAAAGAAGACAAGCAGAGAAACTTTTCGAAGAGACTCACAGAAAAACCATGAAGGCAAAACCCAACCATTAAAGAGAAGCCTATGTCTGCAGCTCTGTTTGGTGCCACACAAGGCTTATCTGATGGATCATGTGCAGTGTCGTGGATGCCCAATTCAGACTGCTTTTGTTGTTGCTATAAGTCAGTCACTAACTAGTTCTCCCCCCTCCAAAAACCCTACACTCGACTTTAAATGAATATTGCAAATTACTGAAATTCTGTAGTGTTGGTAAGTCCTTTTTTCTCCCATAATAGCCTGTCCCAGACCTTAAAGTGCATATACCAATTTAGTTCAAGTTTTATAATCTGGAATGTTCCACAGTGCCTCTTCAAAACCAGTTACAGTTTAATTGTGCCTTCCCTTGGTATGGGCAAGTCTAAAAGAAAACTTGTTCTGAATCTATTATTTATGTTGTATGCAGTGGTATCTCACCTATCTCATTCTGGACTCTGGAATATACTGCAGGCCAGGTAATCCTTACCTACCTGAATCTCCCAGGAAGGGCAATGGGAGGTTTTGACACATAGTAAAACATAGCTGGCCTAAGAATCAGTGAAAAGAAACCATGGAATATTTTCACCAGGACTCCATGGGACCCATTACCTTCATTTTGAAGCCCAGAATGCCTATTTCAGATCTTAAATGTTGCTTCAAATATACATGGGTGAAAGCTGTAATCAAGGGAAAATGCAGCACCAATAATAGCACATTATTAAAAGTCAGCAATCCTCAATTGTCAGTACTGTAACCACTGAGTATCTTATTACTTCTACCTTCTCCTCCCATACACTGAATTTCCTCAATACTGACAAAGTGCATCTACTAATCATAGACTCTGAATGCTAAACTAAGAAGAAAAAGGATATAAATTAGGTACTTCTTGAGGGCATCAGTAGAAAACACCGATTTCAAATAATTTTGATTAGAAAATTTTACTTCACAATCCTTTTCCAGATCACAGATATTCATAATTAAAAAGAGTATGGAATTAATGTAATGTTAGCTGTTTTGCCATCAGCATCACAAAGAAAGAAGAAACAATAAAATATGATGCAGAATTCACTCTTCCAATGATTGTCATTGAACTATTACATTAGTAAACATTCACAGTATGAAGTCTCTTTCAATATATCTCCAGCATATAAAGTAGTGCAAAAAAGCATTCCAGTCATTTTGCCTTTGCAGTCAGACCAGGTTAAACAATTCTCTTACTTCATTTCTTTCATTATTAGACAACAAATGCTGCAATGCCTCCAAAGAGAGTTATAAAAATAAACAATTTCTGGAGGGTGAACAGCCTTTTCAAAGTAAATTTCCAGTTAAAAACAAGCATTATAGATTTCAAGAAAAAAAAATTTAGATCTATCTTCTGTAGAATATCTTTTTACAATAAATTTACCATTTGAAAAACAATGACTATGGTATCCAATGATTTATGGTAGCTGCTATTAAAGCACTGATAAATAGATAAATGACTACCAAACTTCATTGTTTCTTACATAGTAAATACCTCTGAATGCCAACTTTTACCACAGAGCTGTTATTAGTGATGTCGACAGTTCATGCACCCACTTTAAAACTGACTTGGTTTTAATAAATTTCTCAGCCTCATGTGCAAAACACCTGCATTCTAATAAAAATATAAAGTCTGAAAATGTATCAGATCTAGCAATCCTTTCCTCAAGTTGTACCACTTACTTGATATGTAATACATGTTTAACAATGCTTTTTTATTTGTATTTAACCATTAAATGGCATACTACTGTATGCTGCAGACTCTTGTTTGCATATTTCATTATTTTCACTGCACTCTTTAATGCATAAATATATTTGGAAACGTTCAAAATTACACATCAGTTTCCACAGAATTTGAATTTACACAGTTTTTCTTCTCTGACTCACTGCTATTCCCCGTGTCCTGACTTTTATTCTCCTTTACACAAAGAGACTCTTTAACTCCTTCTTCCATCTCCAAATACTCTGATTTATCCTCTGTGGATGAAGATGATGAGCTTCTAAATTTCTTCAGTAAATTTGTTGGGAGGTAAGGGCAACTGACTGCATTTTGCATCATCTGTGTGTGTTCTTCATTCTCAGTTTCTCTGTGGTAGAAATAGTTAAAATTGGAGACAATCACTGGCACTGGTAAAGCAATGGTTAACACTCCTGCAATGGCACACAGGGACCCGACTATTTTCCCACCCACAGTTATGGGTTTCATGTCCCCATAACCAACTGTAGTCATGGTCACTACAGCCCACCAAAAGGCATCTGGGATGCTTTGAAAATGGGTGGCAGGCTCGTCAGCTTCTGCAAAGTAAACAGCACTGGAAAACAAAATGACTCCGATAAAAAGAAAAAAGATGAGGAGGCCAAGTTCCCTCATGCTGGCCCTGAGCGTGTGACCGAGGATCTGCAAACCCTTGGAGTGCCTGGAGAGCTTGAAGATGCGAAACACCCTGACCAGACGGATGATCCTCAGGATGGCAAAAGACATGGCCTGCTGACTGCCCTGCTCCTGCGCCAGGTCAGTGCCCAGGGTGATGAAGTAAGGCAAGATGGACACAATGTCTATGATGTTCATGACGTTCTTGAAGAAGTGTGCTTTGCTCGGACATGCAAAGCAGCGCACTGTAAACTCAAAGGAGAACCAAATGATGCACACGGTCTCTACAATGAAAAAAGGGTCATTGAAGACGGTGTGCTCCCCAGCATCCAGGCGAAGAGACTCATTGGAAAGCCCCTTCCCTAAGCTCAGGGACATGACGAATTCTTTGTCATCTCTGAACTCTGGTAAAGTCTCCAGACAAAAGATGACGATGGAGATCAAGATGACCAAGACAGAGACAATGGCAATGCCTCTGGCTGGGCTGGAGCTTTCCGGGTACTCGAACAGCAGCCAAACCTGCCTCTTAAACTCATTCTCCGGCAAAACCTTTTCCTCTTCCTCTTTGACAAAACCTTCATCCTCCCTGAACTTGAGCATGGCCTCCTCCCCAAGCTGGTAGAACTTCACCTCCTCAGAGAAGATGTCAAAGGGTACATTGACTGGTCTCTTCAGCCGACCACCGCTCTGGTAGTAGTACAGGATGGCATCAAAGCTGGGCCGGTTCCTATCAAAGAAGTACTCGTTCCTGAGAGGATCAAAGTATCTCCCTCGCTTGGCTGGATCACCCAGCAGTGTCTCCGGGAACTGAGCTAATGTCTTCAGCTGGGTCTCAAACCGCAGTCCCGACACGTTGATCACCACACGCTCACAGCACTCGTACTCGCTGTAGCGGACAGAGCTGTAACCCCCAGGGCCTCCACCATCATCGGGTGGCTGGTCCGAGTATGAAAACTCATCCTCCCCATAGTCATCACTGTAGTAGAGCTTTCCTTCTTCCTCATCGTCTTCATCCTCATCTTCATCCTCCTCTTCCTCCTCACTCAAGTCCTTCAGTATTCTCTCCTCAGAACCACTGAGCGGCAGCAGCTCAGAGCAGGGGAAGGAGGCCCCACACTCCCTACTTCCCAAGTGGTGGCTCCTCTTTTTCCCCTTCTTCCTCCTCTTACCGCTCTGGCGGTGGGGCAGGCCGCTGCGTGACGCGCTCCCACCGTGCGAGGAGGCTGCCCCTCGGCTCTGCTCCTGATGGTAGTGGTGGTACGGTCCCCCTCCGCCCGCCGCCCCACCTTCCACCGCTGCTGTGGCTGCTGCTACGGCCGCGGCCGCGGCGGCCCTGGACTGCGCCAGCCGCTCTCGCTCCCGGGCCCGCGCCTGGGCCGCGTATCCGTAGGGCATGTGGGTGTTGCACCCGGAGCTGTCTGCACTCACCATCGCAACCTCCATTTTGCAACGGTTTGGTTTTTTTAATCACCTGCTGTAACAAGGTTTTGTTTTATTTACAGTGTCACCTTAACTTTCACTACAAAGTTCAAAGCCATTTGCATTTGGAGGACAGTCCCCTGGGCATCGAGTATGGCAACATGGTTGTAACACTGAATCTATATTTTGGAAAACCACAGATCCGCATTTTCTTGTTCTCCGGAATGTTTGACACAAACTACTGTTCTGCTAATAAGAAAAGACGAAATCCTCAAATTGAACCAGAGAACAGCTGAGACCTTGTTCTTCCATCCACCAAGCCCCTTTATTTTCATTTATCTCTTGCAGCAATCACAGCTGTATCTGATCAGAATCATGACTGCCTCGCAGGCTATAAAGGCTGCATTCCTCAGGAAAAAAAAATACGCAAACCAAAGGGTACCTGTTCTCCACGGATGGTTTTAGCTCATCATTGAAACCAAATGCAAATAGTCTCTTTCCTCATTATTTGTTCCTGGTAATGCTTTGCCCTAGCAAACTTACTGTTTAATATCATTACTTGGGGAGTTGGAGTTAATTCCAGCCATCACTTCATTTACACAGTGAGGAGGTCTTTGCAAATCCTTTCTTCAGCCTGTCAACAATGTCTCAAACCTGGGAGCAGCACCCAGGGCATCAGCAGCAGTGGTAAGAGGAGGAGGAGGAGGTGGAGGAGGAAGAGGAGATGAAGACTGAGAAACTGGCTCTGAGGTCCCCATAGGACATAAGGGAGTGGATGGGTCACCCTTTGGTTATGGTCATGCAGAAGAAGCACTTAACCTGAGGCACATGCACAAACACACAAAAATAAACAAAACAAAAAGGGAAAAGATTGGATTGTTTTCCTAAAAGGTCACAGCGATCAAATGAAACTGTGTCATCTATTACCACGGCATTCAAATCTTCTCCTGCCCACACTATTCACACTTCTACATTACACACACACCCACATCACATGCACAGAGATTTTGAACGACTCTGTGGGTAAGGATGTGGGTGGGTATGTCACATATATATATAGACAGATACAAAATCCCCACCCATATAAGCGCTTGCATCCATACACAAACATATGCATGCTTCTGAAACACCAACACATAGAAACACTAATAAAAATACTGCAACACACAATGCATTCAGGTCTTTGAGCACATACGTAAGAGATACACCTACATATATCCATATGAAACACTAAAGAATCAATGTATCTAGACGAAGAGCTTTTGTTATATTTGTAGAAACACATCAAATGTGGGAATGTTACATTTTAATCTGCAGCAGAATTGTGTTTCGATCACAATGAACATCTCACTGGATTTAATTTGGAAACAGGCACGTACAATGCTCAGCCAAGTGAAAATACCGTGATATGTCAAGAAAACAACTGCAGGTGCACTGAAGCAACATCTACATGCAAGCACACACACAAAAATACACAGCCCCCCACACCCCCCTTTGAAACAGAAGCCTCATTTATAGCCACATCTATTAATACACAAGAGAAGGTGAACACGAACTATTAAATGACGCTATTTTTAAAATCGTACCTACGTGTCATGCAGAAAAAGATCCTAAAAACGCTGTTATACTTACTGATCCTAGGCAGAGAAATAGCAGCGCTGTTCCCGCTACTGTAAGGACCGGGTGACAGCAGTCCTGAGGGGGCTGTGCCGGCTGATCCACAGTCGCAGGTGGCTGTGGTCAGTGCGCACCACAGGTTGACGAGTTATTTCTGCCCCTTCTTGCCGGGTGCCGGGAGAGCGCCGGGAGCGAGCCGGGGAGGCGGCTGGGGCTGGGGGCACTCGGCACCGCCACAGCCGCTCCCGCTCGTCTCGGCATTGGCGACAAGGCAACAAGCGAGGGTCTGGTCCCCAGAGGGAAAATCGAAGGCGGTGTGCGTGTGCTTGTCGTGTGTGAGGCGGAATGAAGGGGCAGGCGCGCTCACTGGTCCCTCCAAGACCGGCTCTCGCAGCAGATCTGTAAATCAGCGCTGGATAATCCGTGCGCGGAGCCGGGCGGCGGCGGCGGCAGGACGGGGGTCGCTCCGGCGGCCCCTGCCCCGACACGTCCAGGGACAGCGCTCAGCCGGCTCCCGCCCGCGCCATCCACTTGTTGTGCGGCTCGGGGGAGCGGGCCGAGGAGCCGCGGGCCGGAGCGCGGACGGCGCCGGGCGCTGCTGGGCCGAGGGTGCCCGGCGCTGGGAGCTGGGAGCTGGGAGCTGGGCCAGCCCGCGGCACCGCGCCCCCGGCGCTCCCGAGCCGGCCCTGTTGCTCCGAGCCGCCGCCCGCCGCTCCCGCCGCTCCCGGCCCGCCGCCGGCCCCTGGCGGCCGCCGCCCGCACTGCGCCGCGCACGGCTCCGGCTCCGGCTCCGGCTCGGCTCCTGCCCCCGCCTCGCTCCCCGCGTCCTATTAACGCCTTAATCATTGGAATCGATATTCCCGCGCTGGATGACGCCCGGGCTGGCGAACAAAACTCTCTGCAAGGAGCGATGCTGCCAACCCTGGCCTTTGCTCCCGTGGGGGTGCCATTTAAGGAAGCCAAACGCATTGTTGAGGTCACTCGGAGAATTCCAAACCCAAGCCCGGATCAAATTTCCCAGAAAAAGGAAAGAGCTGCCCGCACCTCCACGCTGCTGCCTCCCTCGGCCCCAAGCCCCCCAGCAGTACAAGCAAACATTCCCTCTGCTCCTGCCCAGCACACCCAGGCTCCTGCAGCCACCTCGCAAATGAGACCAAATTAACTTTCACTCCTAATTCTGTACCTAAACAGAAAGTAGGTCCTAGTTCATGACTAGAGGGTACCGTTGTGTATTTGACAAAGTTAACACCTCAAATCGCTGTTCCCTCTTCCTGCTGCAACACAAGCAGGGTATAAACTGCCCATTCCTTTTGCACCTAGAAAATTGAAGCTGGGGCACATTCCACCCTCTGTAAGGGATCGCCATGAAAATGCAGCCTGGCCATATTTGACACCACAGCTTCAACTCTACCATCTCAGTACAAACTAAATGTAGACACTCCTACTTCCCCTCATGGAGAAAGAAAAGACTGAATCGAGAAGAAATCAAAGGCAGCACTCACACCAGACGCTTTGCCTTAAGGTGTTTGCAACTGGAGACAAATTCAACATGCACAGCAAGTGGGCTGGGCATTTGTTTCATTGCCTAGGTCCTCCTCCACAGAGAAACCAAGAGTGCCTGGTGACTATTTGCCTTTAGATCCCTGGCAGCACAACCCACATTACCCATGTCACTTCGCTGTCTCTGCTGCCTACATCAGTTACTGCCCATACCCTGAATCCCACTCATGTCAGTAGCTGACCTATGACTATATAGAGGAGCATGGAGGATCAGCCAAATAAACATACTGAATGTCAGGAATCAAATCTTGCCAACAGTACTGTGAAACATATAAATGGCACTTAGAGCTAACCATTTTTTCAACAATCACAATACTTCAAGTTCCACAGTCAATATAGAGTGAAAAACATAGATAAATCCCTAATGTCATCCCAAATGCCATTAAAATACAATGTGTTCTGTCATCACAAAAGCAGTCCAAAATTTTGATGCTCTTGGATGCAGTTAAAAAACATTCTGTAAATTCATTTCCAACACCAAAACCCAGATTCTTCTGTAACCTGGCACAGGAGCATACCAAAGTCATGGATCAAACCCCTACCACCACTTAAGCACCAGGACATGTACGAAGCCATAAAAATATCAGAGTTATCATAGGCAAACTTCTTGAATCATTAGGAGCACCTAGACTTTCTCCTACATCAGTAAATTTTAATTCTAGGGGCATTTTCCAGAGTTCAGTCACTTCATTCTCTAACAAGTCTTATGTTGCTTTTAATCAGTAGGATTTGAACACCCTTTTATTTCTTTTTTGAGATGTTTCAGCGACTTGGGGCAAAAAATAATGGGTTATTTAGCTTTTACTTCTCTTTCAAAATCTCAGACGCATTGTCTTGTCATTATCTCATGTGACTGTTAAACTGAAAAATTCAGTGGATATCTGAGTAAAAAAGACAAGTAGAAACAGACCAATCACTTTGGTATTCCTTTTTGAGCGCTGTTATTTTTTTGATTTTAATAGCTAAATCATGTTCTTGAGCAAAGATAAATAAACTGTGATGTATAATTCTATGCACACATAATACACATATAACTGACAATGGGAGAAGCAGAATAGCTTTTTTGAGCCTTTTTAAATCCATTCTAATGTGATAGGGATCACGTAACTACATGCAATTCAATCTAGCTCAGAGGTCTTACTTGATCTAATTTTTAACTGATTTAAAAGCAAAAAACAAGCTTTAAGTATTTACAGATGAATAGAGTGACTCATTTCATTCAGCTTTGTATTTCCATAGTATTCAAAGAGAAGTTTTTATTTAAAAGCTATTACATTTCCTCTGTTCCTTCACATTCATACGGGACAATATTATTGGTAGAACAGAGAGAATACCTACACGTCAGTATCTTCGATAGTAATGTATTATTGTATCACAGTAAAGGATCTCTAAGCTATGCTGCCACACAGATTTGTCCTGTTTTACAGTGATGTAGGTGAGAAATATGCATTATTGCTTAGCTATGTGTATGGTGACAAAAAAAATACACAGCAATTTGATACATTTTCATGCAAAGGGAATACGGGATTTGAAAAGCTTAATTTATGTTTCTATGCCCAATATTAATTTATGCTTTCCCCCAATTGCTGCAATTCACACTGACAGGGTCTGGCCCCAGTCCAACACTAACCTTCCTGCTGTAATCAAGAGTTCTGCACAGCAAGTAAGACTGAACTACAGCTCAGTACTTACTGCACTTCTAGGCCATGAATTATTCTACTTCCCTTTTAGCCTTCTCTTTTTGCTCTTCTGCTCTTCCCTATGCTTGCTTCACTACTATTTCTATTAACCTCTCAAGGCAACACAGCCAACGTCCTGTGAGACCAGGGACTCCTTTCAAAACAAGCAAAATGTTGCAGCAGTGGGAACTTGGGATAATCTAGTGAAAAGACTGTGGTCACTACGTCATTTCAGATGTGCTGAAACATGATTCAGAACTTGAATTTCCCCCTCTTCTCAGTTGTTTACAGTGCTAGAGACCCTTAGGTACTAAAGTAGCAATGAATTCTTGCCTCCACAAATAAGTTTTCTCTCCCAGTGGTTGTATCACTTCAGGAAGTTCATATTTTATTCATATTTTACTAACTAGGCTCTGTAAGGCACCCCTGTCAAAGAATCTGGCTCAAGTACTCTTCTTTTGAATATGACTGGCAGTATTTAATGAGATACTTAGCAGACTAAAATACATCCTATCCTCAGTCAGTTCTTCTATGCAACCTATATGAATAGCACATCTGTTCATTACTTGTACTTCAACAGGATAATCCAAGGAACTTGATGCTCCAGAGGACAGCAGCCCTTTCATATTTTCTCAGGAAAGTTTGCAAAACCACGGCCATTTACCATCGAGTTTAGGATGAATAGCAATAAAAACTGATGATATTTTCACGTGGAGAATGAGTTCTTGTACCAGAGTGTGGATTTACTCAGAAAACAGGATAAAAATACCAAGTATGTTCTATTTTTGGACTTGAATATTTCTCCATTCATTCTGAGCAGACAGGGACTCATATCAAGTCTATTCTGAAAAACGACAATAGCAAAAAAAATAAGGGAGGTCTGAAGAGAAAGCTTCTAAATGAGGAACCAGATTTCCAAGATACCCACAGCCACATCAATCTTAAGGCTGACATCCTTTTTCTATCCAGTATAACAAGGGTTATTTATCACCCTCCTTTTTTTTTTTTCTCTCCTAATAATTTGGTTTTAGTTAAAATGGAAGCACCTGGATCACGCACTGACTGCGCCTTCTTACAGATATGCCAAGCAGTAGTGAGAAGGGTGGATCTGCAGTCTGGAAACTGTTATTTTAATTAAATCATGAAGGAGATGAATTAGTTTCACAGAATTACTTAAATTACTGTGTCATTGGATTTGCTCTACTTCTGCATTTAAGAATAAATGTATTATTCTGAATACGCATTTTCCAACTATGCTGACAGAAAACGTAATGATTATAAAACCTGAAAATATCAGATGCTAAATTCCTGTTTGCATATATTTTTGTCCAGATCAGAAAACATTACGAGGGCACAGTAGACTTATTTCTCCCTGGGATTTTATAAGGAATGTTCTGGAGAAAAATCAGGTAGTAGGCTAATAATTAACGTAAATTTGCATTATTAAGTTAATCATGGCTTGAGGAGCAACTGGAAAGAAAGACAAGAGCTCAAAACCATTCCTGTTAAAATATATAATAGTTGTTAGCTGGAAGTTCAACGTTACCTCATGCTCCAGGAACATGGAGTAGCAAAAATTACTATGTGAAGAAGCATGTAAAGAAAGGAAATTTAGATGTTAAGTATGGCATCAAACATGGCTCACATATATACTTGTAGGTAAAAAAGGATATTTCTATGAACTTCTAGAAGATAGATGATGGTAAATTTCTAGCAAATATGTTTTTATGATTCCTATTTAAGAAATGGGTATGAATGGAAGACACGCATGATGGAACTGCAGGATCAAACTAAAAGTAGGGATACACCATTGTACCTGTAACAGTCCAAATCTTACTAGAAGGCTCCACTCACACTGATTGTTACACATAAATTAGATGATAAACATAAATTTACTGGGCTAGAACATTTCCTACTAAAGATTTGGGCCTGTAACTGCAGTAGGTACACGTTTCACAGGTAACAGTCTTGGTTCATAATTTGATGGTAAACATACATAGCTTCCAGATGAATCTCTGGGTCAAAACCAGCACAGTCTGCCCTGGCATCATTTTGTCACCCTGCTGACAAACACAAAACAGCCAGGAGAGACACCAGGTGGGACTGGGAGAGAGAAGCAGCCACCAGACCTCATAACCTTCCTGTTAAGTAGGTCAACAGAGAAAGGACCACAGGCATTTTCTTTTGATGTTTAAAGGTGTTTGTGAGGAGATGCTTTCATGCCACCATTGCACCAAAGGATCATTCTTCTCCTACTGTAATAAGGATGCAGAAAATTGCTCCATGTTTTAAGAGGAAACTCATTCTGCTAGATCTGATTTAATGACATGTAGCAGAACTATGTCAGAGCATTCATATAGGAGGCAAAAATTTGATTCCACTTTTTTCCAAAACATGCAAACACAAATTCTGGAGGAATGTGTGTGGGTTTTTAACCAGTCTTGATAGCCTTGCACATCTGAGAAAACGTAAGAAATTTTTAATAAGGAGGCCTATGTTGACAAAAATGAGAATCTATTCAATCTTATTCCTAATGGCTTTAAAATGAGATTCACATGGGAGATGGATGCCTGGAAGTTTTAAGTGCCATGTGTATCAATCCAAATAAACTGTTCCCAAATAAATTACACACTCATAACAGTTTATTAAACCTCTTTATTTTGGAGATATTGTTGTATGATCTCAGGGGCCTATTAAGCACAGAGTTAACACAGAAAAAAATGTTCCCAGCTTGAATAAACACACAGAATTAACCAATTTTAGCAGGGTGTGACAGTTACTACTATACAAAATTGGAGAAAAAATGAATTATTAAGATTATTAAATGAAATAAATATTCTTGTGGCCAATTTTGAACTAGCAAACAGTGTAAAAAGAATCCTATAATAGCCTTTGTTTTGGTGTGAGGTAAACAAATAGTTTTGTTGTTCGTTTCAGTGTGACATTTACTGAGGAAAACCTTTCCAGAATGGAAGTGCCCTTTCTAGAGTATTGTCATTGGTCTGGGGTCCAGGGACTAGCTAGGAAACAAGAAGTTATAATAGGTAGCACAAAGGCAATATAAAAATTCCTTTAATACTGATGCATAAATGGAGTTACTAAAAATACTTTGAAAATTACCCTTTTGAAGAAGACCTGCAGTTCAGAACACTGAGGATCATTTACAGTAATGCTTGGGAGCGCTAAGGTGCCGTTAACACAAGAAAATATTAAATTCTGTATGTTGAATGAAGCATCCAGCCTGTTGTCTTTTCTCCAGAGGGAACAGGAAACAGTGTTCTGGAAATCATATGCTGCCTTCCCTCACGTTCACACACAGCTGCCACAAGCAGGGGAGGGGAGGATGTGCAGCCAGAAGCACCCTTTGTCTGTCTGCGCAAGGCAGGTAAAACTGTAAGGTATTTATTGTCATAGCCTCATTAGTACATCCCAACAGAGAGGGCCCAAAAGTCATCCAAACAAATAATTTGCACATACAGATCAGAAATAATCTGTAAAGATGATGTTCTTTTGTACACTGGTGGCAGAGTAACTCCCGAAAAACCCCTAGTTAATATTAGCTCAGTTCTACCCTATTCCCATCCCAGGTCAGTAAAACCTCCATATCAACCTCTAAATTTAGAGAAGTCTTGTGGTTCTCAGCTGCAGTGAATTTCCTCGTATCTATCAGTGAGGGAAGTCTCACTATGTTATTATGTGCTTCTGGGCATTGCTTAACTATAGTTGAACATAAGCAGGGACAGGAGTTTTCATACAGAGATCAAAAGCCAAACCATTTGTAGTTTATGAATACAATTATCATTTTTATGAGATCCTGAGAACTGAATTAAACTTAGCTACTCTAAAAAGTGGGCACTATACCTGCGTCAAAACCCTGTGTCAGAAATTAGAATGTGGAAATTAGAGCCCAAGAGTTAATCTTGGCATGGAAGCCCAAGGTTGAAAGCCTTACTGAAGTGTGTTGTTAAACTCAGAGTTAAGTCAATCTAATGATCCAGGTACTTCAGATCTTTTCAGGCTAACATGGATTAATTCCTTTCCTCTATTGAAGTCAAAAGCTTCAATGAATTGTTCAAGACTAGGCCTGTGTAGCTAATTAGTTGGAAGTGGAACCTTTAGTAGCCAGCAGAGAGCTTGCTCTGTGGGACACAGAGCTACATATATGATATATTTAGGAACAGCTCATCACGTTCCCCATGTGGATCTCTATAAAAGGCACATAAAACAATTAGACATCTATCTCCCACCTAAATCCAATAGGAATAGAATTGAAATTAACTTTCAGTTTTGTCAATATAATTCTCTATACCCATTAACTAAAAGAGCCTCATGCCAAAGAATTTGGTGAGGTTTCTGATGAGCTCAAGAAGAACTCTGAATCCCTCTGTGCTGCCTGGCAGGACCTATCTGCCCAGGCTCTTGGATCCCCTTTCCCGACTGCCAACAACGTTCTCCTTAAGAATACAGAGCTCCACACAGGGGATTGCTGGTGTGTCAGTTGTGAAAGCCTCCTCTGCGCTGACTCTGAGCTGGACATTCACCCCACTTCTCTGCACCACCATCTCAACACACCATGAAATGGACTAATCAGTGAATATTGCACACAGCCACCACACTAGCAACACAGCACTTTCTATCCACAAATAGAAATAACTTCAACAACAACAACAAAACCCCACCAAACTCACAGTCTGTTGGCTGTGTTGCCATGCCGTGGTCCTTCTAATCTGTTGAACGTGCACTCTTAGGTAAAATAATTTTAGGTCATTATAGTTATGAAATAAATAAATACATAGTAGCTGCAGGAATAGACTCCTTTCTGATTAGAATGACCTTTACAAGGCAAACTCATGTTCAGGAATGTTCATTGGCAGCTTTAATAAGGCAAAAGCCAAGAGAACTAATGTATAAAAATCCAGTACATATTTTTACCTGGACAGGCTTTTCATCCTTTCTGTCATGCACCTTCTACATTCAGATATTCTTGGGGAAATTTTAGGAAGTAATATCTCTCATTTTTTCCTTTCCTGAAGAAAAATAAGGAATGCTAAGTTTTTCAGACACCTTAAACCAGAGAAGGAATATTTGAGAGTGAGTGTAGTGCTGATGAGAGTGCTCTAGAGACCAAGGTTTCCTCTTTAGCCATAGTCAAACACTGTAAAAAGCATTAAGTTGTATTTCTGGGCACTTTTATGTCTCTGTAGCGACCTGTTAGGTGAGAAGGTTCTGCAATTATTTCCTGTATCCTTGGGTGAACAACAACATGCTTGTACAACTCCCTTAGCACTTCACTAAGAGAACTGCATTCACAAGTGCTGCCACTGCTGGCAGTACTGAAACTAAGAAAATTAAGCTACTTTTTTTATAAGTTGATTTTCTTGTGAGTCATTAACATGGTGAGCTCGAAATTCACCCAGATTCATACACTTCAACAAGTTCAAGCTCCATTTTAAGCAAAATTTCTTTACCAGGTTAGGAAGGACCCAAGTGAATCTCTAACACAAAGCTCAGCTTGGTCTTCAGGGTCTCTTCGTAATTACAATTCGAATATACAGATGGTCATTATTTATCAATACAAACAAATATCAAAACCACAAGGTTTACTAATTTAACACCACCAAGAATCTTCCAATGGAAGGTGTTGAGGGTGGCTTACAATGTTTGTTCTGACAAAATGGATGGTTTATATTTAACAATGCTGGCTAAGCAAAGGCATCGGAACAACGCAGAAGTGTGTGCATTAGACCTGGAGCTGAATTCTAGACTCACACCTTGTTGGTACAAAGTTGTTTACACTAAAACAGTTTAACTATTTCAAGAAATGTCTACCAATGTATTTTCTGCAAGTGGAATTGGTACATTTCTACTGCCCGTGTATGTGCAGAACTGTGGACACACATCTGCAGGGGCATACTCCACATAACTCTCAGTTATCTGAGGGTTTCCTTTGTGCATCCACAGGGTTATTAAGTGACAGAAAATGTAAAGAAGTGAAGAAGGATTCCAACTGTGATTTAAAACCAGAACAATAAAAATTCTTTCTGTGAAACAAATTCCTAATTTGCATATGTCTCTTGTTGGCAGTGTGGCAAAGGGAAAGGCAAGGTTTAAGTGAAATATCAATCTAAAGGTGGCTAAAGTAGTCCAGTATATACGTAGAATAATAAAGGCAGGTATTAGCATTTTAATGACGGGAAAGTGAATGAATCCTGACAAAAGCTTTCTCTGAATACAGTCAAAACAAATTTCCTGTTTTATCCACAAATAAAGAAAAGAACTTTTTGCATTGCTCATATATGTCAGAGTACATTACCCATCTTTAGGATCTTCTTTAGTAAGAGAGATAAATGAGCAACTACCAGCTTTATGGGGTTATTTATAATGTCTTGGTTCTGCAAAGTAGGAGTTCTAAACATATGCTATTTTACATTTGAGAAAATGTCTGACAGATCAGAGGGGTTTATGCAGTTCTAGAACTTTCTTTATATTAACAATGCACTCTGTCAAAGTAGTACAAAAATTCTGGTATAAGAAAGTCCATTATCAAGGGAACTCATAATTGGCTTTCATATCAGCTTTCCTTCTTAAAATAGACAAATGAACAAAGCAGATTATTGCAAAGTTCAGAGTAGTGATTATATTCTGACTACAACAATCAAGACACAAACAGACTAAAAACCTATTACACACATAAAAGGCTGAATTTTTGTTTACAAGTGACAAGAAAGCCAACCTTTAAAAGATATTTATGCCATCCCTTAATGCATTCTACTGAGATTTACTCATTTTGTTTGTGGCATTTCAACACTTTGTACACTCTGGTCCGACGAGGTAAACAAACACGTATTTTACTGAAGGGAAGTGATTCATTCCGTTGCCTTTTGTGGACCACTTTTTTGTACTCCAGCACATCCTGATGCTCCTTGCTGAGCTGTGCTGTAACTAACTCTTAACGTATCTGAACACCTTCCTGTTGTTCTCTCTCACGCAATGGGAATTTGTCTGTAACCGTTCTTATGCAATTCGATGTAACTGACATCATTCCCACCATGCTTTTCCACAGTTGTGTCATTTGCACAAGCATAGCCCAAACAGCCAATTCCCCTGGGCCACAATACACACAATGGCATTTGGTGAGGTTTTGTCCCAGCAGGATTGTTTGTTCCAGTCTTGTATTCACAGCCCAGAGTTCTGCCTCTGATTTCACCTTGCTATTTTTGATGATGATGAGAAAAATGTTAATCTTTAAAAAAAAATCATTACTTTGCTTTATGAATTTTCAAAGATGACATGACAATGATACCTACTTTCTATTTTATATTTAGCATCAAAATATGTCATCACTCAGCCGCAATCTTCCGTCTTCCGCAGCTTTTGTTAAGAAACTAATATTTATTAAATCTTGCCATTGTAATTTGTCACTTCTTTTGAAAAGACCTTTATCTGATTTTCTGCAATTTCCCTCATTTTCAAGGAATTTCTCTTTGGACTTTTAGTACCTTCCTTCCTATGTTTTTCTGGGGCAGCATAAATAAACAGAAATGTGGAAAACTTAATATATCATACCAAATATATCACACCAAAAAACCAGTCAAAGGCACAAAATAATTTTCAGTCTTTACATTAGCAAGAGCTCTGAACAACTCTCAGGTGTAATTCTCTGTACCTGACTATTCTGGCAGAAGTGAGAAGTATTTCCCAGGCTGGAATCTACTCATTAAAAAGTCTGTAGAAAAAATGTCTGTGGATTTTATGGAAAAACAATGCCAAACACAGCCCAAAGGGCAGGATTTAGAAACAGCATCTTCCAAATGAGGTACTGAATGTAAGCATAAGTGCCCTGTTTTTCCAGTGACATGAATCAGAATGTCCTGGGAAAAAATCCTTCCTTAATACCTGTGCTGAGATTTTCACCTTGCGAGTAGGGAAACAGACTCCTGTTTTGCATAATTATACAGTTCTTTTAGTAAGAACTTTTTTTCTTTTCCAAAATGACCAGCACTTAAACTATTCTGCCCACTGCCTGATTTTCATAATTGAACCCTCTTTTCATCTCTCTGGCAAAATGTAATTCCCTGGGGATATGAGTCGTGCAATGGTTGGACTCTTTCCACTCGTACCTGTCATCCTTGAATTCTTCCTCAGCTACAAGAAAGCTTTCCTCCCTTTAGGTCAGCCTCCTGATAAAACTGTTTTTAATGGTAAATCTTCATTCCATATCACCCATAACTAGAGTTCTACTGAGGTTTTGTTTGATACGTGGGCAACACTGGAAATCTCAAGTTTGCCAAAACAGTGTAACCAAAGAGGCCACAGGCGTCAATGTGCTGGCAAGTAACAACAAGCACAGGTAACATTTAACTGTTTTATTAAAATCAAAGGTCCTATTACCCTCTTAGCAGTACAATAGTCAAGTATGACATTCAAGCAAAGAGTAACACCCAATTAATTTTCGTGTTTTTATAAAGTCTGTATGGTTAACTTATATGGAATAAGCCATAAGGAGAGGTTTCATGCACCTTTGAGATTCCAGTGGACCTCAACGAAGAGTAACTATAGAGTGCTATGTCCATACCAACTAAAGCAGATGAAGACAGGTGAAACCTTTATCTGATGAAGTTCATACTCACCCAGAGGATGCTCTTGAGATCTTTTATATCTGCAAAATACATTTACTGCAGAAAACAGCAAATCATAAGGAAGTAAAATACAGCTGTACAGACTAAACCAAGAAAGACTGAAGTGCCACAGTGGAAATACCATGTGGTAAATCTTTTTTAAAAAAAAATGGATCAAGATGTCACAGAAATAAATTCCGACTGTGGTCACGAACACAAGGAATGAAAATAGAGATTGGCTGTTGAGAATGAACCAGTACAAAAATGAGAGAGTGCAATGATTCCAAAGACGATGTATTCAGAAATTCAGCTGGGAGAAGGGAATTCACTATGGACAACTCTGTACACATTAAATGAGAAATGTCTGGGCCAAGAATGACTGGAGAAAAAAAAGAAAGCATCAGAAATTTTGAGTCTGAGCCAAGTACAACAGTAAATGAACAGAAGTCTGTTTTTTAGTGATGCACTTAGTACAACCTGGCAGCAATTGGCAATACAATTATAATCAACACAAGCACAATCATGAGGCACCATTATGACTTAGCTGGGGCTACAAGAAACACATCTTAGTTCAAATGAACACACTCAAGGATAATTTTTACAATATTAATAGTGGCATCTCCAGAATTCTTGTTTGTTTTAGTCTTTGAAAGGTAAGAACTTAGGCAGCATACTATAGATAAAAATGGGTTCAAAAGAGAGATTACAGCTTCCTTATGTAGTGACATAAGGACCCGGGATATTATTTCTATCCAGACCCTCATTCTGATTTTACAAAGATTGGGAAAGAATCAAGTTCCAGTTCTGCAGTCTTTGCATCACTCTAACTCCTACTGTTGGCTGAAGGACTTTTAGTGACTCACAAATGCTAAATTCAGACTTAAACAGACTGAGTAGTTTTAGAAAGAGATGTATTCTGTAAAATGATTATTACAGAAATCTTCCTTCACTATTTTTCTGATTACCTAGAATACTGTGCTATAATGAAAAAAATCATATGAATCCACAAAATTTAGAAGTACATAATTTCTAAAAATGAAATGCACCTTACTAGAGGCATTTTTCATGATCAGATTAGCATTTCACAGTAAAGACTTCCTACCAATATTTCTTAAGAGCTCAGCTTTCAAAATGCAGCCAGCCATGTATCGTACTGATACCTGCTCATTTTTGTTGATTTGGCTGGAAGCTTGCGTTAGGACCTTACAGGAACTGTATTCATTGTAGGCTTTGAGTTGTGTCTTTGTGATACATACAGGCCCTCAATCCTCTCTCACCTACCTCGTTCCTCCTCAGTTTGCACTGTTTTTTGATGAAAACTCTCCTTGCAGCCGAACAAAAGTTGGGGCACACATGAAAACTTTGTGAATAAGTGGGTGTGTAGTTTGCTCACAAAGTACAAAACTGTTCATTGCCCCTCACAGGATGCTCACAGGGCAAGCATATACAGTAGGAGACTGGGGGTAATGGAGTTTAATAGTTTTCCACTGAGAATTGAAAGATCATTACCTTGAACACAAGAACTGTTGGCATATAAAGACTGATGGTACAGCATTGATAGGGTGACTCTCTATACTCACATTGCATCTGCTACTGTCATATATTGTAACCCCAAAAATCTGCAAATACTCGTCTTTACAACATTCCTCTGAAGTAAAAATATCCTGCTGAACCTCATCTTATTGTGAGGAAATTCACTCACAAGAAGCCAAGTGGCTTTCTGCAGTCCTAAAGGAAGTTGTAACAACACAGACCTTAATCAGAACACTTATCTCTCATTAGTATGGCACTGCCCCAACCATGAGCCATTCACCTGCTTCAGTTACTGATGTTAGGGAGCCCAAAATGGGAAGTACAACAGGACCCAGATATAATTTATGACTGTGAGGAGCAAAACAGGAGTAGCAGTTCTCCTCAGCTTCTCATCTCAGAAAAGTAAGCTACTAAAGACTGAATGCACTGAAAAGTTTCTGTAAAATAAAGACCAAACTGAGCTGCGAAGGCATTTACAGCTTAATTAAAATTACAAATTCAGCCTCTGGGTGCTGGCTTTCAAAGACTGTAGATCAAGCCATTTTTGTGTATGTGCCCCATATGGGATAATGCAATGTAGTACAAACTATTTAAAGGACAATAGCCTGTTTTTCTTTCCTCAAATCAAAAAACATGAAGAAACCACCTGGGTTAGAATGAGCACACTGCAGTCATTTTCTCAGACCGTTGCACTACTCAAACATTTATTCAACTCTGAAGAAAAGCTGTCTGACTTTCAAAATTACTTTCTCTGGTCTTGTAATCAGTCCCTTACAGACAGGAAAGGAAGAACAGAATCTGTATTAAAAGCATGCAAGAGCCATATTTTCTCTCTGTCTGTGTGAAGAGACACCTGAAGGATGGTGGTCTGAATCCTGCTCCTCCACGTCATGAATCAGATATGGCAGGCAAAGCAGATGGCGTGTGATTAACCACTTCAGTGCTCTCCTAACCTTGTTTAGTAATTAATTTGGCACTAATTTCAGATTGCAGGAATACCATAGTCTATGATTCAATTAGCAAATAATTTGTCAGGTTCAAACCTCAATTTTAGCCAAATTGTACCTTCTTCTTTGCATTGTATTCAGCAGTTATAAAGCCAGTTATTCAAAACCCAAAACCAACAGACAGCATTCCTGTGGAGAACAAGTTTCCCGAGTTTTCAGAACACCCTGCCTGTCAATCACGTTGTCTATTCATGTGTATTTTCATTCTGAGAATATAAAAGAGAATCTTACTTTTGTTTTATGATACAGCTCAAAAATTGCATTGCAAAAAATAAAGTGCTTACTATCTATGTATTTTCTGTAGTAGCACTAATAGTTTTTTCAGCATAGGGCAAGAAGAAGCCTACAGTGCCACATGCAATTTCACCTCTCTAACAGCTGCATTGGATGCAGTACAGGGGGGGGTGGTTTATTGGAAGACTACGGTATGCTGGGAATGAGCTTCACTTCCCATTCTTTCTGAATTTGCACTGTAAAATCACAGGCTCATGTAGCAGTCCAAGCAAAACACACGAAAGATAAGCAGCTTATCATTATATGAATGTGTTGCTATTGATGAGTGGCTGATTAAGTACCACTTTTTTTATATTTTTTTGATTGTGTCTTGATCTTATGCTATCACAAAGTTACCACCGTGCTTACCATCAGTGACTAATACTGCACAATCCAAGAGCAAGACTAATTTTAATCTACTTTATCCAGGATTTTGCTGACATGAGCTCTTCGCGATGAACCATGCATTGTCTTGTGTAACATCAAAGAAAGATTTGCATTCTTGTTCAGAAGCAAAATCTCAGAGGAACAAATGAGTGTACAAACGTGTGTGTCATGGAGGAAAGCGTGCACGCAACAAGAATGCCTCATCAGTCCTAATTTCTGCCACGGCAGCACAGAATCAGACCTCCAGTGGAAGGATAACAAGACACCTGTTCGTCCAGCAATAGCTGCAAAACAGCCTCAAACCGAAATTCACACGGTACCTTAGCAGCAACATTGGTCTTCACTGCATTCAGATTAAGAGAAGCAGAGAAACCTTTGGATTTGGAGGGAACTTTCTCCCCATATGAAAGGGGAAAATACGTTCAGAATATTCCTGAACACTCAAGATATGTGTCCTAAGAGAGCAACTGTTCTTTGAGAAAGAAATGTTTCCATTTCTACATAAACACTTTGTGAACATTCCTGCTGTGGGAAAATGTTCCCTTCTCCCATAGAAGTTTCTCTCTCTCATCTATATATACACATGTGCTTTTCCTGCCATCTTCTCATAGTGCAGACTGTTCTCATACAGCCCACTAGACACTATAATCTCATGTAGGACTGGATTTTATTACATATTTGTTTCTAGACTAATAGCAGTATCTGACTGGATCCCCCTCCAGGCCCACTGCATTGAGATGATAGAACACATGTGAGCTTTAAACAAACCAGGAGTTTGCAGAATTCTTCATGCAATAAGAACAATAACAAACTAAAACATTTTATATTACACAACCAACTCACAACCTACTTTGACTATCAGACACTGGAAGTGAAATGAAAAATGATGGATCACGCCACAAATGGCTCACAAGGGCAATATAATTGCAAAAACAATGCCATGTGGATGGAATAGATCTGGAAGAGAAGAGAGACATACCAAACAACAATAAGAAAACAATTAATTAGGAAACATTAGAGTATAGAAGCTGCCCAGTCCTTATCAGATTTTCCCTTTAGCCTGAGAATTGTAAATTTTAATAAAGCATATTAAAAGCTATTTCCTTTCATCTGTTTAAGATTATGTAACAACCTCCTAGGATGTTAAAAAAGCCAAAATCAAGCCTTTTTTTTGACAAAAGAACTTGGTTTGTAGCCACTGCAGAAAATCCATATACTACAAATTAATTTGGAAAAATGTACAGTGGCTTCAGATGTATCTAACATTTGCTAAAGCTGATATATTGAATCGAGTTGTACAAATCTATATTTCCAATACTAAGTAAAGTTATTTTGTTAAAGAGTTGAATTCATTACATATTATTATTACAGTGATGCTGAATTCACTTTCATAAATGTATCGTGAAAGAAACGCAATTACCTGGTGTTAACAAGTTAATTTTATTGTGTTTTCTAGCTATAGATTAATTACTCCTTCATCAATGTTAGACAATATGTTTTGGTAATAGAGTACACATCATTACAAGAAACAAAAGGAAGCAAGTGTTCAAGATACAGACTATAATTCAAAGTACACTCATATTTTTGTTTTTCTGTGAGTGGAATACCAATTTAGGTTATTTTCAAGGTGAGATCATTATCTTTAGCAATTGAATAAAGATAAAATCGGATTTATACACCACATTAGGTTAGCACAAAGTCAAATACTGCAGAAACCACTTATTTCTGTTTACAACCACAGCTTACTGTTGAGCTCTGGGCCTTTCTTCAGAAGCTTTCCAACACAAATTTGAGAAGCTTTTTATAACGTACAGGAACTCCATGGCCTTTGAAAACAGTAAAGTAATGATGTCTGCGCTGCCAATAAATGAAGATGAAGAAATGACCCTGTAAAGGCACAGATAACAGCACAGTACACTCAGGGAAACATGTGACCATTTCAATGAACCTGAAAACCAATAACAAAGTGAGATGCAGAGCATCAAGGCTTTTTCCAAAGGATTAACTGAAACATTCCATTTGAACTCTCGCATAAAGACAGAACTATTTGAGAACTACCCAGTAAAAATCGTCATACAAATTGGTAAATATGTCAAGATTTTTATTCAGCAGTCTCAACACTGATAAGGCTTAAATTCAGTAAGCAGAAGCAGCAATCTAATTGGATTACCACACAACACCTCAAAAATGAGCACAGGATTCAAGCTTTTGACTCTGTCTCCTGAGATGAACTGCAGACTGATTAGTTTCCACAGCAAAGCCAATGCACAAAAGATTAAAAATTTCAGTGGAGAGGTAGGTAGCAGGGGCAAATCCTTAATAAAACCCAGCATTTAATCTTCTTTTTAAAATGGAAATTGTTTACTTATTACTTAAAAACTGCCTGCTTACTTTGCTTGTATTGTTGCATTACAAAGTAATGAATAAATCAAAGATGTCTCTCTCATGCCACCTCTGTTTCTCTACACCTTAATCCTTTCAATTCAGCCTGTCAGATGTCACACGTTCTTTAAGCTCACAAAACTACTTTAGAGGGGGGAGTTAAGTTTTGATAGATGCTCAGAATGTATAAAGATATAGATATCTCACATGATTTTAGAGACACGGTATCCATTTTTTCCCTCACAGGGTCTCCGTGTTTAAAAAAACCCAAAAAACAACCAGATTATAAGAAAATGCTACTAAGAAAGAATCAAGTATATTCACTCTGATGTCCACTGAAGTTTTCTGGGGATACACAAATTCTTTTTGGCTTTTCTCTCTACAAAGATTCATGCATTTCAGTTTTACTGACATGAATCTTCAAGACGATTGAAATTCAAAATCATGGGGGGGTGTAATTGCAGCTATTTGCATTTATTCACACAAATAAGTTACAAGAGAAATGATTTCTCCCATACTTAGGTACCTGTGAACTAATCAGAGTTAAAAGTTGACTTGTACATTATGAAATTTACCCCAAGAATAAATGTCAGCACAAGGCCTACATAGCTCTTAAACTCCACTACTGCCTATATAAGGACAATTTCTTATGTAAGGTAATACTATTTTTGTCGTATATTTTCATTTTACATGAAAGGCAACCTAAGAGATGACTAAAGCTGAAAAAACCCCCCCGTAATTTTAAAGATAAAGGACTCCATAGCTTGGATGTATATGATATATAAGCAAATGGTAAAATCTAAAAATCATACCATTCCCAATTTGTCCTCAAAATGCACTGAATTTTCAGCTTGTGTATGGGGTGATGAATTTTCAAGCTGTGTTCTGTCAATCAAGCCTTTTTCCACTTCACTGGTAAAACCTCCCTGGATTTCAGTATTAATACCTTTAAATTAGAAATCCTGCAATAAAAATAAATATTTCACATAGATTTTGAGGTGTCTGTTTATATTTAATTCAATCATTTATAATTCACCTTCTTCCTTTTGAACTCATAGCTTATTATAATGATTTATTTCATGGACTCTAAACCAGACAGTGTAAATGCTGACCTCAAAGCACTTTCAAATTCCATTTGTGCTGGATAGCGGTGCCATGGATTCAGAATTCCCAAGTACTTACAACTTTAATTATTCACTTGATTTACAATTCTTTTTCACTGATATATACGCAGTGACAGACAAAAAATTTAAATTTACAAAACTAGGAAATCTTGTAACTCTTGGAAAGGAAAATCCTGCTACTTCCCCCATAACTACTACAATTTGGCTCGGCAGCTACTGAATTGGCAAAATTTGTGATTTACTCTCCTGCTTGCTTACTGGAACCTTTGAAATTACCTAACATGGTAGGTTTTTTTTTTTGAGATGTGCCTCTTTTTCCACTGAAGTTTTGCAGTACTGTTTTCTTATACCCAAATTATTCAACACTCTGTGGAACACACAGCAGTTGAAAAGCAATGCAAAGGCTCAGTAACAGCTTAATAAATTCAGCTCATGGGTTCACACCATTAACAAAAGCTTCCTCTGCCCTCCCTGTCATATAATGTTTGTGGTAAACCAAAAAGTGATAGTAAATATGTCAAATGTTTCCACTTTGGCATTGGGCACGTGCCCCTGAAGAATAAGACTAGGTTTTAAATCTTCTAATATCAAATATTGATTTTTCAATAAAACACGAGAATCAGAAGTAATGGAAAGGTTTTCTTCCGAGGAAAAGATGATGGTATCGTTTTTGAGGCAAATTATTTAATCCTATATGTTCAAATAATCAGGTTTCTTCTTTGGAATTCTTGTATGCTTCAGAATGATGCATCTAGCAGAGGTTATCATAATTTATAAAGATTAATAGTATATCTATTAAAAGAAAACCATCTAGGAAATATTCACCGAATCATAGAATTTGCTGAGTTGGAAGGGACCCATCAGGATCACCAAGTCCAGCTCCTGGCCCTGCACAGGACACCCCAAGAGTCACACCATGTGCCTGAGAGCATTGCCCAAACAGCTTCTTGAACTGTCAGGCTGTGACCACTTTATATGTCCTCATGTTTAAATGGAATAAAGACCAGTTAAAATATGGTAAAAACTTATATATAAGCAGATACTCCAATCAAAACTCTTCCTAAGCACTCTAAGGATGATCGCCTCACCTACAGCTTGGAATGTGAATGGAGGTTGCATAGACCACAGGCATTTTTATGTTTAATTTGCCCTTGTCCTTGCAGTTCCTCATCATAACATTTTCTTTTCTAGATCTCTGGACTAAATGTGGGAGGTTTTAATAGAACTAGTGGAAGAATTTATGATAAAATATTTTTAATTACTCTGTGCTAATTTTCAAAACCTCACACCTCTTTTGATAGAATTTTCGAGTTTTAATGACCATTAATCATGAAAGTGTGAGTCAGATTAGAATCTAGAATCCAACATACATAGCCTGACCACAAATACATTTGTTTACATTTTACCATCCAATTTTTAGCTCTTTTAAACACTGAATTAAATGTTTACTTGAACAGAGTAAAGCTTGTATTTCGTACTCCTGATCTGAATAAGGGCACACACCAGTCTTCAATATTTGTGCACAAGCTAGGCTTGTTTATACTGATTAATTGGAAAATCTGTTAAAAGAGACTATGTTATCCCATTCTTTGATTACCACATTTTTTAAGCAAGAAAGCCTTGGAAATCTTGGAAAATAATCTGAAACAACTGTTTCTTACCTAGCCGTAATTCTCCCTCACAATGTAGCATATTGCCTGTGGGATGACCTGCAACTGATGAAAAGTTGCTCTGTTTCTCGGTGTCCCACCAGGCTCCATCACAGGTATTTCTGACTTGTCTTGGGGTGACTCTATCGTGTGTATCCCCTATCATGCTCTACGCCCAAAAAGTAATTTTGTGCCTTTTCTGTGCCTTTAAACTGAGCTGGAGAAAAGAAAAAAACCAAACGAACTTTTCAAAACAGTTTCCCAAGGACACGGAGATACACTCCTCTGTGTTCTCTGGCTGCAGGAGCAGGAGGGAGCACCCTGATTGCTTTCTTCAGCCAGCGGTTTCGGTTTTTTTTCCTTCTCTTCCCGGCGTGAGACAGAAAGCTGAATTTTGTTTCCTGGGACTTTGGTTTTTCCCTTCTTCTCTTCTGGACTGTTCAACAACATCAGAACACATCGGGAGAATTTTTCCCCGAGGCCCGGGGGTGGGCCCTCGCCGACCCAGCTCCGAGGAGGAGAGAGACCACACCTACAGAAGGACTCTGAAATCTTCCCAGGTTTCTCTCTATAGTGAGGGGTTTCATTTCATTATTTAGCATCATTATCCTTTTCCGGTGTGTTTGTTAAAATAAATAGTTTTTATCTCTTTCACTTTCCTTCGAGGAAAAAATTTCCTTTTTTCCTGAACCCTGTGGGGGGAAGGGTGGTTGTAACCTGGTTTTCTCTCAGGGGGTATATTACTAGATTTTGGCCAAACCGGCACATGACTCTATGCAAATTGATGTAGCTATTTTAGCTACAGACCAAAAGCACCGAGTCAGAGTGCTCTAGAACTCTGTGACTATGGAGCCAAATTCTCATACCACTGACAGCAGATGCTTCCATAAAGTTCCCAATGCCTGGCAATATTAGAACTCATGGCCAAAAAAACTGGAGCAAGAGAATGCAATGCAGAAAGCACCAGCAAATAGAACACATTTAATCTTTTCTTCCAGAGACTAAGCACCAGAAAAAATGGCCTTTGATACTGAGAGTTCCCCAAAAATAATCCACACTCAACGTTGGAGAGTTATTTAGGTCATGCCTAATCATTTCTTCTTGCTATTACTATAAAAAAAAAAAAAAAAAGAGTCTCACACTGTGTGAAATCATGGTCTGAAGCTTCACAAGTGGTACAGATGATATATAATCAGTGAACTGTTAAACAATGCAAAATAAGAAATCAGGTTATGCTGTGATGGATCCCAGATTCAGCAATCCCGTTTCTTTAACTGTGGGAGGCTGTGTAACCGTGAGAATAGACTACTTTTCAGACACAATGTTTATCATTTTATTCACAGAGGTAAAAAAATCCAGCTCTTTCTGACCACTGGTAACAAAACGCATCTCGATACTCTTGTTATTCATTGCTGCTTTTGGATGCTGATGAACAGTTCTCTGGATCTAATTCTGGATTAATACCTCAGAATCACAAAATATTCTAAGTATATGATTGTGTTATGTGAAAGACAATGTGTCTGATTTTCCACGGCAAAATTTGGAAATAGCAGGTCCCAAAGTCAATGATGATTGCACTGTTTGAGGAAAACGCTAACAGCTAACCAAGATTCTTTGACAAGTTATGCCTTGAAGGGCTGGAGCTATTCTTGGCTTAAATAATAATTAAAAAAAACAAGTAGAGTTTCTCAACGTTGTAGCAAAGAGTGAGCAAAGGAAAACAAATATTCATTACAGTGAATTACACAGAATTACCCATAAATACCCATGTCTGTAGAGCAGCAGTCAAATATGACCCTGTTATGAAGGAAATATCACAACACCCTCCAAGACAAGCACTGACTGCCTTTTCTAGATCAGTATCAGAGACTGCCCTGGGCTGTCTGAAAGGCCCCCTCTTTAATTCACAGCATAACAGAACAAACTTTAACAAGGGATGCAATTGACCAGAATAAATTGTCTCAGAAAGTCAATCAGAAAGACTCATTCTAGGAACTATGACTAAAAAGAGCACATTTCAAAACTGAAAGAAATTTCATGCAACTCTACTGTTTTGTTACCCACAAGGAAATTCAGTCAGGTACTCACCCTCACTTTCCGTGGAAAATTCACTAGAAAAAGTGGACTCACAGAATGATAATTGATTGTATTCTTTGTCTTTCTAACGGAAAAAAAAATTGTTTCATTCTTCAAAACTATTACATCAGACAGGCAAGCTGAAAACCCTAAAAAATAAAAATTTTACTTTTTTTCTAAACCAGATTATTTCACACCCATATAGAGCCATGTTCTTTACTTGCAATCTTTGGTCTGATTTTGTATTCTGCAACTTGGAGGAGAACCAGGTTAAACTATCACAGTGAAAATTTCACTCCTGTCTTACAATTAACTTGATCAATCATTTTGATTCCTCAATATTTAATGTAGTTCTTGCAGAATATACTAATATGAAAGTTACTAAGCAACACAGGAGGTTTTATTAATCAGAGAACCATTACATTGGAATGAACCTGAAGAGTTGATGTAGCCTCCTGCTCAAAGCTAAGTGAGACCAAGCCAGATTGCCTGGGGCTTGAAAATCTCCAGATGGGGCTTGAAAATCTCCAGAACTCCACAACCTCCCTGGCAAACCTGTTCCAATGATTAATTATCTCATAACCAGGGCTTTTTTCATATACACCTAATCCAAGCCACTCCTGTTTCCATGTAAAAGCACTCACTCCTTCTCTCACCACTGTGCACCTCAGCTAAGATCCTGGCTCCATTTTTCTGGAAACCTCTTAGGTATTGGCATACTTTTCTGTCTGTTAATGGATGCAAAATTTGTATTTGCTCAGACTGCAACAGTCAGTACCTACAAATATGGGAAATTACACCACATTAAGTTTAACTTTCTTACACACTGACATTTCTAAGTATTTTGTATAATCAGGTTTATATTTTAGAAATAATTCTTCAAGGTAAGAAAAAAAAAGAAAAGGATGGGGAGGGAGAGCAAAATATTATTTAGTTTGAGTGGCAGATCACAACTAAAGACTAAGAGTTAAACTAATTTCAGTTTCCCCATTACACATTCCCCTAACTGGTATCAGCATTCCTACTCGTACTGTGACACCAGTAGCTGTGAAAAAAGGAAATAGATCGTTAAAGCTGTACAGAAATCAGGACCCTGGCAGAACCTTGTCTTAAATAATGTCCCTGTAATTACCAAGATAAAAAGACAGAAACTATATGACAAATAGTAGGGAGATGGGCTTCCGAAAGGAACTTTCACAAACATTTTCAATCAGTTATTGAGAGGGTTCATCTCACAGCATCCATTCTGGGAACATTCCTTTTTCCATTGCATTGTGAAGAACATCTCAGGAGCATTGTTGCTTCTGGAGCCTCCTTTGGAGGCCAATGTAAGTTTTGCCATCACTGGATACAGTGCTGCTGTTTCACTATTTACATGCTTTGAAATTCAGTGCACTCACATTCCCTTGGCCAATTTCTTTGATTTCATCAATTATTTATCCATTAATATTTTCTACTTTTTTTAATGAGATAAAAGCATGCTTGAGCCTGCAGGTAAATCTGAATAAAATTTTTCAAATGTCAGAGCTCTAATAAAGAACTGGTTCTTTAGCAGCCATTAAATAATTAAGGGGTTGCAGCAGCAGTTTCAAATGGCCCTTGTCAATGCTTGATAACTTATTTTCACATCAAAACTATAAATCATGGCCAACATGCATTGCTAGTGACATTTTAGGACAGATTGTAAAGTTCTAAGGCCACTTTGAGGAAGAGAAAGAAAATACCCTGCATTAATAAAGAAGAAAAAGGAAAATCTTTCTAGTTTTAAATTAGATTCTACAGATACAGTTCATTTCCATTTCATGCATCTTCCTTTATATTTGCCCACTATAATGAAAATCAAACTGCTTGCATCAAACGAGAACAGACTGAGGCTGAAGAAACAGCACGTCTTGGTTTATCACCCCATATCTGTTCAACTTTTTCTTAGGCACTGCAGCCCAAAGCAGCCTCACTCCTGTGAAACTGGTGAATTTTACCCTTGGTGAGGGAAGGACAATGGATCATTTTGATACATCTCTGTAGGCTCTGTGAGACAGTAAGAAATGAGCCAGCAGAGCAGCAAGCACGGCATTTACAAACACAAGAACATGTGACTCTTCAAGAATAATGGGAACTGTAAAGCTCTTTGGGGGAATTAATCCTTCCCAATGCGGGTCTCTAAAAAAATTCTCAGTGTTCTGGTGTTTTCTCAGTTCACTAACTGAGAACAGCTTCTCCCTGGGTATAAACC
Organism: Lycocorax pyrrhopterus obiensis; assembly: GCA_014706295.1. Lineage (NCBI taxonomy): Eukaryota > Metazoa > Chordata > Aves > Passeriformes > Paradisaeidae > Lycocorax > Lycocorax pyrrhopterus. The sequence goes on from JACSVZ010000007.1 coordinate 4,065,971, forward strand.
TTTATTTGTGCACGTTGTCAAGATATCAGCACATTCACTCAGCCACAGTGTTCTGCGTGTGGCGTCTTCTGTTATTTGTGAGGTGCCACTCCTGCAGGAAACCAGGAAACCTCCACCAAGGCAGGGGATCCTCCTCGTGGTGTATGGCTGCACCCAGCACTCCTCTGCCTTCATTCACCAATTCAGGTCAATACAAACAGCCTTTCCTTTTAAGAGTACATTGAATTAAACACAGCACACCAGGGCTCCCAGACACCCAACAGCAATCCTAAACAAACAAAAGAAAGCATAAATATGTCACCTAGTTTACATTAGTAGCCATTAGAAATGGGAAAGGCCTGTCAGAAGCTCCACTTTATTTGTTCACAAAACAGGACCTTCCTTCAGCTTTTGACAATTTTGAATTGAAAGTGTCCAGCTTTCCATCAACTTTCCACTAAACTGCAATTGGAGGAGAAACAGGTTCGAGCGTTTTCATTCTTAAGCTATGGGTGATTTTATTACACGTGAAAAACAGACCCACAATCCATCCAAATTTTAATCAGATTATCAGTTATATTCTGAAATAGGATTTGTTTGCAATGAAAACCAGCCATAGCTATGAAATAACTGCTTTTTCAGTCTTTTCAGATAGAGAGGCTTAAATCATTTTTGCAGTAATCTTAAATAATGCCATAAAGAGAGAATCACAACAGAGCAAAGAATTTCTGGCTTTGTTTGCTTCTCCCTAAGAAGATGCTTAAAGATTCCTCAGCAAATATCAGTAAAGCCTCAGTTCAGGCAGAATTCAAGTAGGAATACACAAGCTCTGGAAACTCAAGAACACTTGCTAAGAACCACCATGAACATAAAGCAACTGCACTTTCTTCTTTTTACCCTTAAGCAGGCACAGAAAAATCAAGGTCAAACTTTCAGGACCAAATGTTTGCTACTGACAGTCAACAATTCCCAACCTCAACACTTGCTGATAATATCACTCCAAAGCTTAGGAAATGTGGAGGCTGAGAAACCTTCAGCTCAAGCATTAAAGAAACACCAAGAAAATAACATTGTTGCCTGCAAGCTTGCTAAATTATTTTGTGCCCTTGCAGTCCTTTGAATTCAAGCCTTCTCAATAGAGAAGAAACCCTAGTGGATTACTATTAGTTATCAGGAGAGTACAAGTTGTACACTACCCACAAACCCAAGACATTCTTGCTCTACAGAAAAATACTGCTGCAATGAGATTGAAATATGCTCAATTTACCATGAAGAACTTCTCGAGAAAATTAATTACTAATTTTTCCTCTGAGCTAAAGGAGGTTTCATGGGGTATCAGAGATGTACATAGAGCAGGACAGCAACAAGTGCAGTTTTAGCTCTGTAGTTAAAAGAGAAGCAAGTCATTGGTAACAAGGCAGGTCTGAGCTAACTTCATATCTATGTCCTCTGTATGCTCAAAACACATTTTACAAGGAGAACCCACTGTATCTCCTACAGGGAAAATGACTTTCTGATACCAAAGACATACGTTACCTTCTTTTTCATTGTCTCAAATTTTTACTCAAAAATGGGGAAACTTGAAACAAATACCTTGTTTTACAAGGAAAGAAAAAAACATATCTATTACATGATTTCCAGACACGTTCATCACTAAAGGGCTTATCAGAATTTCTTCAGAGGAAAACTGTGACAGTGAAGGCAGATCCCACACCAAATAAGAAAAAGTAAATCTCAAAATAGAACTAAGTTTAGGTGGCATCAATGATGAAAGGACAAGATAAGGAGGCTGGAGACAAAGGAAAATAAATGAAAATGACAAGAGGTCTGCAGACTTATCACAGGGGAATTCAAGGGAACAGCACAAGACATCACTGTTGGAAATCAGAAACAATAATGTATGCAGGAAGACCAGCAGAAGTACATTAGAAGCAGAACATCCCAGAAACAACTGAAAGACTTACATCTTTGTAGTCTCATGCACACAGCCTCAGTGAAGGAAGTGTATTCACTGAAATAATAAATAAATTTCTGATCCAAAGACCGTAGTGCATAAAAACCCTGCAAACATTCCTTAAATATTAGTCTTCCTACATGCTAAAGTGATAGGTATTCACAAGTTACTTGTTTTTTAGTCAGAGTAAATATCCCATTAGAAAAACAATGTCTGTAAACCCTTGTTTTTTAAGGCAAAGAAAATTACTTCATTGTCAGAAACAGTAAAACAACAGTAAAACAGTAAAAGCAGTAACAGTAAAAACAAACTAAAAAATAATAAAATTAGTCTGATTGGGAAACTGCCACTCTTCTGCCACTTTACAGCTGCAATTAAAGATATGGAGCTGAAGGGACTCAGAGCACTGCTGTGAAAGCCTCCCAGCTACAACAATTCCTCCCCTTGTCTGAAAGCCACCTGTACAAGCAGGACCCAAAGCCTGGAGACAAGCAGACACTGCCCCAATATAGTCCTGCCAGCAAATGCATCATGCTGCCTCCTAAGGCCCAACATTATTTCCAGGCTAAATTTACTCATTAGCAGGTTTAGAGCTATTTTCCCCTGCCAACACTGTACCTTAATTCAAGCATTTAGCCATCCTGACATGTGCTTCCTACTGCACTTACACAGACACAGCTCTTTCAATATCTTGCCAGAACACAGTTTCCTTGGCCAGTGTGTAAAGTTCTACAATCCATCTGAGCACTGCACATGCTCCAGTTTCACTTCACCTGATTTAGCTGACCTGTACTACACACACAGTCCAGCTGAGGGGGTCTTATCCGTACAGCAGCCTCACTAGTCACCTGAGCAGCATGTTTACCATTTTCACTGCCATATCACTGCTGAAATGCAATTATCTTGCAGCTGATTAATACACTCATGTGTTGCTTATTACTCACTGATAGCAGAAATGCTTGCAATTAGTCCCTAACCATGTGACCTTGCAATTTCATCCTGTTTCTATTACTTCACTTCAAATCCACTCAGCCAATTTCACCTCGTGTTTGAGTCAAATTGTTTTCCAGCTTTAAGACATCAGTGAGTTCACCTACTATTTACAACAGGGTAAAAATGAAAATAAATGTATAAGACTGATGCTTACACTGTTCTGGAGTGTCTCAGACCACTAGGTCCTGGCTGATTAAAATTTTTGTTACTGCATAGAATTTTTTATCGCTTTATAATTTATCTGCTACATTGCTGCATGCCACCTTTTCCAGCTAAACAACCCTTCACAAAATACCAAACACAGTCCTGCAGACCTGATAAATCAGATATGCTGTAATTTGACTCATTGCTGGTAAGAGTCAAGATGAACAAATCTACCAGGGTAATCTACCACAACAGGTCTTAATTAGCTTGTTGTTGTTCCTTTATTATATTCCTTATGCTTCTACTACCTTTTCAGGTAATAAATTCACAATCCTTGCACACATATTAATTCAGACTTATGGGAGCAGAGTTGTTCCATGTGTTTTTGGGCTTTGTTTTGGGTTGGTTTTTTAATATGTGCATTATGTACAGTATTCTCCCATTTTAATAGATGACTCCAGTTTTAGTAGATTAAGTACAAGATCCTTGCTAGTAGTCATTTCACAGTTATTCCAGTTATAAGCCATTTTTTCCACTGTTACAGAGTGAAGCTTAAGCATGTTGAGTACAACCACTTTTAAGGTATGTTAAAAAGTTCTCGCATGGAGTTTTTTCCCCAAAGAGAGTTATATTGCAGTTTTCATTTATGGAACTGGGAGATCTTTTCAGTTAATTGTTGAGGCATTGCTTTGTTAGCTGAGAAATCATTTTTTCAACTTTGCTGATATGTGACATTTTACACAGAAACAAGGCAAGCTTACGGGAGAAGTTTCTGAAGCACAGGAAAGATTGACATTTTCTATCACACATTCATAAATATAAATACTGAAAGAAAAATGAAAAAAAAAGCATAGATTTGACTCATTGATAGCAACTCCATTTTGCTGAAGTTTACTACAGCGAATTGCAGAGCTATGGATATAATAAATGTTTTCACCTAGAGCTTGCAGCAATTTTTTCTCCCATAATTTATTTCCTTATGATATAAAGTCTGTAATTTGCTTGAGAGGCAGAATCCAATTACTCTCTAATTAAGAAAATTCATGTCCTTTGTTTAACTGGAAGGGATCCAGACTCATATAGTTGAATGTTCTTTTTTGTCACCATTAACAAAAAAAAGAGTTCTTTATGTTTTCAGGAAATAGCATCAATTATTTCTTCTAGATTTAATTCCTGGAAGATGACTTAACAGATCTGGGTGGACAGAGTATTAGGGGCAGTTTTACAACCTTGTGCTAGTCTCACACTATAGTCTCTACACATCATAAATATTACAATCTGCATATCTAAGAGTTGCACTTTCTAAAATAAAGTGTTGCAGAGATATCCTTGGTCATCACATGAAGGCCAGACGTGCAGATGTCCGCAAAAATTTAACCTGATCTCAGTGTGGGCTGGGAGTCATGCTTTGATATTAAAATTCTGACCTGCACATGCCCACTGGAAGCTGTGTATATTGTGTCATTTGCATGTAAAAGTTCATGCATGCTTTTGAAATCCTCTGAGTCTTAACTGCTGCTTGCTGGGAATGTAGAATTTCTTCCTAAAGATTGTTTCCATCCCCATGGATTGGGACTTGAGAATATCTGGTAGACATTATTATTGTTGTTTATAAGGCTTAAAAGCAAGGACTCCTCCTTTCCCCAGTCTTTTAGTAGCCGTGATAAATTTTACTTCAATTTTCTTATAAAGGGTTCACAGATTATATAGGGATCAATGTCTTCTAATACTACACAAAAATCTTTCCCAATTTCTGCTTTATGCTATAAGGGGGTGCAAGGGAAGACATTCAGCTGATAAGGGAGGGGGAAAAAAATCATCATTCAAAATTCAGAACAGCTAAATAGGTCATTCAAGTCTTATAATAATCTCCAGTATCCAGGAGCAGGGGATGACACTGGTAGTCAGGAACAGAAATTAAGAATACAGAATGCTGACATTTTTTACAGAGCTTATAGGTCTCAAACACTGGATTGTCTCTAGCACAGCTGATGCTCTATGGGGTAACCCTTAAATGCATTATCACTTGTATGAAGGCAAAAATATATATGAGAATGTGAAGAACAGCTCTACAGCCTCAAAATATCTGCATTTTAAGCCACTCAAGTACAGTGGCTTAAATACTGCTTAGAATCCTTTAAATAGTACAGAAGGTAATGACTAGTCCTCTCACTGTGGCAACAGCCCCTTCTCCGATCTCACTTGGCATTAGCCAGCACTGGCTAATGAATTATGATCACTCCAATTTGCCAGCCCAGCAATTCATTAAAAACCTTCTTCTCCTACAGTCTGCAGAAGGTAACTAATCAGCTGATTTCATTGCAGCTTCGTTCTACTCATAGGAGTATGGTAGCACGTTCCCTGTGACCTCATCCAAAGCCATAAAAAGGTTGTCTGTGGAGGGAGAACGGTTGTGGACACATGACAGCAATTTTTTCAGCTCTTTTCAAAAGTACCTACTGTGACTTCTGTTTTTTCAAACCTTTTGATGATAACCAAGGCCTGAGATCGAATTCCTTCACCTTTCCTGTACTCAGAGCTCTAGGCAGATCCTACTGCCCACAGGCACTGAGAGATCTGCCTTAAGCTTTTTACAAGTCTACCAAAACCACAGCTTATTAAATAACCTAGCAGGATTCCATGGGCTGCAGTGATTCATAGTATTACAGGCACACAGAAATTTTATCAGACATGGATATATCAAGTTTTCTTCTGAAGTATCATTATGTAAAAGTCATTCAAACAGAAATTAGAATTCAAGAAGAGAAAAACATGGCAAACATTTGTCAGCAAGTGCTTGCTAATCTGCTGGATGCAATAAAAAGTGATATGGTATAGCAAAAGAAAATGGCAAACAATGGATAACACCAAGAAAACAGGAGGCTGCAAGATGATAACCATTTTAATGCTACTGAAAGTTTCCTAGTTTTTGAGGACTTGTAGGAAAAGTAAAGCCTTCTATAAACCAGACTTCTACATTGCTGAAAACATGACATTGGAATACAAGGAGGACAAGCCGGAGCAAACATCATTCTTTTTCAAAGCTGGGAGAACAGTGAGATGAGAGAGGACATAGAAAGGCCACTCAAAGTTAGGAGGAATGCCCCTCAGCGTACAAGCTCGGTAATGAGCAGGTGGAAATGAGATGGAGAAGACTGCTATAGATATTTTCTGCAAATTTTCTGTTCTTATCCCAAAGAAGACACATTAGAAGCAAAAGGACTGCACTCTCCCTATGCACTTTCAGAGCAATTCTATGTTTAAGACACCTGCAGGAACAATTATGCTCAATGTTCCAGGGCTTGGAAAAAGGAAAGGCTTGTTTTCCTGAGCACAGTTCTCCTTGCCTCTCATACACAGAGGCAAGCAAAGTGGCCTGATGTAATTAATCATCATTGCATTTCAAGACTGCTGTATTACCACCACTCTTGCAGTGAGAGATCTGAAACCTATTTTTGCCCGAAGGCTTTACTAGAGCGAGGAAGGACTGAGCACGGCAGGAACCTGGCCAATAACCAGGAGGTTAAAGTGCTGCTTCAGTTCCAAATTTTAGCTTTGCTTGCCGCAATGCTGTAAAATCTGCTTTAGCCGAGAAGGAACTTTCAACAACGTGGGAACTTTACTCAAGAACCACGAGATGGCACCACAACAAGCCATAAGACCTGTTTAATTTTCTGCAGTTTTGATCTTGCTCGGTTATATAATTAATAAAGCAATTGAGTAGGACTGTTTCTTTTTCAGGCATTACTAGAGAGATTACAAATGGATCTCTGCAAAGTGACTTTTCTATTCCTGTAAAGCTGAGCACCCAGTGTTTAGACTGATCCATTTCAAACAGCTGTTTAATGCTGTGCTGAAACAGACAAAACATAAATCAATATTTAAAAAGGTGGACAGTGCCCACAAGTATCCAATTTCAAGGTAATTTTAATCACAGTTAGGAACACACATTTCACAGGCTGCCTCACTGAGCTTGCCCTGCAATGATGCCTGGTTTTTCCTCCCACAGCACTGTTCCACTCCTCTGCCTACCCCAGTGCCCTGCCTGGCATCCCACACTCCCTCGTTCCCACACGGAGCTGCCTCCCAACGCAGGCTTCACTGCCTGGGATGACAGGGTCCCAAGCTCCTAACGAGAGAGAAAAAGTGAATTTCTAGGGTCCTTGGCAAGATAAGAGAGACTCCTGGCTCCTAAAGAGAACTATGACCAATATTTTCTGATGTCAGTCTGGCCAAGACCCTGGCTCAGGGCTCCAGCCATCAAACAGCTGTCCTCTTCTGCAATGAGGAAGCTTTCCATCTGCTGACACCATGGCAGACACAGGAGTATCTCTCTGGCAGGCTGAGCAGCCCATACCTCCCACCACAGCTCTGTGCAGTGCATGCTCTCAGTCACACAGCTGGGAACTCCAGCAGACCCTCCCAGATGTTTTTTTATGCCCATAAGTGCCTCTGGTCACATCATTCACATCCCTTTGACTATAATGCTGTTTCACCTTCCTGCTTCCTATCAGGAAGGACATTTCTAGCTTTTCCCTGTGGATTGGAAAGGGCGTGAAATGATACTATGACGTGGCACAAACTGCTCTGTGCACTTCTCTACTCAGCCTTCCATGATCTCCAAGGAAAACACTTCAAATCCAGAATCCTCTAATGAAATACCTCAAAAAAACCACTTCCAAATAAGCTTTCTAAACATAGATTTGTCTGAACAAATCTGGTGCCTGTGCATCGCTCCCCAAAATATGTTCAGCCCTCAGACAGCAAAAGGTTCTCAATACTGTGATCTAAATGAAACTGATCTTCTGACTTCCCTCATATTCTAGTTTAAGAATAAGGCCTCTGGTTTAATTTTGTAATTGTTTTTAAAAATACACATGCATCGGGAATTCAGCCAAAGACAATATTTGTTTTCTTATTCCATCATTTTGCTAATACAACCTAAATAATCAGATTTAGTTTTCATATTAGGCTATGTACTGGGCTGATACCTTGAACAATTTTTTTAGTTTCAGATCTGTTTCCTCATTAGAACTCTGTGATACTTAGTCCTGCTGCTGTTTCATGAAATTTCTTTGCAAATTTGCAATCACAATCAAACTCCTGCAGCTCACAGGGCAACTCCATCACCCTATAATCTGCTCAAAAATGGCTCCATGCCCTAGAATAAGGGGTATATATGAATCCTGAGGAAAAAAGAATTTAAAAGCAAATGTTTACAATCCCTAAAAGCAGACAATATTTTAGTTAAAGTTGGTCATAAAGTTTCTCATGAGAGAAAATGTTCAAATTGCAGCCGAAGGTGGCTATGGCTGTACGCATTCTTTCCAACCTATTTTTCTTAAGCAATTTGACCTAAAATTACTGCACTTGCAAAAACAATGTGGGTCAGACATCTTCAGCCAAGGACTTTATTTAGCAGCCCAAATAAGATGGGCTTTTCATCCGTTCTACAAGTGTGCCGAATCATTCTGCATCAACTTTATTGTGTTATCAGTGCAGACTGTCAGCATGATTCAGACAAGCCTTATGTTGCATATCATAGCTGTAGTTTGAAAACAATTAGCAGCTGCTGGTTTCTTTATGTATGAATAAGGCTCAGTCCTGCCAAATTTACTGTTTTAGAGGAAATGCACATTTTTTCTGAAGCCCTTCCTAAAATGCATCCTAGACAAATGCTTGCCCAGCTTCTTAACACAGTTACAGAACATAACACAAATAGTGATGAAATATAAAAGTGCCTGAATCATTGTCTTTTCTTTTTTATTTCTAGCTTTAACAAAATATGGACATGGCAGATCAGTGAAACAACCAACCTAGAAAATAAATGCAAGCATTCCTTACACAAACAACTAATGGCAGCTTTTGTCCTTTGGACTCCAATCATTCTCTAATATTTGGGTCTTGAAGTCTTATTAACATAAAAGTTTCAAAAAAAAAAAGTTGTTATTGATAGCGTCTGTGGACGTTTGTGGTAAACAGCGACAAGAAAGAAAACCAGCAGGCCTCCTAGCTCAGCAATTGTCAGGTGTTCCACTCAGCAAATTGTATCAATGAAAATAAGAATCTCAGCTTCCTCTCAAGCCCTTTCTTTTAGGAAGCATATGCAGTACCAAAACTCACACTGAAACTGGATTTGACTTTTCAAGTGAATATTTAGGTATATTTGTTTGTTTTTCTTTTTGATTACCTTTCTGGTGTTCTCAACAGCACAATGACAATTCCATACAGACCCAAGAACTACTCACGTAACAAAAAGGAAACCCTAGCTGATCATATATTGTATAACTTCACATATTGTCCATCAGGTCTTTCCCTTGCTTTGTCACTTCTTTTCTAATATGACTAATCCATTTTAAATCCATTAAGATGCTTTCTTGTTGAAAAACACTATAATACTCAGAAAGCTTAAAATAAAACAGTGGTACTCCAGGGCAGTCACACAATCAAAACTTCTACTTACTCATATACAAAGCTACTCCTAGGAAAAAAAATATTTTTCCTTGGAAAATTAAAATATTCGGACACTGTGGGATAAGTGAAAATGAAAGAATGACAAAGAAAGAAAGAGGAAGAGAGCATTTTTAGCAAACGTAATTTTTATCTTTGGTTCACTCTTGAGCAGAATATTAACACATTTCCTAACAGATACCAATGGAGTTACCAAATGATCTTCTATAAGGAGCCAAGATCACACTGTGGTTTTGCAAGAGAAAACAGATAAAGGTTATAAGAATGCCATCACTAAAAAGCATAAGAAAATGCAGCTGGTTTATACATTGAGAAATGTGGCATAAGAATCAGCCATGAATCAATTCATGTCATGTGAGACAAAAACCACAAGCAAGATGACTGAAGGACAGCACAAGCATCTGTATTGTTGCTTGCACTGCTCTGTGTTTATTGAACGTTTTTCAGAATCTTTAGTTTCTGCTGCTGTTGACTGTAGCAGGATTTCCACAAGACTTAGAAAGACTAACAGCTTGTGTAGGTATTTGAAAATATGGGATATATAACCTTAACTCCAAGTAGTGGAAACTTGTATCTCCAGAGATTTCTAAAATCCTGTGTTACTAAAAATACAGTCAATCCATTCTGGCATTTTCTCTACTCTCCTGAGGATTCTGCTTTTGTATAAGTGCATATACAAATTCTTCATTAATGATTAAGTCTTTAGCTGACACTAATTAGTTTCAACTATCTGTATGCTCAGCAGGCCCAACCTACTTCCCAGTTCTGCTTCATTAGTGCTGGCAACTTAAAACAGTATCAGTAAAAATTATATTGACCAACAGTGACCAACCACTCAACACAGGTACCGCTAAAGCCAGTGACAGTCTCCCCACTGACTTTAATAAGAATCACAGTAAACCTCAAAGGCATAGAGAGAGGTAATGCAACGGGAAAAGTCATCTCCCACCAGTAGCAAGCAACAAAAACAACAGCAACAAAAGGGAAAAACAAAACTCCAGTCAATTTGCTTAGCACGGGCCTGTGCTGCTGTGCTGTGAAATACCAACCCCACACAGGGAGCACAGACTTAAGCACAGACTCAGAAGCAATTTGCAAGCTTTGTACTTTAAGGATATCAATTTATTCAATCACTGGGGAGCAGCAATATACCTCAGGTTAAATTTGGAGCTGTGCAGAAAAACATTTAGACAAGCACAGAAAAGGGAAAGGAAGAGTACTCAGTCAAGATAGGCAGCGTCCAAAGAAACTCCGCACAGGCACATACTCAGCATGATTGCACTGAATGTGATGCCTTATCAGGCCTCTTAGACACAGAGACTAGACAGAGTAAAGGAACAAAAGTAGGTATTTATTTGAAGGGCTTTCAAGGTACACCCTGGGGAGCCAGAGGCTATTGCCAAGATGGACCCCAAGATGGATGACAGGTCACGAGTTCTTCACACTTTTATAAGTTTGGTTCATTTGCATATCAGGGTCAATTCTCTAATTAAAGCCCCAGTTAAATGATGTAATTCCCCTTAGCTACCCCTGCTTCAGAGACTCCTTGGTTTACACCCCTTGGGCTCAGGATGGTCCGGGTGTCCTTGAAGAGCGGTCCGGAGAGGCTTTGTTATGTCTAACTAGCATGAGAGAGCAGAAAGTAACAGGCTACAAGAAGCTTCAAAGTTGCACACTAAGCAGTACAGAGTTTAAAAAATATAAAAGTTAAAACCCAAGGCATCAAATGCACAACTCCAACTCTTCATGTGGTGGAACCACATAGAAAGTAAATTAAGCCATAGGTCTAAGCACCTTTGATATGCCTTGAGACATACTTTCCATGCAACACATCTGTCATATGCAGAAGCTATTATCCTCAGTAACATATCTATTTGTCAAGATCTAAAACATGTAACCACAACTATGAACATAAGAAATTTAAAACCATGTCCCTTGACATCTTTAAGAACACATAAGTATTTAAGAAGCTAAAGCTAGGCTGCAGCTGGAATGGTTATTGGTATTTTATACCAGACATGTTTTTTCCCACTAGAAGGTTCAATACATCTTCTATCAGGACAGAGGCAGATCTACTACTCATGGTGGATGTGTTGCACACATATAACCAAGTTACCCAATAGCACTTTGACAGATGCTGAAGTCCTCTTAGATATCTAAACTACCTTCTTTCAAGCAAGACAGACTTAAAACTTGTAGTAACAGAATCATTAGTCTTAGCACCAGCCCACTTGAAGAAAGAAATTCCATTTGTTTAGAACATATAAGAACATAAAAGCTTTCAGTTCTGTATTAGATGCTTTTGCAAGAAAAAATAAACAAATAAAACCAAAAAGTAATACCCCACATAAATACACACACCAGAAAACCCCCAAAATAAACAAATAAACGAACCACCAGAGCACAAGCAGAAGAAAAAGTACATTTACTGCTAGAAGGGAAACAAGAGCAGAATATGTCACAGCACTTCTATTTGAAGTGATTAAAAAAGCAAAGCAAAAGCTCCCTTGTGACGGTGGTGGTGACAATGGCTTGCTAGGTCACAACAGTAAACAGTCCAAGGGAAAGAGCTACGGAAGACCAAAAAAATTCACAATACAAGAAGCCTTTTATTTCCCCAAGAAGCCACTAAGGCATTAACACAGTCATGGGAATCTGATGTCCACTGTGATTTGCACAAAAGTTGGTGAGTCCTCAACGACAGCACCACCTATACTCTGAGGAACCAGCTCCTGGCTCATGTTGAAGATCTTCCATGGCAGCATTTGCCAGATTCCTGCACTCACTCCAGTAGGACTCCAGAAATCTTGACCATTAAGTGCTCCCTTAAGGCCCTTGAACTCAGCACAGGACAAATCTTCCTGTTAAAGTCTTTGTATTGTTTTTACAATGTGGCTTCATGAACTCTTCTGGAGAACACTGATACATGGAAAAGACTCCACAACTCAAAAGTTGCAAAGCAGGTATGTTTTAATCAGCTGAGGCGCATGGGGGATTTTTCCTCCAAAGACATGCGTGCCTTCAGCGGCACTTGGCTTAATATTTATCCAGTTACAAGCTACATATGCATCAGATTACACAATACGCCTATACACACTCATTTCCTGTCCCTGCTTCATATTATAATTAGCTCTAAAGTCATTAACATATCAGTGCGCTTGCGCAGTGCCGCCTGGTGGTCGCAGGCTGGGGTCTCTGGGATGAAGTAAAGGTCTTCCTCAGATGAAGTAAGTAGTCTTCCTCGGGTTGAACTTTTTACCTCACCTTCTTGCGCAGACTCCTTGTGTTCCTGGCCCAAGTCCAAACTTCAGAGCTGGCCTGGGCTGGTTTCAGGGTCTGAGAGCAGGATCTTCCATCACGGTTTCTTCCTCTTATCAATGGTCTGCACCTCCCTTTTGCTTGGCAAGCGCAATAAATGTTAAGCAAGCAATATGCATTGTTTAGCAATCAGCTACAAAATTCGGCAAAGCTAGCAATACCGTGATCAACAGTTAATTCTTAAAATTCTAAGCTCCCTGTATCAACACTGTGTAAACCGTTTTCTGCTAATCTCACCCCTCATTCACACTCTCCAATCAATCCCATCACTTACACTGCTACACCTGTTGGTCTCATTGTGAAACAAATGATATGGATTAACAACAATGCTGTGAAAGACAGCTTCTCCTTTCAATAGAATGATTTCCCGAATTTGTGTTTCTGCAAGCAAGGAGGCTGACTGAGCCAGAGCAAGGAACTCAGGGAGGGATGAAACAGCATGGCAAGGGCTAAACTTTCTCTGTCCGCTTGTGAAATGATGTTTTTAGTGAATGTGTATGTCTTCTTCAAACCATGAAACAGATCATTGCCACTGAGAGATTAGATCTTTTCTGTATTGTCCTCTGCAAATGAAACTTATTTAGTTTTATTTAATTTGCATAAACTAGTACTTAGAAAAGATCAGATCCACTCAGCAGGGATAGAACAAATTGTAATCGGCTTTTGTCTGGCATCTCTGAAATTAGAGATTTACAGCAACTGAGAGCCTCCTCTGAGAAGACAGACTATGTTGACACTAAACGACACAAAAGACCATTATCAAACAGTCACAGAGTTTATATTAGTTCAGAGGAAGATGTCTAATTTTTTGACCTCTTTATAGAATTAAGTGAACTGTCTTCTCATACAAACAAAGTTTTTATTACAGGAGATGTCCAGAGAAAATTTGCAGCTCACTTTCTAACTTTGGTGTGATGCGAAATTTATTAACAAATGAAGGTACTGCAGACTGCATGGAAACTGGAACAGATGGCCAGCCTGCAGGACCACAGGAAGGTATGACACACTTAAAGCGCTCATTTGTAAAAGCCACTTTGAAAAGTATCCCGTCTGCAGGAAACTAATAGGCGAGTGAGAATTTCTTTTCATGGCAAAGTGCTTTTAACTGTATGTCCTTGTCTAGTTTTCTTCCACGGATGGATTTCTGTAAAAGTCAGACTGACCATAATAGAACAGTCATAACAAAGCAAGACTGGCTGTTCTGGGCAGATAATAGTAAATACAGTGCTACTGTGAGTCATTTTCCCCAGAACTGGTATGTGAGGCTCAACAGAGTTTTTTCTCTGTCATTATTCTGGTGAAGAGGCACACATCCCTAACTTGTGAATGCAGGAAAAGGACAGTGAGCAGGGGAACACTATCCACAGGCTCTTTTATTACCATGGGAAACTCAGGAATACATTCAAGTTGAGTTTGCATCGTTGTCAGTTAAAAACATCAGCATTTTCCCTGGAACATGAAAATACTTCCTCTGAGATCACTGACATAAAAACACAGATCTGGACCCTCCTTATGACATCCTAATAGTCCCTTTCCACAATACAAACATCCCTTGCATAAGTTAAAAAATGGGACCATGAGACAGACAGGAATCAGGACTGCACATACTGGGCTAGAAAAGAATGGCAAAGAAAAGAGCAGTTCTTCATGGTTTAGCAAAATTCACATTACTAGCTTTATTGGATCAATAAATAAATACATATGCAGCTCACTGGGTAAGACCTTACTTAGAGAAAACCAATTAAAATTGATACCCTGAAAAAACCAAGAATATAGTCATTAGCTAAGAAACACTACAGCCGTGTCTCCACCGTGAAGGGTCCTCCACTGCCAGAGGACTGGCTTGTACCCCAAGCCTATCACTTTGAAGGTTGACACAGAGCAGTTAAAACACCTGAACTTTTCCAAAAATAGGCTTCTCAACCTTTTTTCAAACTGTGAAATGGCTCAGCTATTTCTAAATGCCATTGAATCAAATCCAGTGACATGTGTAGAGAGACACTGTGACAGTAACCTTCACCATCTCTTCCCCAGTGTGTTTGGCTTTTCTTTTTTCCTCTCAACAAGGCTTAATCTCACCGTCTGGCTGAACATTAATCCGCTTTCACCAAGTCCCAAACTAATGCCTGCTGCATTAATACACTGCAAATCCTCAAGGTATAAATTACACACAATTCAGTATAAAAGGAAAGCATAAGGCTTTCTTCGCACTACAGCTATTACTTCTAGGAAGGCAAGTAGAATACAGGTAAGTTTTCATCAGATCCTGATGTAGAAATCTTTCTTTAAAATTGCAAACACTTCAAGTAATGAATTGCTTCTGAAAAATACATTATCCTTTGCTCCTTCTCTCTCTTGCTTCTTTGTCTTTACAGACAGGACACATTCTCTCTACAGAAACTTAGATAAAAATATTTCATTGAAAGTGGTGTAGTATTCTGCTATTATTATTATTCTGCAAAGATTGCTGATGTGCCATTTCAGTTGCTCAGGAAAATCAAACTCCTTTAACATAAGGAAGATCTTGTCTCTGGTCTCTCTGATGATTCTGAACGCTTGCTGTTATAGAACCACTCGAGGATATTGCGGAGACTCAATTTCTCCCTGTCTCTCTAACTATTTTCCGTTGAAAATAACTATACATGTTTCTCCAGTAGAGATATATTTTTTGCTTTATAGACAGGATGAAGACAGTTAATTGTTACGTGCTGTTACTTTGCTGGAAAGCACTTTGCTGCAACAGCTGTCAGCTCACCAATATTACCATAGCAGTGGAAAGAGAAGAATGTGAATTCTGCATTACGGTGAATGCCACGTGGTGCTCAGGATACTGCTTCACAAGGGTAAGACTCTTAATTCCAGGCACCAGAATGAAATATTTCAAGTGGTGTATGAATAACCCGTTCCTGCAGTCCGTAGCAAACACATAGACAGGATGAACCTTGTGAAAGAACGGGCTGAATAGCTGCTGTGCTGTCTGACACAAGAGTAGATGCACAGCCAATCTGAAGCACAGACAGAAGGGTGAAATATCATAGTAAAATTCAGTTAATTAACTGGCTGCATGTGTTACGTTTACATTGTATAACTAGAGTTAGAAGTATTGCAGTCTGGATCCCTGCTTCGTGCTCAGTTTGTGGTTGCAAGCAGATACAATAAAGCATCCATTACTATGTAGAGTCCTCTACTCCTGCAAATAATTTGAAGAATCTAGCATTGACCTGAAAGATTGTCTGGTGATGGTATGACACAAATTTGCCATATCAGTCCTCCTGAAAGGGGAAATGTAAGTGAAATTAGAAGAGTCAGACCCAAATGCTTTTGATCTCAGTGGGATTTTCCCATTTTATAAAAATTTTGAAATCTACCCTGTAACAAATTTCAAAATAGTTATTTCCTTCTTGTAATTTCAGGATCCTGTATATAAATACCCACCAGTGTCATTCGCTCAGCAAACCTGTACCTTCAAGGAGGTCGTGTATGAAACAGTGAAGATCCCTGGCTGTGGTGACCATCCTGAATCTTTTTATTCATACCCAGTAGCTACAGAATGTCACTGTGACACCTGTGACACTGACACCACTGACTGCACTGTGAGGGGACTGGGGCCATCCTACTGTTCCTTCAGTCAGAATGGAAGTAGCCAGTGAAGGGTACAGGAGAGAGCAGTTTGGCTTTACATGTTCCCTGCTAAGTAAAGGTACTGTTCAGGCTTAAATGGAAGATAACAGGCTACGCTATTTAGAAACTGCCAAGATTGAAACAAAGATTTTTAAGGCCAAAATGAAGAGCCACTGGTGAAACTGCTCTTCAGGCCTTCCTTACTTAACCTATCAGTTGCCTTAAAATCTTTTCCACAGGTCTATCAAATGCTGCTTCCAATTTCTTCTGCCCTTTCCCCCTCCTCCTCTTTATCACAACTTTGTTATTTATATTCCTGTATTTCCGCTGCCTGGTTCACATAGATTATTCTATGTGTTTCTGTGCTTTCCAAAAGTTCCCAAGTTCCAAGTCTTTATTATCTCCTGCTTTTCATCTCTCCTAAGAACACATTTATTTTAACAAGCCTTGCTGCTGTTTGTGGTTCTATTAGCTGGATTGTAAACCTCTCCCAGCTGAGATCCTGACTGATTTTTCTTTGCAAAATCTTTCATATAGTCATTATGCTCTGCAAATAATAACAGCATGTATATTTAAGAGCCATAATCTGTGTTCAAATGTTGAATGTCACCTGAATTCTGGTACTTTCTCAGTAAGGCTTGTTAGTTCAGCCTCATTGTCACAGTAACACAAGTAACATGAACTCTAGTTTGTACCTGGTTTACTTGAAAAAATCATCAGCTCTCTATTTTCACCTGAGTGCAGAATGTAGAAAAGAGAAATGTTTAGCATTATTTCACATAAGAGTCTCAAAAGTTATTTAGGGATGAACCTGGAGGCACCTGACCCCAGTAGTGCAAACATGGTGTGATAATGTGCCTTGAAAGTCATTCACAGGAGTCCCTTCAGAAATGGAAGTTCACAGAACTCTGCAGCAATCTAACTCTGCAAATACCAGTATGAAATTGGGGCAGTCTGGAAGTAAGATGGAGGACTGACTGAATCAGAACGGGAAATTACCTCACATTACTGAGAAAATTATATGAAGCCTACAGAATGAAATCCTATGGGGAAAACGAAAATGGAACGTTCTTCATCAGAAAAATCACCTGCACAGACACAGAATGGAAAGAACGGATTCAGCAGCAGTTTGGCACTGCAGGCTTGGTGGTTAGACAAGCAAATCTGAGTCAACAGCATCCCAGCGCTGCAGAAAAGTGGGAATGCAAGGAGCAGAGCCTGCAAGACACAACCTACAGCCACCACCGCGTTCTACATGGTAGGGCCTTGGCTGAATGGTTATTTCTGGCTTTGAACACAGGACTTCAGCACATTGAAAAACTGGAGGAAATTGACAGAAGAAAATTAAGAATGACAAGAGGCCTAAAAAACATCTTAGGAGAAAAAGATTTAAATAAATGTGGTTGTTTTGCTTGGGGGCGGGAACACTTAGGGGGAATATTAGCAGAACATTTTACATGCTTGAGGACTGTTACACAGAAAAGAACTGTCAGTTCTCCATGTCCAAAGAGAGCAGAACAACCAATGGAAGATTCAGAGTAGTCACTAGCAAATCTTCTGAACGGTACAGACACCTAGGCACTGAAATAAACTGTCGGGGGCAGTGGAGAAGGAGAGGAGGAAGGAAGGAAGGCAGGAAGAGTGTGGGCTCTGTGGATTAGTGACCACTACAGGTCTTCAAGACCACATGGAACCTGTTAGGAATGCCAGACTAATTCAGCACAAGGCAGGGGAAGAGAGTAGTAGTAGTTTTCTGGCATGTCTGCTTTTGAGACCCTTACAGACATGCTTATTTAAGGAGAATTTGCCAGTTACTCTGAATCTGTCTTATAATAGATAATAGATATTTTACCTTATTTAGTTTTTAGGTTTTTTTACTAAATGGTATTCATTCTCTTGATTTTATTTATAAGAATTATATGCATGGACACTTTCCTTGGTCTAGTGAAGCTTTAGAAGTGGTAAAGTAATAAATAAATCACATGGGGTCTCACTCATTTCAATTTTAAACATGAGTCAATTTCAGTTAAAACTAAGCATATTTTTAATATCAGCAATTATTCCATTCTAAATGAGAGAATTTTGAATTAAAATTGCAAAAAAAATAGCTTGCAGTAAAAAAAGTATGCAAAAATGTTTTCAAAATAGATCTGTATTGTCTCTTGTGTATTTTCAAATAATAAAAATAATTTTATTGCACTTCTGCTATGAGTCTTAAAAAGCCAATTAAAAAACCCAACAGTCCACTTTAAATCGCATGGTTTCTTCTCCCCATCATCATTTTTTTCCATGTAACTAGTACATCCACTTGAGCCATATTTGCATTATATGGCCAAATCACATCAAATAAGACACTATTTTAGCCTGATCCGGTACCATGATAATGAAATATTGCATAGTTATTGTGGATAAGAATAAAGATTATCAATAATACTTTATTTAAATTATAGACATTAGAACCTGTCCAGAGCTGTGTCCGCATCTGTCACAAATTAGATTGCATGTGCAAACAAAAATCATACAGGTCTCATTTCATCCAGCAGACAAATGTGCCACACATTTTCATTTTGCAAAGAAATCAGTTCAGAACCTTGGATCTAAAACTGTCACTAACAGAGTCAAAAGTGTGTTGAGGTGTCGTGGTGTGCTCCTTAGAGCTGGGGTAGAGTTAATTTTCTTTGCAGTGGCTGGTTTGGGGCTGTGTTTGGGTTTGTGCTGAACACAGGGTTGATAACACAGAGGTGTTTTTTGTTATTGCTGAGCAGAGCTTACACAGAGCCAAGGCCATCTCTGCTTTTTGTAAAGCCACGCTGGAGAGGGAGCTGGGGGTGCCTGGGAGGGTGGGAGGAGACACAGCCAGGACAGGTGACCCCAACTGACCAGAGGGGTATTCCAGACCATGGGACATCATGCTCAGTATAAGAAGTGGAGGAAAGAGGGAGGAAGAAGAAGGAAAAGGGGGACATTTAGAGTGATGGCGTTTGTCTTCCCAAGTCACCGTTACATGTGATGGGGCCCTGCTCTCCTGGAGAAGGCTGAACTCCTGCCTGCCCATGAGAAGCAGTGAATTAACGCCTTTTGCTTCACTTGTGTGCAGGGCTTTTGCTTTCTCTATTAAATTCTCTTTATCTCAACCCATGAGTCTTCTACCTTTTACCCTTCCCATTCCCTCCCCAACCCCTCTGGTGGGGGAGTGAGCGAGCTCCCTGGGGCTGGGCTGCTGGCTGGGGTTAAACCATGACAGGTGGTTTAGGAGTGGTACTCCCCAACGCAGTGCCCTCATCAAGACTCTCCAAATCATGAGCCTCTCCCTCCCCCATCCAACTGGAGGCACAAAAGGCAAAGGTCACAGGCTGAGATAAGAAAATTTTACTGGAAACAGCAATGAGATAAGAAAATGAACAGTTACAATATTAATAAGAAAAGGTATATACAAGAAAAGAGATTATTCACACAAAAAAAATCCTTGTTTGTAATAATAGACAATACCAGATGGCTCCTGTATCCTACTCTCAAGTAAAATCCGTTCCAAATCATGTCAACAATTACTTGTTCTACAGGCTGATGGCCAATATTTCACCATCAGTACTTTCAGTGACAGAAATTAAGAAATTCTTAAAGAAGGCCGGCCTGACTTGAAGATACCTGAGTCTACATTTCATAGTTTGTAGGATAAGACTTTATCTTTTTAAAGCTCAATTTCCATTGAATGCCCAAAAATTTCATTAAACTTACTTTTACATCAGTGTTTCTGCAAAGTTTTAGTGAAGGTACGTATGAGCCATGAATATCAGTGTAGTCTGACATCCAAATCTGCTTATTAGTACTTAAGAAAAATATTTAAGAGGCTATTTTTGTGCTTTTTGTCTAGATCTGTCAAGATGAATAAATGGGAACTCTGTCAAAAGGTGAAAGTCTCAGTATGACAAGCTAGTCTAAATAGTAAATTTGTGGATAAGCTTTTAGAAATGTTTCTAATACAGTCAGAAGTAGATTTTGAAGAATTCCTACCATGGGCCTAACATTTTTCATTGAAATCAATAGGTAAAATGCTTTCCAACTTGAACAGAACCAGTCTGCCAACAGTGAATTTTTCCAAAACTGCAAATTAATTCTTTTTTTAATGTCAGGTTCTGCAAAAAGACCTTAGAATATAGCAGACCTTAGCCACCAGCCTACAAAATCTAATGTTAGAAGCAGTAAATATTAAAATGGACTGAACTATTTACCTCTATTTAAGTAAAACTACCTCTTTCCTTGCATGAACCTGAAAGAAGAAAACCTGGAAAACTTTAATTTATAACCTCCTGGTGAAGGCATACAGGACAGAGGCAATACACAGTGTTGGACTGTCCCTTGCAGGCCTCTGAGAGGGCCACTTGATGCAGGATTCTCTGTGTTGTAATTAATTAAGTCCTTCGAATGCCCAGATGTATAGTTAAACTGCTCGGAGATTATTCATCTTTGCTGCCACATCTGTGGGCGAATTAATACTCTCTGTCACTCATTATGCAGACAGTCTGACCTTGATCTTAGGAGTGTCTGTGCCAGTCGTACTTGAGGCTCTCCAGATGTCAGGATGGGAACACGAAGTGCAGCAGCAGCATTCAGAGTCCTCCTGAGGAAATGGCCATTTAATCCCAATGCCTTTTTAGGTGGAAAGCACAGCCTGATTTTACAGACAGACAAGGAAACACACATTCCTCACCTTGAAGCCATTAATAAGGCATCAACATAATTAGCATCACCCCACTCTTGTCAGTGCTCAGCTATTATTCCCAGCCTAAGTAAATCATTCCTCCTAGCTTAAAAACAGGCTTACGCTTGCTTTTTAAATTTTCCATATAACTGCGCTCACCCTGTTTTTTACCATAAGCAAGAAATATAAATGTCCTCTCCCTGTATTAACCCAACAGATGAATAAGAACTTACGAGTCATTCACAAATCCTCAGACAAATCCAGCCTGAAACAGAGGTAATTACAAATTAAAGTGGTGGAAAACAGGAACCTCAGCACTCTGGCTTGCACGTGTCAGCTTGGGGCTGCACTTAACTTGGACTATTTAAATGGCAACGGGAAAGGCAGTTCTGCGTGGTGTCCACATGCTTCACTCCTCTTTCACCCTCCCAACTCAGCAAGGACATTTAGTTCTGTCAGTGTGCAATATTTAGCCACATACTTTATTTTCAGTTAAAAAATACAACTGGCATATTAGTTGAAACTACCAAAAAAAAAACTGAAAAAGAGCTAAACAGCTAATCTGAAAAACTCATTTGGAGACGGCAGCCTTGAGGATAGTGGCTCCCCTCCACTCAGGCAATGGGATCTATAAAATTTTTCTGGGTCTCTCATGTTTCTCTTCAATTTATGTTATTAACATTAGCTATCAGAGCCTTGGTCTGTCAGCGTGACTTATGCTGATAGACATTACAGCAGCTCACAAGGCTGCAGTCTGGGAAATAGAGCAAACGAGACAGGAGCAGGGTTAGAGAAAGGACACACTTCCAAGAAATCAAATGTCAGTGTTTCATTCTGTGTAGGCGGGGAAGGCAAAGAATTAACTAGCTATGCTTCACAGCCATTAACCATTTGACCTCTTAATTCACTGAAAAAAATACGGGAGGTGGGTCAGATACATTTCTTGCATTGTGTTATTCTGTGTGAAACAGACATTATATAAAAACATTATTCTGTGTGAAAAAGTAAGGCAAATTATGGATCCAATACGTTTGGATTACATTCAGCTGCAGTTACATACATTAAATAATACTATAGACAGATGTATTATTCAGTCGGGATACGAGTCTAAGCCTTAACATATGTCCTTCTTAAAATGACAATATTCAAGACATATAAATTAATCTAGAATTATCCAATAGCTTGTAGACAAACCTTTGAACAACTTAACCAGTTTTCCTCTTCCTTCATGTGTTTACATTTAAAGTTTCATTCAAAAATCATCTTATCTGTCATGATCTCCTTCTTTCATTACACAATATTGGCAAGACCTGATGCTTTTGTGAATGATGTGGAAATTCCCAGTCAAAATAATACGACAACAAAAAAAAAATCTTTAGAAGTTAGAAAGAAAATTTTTGCTTCAGACACTGTCAAAATTTATGTCACAGTGAGGGAATGGATTATGTATCAGGGCTATGCCCCAAATAGGCATTGAGGATCAACAACAGTGAGGTAACACAAATTAGAGTAACACTTCAGCCAGCCCAGTGAACAAGAAATAATACAGACAGCTTGAAATTAATTCTGCTCCCACTTCCAAAGAGTACCAAAGACAGCTCTGCCCAGCAATGGATCTGGCCCAACCAATTACTTTTCTTACCTATATGATTTCTCCGTTTAGAGAAATATCTTAATCTTGATGAGAATTCTAAAGTGAGCTAATGCTTTAGATGGGAGACTGATTTACACCGTGGGTGTGAACAGACACAAACTTTACCTCACTGGCTTCGTTTACACAATCTAGCCTTAAGACAACTAGATCCTGATCTACAAGTATATAGATGTATCATACACTTGGATTATTATGTCTGGAACTCAAAACCACTTTACACCATGATGCTTAGTTCAGGGACAATGTAAAAGCTTAACCAAATCACTGTCTGTGCACAGTCTGGTTATTCAGTGTTTGTTATTCAACAAGTACAACACATGATCTGTCATTTTATTATGCATTTCTCTAAGCAGAGTGTAGAAATTACCTTGTCAAATTCCAATATCCAGCTAATAAATTCACAGAGATAACGAAGCTGTAGTACTTTGACAAAGATTCAGTTCACCCCAACACAAGCCTCAGACATCACCTCTAAGAACAAGCACTGTAATTAATGGAAAGTATGTTGTCTGGAGTGGTATTATAGACTCATGAGAACCACTCAAAGAATATTTATTTTCATCTATTTAACATGATATTATTTTAGAATATATATTTTAAGATTAGGATAGCCATTTAATTTTGCTTGCACTGTGTAGATCAAAATTGCTTTAATAATAAAATAAATTTTAAAAGAACAGCACAAGAGCAAGTCTGGAAATGGACATTATATCAGAATTAGTAACCCCTAAGTATGAATTTCAATGCTTCAGGGGTTAAATATTCAAGGGCTTGTGATGCCCTTAAATAATTCAGTCTACATCCTTCCAGTAGATATTGGAGCCATTAAATATTCACAAACACTTTGAAGACTGGAATAGTGTCAGATCTCAAATTAGAAAATTTCCCTTTAATGTCACTGTTACCTTAATTTCTGCCATCTTATTTCGGGTTATTTGCCACATCTCTAACTAGGTAATACTGATAGCACATAAAAAGATCTTCTCTTTATAACTCAGTATGTCATATGAAAGAAACAAGTAACTCTGCTTTTGACTTACAACCCATTGACTTCAAAATAGGAAAAGTGACCTGCCCAAGGATATGGCAATGGATAATGGAGACTTCAGGACCTCCCGACTTCTCACTCTAGCAAAGCAATATGAAAACACAATTTTAAGCATTATGAAATTGGTAATATTACTGTACTACACCAGAAAGGCAAATCTCACTGCCCTTTCACTCCCTTAACTAATGCTCAGGATTTCAGGCTGCGTAACTCTCTTTAAGACTTCTGGTCAAAAACGACAAGAAAAAAACCCCCACCAAACCTACTGGGGTATTTTAAATTTCTATTTCTAAGTTTTAATAAAACATCTGCTTTCATTTTGCTTTTCCTTTCCTTATCACATTTTCTGGCTACTGACTAGCAGAAATAGAGGCATTCTTGCACCTCTTGAGCATGACATTGCTAGCAACTCCCATCTGCTTACATAGAGTCTTCTGAAGAACAATTCTGGTCAGTTTTTAATTCTGTTCTCATTCTTTTCACATGGTAAGCACCTAAATCATGCCTGCTTTTCCAAATTGCATGCATAGCATTTTTCAAGTTTGCAGATTAAATGTATCTGTATACGTATACCCAGTTATCCAGTAGTTTTGCTCTAATATTAATCGGACACATTCTCACTTTTGGGAGCACATAATGCCACGTATAAGCTTGAAAGTTAAGTTTTCAGTAATTGATAAATAGCAGTGATGTTCAGTAACAGGAACCACTATTAGTCATCTTCTGCTTAAGATGGTAAGAGGATGTTTTTGAAAATACCTTGGACTTAATTGCACAACAGCATGTGTCCTTTTCAAAAGCCCTCAGCTGAAGGACATACACCAAAAGCTAGTTACTACACCACGTACTTATGAAATGCTCATATTCTGCAGTGAAGAAGATGGCAGAAATATGTTCTGAACAACTCACAAGTCTGGTTCTCTTCGGAAAAATTCGTGTTATCGGAGTAAGTCCCTCCTGCTCAGAAAAAGGTACAGTAAAGTCCATAAAATGCTACCACTGGCATTTTTGCTCTCCACCTCTTCTGAGCACAACACTGAATCTATTTTACTAACATTTGATCAAAAGCCACAAAAAAAAATAGAATTAAATTGATATTGTGAACTCATAATTGAACCTATGAGTAATGACACTCACAAAATTTGCTTTCAATGTAGAACAAAAGACAATTTCCCTTTCACCCCTACAGCTCAGTCGGCTTTTAGCATTTATTGAGCTCAATGTTTTGATTTCCAATAACGTTTTTCATTGCCTGAATGAGAATGTCCTTTATGTGGTACCTGCACTAAAGTAAAATTCATTGGGAAACCAAGGTGAGACAGAATTTCCTGGTGAACACTTGAGTTTCCAAAACAAATTACATGTAATTCATTGTGAGCAATACTTTGAGGAACTCAGCTTTAGTTATCTAAATTAAAATCTCCACAAGTCAGGTTTCCTAAATCTCATTTACCCTTTAGTACACTGCTGTGCCCCTGGTAGCTCACCAGAATAAGCCACAGTCTGTGTAACTGTTCCCTGAACTGAGCTCTGAAATTCCACCTAATTTGTAAGACTTCCTGCATTTGAACACTCCTTCCTAAATTCTTTTATAAAACAAACTGTAAATCACAAACAGGCTTTTCAGCATAAGAACCCATTCTCATTTGCCTCTGTAGCATTAAGAGTGGCAATGAATTAATGCAAACCAAAGGTCTTATGCTTAGGTTTTTGGTGGGGCATCCCCCCCACGCTCCCCTTTCTTCAGGCTGCTCAACAATCTCAGGAATTCTTGTTAGGCCTCAGCCTTGATTAATGGTTTCTGGGCAATTAAGGTCCCTTGTCTGTTCCCCAATCAGTCTGTTTCCAGGAGGTTCTATTGCCTAAGGAACTTCTGTTGTCTAACAGAACAAGGCCTTGAAGCCTTGAAACATTATTTGCCTGAATCATAGCCAGAGTGAAACAATATTAATGTAACCGCACTTCTGAGGAAAACTCCAGTAATTGCCACCTTGGATTATGGCCAGGATGGGGATTGAGAGATGACTAAAGCCAAACAACTTGCAAACCATAGGCAGCAGTGCTGTGAGGCCCTCTGAGCTTTCATGGAACACAGTGGGCTGTGCCAGCATCCCCCTCTGAATGGGAGGCCTCTCGGAGTTCGCCAGCCCTCAGGTCTGGGATGCTCAGAGGACCATCAACACAAGGTGACAACAGGGCTTTGGCTGATACCCACCTGCTCGAGGCTGTACCCTTTGCCCAGTGAGGCAAAAGCAACCAACATATTTCACTGAGCTCTAGGGGAATTTAACAGGTATACCTTTGTACATAGTCCTTTGTGTCTGTGTGTAGACAACAAGCATAGAGGAAATGTTGCCTTCTCAGATCCACAGTTAAAGCTACTCTTGAGCTCATATAAATCCTACTGAATTGCTTTGCAGATGTTAAATTAGCCAATGATTAAGTGCTGCTAAATCCTTCAGAAATAAATCGTTGACCAAGTGTGGGGCTGAGTTTGGACTCAGCTTCACCAAGGCTCCATCAGGTTGGAAAACAAGGGCTCCACTGCGAACCTTTTAACTCAGCGGGAGGGTCTCCCTTACCCTCTTGCACCCTTACACCTTTTGTACTTCCAGTCTGCGTGTAAATCATTCTAAATTGATTCCAAGCAGATTTCCCTTTGTGTGCCTCATCTCTGTAGTAAGTGATGGAGTGAGCCTTGCACTGAACTGTGTTAACACTGTTGCTTTTGTATATTTATATTAAATCTAGTTTTGCTAATATCTTTGAGGGTGATTCTGTCAAGTGACCTAAACCACTTATTCGCACCAAAGTTCAAAACTCACTTATGAGTGGCTTCCCATCATCTTTTTAAGTATGTATTCAACTCCAGCGTAATTTAAGAACATCTTTGGGCTATGTCCCTTCCAGGAAATTGAGAAGAGATGAAATGGAGCCACCAACTATTTAACTGGGGATGGCAAGATTCTCCTTTCATATGATACAGAAGTACTCTTTGACTCTAAAATGTACCCTGGCAGTAAGGATTTAATTTCCTTTTATTTCAATAGATAGGGATCTTACCTTAGGAATCTACCACTGATCTTTTTTATCCTGTCAAAGACACAGAAAGACTGAAATTTCATGAGATTTTGGAGAGGAGGGAGTTTTCCTTTTATTTCCCATAGACATTATCTAGAAGTATTATTACTCTCTGGATCAACACTTACAGATACAGCATTCAGAAAATAATCTTACAGAAGTGTCTGGAACAGCACAAAAAGCTAGGATATTAATAAATTGATATAACCTCGTTCTCAGCTCACAGAATGCTAGCAAGCAAGCCAAACTGATTTATCTGCTGATTTTACCCCCAGACTGTTTCAGAATATTTCCAAAGAAAGTAAAAACTCAATATTTGAAATCCTATCAGTCTTAGCAGTTGTGATGTGTCACATAAACCAAGTAGCACCATCCTTGTTCAGCTGAAGAATGTCAACTCTTACAAAGAATCCTTGGCATACCACCAAGCATGGGTATAAATGTGAAGTTTCCCAAGTATGATAATTCCCACGTATAAACCTGAAATTCAATCTCCTTGAACTGTTGGAAGTAATACTGAATTTCTCAAACATATTTTAAAAGATGCTAAAAATAGCAGAGCATAGCTGAAGCACATGCAGTGTGGGGAAAAAACAAAACCAAAAAAAACCCCCAAACCCAAATCAAATTTACACAGAGAAGCTGATTCTCCTCTTTTCTAAGCATAAAATAATGGCTAAATGGCATACACTGATCAACACACATGCCAGGCACCCCAGGCTCACCATACCACCTCTGCTAAGAGGGCATTTCAGACTCACAGAAACAATAGTTACCTGTTCACCTAGTTTCACTCAAGTGATACAGTTGTGGTTTGCTAGGAAAGCAACAGAAACCAACAAAGAATTAAGCATTGTTGTTGGAGGTATGCTACAGCTACCACTTCTTCAAGCATCTATGTCATGTAAGTGTCTCATTGTGTATGCTTTGGCTGCAAAACGAAGACTATGTCATATCCCATGTGATGCTGTGCTACAGTGACACATTTGACAGAAGGAAAAAGTGAAGACAAAGAATATTTATTTGTCAGAAATCATGTTAACATCAAATAGTAAAAAGCATAGAAAAGTAATAATCTTTTGCACGTTTTACAGATAATAGATTTATGAAGAATGCTGCTGCACAAATCATCAGCCTTGCTTGCCAGTATCTTTGCAACCTTCTGCTGACCATCTCTTCTCTACTGCATTAACCATAAGGTATTTGCCATCACTTTTAAAGCTCATTATGACTGATCTTTCCTACCCATCACCTCTCATCAAGTATTTAGAGACCTCCAATCAAGCTATAGTGACAGCTCCCATCATCTTCTTGTTAGCCTTTTAGACAGGCAATATACTGTCTCTATACTTTCTGCCAAGTCAAGAGCTGACACATCCAGAAAGGCACTTTCTGGTTCTCTTTCATATCTTCCCTTAAAATTCTCCTCTCCTATGATGTCAATAAAAAGAATATTGTGTTGTATGAAAAGTACTTAACATGTTGATCAAGAATATTAAATCGTCTCCCTCATAACCTGTCTGTAAGTACCTTATTCTGAAGCCATGACTTATTTTCTAGATAAAGCTTTAGAGCTCTGTGGTTTATTAAAGATGAATATGCAGGTCTTTCTCTGAGGCAGAGGGAAAGCACCCACCAAACCCACAGAATTTGTTACTCGTTTTCCTCTGGATGAATGTAACACAGCTCCACAAGATGGCATTACACATTGCATTCCCAGGAGAGGAATACGAGGCACTGGCACACTCCCCCTCTTGCCTGCTTATGTCTGGGAGAATCAGCCCTCACCAGACCCTCTGTAAACAGCCAGCACGCAGAAAACTGACATCAGTATCTCTGTTCTTGGAAGCAACATGAGAAAACATATACAGGCAATAAAAATGCAGAACATTAAAAACGACAATTTTTCCTTTTAGAAAATACAGAGTACTCACTTCACAGCTGATATTTTACAGAGAAACAAACTTCATGTGAGCAATGTATGGGATACTCCAAACTCTAGGCTCACTGTCACTGCAGAATTAGTTCAATTACATCCTGACCACTGCTGCTTATTCAGTTCCTACCAAATACAATTCTCTAGCTGAAGCAATGTTTTCCACACAAGCCGACTGGCCCAAAAAGGATGCAATTTAAATACAGTGAAAATTAGCAGGACCAAAATGGGGACTCAGCCTCTCTGTGCAATTTAATAATAAATCTGGTTAGCTTAAAAAAAAAAAAAAAAAAAAAAAAAAGCCACGTAATTTGGCGTTCTCCTGAGAGTCAGACAAATTTCTCATCAATTATTGCCAGTGCAGCTGATGCATACTACCTCTACAGTAAAAACACGGCATTACGAAGTTTCAGGGGCCTGTTTCAGATAAGGCAGCACCCCACCAAGATTAGGACAGTACCTTCTGTAGTGGGTTGACCCTGAGTTGATGATTTGACTAATGATTTTGACTAGTTGATTTTTTAGACTAATGACGCTTCTCGCAATTTACCTATTTAAACCACGCGGAAAGGCAGGAATTTCCCTTTCGTTCCAGCTCCCCTGCCGGAAGGTGGTGGAGCCTCCGAGCCTCCGGGCCCCGCTGGGCCAGGCCGGAGCCCCTGGCTCCTTCCCTTTTTTCTCAACACCGCGGCACGGACCCCGGGTCACTGGGAGGGGGAACTATCCCAGAGCTGCAGGCAGCTAAAGCCAGCTGTGGACTGCCTTACAGCTAAACCAAATCGGCGTGGCTTCGTGGGACCGCCAGGTCCCTGTCCTCACCACACGGAGCCCGCGGGAGCCGGCGGAGCCTCCTGTCTGCAGCCAGCACACTTCGTGCCGAACTGAAGAAGACACCATGCAGCCAGGAGCACAAAGCGAGCGAGGCTTTTTCTCGTAAAGCCTAAACAAAAACACCCTGCAACGTGGCGGCTTCAGAGTCAGAAAAAAAGAGAAAGTGAGTCCTGTGAGACGGAGCTGAAGATGGCGGCGGGAGAAAAGAGGGTGGTGCCGCGTTTCTCGCGCGTAGCTTAAAAATACTTTTTGCATGCCGTGGTAAGAAACTGTAGTATCACAAACTGTTTGTCTCTTTAATCCATTTGAAGTACATGGGGGGATGGAGAATTCACGTGTGGCCTGTGAAGATTGTGAAGAGTGCCTATGCCAGGCTATATAGAAGCAGTGAAAGGCTTTTAGAGACTTGTGACAAAAAAAAAAGCCTTTGTGTTCAAGCCAAAATAACTCATCCTTAAAAAGATTAATAACTCCATGTGATGGCCCGTGTTTGGCAGTGTGAAGGAACTGTGAGATTTTTCATGAGAGAGATGTTTTACACCACAGTAGATTGCTTCTTTTCGGGCAAGTCTGCTGTTGGTGGCAGTTTGGGAACAAGGTGAAGCAAAAGAAAGGTGAAGCAAAAAAAGCTTTTTTCCTTAAGCATAAGAAAGAGAATTTTCAAGAACTGCAACTCTGACTGAAATCCCATGTTCTGTTATCCTTTGTGTGAGTTGAGTAGAAAAAGAAAAGCGCTGGAGGAGGGGAGAGGTTTGCTTTAAATTTCTTGTTGTTTTTCTTTCCTTTTAATTCTATTAGTAATAAAACTCTTTGTATTACAGTTGTTTAAAGTTTTGTGCCTGCTTTGTTTTTTTTTTCTCTTAATTCTTATCTCACAGAAAAAAGTTAGTAAGTAATAGATAGTTCCAACCGAAACCACTACATTAAATTGGTGTTTCTGCCCGGTTTCAAACTGAACCCTACACACCTTCTCAGAGGCTCTGGCAGGAAGGCAGTCTTGAAGGATGCAGGCAGAAGTTGAGACAGAATTGTACAGCAGGAGAAAGATCAATGAACTGAAACATCTCAGGGGCTGAGCAAGATAATGTAGGCAGCTAGAACTATTCCAGGTCTCTAAGTCTGTGTGCACTCTTTCCAGATATAGTAGATATGTGTCACAGCTGTCACCTGTTTAGTCACTGTCCTGTTCAACGGTACATAGAGTCATGGAATCAACAGAAAACTACCAGGCCCGGGAATGTCTCTTATCTTCCAATTAAAAAAAAAAACAACACTAGAAGAACTAACTAATGTATTCTACCTCTTTCCTGGAGATTAAGTGATGGGAGGTCCTGTTAAAACAAATACCCATGGCAGCTTCTGCCTCGCTGTTAATTTCACTGAAGCACTGCAGGCCAGGTCTGACTCAGAGCCACCTGCTGATTTCAACGGGCTCTGGGTCAAGACTTAGCTGAGGAAGACTTTTCAATTTTCTTTTTAACAAGAAACTCAGTTGATTAACAGCCTTCCACCTGCTACTCTAATGGGAATGCTTTTGGTTTTATGCTTCTCTGGGCAGCAGATAGGCTTGTACAAGGAAACTTCTAGGAAAATGTGTGTAACTGAAGCATTCACTAGTGCATTTACAGTGCTTACCTGTTACAGAAGATCCCAGTAACTTCATTGCAGGCAGATCTCATTTCAGGGTCAAGCTATCATCGTAGCAATTGAAATGCTGATTCTTCTAGGGTGTGTCTCTTTCTGAGTATCAAAACATTACTGATGGTTAACAAACAACATAGGAGACAATAGTGTGAAAAAGCAAGAGCTCTAAAGACCTTCTGAACTGAACAGAGGTGAGGGAATCGTAATAAAGAGATTGAAGAATTTCCATGAACTGTAAGATACAATATGAGCTTGCTGTTCAGAAGATATTTGCCGGATTAAAAAACACTGAGAAGGATATTAAGGGGCAATTGGTAAGGAAGAAGTAAAAGTTTGTGAAAAGGATAAACTAAGTCTAAATACAGCATCAGTACATTCCCCACCAGGTAGACCAGAATTTTAATCTGATCCTTCCTTTTTATGCCCCCATTCAAGTCCATGATTTTTCTTTCTCTTTCTCTTTTTGTCTTCCTCTTTTTCTCTTTTTCCTACAGAAAGACTGTGGTAGTCCCCATTAATTTATCTGTGTATCTACAGTGCATCTACAATGCTAGTCAGAATTGTCGGATGACACCAGATACTTTTTTCAAATTTTAAACATGCTCAGTTTAAAATCTGTCATCACCTCATTTAAAATTAAACATTCAGCTTCAAATCAGAAGCTACTTTGTAACCACTCATGCTTTGGTTTTGCAATGTGACACTGCGTGGAAATTTTAGAGTACTGCTGATGAGAGCTGAATGGAAAAACGTGTCAAACATGCACAGACAAGAGGAAATTGTGATAATTTGTCAGCTTCTAGTCGAGACTAAGGACGCTGCTCTGGGAGACCACAAAGCAACACCTTACACTGATGGAACATCAGTATGTGACTGTGGACACACCTCTAATTTGTTCCTTTAAAGGACTAAGTCAGCCTACAAACAAAAGATCAAGTCAGTGCTTCGGTCACTTTCATCCCTGCAATGGGTCTTTTATAATAATGCACCTCAAGAGAATTTGAGCTGACTTCTCTTGTGTTCGTGGCCCTTTCCCTTTTTGAACTTTAGTGACATTCCTGAAGACCGGAAGAGCGGGGGATAAAGAAAAGCTTGGCATACTGAGTCATAATTCAGTGTTAATAAATACACCTGCAATCAAAGATTCCTACAGAAATTATTCTTCTATACAACTGCTGTCAATTGCTTTTCACTGCAACAAAGAGCCACTGCTTTCCACTCAAGGGTAAATACATCCTTGAGGTGAGCCTTACCTAAAAGCATGATGTGCACATTTTGAAACCATTTGAGATGGAGGCAGTTAGTACCATGAACAGTCAGAAATTTCTCCTCTGTTCGAATTACCAGGTTTTAGTAGTGCATACCTTGTTCTTGAGTCTTCACATCCTAATTTCTTCATAACCAAAATGTTATCTTTTGGGAAAGGAGTGGATACAATATTGAAATATAATTTCTTAGCTTATGATTGTGGAATATTTTAATACGAATAAAGTATTCTATAATTTTATTTGCAAATTCCATTAAGTTCTGTGAAAATCTCAATAAAAGCCACAGCCTCAGTCTCTGTTTTTGCTAATACAATGACAGTGTAATTTATTCCCCCTGCTCCAGCTCTGGGCATGCATTGCTATTACATATCATTTTAAACTTGTTTGCTTCAGTATGTGAGCCAAACTAAAGCTGGTAAGCTTATTCTTGACACAGTCTCTGCAAGCAAGTTATCGCCAAACTGTTTTCCACATGCCACCTTTTTTTTCCTCAAAGGAGTTTAAACAAAACAACACGAGTATTTACAGAGTTTGATACTACCACTGGTCTTACCTAATATTTTAACTCTTACGGGTCCATATTCTGAGCTCTCAGTGTTCATAAAACTGAGCAAAAACACAGGGAAAAAATACTAAGCTGATGACCAGGAGAGTATTCTGCACCACCGACTTCACAAATAACTCCTACTTTGTAAACTAAAGAGAAAGCAATCATTGTACAGGATTTTCTCATATGTGTTTCCTTAAGTTAAAACACATTAGCTTCCTGCTATTTTCCCTATTTTGAGAAACAAGTGTACCTAGACAGCCAGAAGGATCAAAGCCAGATTTCTCATACATTATAATTTTATCAAGTGAAATTAACTGGAGGGGGAAAAATTGCAGTAACTTCAGAGCTTTGGTCTCCTCCATTATTTCCATTTATTTTGCCTCTGCCTTTTTTACTCTTTTAATCTTTCTCTTTCAATCCTTTCTTTCCCAATCCTTGAGTCTTACTAACTTGCATTCTCAGTTCATCTCTAAGTTAGGTTCTCAGTCAGTCCTCAATGGTCTTCCATTTATTCTATTCCCAGTCCAGGCTAGTCACTCATTTTGTTTTCCTCTGGTACCTTTTCCCCTTCTGTTCATCCTAAGTTCTGGCATAAATTCTTTCTGCTCTAACATCTGCTTTAGCTTCTCAGAGCTAAACATTTTGCAAAGCTCGAAAACTTTTCCCACAGGGTTGCACCATACAGGCATCAGCCTGCTTGTGCTTCTGCTTGAAAAATGATAATTCTGACATCATTTGGTGCTTGGGGAGACAACAGTCTGAAAAGGATTGGATAGTTATACAGTTTTTCCCTGCAAATGACTGTAACATAGCACATTACCTCTTTTCTGTTACTCATGGTACTATCTGGAGAGTAAAGACAAGTCAAAACAATTAATATCCATTCTACTTGGCATCATAAATAATCCATTCCCAACCAAAAAAATCCTTATTATATTTTTTATATGTTCGCCATTATTTTCTGATGCTTTCCATTGTTACAAAACACAAACAAATAAAAAACTACCAGTGCTAAGGCACAAAACCACACTGAAAACAAACCATTGAATTCAAGTCTGACCTAACTCCAGAGCACTCACCCTGAGCCAAGCACAGTACACAGTGACCATATTTCACTTCACAAAATTAGCTTTCCCCTCCTTCAGCAGAAGAATGTACCACTGTGCAGAGTACAAGTTACCTCATGGGAACAAACCCAGAACAAAGCAGATGCTTTTGTGTACTTCACTGCGTTGTACCACGCCAGAGAGTGAAAGAAAAAGCACTTCCAATCTGAGAAAGCTAATAAATATACAAAACATTAATTTATGAGAACATTTCTCCTGAGACTGAAAATTCTGGAAGTTCTTTTGCACGTCCCTTACTTAAGAAGCCACTAACTTTAGGATGAGCCTGCACACCAGGATCTTTCCAGAGTCTCAAAATCTCTGTATTTTGAGAAGATCCAGGTTAAAATCCAGATTTAAAACATCTCTCCAGTCAGATCAATACATAACAATATTGTAACGATTCCAGCCGAGAATTTCTAAGACACTATCAAATATTAACAATATGAAGTAGCCCTTTGAAGGAGAAATTTTCTCAGCCTATGTCACTCAGAATCTATTTGCTGAACCATTTTCTGGACAAGTTTCCTAATATCCATTTGCTTGCAACAATAGAAGAACAACTAAATTCTTTGGTTTGCTCTAATTTTTTTACGCAGCAATTGACACATGCAAGTTGTAGCCCATAAATGTGGCTCCTGGCTGCCAAAATACGACAACCGGACACTTATACAAAGCTAATGAATTTTGAGATACGAAGGACTTCTCCAAGGACTTCCTAATATTCCAAAATCCATAGGTAGTTAGTGAATGCATGTTTATCATTTAAAGTAAGAGCCATGGAGATGTCTAAAATTCTTCCACTCATTATAGTGTTGTACTGCAAAGAGGCTGGATGGACATAATATGCATAGGCTTCAAAACAAAGGAAAAGAAAGCAATAAAAACCACCATAAACACTGAGATTACATGACAGAAGAGGAAATTACACAAAAGGAAAACAACATTTTGGTCACAGTCCATTAAAGTGAATAATTAAGGAACTGTTCCAGCAGTAAGTTTATGTATTTAAAATAACATGAATTCAGTGAAAAAATGGCCCAAGTGTTTGTCTCCTACAGCTGGAGGGTAATAAAGACATAAAAACAAAACAAAACATGTTCAGAAAGGATAATATGAATTTCAAATATCTGAAAGATAAGTGTCACTACACAATTATGAACATTTTTAAACTAAAATTAAAATACTAAAATTGTAAGAGAAAAAGGCAGTTTCTCCTTTGAAAATAAAAAGTGAAAAAGTACCAGGAGATGTGTTCAAAGCAATTAGCAATTGTCTTACAACCAGAAACCTGAAATGATGTCCAGATGACTAGACATCAGCTGGACAAGCAGATAATGGGAATCTTTTCGTTCCTGCTAAAGAATGAGAATCTAGGGTCTCGATAAAATGGTATCACTCCCAATAACAGAACTGTTCTTTGTACTTCAGAATTGCTTGAAGAAAATTTTAGAATCAAAATTAACCCCATGACATCGGGAAGCCGTGATTCCTCTAGGATTTCAGCCACCACTGAGTACATTTTTATCAGCTATGCAAAAGCATGTGATACTTCCTAACATAACCAGATTTGGAGAAAACTGGATGGCTCAGTAACTACAAAAACATCTCAATGAATTTTAAAAAAGTCTCTACCGTCAAAAACAAGAGATTAAATATCTTGCTACTGACTAAAAGAAATAAAAGTATATTCTATTCTCAGTCACGCAGCAACATTGATTGTCCTACATAAAAAGAGAATCAACACAGTACCCTGACAGTGAAAAATTGGTACTGACAAGGATGTACAAAGCAATTCAATTCTCTGAGAGTTACACTGAGCTGATCCAAAGTAGGAAATAGAAGCAAAAAGTCCCAACAATTTGCTAACTACAAAGTTCAGGAAAACCATGGACTTTCCAAACATAAATTTATTTAAATGGTGAATAATTTATTTTTCCACAGTAAGTGTGGTTATAGATGATAGCAAATTCACATTACTGACACAAGAAACAAAACCTTTGAGATATGATAGCAACAAAGATTTCTTAGAGGACAAGGAATGCTTATATCAGAAATATTATTGGGGTAAAGCAGAATTTTGTCAGAATCAAACCAGCAGGCTAACATGCTGCCTCAGAGACAGACATGAGAGAACCATTGCAGATAAAATGATAGCATGTCATTATTGTGAAGCTGGTATTCAACCTACCCAGGGAAAAACTTAAAAAGAACATTTGAAGTTGGCAGTGGAACGAGAAGAATGTTGTGACATGGATGAGCAAACCAAGCTGATGGTATGAGCTGCCTTAACAAGCTATTTGAAGATATTCTGGAAGAAGGTGTTCAAATATAGCATAAAAAAGACCCTGGAATCTCAAAGCAACTCATTACTGAGCCTACACTGTGGGCCTGGAGCAGAATCCAGCTGATCCTGGGAACCCAGGATTAGATACACACATGGAGCCTTCCCTCAACACTTTGTGGGCACAGGGGGACACACTTAGAGGACACACAGGACATCCCCCTTCCCCTCAGCTGCAATGCTGGCACTGGACTGACACTAAAACCCAGAGAAACAAGAAGTCTCAATGAAGTACACAAAGAAATTTTAACTGCATGTTGCATGGTATCATCTTTCCTGTTCTTCAGCTTTCAATGCAGGCATAAGATGAAAAAATTTTAATTTGAAAAACCAAAGCTTATAATTAATGTCAAAGCTAAGAAACTTTTTCTAGGTCATCTTTAGGATTCATTACACTTTTCAGTTTGGACATAGCTTTCTTTTGTCCCTACACTTGCTAGTATAACCCATATTCATTTCCTCTGGAAGCTGAGGTGTGCTCTATGTTAACTGGATTCAATAAAATCTGTAAAGAAAACTGGTGCTGTAACTTCTAATATAGTGTACAACACTTGATAAACTCTAGACCGACTGACTCATACACTGCTTAGTTCAAGCATTATAAGCACTAGCCTTGCTTTGGCTTTGATACTGCAAAGTACATCAGCAAAGTGGGCTTAGGTTGAACATGTTTTACTGTGGTTTTTGAGGGGGAATGGGAAACACTTGACTTTCCTTCCATCATTTGTCAGAGTCTTTCCCTGTTTATCTTTCAAAACAATGACAGACAGATGATAAAGCATGAAAATCTGATTGCTTGAACACTTTTTTTAAAACCACAGCCTAACACAAAATGTAAAGGGTTTACATTCATTTTTGCAAGTCAAAAACTGCTATGTTTAGACTGGGACTATTCACAGTAGTTGCTGGTACCTGCTAACAGGCCTATCAATTGCAGACAAATGGACCATTTTCTCTCCAAATACATAATGAGGCATGAAATTAGGGGGCAGACAGTGTGGTTTTAGGCCAGTGATTTGACAGCAGGCCATAAAACTGATGGACAATGTAACTGTCTCCCGTGCCTTAAGAAAAAATAATCACTTTCTAACGTAAAAATAGAAAAGATATAAATAAAGTTGATTTCAGTGAAGGTTTCATAGGATAACTGTCTTATT
The DNA here is from genome assembly GCA_014706295.1 of Lycocorax pyrrhopterus obiensis. Classification (NCBI taxonomy): domain Eukaryota; kingdom Metazoa; phylum Chordata; class Aves; order Passeriformes; family Paradisaeidae; genus Lycocorax; species Lycocorax pyrrhopterus. The sequence continues at coordinate 4,103,769 of JACSVZ010000007.1, forward strand.
TCTAAAAGGATTTCAAGGAACCATGGTAATTCCCATAGCTACAGCTGACAGAAAATTTTGATGTACAGTGAGTCATGGAGCAGAGCACTGCAGAACTGAAGAACAGTTACAGAATTTTGTGCAGAGCCCAACCCCTGCAGCAGAAGAGCACTGAAAAAAACCTAAGCTCACAGAAACATTTCTTTTTTGGTTTGTGCATACACACAGCTGCAGTGACCATTTTAATACCAAGACTTTGTGTTTGATAAGAAGATGTGCAACTCACTTCATAGTTAAACATAAGAGTCAGTTTCTGACATTCCCTGACACAAACATTTCAGGACTTGCTGTTCTATGAGTGGAACTGAGGAAGCGTGGTAGAACCAATATATTAGGAATAGAAAACTTAGCAAGCAAAAATGCTCCTGCAGTAGGGCCTCACTAAATCACAAGCTATTCTAAAACATGTGTCCCATGTGAATTGCACCAGCACAGCTGCACAACAAAACCTTGCACAGGAGACCTCAAGCCATAAGTCTACACTGAGGCTTGTGAGGTGCTATTCTTACTTTGCTACTGGTCTGCTTCAGGATTTCAGCAAGCCATTCAACTTCTCTAAGTAATATTGCTTAGGACCTTCTCAATGAGATAACAAACTGATGAGTGTTAAGATAGATGTGATTTGCCCTGGAAAATATCCTTTTTAAATATAGTATGTATCAGCTACCCATAGTAGCAGTGTTATGCCAGTATAGCCATGTCAACAGAGTAAATGTTTTCCTTGAATAAAAATATCACAGAAGATTTCTCCCTTTACAGACAATATCATACACAAGAGTTTCCAGAAAATGGCTAATAATCACTGCTAGCAATTTTGCTGGATAGGTTTTCCAAAATTGGGACTTAACCAGAGTGCTTTGCACTGGCTGGTGGCAGCTACGGAGCCGACACTTCTTGTCCTAAATGCCGATCTGTTCGTTTCTTCTCCTCAGCTTTGGTGTTCAGTTCAGAAAGGCTTAGAGCTTGTTCTCTGTGGCAAAGAGCATAAAAGGAATGCAGAGTAACCATGAATCAAGCCCTACTATTTAATAGGCAAAAATCATGGAAGGCTTCCTGGAGTTATGTGTGATCCATAAACCCACCCTTACACTCTGTCGTAAAGCCCACTCACAAGCACTTATTCATGATCCATGCTCTTTGCTTCCTGGGACATCAGGGTGCATTGGGAAGAAGATAAATGATCCACCATACACCAATGCAAAAAAAGTAGTTTTCCCTATTTGATTCTTCACCAGCTGTCAGATTAACAACCTTCATTTTCCATCAAGCCAAGCATGGAGAGGATGTTTTTCTTAGGAAAGGACAAATCCTAAATTCCTTGAACATCCTGACCTGTTACCAGTGAGTAAGCATTGAATGTCTTAGCTCTGTGCAAGGAGTGGTTGCTCTGGAAGTGACTAGAAAGAGGCTGAATGAGATTTCTTTTAGTAATGTCCCTGTTTTTTGAATCAGAAATAAATTCAATACCTTTAGAGATGGGTAAAAGAAACTCCTGAACATTGGGTTTGTATCCCAAATGAGACACAAGCTGGCAGAGAGTCACTGCACCAATTCCAAAGGACAGCTGACATCCAAGTTTCTGAGCACGTCCTCTTCAGCCCCAAAGCAAAGAACACAGAACAGCAACAGGGTGATGCTACATCATCTGTGAAGCTGCTCAAACAAGAGGAGCAGACTGGCAGCAGCAGCCAAAATCCTCCTCAACACAAAGATCTCACTGAGCAGACAGACAGAATGTTCCAGGCAATAAATTTATAAGGACTGTCACGAAATCAGCCTGGAAAGGGCAGAAGATTCCCAAAGAGGCATCCCAAGGTCAGATGGCAGTAAAGTAGAGGATTCTCTTCGTGACACAGCAACAGTGAAAGTGTTGAGGGGGATTTTAATTTTTTCAGCCTGACATAGTTCCTATTATTTCTAGATACGTCAAAAACTGAAGCATGATGTGAATCCAAATATTCAACAGTTGTGTGCCAAAATTTAAAGGCAAATTTTTAAAATAATCAGAAGTCTTTATAACATTGCCAAATTTAAATTAAAAAATAGAATGACCAGGTCATAAAGTAATTTAAGCCAGTACACGCATGCTCTTATATCCATATCTTACAAAATAAAACTTATTAGCATGCTACAAAATATGCCAAGGAAATTTTTAAGATTTTTTTAAAATTAGTTTTTTGGTGATACCCAGACTTTTGATGACTCAAAGGTTTGGTGTGAAATAAACAGTTCTGTTGGTGACATTACTTTATGACTTTTAGATAAAATGCATCACTTGGCATCACATTTTCTACAAGGAAAAGCTCATGTAGGCTACTTATTTTCCTTTTTCCATTTATGTCTCAATGCTCCCTACCAAAACTATCAGCTTTTTTCTGCCTTTTTCCCTGCAACAATTGCCCTCTATAGCTCTGACTTTATATTTTTGAAAGAGTAGATGACAGTATTTTATAAGAAAATCATAAAGTCAAAGCAGACAACATCTATGCCTACTTGGTGTTCCAGCACATTTTTTAGGATCTACACAGAAAGATGTTAGCCTAAAAACTCTGAAGAAAAGTAATAGGATCCCTGGTGGTAACAAAAATATATAGCTACAATTAGATTCAGTTTTCTTTATCAAATATGCCAAATTGGATTAATTTTTTATAAAACGTGGCAAATATAATAATATGGACATTTTATTTCCATTTAACACTGAAGTTTAAAAGCAACACTTCAAGAGGTAGTGATTCTGTACTAGTGGAATATCTTAGCCTGTTTCACTTTAATAAAAAACCAATTCAACAGCATCCTCAAACTTGCTTAGACTGAAGAAGAAATTCAATCTCTGACCCTTACCAGTATTTTGCTGATTTCTAGACCAGACTACCTGGATATTATATAGGTAACTGAATCTCTGGGAGGTTTTTTGGATAAAGTGCAAGATCTTAAAACACGGCTGAACAATGCTGTTCAAATGATAGGCAAAGTTATGAAAAAGTTTTGCTTGATTACCTCTGAAATTTGAGGTGAGCTACCTGGAATTTATACTATATTGAATACAGTTACAAATACCTTTCTTCTGAGTCTATGCCAACGTTTTTTGCAGGTCAGCAGCAAATCTGTCACTGCTTTGAACTCTGGAAATCAGGGCAACAGAAAACCACAACAATTTTTAAGTGATGATGTATGTCAATACAGCTTTATTGAGTTTTTACACGTGAGGGAACTGAGGCACACATGAATCACTGACACAAACTGGAGAGACTAGGACTTCTGCTACTGTTCAACACAAAATCCATTAAAAATTACATACATATTCCTGTGCAGCATGAGCTTTGACAGATGCCCTTATGAATGAAAATGGCAAATGGAGTCAACCTGCATTGGCAGAGAAACAAATTTAAATTCCCGCCCAGTATCACCAGAATATATGAGAATATTTCTACCACACCTAGTCTAGCTCCTGTTCCTGTTCCCCTTCATCCTTCATATCTAGAATCCTTTTACTCTAAACCCCAAAAGTCTCCCTTATTAAGGCACAATTCCATTTACATAGAGGAAAGCTAATGTGATCATCCCAAACCAGTCTAAATCCATGGCTGGCAGATTTGTTACAAGCTAATTCCCAGATAACCTGAAACCAGCCCTATACAGTCAGCCTCACATACTGACACTAATGCTGAAAAAGTGAATACACCTCACTGCTCTTCCTGTATTTATGTAACACAAATTGATGTCACAACCTGTATCTCAAATATCTTGTCTCATGAATTATTCCCCCTCATTAACTCCACGTATTTCATCCTAAGCCCCACAAGTCAGCAGAAGCAGCCTTATTGAAGCTTTCTTGAATGACAGCACTTCACAGCCTCTGTCATCGTTGAGCCACTGCATGACTTAAGCACTATATATGGAATTTATAATGGTTTTCTTCAGTGGTCAGATGGGGAAACAGCAAATGGCACAACCTACATGCTGTTACTGCCACATGTTACAGCTTTTTATTCCCATGCTTTAGAACCCTGGGTATCTCCTGAAGCGAGGATAAAATAATTTTTCCACAGGCTTTTAATTATTTTCAGACAACAATCCCACCAATTCTTCAACACTGTTCAAAAAGTTAGGTGAAAAGATACCCTGATTTCCTGTCTTGCATTTTAAAGGCAATGTCAGTGTCATATTTCTACAAGAAAATACCCTTTCCCTAATCTCTTTACTCGTACTGACAAAGACTACTGTAAGTAACAGACTTCAAAAAAACCCCAAAACCAAAAACCACTTTGCTGCTTTGGGTCTTTTGTGATGTTTCTACTCTATGTGCCCAGTTGGCTTCAGTACTTCATTTCCTAACATAGAAAAATATAGCAAAAATATAGCCAAGTCATAAAAAACTAGCAGTAGATCTCAAGAGAGCACCTAGATCTATACCCAAATATTTATGACTAATCAAGCTGAGCTTCTATTACCCAGATTGCTGCCTCATCTCAGTCCCAAAATGATTTGCTTAGAATGAGGTGTCAGTTGTTGGCACAGCTGTGTGAAGCCCCCTTATTCAAAGGAATAAGAATGGTATAACTCGCTGTTCTGTTACTTACACCAGTTTCTATGGCCCACTAAAATTATTTTTTTAGGTTCTTGCCATGCCTTTCTGTATTTGCCCTAAGACTCAGCTTTCTTACTATTAACATCCACTGGAGATCTGTTGGAAAGCCAGATAGCAATTATTTAGTTAAAACAACAAAACTTGTGTATGGGCATTAAGAGGTAATTTAAAGCTTTCTTTTAGATATCACTAACATCACCATCATTTGAAACCAGGGTTGGTGTTATAAATTTAAGGTACTTATTATGGCACATGTGTTCTATTTATTACCATCTTTGTTCTAAAAACTCCAAGAATAATTAGGGTGCACTGACACCACCCAAACATGGACCAAATGAAGGCTGGCCCAAATTTCATACCTCCTGCCTGAAAAATCCATTATTGTCCTGAAGATGTTCATAGAATCATCAAGGCTGGAAGAGACCTCCAAGATCATCCCAGCACAGCCACCGTATCCCCTAAACCACCATGCCACCCAGACACTTCTTGAACACATAGCAGTGTTTTAAAAAGCCAACCAAACAAAAAACCCAAACCCAACCGACCAAACAAAAAGAGTAACAGACTTTTGAGAGTCATTCTGGTGACGACAAGGCCGTGTTGGGTTTTCCCCGTGAATGAAGCGACAGAGCTGAGAGAGCTTTGTTTTATTTAAAACACAGAACAGTTTTGATAGTGCTGATTTTGGGGCCGGGGTGAGGTGCGAAATAGTGTCTGAGGGACCTGGGGGAAGTATGGGGCACTGCCGGGATAGCACAGGGCACCCCCCGGATAGCACAGGGCACTCCCGGGATAGCACAGGGTACTGCCAGGATAGCCCAGGGCACTCCCGAGATAGCACAGGGCATTCCCGGGATAGCACAGGGCACTGCCGGGACAGCCCAGGGCATCCCCGGGATAGCACAGGGTACTGCCAGGATAGCCCAGGGCACTCCCGAGATAGCACAGGGCATTCCCGGGATAGCACAGGGCACTGCCGGGACAGCCCAGGGCATTCCCGGGACAGCCCAGGGCACCCCCCGGGACAGCACAAGGCATTCCCGGGATAGCACAGGGCACTGCCAGGACAGCACAGGGCATTCCCGGGATAGCACAGGGCAGTGCTGGGCTAGCACAGGGCACTCCCGGGATAGCACAGGGCACTGCCGGGACAGCACAGGGCATTCCCGGGATAGCACAGGGCAGTGCTGGGCTAGCACAGGGCACTCCCGGGATAGCACAGGGCACTGCCGGGATAGCACAGGGCAGTGCTGGGCTAGCACAGGGCACTGCCGGGACAGCACAGGGCATTCCCGGGATAGCACAGGGCAGTGCTGGGCTAGCACAGGGCACTGCCGGGACAGCACAGGGCATTCCCGGGATAGCACAGGGCAGTGCTGGGCTAGCACAGGGCACTCCCGGGATAGCACAGGGCACTGCCGGGACAGCACAGGGCATTCCCGGGATAGCACAGGGCAGTGCTGGGCTAGCACAGGGCACTCCCCGGATAGCACAGGGCAGTCCCGGGACAGCACAGGGCGCTCCCGAGCCCCCGGTGCGGCCCCGGCCCCACGTGAGTGCCGCACTCCCTCTGCCGCCCCCGGCGCCGCACTGCAGCACGGCGGAGCCTGCAGCGGGCCGCAGCCCTCCGCTCACCGGCCGCCGCCAGGGGTGTTCGCTCAGCCCCAGCCGCAGCCCCGGTCCCCCCGCCCGCGCCGGGAAGCGGCGGGAAGCACCGGGAAGTACCGGGAAGCACCGGGAAGCACCGAGGCCCGCCGGACACCGCGGGCCGGGGCCGCCTCCTCCACACCGCCACGTGTCGCTGCCTCAGATTCCCGGCCGGAAGTACCGCCCCGGCCGCCCCGGGACTCTGTGGTGAGGGGCCGTTGGTGGCGGCCGCCAGCGGGGCAGCGCGGAGGGACAGAGCCCGCGGACCGGGATGGCGGGACAGAGCCCACGGACCGGCACGGCGGGACAGACACCGAGGGGAGGTACCGGCACGGCGGGAGGGAGACCGAGGGGAGGGGGAGACCGAGGGGAGGTAGCGGGGCCGCGCTGAGGGCGCGCGTCCGGCAGCGGAAGGGCCGGGCCTTTCTTTCCGTGGGACAGTTTTAGGCCAGTGCTGCCCTTGTGAGGCAATTTCCTCCCTGCCTTGTGCCTCCCTAGCCCCGTGCCGGGTGGGCGGCAGGCGTGCTCCGCTCTGTGCTCCGCGGTGCTGCCGTCATCGAGCTCCGGGCTGTGGCGTTTGTTACGGTGAGCACTGATTAACCATTGCACAGGCGCACATACAAACCTTGTTTTGGGGTTTCAAGCGCTTTCCTGTTTCCGCCAAGGAGAATTCACAGGAAAAGCAGCCGTGTGCTCCTCCCAAGGGGAGAAGAGCAGAAACGCGCTGAAGCTTCCACCAAGAATTCCTGCGAATTAAGTGGATGAGATCCCTAAGTTACGTCGGCAGTTCTGTCATTTGAACAAATCGGGGTGACAGACCTGTTGTGCTCTCCCGCAGTTTAATATAGGGAACATCACATAGCATGTCAAAACAGATACCTGACAGGGATAGCATGGTAATAACTATTTGGGGGTTTTTTTTCCGTAGAAGACAAATTGAGTTTCTCAATAAGAACATCTTCCAAGAGTTCTGACTTACAATCCATGTGCAAATGTTGAAAATTCAGACCATCATGATTTACCAAAATTTGGGCATAGATCTAGTATCGATACCCAACTAAGACGGACAAAGACTCTCTAACTCGTCAGGGTTAGAAAGTGTATGTTTATTCGGCGCCGGGCAGCCGCGTGGGATCGTTCCCTAATACGCAGTGCCAAATCACAAAGCAATACGGAGTCTGTTTATCTACAGAAAGTTTTAAATATTCAAAGCACAAATACATATTGATAACATAAACACCTCCCATTCCCCGCTTCATATGGAAATTAGCTAAAAAGCCATCAAGCATGCGTAGTTGGCCCTTTGAAATAGGTCTGGGGTCTTCATTAGGGGAGGGGTCCTCCCTTTGATGAAGTAAGCTCTTTTTCCTCAATTTGACCTTTCTACCCCTCTGGTTTTTGACAGTACATATGACTTGGGAGGACTCCCAATTCTCCTCTTCAGTGGTTTTCTAAATAAGTTCTTAAATGGGATAATTAATATCTGTCGAACTTTCTTTTAAATGGTGTTTGTTTCTCATTACACTCTACAGCTGAATAAACAATCCGCTCCCAGATCTTAAAGACTCATTCCAGGATCAACTTAATTATTAACTTCCTTAATTAGATCCAGCTGCGTTTGCTTTTTAAATGTTTAAACTAATTTTAGCAAGTAGCTTTTTAGCTAAACTCTTAATGCCTACACGTTTAAGAAAATTCTATGTTTCAATCACTTGTATATTGACCTAGTGTGTTTCAGCCGCACACACAAACCCCACCTTCTGCAGCAGGAATCAGTCAAAAATGCATGTTAGCGCTTCAAGCAGGCTAGGTGCAGAGCCTGTAACAGCCTTCTTTGAGTAAAGTTATTTGATATTGCCTGAATTGCTGTTAAAATGTTAACTCAGCTGCAGTGGACTTTGATCGTTCGCAGTTCCGGTTACCTTGGTTTGAAACACAAACTTTGTGCAGCTAATGAAAAAAGATTAATTGTCATTAGAGCTGTAAAGACTCTGTAAGACTTTTCTCCTGTCTTACTTCTTAATAAGAGAGATGGGACTATGCAATCTAAACGATTTATTGCTAAAATAACAAACAAGGCACCAGTCTCATGAAGCGTGAGATTTTAACAACACATCGTAGAAATGGCGAATAGTCACAAGATTCAGGGTTGCATGACAGTTTATAACTTTCTAATCCAATAGACAGTTAAAACAAAACTTTGTTTTGACTTGATGACCTATCACTTGTAGAACCTCTTCCCTGCAGTGCAGATGTCTCTTGACCAATAACTTGTCAGGTCACGTACACACCTATAGTTCTCTTATAACATCTAAATTCTTAACTTAAACTATAAAGTCACATTATTATACTTAAAACCCTTCACCGTAACACCCCATACATACTTTTATTTATCACTATAAAAACATAGCTTTGTAATCCTCCTGCTAAGGACTATAAATCACTGTTAATTATGCCAGGCCAAGTTTCTTCCAGGGCTGCAAATCAAACCCACCATTAACTGCAGAAGTTTTTACTCCTCTGTTTCCTACAGAGCTGGTTCACTAAGATGGTGAAGTTTGATAGGTGGTCTTTTAAAAAAGATTTAAAAAATCGTTCAAAGTCAGTACTGTAGTAGAAGTGCCTAAATAGGTAAAGGCACTGGGACTTTTGTGTAGTGGAACTTACCACAGTCAGTGCTCGGCAGCCACTGGAAATAAGAATTTTTTAAATTTCATTGACATCTACCCTTTACTTCTTATGTGTATTATTCAGTGCAGATGTGAAAAGCTCAAAACTTCAGGAGTTAACTTAGACTAAAGAAATTTGAGTGAAGAAGAGTTCAGATGGTCTAGCAACATAGGAATGGACTAGGTATAGCCCTAAAAATACAGGATTTAGGTTTTGACCTGAGAAGTTGGTGTTAAGTGTTAGAATACTTAAGTCTTTGTATTTTCAGATCACTTGCAAAAAACCAGAACCGAGTTCGCATTGTTTTCAGAATGAAACACACACTCTTTTCTCATGGGTTTATAACATTGTATGTGTAGTGCCTCTGCATTTGGAACTCTTTGTGCCTCTATTTTTTCTTGCTTTAATTTAAATGTGGAAGTTGCAGCATTCTTAACAGTAGGCTGAGAAAACTTGTTTAAAAATGTTTGTTCAGTTATAATCAGTTGTGTCTCAAATCAGATATAAGGTTATACTTTCAGACAAGTTTACTGGACCAAGTGGAACCTCACAGATCATTTATATTTGCATCAGTTAAATCGCTAGAAAATATCATGCCCTATGCAAGACCTTTCAATTACTGTGCGTACAGTTTAATATATGGGAATGTGTAATTGCTTCAGATGTAAACATCTGCTTCAGAAAAACTGAAGTATTGCAGTCAAGAGCATTTCTGCAGCAAAAATGCTCCAAGCAGTGGCTTTTCAAATAATTCTAAAAATCCTATTGACTTACTGTTCTGTTTTAAGCTCTTGCACAACTGTGTTCATATTTCGGTATATTGGATAAACTTACTCATTTCATGTCATTAGATTGTGTATGATGTTACTTGATTTTATTTTCTTGAGAGTAGAATTCCAGACTCTTTTGCACTGGACAGCTGGTAGATACTTCTGTGGATTAAAAGGCCATTTTACCCTGTTCAGTGGTTAGAACAAATAAATGTGTGTTGTGGTTTAACCCCAGCTGGCAACTAAACACCACACAGCTATTCGCTCACCCCCCTCACTGGGGGGAGGATCAGAACGATAAAAGTGAGAAAGTTGTGGGCTGAGATATAAACAGCTTAATAGTTAAAAGATATTTTTAAAAATATTGTAAGAAAAACAAAAAGAAAACCAAAAGAGAGCAGAAAGTGAAAGCCAAGAAAAAAACAAGCAGTGCAAGTGAAAACAATTGCTCAGTACCAGCTCACCAATGCTCAGCCGTTCCCAGCAACCCCTGCCCACCAGCCTCCACTTTACTGCCGAGCATGAGGCCACATGCTCAGGAATATCCTTTGGGTCACTTGGGCTCAGCTGTCCTGGCTCCTTCCCTTCCCAGCTTCTTGTGCACCCACAGCACCACCCTGTCAGGGTGAGAGGCAGAAAAGGCTGTGATGTTGTGTAAGCCCTGCAAAAACATCAGCATGTTATCAACACTGTTTTGGTCACAAATCCAAAACACAGCCCTGTACCAGCTACTGTGAAGAATTTAATTCCATCCCAGACACAACCAGTATCCCAGTACACTGCTTTTTCATTTTTCTGGGTTTTGCCTTTGCAGAATAGGGTGTAGGTGAACATAAGCATCCCAGTTAGGCTACACTCATTGTAGTTAAGGTTCCTGGAGGATTTGAGAGCAAGGGATTCCTTTCTTTTGGTAGAAGTTTGTTTTTTATGTTGCAGTGGAAAATAGTGCAAGATGGGCTCAGGCTCTGGTGTGTTAGGGCTAGCATTGGACTAGCAACAAACTTTGGCCAGGGTGTGAGACCAATCTGCAGTGGCTCACTTGATATTTAGTAATTTAATTTGGTAATTGAACTAGTGTATAACTGTATAAGTGCCCAATAGAGGGCTGCACACAAAGGCCACGTGACCACAAAACTGCACACATCTGGAGCCACCAATCTTTGTGCATAGCCCAGTCTGGTTCTTGGAAGACTCAGATTGATCCAGGGTGTTGACCTGCACCTGATATACGTAGGAGGAACGTACAGGAAAGTACTGCTGGATGGGAATTGCTGACTGACATCAGCCAGTCTGTGCAGCCTACCTTGTGCAGCTTTTTTTTCCCCCTTGGAAACAGGATGGGTGAATTGTTTAGCCATCAGCAGTCCCTTTCTGTGGGCATTCTCGGTCTTGACTAGCAGGGATTGTCCCAAGAGACGGGGTCCCCAGGAAAACCAATGACCAGAACAGGCTGCTGTGTGAACAATTCATCCACCTCATACCTTGGTCCCAGATCGCTCTTGAGAAAGTAATGTTACTAAACATTTTGAATAGATACTTATTTTAGAAAAAAAAAAAAAGCCTCTGAAAGGAATAGAAGATGCATGTTTTAATTCCAGAATAAATTTAGTATCTTTTTAGTTTTATCTAGACTAGAAGGCTATAATTTCTTTACATGTTTTTTAAACTACTCAAATGCAGTACATCAGTCTTATGGATAAAAGTTTGCATTGCGAATCTGATTGATTTTTATGCTTTCTCTAGGGCGATCTTCACAGAAACTTGTAAAGGCTTCAAAGAATTCATTTTAGGCAAGATAAATTAAATAAGTTGTTCTGATAAAGTAAAATGGATCCTTGTTCAGTTGGAGTTCAGCTTCAAGCTACCAATGAATGCCACAAGACCTATTACACCCGTCACACTGGCTTCAAGACTAAAGAAGATATATCTTCATCTGACCTCCTGCTGCTTCAGCTTAGGACTGGAGTAACCCTGTCAGAGAACAACACAATCTGCTTCCAGCATGCAAAAATTTACATTGAAAGATTTGAAGACTTACAAAAATCCTGTTGTGATCCCTTTAACATACACAGAAAACTATCAAAGAAAAACTTGCGAGCAATTGACTTAGATGATGCAACTTTTCTAAGTGCCAAGTTTGGAAGACAGTTTGTACCTGGTTGGAAACTTTGTCCCAAATGTATGCAGATAATAAATGGAAGCGTGGATGTGGAACCTGAAGAGCGACAAAGAAGAAAACTGGACCCAGACGTATGTATATGGATCAGTTTTCCCATCCCCTCTACATTCTACAAGCTATTAGAGTTCATATAACTACTACATAAATAAATTAACTTTTTCTCTCATAGAAATAAGAAAGGATGTAGTCTTTTAGATGTGCAGGAGTTTACTGGATTTAAACCTTTATTTGGAGGGCCTTAAAAATCTTCTTTTCTAATTAAATATTATGGCCTTTAAGTTTTGAAAAATTGTGTCTACTAGGGTGACTTAAAACTCGTAAATTCATGTAAATACCAGATTGCTGCTGGTATTTTAAGCTGTTATTCAAGTCTTGCAAACAACAAACTCCTGTGCTTGAAACTGAACACTGCAAAAGTTGCTTCTAAAGATGTCTCTTCAATTAAAAAAAAAAAAAAGGAAAAAAGGTGTTTTCTCTTGCAGTTCATTACAAAATGAATCTGCATTGAGGTGAATTAAGTGTACCCTTGTTGTGGTGTCTGGGCTGTGAAGGCCGTGGCATTTGGTCAGGGGCAGTGTTGAACTGGTGTGGGAGGATAGTTATCCAAGGGCTGAGCTTGGAACATGGCTGGTACCTTGCTCCGTGCATTGTTCAGGCTGTGCACAGGGAATCTGTAGTGTGGGCAGCCAAACCAGCAAGAGCTTGTCCGTGTGCACCCTGAGCAAAGAGGAGGTGCAGTCTAGGAGCTGTTCCCCAACTGTATTTTTCAATTACTTGTCAGTATGATTAGGAGGCTGATAGGAGAGTAATTTGAAAGCACTGATTAAAACTGCTACTATCAAGCTTGTACTAACTCAGTTATGCTGAGTTTGGAGACAGGTATAGGTCTCCAGCATAAAGATTTTAAGACTTAAGTTGTGTCTCCTGGGAAATCGTAGAATCATAGGTCAAGAATTCATCTAGGTTATTACAATATCCTTGACTGGACATTTTCTTAAGATTAAGATTTGTATTTATAATTAAGTGGCATTTTCTCTTTCTTCAGGGGCGTACAGCTAAGGCTTTAAAGTCTCTCCAGTTTGCTAATCCAGGACGACAGACTGAATTCACTCCAGAGACCAGTAAAAGGGAAAAAAGAAGGCTGCAAACAAAAATTGCAGCATTTAATTCAGACAGGTAATTTGTTAGTTGTATTTACATTAACTGCCATTTGAAAATAAAATATCCTTGGTGGTCAGCCCGTAACATTATCTATGTGGATGTTTGTGTGTGTATGGATTGGGTTGTTGGTTTTAGGGATGTTGAAGACCACTGTCATTCCTGAGATCAATAGAAGTGTTTGCTTACAGTCCATATTTCAGGCAAACACAGAAGGGTGTTTGTGAGGCACAACAATGCTACACAGACCATAGATGTAGCTATTAATACATGCATAAGCTAAAATTCTGATAATAAGCTGAATTTGAATCTAGTAAGAAGAAGTAGGCTACACTTAAAATATTGGAGTTACCGTCTTTCAGTAAACTCAGTAGTTACACTTGGTAGAAAAAGTGTGCAAGTTAGGACCTTACCTTCCTTTTGAAAAACAAAATTAACGTCCAAGTTGGACAATACTAGATAACAAGTTACAACCTTCTGTGACTGATTAAAAAAAAAAAGGACATTTTCTATTTGTCAAAATATGCAAGGAATATCACATTAATGTGTTACCCCTACTCTCCACCTAAAATGTAACTGTACCAGACAGAAACAGACACTAGATGTGCTGCTCACCAACTACACATCCTTTCCTCTCCCTCTGTTTCTTCTGCTTAGTTTGGGCACAGAGTGGAGATACAGTTAGGACTGAGAAATGTCAAATATAGTAAGGTATGTATATCTTTGAAATTAACAGTGTTAAAGTGAACACCTGAAGAAAGCAAACTTCCCTCCACAAATACTAGCAACTTGGCATCAAAGTAAGTGGATTTTAACGTGGAAAATAACTGTTGGTTTTCATTGTACAGGCAAGTTCTACCAGCCAAGAGTAAAGTGTACGATAGCCAGGGCCTGCTGCTCTACAGTGGGATGGACCTGTGTGACTGCCTGGATGAAGATTGCCTGGGCTGTTTCTATGCCTGCCCCAAGTGTGGCTCCAACAAGTGCGGCACGGAATGTCGCTGTGACCGCAAGTGGCTCTACGAGCAGATCGAGATAGAGGGAGGAGAGATCATTAGAAATAAGCACGTTGGGTAGTGTGTGTGTGCATTATTTAATCCTGGCTGGATGGCCCATGCTTTGATTAAACACTGCATGTGCAGCTTTTAGTAGTTGAATGGAAGCCGTTGGAATTTGTGGTGATCCACATGATGAATGTGCTCACTTTCACAATCATTTTCAATATGGACGTAATCATACTCTGTCTTTTCACACGTGAGTCTGCATTGTACTCAGGCTTCTTAGTCATCCCAGTCAGATTTCACTGAGCAGTCTTTGCCTGTATTAAAGTACAAGGTGCTAAATTCTAATGTGATCTCTCCTGAACCACTCAATACTGTTTCATACATTGTTTTATAGATTGTACCATCTCCATGTATCCCTCATTTCTCCTTCTCTAGTTCAGGATCTCATGGGTTTTAACCTGTTTTATGTGAAACGCTGAAAGTTCTCAATGAATTTACATGCAGTATTAATAAGGCTCTCTCTAGTATTAATAGTGAATGCTGTATCATCTGTAGAGTATTGAAGCTACATCTGTGAAATCCAATCCTGTTCACTTAAAAAGAAGTCAGAAGCATTTAGGTGTTCAGATCTCATCCCAGTTACTGGAATTGGAGATCAAGTTATCCTTATGAATTCAAGCCTCACTCTTAAAATACTGAAATTAAACTGTCAAGGCATTGTGTTAAAGTATAGTTTATTACTTTGTTGATATAGTTTATTACTTTGTTGGTTTCTGTAGAACAAAATTAAAATAATTTTGCTCTGTTACCAGTCTGTAATTGGTCTGAACCAGTACTTCAACAGCCCTCTCCCTGTTTTTTTCTCGTTTTACTGATTTTAAAGGTTTATACGCCGCTGAAATGAACTTGAGTGTCTGTTTAGGTTATCTAGGCTGTTTCCAAATAAACACGGTTGAATTGACAGTATCTTTGGTTGATACATTATCTGTCCTCAGAATACCAAACTTTTACAATATAACAAGGTATATTGAAAAGATTTTATAAATGAAATCTAAGTAACATTTTTGTTCTTTGTATTTTTGTTCTGTTTTGTGTAAATTTCCTATTCTTTGATAACTTGGAAGAGCTGCAAGTTTGTTGGGTCACATTTTTTCAATAATACTGTTAACTTCTTGCAGACATACTTGGTAAAGTTGTATAATCTTGCTATTTGTTCAGATTTTTTTCCTTTTCTGGCAAGTGTCATGAACGTTGCATTGCCAAAATCTGAAGTTATGCTTTGAGTTATGCTGACATCTGCTGGTCCTACTGGAGTAAGCACTGAGATACTACATTTGTATTAAATCTGTTATAAAAATAATCAGACTCACTTTTTTTTTGGTCAGAGCATTGGCTCTTCTTCCAGTGGTTATCTCTCATTGGCCTTGGGTTCCAGTCAGATTTATCACAAGAACCACAATGTGAATCTTAGGCAGAGCCACAGAGTCTTTGCAGTTTTCCAGGCAGCAGCACCACAGCTGAGTAACAGCCATGGCTTGCTTCCCTTCCATGCCAGTGGCATCTCACACAGCGGTGAATCTTGTGCACTGGATCCATGTTTGGATCTGTTTCATCTCTTAAACAATCTTTTCAATTAGGTGAAAATATAAACAGGTAACTTCCAGGAGAGTGAGAGGGGAAAAGCTGTTTGAGGTTGAGTCACGTCATTTTCATGCGTTTATTTTTTTTTTTAATTAGACCAGAGTCGGCAGTACCTATTGTTAATAAATTTACCACTTCAGGTCCACAGCCAGATTTTGGATTCAGTAACTACCAGTAACTTAAGTTGCCTGGAGCATCCCATTATTAGAACTGTACTTCTCCGTCTCCGTTAAGTCTCTGCGAAGTTACTACATTCAGCCTCTCATTTTACAGATGCACTAGCAGGTGTTTACTTTCCCAAATAAAACATTTGTTTTCTAACAAAAGGCACAGGACTGCTGTTTGACTAAAAACCTGCATCAAGTAATGGGTACTTTCCCTAAGGACACTTGGGGTTGTTTTTTTCTGGTAAAAAAATGACTTTTTGGTGTTCACTGTTCACATATCATCCTAACATATTTAGGACATTTCCATTTCGCTGCATTTCCTTAACATGCCTAGGCTGTAATGTGTTACTAAGTTCAATAGCATGTATTTACACAATTCCATGTGCCCCACAACCATTTCCCTCTTAAAAGACATTGTTACAAGTCAGACTTTACCATCTTGCAAGATTTAAAATGCTTATAGCATGAATTTCTCTTTTTTCTGTTTTGACAAACACCACACAAGCTATTTTGTCATCATCTAAAGTGAGTGACTCCCAGCAGCACAGGTACTTCCCCATCTGCCAGAATTACTCACAACTAAGCCTGTTAAACAGGACATTATTTTAATAGAGCCAAAGGAAACAACTACTTTCCATAAAATCCAAAATTCATTACCACTTTAAGCTCTGCATGCAGTGAAGCCAACTGCAGGTACAGCTCAGTGGCTGTATTAAAACTTTTCTTTTGGTATTAATTGCAAAAATTAATGCCTTGGCAAAGTTTACATATTCAAGAGACAAAAATCGATGACAATAAAAGACTCTGGTTTATGAAGAATACATATCCCAGGAATCAGTTTGAGTTTATTGAACAGAAGCTCCAGAATTGTGGTCTTGTAAGAAACCAAGCCAGTTCTTAACATGCTACTTTCTCACACAGAGCAGACTTCACATCAAGATTTAGAACATGGTCAAATTTAACGTCTTCTAAAGTCAGTGAGGGTTCTTCTGTGGACCCTGTGAGAATTACCACAACCCTGTGGTCATACCCGAGATAGGATGTGCCCCTTTGTGAAGCTGAAAGTTTAAAACCAAGTAAATATCCCTTGGGATTATTTTTGTTAAATAACAGTATGGTACAGTCAGGTGATTAACTCAGGGTTTACATTAACATTTTCAGCATTATGCTGCAAAAAGACATTTGTCTTTGGGACTGTGTTATATCCTTAGACACAGCATGAATTTGGGTTTTTTTAATTAATTAAATTCATTACTTCAGTAACTAATATAAGACAACTTCTAACTTTTGAATCTCTTACCATTCAAGACATCAGAAAGAGCTGGAAGTGGACAGACCTGCACAAAAACACTAATTTTATAAATCCAGAAGTCAGAATTAAAGCTTCTAAAGGAAAAGAAGAAAACAGTTCAGATGACTAATTTTTACTTCTTTTAGATCTGTTTTAATGTTCCTTTTAGCCTTTTCTCATAGCCATTACTCATATTGGCCAGAATAGACCAGTGGACAGCTGCAGAAACGCTCTCACTGAAATCCCATAGTGACAGAGCTCCAGAGAGGTTGAGTGTTTGGGTGGACATCTGTCACTTAATATGTCACAGAAACAGCTGCAGCTACCTGCAGTCAGCACCAAGGCCTTAGAGTTCTCAGTCTCATGACAAAGCACAAACATATGATTTGCAGTTTTAATTTGTTTACCCCTAAAATTAAAATTACTTCCTTTTTTGTCATATTTGTGTCTCAATAAATGCAGTTTCAGCATTTTTGAACTGATCTCTCAGTGGCAGATAGGATGTGCTGACATACAGTAGCTTGTCCCTCGTGATCCAGGTCTTTTTCCCCAATAACTCTTCAGCAAACATTCTGAAAGCTTTTTTCACCTTTATGCTGGCTTCTAACCAGTCAATACCACACTAATGCAACTTTATTTAAAGGCCCCTTTAAACACTTCTCTCCAGCTTCAAATTATACGTGCTTTTAAATCCAACTGATAGTAGAGGAACAGTATATTGAAATTATTGTATTTAAAGATTATTAATTACAAGTTGCATCTTGTGCTCACCAATGTGGAAGCCATAACCAGAACTACTCTGTTATTCATTTGCTGCAGTAAGATTTCAGATCATCCTGTCCTCCAACACATATTAAAAAGTATTGTAGGGAGGTGTGAACACTTGCCATTAAACTGTCCAGTTCACTCTTTGAAGGAGCTTTGTGCCATTATCCTGCTCTGAAATAGGGGATTCACATGTTTCAAGTCCCTCATACCCAGCAGAGGGCATCAGCTTACTGCAAACCTTGCCGTGAGTTCCATGGTGCACCTCCAAAAGATGGGTCCCCAGAACCGGGGAATTCCTCAAAGAGGAATTCATTGACACGTTCAGAAATCGAGCACAGAACAAGAGAAGTGCTACCCACATCCATGAGGCTGCAATATAGCAGACTCAGGTACAAGATTAGCACTTTGGAGAAACTTATTTGCTTTTTGGGCTTTATGAGAGCTTCGTGCCCAATCCCCAAATACCTCGATGATTGCTAATTCTTTAAGAGGAAAGCAACACATTTTTATAGATACATTTATATTTTACATTTCACTGTAAGTCCTTGGTTTAGAGCTGAACATTGCCTCAGAAATGCCACATTGGGTAGCAAAGAAGCCACTCATAGCAGGGCCCTGCACTGATTAGCGAATTGGCAAACTTTCTGACACCCACGGTGGTGCTTCTGCCAGTGGCACAGAGCCACATGTGTCCTCTTTCCCAGACCAACGGGAGTACTCGGACAGCATTGTACCGGAGTAGCTACAACAGGAGCCAGAAGCAGCCTAGCCTAAGGTGTTGGGCTGGGGTAGGGAAAAGACAAGAGAGACAGCTGGAGATGGGGAGTTTCCCTGCTTCTCCTACCATGGCTAAGTGGTGAGAAAATTGCCCTAATTCTTCTCTTCTTCCCTCAGCTTCCTTCAGTAGCCCTTCGCCTGTACTCAGCAGGAGATGAAATCTGCATCACACACTGACTTACTTGCCTTTCTAAGCTCCAGTTAGGACAGTATTAACAACTTGTGTCATAAGCTCAGTTCCCCATCTCACCCACAGATGTCAGCATTACCCACTACAACCTCCTGAGAGTGGGTCCTTGCAGAGCTCCAGCCTGCAAGGCTGAACCAGAAGTAAAAGCAATCCTTCTATCCTCTTCTGATTTTCTCCTTGTTATTCTTCCATTTGTTCTTGCATTTTAACTGATAGCTCTACCTACTTTTAAATTGGTTGTTTTAGCTGCTGAATTAGAACCATGAAGTAGACAAGATTAGTTAACAGATTTAAAAGAATATATAGATATATATATACATGCACCAGTAAGCACTAGCTGTGCAACCTGGGTAAACTGCTTACCAGGACCATCAGAACTTAAATTCTCAAAGAGAAATCACTGGGAATTCAACGATCCTTCTTCATTCACAGCTTTTAAGGCCTCACAAGTCATCTGAGAAACCCTTTAACATAACTACTTTGCTTAAAGGTAGAAAATAAGATTTTACCAAATTCCGTAACATAAGTTCCCTTAATTCGCTATTTCTTTTTCTGGTTAATCCTGCATTAGAGTACTTTATAATCCAGGTGAGAATGAGTTTTCTTCTCACTTCATCCATTTTCTATTGTAAGTTTGTAGCACACAAAAAAAAACCCCAAACCCACAACCAACCAAAACCCCCACCATCCAGCCTCCAAGCTGCTCCTTTCCTTCTGTTTTATAACATGGTAGTGCTCTCTCAGCTGACTTGCTTGTCAGTTTTCAATCAGATGGGCTGGATCTTGACAGTTGACTTCAATGCTTCTGAAACTTTTCTCTTGACAACCATCTCTTTTTAGTAGTCATTATAATTAGAGTGGTTATATTTTGGCTTAGTTTTCATTTGTTATCTTTATGTTGCTTCCTGGGATTTTCAGTTCAATCTCTAAGAAAAGAGAAAAATCGGACATACTTCTCTGTTAAATACACTTGTGTAGGATGCCTAACCTCCAGCAGGCTCCTTAAATTGTACAGGCTCCTCATATCAGCACTGAGGGAGCCCCAGATGTCAGCTGCACTGTTCCATGTCTCAGTAGTGAGCTCCTACTAACAGTCCTGGTGACTTGAGGGAAATTGCTTAGAGGAGTGAGCAAGCCAAGCAAAGAGGTGCGTTCTGCCCAGGTGAAATGTGTCAGGATAAAATGCTGAGACTGACAGAACTGTTTGGACAAAGACACCATTCACCCTCGCTGGTTGTGTGTGAAGCAGGAGGAGAGATTGTGCCCAAGATCTTATGATCCTAAGAAGCCACTGTGAAAAGCAGCTACAGAGTGTACAGTGTACACCTAAAATAAAATCACCTTCTGTTGTGGGATTCCCAAAATAACATGCTGGGTAATCTTTACAGGATTGTTCCCTAAAGATCCAGAGAAGCCTGAAGTCCCTATGAAATGTTATGTGCCAAATGCCTGGATCTGAACTTTGATACTCGTGTTTCCCCTGGGAGTTCAGAATGAGGCTTGGAGATAGGGACAGGGCAGCCAGGCATGCAGAAGCAGAATGAATGGCTTTTCTTGTGCTTTCTGCTGGATGTGGGCAGTATAAACTAACTGGGTAGAAAGCACAGTAGCTTATACTAATGAAAGTTGGTTATATCTCTAGACAAAACCAGAATTTCATTTTTCACAAGATGTTTTCTTCCTATTGGGTTTGAGGGTTTGGTTTTGATTTTATCAAAAATCCCAGAAAGGCCAAATTTATCCAGCCTAGTCTGTGCCAGCTACCTCTGCTTTATGACTGCCCTGTGTTAATTTCTTGTCTGTGAACAGCTGACTTTTTGAAGTAAAGATTGGGCTGGCTCTGGTCTGGAGCAGACGAGGATGCAGGGCTGCTGTCAGAGGACAACTGTCATAGGAGTTGCTGCAGAAAATGTCTGCAGTTTCTTCTGTGGGGGGAGTGGGCTGCAGCACCCAGTGGTAAATGCACTACACTCCATCCCAACCAGGCACCTCCGATCCAAACTGGGCTAACAGGGTTTCCTTGTCTACCCTCTGAGCGCATCCTGACTCCTTAGTTTGAGGTACTATTTTTGTTCCAGAGTGGCAGAACCTAACTCACTAACACTGTACCTGTAACTTATTTAATTTTTATCTGCATAGTGCTCCAAATAAATGGTCTGAGGCTGATTCAGATCTCAGTAATGTGTGTGTGCACACATGTGCTTGTAGCACTGTATGTGCAGTTGATCCAGCCAAACTAGTTGGAGCTCTCCTCTCAGAAATACCAGGTGCAAGTGGCATTGGTATAAGTTGCCACTGATCGGGATTTGTTTGAATCTGCCCAAGAAGGAAGAAGTAAAACCACTTTTCTGCCTAAGTGTGTGTTCTGTCCCATAGGGTGTGAGGAAAGGGGACCTGCACTCCATTGACTAGTATTGGCCTTAGTAATTATTCAGTAGTTAGCTGGAAGGCTGGAAACTGCTTCTGCATCTTCTGCTCCAATGTAATTTTAAAGGCCCATCCATCACTCAGTTACAGCTGGTATCCAGCTCGGTATTTAGACACCACCATGTGCAACAGAGACAGCTTCTGGAGGAGCAGAGCTGTAGCCCTTTCCCCTTTCACATCTCTTCTCTCCACTGACACCACTGATTTCACAGTATTATTTTTCCCATCCAGCACTAGTTGCTGATGCTTCTCACATGTCCAAAATTGCTACTGACATTTCAATTTTGCTTTATTTTTCTCCTTTCTTTGATAGAATTATAGAGAACGTTTATATTTGAATAAAAAGCAAATAATGCATGTCAGAGTATGCATCAGGGAACATCAAATTGTTTTTTTCCAATTACAACTCTATTTCAAATAGGGTAATGCAATTAAAGGATAATTACTGGAAGTGCAAAGCCAAGGTTATGATCAGAAATGGTTACCCTTTCGCTTCGAAGGGCTGTCTGACTAAATAAAATATTCCTGTGGGGCAAGTTACTCTGCATAGCTGCAGGTATCCAGAAGCAACGTCTGGCACTACAGGTAGAGTAGCTCTTCCAGTATAAAATACCTTTTTAGGAAAGGGGACAAATATAAGTGGCTTTATCACTGATTAATAGTGGTGTAAATTCACTTCAAGATAGGATATTAATTAATAATATATTAGTAGTTTTTAATAAGCAGCATCATAGCACACTTTTAAATAGTAATTATGGTAAACTAGTAATACTTCCTTAGCAGTGAGCTTAGTTTGAGTTCTCATTGCTTTGATAAACAGTCAGCAGCAAGATAAAGAAGCGCAAAGGTAATTCTGGGGTTCCCCACGCTTTGCTCACTGAGCACGTTATCCCAGCACGCCGGGGGAGCCGTGCCCAGGGCCAGGGGCTGCTGGTCCCCACCAGGAGGGATTGGCCATGGTGGATGAGCTGCAGAGCAGTGCCTGGGTGAGGCTCAGCCCACAGTGGGTGCAGCGACCTCCTGCTGCCATAGGTGGGTCCAGGGGCCCAAGCAACCTGGCACTGGTGACGTGGCTCTGGGTTTTCATCCCCGTGTCCTGGACCACAACCGAGCGAAACAAATCCATGTGTACTGCATCCTGAGAGGCCCTCCAGCTGCCTGCAGGAGCACATTCCCTGTCCTTTCAAATGGCAAAGGACCTCAGCCTGAAACACTGCCAGAGGGACCTCCCACCTTCCTGCATCCTCCTGTACCCCGTCATGGCAGAGATGGAGCCATCAGGACCAGCCTAGAGAGGGAACTGGGGGTATCCCCTCCCCCATGGAGGGGCTTTCCCTCTGCAGTTTGGCTGTCTCCTGTTAGGAGTGTTCAGGCAAGCCGGTTTTCCAAAGTGCAGGGTTCCTGTTCCAGAGCTGCTTCCACCTCCTGGGGAGCAGCACAGCGATGCTGTACCCCGGCTCCTCTCAGGGGCCATCCATTGGCAATCCAGCTACGGGAGAAGTCGAGTTGTGCCAGCTGTGCCACCCACACGGAACACAGAACTAGAAACAACTTTCCTGTGACACGAGAATACATTACTAACTAGCACAAAGCGTTAACTAGCACTGCCCCTCGTCAGCCCGTGTCACTGCCAGTACCCTGGGCAATGGGGCTTTTTCCTTCAGCTGGGCTCAGAGAAGGCTAAAGAGGATCTAAAAGTAGCTGATAACTATGGGAGGTGTTGTTATAAAGGTGAGGGTTCTTCAAACTTTATTCAGGTAAAGTCATAGACTCCCACCCTTCAAAAGTCCAAAACTGCTGGGAAATCCTGCCTTTCTTCAGAAGCCTGTCTGCTGATGTAATGCTTCAGTGTCGGATATGATTAGTAAGGTTTTGCCAATCTGTTTTATTTAAGTGCAGGAAATAAAGCAGCAATCCTTTATTATTAGCCGCTTTATTGGACTGGTAATAGCGCCTAAAAAGGGTTGGGACTCCAATTTGCTCCACTTGGAAACACTATATGCTGTGGGAGCACATGGTCCCATTTCCTACAAGGATTTCAGTGGGACAGGGACTGAGTCTTGATCCTGTTTTGTTTGTCTTTTTTCTGGAGGTGGCTGTCAGGCAAAGCAAAGTGCCTGTTAACTGCATCATGGGAGCAAGCCTTATTTCAGTAAATGTTCCAAACCACTTGGGTGAAAATGCAGTGGTTTTGACTGTGCCCACTGGCTTTCCCCTGCCAGGCCCCAGAGAAGGGGTTTCATGATGTTGTCTTGGGAGCCAGCTGAGCCCCACAGAGCTACACACCCGAGATAACACGGAGGGGGTTTAGCCCCTGGTGCTGTTAATCCCCTTGTGCTCTTCTAATGAGAAGCCAGGTAGTGAAACTAAACATACAGAGAATTTGTTTAATAACATTAACAAATAAAATAATAGTAATAACAATAATAATAATAATAATAACAATAATGACACTAATAATAATATCAATTATGATAATAATAATAATTATAGTAATCATAACATATTAATATTGTTTAACTGATAAATTGTTTTATTTCTCATGTCAGTCTTACTTCCAAAACATTTATTTTGCCTGCATCCCACTGTACCTGAGGCAGATAAAAATGCTCCTCTGTTTAAAAACTAGGTAAATGGGGCAGAACAGCAGACCCGGAAATACTGGGCCCTATGGAGCAAACAAAAAGCGGAAAAGCAGCTGAGGTAAAGCATTTCCCTCATTCCCTGGAGGTATTTCCCTATCTCAATAACTAGGGGAATAATAGGTAAATAAGTACAATGTTTTATTTAGCTGTGTTGTTTTTGGAGTCCTTTGTCTGTAGAATACTCAGAAAAAACTTTTGGATTGATCTGGAGTGCACAAGCCTATTTTCTATTAAAGTGTATTAATGCCAGGTTCTGTGCAATTAGTGAAAAGTCAATTCCCATTACTAGTTAACACTATTGAATATCTGCTTTCTTTAATAAAAACCTATGTCCAGCATAAAGACAATAAATCGATAAGCAGCCACTTTCTAAATCTATTCTGTCTCCTCCAAAAATGCAGAGAGAGTGCTGCTGTTTGGAAGTCAGAATGGGTTTAGAAGAAGAGATCCCCTGAAACTCCGTTTTTCCTTGGAAAAGCCTGTGCTCCTTTCTAAGAGCTGCACACATGCAAACTGGTGTTAAAATTTCACATTCATTCAGCAGCATCACAGCCTGGGTTGGCAGAAATCCTCCCTGGAATTAAGTTGTCTCACATGTTTGAATCATATACAAGCATTATAATTTCTTTTACTGTGAGGGCGGTGAGGCCCTGGCACAGGCTGCCCAGAGAACGTGTGGGTGTCCCATCCCTGCAAGTGTTCAAGGCCAGGCTGGATGGGGCTCTGAGCAACCTGGTGTGGGCACTTAGGGCTGCTGGGATGCTGCCCTTCCAGGGGTCATGGAAAGTAATTGCTTCCTACCACGATAGCAGAGAGTTCTGAGTGCGAGGAGCACCTGAATGCTTAGCTACAAATCAGATAGGGAGAAGTTGCAAAGGCCCTCTTGGTGCATTTTTAAGCTTCTATGTGAAGGTTTCATGTCTGGTTAACCCTCAAATAAATGAGGAATATGATTTGAAATTAACAGAAAATAACTAAAACAGGAGGAAAAAACTTGTTTTTCTTGGGTCAGAAAAATGAAAGCTAAACAAGAATTGAGAGGAGGTGTGCAAGATTTATTGTTCTGCTCCTGATGTTTCTTTAGTTTACTATTGGTTTTCACTTTCACCATGGATCTGCAAAACCCCAAAGGCTGCTGCTTGAAAGTGAATAGAAGGCAACAAAAAGGCAGCTGCTATCAGTAGCCTTTTTTTGTTGCTGTTAATGGTACCTGCAGAACCAGGGGGAAAGGAATGACTGGGTGGCAGAAGAAGCTGAAGATGGCTAAAGGAAAGCAAATGTATTTTCCTTCATTCTTTACAGGGAAGGAAGGAAATAAAGCTGCTCTGCCTGTTTTAATGATCATTTGCTAAACATCCCAGCGGCTGAGTTGTTAGTCAGAATGAATGTAGATGAAATTCAGACATAGACAAAGCTATTTGTAGAAATTTGATTTTTATAGACACATTAGCAGTACTTTTTCCCCAGAAGTATTACATTTTGATTTAGCTGAGGAAAAGGAGTTATATTATGTGATTTAATTACATGATTGTGACTCACACTTTGTTACAAATACTGAGCAGTGAAAATGGAAGCAAAATGCAAGCTATCTGTTAGGTAAACATGTTCTTTTAAACTGTTGACTGAATTTGAATAATGAATAAATTGGAGGAAATGGCAATCTGCTTGTGGAAGTTTCAGAAAAATAAAGAAGGGCTAAGCTCAAAAGGTGAAT
Source organism: Lycocorax pyrrhopterus obiensis (assembly GCA_014706295.1). Taxonomy (NCBI): domain Eukaryota; kingdom Metazoa; phylum Chordata; class Aves; order Passeriformes; family Paradisaeidae; genus Lycocorax; species Lycocorax pyrrhopterus. The sequence goes on from JACSVZ010000007.1 coordinate 4,129,444, forward strand.
TATTAATGTTGGTATATTCGCTTTGCTCCCGCTATTTGTGACATAGGAAATGGGATTTGTGTGTATATGTCATTTTAATATTAACTCAGTTGCCAGCTCAGATCTAAAATAATGAGACAGATGCAAGTCTTTCATTTCCAGAGAAGCATTTTTAATGCAAATGAAATCAATATGGTAAAACGTTCTGCCCAAGGAAGAGCTAAAGACTGGGCTTGGGAGGTTTTATACTCTCCATTTTCTCCCCGTGTGGTGGGACAGACCCATGCACACACAGAAGAGGAGGATGACACACACTTCTGCTTCTGAGCTCAGCACATGCTGAGATCTTATCTGCAGTGAGTTTGATCAGGAGCAACTACAAAACTATAAACAAGAACAAAAAACCATCAGGTACTTAGACACAGCTGTGTACAGCTGCAGGGCCTGAGAGTTAGTGAGTGAGAGCTAACAGCCTTGGTGGGACGCTCTTGGGGAAGCCTGCATGTCAGCAGGAACGCTGCACAAACCTTCTTTCCATTTCCAGCCCTTCCTTACTATTCATAAATACAAATCTCCATTCCTCTTTTTTTTTTTATGCTATATATATAAATATCTTCAATTGCAAGTGCAGGAATAAAATTTAATTAAATAGAGTTGTAAATTACAGCTACATTTTTGTATATTTGAGTGTCTTGTTAATTTTAGATTTGCGTGTTTTGTTAATTTGGGTGCGATGTTTCTCAGAAATGCTGTGATTTTAGTATTTGCAGATGGCAACTGTAGGACAGTGCTGGGCCCTGAAGCCTTGTATTTTACCCCAGCATACAGACAGATCCACTGCCGCTTTGCAGGCTCTGCTTTGCCAGCACGCCTCTGCCTGAGAAGGACCATGTCTGGCACTGAGAAGGTTCTCTAAAGCTTCACAAGTCAAGCTAAACCCAGCCAAAGCTGCTCTGTGTGTTGTTGAAGAAGCATTGACACCAAAAAGGGGGCAATTTATCTCTTTCACGGTCTGTGTTTCAATAGCAGTGTGTGTGAGCGGGTGTGCTGGAGATGTCCACGAACTCAGCCCACGGCAGGGGAGCAGGCAGCCTCCCCACACACCTCTGCCTATGGATTTAAGAGTGCTCAGAGCCAGGCCCTGCACCACAGCCCCCACTGATGCTAACTGTGCAAGGGACGTGGCTGTGAGCCCACATGCTGGCTCTGGGGAGGCTGCTGGGACACCTCTGACAGCACTGCTGGGTGTACTGAGAGCTCGGAGGGCTGGAGGCTGTGCTGGCTCCACCACACAGCTCACCCCAGTCCCTGTGCAAGGACCCTGACACCAGCATGAGAGACGAGGTGTGTTCCAGTTTCCTGACGCTGAGTCGGGGAATGCCAGTGGTCTGGTAAGTCTTCAAGGCCAAAGCAGTAGAGAAAAACTTAGGCCCTCTCTTCCTGTTTAGGGTCCTGTTGGTGTTTCCATGTAAGTTATCATCAAATTTGTCTTGGAGATCAAACGGAAATGACAGACTGGGTCTCATCTGGCTTTGAAGCTGCTTAAAACAAGGAGGGAACCCCCTAATTTTTGAAGGAAATTCCCTAGAAAGCTGGCAAGATCCCTCAAGAGAGCAGATCTCCTCTCAGGGCTCGCCCTGCACCCTTGTATGGCTGCAGTTCCCTCTGCCATCTGTGCTCAGCATGCCTGCTGTGTTTACATGAGAAAGGGAAGAGCCGGCGAGCAGGCCCAGCCACCCACGGCCCTGTGGAGCAGCGTCCATGTGAACAGGACAGGCCATCGTTCCTCCCGCTGCTCCGTGTTCAGCCCGCTCAAGGAGGAACCTCAGCCCCGCTCAGGTCCGGGTCACTCGTGGGCTTCTCAGAGACCTGTGCAGCGTGGCCTTGCTCCAGGTGTGAACGAGGGCAATGCACAGGGGAGGCAGGTTTGATGGCAAGAAAAGCTTGGACCTATCCCTATCTACTGCAGGTATGAGCTGGGATTTTGGCTTTTAAGGGGTGGGAAATACAGAGTATAACCGTACGCCTTGCCTTGGATGGTTATTTTAGACCAGTGTCTCAGACCAGAGCGGCCCTGTGGTGGCAGGTAATGGCATGAGAATGAAATAACACTCACCAGCTTCAAGATCAGCTCTCTCAGTGACATACATGGAAGAAATAATAGTGGGAGTTGGCTTTTTGTTTTCAACTTGGGCAAAGCTTGTGCCAAGTTCACTGGGAGGATCACCTACAAGCTTCAGTGTGTGAAAATAATACTGTCAGGCAAAATCCAGGTGTTATTTTCATACCAGAGGAGGATAGCAACTCAGGTGCAGTTACAGCTGGATAAAAATGCCTCTTTGTTTAACTCAAAGGGTGCTGGACCAGAGGTGAAATCACTGTGGAGTTTGGCCCAGCACCTCTCCTCTTTGTAAGGCTGTACCTGTCTTCAGACATGCAGCCCATGTTGTCTCGGGGTGGATCCAGCTTTCACACGGAGCTGATGTTGCTGAGCTGCCCTGCACAGAGGCCAGGAGTATGCTGAGTTCCTAAAGGCTTGGAAGTTTCCTCTCTTCTTATTTTCTATGGTGCTTATTCTGTATTCCCCAGAGGCTTCTTGTTAACAGCACATGCCATCACCAAAAATTAAAAACCAAAAAAGAGGAGGGGGGTGGGGAGAGGACAGGAAGGGTGAGGAAACAAGACATACCTGCAGCAGTCCTTGCTGTATATTCCCTGTGTCCCACCGACAGTGTCATGCAGAAGGAAAATTGTTCTATCAGTGACTATGTTAGATTCATGACCCCACCACAACCTTGAATTGGCCTTTAGTTGTCGCTGATGGGAACTGAAGAACAGCTCCTGTCGACATGATTGCTGCTCTCCAATGAATCAGAACACACAGGGCACAGAGCAGCACATTAAACTAGCAACAGAAATATATCACTGTACTTTTATATAGATGTATTGCTTTTGCCCAGGCATATAAATGATTGGGCTATCCACTTATTTTTTTTCCAAGGACTATAAATTAAAAATAAGCTAAGGGTTTGGAAATTATGTTCTCTCTCTTTCCCCCCTCCCCTTCTCTGTTTTTTTTTTTCAAAGCTGGGTAGCTATTTTAGGTCTACAGTAAAACATTTTAAAGGTAATCTTACTGCCTATGTCTACTTGACCATCCTTTTTTTTCTGAGAGAAATCTACCACTGCAGTTCTTGCTTAGGTAATTTAACACTTCAGTTTGAGCACACTAACTGTATGTATGGATCCCCATGCTACTTCTGCTGCTAATGAACACCTACAAGGCTGTATTTTTTCATTTAGTGAGACAAGTTTCTGAAATGGCAAAATCTATGTATGCCAGGTGCTGGGGGTTTTTCCCCTAACCAATATTTTATAAAGTAAGATTATTTCAATATACTTTGACCAAAGGTCACTTTGACTTGAAAGTTAGTTTGATGCACTGCTGCATAATTCAGTGTAGTGCCTCAAAACTGGAAATGTTTCACCATTAAACTGCATTTAATTTTTGCAACTTTCTCTGCTTGCTGATTGAATCATCTGTTTAAGAAATCTCTTTAAATCAGAGGTGATATCACCAGATCTGCAAAGACTGGGATACATTTTGTCCATTGCACATTTCCAGTTTTTTGCAATTTATCACTTACCAGCTTTGCAGCCAGATGTAGAAGCAATAAGAAAGCTGCTCCCCTTGCATTCTTCCCCCATCTTAGGGGATTTTTTTTCAGATGAAAGGCAGAACTGGAGTCCAGGGATCCATTTTTTGTGGTTTGAGGCCAAGGCAGACAGGCATCATAGTGTTTTTTCCAGCCCTGCAGACCCTTGTCCAGGTGAACAGCCCCTGGTTGTGAAAGTAGAACAACTGACTACCACAGGGCAAATTTTTCCTACAAGAATATGTGGGGCTGAGCTTGCCAGATTGTTTTCTGCTACTTTTTGAATGTGTTGTAAAAGACCTTTTTAACTTTACTTTTCTTGGGCTACTTGCTCAAGGAGTTTGGTGGTAACCACATGTCCATGTGCTGGATAAAATGATTTTGCTGGCCACAAGCCTGCAAAAGACCTGGTCAAAGAAAATAAATGAGCTGGTCGCAGCTATTTCCTCTCAGCAGTCATAAACATCATAATAGTTTTCACCAAGCTTTGGGTGATTGAATCTTTACAGTGTACCACTTCCTAGCAAAACTAGTAAGGTATAAATGAAAACCTGGCTGCATTACTATATCCTTAAAAGACCAGTAATTTCCAGAACTAACGATAGTATGGTCTCACGGCCCACAATTAACCCAGGGCTGATGAGTGAAGGGCAGCATTTCTGCTCTGTTGTGTTTTCTCAGGGAATGGAACCACAGCTCTTATGGTGATCACCTATATGGAGACCAACTCTTTGCTTGCCCAGAGAGCTGCCCACAGGAGCCAGATGTCAGGCTTGGACTCTGCTCCCACGCTGCCACCAGCCAGCCAGACCCATCTCCCTGTGGACTCAATCCCTCTCAGAGCCCATCTGAAGGTCGGTCCATGTTGACATTCTCAGGGTAACGGGTGCTGATAACCTGTCCTCCGGATTTAAAAAAGTAATGTCATTCTATTTAAGGAAAGGAGAGACTTGCCTCGTGGCTAAAAGGCTGCCCCAAAGCATATCTCTCCCCAGTACACCTGCAATTTGCCACATGGGCTTGGGAAAGCCACGTAGCTGGAACTTGTTTGCGAAGCTGGGCAATTAGGAAGGTTGGGACGTCTTTCTTTTTTCCTTTTTACAGAGTTGTTGTAAGTCTTGACTTTCTAACAGCTTTAGTGTATCCTAATTGTTTATAAACTAACTTTTAAGCCTGACTGGTGCTAAATTCTAGAGCTAATGGAGTTTCGTGCCTCAGGATTTGCTTCTGAGCTGCTTTGGGCTGTGAGGATGAGTCTATTTTCATTGCCCTCCTGTCAGGCTCAGAGGCTGCAAGGGCATTTGTCCCTCTCTGTGCCCCGCAGAGGGGAGCAGAGGGGGCAGAGCAACAGCTTGGCTTTTGCTCTTCACCGAGAAAGGGACAATCTCTCACTAAGCTGGGGACCAGCTCAGGTACTTCCCTCTAGAGGAAGGGGACTATGAGACTGTAAGGGCAGTGAATCTCTGCCAGCTCTGGGGAGGAGCATGCCTGCATGTTGCTTCCTATAAAATACTACATCATTTTCTAATCTGGTCTTAAAAGGCTGGAAAAAGCTCTTGAGAGCAGCCACAGAAAAGAAAGTAAGAGACTCTGGAAAGTATCACAAAATGGGATAGTGGTAGCTAGTGAGCAGCACAGTTTCCCAGCTCAGTGTTCCATGCCCAGAACTATTTACATCCAACTGTAACTCAAACTTGCCCCGATCTTAAGTGAGGTGAAATTTAACTGATCAACAGATTTGTAAATGCCAGTCCCCAAACTCAGACAAACCTGAAATACTCCCACCCAATAATTACCATGGGCACTTGAAGGACACATAGAAAGTCATTACTGAAAGGTGCTAACTTTTCTGATGATCATGAATTAGTTTTCTGACTCTTTGAATGCTTTGTCAGCCCAGTCAGGAGATGGTTTATAGCACAGGTCTGGCATTGCTGCTTGCTTATTGATGTTATGAATGTCCATAATTTTATTTAGGGTTTAGGTTATCACCAGATGTTGAGATTGCATAGCGGGGGGATAAAATCTTGCAATGTCCTCACCTGATCTACTCAACTGTTCCTCCAGCAGCTCATGTGAAGGGGAAGGTTGACAAATTCCTGACATCAAACCCAGCTGTCAGAACAACACGGGGTAATAGCTGTCCTTGTCAAACGCACCAATTAATTCACCAGCGTGTCAATGCAGGTGTAATTGATAGACTCCACATTCTGGCTGAGCAATGAAAGTCTAAAGCATTACTAAGCCCATTTCAGCTCCTAAGAGACCCTGTAATCTCACCTGAGCTGTCAGCGTTGTGCTGAGGGGCACTTAAAAAAACCCAACAAACGAAAAACCAGTTTGCTGCAAGAGCAAGTAGAGGTTGCATATGAATCTTCATTTCAAAGGTAGAAAAGGATGTGAAAAGAAAGACTATGAAACAATGCCCTAATATTTTGGAGTGACAGCTTTATTCAAATACTCCTTGAAGTCAAATAGAAAATACAATTAGAGGAATTGTTTCTCTGTGAGAACCCGTGTGTTCTGGAGTCTTCCTGTTAATGAGAGAGTTGCTTTTAGAAGAAAATGTGGCCATTGTCTTTAAAAGCTGTGGAAAGGCAGTGTCAGCTCAGCAGGCTCATTAGCATAATCCTTTGTCTGACTTAGAAATATTTGTTAAGAACTTCTAAAACAACAACAAGAAATTACTATTAGAGTTCCCTGAGTGCTGTGCTGACTCATCCATTTGCAATGTGGATTTTGTTTTAATAAATAGTTTGAGGTCTTCTGCCTTTAGAGTGCAGGTTTTGTAGTAGTCACCCATTTTACCTAAAAAAAAAAAAAAAAAAAAAAAGGCTTTCTTCTTTATCACCACAGCACAGGGATGAGGTTGCTGGACCTACAGCCAGGCATGTGCAAGCCAGAACAGGCCTGCCAGGGGATGCGTACTCAGCTGTGGACTCAACAGCATCATAATAAAATACAGAATAAACTCTTCACGGAAAAGGCTAAAACAGCAGAAAAACAGCATAAAAAAGGACTGACATTCTCCAAAATCCTGAGTAAAGTGGGTGCTGCCCTGTCAAGTGTTTGAAGCAGTCCCCTGCCCCTGAGTTCAGGGAGGATGATGGCAGCCCCTCATGCCACAGCCGCCCTCACACATAGCCAGATGTTCCGTGCAGGGGTGTGTAACATACCTGAACTCCCCAGGGAAGGTACATTCCTACACTGACCCATGAAATGCATCTCACTCTCTTCCAGCACACTGCACTGCCTCAGCTGGGCTATCACAACTGGGGGTACTGCAAATGCATCTAGGCTCTTTGCTTTGAGAAATACCTGGTTGCTAGAAAGGGCAGGGGGCAGGGCCAAGTCTGCTTCTCTGGGGTAGCACAAATCATGAACAGGAGCCCCAGGGAGGGAACAAAGCCACCCGGGATTTTAATGGATGCTCTGAGAGTCTGAAATAAAAAAATGCATCTTCTAAGATAATTTAGGAGAGCTTTTTATGGGGAGGGACTGCTGTATTGGTTCTTTATGCAGTTCAGGAGATGATTGAGGGACATTACAACCACCGGCAATGGTGAGGAAAGCAAATGAATAAGGACCAGCAATGCTGGTAGCTCTGCTCTCCTGCTTCCTAGGATTTATGTACTTACGGATGAATTTAATACTTGGTGATCAAAAGAGTTCAAATAGTGGTTGTATTAATGATTTCAGCATAACCTCTAAATCCCAGGATGGCAGTAGAAATCTTCAGCTTGGTCTTAATCTCCTGACGTTTTTTATGAAGAGCAAAATTAAGTGCTGTTGCCTTATGATAAAGCCGCTTACAGAAGTGTGAACTGTGGCACTGCCACTACAGTGAGCGTGCACTCTGTGCCCTGGGCTCCAGCCCTAGTCACAACAGTCAGACCTTTCCCAGAAAATGAATCACTGGAGGATAACATCTTCTTTGGTATCCTTTTAGGTTTTTTGCTGGTATTTGGTTAATTCTTACCTAGTCTTTACAGTCTATGGCTCTGACTGTGCAGAGCGATGCACGTTATTGCCCACATTTGTTACATTCTATACTGAGCCTATGCCAACTGCTTTGGTCCTAAATTACCACTCTTTCTTCCTGTTTTTCCAATAAATGTTTGGTACCCATTAAAGACACCTGCAGGGCTCCTAGCTCATACAAGTATTATGCATCTTGCAGCAAAACCTGCCTTATTTTGGAGTTTAGCTCACCTGTGATCTGTGTTTTGTGGCCAAGGAAATACTAATATGCTTCAGAATAATACGGGAATCATCTCACCATTGCTCTTCTTCCCTTCCTCCCACAAACTCCCTGAAGTATATTGATCTTTGATGTTCTTGCTTTCTTGAGCCAATTTGAAGACAAAGTGTCTGAATTGGGGATGGAAATAAGTGATATTTGAAGATGTTCTCAAACCTTAAGACAGTTTATTCTGGCTTTGCTGTGTGAGTCACAAAGACTACTCAGTTTCTCAGTTAGGGGTAGTGTTATCTGCTAATAAAGGTAATGACATCCCCAAAGATGAAAACTGCCAGCTCTGATCTTTATTTTGAAGCTATAAAATACGGCAAGATCTGATCCCAAGGGCCTTGAATGAAGGACAGGGATTTTGGGGTTGACATGCTATTGTACTCCCCCCGTTGCAGCAGGGCTATTAAGGACACTCCTACTACAGAATTGGATGGTCATGCAGAAGTCAGACAAAATAGCTTCTGCAGTTCATAGTTTCTTCTCCTTCCTTACATGAGGGACCCCAGATCTCACAATATTGATTGTGGTGTAGCCTGACAGATGCTGAGGACAGGGGTCTAATCACCTCCTCTACAGGCTGTGCTCACTCCAACACAGCCCTGATGCTGTTGGCCACCTCAGCTGCTATGACACTGCTGTTCAGCTCACTGCCTCTCCCACTGCTTTTTCCCAGCATGGCTGCTTCCCAGAGCTGTGCCACAGGGTTAGTCCCTCCACAGTGCAGGACTTGTGTTAGTCCTTGCTGAATTTTGTCAGGTTCCCATTGGCTTGTTCCTCCAGTCTGCTCCTGTCCCTCGAAACACTCCAAGATCTTTGGACCAAAAATGAAATGCTAATGTTATTTTAATGTTCCCACATACGATGTGAGGAAGGGAAGACGTTATGCTGACAGCTCCTGCTTATTAAAATGCATCTAGGACACACCCAGAGAAAAAGAAATGGGAGGAGGCCACGGTGACAGCATCTCCATGCTCCCCCACTCCCCTGACCTCAGGTTAGTTCAGTCCCTGTTTGTATAAGATATGTGGCAATAATATCTGAATGTTGTGGCCTTCAGTGAATGCAAGGTTTAAGATGTGAGGGGAAGACATTCATAAATTCTCTGTGATGAATGGTTGGCAGTTTTCATTTGAGTACTTTCTGCTACAGATGTTTAACATTTTTTCCAAGGTGTCGAGGTTTAACCCCAGCTGGCAACGAAGCCCCATGCAGCCACTCATTTCCCCCTGGAGGCATGGGGGAGAGAATGGGAAGGGTGAAAGTGAGAAAACTCCTGAGTTGAGGCAAAGACAGTTATAGGGAAAGCAAAAGCCATACACGCAAGCAAAGCAAAAGAAGGAATTCACTCCCCAGTTCCCACGGGCAGGCAGGTGCTCAGCCATCCCCAGGAAAGCCAGAGTCCAGCTCCCATAATGGTATCTTGGGAATACAAATGCTGTCACTGAATCTCCTCTCTCCTCCTTCTTCCCCAGCTTTATATGCTGAGCATGAGGCCATATGGCCTGGGATATCCCTTGGGTAAGCTGGGGTCAGCTGTCCCGGCTCTGTCCCCTCCCAACATCTTGTGCCCCCTGAGCCCCTCGCTGGTGGGGTGAGAGCAGAAAAGGCTTTGGTTGCATGTAAGCCCTGCTCAGCACGAGCTAAACATCCCTGTGTTACTGACACCACTTCCAGCACGAGTCCAAAACAGTCCACAGCAGCCGCGAGGGAGAAAGCTAACCCCCAGAAAAACCAGAGAAAACCAGCACGCAGGGCCAGTGCAAGAGAACAGGATGGGGAGGTGGTTCCAGCTGAGCACTTGCATCCCTAGGGCATGGACACCATGGCCAGCAAAGCCAGAGCAGTGGCACAAGGAGCACCCAAGTCAGGAGGAAGGGGAGTGGGAACACCACTGGGTGATGGTCTTGGCAGAATCCTGGCATTGACGCGATGTGCTTTGCTGGGCAAGGTGGAGGATGCGACGTTCCCAGCTGGCAACTGCTGGTAACTGAATACTCCCAGCTGGAGGCTGGGGGGCGATATGATATTCCCAGCTGGTGGCCACGACCTGCCTCAGTGCCTTCCCATTCGTGCATGTGGCTTCCCTACACAATGGGAAGGGGTGGGCGAAGCGTAATAAAGCAGCTGGTCTATTAGAAGATAAGCTTTGTGGAGAATAGCACAAACATGCAGAATCCCCTTAATCTTAAACTTTATTACCCTAGATAATAGGCTTTGGTAGTGACAACAATCAGTTGAAATGCAGAATTGTCTTGGCTCCTGCAGCACCTGCCACGTCAGTCAGTCACAAGCCACCTCCTGCCGCACAAAAAGGTGGCTGTGTGGGACCAGCAAGCTAAAAGTTTTGTTGGTTTATTTTGAAAAGGCCAGGGAAAGCTGGGCACACTCTCTTTGCAGATTTAAGCATGCACTCTGAACCTGCCGTGGGGGAAAGGCTAACAGGATATGAAAGCCTGCTTTCTTTACCTTCAAGGGTTGGAGCAAGGCTTCTTTGTCCACTGAAGCCCACTTGAAAGAGTAGGGCATGTTATTCCCACTCTGAATTAGGTCAAGTTTCCCAATATTCAACCAGCAATTAGAAACGGAAAACCCATGAAATCTGTTTGTAAAACCGTTATCTGTGTCCTTTGCAGCATTTCTGACATAAAACACATCTAATTATCTGAGGCAGAACTCAGAAGAAGCATCTCATATTCTCCTTTTGGTGAAACAATTGGATCCACAAAGCTCAATGCACACGTGCAAGACCCACACTTGTAAATGAGGAGGAACAGAGAGCTTTCAAATGAAAAAGCATTTTACTTTATAAATGGCCTTGCCCTTATTTATTTTTCAGGGTGCTTTTCAAGTTATGTTTTTTTCCACAGTCCTGTGATCAAAATATGAGGGGGAAAAAAAATCTGCTTACCAAAACCTTTTATTTAGAAATATTTCATATGAACATTGATTAATAGAGTAACTACAAAGTGACAGGGTGATTTTTAAATCATGCGACATAAAAGTGGTTCTAACAAAAATTTGTGCCAATTGTTTCAGCTTTTCTGTGCTCTCCAACGATAGCTGCTACAAGAAGTGTAACAGAAGCTCACAGTGAAAGGGGCTGATTTAGGGAGGGGGTGTTTATACATGTGCTGGTTTTGGCTGGGACAGAGTTAATTTTCTCCATGGTAGCTGGTACCAGGCTGTGTTTTGGAAACAATGTTGATAATACAGGGATGTTTTCCTTCCTGCTGAGCAGCACTTACACAGTCTTGGCCCTTTCTGTCTCTCACCCCACCCCAACAGTATTTAGATTGGGGTGCACAAGGAGTTGGGAGAGAACACAGACAGGACAGCTGACCCACGGGATATTCCAGACCATAGGACATCATACTCACATCTAGAGCTGGGGGAAGAAGGAGGGAAGGGGGGTGGTGGTGTTTCCCTTCCCAAGTAACCCTTACACGTGGTGGAGCCCTGCTCTCCTGGGGATGGCTGAGCACCTGCCTGCCCCGGGAGGTGGGGAATGAACGCCTTGTTTTGCTTTGCTTGCATGCATGGGTTTTGCTCTCCCTTTTAAACTGTCTTTATCTCAACCCAGGGTTTTTGTCACCTTCTCATTCTCTCCCCTATCCCGACATGGAGGGAGGGAGTGAGTGGCTGCATGGGCTCAGTTGCTGGCTGGGGTTAAACCATGACAGGGCAGGTCCAGGCAGTATAGTTAACCAAGCCTAAATGTTACGAATATTAAAGCCCAGTCTACTGGGTTAGATTTCTGTTCTTAGCTTTGCCCACAAATTCAGGATCTTACTCATTTAATGTCCAGCATTTCATTATCTCTGAAGAAAGTGTGAGTGGAGACATAAAAATCAGTAAATCGAAACCAGCAGTGTATTTTGACTTGAACAACCATGAACAGAGAGGGAACAGAAGGTGCACTAAAACCTGCACCACTCTCTGTGTGTCTCTGAAGACAGAAGTCAGAGTCGAGGCAGCAGCGAGCACCCCAGCTGCACTGAGTGCTGGAAAAGCATCGTCATGGCAGAGCAGATGCCATCATCAACCTGGCTGGGTGAGGGCTGGGGAACACTGACACCTAAGAGTGGAGCTGAACAGCAGCTCAGCTAAGCTTTAGAAGAAACAGTTTTGAGTCTGGCTTCCCTCAGCTCAGTTGTCTTTGAAACTCCTTGGCTGGTTCAAGCGATTCAAGGGCTCCTGACCATTGCACCAACTCTGTGGCCCTGGTGTCTCAGCAGGATGAGACAACCTCCCTCCCGAGGCGGTTCCAGTTCCTCTGGCAGACATGAGCAGGACACCCTGGCTTCCTTAGCAATGCTGTATTGATTTTTGCAGTCTCTCCTTCCCTCAGGAACTGACTGCACTAGATCAAATTAAGAACAATCTGAGCATTTAATGGGGCCCCTTCAATACGATGAAGTTTGATTGCTTGAAGTTGAAGTTCATGATAATTATTTATGCTGACAGCACCCTCACAGACAATAAAGCCTGGTCCTTTCCTGAAGGCCTCCGTCTCTCCATCAGGGAATTATTTTAATCCTGCTGTGCTTACCTGATACACTTACTTCTCATTATTAAATATGAGAATAATGATCAGAGAATGGAATGTATTCTATTTCCACCAAAAGTGGTATCAAAACTCTGATTTTGGTTCTGTTCTCATTTACCAAATAAAACCCACATGCCTGACCAGCACCTGCTCACCTGCAGTTTGGAGGTTACCAGCAGAACATTTGGCTCTTCTGGGTACAGGATCAGGGCTCTCCCTGCTCATTTGCAGTTGCACAGGACTTATAAAATCCATTTGTGATGAAAATTGCAGCATTTTTTTCTTGTCTAAGAGGTCTGTCCCAAGGATTGCCTATAATCACCATTCTGAGTTAACAAACAGGTTTATCTGTGAGCAGGTTTTTCATGAGTGACAGAGGCTGAAAATAAATCTCTTGCAACTTCTTGAGTTCTTCTATTAAAAACTCTCATGGCTGGGTATAATGAAAAGAGTCCTCAAAGCCCGTATGTGTGTATCTCACAAAACAAGCCGTCCTAACAGCTGAGGATGTTTGTCAGTGCACAAAACATCATCAGGTTTTCATCTGTGGTGTGTATACACACAAACACACACATAAAAGTGAAAACAAGATGTGTTGTATTTATACACACCTATAAAAGTACACACGTGTGAAGTACCCCTCCACCTGGAGCTGCTATAAATGGGGCAGTATAACTCCTCAGCCCCCACAAAAGTGAAAAGAGCACCAGGTAATTAAGGAAAGAAGCAATTTTCTGATTTTTTTTTTTAACTTTCCTCCCTCCCCTCAAACAACAGCTACACCCGTCCTACTTTTCTCTGGAATGTAACTGTCAAAATAGAATACATTTTGAGACATGAATGCTACTTTTTTATGGCAGGGAGAAAAGCAACGAATATGGCTTTCTCAGCAGGAATGTAGCACTCACCTGGGTTGGGGAGTCCTCCTGTGGTGGAGAGGATGGCGATAGGGCTCTGACACAGACTCATAAAATGGACCTCGTTCCTTTGAGCAGCCAGCCCGGGATCCCTGCTGCGTCTGTCCCACTCCTCCCCAGTGCAGGTTTTTCTCTCTACGCAAGTTCTGGTATTAGAGCATTCAGATGCAGGAACAGCTGCCTTGCATTACACGGTAATTCTCCAGCCAAGGGACTGAGTAGAAAAATCAGTCTCTTAAGTCATCTAAATGTAAAAATGATGTTACTGAAGAAATGTTAGAAAACGTGAAAATGGAAATGAAGCTGCAGGGAGGCAGCAGAGGTTCCCTGTGGCAGCGCTCGCTCTCACACAGCAGTGACAGCAGCCCAATTCCATGCCCACCACTTCGGCTGGACAGGGAAGGAGCAGCTGATCAAGAGGGAAAAGCACATTTGAGGAGTTCCCTTAGATGGCCATGTTTATTTCTTGCCTTGGCTTTCATTTGCTCTTTGTCACATCTCGGTTCATCCCTTTTAGACTGTGTGTCAAAACAGATCTTGTCTCAGTGGATTGCTCTGAAACCTAATGATGCCTTGGCTTGCTCAATACCCCTGAGGGGCCAGGCAAAAGGAGGCTGGAGCTGCCCCCCAGTCCATGTCAGGGTTTGCATTTGGGGGGGAGTTGGCTACTTGGAGCAGGGGAGGGGTTTTGGGCAGCATGGCTTGATGCAATCAAAGAAAAGGGCTTAAACCTGCTTCCCATTTGAAAAAAAAATAAAGGAGGCAAGCAGGGAGCTGCTCTATTTCTTTAAGGGAGGGAGTCTGTGTCAGCCCCTCTGCTGAGCAGTTCATGCCATTCACTGCCCTGCTCCAAGTTTTTCAGTGATACTGAACTCTAGGTGACCTTCGCAGACAGTAATTGCTTTAGCGTAGGTTTGACAACAACAGCAAGAAGCTCTCTAAAAATAAGCAAAGCTTAAAATAAATTTCAACTCTGGAGACCTGCTCATGTGAAGAATCCAGTACATCGCCCGTATTTTCCTTGATGAGCACCACAGCTCTTGGCAGCTGGAAAAAGTGACAGCTTTCAAGGGATTTCCAGTGCCTAACCTAGCAGGGAGTCAGCCAGGAAAGACAGCAGGTGGCCTTTAAGGGAACCTCATGGGATAGCTCCAGGCCAGCATCCCTGCTCATTTACCCCAATAGCTACCTTATTTAAAGCTGGGATTTAGAGAAAACCAAATTTAATTGCAGTGCCTGGGATAAATGTCTTGCCTTGCTTTGTAGCTGTAACAGAGTTCATTTAAAATGGGTTCATCGTACCTGGCAATAAATAGTACCTTAGAGCCCTTCATCAAAACTGCATTTAGTCACCCTTCTGTAGGGAGAATGAAACAACTCTCTGCCCCTCAGCAGGAAAGGAGGAAATTTCAGCTGCAAGTGCTGTAGGAATTGTTTGTTCTCAAAGAGGTGCCCACAGGACATACACAGAGCAGAGGCACGTCTGCAATTCCAGAGCACTTCTGGAGCATTTCCTGTTATAACAAACCACTGCAAATTAGCCCTGATCCTGCCAAAGTTTAAAGAGAAGCACGTACCTTGCTGCTACACTGAATCTGGGGTGCAGATTTTCAGTAAATCTGATAGAAAGTAACTCTTCCTTCAACAGGGAAGAAGAAAGTGTTTTACTTGAAGAGAATGCAGTTTCCTTTTTCTAGCCCACACAGTGGTGGCATACACAGGACGGATTTTGATTTGATGAGTAATGAAGAAAAAAACCAAATCATTTCTCTCTGGCTCTTTTTAAAGACATTTTTCTCAGTTTTCCAGGCTGACTTCCTGCAGGCAGCTGTCTCACAATATGAACTACTGGAAGTTAGAATGTACCTGTCCACGTGGCATAGCCTTCCCTTGTTCATGTTTTAGTGGATGGTATGTCAGGAAAAGGCTCTCAGGACATTGAAGAAGAACCACAAACACATGCATGGAATTGTACAGGGCAGTCAGTGAGTAATCCAGGCTCCTGTGTTTTATCTCTTAGGAAGGCTTCAAGTATTTCAAGTAAAGAATCAAGTTTCAATCCCCTATAGCAAACATATAGAAAACAAGTGTTTCAAACTTTAAATACCAGTGGGTTCCAGGATGCATTGTGTGAGGCAAGAGGAGACATAATTTCCCTGCATACAGTTGTCTGGAAACTGGCTCCTTTTTCTTTTCCCTCCCCCCTCACCAATAAAAGCCAGAGTCATACGCCAACTGTAAACTGAAATATTCACCTGACAGCAAATATTCAGATATTCCAGGCAATTCTACAGCAGCACTTTCTCCTGTGACAAATGGAAGATCTGAATTCTGAAAAACATATATATGGAGTCTACATCCTTTACTTGTTTTCTGATTAAACACACTTCTGCTCTATCATCACTGATGAGGTCAGTTTGGTCCAATAATTTTTGATGAGACACAGTGGTGGACTTGCTGTTGGCTTTTTATTAAATGCCTACATTTTAGAGAAAATTGTCTATATCAGCTTGCTAAATAACAAAACTCGTGAAATTGCTTATTTTAGTCATCATTTGGATTAGTAGTAATTATGCCTGTAATAGTAAAATGAGATTTTAATGCTGATTAATGAAACTGCTAAATTGTCGAGACTGCTAGTCACAGTTATCAGCCTCTGGAGACTGTCCCCTAAAACAGTTGTCATCATATGTGTAATATGGCTTCTTTTGTAGGACCAGATGTGAAGCATATGGTGACCTATTACAACAGGGATGAGCTGTAAGTCCATAAGGGCTGAATTATATTGGACAAGCTACCCAAATGAAAAAATAACATCCAGAGATCATTGTAGGATCATAGCAACTTTCTAGAGAGGAAGGGATGATGAAGGCCTTGGGCAACTGCCTAGCTCAGGTAATCATTCCTGTAATATTGATATTCTGTATTTGTATGCGAGAGGAAAGCTGTGCTGCTGTGCATGCAAACACTAAAACATATTGCTGCTGCTTGTTCTCTCTCCTGCCCGTTTCAGAGACCCGTTCCCACTGCTGGAGGGAAATCCTGTGGGGGATGGCTGCTGGCAGGGGGAACCTGTGGAGCTGCCCAGCAGCAGCAAACCTCAAAGGTGCTGCTGCAGAGGAGGAAATGTGCTGGGTGACCAGAAGGATACTGGGCTAGCCAGACCACAAAGAAGTAGGCAGGAAAATGAAAACTAATATAATGAAACTCACTGCCCTCATATGCAGAGACACAATTCTAGTGCGTTGGGCACATTTTACGCACTTTTGGCCGTTGTCACTGGGGCAGGGTCCTTGCAGGAAAGCAGTGAATGGCTGCACTGAACTCAGGAGGGCCATCCTGAGAGCCCTTGTGTCCCCTGGTAGGAGGAAAAAGAGTAAACTTCTCTGAACAACCATATTTCCCCTTACCCATTAATGTGATTGTTACTAAAAACTGTGCTTAGTCTTCAGTACATTGGCAGGTACAACCCAGAGCAAAATATAATGGGCTGCTTTTCAGTTTTTCTACTGCCACTTTGTATTACTCCTCATATGATCCTATCATTTTATGAACAGTTTAACCTATTTACTCATGTGTAAATGGACAATGGCTGAAGATTAGAGAGGCTTCATTTGCTATGAAGAGCTACTGCCTTGTCTCAAAGGAAGAAGAACCAGCTGACCTGGATGGCACGTCAGGCACTCCGTCCTGCAGACGTGCATCAAACTATCAGCACGGTGCCGGCCTGTGTGCGGAGTAACAAATACACAACAGCATAGATACAGACTCATTTTTAGAGGCCAGGGGAGTTTACACAGCTATTTCAGGAACTAAACATGCAAGTCAATATGCAGGATGATTCAGATGATTCATAGGCACATGCATTGTGCTTCACAGTAATTTCTAAAATCAGTGCTGTAATTGCTGAGGGTCAAACTTACTTCAGGCAAGATAGTCTTGTTTGAATGCATGCTTGGAGGAGGGAGTAAACTTTGTGTTATCTACTAGGCACATTTCCAGTATTTCTTCCATTGCCCTATTCTTGGGCTTCAGGATTGCTCTGTCCAATAGAAGTGCTCTTCCTACAACTTGTCAGGTCTCGCTGTTTTGTAGGTGGTTCCACAGCAGCCAGCCCTGCATCCCTAACACACACGAGCAGTATCACCAACTTCACAAAATCAGATCCCCAGAAATGGTGAAACTACGTCCTACAATTCTGTAATCATGCAAGGCTGATTTACTGCAGCAGAAGTCCTCTTCAAATTGTCTGGCAACAGAAACTGAGGTATTTTTATTATATGGCCAAGCTTTCTGTGTCAAACAGTGCTACCACAGCTTAATTGGCATTTACACAAATATTCGGGTCTGTAAATGATACTAGTGGAAGCCAGAGCTACAGCTGGGGTTGTCTGCATATGGTTACTGCACTCTGGATAGATAATTTGTTCCTTGGAAAAGTCTGTTTTCATAGTAACGTGGTTACAAAGCAGCCTCTCAAGTGCCACTGTGTCGGGAAAGCACATCACAGACAGAAGGTAATGACTGCTGACACCAGACCGGCTTTCCTCTTGTTCCATATAAAAGCCAGCAAACTCTAAATCATCAGTGCAACCACGCCGTGTACCTGCCCCCATTGTTTGAGCTTGGCTTTAAGCTGGGAACAAAATCTATCAAAATGCAGTTTCAGAAAAAAATTTACTGTGCGACATGTACAAGTCCAACTGGCTGGTCTGAACAAAACTAAACTGGGATTAAGATTTCAGCAAAGAGCTCTTCCTACTAAGGAACAGTGCCTTGGGAACTACTTCACACTCACAAAAAAAACCCCTCCAACACTCCACCTCCCCTCTCCAAACAAAAGAAAAATCTGGGGTGGGATGGTCTTGGAATTGTTCCTGCCCTGGCATTTTGGCACACACCCTTATGAAGGAAGATTACAACAAACAAGCCATAAAATACTGTTTGTCTAACATTTGCCAAAACGATAGTCTGTGTATTTTAGCGTAGAAATCCAGTTTGTCTCTAAAATGCCCTTTCTGTTATCTGTTTGTTATCATTGGTTCAAATGATAGTTTTAATGTGAAATCTTTTGTGGGCTTTTAAATTATTTTGTTTCTCCAAGTTAGGATTAGAAAGCTGGTTCGTTCTCATGGTACGATCTTTCTAAATAAAAAGTTGTGAGGAAATGAACAGCAGCAAAAAGGCAGATCAGAAAATAAGGATTCCATCCTTAGTTTGGCTACAATCCATTGGTGTAACTATAGCTGATCAGCTTGATTTTTGTCCCACAGCTGCTCTAACAGTAAAATAGCAGTTATTGGCTTTTTGCTTTCCCTGATTCTTGTTTGACTCGGGCTTCACAGTAAAGGAACACTCTGACCATGGTGGACAAGGAACACCGAGTCAGGGAAGTCTTTGTGTCCCTGGAGTGTAGCTGAGAGCTCCAGCTTTTATTCACATAGCTGACAGTTTGCTCTACGGCATTATACTAAGAAGAGTAAATT
Organism: Lycocorax pyrrhopterus obiensis; assembly: GCA_014706295.1. Lineage (NCBI taxonomy): Eukaryota > Metazoa > Chordata > Aves > Passeriformes > Paradisaeidae > Lycocorax > Lycocorax pyrrhopterus. The sequence continues at coordinate 4,148,280 of JACSVZ010000007.1, forward strand.
TTATCTGTGACTATATACTGTGCTTAAGTCTAACTGGTACCTGCAGTAGCTCCAGAAAAATCTTAGAACAATAGCTAAGACTTTTTTTTTATAAGACATGCCACAAAACTGGAATTCTTTTAACGTAATTCTAGCGACAAGTGTAGGGGTGTTCAAGAGTAACACGTTAATGGCAACCCAAATATATCTGAAAATCTGGCCTCAATTTGATAATAGAAACACAAATCACAAATAAAAATAAACCACTTGAATTTCATTTTAAACTGATACAGCTCTTGGATTTCAAAGTTTTATATCAAGTATAATTGATTATGCATAAGCCTATGTATTTTGTAGTTTCAAGTCTGCAGAAAAATTCAACAGCACTTTGTGCAAGAAGTTGTTCTGTTGATTAGGAGACCTTAATCAATACAATTTAGCTCCTCTTAGGAACTACCCCTCTCCCAGCCAGAGTTCGGCTTGAGCCTCGTAGTGTCAATAGGATGCTCAAACATGCTGTCTCCAAAATTCTCTAGATACCTCCTAACACAAATCCAGTAACAGTGTGGTGTTACTGACAGAGCTGCAGTTTGTGTCTCACAATAATGCAGATTTTGTACCTGCTTCGGACCCCTTAAAGAATCTATGATAGTGCCATAAAAAAAGAAAGTTTACATTCTTCCTCCATTTGCAGTAACTCACCAGAAAAGAGAAAATATTTTGCTGAAGTCCTCACACAACAGTGAATGCTGAAAATGCTTGAGCAGAGCATGCAAAACCCCTGTATTTGTGGTGCTGTTCCTTTAGTAACTGAGGGCCCTTGGCAACAGACTGACACTGCTGAGCCACTGTGATAGTAACAGTAATACAAAAATACATCCTAATGCAATTTGAGGAAGACTAAGTCTTTTATTTTATGCTTTTAAGTCTATGCTTTCTAGTCTGTTTTTCGGAATATGGTGCCATTTATCTAAACTCCTAGGACTTTTGCAGTCCCGACTCCTCAGTTCATAAAGATGACAAGCCCTGTTGTACCACTGACATCTACCTAGAGAAGTACCCACTGTTTGAGGAAGAGATGAATGTAGGCTGTTCATTCAGTTATCCTGAGCTCAGGTACAGGTTTTTGTCACACTCCCTTTCACAAATGTAAACCTTCACAAAATAAGTGGCTGAACTGTGTAGCAAGAATTGCAGAGAAATGCTGCCCAGAAGAAATGAAGGACTCCTCTGATTCTATTCTATAATCAACAAAAAGTAAACGGAGCCTGAGGAAAACAAGAGCTAAACCAAAACGAGATGTATCCTTATAGCCACATCCTAACAGAATCATTACAACACTGGCTGGCTCCTGCCAGGGGTGGAGGCACGGAAAGTGATAATGAGATGGGGAAGAAACAAATCAATATGGATGACTGAAAACCGATTTAGAGCACTAAGCTCACTCAGACTTCTCTTGCATTTTCTCTTGGTTAGGCTGGCAGGAACTGAAGATGAAAATCTTAAAACCTGACTTTAGTCCTCCACGCTGCACTCTTGTATCTTGTTAGAGTTCCTTTCCTTGCATTTCTGCAGGTCAGGCAGAGCTCTGACAGCTGGAACCCGCCCACAGGGGTGCAGAGGGTGTCCTCTGGCAGCTGACATCCTTATGACCAAGTCTGATCATAACATGATTTTATTTCAGTAGCTAAAGTAAATTAGCTGATGATAGTGCACAACAGCCTGGTTACTGCAAATGAGGAATCTGCAAGGAAGTGAGGATTAGTATAAAGGAAAGAAAATACACTTGCTTTTACAATGCATTTCTCTTCCCAGTAAGAAGCTATGATGTTAGGCAAAGAAAAATCAGAATCCCTGCCTGCCTATAACTGCTAGAGAATATCAAGTTGAAAAAGAGAAGGTGGGGCAAGGGAGAGAAGGGGTGAAAATTCCAGAAACACATGTGGTCAAAAAGCAAGGCTGCAAAGAAGGCCCTAGGGTCAGTATAACACAGAATGGAAGGACTACAGAGTTTGGAACTCTCCCTGTGACTTAAATTACAGATAGTTTCCAAGAGCTTCCTTAATAAAATTTGTCTAAGGAGAAAATATTGGTGTCAGTGAGGGGAAAAACTCTGATTCACGGCAAATGGAAAAGAGAAAGGCAGCTTCAACCGGGAGTCAGTCATCAATCTATTTCTTAGACAGAGTCTTGGCAAAACCCATTCTCCTGGTAGAACTTGCCTGGAGTAGACCAGATTGATTTGACAGTCTCTTAGCCTAATAAATGCCTGACCCCAAGGTCTGCTGAATTCACTAAATTCACTATGCAGAGAGAATTGGGAACCAATCACCTCTGGGGAACATCCTGTTCCCCAGCCCTCCCCTGCTAAAGGCCTTGACTGCTTTCAGCCTTATCGAGATGACGAGATGGAAGCTGCTCTCACAAGAAGAAAGGTTAATCGACTACACTGCTGTTAATCAATCACTTGGAAGGATTCAGCACTTACAATAGGTAGGCCCCTCTTCCTGCCAAGAGGTTCTTGCATGTTAACCAAGGACCATCTCCTCCAGCTTGAAGGATGAGTAATAGACAGAAACACAATCCAGAGAGATGCCAGGTGTCTGATCCAGAGCCAGTTGAAGTCAATAGAAAGACTCCTGGTGAGTTCAAGTGGCTTGGACCAGACCCCAAGGAAAGACTTATTACCCAAGGTTTATTGTGCATACATGCATTGAACTACTTTTAGTAGAGAAAGATCCTTGAAAAGAAGCAGATTCATCACACACTTTTGCCTCCCTGTGAAATCAACCTTCTTCAAACCATACTGTGTCCCAGTTACCCTGACTGTCAGAGATGGCTGACATCCAGCAAAGGAAAATTACCTGCCTGTGACAGCACAGACAGACACCTATACATTTCAAAATCTCTAAGGAGTACAAAAAAAAAAAAAGCTAAACCACTAATATTTTCCCAGCCTTTTTGTAATGCTGCTAGCCAAAATGAGAGCTTCCTCAGAAGAGGAAAACTAGATCAATTTCTGAAAGGACAAAAGAAAACTGGGGGAATAAAATTTAAAATGCCCTGGCATGGAGGAGAGCAAGCTCAGTGCTGAACCACCAGCAAGGTGAAACTGACAGAGCCTGAGAGAGAAAAAAATACCAAGAGAAAACCCAGGATTAGAAAGCACCCCTGAAGACTTACTTCTGTAAGTTTACAGCTGCACCAACTTACAATTTAGCACCAACACCAACTGATGACAAACAAGTGACAATCCTTGATGCGTCTAAATGGAAGGAGGAAGTCTTAGCCTGTGGTTACAAATTCAGGCCCTTGTAGAACCACTTAGTAACACACCTGCTGCAGCACACAGCCAAGAAGCCACATGGCAAAGAGCTGAAACCAAGATTCACACCTTTAGGACATCTATGGCTACAGGTACCAGTTTAGAGTTTATTGCAGAGGCTGCTTCCTCACGGCATTGCTTCTGGTCTTTTCTCACTACCAGTCTTACCCAAGGCAGACTCCTGGATGCACTTCTGACACTTTACCGTGTCTTAATTGAGCCTCCCCTGATAGGGGAGAATTCCCCGAGCCCTTGCCTGGGCTCTGCAGACGAACAGGACTTTTCCACGCTTTCGCTCTCAGATAGTTGTTTATTAAGTCTTATCAGAAAGGGAGCCAAGGCACGAGATGACTCCCCTTAGAAAGCGCAAAGGAGAAGCCGAGTTATCAAGATAACGCTGTTCTTTTAAAGGTAAATTATCCAATGAAAGCCCGAAACAAAAGATATTTTTACTTTTCTACTAATGTTCAATAAATCCTTCTGTCACGTGAAAGGAACTGCGGCATTTTTCACCCGATCATCTCAATCCACTTTTGCCGCAGAAAATGGAGTAGAGAAAGAAGAAAGAAGAAGGCCTAAAACAATAACAATCCTCCATTTTGAAGGTTTTGCTTCTTATCTAGTTTGCTATATTAACAAACCCAACACCTCTAAATTTTCACCCTGTGACAATCTTACATAATGTTCTATCACCTAGTTCACACCAGTGTAGATTCTGCCTCCTCCCAGAGGGTAGGTAATTTTCTCCATGGACGAAGGTCAAAGACAGGGTTGTCCAGGGGGGTAGAACCCCCCAAAACAGGCAGAGAAATATTCCCTGCACTTTGCACTCCAACACACTTCCACTACCATCCACTCATTTTGCTGCCAGAAGTCTCCCCAAATCTTGGAACAAACCTGTTGGCTTGGAATTTTTGCTTTTGGAATAACCCAGTTTTCGTTAAGAGGCACAGACATGATAGACTGGTGCCATGGACTGTACCTGCTGTAGCTAGTGAAGAGATGCCAGGTCCTCCACCAGGCTGGAGAGCAACACAGATACAGTGGCTATTCTCTGCTCATCTGAAAGTTCATGGCACTACAAAGCCTCTGAGGCTTTGGGTGTTTCCTCCTTATGCAGTGACAACAAGCAACAGATCAGTGAAACAGAATAATCAAAGGTGTGCTACATATGTGATTTCTGTGTGCTCCAAGAATGGCTTTCTCCAAGGAAGGACAGCCATCTCAAAAGTTCTTTGCCAGTGAACAGCTGTGGTTGTCAAAACCAATTTCCTAGTCTTCTCACTGCTAGCTGAAAAAAGCCCACAAGACAGATCCTGCATCTACGTCCAAAAGTAAGGAGTAGTATTGGATGACCTTTCTTCCTTTGGCTCAGTTGACAAAATAACCAGCACTGCAAGCAAGGAGGGGCAGACATCATTAAAGAGTGAACGTACCTATCTACTTCATAAGGAAACCTGACAATAAATTCCACATACAGAACAAGAACTATATTTAAGAGGTATGGCAGCTTCTTCCCCAAAAAAGACTTTGGTATAGCAGCCTTATAAATCTGAAGATTTCAGCAAACTCCACAGATATGTGTCATGCACATTGCATCAAAATACAGACAGTGGCCCTCTAAGTTGTACTCTTGGATTTGTTTGTCTATAAACTTTGTATCAAAATAATGTCAAAAGTTAACAACCTGCTAAGATAAACGGGGATACTCTCTCTCCAGGTCTTGTGAAGGGTACTGCGGATGCAGATTCATGAAAACTGTGCCCTGTTTTCTCATGTTTGAAACTAGATTTTTGCAGCCATACCTTCTGTTTTGGAACAAGACTCTGTTATTATCTGTATAACTGTATGCTGCAACACCAGCAGGCCCTGCAGTGTTTGTCATTCCACTGGCATACACGGAACCACACTCCCCTGCGATTCCCCTGCCAGTGGTGGATCCCGCTGTAGCCACAAAACTGACAAGAGATCCACATAAAAAGTGATGTATTTCACCTATTGACTATTCATTTTTTAACCCACAGTGGATGAGCATAAGACACCTGCAGCTCGGTGCTAACGACCAAGTGAGGAAGTACAAAGGTTACTGCCTAATCATTTCTTCCTCATGTCATTTGGAATAGTGTCCTACAAGGCTTAGCGGCAGAAACTTGGCCACACTGAGCTACAACACCTAAGGACAAAATCCCTTCCATCCGAAAGGAATGGAGAGATGGATGGCAGAGAAACAGAAGGGAAACTCTGAGTGCTTTATCGACCCAACTGACATGTGATGAATGGTCCGCAATATAAATTTATTGAGAAATAGAAAACTTCTTACTTACCCTTACCATCACTCCCCAAAATTGTTCATGCCACAAAAAAACAAAAAATTCCCTTGAACCACATATTTAAAAATCTTGCAATTTTATTTGCATATAAAGGCCACTAGATATAATATCACAATAAATTTAAAGAAACAACTGCTTTTCTAAATTCCATTAACAAGGTAACATAAAACAGAACAAAGCTCAATAGCATTTACAGTGGTGGAACAGAAATAACTATCTGCAACAATATTTTGTGCTAGTGAGATTGCATTTACACACAGTGCAAAATAAGAAAAAGGAAATAAAAAAGACAAGAAGAATATTTAAATATAAAGGACAACTAAGCCTTATTTTATTTAGGCTTGATTGTATCCATTTGACTCTATACATGCCTGAACTACAACAAAGATTTAACTCGGGCTCTTGAAGGCCTTGAGCACTTGGAAAAATGTGTCACATCCTTCATAATTTAGATGTGCTGTACAGCATAATTTTGCAGATGCTATACTGGCAATATTAAATCCTAGCTTAGTTATAATGCACAAAAAATACATATATATATAAATTCATATTTAAAAGGAGTCCGCATTTACAATTTTTTTTTTTTTACTGCATGAAATACCTGCTCTTTGCAGCTTTCACCCCCAGTCTTTTAAAGCTAAAATAATTTAAAAAGAAACAATAGAAGGTAGATATCACATACAGGCTGTGGCTATCTAGATCAGTCTTTATAAAGCAGGTAGAGACAAACAACTGAGAAGTCTATTCTCCCCTTGCTGCATTCTACCATGGATAGAAACAAATTTAAGTACATGCACACATATCAAGAGGTAAATGGACCCCAAAACATTGTTTGTGCTACTAAAAAAAAAATTGATATAAATGGAGATAAAAAGCTAACATTTAAACCTAGGGAAAAAGAAGACACTTAAAAAAACCCCGACAATAACATAAGTTGTGCAAATTTGGGTGTTTTTAAATGCTGCCTATTTTTTAGCTTATAATATAATATTAAAATAAGGTCTCTCACTTATTAAAAGAAAGCTTGGCTGTCCTTTTGAGAACACTATAACAATTTACAATGGCAAATTTATTGAAAAACAAAATTCATTTTACAAATTCACAATGCTTTATCAATTTAAAATGAATGCTGCATTTCCAAAAAGCACAACCTCTAACTTTTCTTCTTGTTTCTTTTGCACCAGCAATTTACAAATAAAAAAAAACCCCAAACCCCACCCCAAAACAAAAACCCCCACGGTTCCCCCAAAATCCCCCCTAGCCCCTATTTTGAAATAAACACGTAACTGAATGTAAGTCTCGTAATTAGAAAATGGCAGTTTATAGACCTTCCCCAGTTCCAAATGTGCAGTAGTGCTTCAGGATCCTTGGGGGGTTGGAAGGTCGAATATGATGGGAGGGTTGGTGGGCTGGAAGCTGACGGTGCACGTGGAGGCGTTGATGTAGGTGGTGTAGCCGTCGGTCATGATGCCATAACCTGCGGGGACAAGGGGGCACGCTCACTGCCACGGACACACGGAGCTGCCCCGGCAGCCAGCCGCACCCGGCGCTGCTGGGGGACCCGCGCCTTGCAATACAACCAAATTAACCCCCTCAAAGTGATACCAGCAGCTGGTATCTTGGGAGCTGCCACAAAGGCTTCACTGAAAGAAATACACGGGACTGTGTTTGAAACAAGAACGGGTGCTTTTGGTTGATGTACAAACATTTCCCCCCGCTCCCGGGAAATCCTCTGTTGCAACTGAGTGTGGCAGAAACACAAACCACACATGTTCCTTTTCTAATTACTTAATTAGTGAGCTATAGTTTGCATGCCTGTCATGTCTGTCAGAAGAAAAAGACCATTCAGAAGCAAAAGATTTAGAAGTAACTTTGGTTTGTCCTAAACACCCCCTCTCTGGGCAATGACCTGAGCTCTGTCATCTCTCACGTGCTAGCCCTTATCACCCAGTTCCTCATCCTAGCACTGCTGAGCCGCTGCTCACACAGGCTTCTGAGACCTCAGGAACTCATCAGCAGGTTAAAGATACACACATGCACATACTCAGGCTGCCCAGAGAAGCTGTGTCTGCCCTGTCCAGGAAGTGTTCAAAGCCAGGCTGGACAGGGCTCGGAGCAACCTGGTCTAGTAGAAGGTGTCCCTGCCCATGGCACAGGGTTTGGAATGAGATGAACCTTAAGGTCCCTTCCAACCCAAACCATTCTATGACTCCATTATTTAATTTATATATATATATATATATATATATATATATATATTAAAAATTTTTTATAGAAGTGTGAGCATTTTCAGCTGACATCCACAAAAAGCTAACAAAGAAGCTTGAAAACATCTAGGAAGTATTTGGCCCCAAATGTACTTAAAAAAAAAAAATTGAAAAAAAACTCCAGAGCTTCATGGATGAAGAAAGCTTCCCATTGCAAACCCACAGAGGAAAAATGTTTTTCTTTTAAACCATTATGATACAGTACAGATCACTGCTGTCTGAAAACTATGATAAATACAGCTACCCACAGTGCCTATCAGAAAGTATAATCACTTCAGAATTGCTGCACTGTCCACCTGTATTACTTTATTTATTTAGACTGGCAATTTTGATTTAGATCATCTCATGGAGGGAAAAACCTTGTTTGTGGTTGTTTTGCTTATCAACCAGGGGAAAAAAACCTGCATCACCAAAATGTGTGAATAGCCTCTGTTGGTTCAAGGGAATGTGGCGCATGTTCATTTCAGCTGGAGCTGGATAAAAATTAATTGCACTATAAGACAATGCTCTTAACACTTTGCTATTTCTTCCTGTACTGAAACAAGCCTGTCTTCTGTGTAAGTACCGGAAAGGATTTTAAGTTTTTGTTGGTATTCTTATAAGAATTTATTTGAATGTTCACTTCTAATATGTGCTGCCACCTTTCCTGGGAGATCTAAATGTAGGGTGCTGCACACGTTTCCTTGGTGCTTTCTCATAATAATGGTCTTGTACATTCAGACACCCTCCTCTCCCACCCTTAGCACTATTGCAACCAGAAGTTTCACCACCTAATGTGCCTACAAAGGCTGTAGACAATTTACACATTTTAGCTGGAAGTCTTGCTATATTCATTTATTTTTAATATGCAAGGAGTAATATTTGTACAAAATACCAATCTTTTCCTGGGTGCATTAAAGGGCTGTTATTTATGCCTCTATGCAGAAGGTCATGTCAGTATTCCCAGCATAAACTCTTTATTTACAGATGCCAGGCATGGAAGTCATTGTATGAAGTCACAAGGGCTTCAGAAAAACCAACACCACTAGCAGAGAAGGCTGTCCTTTTTTTATTTTTCTTTTATGGAGTCCTCGAAATCTTTAGGCCTATGGAGAACCTAGCTAAAGACAATGGAGAAATCTCCAGGGGGGAGAATATAAAACATTTAATGTGTAATTTTGAGTTCTAGGGTCATGAAGTCTTACACTCGCTCTCAGGCAGAACTCCGAGTGTTTGTCTCTCAGTCAAATGAAAGCTACAAAATTGTATTAAATATTTAAGTAACTCCAGAATGTATTTAATCTCTCAGTCTCTTCCACTGCCACAAACTGAGCTTATTGTTTCTGAAGCTTCACACCCTGCCTGTCCTGGCACTGACAGAGGGGGAACATCTCTTCTAAAACATGAGACTCCTGGAGGGTAACACAGAGCACAGACTGCATTACAGGGTGCTTTTAGAAATGTATGCACTGTGACTTCTGGCAGTGTCTCCTCCTGGTGCCTGAGTCAAGATGCCCTCCTTTCTGCTTCTCCTTATACCCTGAGGGAGGTGAGCAGAGACAGCAAGTTGTCTTCGCATTTGTTTTTCCTCTAGCACCTTTTTAGCTCCTGTGCTTGGAGTAATGGGGATAATTTTCATTTTGGCTTGCAAGTGTGGGGAATCTCATCTGTTTCTCTAACCAAGTTTGTCAAAATTTGAATTGCTTTCAAATAACCTGTATAGAACAACCTTTGCACAGTGAAAGATGTAGGTGGCTAAATGTAGCACACATTCCTGAAACAGTCTGTTTTAATTCTGGAATAAATTTACAAAGTGCTGTGCATGCAACCACTTCCCTGAACTCCCTCCCTGCTTTAATCCAATATACCATTATCCTTTGCAATACACCATCAAAATGTGCTTCTTGAAGTCTGAGATGAAGCAGGGAATAGTACTGCTCCTTACCTTCATGAATCCCACCAAATACATGGAGTTTGGGCCTTACTCGCCTCTGCACTGTGTTCAACAGCTCCACACAACCCACTCTCTGCAGCTCCTTCGGAACCCAGTCTCGAAAACCTGCAGGCACAATGCAATCAATACTATTAATTTTCTCTATTCAGGTAAGGTTTCACGTAGTCTTTCAGGAAGTCATAATTCACACAGGGTTTATTACATTATCTCTAGTCATAACCTCTCCATTAAAGCACACAATGGCTTTTAAGAAATGTTTCACTGTCACTTTGTCTTCCCCAAGATTTCCTCCCTCCATCTGCATTAATATTTTTCTGGATGTGATTTGTTTTTTTAAACTATAGGTTTAAACTCATCTTCCACCTTGAAACCCTGGGACATTTATTCCTGGCACTGCTGCAGATTTTTCTTCCCTTTCCCCAGCTCTTGGAGCAGTCAGCTTCCCAAGCCAGCTATGTGGTTACTCCAGAAATGAAACAGCTCAGGAAGATGAGCTGAGCTATGGCAAAATACAGCTGCCACCCCAAAGATGTAAAATACAGACTCCTGCAACTTCCAGAGGACCATGGTCTGCAAGCATCAGGTTACTTCTGAGCCCTCGTCACCAACCCCAAGCAATGCAGCAAAACAGCTTCCAACAAGCCAGTGCTAATTGACTACATTGCCACTAGGTCCTACAGATAATACAGGAAAATGTACAAAACCTGACATCAGTCCTTACAGGAGTCTACTGCCTGGACTAGCACAGAAAAGGATCAGCAGGGCAAGGGGAACGAGGAGGAGTAAAAGGGAAATCAGGAGCCACGTCCAACTGTAGCACCATTCTACTGACTTCAGCATAATTACAGCCTGTGCTAAGCTAATTCCAGGTAGTAAAAACATGCTGGGACATGAACTTGGCTAAATTTTAGAGTGACCAAAGAGTCCACTTACAGCTCTACCTCCCTTAATATTTACTTAATATTAATAAGTAAACAAGTAAACATTTATTTAAAAAGCAGTTATTTTGTCAATATTATCATGCAGGCTGAGACCTAGAGCCCCTCATTTTAGGCACAGTACTGACACCTAATCTGTGTCTGTAGTTAAGATACAGTGCCAACATTTTGAAATTGAACTTCATTATCTCCTTCAAACATAAAATTTAAGCACGCTTATTCAATTAAAGCACTCATTAGTGTCTGCAGCGTCACAGTATTTCTGTATGAACCCAATTCAGAGCAGATGGATGAACAACCCATTTAAAACAGCACCCATGAAACATTATAAACACACTTGCGGGGCTTTTTTTGCTTCTTTGGGAAAATTAAACGATTAAGAGAGTGCTATTCAAGGCCCTGGTTTGCAATATCCGGTGGGTCCGCTGTCAGGGGATGCTGTGTCACTGCTTTAACACAGCAGCAAGCTGGGAGCTCCAGGAAGGTTAAAGGGAATTTGCTGATCATCTTACAACATTCTCTAAGTAGTATTAAAAAACTAACCAGAATATAAAAGGAGCAGTAAGTACATTGGCCAAAAACTTTCTGGAAATTTTTTCTCCTTAGCTTTGCTTAGATTGCTGACCCTTAATTGTGGTAAAAAACAGAAGCACACATTAATTCCTGACTCCACGGTCACCAAGAAGCTCTGTGAGAACACTGAGCCAGCCTGGAAGCACTTAAAGTGCTGGTTTATAATGGCACTATGCAATTCTGAGAAGATTTTACTATATTCACTACCATGAATATGGTACGTGGCTGTGATTCAGTGGCTTCCTGCGATTGTGTGATCTGACCCCTCAGATTGCAAGAGCTTACCAGAACCCTGACAAAATCACTCTTCTCACAGTAAGGGTAATGAGGAGACGGCCACACTTCCTCATCCTGATAAATCGTATTTATAAAAGGCTCTGTTGTTGTAAACCCAGCTGAAATACTTAAAATACAGCCCCAGACTGCTTGCCACATGAGTCTTAAAGAAAAGCAGTAAACAATAAGTGATGCCACCTTGTGGGGCACAGGATGGAGAAAGGATAGTGGGGCTTTCCAGGTGGTTTTAGTGTGGGCTTTAACGACTTCAGATATGCCAAAACTGAGTACACCTGCCTCTGCTGAATGAGAATCCTGGTGTCTTTCTGAGACTATCAGAACTTAGTCTAGATCTTAAGAGTTAAAACGGAGATCAGCGAATGACTCATATTGACACGACAAGCAAAATTCAACTAAATGAGAAACTTCAGCTACCTAATGAAGAAACAAATTATGCATTCATAGATTGGTGCTCACCTGTCATTAGATCAAGTAAGGAACAATTATCTAAGAACATAATTTTATTCCTTCACAAATTTTTTATAAGCCAATTAATACCTTTAAAACCATTCTTACATATTCCAAGTTTACAAGGACATTATCAAGGAGAATATGTGACTACTTAGTTCTAAACTCTTGACTGCTACTCTCAAACCTTAAAATAACATGACACTGTAGTGAGAAAAGGTTTCAAAAGTTTTAGTCAATCTCTAAAAAATCATATGGGATTGGAAACTGGATGTCAGATGAATACTATTCTTAAATAAAATGTCAAACTATAATGGTTATGGAGTCAGATACTTGATCTTACCTAGCCTGAATTTAATAAAAAAATTCAAGTTTTTTTAATGGAAACTCAACAGATCAGCTAAGCCTAATCATCATCTTCCACTTCTTTCAAGAAGGTTTTTAATCCATAGTTTTGAGTTGGGGTGCAATTACAGTATATCTTACAGCATTATTAACTTTGCTTATTTTGAAAGTAAAATTCTCATGCAAAAAATCACACAGAACTTTTGTTTCACTTACCAAGGGGAGGTCCATGTGTCATTAGTATATCAATTCCCTCAGGAATAAGGTTCCACTTGTCTAGCAAAGACTGACCTCTGGGTAGATTAAAGCCCCATCCATTAAACCATGGTGTCCTTTGGGGAAAATAAGACAAACTGCATCAGTGTAAAATAAAAATCTCTTCCCTTCTCCAATATTTTCTGAATTAAAACACTTTCTGTGCTTCAGAGATTACTTGCAGACAGTCTTTTTGAAGGGGATGCCTTAAAACACATTGATTCAAATACATACATATGTTAAAGTATACATTTGAATTTAGATTAATGTCTGATGTTATTTTTGTACTTCAAGAGTATTCAGCCCTGGGGGCATTTACTCACTAGAGAGGAAGGAAAAAACGTTAAAATAAAAAAGTCTAAATCTAAAGCTTTTTATCAAAGTTTGGGGATGTTCAAACAGAAGAACTCCTTCCCTATGCTAACTACCAAAACAACCAAAAAAAAGTTTTTGGAGGCAAAAATCAATTTCTCCCAGCACAGGGCAGCAGAAACAGTTCAACAAGATGCACAATGTGGCAGCTATAAGCACCATCTGTGCTACGGCATTTCACTCAACTCAAACTTGCTCCTTTCAGCACTTTTAATATTGGAACACTGTCACCCAACTTGGTTCTGAACCCCTGAGCCTCCTAGAGATCTCCATCACACAGTGTTTAGCCTTCCAATGACTTTTAAAAGCGACCTTATAATTTAAAATGCACTTAGTATTCCTTAAGGAAAACTGATACCCTCAGTGTTCTCTACCATGGTGTAGAGCTGTTCAAGGACACTGGTTTATCCACCAACCCAAGTGTGTAGCAATGACAAGTACAATTTCTAGGTGTACTTTTTCAACAGATAACTTTTTCAACATATAACATATATAATTTTGATACAGGTATATCATGATAAAGCCTTTCCTTATCAAATAAGTACACAAAGCAATTGTTCTGAAGAAATACTGGAATATTTATATTTGTTACTAATAACCTTTTATACAGCTCTTAGTATTGTACTAAGTGTAAGAGTTTTCATCCATGTGCCTGTTTCCTAAAGCTCAGGCAACAGTTTTACACTTTGTTTTCTAGGTAGGATAATCCTGTCCCAGCCCCAGTCATATTTCTGAAAGTTCAAGCTACTCCTGAAGTCTTCTGCGTACTGCAGTTCTGAAAACAGAAAACAAAAACTGGGGGGATAAAACAACCACAAACCAACCTTAAAAAAGCCCATACCTGTTAAAAACAGAGACCGTTGGAGTCCTATGTAATTTCATTATGCAATCTGCCTCCTCTACCGCTAAATTATTCATTTTTCCAGCCTCAAATATGCATTTAAGTGGGAATGTCCTGCTGAGATTACATCTCTAATTTTTATTTTTTTTATAATTAAAGCATTTTGTTTTCCTGAGACAATAACTTGACCAATGAGGATTATACCCAGTTATATGGATGATCTGCATTCCTGACAATCGGCGGTATGGAAAAACAGCAGGCACTGCTAATATAGGGGCAGGAAGGTCACTGGTGCCTTTGTAACAAATAATAGACATATCCCATGTAGTCCTGCTGAATAATACTTATACTACACACACACAGGAACTCATTCAAGCCAGCAGACTTCCTGAATGAACACTAACAAAAGACAGGAAAATTAGATGTAGTCAAACATTTTATGTGAGCTATGGGTTCCTCCTGTGCTCAGCCATGAAGCTTCACCTCTCACAGCTGCCTTACTCTGCACCCAGTGAAGCACCTAAAAACCTTCCTGTGTTGTAAAGTAAGGTCGGTGCACCTCATGTGAGGCTTGTAAGCAGCTGAATTAAAGCTGAAGGTTGTGTCTTGGCCTTAACTAAACCACAAGAATTTCTGCTTTTCCAGGATTGGCCTTCCTGAAACATGTATCTAAATTTCCTTTCCTATAACATTCCTAGGTTTTAACCTATCAAGATTATTGTAACCTTCAGGGCTGCAGTCACAAGTTAAAATATCATTTGGCTAAACATTCAGCTGCTTAAAACAAACAAACACAGAGCTTGGGTCAAACTTTTCACTGTCAATTAATGATTCTTTCCCCACTTGCATTTCTCCTGCAGATAAGACTGTAGTTATTACAACATAGTTAAACCTGAAACATGAAATCACATCTGTGATTTCTCTGGAGCTCTTTGGAGACTACAACCACAGAAAAACCTGGATTTGTCTGCAGGATTTTTATTTTATTTTCTTCTGAAGCACTGTGGAAAGAGGAGGAGGGGAACCTGAGCTCAGATATATTCCTCATTCACCAACCTCTGTAATTAGCTGTGACTAACAGGCGCCACATGGGAATCTACTTGCAAGAAAACTTTTGAGAAACCTTCCTCATTATGCAGCATGTGCACAAAAAAAGATGGTCAAGTACTTATTTAATATACTAAAGATTTTCATACAAAATGGATAAATCAAAGAGAAGAGCAGGCATGACTGGAAGAACACCTGGATTACAGATATAGGCTTCAGGCATTTAAAACATGAAACAGTGCATATTCCCTGCACCCTGGCCAGGCAAACTGAGGGTCCCTGCCTTTAGGAGGAGGTTCAGGCCTGGCCAGAAAGCCAAGCATGTGTTCAGAACACCACCAAGAAGCCAAACAGCTGTGTGGCACGGGCTCAGGTTTAGGTGAGATCACAAGGAAGGTGACCTGATGTTTGCTGTGCTGCAGTGAAGACAAGATGGGGTTGATGTGCTGTGAATCCCGTGAGCGGACAGTGAACGGCTGGTTATCCCAGCAAACTTTAAATACCTGCAGAGAAGACAAAGCCTGCTCTGTAGGTAGGTAGTGTCCTATCACGGGGTATCAGAGACGGATATTTTACTCCTCTTAGTGCCTTTTTTGCATACATCAGAGTATGTAATACTCTTTAAATAGAGTATTTTAAATAGAGTCACTCTCAACTTCTAAATAATTTAGAAGAAAAAAATTGTGCACAGAGTTAGGTGCCTTCTGCAACATATTTTCAAGCTGATTACATACTGTGAGAAACCACTGCCTATCTAGGAAGAAATGTAGATAATGAACTTTGGCTGCACTGGCATGGTTTTACCCCAGTTGGCAACCAAGCACCACGCAGCCCTTTGCTCATTACCGCCTGTGGGGTGGGAGAGAGAATCAGAAGGATAAAAGCTCATATACCCACTCATGGTAAATTGCAATCAAGTGCAAATAATTAATAAAGGCTACTTAGCCATTAGTAGCAATATTTCAGATCTGACCTAATTCCTTTTCCTATGGATCTCTAAGTAAAAGATTTCAGTTAATTCCTAAAACTTCATTTTTAAGTATAGCTGGCAAGAGCAGAAAGCTATTGGCTGTTGAATAATGCCACAAGGGAGGCATAGATGGAAAACCCACAGGGATTGGTAATGAGAGATTACAAATGATTTTGTCATTTTACATTTGATGGACCAGAACACGTGCTCATACCCGATGGCTGGCGTGTCAGCCCGTGTGCAGGAGAACCTAATTGAGCCTCTGCTTGTCAGAGCCACTCCACACTTCACAGCATCCCTCACATGCCATCAAACCGCCACAGTAATTCCCGATCCCTGGCTCACCTGACAGCTCAGCCCTCGCCTGACTGCAGAGCTTCCTTATCATTTAGGGAGAGCAGCTATGCTGGCACCAGATGTGACACAGGGAATATCCTCATGAAAGGCAGACACCTGGCCCATCCTTACTCTCCTCAGTTCTTCATTTCTACACAGGAATCCCCACAGATCCCCCTCCACCTGGCATTTTGGAAGCTATATTTTCTGCAATTAAAAGAATGCTTATGCAGGAGGCTGTAAATTATCTTCACACCTTTTGCTGCAAGAGGTGCAGACATTACTTGACATAATTCCAGGAAGGAGGGAATGTTAAGCTTCCCAACAAGACTCATCCTCCTTTTACAGGTGCATTGGGAGAACCCCGAGACAGGACACACAAATCCATCTGCTTTTACCAGCAGAGAGCTGCAGCTTCAGCAGGTGATCACATCTTCCTTCTCCCAAGTAAGCACTGTATGTATGGCTTTATTATTTTACTAATACATTAAAAAAACCCCAAAACAAACCCAAACCAACCCACAACAAAAGCACAGTGATTGGAGCGTCATTTCATGACACAAAAAATCACAACTGCTCCTCGGTGCATCCACCTCAGAAGCAACACTATTGCATGAGGAAAGGAGACACAAAGCCACAGCCAAATTCATCCAGGTAACACAGAAATATCAGCTCCTTCTGGAACTTTAAAACTTTTACAGGATGGTAACTCCTACAACCTCTTCTCTCTCCTACAACCTACTTTCACCTCTTCTCTGACTCATGAATTTAATTACCTGATCCTCCGAGTTCAACAACTCAAAAGGTAAGTGTACAATGAGACCTTCTAGATTCAGATTTTCCTCTTAACTCCACCAGTAAATCCATTTATTTCAATAGTTACTTCTAAACAGGATTAGAAAAAATAAATTATCTCACAGGTCTTTAATCCCAAGTATTCATTCATTTTTAAGGCTACCCAGTCTCTTAGGAAAGCTTCAATTTTATCCTTAATCCTATGAGTAAAGTGCACAGGAGGCAAAAATCTCAGTTTGTCTCCTGCCACAGGATAACAGCTGAGGGAGCATCTAAAAGGCATCACAGTGGGAAGCATTTCCACACAACCAATGACAATAACAAAATGCTCTCTGCTCCTATCAGCATTCAAACTGAGCACACAGACCTGGCTTAGGAGGGAGGGAGGCAGTTCCAGCAGCAGAACACAAACGGTGGGACAGGACACGGATGTTCACTCCCGGACTTGCTTAGTGCGGGACTGTCCTACAGACACATCCCCAAAGCGTCTGCTCCTGTCCTGGGCAAAAGCTGCAGCCTCGCAGTGGAGCAGCAGAGACCCGACGGCAGAGTGACAGAAGAGCCCCGAGCAGCGCCCTTTGTGCAGGCAGAAGGAGAGGCTCTCTCCCGGTGCCCTCCCTGGCCCCGAAGGCACACGGGGGTTTGCCAGGGCCAGCCGCGCACACGCGCCCGCTGCCACTCACCCCGCGCACGGAGCCCACCGGGAATACACAAACAGGGACAAGGGCAGGCAGGAGAGCCTGTGCAATCAGCCAGACAAAAGACCGAGCGGGGCAAGTGCACAATGGATTGAGGAAGCACATTTTACAACAGCTTCTGTAAAAGGCTCTGAAACTTGCCTTCGGTGCCACAAAAGTACTTTTTTTGGTTAAGCTCCTTTTTATAGCGAAGATTCAAATGCTTTTTCATAATGTAACAACCACCAGGAAATGGTAAAGGCTAAATTGTTTCCTAAATGTGCTCATTATATGCAGTGTTGTGACATCAGTAAGAGGCACAGCCTGGGGGCTCGAGCTGAATGTCATTCCCACTAGCACTTACCTGCTGTGTCTCAGTGTCCCATTTAGAAAGTGAGAATAATAATACAGAATCGAAAGAAGCATCACAGAGCCTAGTTCCTTGGGATTTTGCTTACCCTGCATCTTTAAACAGCTGAAGCTCTCTCAAAAGTGAATTATCAGTACTGCAATTATGCTAGCCATGTTACTGTATGTACCTCCTTATTACCAACCTGCACTTAAGTCAGGAAGTCTCTAAAACATAGTTCTGCTATTTTCACAATGTTAGAAAAACCTGACACCTCAACAGCTGCTGGTTATTTTGATTGGTTTTGTTTTGCAAACTTACAGTCTATAACCTCTAAATGCTGGTTATCTAAATGACAAAGCATTTGAGAAGCACAACCCCCATCTTCCACCGTGTTTGGAGGGAAAGAGCCCATGCAGTGCCTTTTCCCTAGGAAGCAGTCCTTCACAACGAGAAGCTGCACAATCACCTCACCAGCCAGTGGGACCTGGCATACTCCTTGCACCAAGTCATTCTCAATTTCTGCCTCAGACTGTACAAACTGGTCAGTGCAGATTTTAGTTTAAACTCCTGTCAGATAGAGGTTCATACCTGGATCTGTGAGAGCTATGAAAGGAAAGAAAAATCCAGGACCTTTACTGCTGCCATACATCATGTTCCATGGCTATGCTGATCTGGACCAGATTATCACATAAAACAGGACAGGAGCAAGTGCAGCTTTAGCCATCCATACAGCTGGAAAGTGGTATATGAAAAGAATTCCCTCCTGCATCTTTCCTCTCTCAGTGTTTGCATATCTCTGCCCTTGCTGCCTCCAGGCTGCCCCAGCTGTTATTGACAGGTAACTGAGCTCTGGTTCCCAAATCTAAAGCCTGCTACCACTGTGGATACCTTTCACTTATTTCTCTTCTCTGATGGTCCACACCAGCCACTGACATCTTCTACCCTGTGTCCGGAATGGTTAGTGATCCTTCTTGGCAGAGGATTGTCCATTCAGTTCACATGTTTTGTGTTAACAATACCAGAGCACCACAGACAGTATTTAGGAAAATTCATCTGTGGGGAAGATGTGTTTTAATAAAGGGAAAACCAAAATAAATTGAGTAAAGAAACACATAAAAATACACCAGGGTTTAAGAAACTTGAGAGCAAAGGAGCAGACAGGCAGGAGGTTGAAACACCAGTAATGTTGCAGAGGATCACAAGACACTGAGGACAGCAGGACACAGAGCATGGGGCTCCCAGAGGACAGTGGTAAAGAACACACAATGAAGCAGAGGAGTGGACACCCCCAGGAAGCCAGTGGATACTGGAAAGGAGAGGAAGGGAGCAGATGAATTTCTCAAATTTATGATCCAGACAACCTTTGCTTAAGTATCTGAATCGCTCATCAAAGAGGAAATTTCCTCCAAGCCTTCTGAGGCTTTCCAATCCCTAACTGTATTGCAATTATTTTATTTAGGGCTTTACTTAATGAGATCTGGGAGATATTTTAATATCCCAAAAATATGAAAATAATTTAAACTTGACTCAAGGGCTAATTTCATTCTACTTTTAAAAAGAACAGAATTACAAAGGCCTACTAATAGAAGCAAGCATTAGACCTTACATATTTCTGTGCTGAGTATAGTTGGGGATGGCTTGAAGGGAAGACCTGGTTTAAGTTAGGACCAACCTCAAATGGATCCATACCTTAAGCAAACTGTGTTTCCCCATGTGGCAGAGGTGTTGCCCTGTGGCAGCAGCTCAGACCTATGGAGTACCATCCTGGACTGACTTGCAGAACTGCTTCTCATTCTACAGTGAGCACGGTTGCCCCTTCATTCCTATACTGCATCCCTGTGGCAGGGTACCTGTGCCCTTGAAGTGTCAAAGGATGCTGTAGTGCTGAAAAGAACTTAAATGACTCGAGTTCTTATGGTAAAATTTTGTGGTCTTCATAAAAACACAGAGAATCCTAAAATATCTGTCTAAAGGAAGGATCTCTCTGGTCCTGAAGCTCACCACAACATAAATCTAATGTTCCAAGGGACATGCCAGGGGAAAGAGGAAACAAAAGAAAAAAAGAGCAGCTGTCTGAAATATTGACTCAGTTTTGCTCAACAACTGTGCATGTTAAAGAATGATGCTTGGATGCTTCATTTCTTACAGTAAGCATGATCATAATAGGCTAGTTATACCACATCTTAAATTAATTTTTTACATTCCTCTTATTATCTGTGCAGGAAATGTAAATTGACAAAGCTTCCACCCCAGGTCAGTCTGGAAGAGGCTTTTACTAGCTTCTGTGATGACAACGCACATTAAAGTAGTGCAAAAAAAAAAAAAAAATACAGACCCCTCCCCCAACACACACTTAATAGTGCATATTTTCAATCCACTGGGGTAGTCTGTGTGTTTGACATGTAAAAAAGCAAAATCTGAACAGGTCTAATTACATCCAGTAGTTTCTGTTGAATATTTTATATATTTGTAAAAGCAGCATTTGGAAAATATTAACAGAAACATGTCTGCCTTTAAAACAAATAAGCGACATTTCGGTGAATTATGAAAGAAATGTTGCCAGATATAAGTTAGTATAACAAATAAAACACTCCAAAGTAGTTATGTCAGCCTGCCCTATTAGTGAAATTGGTTCTTGCTCCTAAGAAACAGCCTCTAGATATTTAATTATTTGGAATGCTCCTTAAAACAGAATTCTTTAGCATTGATAAAGTCTTTGTAGTTCCTTCAAAAGGCTGTGAGGGTCAGCAGAAGTGATAGCTTGTTCATTAATTAATGCCACAGACCAGAGGAATTCCAGATACATATTTTTATGTAGTGTTTCAGCACCCTTGTATATGGTCATATATCTGCAGCCTGTACTGCTCCAAATATATGTAACCTTTAATGACACCTACAGGAAAGGTGTGTTTTGCCCCCAAGGGTGAATTTTGGCCAGGGACCCCCTAAGAGCCACCAAACAAATGTACCAGTTCTTTGGTGCTCAGACGGCCACCACCCGCCATGCCCCCATCATCAGTCACACAATATCTTGAGCTGGAACGGACTCACAAGGATCATCAAAGTCCAGCTCCTGGCCCGCTGCAGGACACCCCAAGAATACCATCCTGTGTCTGAGAGCATCGTCCAAACACTTCCTGAACTGTGCCAGGCTGGTGCTGTGACCGCTTCCCTGGGGAGCTGTTCCAGTGCCCAACCACTCCCTGGGTGAAGAACCTTTTCCTGATATCCAGCCTAAACCTCCCCTGACACAGTTTCAGGCCACTCCCTTGGGTCCTGTCACTGGCTACCATAGAGCAGAGATCAGTGCCTGCCCCTCCTCTTCCCCTCATGAGGATGTTGAAGACCACAATGAGGTCTGACCTCAGTCTCCTCTCCTCCAGGCTGAACAGACCAAGTGCCCTCAGCTACTCCTCGTACAGCTTCCCCTCAAGGCCCTTCTCTTTCCTTGTGGCCTCCTTTGGACAGTCTCTAATGGCTTCATGTCTTTTTTATATTGAGGAGCCCAAAACTGCCCCAGCACTCGAGGTGAGGCTGCCCCAGCTCAGAGCACAGCAGGACAATCCCCTCCCTTGCCCGGCTGGCAATGCTGTGCCTGATGCCCCCCAGGACAGGGCTGTCCCTCCTGGCTGCCAGGGCACTGCTGACTCACATTCAGCTTGCCATGGACCAGGACCCCCAGGTCCCTTTCCACAGCATTGCTCTCCAGCCTCTCCTTCCCCAGTCCATACACACAACCAGGGCTGCCCCGTCCCAGGTGCAGAATCCAGCACTTGCCCTTGTTGAACTTCGTACAGTTGGTTCATGCACCAGCTCCAGCTCTTGCAAGCCCTAGCCATTTGAATCCTGACTAAAACATCAGTGAGAAACCCTAGGTGATGTCACTACTTCCACAGGCCATGGCACAAACCCCAACCTCAGATAATGGAGTAAATGCAGTAGCGGGGCTACCTGAAAAGAAGGCACTTTTCTCACTCTGCTGTCCTCTAAAGAGAATCCTCTGAAAATAAGAGACTTGCAGTTCTGTGATTCAGGAATACCTACTAAATACCACCTCTGCTTAGAGCCACTTTAAGAATGCCACCCATCACCAGAACCCAAGCTCTCAAAGTAAAACTGTGGTTAGTACACACCTAAAAAGATTCTGAGTTACAAAGTCTCTCAAAGAGTGCACTTGAATAGGAGACAAATTTTGCTCTTGTTCTTTCATTGCTTTAGAGCTTTCCATATAACACACTATGTGCTATGTGCCCTACCACATAACATCAAGAAGAAAAGGGTTTGAGTCTTTGTGCCGTTATGTTCTGGATGTCTTGGTTGCCCGTGCTTTTCCTGTTCTAATTTCCAGAGTTATCAAACCAGTTTGTTGTTTCTGAAAAATAAATAAACCAAAACCAACCCAAAGAAACACACTGAGCACAAACCTACATCACAATCACAGGAACTTGAAGGCTTTCAAAAACTCTTTCAAGTGCTTTATAAGTAATAAATAATTTAGGCTCAGAACAGTCTAGACAGAGCACTGTTTATAGAGGTACTGTGAAGCACTAGATTGGCTAACCCAAGAATAAATTTGCCAGAATATATACTTGCATAAAGTGAATCAGATGGTGGACACAGAATTCTGCCCTCCATGATTTTCACTATTAGTCTTTACCAATAAGTCAATTATTCTTAACTACTCCGATGACTTAAAATAAGACAGAGGTTGCTTATTGCCAGATGGTGCTGTTTATCTGTAAATACTGTCACTATTTTTATTTATGTTTTGCTCAAAATGCTGGCTAGCTCAATAAGAAACTGAAACTTTCCAGAATGCCTGGTAGGAAAACCAAACAAGGCTCACATGTATTAAGTCTTCCAGACACACAGAGCCCACAGTATTTAATTGTGGGAACTTGTAACGTAATCTTCTGAATATTTACAGAAAAGAATGGAAACAGTTAGTTATAATTAGGTCACAGGATACTCCCAGCATTTCTTGTTTGTCTGAAGTCTGTGCTACCTTCTGTTCCAGCTTATTCTTGAGGCTGGATGTAAAGTCGCTTACCCTCACTAACCAGATGAAAACTGAGTTTCCAGTGTCACAATACATGCTTAGTTGGCATTTAGGTCCAGCATAAAATATCATGGCTGGATCTTAAGCCGTAATACTGGTTTACTGTTTAATTATAAGTTTTAGGAAGTGTCTTTTATTTAAAAGCTACGCAGATTTGGTTCATTCTCTTCATTTATTACAGCCCTTGCTTCATGCAGAAACTTAACACCTGGCATACTTGAAATTTCACCTTTGCTGAAAACCGTGATCCAACTTTGGAGCCTGCAGGAAGGGAAAGTCACCAGCTCCTGTCCAGTCTCAATCAAAAAACACTGCTACCTTATTTGCCAAATTCTGTCTACCAAGAAACTTCTTCTGTAAAGTCATCTGGGGAAAGGGATGATCATGGATCTCAAAATGCATATCACACCTCCTTCTCAGCTCAGGAAGGCTCAGGAGACTTGAATGCAAGCGAAGTTCGCACAAACAGAAAATTCCATACCTGATGTATACCTGATGCATACAACACATGCACTTGTGTGTGTGTATATATATACAGTATAAAACCACATTCATTCCCTGCTGCTCTGCTTGTATCAGGGAAACTGAAAAACAACTTGCAGAAATGGCACAACGCACTCCCAAACCAATGAGAACTCCAAGTGCTGCAGCACTCAAGCATGGCCACAGTAATGTGAGCGAACATTTTCAGGTTATTACCTGGAGGAGCTGTCTTATGTATGAGCCAATTCAGCAAATCAATTAAAGTAATGCAGTTACTTGATCAACAGATGAACACAAAGGAAAAAAAATGGCAGAATAGATTGAGGGAAAAACATAAGGGTCATGAAAAAAGAAGCAGCTGAAAAGACTGGAGAGAGCATAGGGCATCACAGAGGTAAATAGAGCATTATTTTAATTGAAAAGGATCTGTTTAAGCAATGGGTCACTTGTTTTTGTTGCCTTCAAGATTAAACAAGGAACTCTGATTACAACTGGGTCATTTACACAACACTTCATTTTAAGCTCCCCCACCTTTATGTTGTCCTTTCAATGAGGTTTGTGGGAGATGCAGATTACCACAGACTGGAGGAGAATTAATTTGACTCTTCTGCTGAAAAATCTAATAATAATAGACTAATATTTCTAATAATAGAACGATTAGAAACCAATGTATCAGAACTTCTGCATCTGTGTCAGTTACATCACTTGATCAACAAAATATTATTCATGCTTGACCCAGTTACCACCTTGAGGGAGAGAGGATTTGACCCCCACATCTCTCTGGGGCCACATTCAACACCTAACTCCTCTCAAGAGAGTGTTAATGGAACATAATTAAGTGGAAGCAAACAGCAGAACTGTGATGCAGGGAAGATGTCTTTCTCAGTGACCACGAGTCAAAATTGCAGATTTTATGAAAAGCCCGAGTTGCCTCCTAGTGGATTGCAAAGTAGTTCAAAAGGCTGATGAAACTGCTCTTCCTGCAGCCACAAAGCAGCAGCTCCAGTCTGAGGCACCATGCAGTGGGCAACAACTGCTGTTTCTGGTGCTGCAAACCATAGAATCATAGAATGGTTTGGGTTGGAAGGGACCTTAAAACCCACCTAGTTCCAACTCTCTGCCATGGGCAGGGACACCTCCCACAGGACCAGGCTGCTCAGAGCCCCGTCCAGCCTGGCCTTGGACACTTCCACGGATGGGGCAGCCACAGCTTCTCTGGGCAGCCTGTGCCAGGGCCTCACCACCCTCACAGTAAAGAGTTTCTTCCCTGCATCAAATTCAAACCTACCTTGTGTCATTTGAAGCCACTCTCCCTTGTCCTGTCACTACATGCCCTTGTAAAAGTCCCTCTCCAGCTCTCTTGTGGCCACGCTAGGCACTGGAAAGCTGGAAGGTTGCCCTGGAGCCTTCTCTTCTCCAGGGTGAACAGCCTCAACTCTCTCAGCCTGTCTCCATAGGAGAGCTGCTCCAGCCATGCTGTAGTTTCACAGTTACATATTCACCCCTTGGGATATTATACACTCATATTTTTAAAAAAGATGCATTCAAAGAAAAGTTGTGAGCTCATATTACAAGTTCTCAGCTGAAGTAAATTTTTTACTGATGAGTTACCAGCCTATGAACTGGTGGTTTATAATAGAAAGGCAGACTGACATTTAAATAGAGTGGCACTAGAATAATGGCTTTACATTAGTATTTTATGAGAGGCTGAATAACCACAGAGTTAACATACTGTATTTTCTGGCAATAAAAAATCCTTTGAAAACAAAAGGTCATTTTATTTGATAATGTAAATGAATTAGATTTGTATTGTATGGCCAAGAGAGTAAAGGACAGATTAATTCTTAGAGAAGAAGTCAATATATCAGGATGGCTAGGATTGGTTTGGTTTTAATTCTTTAAGCATGCTGTAAAGCCTGTGGTTCATAACCCACAGCCATATATTGCTGCACACCAGGGGTTTTAATACAGGCCCTGGACTTCAGTCTGATCGGATAAAAATCTGAAACTTGCAGTAGGCCATTATGTGGGCAAACTATTCATTTTATATTCACCTCCTTGTCGTGTCAGTGCAGAGGTCATCTAAAGAGGGGGCCTAATTAATCAAACTGTCAGAGCCGATGAGGAGGAGCATGTTAATGGGACTTTTATTTCACCCAGGAAAGCAGTGGTCTGACAGGAACCAGAAAATATGGCCTTGATGTTGCTGTTTATTAGCAATGCTGAGATCAGTAGTAATAGGTGCCAAGCAGCCTATGTTTGATAAAGCACTGGATGTCAAGAACCTGCACCAACCAGAAATTAGACTGACAAGAGGCAGGAATCACCACATACTGATGACAGCTACAGAGCGCAGGTAGGGCTTGGGCGTGAACACAGAACCCTGCACAGGACACGTTCTCGTTTCTTCAAAAGTATATTTTAAAAAAAATCCCCAAACCCAAAGCCAACAACCCCTCGCTCTCAAATACCAAAACCCCCCAGCTTTTCCCTGCACTTAGAGGGGAAGCTTTGCAGTATTTAATGCCTGTCTGGCTTGCCTACTAGGCAAGCACAGTGGCACAGAAAAAACCCTAAATTTGGTACAAGAGTGCTGAACTTAAAGGATTGCCTTGATGGGAGGCCATGGTGGTGCAAGGCCAGCACACTGCTGATACCCTCTGAGAGACATCTCTGATTCCCTCTGAGAGTTGTCAGGATTTTAAATGGTCCAAGAGCAGCACAAGAGCTGACACCACCTGAGCAGATCCATGAAGGACGAAGGAAGCATAGCACTGGCAGGAGTCAGGTCTGTGCACCTCTTGCCTGTGCCAGATCGGGCACTCAGTGAGTTCCTGGCCCCACAAAACACAGTGATAATGCCAAAATAAACAGTGAGGAATTAATTTCTTGCCCAAAGCCTTTCTCCAAAATTGATGGTCATAAAACCAAATGCATGCCCGGAGTAAAGAAGAAAACAAGGATATCTAAAAGGGAGTGAGTGGGAGATATAAGAGATGCTCAGTTTTTGAAGGGCACTGGACTCATTTTAGCAGCAGCCAAGGCATTTGCTGTGTGGGTGATATATGTAAAATTTAAAATTAATTATTTTAGTAATGCACCCCTACATGATTTCTCAGTCTGCAATGTATTTTATACTTCAGGCCATGGTAGGCTTTATAATTAACTACTTTCTGAAGCTATTTTAATTATTTTTTCCCCCAACACCATTATTTCCAAATGAATAGAGAGCTAACATTAAATAGCCTTCTAAATAGAGAGCTGCAGGAATCTACTCTTGTAGGATAAAGCACTTGGAATTACAGCCCTAGCAATGCCCCCAAAAACGTTTAAGCAGCTGAAAGGAAATATGTTGCCAAAGGAAAACCTCTGACACTAACAGGCCATGCAAGTCCCCAGCTGAGTCAAAATTTTTCTTGGTGGAAAAGGAAAGCTATTGTGGTTTTGGCTGCTGCCATGGATCCAAATATCCTCATCCTGAATTTTCTTCTTCTTTTCTCCATTGTCTGGGTCTTCCTCTTAAAGCCAGCAGTACTAGAATTGGAATGAAATTATTCAGAACCAAGTTCTGTGCCTCTGACTGGGGTGACTCAGCCTCTGGGGCTGCTGTGCTCCATCCCAGAGCTCTCAGCAGGCTGTGGGAGAGGCAGGAGCCCGGGGTGGCTCTGCCTTCTCTGCTGGGAACAGCTGCCCCTTGCAAGTGGACAAGCACAATTCCATCTACAGAGGCTACAGGGAGATGCTGGCAGAAAGGTATTTTTCTGTGTTAGCAAAACAACTTAGAAAACCTCCTGCTTCTCGACTGAGCCTCCCCTGTTCCTCCCTGCCACCTCCTCTGGTGGTACTGATGAGTCTGAGATGAGATCACTGACAATACCCTTGTCTACAGAAACTGGAAGATCTTTTTGGCTACTTGGTTTTACAGGGTTCAAATCTTCAAGCAGTCCAAATATGGGACGGGAGAATGATAGCACTGGGCTCAGGACAGGCTGTTCAGGGCAGGAGCTGCTTCTCTGACAGCAAAACTCACAGCTTTACCATCCAACTACAGCTTTAAAGAGAACAATGCACTCCTGCTGTAAAATAAATATATGAAGAAGAATAAAGACACTCTTCCTGTCCTAATCTTCTGCTGTTGACAATGCCCTTTTGAATGGTTAAAATTATGTTTTCCCTTACACTTTCATACTTTTTAATTTAAACATAAGGCACACCCCCTATACGTCACAGAAAATACATTAGATTGAAAATATATGCAGAAAGCTAAAACGTAGTTAAAATAACTACCTTTTAGAGCTTTAGATGGCTGCTTTCACAGCTACAAGAAAAAGAAATGTTGATGCGTAAAATCTTAATGGCTATGAGCTGCATTTTTATATTTCTCAATGGCAGTGGTGTTAAAAACATTAAAGTCAGTTCAGTATTAGCAAATGGAATAGTACAAAAATTTTGGGACTATGTTGAGTATCTTTTAGAAGAGTACTGAAGAGGGTTTTCTGCTGTTGACAGTGTATTACTCAGCCATCGCCAAGGTATTCTGTTAGTGTTAGGATTTTATTACCTATATTGTACTATTAGCTTGTTGGAGGGGAGGTCTGGATATTTTGTAATGTCACACCTCCATTTAAAAACACTGTGTAGTCAAAGTACGACCACAAACCTCCTGCTTCAAAGGCTTTGCAAGAGTGTATTCCTAAGATGCCTGCCTAACTTTGTGGAGATACTGCTCTTATTTTGAAACAAAAGAAAACCTGCACGTTAATCCCAATGACATTGCTACAGGAACCTTATTTACAGTATGATTAAAAAATGGTCCTTTCTTACAGCCTCATTAAATCTAAGCCTCATTTAACTACTAGGACATTTTTACAATGGGTTTACTGACATACCATGATAAATGTCTGTATAACATCCCTCAACAATAGCCCCGACTACAGCCATAACCACAATGTGTATAAACACTGCATCAGCTCTAACAATGTGCTGTCCTGAATAGTAGGAAGTGAAGTAACACTAAACACATTTTTGCTAAGCCCCACGTCTCCAAACCTGTGTTTTGCTTTAGGTTTTTTTCATTGGTTTCTCTTTTGTTTTGGGGTGCTGCTTTGTTTTGCCTTCTCAGTGGGAAAAGAAACGTTCTCTTTAAAATTATGAGAATTAAGATGTTAAAACTTTTAAAATATTACAGGATCCTTTGAAATTCTGACCTAGGCAGAAAGGTTTCCTGAAATTTGATTCTTTAGAGATAAAAGGGCTGGCAGCCGGATGAAAGCAGCCCTACCCTTTTTTCCATGTCAGAGAAATGAATGGAACAGCTTATGAATACATGTAACTCACCCATTCAGGAGCCACGCTGGTGCCTATTTGTCCTGAAATATCAGTGTTAGGTTACTGTGCAAAGCAACAGCACTGTGAGCCGGCATCGACTCCGTCCACGAGAACAATGAGGGCCACAATAAGGTTTTTGGAGATTTAACAAACTTTTCAAACTTCAAGGCAAGGCAAGGAATTAAAAGACATTTCTGTGGGAATCATGCTTTCAAAACACCTCTATAGATGGTTATCCACTGTAGCTTACTCCTGCAAGGCACAGAGACCCGGAGTACCAGAATTGTACAACAAACCAAAACTGAACAGGCTCAAATGCTTTCCTGTTCGTGGCTGGCCTCTGATTTAATTTCACATCAAATGATATCACAAAGGTGGACATGGTAAACCTACAGTATTTTCACTGGAGACTAGGGTCTGACATTGTGTCTAAATGAAATTTCCCAGTTGTCCCAAACACTTTTTATCTTATTTCCATGCTAGCAGTTTGAAATGTCACTATGCATTGCCGCAATGACAGATGAGCAAAGGCACAAGAAAAGCAACGGAGCTGCTTTCTCCAATGAACCATGCCTGGCAAATGCGAAAATTCACTTTTGCCCCTGGCTCCTGGCCCACTCCCAGGTATTGATGGTAACAGGGGGAAGCTCTGTAATGTGACTTCACAAAGGTTGAAATCCAGCGCAGGAGTTAAGAAAACTTTGTGTGTATGTATATACATACTCACATTATTAAAAAACATCACTAAGGGTCAAATCTTGCAAATATTTTTTACTTCATTGCCACAGGTTATAACATACTGACAGCAATAAACACCCTGGGATACAGAAGATTAAGTCATGTGGCCATAATACATATTTTATGTGGGTTAATAGACTGAGGCTTAGATGGTAGTGGTAAAAAAATAAACATCCTTCAGAAAACATTTTTGTAAGAGATGATGCCTCATGCTCACAGGGGTTTCAGAACCTACAGACATCCCTTCAGTGACAGTGGAGAGGAGACCACAGTAACATTTCTCACTGCCATAACTTACGTATTTCTATCAACTACAATGAATTGTTCTAAGGACAACTTCAAGACCAAACTGTGAACTAGGGTTTCTCTTTGCTAAATCCCTTTTTCCTGCTGTAGCGAAATAATAATCTTCTGCCTCTAAAAGGCAACTCCTTTATATAGGCTTGCTCATGTCATACAGCTGACAACCAAGAGAAGAAAATAGATGGGGTTATATTAGCAATTAGCACCTGGATATTGCTTACTCTCCCCTATTTGAGCCAGTGCTCACTCTAACACTCCTGTGTGCCTCACCTGAGTGAAACAGGCAGAGCTGCCACTCCCTGCAGTGACTCCTTCTGTGTGCTGCCAAAACGGAGCAGGGAGCATTTGTATGCAGCAACCTCCACCCAGGATCGCCCCGCGCTGGGACCAGGGCGTGTGAAATGCTCCTCTCACTGAAGTCAGTGCTCGAAATTTCACCCATGATTTATTTTTCAATAAGTCATCTCTTGCTGTCCTGCTCTTTGATATTGCATTGCTTCTGAGAGCACAGAAGACATGAAAAGCTGCATTTCTATTAGCAACATCCACTTTAAAACTTCGCATGCTACCCTCTTTATAAGGCCCTGCTGCCTTCCATTCTCTAATACAAGCTGTTACTCAGCCTTCTCCTGCCTTTATCATCAAAAGAAATCATATTGACTAGCACAGTAAAACCCAGAGGTCACCATGATCTCTTTTATAAGCATTAGGAAATAAACTTTTTAGTAGAAGGTAGGGTAAAAATCAAGTTTTGCACCATATTTTGGCTACATTCCCCTGAAGAAGTTAATCTATACAACTCTTTTCTTTAAAAGTACAAAACCAAGGCCCCAGTTGGACAGAATTTTCCACGACTAAGATGATACAAATGAGTTATACCATATTTTGGGGATATATTTTCAGAGCATAGTGGGATCCATCTGAAACCTTCCTCTTCCTGGGATGCAGCAGATTACACCTGCCCCCAGGACACCCACAGCCAGAGCCATTTCCTTAGCTTTCCATTCCCTAGCTCCAGCTGAGAAAAAAAAGGGCGAAGGGAAGACTGCTGGGATGGTGACTTCAGCTTATACAATACTCCAGTGGCTAAAAAAACTTCCTCAGAAAGTTCTCATTCAGGAGATATGAATGAAGTACTCTTAAAAAACCAAACAAAAGCCTAGAGGAACGGCCTCAACATCTACACACAAGGCCAGTACCTCTGTGCATGCATGCATGCAGAAACACACATATATGCAACACAGTCCATACATTTTTTCGTATCTACCTCTATAGATATATAGACAAGAGGCTACACTACATGCTGTGCAATTGCAACCAAGCAATGACATCAGCAGGATGATTTGGTATGTTCAAGTAGTTTGACACACTTGGATGTCAAAACATACAAGCCCTACCAAATGTCGTTCATCAAATTGTTAGAGCAGCTCAACTTCCACCTGCAAATATGAATTTATAAAAGGGAGAGCAGTGTTTACTGTCCTGTCTCTGCCTAGTTGCTTAATTGCAACTTGTATTTGGCCAGATGAAATAGCAAAATGTTTAAAACACAAGCAATGGCTGGCTGTCATCAGGAACGAGTTTTCCACAGCGTTCAACACTTTGCAGTGCTTCAACCACTGTCACAACACCCTTACAGAGGCAGCTTTATTTCTTACAATGCATCAGGAGCAAATATGACCTGTTTCCATCAGCTACCGTGCATGCGAGTCTATTAACACTGGAGCTAAATTCAGCCGTTCAGAAGTCAAATGTTTGGTACAAGGCTCTGCTATGGGCGAAGGAGAGAGACAAGCCTGTTTGCAACGGGCAGAATTAGTTCACAGGCTAATGTATAAAGCAGCTAGGATGGATTGCAGGTGTTGTTTTCAGTCTCCTTTAATTAAAATACGGAGCTAAGGAACTCTTGCTTAGTTTCACCTTGTAACGTTTAAACAAAAAAAAAAAAGAAAAATCAAGCCTCCAACCCCAAACCCAAGAATTTACTGTACCTTAAGGGACATCATACATTACATAAAATAAAGCTTCTGCAAAAATGTGGTGAGATAGGTGTTTGTTCACATGAGCATGCACGTATATATACAGCATATAAAATCTGACACCTAAAAAAATATGTATATCAACTTCTGGCAATATTGAAAACCCTTCAGCATGTTTCTTGTGTGCAATGCTCATAAGAAGGCAACTGTGATACTGTTTTTAAGCTATTTTAGTAAGGGCCCTTGACAAGCTTTACATAAAATATTCAGCATTGATGCTTTCAAGTCCACACTATTTAACTTAGAAAGCTCTCTTCTTCAACCCACATTATAAATAGGTTTATAATAAAGGTGGTGTGTGGATTAGACATTTCCCTTACCCTTCCCATCTGCCTTCCCCTAAAGCATGATTGTTTTGGGCTGCATCACAAACACAAGCAAAAATTTAAAAACAATTTCTTTTTAGAATTCAAATTATTTATTGAAAGTTTTGATCGTTTTAAAGAAATTCAGAGGAATTTCACATACTGTTTCAAATAGTTATGTTTACATCTCCAACAAGTAACTGTATGGCTGAAAAGCAGTCAGAATTAAAAGGGTCCTCTATTAATTTAGTCCTCTAGTACGAAACTTTATTGCCCCTGCCTTTATTGGGAAGAATTTGTCTTCTAAACTAGCTTTTGAAATTACATCCTGTCTTTACAGAGCTGAGGAGCAAATGCTACTGATTTCAGAGAGAACTGACTTTCATCCCTAATCTTTTATTTTTCATCTGTATAATGAACCGATAACCTGCTCAATGTAAGGAAGTTCTTAAAATAATGCACTGAAATACTGAAAAACATCTATGCTGTGGAAAACACAGCAGTCACACAACTTTTCAGACTATAGCTGCAATGAAGGACCCTTTACAGGCATAAAGAAAAAGCCTTTTTCAAATTCTTGCAGGCCTGGAGACTCCAATATATTTTTCTAAGCTATTTAGATGCCCAAGCTGGCACCAAGACGGAGACATGGTTGAGCCTGCATGCTGTATTTCATAATGTAAATCTGCAGCCCTGAGTCGGGCAGAATTCCAAGTACAGTATTTAAATTTTTCTCATCTGTTGTCTAAGAACTTCAGGATCAAACACATGATTTAAAGCCTACTGAGATCAGTGGGAAAATCCTATTGGCTTCAATGAGCTTTGGATGAGACTCAGAGGACCACAGTCAGAAAGTTATCTAGGGCTGGAAAATGCATCTAGTGAATTCTTGGCCAATTTTGCAGCTCAGCACCCAACTTCTGGTCATCTTAGTTTTTATCTCAACTTTTCTACCTTTCAATCCCAAACTTTACTAATCAGACATTGTCTTTATTCAAAAATCTAGTGTCTCTTTTTTGCTTTCCTTCCCCCCCTTCTCTATTTGGTACATTTGGGAATTTTATCCTTGACAATAGAACTTATGATAAAATAGAGACCAATAACACTTTTAACTTCTTCTAGTGTTATGCAAAGATATTTTAACTGCTGTTGAACTCAAGCTATACGAAATGGTGATTTCAAAGTGAACTTGGTACGGTCATTGAAATATTTCCTATAAATATTTTAGATGGTAATTCTATTCTTCCCAAAGAGAAAATGACTTAATTATCAGGGGCTTCTGCTCACACTATTCATGGGAGCAGATATACTTTTTAGCATATTTAAAGATACTAAATTATGGAAAGCAGTTCACATAGGGTAATTATTTGATAGTTCATTATGATGAACAGTACATTTATTTATAATAAGTGCCATGTTTTATAGCATGATACCAAAATCAGACACTGCTTCATAGCCAGCAAGGTCTCCTTTGGCACTACCAGAGTGAAAATCACTGCAGCCTGTTAGCCCAGTCGCGTTCAGATCCAGACACGCTTCTCTCTGCAGTATCAATATTGCAGAGCTACTGCAATCACTCCCCTTGCCCAGAGCCTCCTGGGTCAGCGTGCTGTCTCACAAGAGCTACGTATGCTGTGCACGTGGGTAAATACACTTTGCCATTCTCCACCTTTTATAATCTACCATTTAACCTTTAGGCATGTGTTTACCAAAACCTCTGCAAGCACAATGGCTTTCTTTAGCTGGAGAACACCAGGCACACAAGGCAAGGTTTATACTTCTGCTTCACTGCAAAATATATCAAAACAGAGTCCCTGTTTATCTTGGGGGGGAACAACGTTCCTCTGTCTTCCCATCCCAGATCTGACAGTCATTTACAGAGACTGAGACTTCCACTGAAAGGGAGAGGTCTGCCCAACGATTTAAAGTGGATCAAGATTTAATTGAGGTGAATATTGGCAAGACATTTACTGCAGAGTTATTGCAAAACACATTTCATTAATGACAATGATACTAAAACATTGGAAATCCATAAAGGTGGAATCAGAAAGACTAGACAACATGCTCACTGAAGTCAATGGACAGATGGAAATAAGCTCTGGACCCCACTTTGCTTACAAAGCAACACCTTCTTTAGAGCTAAAATTTTACACAAAGGGTTAGTGGCACATTACTTATCATTTACACAAAATGCCCATAGAATAAATGTAAAAGAGTAGATATGGATGGTGAAAATACAGCAAGGGAGCGGGAAGAGACCCAAGATCATGTTTCCACAAACACACAATTACTGACACTCAATTCAGTGCAGCTGCTTGTAACAAGTGAAATTTTTCACAGCACAATTTGCAGGATGGACTCATCTCCCTACTTTCAGCAACATCATTGCATATTTGAGAGATCAAGCATAGAAAGCACAGTGCACAGACTTTACTTTGGGTTTTAACATCAGCCTTTCCACCCTGCAGAGCTCCCCAAATGCAGCGTGTCTGGCCAGGAGCCATGGAGCAGCAGCACAACACGGATCTTGTGCTCAGAGCCCGGGGAGCTCCCTGTGCTGCTCTGCTACCTTGAAGGCAGCTGTTTTAAGGAATCACCACGCTAATGAAAAAATCTAGTTGCTGGGGCAGAATACCAAAACAAGCAGTTACTGTTCCTTCACAAAATTTTGCCCTTTCTTGTCAGCTTTTGCTGAAGTAAAAATGAATTCACCTGAAATATAACCACCAGAATGAGGTGAGAAGAAAGTGCAATATTATTAGGACCAAAGTGAAAGCTGTGATATGAAAGTCACAACCCCCTCCACCCCCACTATTTATTTCAACTAGAATAACATCTTTGCTCACGCCGATATTCACCTTCTTGTCACTTGAAGAGAAAAAAAAGTCAGATCAACTTTTAAATTAACTTACATACCACACCTCCAGAAATGATTAATACTTCTTGAAAGGATAGTTAAGAACAGCAACAAAAGAAAAACCTAGATTACTGTAAATGGGCAGAATTTCTTCTTGAACTAACTTCAGGCAGAAAGGTTTAATTGCCCATGCTGTAAGGTCAGCTGCTACAAAAGTCTGATTATCTAAGGTTTTCAATGCACAATTCAGCATGATGCTTCCATATGAAAGGCCAGTGCCTGTGACAGAATCACAGAACCACAGAATTAACTAGGTTGGAAAAGACCTTTGAGCTCATTGAGTCCAAACTATGACTGAACACCACCTTGGCAACCAGACCATGGCACTGAGTGCCACACCAGCCTTTTCTCCAACACCTCCAGGGAAGGTGACTCTCCCCGGGCAGCCCATTCCAGTGCCCATTCACTCTTTCAGTGAAGAAATGCTTCCTAATACCCAGCCTAAATGTCCTCTGGTACTGCTTAAGGTAGGCTGAAAAACACAGGGACCTTCGACTACAGAAATAAAAGAGGCAAACAAGAAAATCTGTGAGAAATCCCTGGGGAAGACTGAACTGCAGTGCCTGCTTGCTATCAGCCCCCATGGACTGAATTCATCAGCACCAGCACCATCCACGTCCAGGAGCTCCCTCTGACTGTCAAGAGCACTGCAGCTTCCCAGAAGTTGCCCCTGGACACAAGTCCACGGTGTTGATCTCTGCTTGCATTAGCTGTGTTCCAGAAAGCGTCACAGAGCTCCAGAAGCAGAGGAATACTGAAGTGTAGCTTACTGTGCATGCAGGGTCTGTTTGCAGTGAGTGGGATGGCTCGTTATTATTTGTTGCTAGTTTTCTCTATTCATGCTGGAAGAATGCTGACGCCTCTACTCTTTTATTGCCTGCAAAAGGCATTCAGTCTCCAAAAATATTTTAGACTTTACTGATTGGTTGCTTTCTTGCACAAATTATTTTAAATAAGTTTCCATGGAAAAGGACACTTTGGAATACACAGTTAGAATAATTAACAACCAAAAAGAAAAAATAAGGTGGAGCACCACTCAAAATCTTCAGCACGTTGTTGGTGCAACCTTCTCACGTTGTGTAGCTAAACATAAACCCAAGTGTCACAAGCAGCTGCCACCCCTAGTACAATAGGGGGAAAAAAGACTCTACAGTAAGCAGAAGAGTAGCTTGACACGTGGCTTCTCTTCCCAGACTTGCAGCAGAAATTAAGATTCAAAAAACAAATGGTGGTAGTGAGACAAACTTACACTGCTGATTTAATTAATGTGTATTTTTATTTTGAGTTTTCTACATAACAAATTCTAGTTTGTATAAAGTACATTAGCACTGTTTTGGACAGTTAATTATTTTTACCATTTACCCTAAAGACGTAACTACCCACATGAAGTCTACACTTACAATAATAAAACAAAATCATCACTATCCAAAAAAATGAGCAATATTTACTTGTTCCTTAAGTTAAAATCAAGCCACTTAACTGAAAGAAGTCTCCAAATAAACTCTTAGAATTACAGTTTGCAGGAAAAATTTTTACAGGATTCATTTCTGCTTTTCTAGAAGATAATGTATTTTTTATTTCAGTCCATATAAGTAGTACACACTAATGCTTGATTAAAATGAAAAAGAAAAATCCCCAAAAAAACGGGAATCAAAAAAGGAAAAGTACCACCCGCAATTCATGGAAAAAAACAAAGTATAAAACACTCTGTCCGTTATCTCTGTAATCTTGAAAGACTGGCTTGACCAGGAACAATTCATTAGTTTAAAACGCTGAGACAAAGGTAATATTTTGTCTTATAAGATAAAATCTGCTGTAATGAACTCTTTCCTTATGCATTTAGAAGTCCAAAGCTAGTTTCATTCTGGTAAGAGAATGCATTTTAAACCATTCTTTTTGTTCATTTATAAATTAATTCTAATAATTTGCATCAAAAGACAGCTGGAATTAATGAAAAAAGTGATTAAAAAGCATAATTCATCACTTTATAATAAGAAAATACTTAAGTGTATATACAAAAAAGTGCAAAAAATATTAATGTATTACGTTTTTACGCTGTTACTCAAATAAGAGTCAGCAGCATACTGTCCCAAGTTTAAAAAAATGAAATGTTGCCAATTACTGACACTCAACTTTCTTCAAGTAAATAATCGCTTGTAGATTTTTTAACAAGTAAAATAGCAAAAATAGGAGTAAAAGTAATTACAAAAATCACTTAGACTTGACCCAGCCCACCCAGCAAAAAAGAAAGAACTCTTTTCCAAACAGCAACATTAATTTCCATCTGCTCCCGAGGTTTTTCTCCAAGTAGCGCTGTCTGCCTAATCTTTGTGCAGCTCCTCTGCAGTGCCATCCAGGGCTGCACTTCCCACAGCGTGCCCTCGCTCTGCACCTCAGCCCTGTTTATCCACCTTATCAGCTCAGGAAGAAATTTCAGCAAAACTCTTCCTCTGGTCACCGATATCTCTGGGAACCGAACCCATTAAGATATTTGTGACCCCTACTCATGCTATTTTAACTGTCTGCTGTACAGGAAGGAGCTGATAAAAATAGGATTACAATGCCCTTACAGATGAACTGGCAGGAGGCTTGATTGTGATTGATGCCTGAATAAATATACAATAATAGGCCCTACATTTCAACACGGCTTTTGATAGAAGGTAAGAAGCAGTGTCGGTTTTCACCGCCCGGACCGCAGGACTCTGTGCTCAAATACCTGGGAAGTGCCTTTCATTGAAGATTGAATCTTCTACTCTTAGTCTGCCTTTAAATAAACAGCAGGAGGTGGTTATTAGTGGGTAGGAATGAATATTTGTATTATTTTGTGAGGTACAAAGGTGCATTTCTTCCCACAGGTGCTCACGTGTGGCCCACCCTAAATTCCTTTGAAGTCTCAATACCTTCCCCACAGATAATCAGTGCCGAGGTGGGTGTATTTTAAAAATACACAGCATCATAACAGCTGCATGGAAAAAAAATGAGCCGGACTTGGAGTTTGGGGTGGGGAGAGGAAGTCTGGGACTGCCCATGTTGTTGTCAACTCTTCTCTACCTTGGGAGAAGAAGTTTTCAGCAGTCAATCAGGCACAGGCTTAGCCTGGGGAACAGTTTCTGCAGGAAGGGCACGAGCCCACCATTGCTGGGGTTGGACAGCAACAGGAGAGCTCAGTATTTCTAGCAAACAGTCCCAGACAGTTTTCCCTGACTCCATTTACTGCAGTACAGACCGAAGGCTGTGTCTTTCTGAAGCCTGCATTCTTTCAATCTTTCTTAATAAAATAATTCTTAATGAGTGATGCATTTACCACCTCAAAACAGAAATTTCAGGAAGTAAACTCAGAGCACAGTTTTTATTAACCTTCCTCTTTTGGAGAAGAGGGCTTCAAGTGTCCTGAAATCACACGTTATCAGCTCCCACTTCAAGTAACACAGCTATCTATTCCACTTCAACAGTATCTCAAATACGCCCCTTCTTATCCTGCAAAAAATAGACACCTACTTAGCTTTCCAGAGCAATGATCCAGCCAAGTACCCCAGCAAGTACACAAACTTCAAGGGGGCAAACACTCCCTCTGGCTCCTTTGAAATCATTCAAGGAAGAAAGGCTTGCATTTGCTCAGGACCTTGCTGGATCACCTCGCTAAAAATAAGTTAACAATAATACTTGGCACTTTCAAAGTGTTTCATGTGCTGAAACTACTGTCTGAATGGCAATCCTATAAGTGTTACTAGCCTTATTTTGTAGATGGAGAAACTGAAGCAAAGAAGCCAGTTATTTCCTGCACCTTGTACAGTGAGACAGTGTCAGAGCTGGGACTCCCCTGCCCTGCTCCCTCACCCACATGCTCCATCCTCCTGGCACCCAAGTTTCTCCCAACTGAAGGCACAGTCAGTATGCACAGCAGCTGCCCAGCAGTCTGCAAACAAACTTTAAAAATTCAGTTCCACCTCTTGCTACAGTCTGCACCAATTAATGTACATCACATACTAAAATTAGTCCAACCCCCCTGCAGTGAGCAGGGACACCTTCAACAGGTTGCTCAGGGCCCCATCCAACCTGGCTTTGAATGTTTCCAGAGCTGGGGCATCTGCCACCTCTTTGGGTAACATGTGCCAATGTTGCACTACACTCCAAAGGCCATCACTCACTATTATCATTAGCATTTCTTACTGAAGTACTAATTCTGTTCTGAAGTCGTCATTCAACAATACATCAAATCCTATTTTGGTGTACCTAACACTAGATCAGAACTCTATCAAGCCCCTGCACCCCAAACCAAAGCACTGCAGCAACAAGATGGAAAGCATTTACCCAGTATAAACTTGCCCAGTTCAAAATTTGGAGCACACACTTCTTAATTGTACTCTGGGGAATGAAACAGAAACTTGGAGCTGACTTGGAGGCAGTCTGTGTTAAGAGGTAATATGGCAGAGCTCAGACTCAGTATGACTGGTTGTGGAACTGAGACTAAGCTGTGTTCCAAACTACCTTCCTCTCCCCAGTTTCAGTGGTGTTTAAATGCCTTGCAGGGTGACATCAAAACCACTGTGTTTAAAGTCATTCAGTGCAGCATCTCACTGCTTAGGGAAAAGGAGGAAATCCTGGCTCCAAGTGGCCAGTGATGTCTGAGCACAGCACCGCAGTGA
This sequence comes from Lycocorax pyrrhopterus obiensis, assembly GCA_014706295.1. Taxonomy (NCBI): domain Eukaryota; kingdom Metazoa; phylum Chordata; class Aves; order Passeriformes; family Paradisaeidae; genus Lycocorax; species Lycocorax pyrrhopterus. The sequence goes on from JACSVZ010000007.1 coordinate 4,188,177, forward strand.
CTCCGCTCAGACTGCAGAGCTGCCCAGCCCTAGCCAGCCAAGAGGCAGTGCTCTGGCTCTGTGTTACTACAGAGCTCTGGATGAGCACAGACCTAAATCAGACCTGTGACCCATATTCTAACACCTTTTCTTATCCCAGATATGATGATTCAGTGGTGATTTGCAGAGCATGCCATTCCAACCAAGGTGGGATAAACAAATTCTCCACACTACAATTTATAGAGTAAAAATGGGGTTTTGCACAGAGCTGGTAAAATCAAGCCAAACATAGTAAGAGAAAGTGAAATCTCCCAAGATTGGTTTCATTCAATTGCTGATGGCATAACTTGTTATTCAAGTTTATATTGACGCACATGATGTAAATGGAAAAGTTGTGAAGCGCAAAATTTTTCATACTCCACTTTAAAATATCTTTGAATTGGAATGAAATACAAATTCAGTGTACTATTAACCAAATGATACATACCCCCAAGCCGCACAGCAAGAAAACACTTAACCCACGTTGAACTTAAGCAAACAGATAAATCTTACAAATTTCACAAGGATGAAAGTGTGCACTTAATTTTAAGGCAAGAGTTTACTACTGCTTTTGCAAACAGGTAAATAAAATTTCAAATAGACGTATGTATACTTACATTATATAATAATAATAAAAATTACAAAATAACAAAATGACAACAGACAAACAAGCAATAGACAATTCAAAAGCTGAAATACTAACAGAACAATTCCATCTATAGTAGTTTTGTATTTAAAATCAAATTCTGGAGAAGCAATGAGGAACGTGGCACTGATCAGTACACTGTGAATTACGGAACAATATTGAGAATCCTCTCCTAGTAAGTCTAAATGCAGCACAGAATAAAATTATGGTGTAACTGGGGTGGGGGGTGGGTGGGGGTGGAGGAGGTGTAATTGCTCTAAGAAAGGAGAATTATAGCTACTCAGCTGCCAAGATCTCAAAGTGCTCCAAAACCACAGCTCTATTTCGTCACATTTAATTTTTTGTACATATATTAAATTCAGCCAAGTCACTAAATTAAAATAATATAGTAGATTGTATGAACCCAGACTTTGGCAAAATGTGACACAATCCCTTTTCAAAACCCTAAAATTGGCTTGCTTATGAGGACTATCACATGGCTGAATAGTGGCTAAAGGGCTATAAATAAATAGATTGCAGCAGCACAAGGGAGGTGCTAGCAGATTGCCACAGGGATTGGTATTAGGATCAGTTTTATTTAACATCTTTATTAATGATCTGGAAGAACGGGTAAACAGTGCATTAATTAAATTCACAGATTTCAATATAGTGAGAAGTGTTATAAACATGACAGTGGGGAAAGAAATTATGCCAAAGGAGGTTAGAAACACTGAAATAAGTAAGAAAAGGGGATTCCTTCTAAAAAATGCAGGCTAATACATCTGAAGAGAATTGAAAACCACAAATAATCAGTGAGAGGAAGAAACCCAACCCTGTTAAGCTAAAATACAAGACCCAGGGGCAGCAGCTGACAGCAAATTATGCATGAGCTTGCAACATGAATGGGGAAAAGAATAAAATGATCTGGGCTACACACTTGGTTGTATCACGACATTATAGCGTGACGCAAGCCTGGACTTCCTGCAGAAGCAGTGAAACAGTCACCATCCTACATCAGTGTTTCAAGCAGCCAAGGACCTCCCCTCAACACACAGCAGTGACAGAATTCTGCCGTTTGGTTCTAAGCCTCTTGTGAAAATTTCAAAAAAAAACCAACCCGGACAACCAACCAACCAAAAAACCAATATCCAAGATTATAAAACATCTCGCCAGAAATAACAAAGAGGAAAAGAGAACAATCTGAAAGGATTACAAAGACCGAGAGTATAAAATAACCAACACAGGGCCAGAAAAGTACAAGAACAAATATCATGAAGGGCACAAGAAATCTTTAGGCTCATCTCATCAAACATGGCACAATTTGGATTTTTTTTTTTTAAATAAAATAAACATTAGAAGGATATAAACAGAATATTAGTTCCTGTTAGTAACATCTACACTACACTTAGGTACAGTCTCAAAAAGAATTAACTGAAACTGCTTTTCTTCATTCATTAAAATTGGGCATAATATTCAAAAATATAGTGTAGGAGACAATCCTGCAATAGCAGAATGATTTAATAGGTCTTTTCCATCTCAAACTTCTATGATTCCTTAAGAGACAATAAGCAGAGAGACAACCCTCTGCAAAATTAAATCACTGGGATTCAACTGGAGAATGAAAATTAAATCACAGCAAAGTATTTTCTTCTCTGTAAGCATTAGCATTAATCACATGCAAAAGTAAAATATTAGTTAATTTGATTCTCTGTGCCTTCCAGACTCTGGTCGAAATGAATCAATGCAGGAAGACTGATTTCTCTGATAATTGGGGAAATGGTAAGGACAGAGGAAAAAAAGAAGTAAGGAGGAAAAAAAAAAAAAGTAGAAATAGCTGGTGAAAATGAAATTACCAAAAGAAATTTGACTAGCGAAAACCATGTTAGAGCACCTATTTCTTCTCTATGCCTAATAACAATATACGTAAAATTTCACAGTGGTGGCTTTGAAAAAGTGCTTTCTGACTATGGCTAGAATTGGGATAAGTCACCTTGGACAGTACAAACTATTACTAATTTAGGTGATGAAAACCTCTGAAAAATGGCTTTGCTCTCTGTCCCCTTGCGGCGGTCAGCCCTCTGCAACACCTCGGCTTTGCCGCAGGGAGAAGGCGGTGGCACACCAAAATCCCAGCTCCACCCACACAGCAAAGGCTGGGCACGATGCACGCCCAAGGCACAGCTCGTTTGGGAAGCCCCTGTCCTGCCCTGCTGTGAAATGGGTCGCTTGGGTGTGCCCAAGCTTGGCCGCTCCGTCTGCAGCGTGTGCCCACAGCCGCTGCGCCAGCCAGGCAGCGAGCTGTCACCCCAGCACTCAACTCCGCTCCTCAGGCCACCGAAGGCCAGAGCGGACAAGCCACAGCCTAACCAAGCAGTTCGCAGCTGGGGGCAGGCAGCACAAAGCCTTTCAAATTAGCGGCTAGATGATGGCATGAAGCCGTGAGGGACCCGTTCTCAGCGCAGCCAACAAGAATTCACGTGCAGATGTCACTGGACATCAAGACTGGGCCAATTTTGCAAAGGCTGGCAATTCCAGCCTGTGCGCTGGAGAAATTGATGCATGTGCCGTGGGAATAGAGAAAAAACGGGCACGAGCACAGCGAGAGGCGAGCAAAGCAGCTGAGACAAACCCTGCTGCCTTGGGGCCAGTGTTTTCTCCAGACAGACAGCAGTTCTTTAGCTCAGTGACAGACTTTATTGAGCTGGCAAAGGGATACGTCATCAACATAACAAAAACTTAAAAAAAAAAAAAAATAAAGCCAAAGGAACAATATAGGAAAAAATAACTAGGGGTCTGGTTTGTTTCTTTTGATACATTTTAAAATATGTACTTTCCTCCTACAGGCAAGAAATACTGCATTTAATTAGAAGAATAAATCATTACATTTTTATAGTTAGTAGTTTCTTCTACAATGAAACTAGATTAGTTTCTCACTACACATGCTGTTTATTGTCCAAATTTTATGGTAAGTTCTAATAATTGAAGTGTTACAAACAGTTCAGTTAGGGTTTTTTTTGTTTTCTATTAAACCAACTCTCAGACTATTCTTTTGTGTTATATATATATTTTTTTTTTTTTCACCAAAAATCTCACTGGCTTTCTACCTATTGCAGAGAAATACACACTCTCTTAAATGACCCTCTGAATGTTATGGGGACAGACTTATCCCTAAAATTCTATGTAGAGCTTAAAACTTAGTTTCATCTGTGAGCGAAGCTTGAATTTTAATCTTCACACCTCTAACTGGGCAGGTTCTTCACATTCAAAACACAGGTAACCAGCAGTTCTGCTGTGACAGGACCTGTCCTGCAACATGTAGCCACAAATGTCACTTACTTATGTAATTTTCTATAGGACTGCAATTATTTTCCTCTATTTTCCCCATCCTACAGCAACAAAATCAAGATGTAAACACAAAGAAAGTGCACCTCACTGATTTCACTGCCATTTAAGACAACCCCAGCAGCTCTGTGCTGTGGGCTGATGAGGAAAGCACATTAAGCACTTGCAACAGAACATCCAAGTAGACCTGTTTTGCAGCCTGATTAATAGAAACAACCTCTAAGGACTAATCACAAGTCAAGCCCTGTTTTGTAGATTAATAGAACAAAGGCACAAGAGAATAGGGAAGGTACAGGACTGGAATATAAATAAGAAAAGGTGTACATTCTAGGCAGATTGACTGCTAGTAATTATCAGCTAAAGGCACATCCTTACAGCAAGGTCTCGCTGTTGTGTGCTGGAACAGCTAATTTCCAGATGGACCCATCAGTCTATGTATCTCTGAATATTCTATCTCTAAAACCCACAAAACAACAGCAAAACACTTCTCTGAAACAAATCACACCTTCATCTCACTCTTTCAGTGTCACTTGAATTTCTAGGTTGATATTAGGCGATTCTGAAGTTTGCAGCAAGTATTCTTTTCAGCTACACATATGTGGATCAGAAATACAATACTGGCATGTAAGGAACTGACTGCTACTCAAACCCTGCAATATGGCACCAGATGCTGCAACCCAGCAGAGATGCCACGTACCCCATCTGACCCTGCAAGGAGCTGTGCAGAGTCATCTGTACTTGCTTTATTCCATCATTTTCTAAGATTTCCCAAACGTTCCACCTCTCCCAATGTACCACCTCTATACAAGCAGCAATATAAGCTCTTGAACCCTATAAATCTAGGAGTTTATAAAAAAAGATCTGCAGGTTAGGCAGTGGAAGACAATCTTCCTTAAAATGGCACTTTGCAGGTTTCTCAAGAAACACGAAACTTATGTTATATTCATAAACAGAAGAACCAAACTTACTAAAAACTGGAACACCAAATTCAGGTGCCCATAACTCAAGATTACAGTGTTTTAGGGCATCCCACATTAAAAATGGGAACACTTCAGGACTACAGCTTTCAGACTAGCAACTCAGGTTACCTTTCTCCTCCTTTTTCTTGCAGTGCAGGCCATGGAAGTGTCCCAAGCAGCCCAGATGGAACACCAAGAGAAGTGTTAAAGAGAACACCTTTCTTGGAATTCATTACATTCCCAGTTTTGAAAACAAGATGCATTAAAATCTGTGCCAGGAAAAGGAGACTGAAAGACAGCCTTCTTTCTTACATAAAGCTTACTTATATAAAATTGGAGGCGATACACAATCATAAGTACATTCCCAAGGTATAAACCAATAAACCTGACTAGAGATTAATACAGTCAGCAGCTGCAAATATCAGCTTTTTTCAGTAGGACACACTGATTCACATATGTACAAAAATAAACAGGCTTTCTGAAGAACCAGACCCCACAGCCTTCTTGTCAGCTCTACCCATCCTGCAAATGCTGCCAAAGCAGCAAAACTGCAGGTGAGAGTTCTCCAGAAGCAGAGGACAGACAGGCTGGCAGATCTGCAGATACAAAACTCAAGTACTCGCATTACTTGCAAAATAAATACAATGGCACAGTTGTCAGATGATTTCAAATCATCACAAGATCACTTCCCAGGCAGCATTATTCCCTTTGTCAAAGCAGCCCCACGGGTCAGTGTGGAAAGCAAACAGCTAAGCACATCTGTTAAGGAATATTCTGTTTAGTGTTTATCTGAAATGCTAAAGAGGAACACAGAACAGAGTAACTCCCAGTGCTTCCTCCCAGCCCCACTGGGCACACAGACTGCAAAATGATGTCCTTGTCCGTGCAATATGAACTGGGGAGGCAGCAAAGGTGGTGCGGCTTGTGAGGCCTCCTGAACTCACTAAGGGTCTGTGCAACTCAGGCACATCTGGGAAGGAACAAGGATAAGCTGTTGGCACCTTCCTGCCTGTAAACCACTGCTTAAGCCTTCTCTGTGTGCACATCGCAAGCATGGCTCTCAGCCATACTGAGATTTTGATATTTAGCTACCGGAGTTAGAAATGTCAGCAATCCTCAGATTTTACATGTACACAAACCATAACATAGACCAGCACCTAAACGTTTTAGAGGTGGTTATAAATACCCACAGGTCTCATTGATTTTCAACTGAATCCACGAGTGTTGACCACTTCTGCAATAAGGTGCCAGCTCTATTCTACTGAACAGATTCTCATGAAAATCTGATGAATGTAGTTGTCACTCTTGACCTTTACATCTATGCTCAGATTCACCATCAGTGGTCTCTTATTTAAAGAGCATGTGCAATTTTTGCTTTATTTCATAGAATTACTTTAAGCATTTTATACACATGTCAGGGTAAAGTCAGCATTCTGATCAATGAGTATTAGATAAATATGACCCAAATCATCTGGAAGACAGTCATGAGAAATCTTACCCTTCACTGGGAGCTAACAAAATCTAGTCACTTACTATTTGACTTACTTTTGGATTTAAATAAAATAAAAAATAATTGCTTCTCCATTTCTATTGCATTTTATCACCATCACATCACGTGAGCTTTATTGTCAACCCTACCTGCAATGTAAATTCTTCCACATTTTTTCCTGTCTGTCCTAAACAGATGAACTGTGAAACAAACCACTTATAGATTACATCTGTTTCACATACCCAACCACCTTCCTCCCTGTCACCTCCTCCAGCCCAATTTTATTCCTTTCACTGCACCTTGTAAAGGCACTTGAAAGCATCCTTATTTTTCCAAGTAACTCAGCAAAGCTGATAATATGTATATCTGTATGTAACTGATAATTATGTATTTAATTAAAGCTTATTGAACCAGTGAAACTACTTAAGTAATACAGGTGGCACATTTAGGCACCAAAGTGGGGAAGTTTCACTACATTTTCCCAGTGTGGGTTGATATTCTGGCACTGCGAAGGTCTCGGCCTGTGTAGTCTCTTCTCACTCAGGGTCACAGCTCCTGACTTAGAAATGCTCCATGCATACAGAGCTTTTAAACTGGCAGCACTGCTGCTAACTCCCTGAAAAACGCACGGATGTGTCGTGTGCTCTCAATATCCCCCTGGAAACACGCACACACATTCATGCACACGGTCCTGTGTGGAGGGTGGGCCTTGGCTGGAGGGCAGGTGCCCACCAGGATGCTCTATCACTCCCCTCCCCAGCTGGACAGTGGAGAGAAAATAAGATGGAAAATGACGAGTAGGTTGCGATAAGGCAGTTTACTAAAGCAAAACATGTGCACACACAAGCACAGAGAAAAAAAAATTATTCCCTACTTCCCTTCAGCAAGTCATGTCCAGCCACTTCCCAGGAAGCAGGGCTTCATCACATGGAGTGGTTGCTCCAGAAGGAAAACATTGTAAATATCAAATGTCATCCCCCCACTTTTCTTAGCTTTTATATCTGAGCTGACGTCATACGGTACGGCATATTCCTTTGGTCAGTTTGGGTCAGCTATCCCAGCTCTGTCCCCTTCCAAAATCTTGCCCAGCCTACTGATGGAGGGGAGGAATGCTGGAGAAAACAGTGCTGATGCTGTGCCAGCCCTGCCCAGCAGTAGCCAAAACACGGGTGTGTTATCACCACCTTTCCACCCCCGAGGCCAAGCACAGCACTGGGAGGGTGCTGAGAGGAAACGAGCTCCAGCTCAGCCAGACCCAACACAAACTGGGTGGGCCCTGCCCTTCCAGAGATACAGCCCTAGCCTAATCTGCCTACGCTACAGCAAAGTCTCGGTGTCCCACCCAGCTGCTCAGAGGAGTCCTGGCTCCTCTGGCTCACCAGCTCTGCCAGAGAGCCCTGAACCCTCCTGCCCTGTGCTCCAAGCAGCCAGGCCCTGATTGCACTCACCACACATCCTCCAACAGGCTTCTCTGCCTGTCACTCAAAGCATCCACCTGCTCCCTAATTCTTCTTGCTTAGGGCATAGGGGAAATGAAGCAATGAAAGTAATGAGGCTTGAAGAGCACCACGCAATGCAAAATCCATTCTGATGTCAGCCTGTCAAAGCTGAAGCCCCTTCTCTTACTTGCCCACTCTCCTGCTGTGAAGCTGGCTGTCCTAGAGTGAAGTAATTTTTCAGTTAACCTTAAACAGCATGGTATTTTCAGCTTTGCCTTTCTTCCCTTCTGCACTAGACCACCACAAAGAGGTGTGGTGCATGTGCAGGTGAAAGGAAATGGAAAAGTAGGAGTCCTGAAGTGCAGAAGCTGCATGGGAGAATTTATTCAAGCAAGTATCAACACACTGCAAGGAGTCCAGCCCTGTACAGAACAGCCTATCTCCAGATTTGGCTTAACTCTTGCCTTCCCTCCTCTTTCCCAGCTCCCATTCTTTAAGGGGCTTCAGACCCCCTCCCAAGACAAAGTCTGATGCTACATAGTTAAAAATGTCAGGAGTTTTGTAGTATTCTGTTTCCTACTACTGGTAACTCCTCAATGGGTGTGAATGCTTTCAGCCTGCTCCTTGCACACAAATGCCACAGTGACCACTGGGTTATTCCAGTCTTCAGCTAAAGGAAAGCAAATTGCTTGTTCCTGGCAAGTAAGAACACACCAACCAAAGCAAAACTACAAGTATAAGCACAACTTGTCTATCAAGATGTCCTTCTTGTTGAGCAAACTATACTTCAACCTACAAATAAGGAGGCCACCATAAATAATCAGCCCCCCAACACCACAGCTCACACTCATTCCGGCTCTCTGCTTTTTTGCACCGCAAAAAACTGGACTCCAGGAAAATGGAGCAAGAATTAGAGGCTCAGAGCAGATTTCCACAATCATCTGTTTGTACTGCTGTGGAGGAATTCAAATTCCCGTTTCCACAACAGGAAAGATTCAAAAGAGCTAGGAGAGCTACCATTTTATGTCTGGTTTAACTGGCTAGAATTCCAGCCACAAATAGGCACCGTTTATGTGTTAACACTAGTAATGAATACTCTAAAGTTCTTATTCCCACTGAAGCCAAACCTGAGGAAAAGATCAAGACTTCATGATCTGCCCCAGTGCCAGGATGCAGAGCTGTCCAAAGAATTAAATAGGACAGGTCTGCACCACAGTATTAAAAACTACTTATGAGTGAGTGTATTTAAAATGACAAACATCCCACTCTTTACTTAAAAAAAGGAGGAAGAAAAAAAGAAAGCAAGCTTTTAAAAGTAAATGGGACAATTTTTTACTTGGAAGTGAATCTGATATCAAGGAGACCAAAGAAAAATCAGCTACATTCCCAACAAGGCAAAAAATGTAAACAAACCTCTGCAATTCTAGACCAGGGGGAATTCATTCTTTGATTCTAAACTGAGAGACCTGGCGGACAAATGCCAAGAAAAATGAAACAGAAGCCTGCACCTTTAAACACAACCACGCTGCAGTGGTGGTGTGTTTGTTTAACATACAGACAGGAGACTTCAGTCTTTGCCAATAATTTTCTCAGTTGCTGACTTCTACTGCATAAACACCAGAATTCCTGAAAAACTGGTGCAACACACACAGTTTTGTCCAGTCTCCCCTGGTCTCCTCACCACTAAATAGCAAAGAAGAACTTTATTGCTGAATAGTCCAATTCCTACCCCTCCTTTTTTTAGACACAAGCTAATTGCCAACTAAGACTATGAAAATAAAAGAAATGAGATCCATTCCAACCCATCAGTGTATGTGAGTTGCCAATTGGTTTTCCAGTCCTCACGCTCAATATCTGCTGTTAATTTGCTTGCTATTTCAAGAACTTGAAGACTGTCAGCAAAATCCATGATGCATTACAAAACTTATAATTGGAAAGAAAAAAAAACCCTCTGACACTTTTCTGACAGGATAAACAGAGAGTCTGAAAACACTGATCAGAACAAGGCAGAAGTACTAACTTAGAGCTGCTTGTACTAAAGTATCATTGCAAATGAAGCAGAGAACAAAACAGAGATAGAGAAATAATTTTAAACTGATGTAAAATCATTTGATGAAACCCCAAATTTTACACTGGGCTAAAAAGAAAAGATTGCACAAAACATTATTTTTAAAGGAGATGGCTGAACCTGTCTCTGCTTCTTAAGGTTGCATTATCTATGCCAATTAAAATTTTGCTTCTGAAAAAGAGTTAAGGCACTTCCTCTAGAGTTACTAAAAAAAGCAAATGAAAGCCTTGGCTCCGCAGACGTGAGTGATAGTGAGCCGTTTGTTCTTGACCTCTGGATCACCCGACAGATCAAATTCTTGGACATAGGAAAAACCCACTAGTATTCATTAAAAGCAACTGGGAGGCCAGCTTTGTGCTTCTGTTCTTGAGACCCGAACAAGCTACAACTTGACAAACGTGCAGGATATTGCTGAACAATGCTGCTGTTCCTGTCAGGAGGGAAGAGCTTTATTCCCAGCTTCATTCAGGATGAATTAATTTTCATCACAATGATGCAAATCACAGATTTCAGTCATTATTTAAATAATTGATTGTCATCTTTTACATTTGTGGTTCTTTTCATTTATCCCTATAAAGTTGATTCTGTTAAACTTTAATTGATTTATACTGAATTAGCTTTTACACTACACACTTCTTCCTTCAAAAAGATACACATATCTCCAGTTATCTAAACAAATATATAGGCTGAAAGTTCCAGACCTTCAGCTTTACTTCTCATTCTGTTAGATATGAGCAGAATTTGCTCACGTACTTTCAGAGCTAAAAATGATGTCAAGGATTGCTTTGTTACATTATTTTATACTTACAGCTTTCGACATTTTTTGTGAAATTTTTATGCAGAACAGAACTTTAAATCCATAAATAAGCCTATTGCCTCATTATTCATAAAACTAAGAACACAAATTTCAATGCACACAAAATAAAGTACATCAGAATACTTTTTCACTTCAACTATTTTTCTCTTTCAAACAAGCAAAAAAAATGGTACCTATAGAGCTGATCAGCAGAACAAAATAAAACAGCAAAAAATATTCTCTCTGAACAATTGTTTCTGTCAAAATGTGGTTTAAACAAATTCTGGTTCCAGTTAACTGCAGTTCTCTGGTGGTTTGAATGCTTTTAAAACTTCATTAGATAACACACATTGTGAGAATATTTGTATCCAAATGTCTACAGCATACTACAGTAAATTCAGCCCTTAGCATGGATGAACAATTTCAAATATAATTTTAAAAAACAACACATATTTTAAAATAACATTTGAATTTAAGTAAAACTTACACTAATTCACTTATGCATATTCAGCACCCAAAGCTGCAGTAAAAACAGACTGTCTTGCCTTACCCTTTAACACATACATCAGTATGAGTTATGCTTATATTTACTTCACAGAGGGAGTTTTAAGACTTAAAAATTCATAAATCCATCACTGGCTTTATTTTCTGTCCTGTTTAATAAGTAGCCTCCATCTCAAATTTCCCAAAGAGAAAATGTTTCCACTGGAATCTTATAGAATTTTTTACTGCATAAACTATCAATTATTTTCCCACCAAACAAGCCAGGTTCATAGGGCAAAGTCAGAAGAAAGAGAAAGGAGGGGAATGTTTTTGTGGATTGTTATCTATAGACCAAATGGAAAATCTTCAGCCATTTTGTTCCTTCAAGGTACATCAAAGAATCTCCTATTTAAGGTGTGAAAATGTCAGTTACATTCTTCACCTCAGAAAATGAGCAGAGCTCTGAATGTGATTTATGTCCCACCCTTGCACTTTTCTCTTTTAGGGGCTGATACTCTTCTTTTCAACTTCCCTCCAGCTAATGCCATTTAATACTCTCAGAACCATCAGGCTAAATTCAAATTTTCTGCTCCTTAGAGGCTGTTGTTATGCACCACCGCACATTCCAATTGCAAATACACATGAATGCTCCCATGTATTGTAAGTTATTTTTACTCACAAATTCTGCTAAATTGTAAGTTAGGAGGCACTACTTGAATTCTCTTAGGTCTTTAGAAAGCTTTTAGATGTACCATGAGTAATAACATGTAATGAATATGAACTGATATTTCTTTTCTGTATTTACACTGAGTTGGCAATTTACATTTTCTAGATAGATGACTTATAGCCAGCCTTCCCAGTACTCTGGCAATTACTCCTTAGAAAACCCCTGACAGGCTGAAACCTCCAGAATCACATCTGTTATTCTTGGTTTGATCCCTCTTTTTTAAATTAAAACCAGTAGCTTTATCAGCAAATGAGAATTTTTTCCCCCTCTGGAAACACTTACAAAACTGCACATAAATTGAACGTGCCAACTCATCTCATGTTAGGGTTGGCACATCTTCTGGGTTAATGACCATTGTTCCATTTCTGTGACAGAACTAATTGGGGTAAGGAGGACATAAATACATACAAAACCCCACAGATCCTCTTCCTTTGGGGTAATCTGAAGATTTATAGGAATAGAACAAGGTGTGATTGGAGGGGAGAGAGTAACAAAATTTAAGAAGTGCTAAAATGCTTGTCTGACCATTCTGTCTCAGTTTCCAGGCACAGAACAGATTTAGAGCAGATTTTTTTAATATCTGATGGGACTTTTCCTTCCTCTGAAAGACCAGCTAAAAGACAAAAACCTAGTTAATTTTCACATTTTCTAGAAAATGTCATTATTTAAAAGAAAAATAAGGGAGGGCAGGGGAGAGAGAAAATGCATAGACAATACCACATTTCTGACCTCAACACAGACTGGCTGATTGATCTAAAAAGCTGTATTGAAAATGGTAGCCTCAACTCCACACCAACAGCTGCTCAAAACATGATTTGACAACAGTTTTTTGCAGCTAAGCACAAATGAAGCATCACTCAAGAGAGAGAAGTCCACACTTGGCTGGAGCTCAGTGTCAATTTCTAACAATCTAGCTTCCTTTATCATGCATCACTAATCGGAAAAATCCAGTTACCAATGGATTATAGGAAAGATTAATTCAGGTTTGCCTTCCATGACTAGGTCAGAATACATATGCCATTCACTTTTTATGGCTAAGACAACTCAGTGCCTTGATGTGATGTCCCTTAATATTCCAGAACAAACATTCTAAATCCATGTGTACACCTGCAAATTGAAAGAACTTCTAAGTGCAGCTGCAGACAAAAGGGTGACAGATTTCCATTATAGATTTGGGAAGCAAAAGAGGAGAAAAAAGAACACAATATATTGCCAGTACATATAAATGTAAATGTAAAGGTGTATTGACACAGTTCTCCATTTCAGAATACCAAACTCTCTCTCCTCCAGACTTGGATTCTGCATTCTCCAGGTCTCTCCAGCAGTGCTGTAAGGAAGCTGAGTTCAGGTAAATCTGATCCAAATAAATTTGGAAAGATGCCTACACTTTCTAATCACTGAGTGCCTGCAGAGGCCCTCCAAGTCTGAGCCATACACACAAAAGCAGCTGAACACAACCTTAGCAGCAAACCTTCCTCAGCTCCTCACCCTGCAGCCCACCTCACTACCCAAGGCCTAATGTGCCCTGCCTTCTGTGCTGCCATTACAAAAAAATTACTTTGAAATGTCTCAAGGAGATGATTCCTAACCTGAATTAAGATCATCTTTCCCAATTTGCTGATATTGCAGGATTTAGAGCATTACTTTTTTTTTAGCTAAGCAATGTCAGGCTGATTTAAACTAGTAGCTAAAGGCTATGACTTAAATTAAAAGATTAGTAGCTCAAGTCAAGAATGTGAGATCCAGCGCTAGATCACAGTTTTCTAGCCAGCACTAATGCACACAACATGACCAGGAAAAAGCATTGTCAGAAGCATCAATGTGTGTGGTGTCACACGAACCACCAAGGTCTGCAGGCCAAGTCAACAAAGATGAGACGAAGGGGAAAATTTGTAATATATATATGGGTTTGTCCCATTTCTTGGTTCAACCCCTGACGTTCCTCCTTCCTCTCCTACTTTCATCTTTAAAGCAAGTCTGACATCAAAAATAAGTTATAAGCTTATAATAAACCCTTCTTATAAGTGTGCATAAATTAGCATCTCTGTACTTCTGCTGACAATTGAGAATGCCAAGCAGCAGAATGATTATCACCATCACTCAAGTTCAGGTCTCTGGTAAAGCCTGAAAGTACTGTGGCTGTTCTTAGCACGAGAATTTAGCACGAGTGCTACTCAAGACTCCACAGAAAGATGTCAGGCATCACAATTCAATGACATGTAGAAAAAACAAGGAAGAACCTCCTTAGCACAAAACTGGGCAGCAATCTTTCCTGCATAACATACTTGACACATGGGTGGAATGAGACCAAAGCTGGTTTGAAATTTTGTTATCACAACTTTACAAGCAAAAGAAAACAATGCCTAGAACTGATCAAAAACAAGGCTTAAAGCACCTGGTGCCTTGTACCCTTATGCTGTGTGGGTGTTAAATGCCACCACACTAATCTATTAGCACAGCAGATATAAATACCTCACCAGTATACAGTGCAATGGAGTTTCCCTAATACATCCTAAAATGCCACCACAGTTAATCCACAAGCACAGAGTCGGCACTGACTCCACAGTTCAAGTGCATTCACTAGGCAGAATAGAAATAGTTACAGTTCCTTTTGTCTTATTTTACACACATGGCTAAATAGAGACTATCCAAAAAAAAAAAAAAAGGAAAAAAGAAAAAGAAGAGGAACTGTTTCAGGATGGTTTACAGCTAAGTCTGATACTGTTCTGCAGGGCAATGGAACAAAGCAGCTTCATGCACATTCAACAGGAATGATTCCTGCTGTGGTTCAAGTAATAAACAGCAAAGAAAGTTTAAATTGAGACTTACCACGGGGCACCATATATTCGGAATCCTTTAACTGTTACCTCTGAATCTTGTAAGTAAATACTATTTGTCAGGAGTGACTGAACATTGTCAAAGTCCTCTGGTTTCAATTTGGACACAGAGGGAAAGCGGTAGTAATCTTGTTTAACAAGGTCTGCCATGAATTCCTTATCAAATGTCAGTTCATGATTCCCAGCAATCACTATTTTATATTCATATGGTAGGTTTCCTGAAATAACAAAAAAGAGGACTTAATTAGCACATTTCCTCCCACACCAGCGACGCCGGCACAATAAGCAGACAGCTAGCAGTGACAGAGTGAAGCACCCGAGGCCTGTGTGCGTCTCCATGCTGGGCACAAGGTACTGATGCTGCGTCTCCTGCACTCAGTGAACGGTGTCAAAATGCACAGGAACAGCACACAGAGCAATGCCATCACAAAGGGCCTGTACTGCAGAGTTCAACAAAACAAGCTGGTAGGCAACAAACCAGCTCCAAAGGTGGCATATGGCACCACTGCTGAGTTATTCACCTGAATGTGACCGTGAGGCCTTAATCCAGGTCAGAGGCAGCACGCCCGAGTCCCTGTCCCCAGCAGGGACCTGCGGTGAGGTACCTGGGTGTCCGAGCAGGCAGGTGACCAGAGACTGCAGGATGCCTCCCAACTATGTCCTGGTGCTGTTGGTTTTTAAATTATGGCATTATTTGGATTAATTTGTATTCCAGTGGCATTCATTCAAGACCTAGTCTATTCTCCAAAGATTCAATTCATTTGCAATGTCCTTTTATATTATTATTATTATTATTATTATGTTTATGGCAGTATCTCATCTCTGTAAAAAGTACACAAGCAGAAGCAACCATGAAACTCAGCCAAGTAAGACAAACTAGGAAAAAGGAAATGTGGTTAATTCATTTACCATCAGAGTCAGAGGTAAAGAATTACATGTTTGCTCTCCTCAGTTCAGGGGAGCTAATACCATTGTTTGGAAGGAGGCATGGATCATGCTCACGGAGACAGATTTTTGGAGTTCAGAACAGATTTTCAAGCACTTGGTACCAGCAATCAGTGCCAGATCTTCCAAATAAACATACTGGGTGCTGAGCTCCCTTAAAAATACAGTTCCATACTGTGGTATCTTCACAGAAGTTAGGCTCTTTTACAAAATCTGTCCCACTGTGACTTGCCAAAAATCACACGTAAGATCGCATCAAAGCTAACTGCTACTGCCATCACAATGAGCCTGACTTCTTAGTCTCATACCTTATCCTTCATTTTGGTGTTTATTACTAATAATCATTTAGAAATGGTTGGGTTTGTTATGGATTTTTTGGTGCAGTTTGTATTTGTTTTTTTTTAATAAACGCAGCAAAATGTGTGTAGAAATCTGTGGGTTCGTCTCCCAGTTCTGGAACTCACAACATCTGTCCCAGGGAAGACAGAATCAGACGTTACACATTTCTTGTGAGTACAGTTCTCCTAAACAGAAGTGGCTTTGCTAGTTTAAAACTTGTCTTTCAACTTTTGAAACTGTTTGGGTTTGTGTTCTTTTTTAAAGTAAGTTTCAAAGTAAAGCTGTAAGTATATACAAGATTAACTTTCCCCTAAGTAAGACTTACAGGGGAACCAGTCAAGACCGTCTGCTTTTCAATATTTACAGCACAGAAACAGGAATTACGCAAGCTATGTGTGCAAACATCATCTTTGCAAAATTAGTTAATTCTGGATAGAAAACCAAAAAGCTACAAATCCCCTGAAAAACCAAGCAGACTATGTTTTTCATAGACACCTCACGTCTGAACAAAATACAGCTTGTACATATTCATAACTCTCTGTGGTGCTGCATTAGAATAAAAGCTGGGGAGATGCAATAAATGCTCCTCTACAGTTTTTGACTCACTCCTTTCCCACTTTCCTCCCCTTCCCCATCTCTGCTACGTGCTGCTCTGCAATTCATTTTTATTTAAAAACTCTGTGTGGCAGGTACCTACAATTCCTGCTCTCTGTGACTCCTGGGCACAAGATAAAATTGCTATTTTCTCTTCTCCCAGGAAACATAAAAGATACCACCAGCATGAAATTTGATACACTTGTCATAACCATCAATCCCCCAAAACAAGCTAGGTATGATAATATTCTCAGAGAAGTAGGATGGAGAAGTTAAACTCAGGGTTCTGCTAAGTTGTCAACATTTGCCTGTTTTAACAGAGAAAACTCTTCATCTTACTGGATAGATGTCCAAGCTTTTAATTTATTTTGGTAGACTAGAAAACCAGCACGTTTTGCTGATACTATGCCCAATTAAGCCTGGAGCATTTTTGCTCAGAGTAAATGTTTTTTTTATCTTGACATTTTAAAAATAAGGGCTTACTTTGAAGACACACAGGACATGCAAAGGCAAACTAATGGTGACATCATTAATTACTAAAACATATAAATTTAACATTATACATATTATATAAGCACATGAGATCAGTAGGGGAAACCCAGACAGTGTTTCTTGCAATGTGTGTGAAGACAGCTGTTGATATTTTTAGGACCAAGGAGATGCTCCACTTGGTCATTTCTTGAGAGGAGGCACCAGGGAGCTGGGGGGCACTGGCAGGGAACAGCCTCTCTCCACTGCTGCCAGGGAGCCAGGACATGGCCCCACCAGCAAAAACTACGGACCAACACCAGGACCAAGGAATGAGGCAAAACAGGCCCTGGAGGAGAGCCCCCACAGGCACCCAAGTTCATCAGCACCCACCCCTGAGCTCTGGCTCAGCGGTGCTGCACCGCACTGCCCGGGAGCTGGGGAGGAACCAGAGCTGGCTGCGGGTGTGACGGCCACCAACCCAGGCTCCCCCCCCTGCAGCAGCCAGCCCAGACGTGCTGCCCTCTGTATTTGTGCCTGCTGCAAGGTTTGCCACAGGAAGGGCACCGAGGCCTGGCCTTGCTCCCCACCCAGGTCCCCCAGGCCATCACCAGTCACGTTTGCTTCTCGTTCTCTGGTGCTGGCCCAGGAGCTCGCAATGAGCACCACCACCCCTCAAAAGGCAAACACATCAAAAGCCAGGACCCTGCAAAGGCAGGGCGGCAGCAAGAGGAAGTCTCATTCAGTTCTTGTCTCTTCCCTGAGGAAAGACTATATAGCACTAATCACAGTAATAAATTACCTGCAATCAGATTAGCTATTTGTTCATCACATTCCGGTTTTTCCTTCTTGAAAGGCCCTGTGGCGTTGCACAACATCCACTCTCTCTGATAATATTTCTGAAATATTTTGGCATGTTTTCTTTTGGCAGACCTGCCGTTTGTCTATAATCTGTTGACCTTGTGTTTAATATGGAAGCATAAACAGTCATCTTCAAAAATCTCCTACTCCATGGTAATTTAGTTTTATCTTGACCAGATTCATCTCTGTGTATCTGCATCAGTGCTGCCTGTACAGCACAACACACAGGTTGAAAGGCACTTCCTCATTTTCCTTCACTGAATCTTTGTTAGCTACATTTGGTCTTTATTAGTCTGATTTCCTAACTATCAAATCTTCCATCATGCATCAGTAACATTATTCATTCTAATTTATACTGTGACTCTGGAAAACAATTTAGAAGAATCCTTTTCCAAACTAGAAAAAGTGTGATCTGTTTGCTGGGCCGAGCACTTCAGAAACCCCAATTATTAACTTCCAGCATAATAACTGAGTTTATTTAAAACACTTAAATGCTTAACAGGTGAGATCAAAAGGCTAAAATTGCAATTACCACAAATGACCAGGGCACTAAGTCTGTGAAGTAGAGGCACTTATACTGGAGTATTTGAAACCCATATTTATGTGTATATATGCACACACTCAACAGGGTGTGCATATGTGTATCTTCAAAATGTAACTATTATTTTGGTTAAGATATTTTTCAACATCTGCTCTCAACAGTACAAGCAAGGGCACAATGGAATCGTTGGTCAAGAAAATACTGCAATTAGACAAGTTGTTCTCTTCTGGAAGCCAGAAGGTCAATATCGCTCCTGCTCAACTAAAGGCAACGATGGTTAACTCTGAATGACCTGTAAAAACGGAACTGTTTACAGAAAATACATTAATGGGGGAGTCTCAGGAAATTCCTGTGACTTCTGGTGTAGCAAGTCAACCTCAAGCTACAGTCCCAAGTACCTTCGTCCCCCCTCAATGGTTCATCTTTACTCCTGTGCCAAGACACCTTCCTGCCAACACAAGGACCTGGTGGGCACGGAGCAGAGTGGATCAGGAAACGGACCCAGATGAAAACTGATGTAGCAAAAAGGAGTGGGGGTCTGTGAATGCTGCTAAGGCAGAACTTCTATCGCTGGCTGCAACCACTTACACCACTCCCAAGTGTCAGCTGAACAACAGACTGACTTTAAATTCATCTATTACATGGGACAAGGGGGAAAGCTTGGGGGACAGGGGGTTGTGTGGTTTTTTTAACCTATGTAAGTAGTCATTTCAGCGGGTTTCTTTAAGTTCACCTTAAGCACTTGGATCCTAGGAAGCCTTAATCTGTTGAACAACCATTCCCATTTTAATAGCATGCTTCATATGAGTACAGTTTAGTCACACAACCCAAGTTCTGTAGAGCTGCCAGACATGAAAAGGAGTCTGCCTGGCAGTGAATGTTAACTGCTGAGTCCATATAAAAATAGAAAATCACATTATTTTTCGACTACTGTTACCTGTAAACCCCACAGGGAAGTAGGGGAGTAAGAAATAATGTGATGCTCGCTGTCTATATAGTGGTAGAAACCTGTATTTACACACAAATGATATGCAAGTGCTTTTGATGTGAAGCTCTGAATATGCATACGCACGCATTAACTATTCAAACCACACAACACTTCCATGAAACATGAAGCTTTTTTCATGCCTGTTTCATAGCCTCATAAACCCTTTGGCCATATGCTGAGAAATAGACTGAGAAATCTTTAAGTATAAATCTTAGCCCCCTCAAAAAGAGGGAAAACTGTACAAGAGCGAGATGTGTGTGCAAGCACATCATCTCAAATTTATGGTATATTGTGTATGCCTCAGAAGAGCAAAACTGCTCATGGAGCATTCACCTATAACCAACCCCATACACGTCCAGGGATAAACACAGAAGGAGCGGATTTTGTGTTGCTCCTACAGACTTCCAATCCCCACGGCTGCAGATGCTGAGGGCAACCAGCACAGCCCACCACTGGCCAGCAGCCGTGCAGCTCTTCCTGGAGATGTTTCTCATGGGCAGCCCTTGGCATCGCAGGGCCATGGTTACTCTCTATTCCCAGCAGTTACAGCACAATCGCAGCACACAGAGGCTCCTTTCAGCTTTTTAAAACAAAGACAGAATGTCTCAAAGGCTCCGATTTCTCCTTCAGCAGCAACAAGTGAGTTAGACTGCATAAGTACAGTTATACAGACTCTAGCTTCCACAGGATAAGCTGCACCTATCCCACCAACAACCCACTTCAGGTGCCAGGATCCAAAAACTGGGTAAGAAAAGCATCTTTTCTAAGATGAGACTGACCAACTGACTATGAAAATATTTTGGCTGTTTTAATCAAATCAGCCTTCACAAAAGTCCTCAATGGAACAACTCAAACCGGTATCAACCAACACACTGGCTGAAAACATAGCCCATGAATTTCTATGCAGTTTAGCTCCCTGTGTCTGCAGAAACCTACACAATGAAACAATTAAAAACCAAAAAAAAAAAGCAGCAAATAAGAAACAGAACATGCACAAAGACAGAACATGCTTCTAAAACAGTACAAAGAACTGAAGTACAGGATCTTTCAAAATCTTCCCAGTGAAAAGTATTCCACCATCAGTTCAGATACCTCTTTTTTTTTGTTTCCCTCCAGCTTTGGAGAAGAAAAAATAAAGGCAAAACACACATGGGCAACACAGCAAGAGGAGAGGATGAATGAAAATTTAACTGTTTTGCCTTTATGCAAAGAAAACATCAGATCGCAGCACGGGGAGAAGCAAAGGCTGAGACCCTTGAATTCCTGTGATAAATCCAAAGCTTGTACATTAAAGCTCCCCTTTGTTGAAAACACTGTTAGACACAACAAAACAGAAATGTTAGGTAAGTGCAAGCTCTGCCTCTGACCTTTCCCTCTGTAACCGTCAGGCTTCATTAATTTTCACAAGGCCTGACAGCTCTAGCGTTAATACTCACACTTGCGGATCGAGCCACACAGCAGGTTCAGAGTCTGCTACCTTCTCCTCTGAAACTCATGCATTAGGATTTCTTCCATGCTGGCAATGGAAAACCAAGTCTAAGAAACATTAAACACAAAAAACTACGTTACAATAATGCCAAGGGTGAGTCATAAACCCATGAAAGCAAGGAAGCACTGAGCGAATCTCGCCTGAGCACCTGTGACTGAGCGGAGCAGTGCCAAGGTGCTCCGGGACACAGGGCCCTTTCCCAGGGACCACAGGCACAGGCGCTGCTCCACCTGGACAGGCACTGCAGAGCAGTCTGATGCTGCAGCATTGGTGGTGCCTAGTACCAAGTGTTTCCACTCATTCTCTCTTCCACCAGCAAATGTAGTGACTTTTGCACAACACTGTGCAAAAACATCCCCACGTGCAGCCTGAACCCTGCAACAGGGCCAGGTGCACTGCAGAACCTACTCAACTACAGGTCTGATTTAACCACGCTCCAGCATTGCTGACAATTCCTTGCTTTTATGTTTTTATGTCTCAACCATAACATTATTCTAATGTAACTGTTTGTGATTAATATCTTCCTCCTGTCTGTTAAAATGAAAAATGTAGCACTACATAAGTGACAAGCTTTTGTTTCTCTTCAGTGTTCCACGGCTTCCTTAGCATTATTCTGACATAACTTGTCCTGGGTTTTGATCTCCAGCTTGTTTTGAACTTCACTGGGCTACTGTTATTGAAACACCTTTATTTTTTTTGAAACATGGAAGGCTTCCCTAAACTTTCAACAATTAATACACGATATTTCTTTGTTTTGAAACAGAATCTTAAGTTTTTGTTCAGTCTAACCTCAAAAGCAAAAAAAAAAGCCTCCAGATTTGGCAGCTCACAGCACTGCCAACTTTAGGTGTAAAAAGTCCCCCCAAATTGACTTTAAAATTATGAAATCTGAAACACAAGCAGCACAGATTGCTTGCTAGTCCCTGGAAAGGCTTTCTTTTCAGGCTTTTAATTATGCAACCTAAAAGATAGAGCTTTCAAGAGGAAAAAAAAAAAATCACATAACTTAAATTCAAAGGAGCTGGCAGCTGTTAAATTTCTCTTTAAATTTAGCAAATTCTGACACACCACCCTACCTGGAAATTGCAATAGCCTTGTTTGTCCCTTTCATTTTTTTCAAGTGCTTCTTGCATTAATGGTAGTTCCTGCTCCTGTCCTCCTTCCCAGGGCAAAACAATCCCACGGCTGGGCTGGTGCCGTGTGCCCCCTCTAAGGGATCCTTTAAAGGGAAACGGTGCTCACTTTGAAAATTGTGAGAGCTTTTGAGGCGAGAACATCTTTTGCCTGGCAGAGCTGAAGGGTGTTTCCCTAAACAGAATTACCCCATATTTACAGCGACACTTGCATCAGCCCCCCCGCAGTTCAGGGTCTGTGGTGCATGGGTACTGTAAATACAGAGAAAGGCATTCGGTTCTGTCCAAGAGAACTTTAGATTTTCTCTTGCAATCCAGATCTTAATGTACCAGGGCTGACAAATTTTAGACCAATCTCAGCACATCGTGTGGTTTCAAAAGGCTGCGACCTTGAACTCCAAATACCAATGCTGAGAACAGGAACCCAAGCTCTGCCTTCACAGTGCCAGTAGGGCTAAGTACAAATGTCCTCCTTGGACTTAATTTAGACTTAATTGAAAAGGAACATTTTTGGTTACTATTACATTAAGGCCAAAATATAAAAATGACCCCTAATACTATCTAAATCTAATAAGAGAAAGCCATCTCTCTCTCAAAATTTTCAAAGCATTTTCTATAAATGCATCACAGATCAATTTACATGGTACTTTTGCCAATAAGCAAAACAAAATCACAGGTTCCAATTGGCTTAACACATATTGGAAAGCGCGAAAGCAAATGCTAGAAAATGCAATTACTGCAAACAAACTCCATTTTCTCCACTCAGGAGGGAATTTTGGAGAACATTTTATTGCCCTCAAATAATATTTCTAAAGGCATCAATACACAATTCTATTTTCTTTTCTGAGTCCCCCACACTATATAACCCAATCCTCCATAAAGAAATTCACCAGATTTTGAAATAATATATTGGTTGTTGATATTACCTTGTGCACACACATACTGTATCAATTTAAATTATTTCTCTCCATGAATCTTAAGAATATAAAAAGCAACTTCCACTGCCTGACACAAGCAGATCTGGACCTATTTCCCATAACATACCCTTTGTCTCTGTAACCTACAATTCCAATCAAGTCTTCTTTTTCCCCCTAAAATAAATGAATAAAAGCCACCAAAAAGGAGGTCATCTTGAGAAACAATTATACAGAAAGTAATTAAGCTAATCATAATTATCACAGACAATGTCTTGGTATTTTAATGTGCACATATTTTCACACTGCAAAAGGCCAGGGAAAGCTAAGGACAAGATTTTCCAGAAAAAGTGAAATCTTTATTTAAAAGAGAAACAAGGTTTGATATCAATTCTTAGTGAAGGAATTCAGAATTATAAATGCAGGACCCAGATCTATATTCTGCCCAAATTCTTCTACCTTATTGACAGGGACCTTTAAACAAGCAGCAGAACTTTCTTTTCTGCCCACACACCCCTATCAGGATCCTTCCAATATCTACTCACCTATCTTAATGTGAACAAATAAATACACCAGCCAGGGAAACGTATGATCACCAAAACATTTTCCTGTTCCCCAAGTCTTTGAGCTTGTTCCCATTATTCGTTTTCTCATTTTTAGAAGAAAGTCTCTGAGACTTACAAACGCACAAAGCAGTAGGAAATCACCTTCCTCTGTCTCACAGCCTGGTAGAGCCTAGCCAGTATTTCTGAAAAAAGTCCCTCCAAATACCTCTTTTTTCTGTATTCCAGGAAGGTATTCAGAGCATTTCTTATGAAGAGAAAAATCTCAAAATGTACAAACGAGAAACTTCTAAAAACGATGTTCTTTCTATGATACATTATATTCTACATAATTTCTTGATTTTATACATGGAACTGAAATCCTTCCTTTAAAATTATGATTTTTGAGTACATGGTTGGTAAACTACAAAACATACTGAGGTTCATAATTAACCAACTATCAGTACTAGAGTAATGTGGATAGATATCCGTAATGACAAGGGGAAAGACAAAAAGCAGGGATAGCACAAATAATCACAAGGAAAATAAAGAGAAGAAATAAGGTAAAATGTTTTTTAAATATCCCAAAGGCTTTAAAAGCATGAACTACTGCCTAAAAGCAGGGAAACAGCTTTTTAATAACTCTGAGAATGTAACATTCTCCAGTGTGCTAAAGCAATTAGCTGCTTTTGAGATTTTACCCTGTGATCAAGGCTTGTGCTTTTATTTGTAAACATTAAAGCACAAGGAGCAAGTTTGATATTCAAAGGTAGTTTTAAACATATTTTCACGTGGCAATGCTGATGCTTGTTGGGAATTGTTTCTTCCTTTTCTAAGTTGTAAGAGCAGAAATCTAAAGCTTAAGCTAAACTCCACTTCTAGAGTCCAATATCCATGTGACAACATGGATAGCGCTGTGTTCCAGAACCACCTCCATGGTTCTTTTCTGAAATGTTTATGGAGGATAAAACACAGAGAGAAAGCGCACAGAGAATGCAAACACAAATTACAGTCAGCTAAAATATTCGGGCAGGTCTTTAGGAACCTCCAGTATTATTTTCTGAACCCCATGTTTAAATTTATTATTCTAAATAAAGCTAAACATTCCATTACAATCTTTCAAGATGAACTTGGATACCAGGAGTCTCCTGAGCCCCGTAAGGAAATTCCTTTTAATAACCCAGCTCACGGTGAGGTTTCTTAGCTACTAAGACAGACAATCAAACCACTCCAGCTGTATCATGTTATTACAAGGAACCGAATTCCTCTTATGCAGGTTTTTTTCCTGGCCATCTAGAATTCCCTGAGCAGAAGGACACACAGCCCCAGATACCTTCCTTGTGAGTTTAAGCACAGGGACAAACACTGAACACCGAAAGGAGAGAGAGAAGGAAGCTTGAAGCCTGATAAAGGTTCAGAGTGGTAACTATGGACATTGGCACCAGTGATTTCTGAGTTCCCTGTCTCACCCCTGCTACTGGCTCTTGTCACCTCCTCTCTTCTACTGGCTTTGCAGAATTTCAACTACCAACTTATTATTGGTTGTAATTTATGTTACAGCATCCTAGGACCTCACAACAGATAGTTCAAGTTCAGTCTGAAGTTTTTTTAAGAATCCAAGTCTTTGAACTTCAGTGGAGAAAACTATGTGCCGAAATACCCTCTGACTGTCCTTCCAAAGGCAGGACAAAACAGAAAAATGAAAAACAGTGTATGTAATGTAAACTCCATTCTGCAATAGAGTGTGCATGCTTTTATTTGTGACAGAATTCAGGTAAAACTCTTGATCTTTCCTGCTCTTGTCACAAGGAGATAGGCCCTCTACTGCTGCCATCTCTGCTCTTCGATAAGGATAATTGTAAGCCACTAACCTAGGAGTGACATGTTTTTAAATCAAGTTAAATGAATGTGTGAGATTTACGGTACTTATCGTTGTGCATTTGAATTTACAGTAACATTTTCACAAGGTGCTTGAAAATCTGTCTGATGCAGCATCTGTACTTTAGTGCAGATGAGAATTCTGGTCCACGAAAAAATATTTCTCTGTAATTAAATGCTATGATTAATTGTTGGAGCATGCAATTTTTCATCTAGTGTGCTTTCTGCAGAGTAGGGCCTCTCTTGATTTATCCATTTTAGCCATCTTTTCTAGCCTTTGAAACAAAAAATGGGATGAGAAACCTGCTGTAATAAGGCATGATACGCAGACTAAGTTTTGCTGAATAAAGCGACAACTACAGTTAATCAGAGCCAGTCATTAAGACAAAACACTCAGAGAGCAGCTATTTCAGTCACTTAGACAAAGGTAACAATTTATTCCTTATTTATACTCCTTTCTGCTAAGGTTTTGCCCTCTCACCTTGCAGGCAAGCATCATTGTTTTCACAGCTGGCCTCACGGAAGCAGTTGTTTATGAATAGCTGTATTGCTTCCACTCGAACTGTACACACGCTGGTAACTCACTCCAGTGCCAGACCCCTTCTAACACCAGAGCAGAGGCTCTTCCCTCCCCTGTCCCCGTGCAGCCTGGATGGCCAGCACTGCAGGGCATCCCCTCCTGCCTTTCCCACTCCAGCTAATGGCTCAGGATTGCAATTTACAGCAAGGAGACAGCAAATGGTGAGTGGCTTTCCCTGCAGTGCGGATTACTTTGCACGGGCTTTTATGAGGGGACATCAGGCCAGGACCTCTACTCTCAGGACCACAAGCATGGCTACAGCTACATGATTTTATTCCCAGCGACCACTGAAACTCGCAGCAGGGACAGAGGAGAGCAGAAGGAACAAGTTCCTTCCCCACCATGCTCAGGAGACATCTGCACAAAACCGCAGCAAACTTCGTGTCTGCCTTGCAGCTTTTCTGCTCATCTCTCTTAGTGAAGGCAAATGCCAAGTGCTGCTGAGGGAGCAGGGAGCCTTCAGAGTAACATATGGGGGAGAGCAGCTCAGGGAAAAGTAAGGACATGTGGGTAATTTTTTATCATTTGCAGCTCTGTTTTAAACTAGAACCCTTTGTGTTGGCCGGTTACACCAAAAAAATGTAATGGCAACATTCAAGAGAAAAGGAGCTACTGCACTCTAATACCCAGCCTGCCCTGTAATGTGAAAGCTTCTGGTTCATTAGAAAAGATGCACATAATGCTGAGGTCTTCATGGTTCACTCACCAAAAATCACAGAAATTCAAAGTACAGAGCATTCCTGAGCTCTCATTTCTTAATTATATTAACTCAAGAAGAGATGTAGCTCTGGAAAAAGCAGGTGAAAAAAAGCAGGTCTATTACTTTATATCATTTGTCTCCCTCTTCTTTGTAGTATCCATCCCGCCCCTAGTTTGATGTTATTTTGTTCTCCCCTGTGTTGGTTTTCCATCCTGCCTCTCTCCACACTGCTGTCCCCTGGTGTGCTGCTTTTTTCCTTCTCCACTAAAGGTACCATCAGGAGCCAGTGAGGGTTTGGTGACTGTCACCTCTCAGCTGGGGTGCAGGACGAGAAAAGAGACCAGAACAGCTCAGTGAAGTGAGGCACTGAAGTGACCTGAGCCTCAAAGCCATCACAAGTCCTGAGAAACTCCCTTCCCAGAGCTGTGGAAGGGCTGCCACAATCCAGCCCTCCCGTCAGCCCAGCGCTGAGCCCAGCCCGGTGTCACGGGGCGAGGCAGCAGCGTGGGTCCTCCCCGCCTCGTACCAGGGCTGACCAGGAGAAGGTGCTGCCCGTGGGTCTTGTAGCCACCTTACAGAGCAGGTGCCATTATTCACTGTCATGCCCAGGATGACGGAGCAGGACAAGCAAAACAAAAGTTCCTTCAGCTCTGGGAACAGGGGCTCTCTTCTTCTTTTCCTCCCCACTACCGGAGTGCCCACAAATATAACACCCATCCTCCAAACCAATATACTCCCTAAATACAGGCAATTAAGATTTCAAGCTCTCCTAGCAGGCATGACAGGGGTGGATGGAAGAGGTGGAGTTGCACAGGTCTTTCTTTCACAGCCCTTTTGTGCCCAGACACATCATTCCAATGCAGGATTTGCCCAAGCTCAAATACTCAGCTTCAGCTTGCTGCAACAAGAGGGTTAATTAACAAGCTATGCAGGCTGGTTACAGCCAGCAATAAGAAGCTCTCTATTTCTCTTTACGAAAAAAAGAAGTCAGTAATTCTTGGAACATTTATTAACCCCCTAGTATAGGCAATTACTGTAAGATAAAGGTCTGCCAGTCTTGCATTACCATAAATTGCTGCATGTTGCTTTTCTACAGCACAGTAATGTCCACAACCAGTGTGAATAAATGCTAACATTTGAGTTTTAAGCTTGATTCAACCCCCTCGATCAAACACTTCAGCAGATCTTCACTCTCAGTGGCTGTTTGGCCACAAGAAAGATAATCATTTTATACAAGCCCAAAAAATCCAGGATGGTGTTTCACTGACACACTGATTTGTAGCTCAGTTTAAGGTAATGTCACGTATCTCCTAACATGCAGAACTGAAAAGAGGAAGGCGGGTGGGAAGTACAAAACCCAAAGATCGTTCCTGCTGTCTACTAGGTTTTGTAGCCACATACAACATAAAAAAATCGTGGCAATAAAAAAAAAGAAAGAGGCTTTGTAATAGACAGAACACTGCCAACCAGCTTTAAATTGAATTACACAGCCTGCTAATCTTTATGATGAAATAAAATTTCTTTGAACACTACACATTATACTAAAATTCACAGTGCTTTCTCCCCAACCCCTCTCCGCTCAAAGCAACTCCTCCACCCTGAAACCATTGTTCTTTCCAGCCTGGAACGTGATGCTCTACTAACAGAAAGACTTACTTTAATTAGCTATTGTTAATATGGTGTGCACAGTGTGAAAATTTAGGAGAGAAGTATTTTTGCACTTTTTATTTTTGATGCAACATTAAATTTGCAAGTGAAGAAATAAACTGATGGTGTACAAAGAATCCGTCCTTCGACTGCTCTCCACCAAAATCATTCCCATTACGATACGTGGCCGTGGCAGCAATACTGGAGGAAGAATCTGATGAAAATGTCTATAAAAGTTTCTATTTGAGTGGCGTTCATTGTTTCATGCCTGGTCAATACAACAGCCATAAATCTCTTTTCTGTTTCAAAGTGGATTTGCGGGAAAGGACGAATTGAAAGGAAGGATTGTTTGGGGTTTTTTATAAATTTGGTTTTGCTATAGCTTGTTATAAGAAAACTGATCATCCCCTCCCCCTTCTAAGACAACATTAGCAGCCCAGGGAAGCAGATCCAAGAAATGACCAAGCAATTATTGTGATTGAAAATCCATTCAAGAATTGTGCAATACTTTGCAGTGCTCACTGGCTCCTTTATTTCATTGAAAATTACCAAATGAATATATTAGTTTAGACTTACAAAGAGCCACTCACTCCAGAACATTATTCCCTTTGAAAGCACATTTTACCTGAGCCAACTTTTCTAATGGCTGTCAAATAACACCTTTATATTTGGTTTGACCGACCATGGCCATTCATAAAGAGAATTTTACACTTTAGAAGCAAACACAATTTAAAAACCCTCTGTTTTTCTACAGACCATTAGGAGATAGCAAAAATAGATTTTTGTGAAATCTCTTTATGAAGAATTGCCAGGAATAACAAGAGCAGAACAAGAAAGAACTGATCAGATATGAATGAACGTACACTGCTCCTCAGGCATGAATTCCATTTTAGTCAGTGGAAATTTTACTGCCTCAACATTCATTTTATCCAATTGTTTCTATTTTACCTTCTAAGTTGTACTTCTGGGGTTCTGTTTCCCACAAAGCATCTAATATCTGACTCAGAGCTGAGGATAAATATGAAGAAGCAGCTATTATAACCATGGCACAAAAGGAGAATTTTGTACTTTTTCCTACTTTTGTTTTCACATTTCACTATAGGTTGCTACATCAAGAAAAATTATTCAACCTATTACCAAAAATCAACATGGTTGTATTTTCCCACTATTTTATAAATACAATAAAATGAAACATTCAAACTATTTTTGTATTCCTCTGAGAAGAAAAAACAAAGATAAAATTAGTAATAGTATATCATAAAAAGGTATATGCAAATAAAAACTGAGCACTGATGATTAATTCAGTCAAACCATATGGGAATTGAAAGCTAAGTACAAATGGGAACTTAACCATGACATTAAATACAGTTCGAGTTAGAACAAAAGCAAAGGAAATATTTTTAAGTAGTAATATGGCACTAAACCTAAATAATCTAGGAAGAAGTTTTTTTAAAACTTTATGGTAAAGACAGAGTGAGATACATAACCCAGAGAACTACTACATAAGTAAAAAACCCACAAAACTCTGAAGATTCTAGATTTCCTGTTACAAAACCTGGGGGTTTTTGAATGAAACTGAATCAACATGCTCCAAACTCATAATATTCAGCACCTAGAACTACTGAGCATGCAGACACACCAAAGCTGTGTGTGCAGTGCACCTTCAGCTCTCTGGCACGGACGAGGCAGCCAATCCACACAAACCCCTGATGGGACCAGAGGGACAGAGAATGCCAACTCCAGCAGAAGAGTCACCTCTCCTCAGCACCAGCTCAACCTCTCATCAAGATACCTCCATCCCAAGATACCTCCATCCCATCCCAGTGCCTGAAGCCTCAGGAAGCTTCTCACCAGAGCCGTCACAGAAGACAGAGCTGTTTTCAAAATTAGACCAATAGATTTTCCTGGGAGTTGCTTCCCCCCTCTCCCAGAACAGCTGTGCAAAACTCACACACACTTACAGGATTAAAGCCACCTCAGCATTTTCTTTCACTTGCAATGAATGCAATTTTTTTTCGAGTGCTAAGAGTTTTGTTTATCAAAATGGTATTTTATGTTTAGTCAATTATTCATTCTAGCTATAATAAGTAGAGCAATATAGAGTTCAAAATATGCTCCAGATGGTAAAAACACACATCAGAAATAAATCAATTTATAAAAAAGGAAGAGATTTGTTTTTATTGCCATAATTTTACTTTAAAATATTCACAAGCTTCCTTCTGGTTCTAAATTACCCCAGAATACTTTGAGATAATGTCCCTCTGAATCTGGGGAAATATAGAACTTACTAGTTTGGGTTTTTTTATAAAATAATGTGATGTCAGATGCCAAAATAATTCACATCAGAAATATACTTTTACAGAGCAAAAGCCCTCAAGAACAAACACTTCATCACACTGAAACTGTTCTCAATGTACATTAGTAAAAGGAACACACTCACTCTAAACCCTAAATGAACCATGCCTGGAGAGGAGATGAAGCCAGATAACAGCCAGACCAGAGAGATTGAGAAAGGATAAAAGTGGAATGTGACCCTGCATTTTTAAACAGTGATAAGAAAAGAGCTTGATCTTACTATTATACTACTCTGGAACAGTTCATTTTTTTTCAAATTGAATTATGCTGTCTTCACTATCAAACACATTCTGGCAGGTGTCTGGCTTAACAGTTTTGAATACGATTTCAAATTTCCACAGCACTAATGCATAAATTTAAGTGTAGACTGGAACCAAGTGTCTGCCCATAGTTCTGAGAGCAATGCCACATTTCCATTTTGTCTTCTATGCCACGTAACAATTCCAGCAGCAATTCCAAGGTGATGCTGCTATTTCCAATAACTAATTTTCACACAAAAATGAACTTTAAAATAATTGACAATACTTTGCTGAGGACCACATCCACATATACAGAGTGTAACAAGAAAACCTCTGCATTAAAATTATATAATCATTCTTTTCTTCTCACTTTAAGTAACATGATCAGGGAACTACAGCACAGAAAAAAAAAGAAAAGCTGGTTTTTTTTAGCTCTAGCAACAATGTTTACACTAAAGGCAAGCATATGTTACAGGTAAAGAAATATTTGTTCCAGTACAAACCCATATGTATTTTGCCACTAAACCATTCACAAAGTTTCTACAGTCATTACCCCAAAGAAACTTAAAGGAAATAAACATTCAAAACAAAAGCATGACTTAAAAAGCATGAAACACTCAAGTTGCTAAATCGTAGAACAACTCTGGAAAAACCTAGCTAAATTCAACCTTCAGCTCCACACACAATAACCAGCAGTAAGTTCACTTACTGAATTTATCCAAGTCTACCACTGCAAGATTTTGCCTAGCTCATGCAGTAATATTCTTTATAATAGAAACCTTGCATGGGGGGGAAAAACAAACAAACCAGAACCAAAAAAATGAACACAGTACGATATAACCACTAAACAAAAAAAGTACAAAATGGGCTATTTGAGAAAAATTTCTAAACTGAATTCAAATTATTCACACAAGTAAGGATATGCACAATCAGGCCCACAGTAACTGAGCAAAACAAACATATCAACTCATTAAAGATCTATCTGCCTGAATTTATCTTTGCTTTCTCTTCAGCTCTTATGAGTTATTCAATCACTTCCCATCACCCAGAAAAGGAAATATTGCACTATGAAGACAGAGCTATAATTAGATATTCTTCTATTTCATTTCACATATATGACTGAATGAGAATGGATGGGAAAAATATGAACAGAGATAATAATAGTAAGTTGAAACATTCATTAGAAAATATATTGGGCACAGAATAACATCTCAGTTCTTCCTCAGCACATAATGCTGTGTTTACTGCAAAATTAGTTAAGTTACTATAAGAGATTTTTAATGAAAACAATTATAAATTTAAAATAACTGTGTTTAAAGCATTTAACAGTCCCTAAGGTCAAGTGATTACAGCAGTTACAAGACCCGAGGGACATGTTCACACCAAAACAAAGCGAATAAATTACCTCAGCCAGTGTATGTAATCACTAAGTGACCACAGAGGTTATTCAGTGTATAAGCCCAGATGACTTCCATGCAAAACCAATAATGAAAATGTAACAGCCAAAGGGAAAAAGCATTTAACTAGCAAAAGTTGCAGGAAGGGCTGAGAACTTGGAAGAGTGGGAAAGAGAGTGTGGAAAGCAAGTTCCATGACTTGGCTGTCGAGACAAGGAAGAAGGATGAGTGCAAATTAAATGGACAGACAAGATGCCAAACATTTTTCCCAGGTGAAAGACCCAAATTGCTGCAAAGGGATTCAAGACTCAAAAAATATAAAACTGCAGAGCTGACAGCAGTGCTCTCAGCCGTGTATAACTCTGGCATATGTAATGCCCAGCGAAGTACAAGCAAGGGCAGAGCTCAGAATAATCATCTTTTAACTTTCCCCTTAGTTTTACTGCCAGAACAGTTATTGTGTCTTAGTTACCCTATGATACAATTCTAATGGAAGCAAGACCCTGTTTTTTACCACAGAGTAGGTAAGATAAGCTGCAGAATGAAACCCAGATTTGATCTGGCTTCTCTCCCTCATGACATAAATGATACAGATGCTCTGTCTTCATTACAGCTTCACAACACAATTGGCAGTGGAGAAAACCACACCCAAGAAAGGCAGGAAAACATTTTTCTGTAAGGACAACCTTGTATTTGATGGCAGTTCTCAGTGTATAGCTTTGGAATAAGGCTCCTACCAACTATGGTGCAAAAAGATGCCTCCCACCACACTGAGGCAGCAAAAGGAATCCTGCTTGTTCCTGCCTGCCACTGGTATGTATTTTTTGAACTACTGCAGATCATCACCTCACATCCTTGCAGGTATAAAATCTTCGCAATACACACAGTAAATAATAACAGAGTAAATGGTAAAACACAATTAACACATTTTGCACATAGGAGTCTGAAAAAAGTGGCAAAAGGACATGCCTGACTTCAGTGTTTTGATTCCTGGTGAGGATGCACTGAAGCAAGTATTCACCAACATTCCCACAGGTGAATCAATTTGCTGTCTCGCCCTGTGCCAGGAACCTAACAACTGGTATTATCATATATATAAGAGAAAATGCAAGTGGACTCTGTGCACATAAAAAAAATTTTCTCTGTATCTGAAATATGAAAGCCTGAGGCCATAGCCAGTAGGCCCTCACACAGTCAAAGCTTCCAGTTTCAGTGAAACTGACTGCAAAATCTGCTTTCTCAGATAAATACTATACTGTCTTCTACAAGAACTATGCATACATGCTAAGAAAGCCCCCTGGTAAACTACTGAGGCTGGAACACAACCTGCTCAAAGGGGTGTAATCCTTCTGTTGGGAATGTTAAGCCAAGGACCTATGTGTTAAAATAACATCATCATGGAACACCTGTTAGACACAGGGAGTGCCAAGTGGCTGCCAACAAGATTCCCCACGGAAGGGTGAAAGCACCCTGGCAGATTATTTGGTTCGGCTTTCTGCAGCACTGAGTGTTTTCAAATGCCAGGCACTGGACACAGGCTCTGGCTGTATCGAAACAGCATTTGTGAAATTACTCAAGGGTCAAAGAGGAATTCAGGTGGCCAGACACTGCTCCTAGCAATGCACTCAGGGCAGGCTGTGGAGGTCTGTGCTCTCCAAAATCCTCTCCTGGGGCTGCCTGGCACCTGCAAAAACTGAACCCCACTGAGCAGCAGCGCTGCCCAGCTTCTCTGAGGAACGAAGCTCGGTGGGACCCGCCCCTCACTGCAGGGAAGCTGAGACTCCCAGAGCCTTTACCTTGGCTGCTCCTCACCTGCTTGTCCTCCTCCTGCACAACACCAACATTTGCACGGGACCCCACAGAACACTCAAAAGCTGAGGAAGATGATTCCTACTGTGTCTCTTGCCTCACCCCATAACATATCTACCTACTTCTTCTACCACTTCTAACTTGCCATTCCTGCAATTACATGCCCAGAAATAGGATAGTTTTGAGCTTATCAAATCCAGTATCACTTTCTAGAAATAAGAACAATAAAACTAAGTTATAGTGACATGATTAGAAAGCCCCACTCCCACATGCACAGCAATAAAAAGAAGGAAAAACAGTCATTAAAACAGGGTTGTGGAAATCAGAGGAGGTCAGGTAAAAAGAATAGCATGAAGAAAATGCAAAGAAGGATGACAAGACAAACAATGTAGAAGTTCTTCTATTTAAAATGCCTTTTGTAAATCCAAATGTTCCTTACCCTCTTGAAGGGTCAGCCAAGGAACTCCAACGCAACAAAATGATTCTATTAAAGGCACATAGAGATGCTGCCATCACACAGCACGCAAGAGAGAGAGCAGTAAAGCCTGATGACAAAGCTATGCTTTGAAATATTTTTTATATAATGCTGTAAATTCATTCTAATGTTTTCTGAAAATCAGCTGCTCAAGTCACCTTCAGCTCTGGGTATTTCTAGACCAAGAGGTGACATGGCAGTGCCCAACCAGCCTACCAGTGGCATTTATAACAGGAGCATCCCACACAAGCTCCTCTCCTTCATTTTGGTTTTCTGCTGTTGCTATTTAACTGCCCTCAATTCTAGCAATATGCTGTCAGGGCACTGCTGTCAAATACAGCAGAATATGAAAGGTATTCTACCAAAGAGATGCTGGCTGCCCGTGACCAAAGTTAAAATGCCAGTACTCCAACTCAAAGGGGCAAGCACGTGAATATCACCCCCAAAAAAATTCTCCTCTTGCAAACAGTATTATTGATTCTGCCACGCAGTATTGTGGGAAGAAGGACTTTCATCGTTTCCAAGTATGTTGTAACTTCCAGCGCTGCCTTAAGTTACAGTAAACCCAAAATACAGTGAGCAGCAGTTTTGGCTGTGGATATAAAACCCCCCAGCATCAACTAACGGGACACTGTACCCTTTGTATGAGGTGCCACCACCTCCTCGGCACCCCTGTAGGGCCACACCGTTCTTGTTGTGCAATGACAGAACCTCTTCCCCAAGGTAATGCAGAAATACAGCAAAGTCTCTAAATTTGTCTTAATTAACAGAATTATACTGAGGCTAGAAACAGCACATCACATGAGGACAAGTGAAGTAAGGGTGGGGGAGATTTTCAAGTGCCCTAATTCAATTAGGAGGCAGTGACTGACACTTGGACAGGAGAGGTTAATTGGGGTCACCAAAACGCAGTAATTCCTTACCTAACCAGTCATTAAACTTCTTAACCTCTGAGGGCAGTCCCAGCTCGGTGAAATCGCCCGTGTGAAGAAGGATGTCCCCATAAGGCATCTGGATGCCATCTGTTCTGGAGTGTGTGTCTGAGACGCAGACAAATCGCGTGTGGCCCGCTGGTTTTGGAGTGTCATATGGGATAGGGTCGACCCTAAAGCAGACACAAAGATCTCGTAACAGTTACAAGGTTAAAACCCTCACATCTATTATTTCAGATATCAACACACATCTCTCTCCACAAAAGCGTGCACACACACACACACATCCATTGACACACACCATGCTCCGCAACAACACTGCCAAAAAACCAGGAGGGACCACAGTGCTGCTTAAAAACTTACCTGGAAAGAAGGAAGATTAAAATATACACAAGATATGGCCACTTTCTGATACTAAAGTTTATTTAAACATTGGAGAAATGGATTTAGGAGACTTCGAATTCAGATGTTTCACATAATGTGCCTTATACATGAACAGGTACAGGGGCCATGAAATAACAGGTCCCACAGGTGGGCCAGGAACTGGCTCTCACCTGAGCTGAGCAGCTTAGCAGCTGATTTTGTTCAAGGGCATAGGTACTCCCACAGATTCCAGCAGAGAGTATTTGTTTGCACACAATAAGGTACATTCAGGAGTGCTTTGATGAAGGCTAGAAACTGCAGAACCGAGCCTAGTGACAACTTCCTAAACTCATACAAAATCCTGAGCTCATCCTCCCAGAATCTATCAAGTCAGGAACTGATGTGCTATCACACTAAGCAACCACATATAAAACATTTTTTTTTTCTCTAGCCAATAATGTTAAAACTTTAGTTCAATTGGTTATTCGCAAGCTGTATTTGGTAATTTGATCTTATCAACTACATGTGACCCATCGTGGAAGTTTGGTCATTTGGTTTTGGAGATTTTTTTTTTAATTATTTAAGCAGAATAAGAGAAAAATAATAGGTAAGATAAATGCTTTATGCATACTTAGTGGTTAGAAGCTTTAATTTGCAGGATAATAACTTAAATACAAAAGGCAACCCATTGCCTACTTTGGAATAGCAATTATTTCTCTGCAGAGTTACCATAATTTGATTTGCTCAACACTTGAATAGCACAGCATCTGGATTAGTGCCACAGAAAATCCCATCCCAATTCCACGAAACTTCATCTCATTCCATTGATGTGCCACTTTGATCATGGCTAGAGCTTAGCTTCAGCTAGAAATTTTGAGGTATTTAGGAGTTATGTCAGAATAATAGTCCACTTATGTCTCAAATTATCAGACTAGTGAAACCAAGCTCTAACTACTTTAAAGCATCCAAAACAATGCTGTTCGAAGACTTATTTGGACAAACTGGCACAAGAGGCATTCAAAAATCAGTGCCTGAAAGTAAAAATAAAATTAAACAGGTTTTCTTAGTTTTGCTCTCCACACTGAAAAGAAAAACTAGTACACATCACTGTGAGTTTGTTTGTCCTAAATCCTCACAGTTATAATGAGATGTATGATCAGTAATAGAAAATAAAGCACAAACCTTAAGAAAATACTAACTTTTGAAGTATTACGTTAGTTTACTGAACTGCAAACTAAATTAGCATTTAGTTTTTAATATACACTGAACTGTGTGGAAATTTCTACCAGTGCCTTGAACTTCAGCTCCCTACATAGGTGAGAAAGACCAGAAGCATTCCCCAGGGTGCAAATCAGTTCTCTGCTCTGGGGACTTTGAGAGTGATTCCAGAAATCAAACTCCATATGGATATGTCCTGATCTCCAGCGGAAAAGCATCCCTGTGAATGTACTTACTAACAAGATTTTACTGAGTTAGAATTTAACTTTGTTAGAATTTGATAATTATATTAATTATTTATTATATTTGTTAGAATATTAACAGCTAAAATATTAGTGGGGGAAGCAGTAGGGGGAGATATTTATTAGACTGCATTTTCTGAGGTACCATAATTAGGTCTTTGCAATCAAGCTCTGTTTACCATAAAAGTACCGTACCTCGCTGACATGGGCCACTGCATTAATTTGCAAAATTCAGGCTCTCCAAGATGATGTTTACTTTAAAAACAGCTTATACTGCCAGCTGGACTGGAGGGAAGAGACATTTTGGTAGACAATTCTTTTTGGGGGGTTGGTGTTGTACCTCCTATTCCATCCAAAGCACCAAGTACAATTGCCTGAGCCATGCAACTGGTTGCCACTGCAGAAACCCATGACAAAAATGTAACTCCAGCAATCAATGGATTTCTCTTCTCAGCAAGGGTCTGAAATTCATAAGGTTATTATTCCAGAGAAAAATTAATTTACCCATTGAAATTGCACTGGCAAGCTGGGCAGAACTGCAATCAGAGGCTGTAGTGCTTTCCTACATGGTGTCTTCCTTCCAAAATACTGGGGTCTCCAAATCAACATTTCCCTACTTCCAAGCGTGTTTACTCCAGTTAACACAAAAATGAGCACCAGCTTTCATCACCACCACATAACTTGTTCAGATGCTCTCTGCTTGAGCTGTGACCAGCACTGCCAGCCCCGGGGAGTCCAATTTTGTTTGTACACAGCAGCTACGCTTTTGCTACTCTCTGCAGCTTGCAGCCAGACAAACCCCTTTCTGCTTGAGGCAACCCCTATTAGCATATGACACCGAAATCTGGTTTAGGATTTTCCTATTCATGCAATGACTTACTTAGAAAATTCTATAATCAAAATTCATTAAGTCCCTGACTCTTCTTTCTCTTCTTTACAAACACTATGATGTTGCCAAGTAACCTTTTTTCTACATCTTAGCTTCCTTCTCTTATTCAGTAGTGCTTGCCTACTAAGTATTTGAAAGTGAGATACTGAAGGTTATTGTGCTCAGTCCATCAATTTATCTTACTCAAAATAGCACTTCAATAGAAACTTAATAAAAGTGGTGTTATTGCCAGTCCTAAAGGCTCAAGTTCTCCTTTCATCCACAGCTACAGCATGGCAAGCAGTGATACGAGTCTCCTTTTCCACTGCATCCCCAGAGGACTGCACTCTGAGGGCGAGGCCCTGCCCTTTCACAGCTTCTGGGCACACTGCTCACCAGCAGGTTCTGGGCTGTGAACAGCACCCGTTCTTCCCGTGCTCTCATCACCTCACAAACCAGCAGCTGGCATTTCTAAAGCCTCTGTGATAGTTACGCATCTGAGCCTTACTGCAGTTCAACAGCAGATAAAATAATTATTTCAGCCCTGTCCACCACCATTCTGCTGAATTGGAGCATGTACCTAAGAAATTCAACTCGTTCTTTACCTTTGCTCCAAACACAGTGCATCCAGCTAACCTTGACACTCTCCATCACCACCAACACTTTATTTTTTTCAGCCTTCTTGATCTGGCAGACTGAAACGCTTCACAGATTATTTGATTACTGCGTTTGGAACAGCGTGCTCATGGAAAGATGCAGTAAGTGGTATTTCAGAATAATTTAAAAGTTCATATATTAGGATTAATACAGTAAGCAGGAAATAGAAAACAACATAAGATATGTTGCACCTTAGAAAATCAGGCACTTGGCTGTTTTTCCAAAAGTTTATGTAAGACCCAGAAAGAAATCCCATAAGGCAGCTGAGCAATGACTGCTTTGTGAGATCATGACAGTAATGTAAGATCTGTCACATTTAATGCATTTATGACAAGGGTCCAGGAATCAGAGGGGACAATGTAACCTTCATACACTTCTATAAGAACCTTGTTTATCAGATAAGTACTTGGCTCTACTAAACTGCCCTTACCACCAGTGGTTCTCATTTAGAGTAAGAGTCCCTCAGGTACAAACCCCAAATTTACAGTTCCTCACACACTGCTGCAGCTGCATGAAACGACAGCCTTATCCAGGCTCTGATTTGGCTCGCTCAGGTATCACTCAGCAGTCCCTTCCTCCAAACCCACAGTCACCACGGCACTTGCAGGACAGTGGGTAAGTCAGGGGGTGGGTGCTGCCCCTTGCCCTGCCAGCTGTGCACACAGCAGCCCAGTGCTGCTCCCAGGGACTGCTCCGTCTTGGGGTTGTACCCCGTCCTCACCCATCAGACAGCACATTTCACCATGGCTTTAAAAGCAGGAGATTAAATAAGCAAGAATGAGCAACACAGGCGATATTGAGGGGGTTTGAACAGCAAGGTAGTGGGGGTTGAATTCAGGAACTCACAGAAGAGGAGCAGCTTGGGCCTTTCACATGCACAGAGGCAAAGGAGTTGATTTAGGATGTCATGCTATGGAACAGACATGTTAACTGTGTATTTCAGCCCAAGCCTACACCAGTTACTCATAACGATGTCTTATAAATCAGCAGCGTTAGAAAGCTCCTCTGAGACAGGCAGGGCAGTGCAGCCCTCCTACAGACACAGCTGCAGGCACAGCCACCCTGGGACCCTGCTTCAAAAAAATTCAGAAAATATGCAAGCACCATTTTTCTGAGAGGAGTGAGTTTTGATTGTAAAGGATAATTCTGCATGGGTGAGTTCAGAGGCTGAAAACAAAGGTCTTGAGCTGGGTTAGATGGTCCCTGGGAACGCCTGTGGCTGGAGAGCCAAACCCCACAGCCTGTTCACTGCCCTGCTCTCTCGGGTTTTGAGATATGCAGACTCCAAATCCCCTCTTAGAGAGGGATTCCCAAGAAACCAATTCATCCATGAAGATGGAATAAAAATCTTAAACATTAAGTCAGGAAAAATTTCCAGTTCCTAACATCGAGTAAATCACTCAGATGAATGCAGCACCTAGGCCGGACAAAACATTAACAGATGCTGAAAATCCCTCCTCCAGCCCCACTGCCCACAACTCAAATCAGCATTATTCCTGCTTGCAACCCACCACTCTGCAAGCTGGTTCTGCTGGCATTGCTACAGGTGAACAAGTCAGCAGGCAGCACAGAAAACCACATAATTTTACTCCTCCCGGGCTCTCCAGATGCATGAATAGTCCCATGACATACGGGCCCATGTCCTCCCTAGACTGTGTCACATCATATGCTGGCTTTTCATCTCAATAATTACTCCACTGGGTATATCTGTGAGTGAATTTGTGGGTTTATTTTTTATGACATCTAAATTAGTATTCATTATACATCCATTTAAGCATAGACTTCAAGTCTGCGTGCCACATAAAATCCATGTGTGTTGCTGCTTCACTCTGCTTTGGGACTCACTTGGAGACATCCTATCTAGTAACTACTCCATATTTAAAACATATCTATGGAACTAGCTTTTAAAAGCATCCTACTCATACTTCCTGTGAATAGTCATCATATTTATTTACGGTTTAGCTTCCTCTTGTAAAATTTCATACTCTGCTTGTTACTCCTATTTTCCAAATTTGCAAACCAAATACTTCTTCAAAGAGCCAATTAGCTTGGTATATTTATTTTAGGATTAAAATACAAATATTTTCTGCAAAAACACTTTTAAAAGCTTGTTTCTTAGTGCTGTTAGTTCCCTGTCCTCAGCTAAGGCAATGAAAGACAAATTTTTTGAAATGAGAAAACAAAAGCAATATATTTTCTGTATCTTCAGGTTTTTCTTTCTTTGAATTCATACCTCTGTCTCTACACATGCTCCCTCTGGCATGGAAAATTCAGGAGAAAAGAATGGGATTTTCTGTGAAAACTGCTTGCTACAGTGCTTAATGTGTTTGTTTCTGTATCCAAGTCCCACAGCTTTGTTATGATATTTGTTACTGCTCTTAGAGCCAGTCCCAAGTCCTGGAATAGGGCAATCATGTGAAACCTGTGGCTTAACTAATTTTGTCAAAATTTATCAGTAAGTCTCTCAGCTGAAGAAAAAAAAGCATGAAATGCACCTGCATGCCCGGCAGCATCCAAGAAATGGAATGACAGTAAAAGATGTGTAATTGTTCTTATTTAATAAAACAAACAAACAAACCGAACCTCAGGACTATTAGGCCAACTTCATAATTCTCGACTGGAGTTTTTAATGCCACAGACTAGAAGGACTATATCAGACTGTAAACGTGTCTGCATTTGGAACCAAAAATTTAGTATCTTTATTTACTAATCTTCAGAACATGAACATAAATGCAGTGTCATTTAAGTTCCCCTGTCAGAAAAACATTTACATGCCCATACACACAGAGCTGATTTTGTGATACAATACATGCTGAAGACACAAAGCCAAATACTAATTTCCTCTCAATAAACAAAATTAATGCCAAAATATAGTATTGCTTTAGTTGGCCACTGTCAGCCATTAATTGTTTAAATCATACATATTAATGCTTTTGTTAACTTGACTCTGTCTTCCAGTATGGTCAAACACCAAGCCAACATCTGGTTTCTTCTCTGACTAAAAACAAAGGGATGCAAATACCTTTCAGCACTCTCACTGGCAGATTTTATTTGAACAAGCACACATATCTAAGAAGAGACTACCCCAAATCTGCTAGAAAGTCCCACCTCTTCTGAAAACCTCCATGCACATGTGTCACCCACCAAAGCCTTAGAGGGTTCTGGAAACTGTAAAACAGAGGTCTGATATTTATTACAGAAATGGCATTAATTGTGTCTTGGTGCAATGTGGAAAAAAAAATAAATTACATTTACAAACCCACAGGAGGATTCACTGCACCGCTCAGCAGCTTACTGCTAACGCTTCCAACAATTATAGCTGCAGGGAAATGATGGATTTTTTTATTACAGGTTCTGGAGCTGGTTTACTTCCAGGGAGATTTATGAGATTAAACAGAAAGGACCTATATTACCCACTGTCATCATTTGGGCAAACTTAAGAAAACTCTCCTTTATAAGGAATTTATAATAATACATCTTCTCAGCCTGATTTAAACCTCAACTAATTAAGAGTCCAAACTCTGCTAATCCCAGATTCTGGTCAGTAATAAAACCAGAAAGAGCTAAAATCCAGATTTTCCATGGTGTTCTTTGAGGGGCAAATAGTCAGCTGGTCTTTTCTGAAGTACCTAACCTCTGCCTTTGATATTAATGGGAATTCAGAAATGAAATTGCTTGAGCACTTTTGAAAATCCTATTAATCATCACTTTGCAGAAAAAATTTCTTTTTAGTCAAAAAAATACCTTCTAAAATTTCGCTATCAGTGGCTTTCCAAAGCTTAGAGAAGCAAAACAGAACTGAAAAAAAAGTATCAATACCAGTATCAGCATCACTCTAAGGCCCAGACAAAAGTTTCCTTTAAATAAAATAGTAAACTACCATTCTTATGCTGGTATGGTTCCAATTAAAATTCATTAAGAAGCACTCTTCCCCCATTCTTTTGCTGCTGTTGTTGGGGGACTGCTATAAATTATGTCTTCCTCCCACCCTGACAGAACTTATTTACTGGCAAAACTGCACGTACTAGGAGGGAAAGTTAAGCTCTCCACACCGAAAGATTTTTATTTCCCTACAAATAAAATACAAGCTAAACAAGCTATAATAAAATACAAGCTATACAAACACCAACTCATGAAATATACTCAGAAAGTACAATCTGGCATCCCAAGTTTAGATCCAATTTTAATTTAAGGACAATGAGGTTTGAAAAATACACATTTTGATATCTTTAGCAAGAGTGAGGCTAAATTAATGTGTGGTATCCTTCCAATCATTTCCACTGCAGGAATCAGAAAATGGGCTGGATTTACTTCTAGGATGGAAACCACAGAGAAGGCTTTAGCCCTTGTTTCACCAGTAAAACAGTTTTTCCAAAATGTAATGGAAAAAAATGCACCCCAAAACAAGCAGAAGCAGATCTCCAGGACAGATTATATTTAAGTGGTTTTGCTCTAACTTGACATGCCATCTTCCTCAGAAATTCGGACAATTCTGATCAGAGGGACCAAAGTCACAAGGTTCTGTCAAAACAGAATTGTATAAGCATGTACTGCAGCACGTATTCCATTTCTGATGCCCATATTAAGAATCAAATCTAGAATGTCATAAAATGTACAGAATTCATAAGCATTATTCGTTATTTTTTCTTGGAGGTGATAAATTCAGCAAATAGACAATAACTCTTACGTAACAGGGAAACTGGGCAACTGGACCTGAAGGTTCATACAATTTTGAGAACTCATTCTCTTTAGAATTTGCTATTAAATCTAAAATCTACCTTCATGTTCCAGAAACAAATACTCAGTGTTTAGGTACCCACAGGATTAAGCCCAGAATGTTTGCAAAGACTCACTTGAGGCTGGTTCTGATTCTTTTCCCCCCAATACATATTTGGTCTAAGATATAGTGGCTACTTGAAATTTTGCTGACTTTCAGCTCAAGAAATACAAGTGTTCTTCTTCAAGCCACAAGTTAAGTATACAGTGCAAGTCAGAAACTCTGCCCTTAGCCTTCTCAGTCATTTTGCTTTCTGACCTGCAGGTATCACCCTCTCCAAGGGAGGAGATGCAATGCAATCTCCATGCAAGCAGAGGGCTAGCCCTCTCCTAAACAGACCGCTAATCACGAGCCTCTCTGCTGCTCTCCCTTATGGTTTGACTTCCACAGGGGTGATGGAACTGAGTCAAAAAAAGCCTGTTCGAAGGAGAAACAATTCATGCTGGGCAAACACCACCAGTTCCCATTTCTGAGTTACTAAAGGCATAGAATGCCATCAGCATGCCTGTGGAATTGTCACTGATGTTAGTAGGAGATCGGCGAACAAACAGACTGGAACATATAACTCAAAAAGAAATTTCCTAGCAGTCATGCAGCATGACATATTATTTTAAAGAAGTAAATTGGCAGACATCGTATGTTATCTGCAAAATGAATTTGTGTATGTGAACCAGCACAAAAATCTGTCTCTGTTAGGATGTACATTCTCTCCTGCATCTGGAGCTCTAACAAACTTCTCGAAGGTATTACTCATAAAATGCTTCCCATCAAAATCCGAGCATCTAACGCTGTGTTCCTACTAAATAAAACCCTTCATAATAGCCATGCTGTCTTAAAAGGCCCTCTGCCACACAGTCTCATCTATATGAACTATTTCAGCCCTTGTCAAAGGTTTCTTTTCATTTGTCTACCTCCTAAGGTTTAAGAAGCTTTGTACAGGGAAGAT
Source organism: Lycocorax pyrrhopterus obiensis (assembly GCA_014706295.1). Taxonomy (NCBI): domain Eukaryota; kingdom Metazoa; phylum Chordata; class Aves; order Passeriformes; family Paradisaeidae; genus Lycocorax; species Lycocorax pyrrhopterus. Next base: position 4,232,857 of record JACSVZ010000007.1, read on the forward strand.
GATAATATACAGACACCATTTAGCTCTCCTTCTAAAGTTAAGTCCTAGCGTCTACTAGGAATGGAGAGGAGATTATTGACTGCCTTCTGCCAACATGAAAATACAGGTCTCTACTCAGCATCCAGGTTAACAAAAAGATCAGTACCACATTAAAATGGTTAATTGGAATTAGGTAAGCTTTCATGTTCTGTAGTCACACAGCTGGCCTAATAATTGTGTATTCCTAGAAATTCCACTGCAACAAATTTTGACACCAGTTGTCTTAAGCTCAACGTGAACTCTAGATTTAGACTAGTGAGAGATCTGACTCAGTCCCAGGATGTATAGAAAAATATACATGTATCTCATATAATTTTCTTTGTTGCAGAGGAGGAAACAAAAAAATCCCAACCAACCAAAACAAAAACAGGAAAAAACCCCCCACCTAACTGCCAAAAAACAATTTCTGCTCTTAAGATATGCTCTCAACCTTTCACAGAAACTTTGCTGGAGACACAGAAACATAGAAGACAACTTTGGGCTTGAAATTCTGCTGGAGAGAATTTAGCACTTTAATCTTTCTATCCTTTATCTTTCCAGCGCAATTGCCTTCATTACAGCTAACAGCGTCTCCCTGACACACATCTAACATGAAATCCAGTCCCAGACAGAACTGGATTCAATCAACAGAACGCCACAATTCCTTGGTGACTGGATTGGTGAGGGCTGCACTGTGCTGCACTGTAGATACTGAAAGCAGGTTCTCTTATTTGTAAAACACTGTGCCAAATACATTCCCAGCTAAAAAGATTTCACCAGATAGCTCTCTCCATCTTTTCTCCCTCTCCAGTATTAAATAACTTATGACAAAGAAACCTCAGATCAAATAGTATACGTTCCACAATATTTCAAACATCAGTTCAAGTGAGAAAAAGCTTGGTAGATAAAGCTGTAGCAGGTGGGGCAGAAAAAAAATCTCCTGTCTGCACTAGCAGAAAGCTGCACAAAGGCAACTCCAGCTGGAGATACTCCTTGGACATGCATGATTCATTCTGATTTGCTTTCTCCCCTTTTTTTTTCAAATCTCGCTTATCATTCGGCATTCTCATTCATTTTCCATGAGTACTTATATATGACAGAGGCTGCTGAACTCAGGACCACCATCTTCCTAGAGAAAATACAAAATATCTCACGGATAAAAACCAGCACTGACTATTTTAGTTGCACCATCACTTTAACTTGACTGTGGCATTTATTTGACACACATCACATTTATACAATATTATGAGAAGCAGTGCTGCAAATACGATCAGGAGGTTTTATCAATAATGTAGTTAATAGGCAGAGTGTTTGTGGGCAACCACAGTGCTACAGGTTATCTAAGAACATTTGTGTTTTGCTTATACTTCTATAATAAAAATTAATGACTTAAAAGTCTTCAGTGGGAATATCTAGGACATTCATATTTATCAGAACCGTTACTGGCTTCTGCAGTAAGCAATTATTCTTATTGCATTAAACCGTTTGTTTCTAAAGATGTATCCCCAAAAATCAAATAAATCCAAAAATGAATTATAGTCAAGATAGAAATTTACCTCAGGGATACTTTTAGAAAACTCAATTTAAAAACACATTTACTTTTGCCTCTGTGCCAGTAACAAAGGCAGGGGAAAAGAGGGAAGAACAACAGAATCATTTTGCTTTCAGTGTTATCTACAAGACAATTCCAAAGCCAAACAAGCTGAAACCTCTCAATATACAGCTTCTACATGTGAATGGTAGTAAGGCGTTGTCACCTATGACCCAGAGGTTGTTGCTAATTATAAAGACCTACGGAATAATACTTAATATGCAACAGAATATTGTTTTCAATATTGCCCTTGAAAGCTTTCAAATCCGTATGTTGCGCACTACCAAAATTTTAGTTGGCATGACAGATGTAGGAGCACACTGCACAAAGTCATTTCTGTGTCAAATACAAAAGGCAAATAGTCGCAGTTTGAAATTTAGAGAAAGAACATCACAACGAGAAGCCCCAGGAAGGAGGAAAACAAGCTGCAAGCTGCACCACATAACATTTTACGATACAAAATGAGATGTGGGCAATGTAATTTCACTTACGTGATTCATTTTATAAGCAATGCAAATGCAATCTCACTGATTACGCTCCAAAACAAAAGAGGGAATTTCATTACTTCAGCCAGTGCAATTAGACATGCAAAAATCACAAAACATCCTATCTGCAGCAGAACAAATAGAAACCATCATTTCACACTTAGATGGGAATAACCAAGGTGGGTGAAATGCATTCTGTTGTGGTGGGTGCTAGGGAGGCATAAACTGAATTGTGCAGCATTTAAGCTCACACAGTCTGTGGTACATACAGACTCATGCTCAGAGATTAATTCCACCAAATTTGTCATAAATGAGTGAGAAGGTACCTCAGAAACCCCATGACATGAGGTAAAAAAACCCCAAACAACAATAAAACTAACCAACAAAAACCCAGTCGTCACCCCCCACGCACAAAACAAAACACCACCAAAAAACCACCCCATAACTGCACACCGATTTTTTTTATACAAGAGTCTGTTTCAGCTTTTATTTATCTTCTGGTTTCTTGAAGCTTGAGAATAGGAGGTTACTCTGAAGTAAGTCAGGCTGTGTGAATTAAGAGTACCATTGCTTTCCCTATATGGCTCCCCAGGGAGTCTATTTATTAGGCATAGGCCTGTTTTCTGATTTAGCTTAAGCACTTTTCCTAGAGAATATGACTGTCCACACCAAGAGGAATTTTTGAGTAACAGCTGCAGAACAGCCTTTTTCTGTAGGAACTATCTTGAATCGGTTCCCCTAAATGGATACAAAGTACTGATTTTCATCTTCATACTCCTCTTAGTACTTAAAAGGAGAAGAAAATTAAATGTTTCTAATAGGTATTCTCATAATAAAAACTTCAGAAAAGCTTCAGCTTCTTGAAAATTAGCAATAAAACTGAAACTGATGAAACCAAAATACATAAATAGGTGGAATATCCGGGCACTCAGCTATACTAACCTGGGTGTGTTGCTTTTTGTTTAACAATCAAAACCACTTTTGCTTTGACTAAGAATACATGTAAAATTGCACCCACCTACCCACCCACAGTAATATTTCTCAGCATGTAAATGAAATGCACGTTCTTCTCCCTTTATCCATTATGGAGCAGGAAAAGATACCTTCCAGGGACAGACTACAACAGAATTCCACAGCTCTGCAAGGCTATGGGGAAGTGCACAGGAAAAAAGAAAAAAACGTTTCTATGAGTTTGTAGCAAAAAATCATTACTAAACATTCTGTAAAAGACACAACGATTAGGGTAGTTTGTAAGGAAGCAGGCTAATTCACTACATTGCTTAAGGAGACAAAAAAGAAAAAACTGTTAAAGCCTGGGAACAGCTGTCTTAACCATTTCTTTCTTTACATCTGGATCCACTGGGCTGTTATGTTTCTTTACATTTCTGCATCCTGGCATTGCCAGTGAAATTTCCAGTTGCACAGCACCAGGGCTGCTTGTGCCGGTGCTTACTGAAGTCAATAAAGTCCAAGTTCACAGTGACCATAATAGGACAGGAATGTGAGCTAAGTGAAACTACTTTGTTCACATCAATACTGTTATAGTCACCTATATTATACAAAATTAGCAGTTAAGATTCTCAGTTCTTTGACTGAAGTGACTAATTTCCTGCAACCTTTCTCCTCCTTCCTCCCTCCAAACACTATGGCAATCAAGAACAGACTTACAGACTGTTTCATAACGAATACAGCCCTTAAGGGTGAAACTGGCAAGATACTCCAGTCTGTTCCAGAAATCCCTTCTGCAATTCATTATTCCATCTAGTTCTACTCTGCTGGTTTACTCCAGCCTATAAAATCTTGAGCTCCTTTATCTTCTCCAGACTGTGAAGACTTGAGACTAACTATCCTAAAGGGCAAAATCATCTCTTTCTAGAATTAAAAAGCTCTGGTCTATCTACCTTCTGGAAAACCAACTCCTCTAAATCTTTCCTCACAAAGGGCTTTTCCTGCATGATGCTGTAGAAGCTGAATCGTGACATGCTCAGAGGCTTTCCAGTAGTGACTCCTTTTGCCTAAGAAACCACCTCTAGCACTTGCTTTTTTCCACTGGTATTACCTACAGTAACAAGAACCACATCTATTCCTCTCCTTGTGAAATGACATGATAGATTTTTAAAATAATGATCACCTTCAACTGATGAAGAGAATACCATGCAGTTCCAAAAAGCTATGCTCATCTCGCCCACACAAATGACATTTTCTTGTCTGAAACATCACGATCTCCCCAAAGACCATTTCTCACCAAAGTAATACTTTGCTGTTACTATGACTTGAGAGCTGCATACCCTTCACAGTGTGTCACCAAGAGAGCAGCAAATACAACTTAGTTTAACAAGTACAGGTGCATATTTTTTGCAAAACAGCAAAATCACTTCACTTAGGTCGCTGACATTCACTGTGTCACGATACCTGTCCTTATAAGCCACTCTGTGCACATACACCCTCCCCCCAAACACGATCCAGTAAGCTGCTCTGCCCTTGACCTCTGCTAAGTAGCCAGGCCCAGAGAATAGCCTGAATTACAGACTTGCATTTGAACTACGTCTCAGTTTGAGGCAACCTGCCAGGCGTATGCACCACCAGCCTCAAGACATCAGTAAGCAGGGGTTTGCCTTGCTGTGCTCCACCCAGGCAAGCCAACTATCTGAAGGGAGTCTAACCTCACAGGAATTTAACAAGGACTCTGACCTGTGGCATGTGCCACTCACTTTTTCAGTTCCCAGCCTGATGGCAAAAATGGAATTCCAGTCCAAGCGTGATGGGAACACGCTTATATGTGGAGGGACGAGTGCAGTGTGGTACAAAGGGAATTCAGCCCCGGGATGTTACATCTGGCCTGCCACCAGTTTAACAGATGTCAGAGCTGCACTCTGAGGCTACTACAACGTACAGCCACTTTTACAGCTTGAAGTAAGTATGGGAAGTGCTGCTGACTCACAAACTATGCTGTCATTTTTCACACCGCTAAGCAAAACAGGCGAAAGTGTTAACCATGAAGACCTGTTGTGTCCTGGATTTTCCCTGATCATTCTCAGCATGTGGTTCTCTTTTATGAGTGTCCCACCAAGCTCTGACTCATGGGAGATAACATCTCATATCAGGAAGCCTATCAAGGCCATTGCCTTTACCATCCAGTCCATTCACAGATCTAGTAAAGGCCACTATTCCTCCCTCTCCCACTAACCCAGAACCTATATCTGGAGCCTATAGACAGGCGGCTGCTCACACCCTCCCAACCATCCATTACCAGCCACGTGCTCAGCCAAACCTCCTCCCAGCCCCATTCACAGAGCAGCTGCTCCAACAACTGCCTTGAGCCAGTACTGTGAGGCAAGACTTGAGGCATCGCAGCCTAGAAAGGAGCATTCACAAGACAGCCATGCAGACCTAGGCCTAGATCTCTGTTCTCCTGTGTTCCACCTGCCCCTTCCCATGGTGTGGCTGCTGACTTGGACTAGTCCTGGAAGCTGCATGGCCCCTCCATGAGCGGATTCAGCTCACCAGATGGGCACTGAGTATGAGCACAAGTGAAGCAACAGGAGCACTGGGGCACGGCCGCCTCCTTTCTGCAGAAGCTACACACTGGATCAACACAGCCATTTTCCCAAGTGTTAAGTGGGGTGGGTTTTTTTCCTATTAAGGCAAAAATAAGAACCTCCTTGGTCTAATTTGCAGACACAGTTTGATCTTGCATTGCATGTTTGACTTCCAGATGACTCCTTCTGTTAGAGGTGGTATTAGGCTTGGACGGGAAACAGACTTCTAAACAGGCAAATTAAAAGCAAACAAAATGAATGAAGAAAGAAAAAGGGAAAAGCAAATATCTTTAATATATTTAGATAATAAGAGCCCTGGCTGCAGTTTCTTAATTGTGCTACGGGGTGTATTTCACAACCTTCTTCACACCTTCCGGTCACAGCATCGCAGTCCTAACCATCCACACTTCTTTGTTACTTCATTTTTTTTATATCTTCCTTGAACAAAACTGTATCCCCACACAGTCTCATGTAGTTACTTAAACAGTAAAAGCACCAAGTGACCACGTTACACACAAAAACCCAAACTATGCTCTGCCCAGTTTTACACAGTTTTTTTCTTTGTTTTCCTACAACCATTTCATTTTTTCCTGAGGGACAGGCTGACATGAATGCCACATTAACTGCCAACCCCATGAGAAGAACATTTCAATCACCCATTATAACTAAGAATCAGACCTCCAAAGTCCCCTGGCCAGGCTGTTTCGTGCCCTTCCAGTAACCCTGCAGCACGGCTATCACTGCCACTTCTTATCTTATCGCCTGTTCAAACATTGTCTGCTAGGGGCAGACAACGAGCCAGACCTAAACAATGATGTTAAATGAAGACTTCCTCCCAACACAGTCTTGAACTTCTGATGAAACTGATCACTCCTCAGCAAAACAACAAACCGTGCTGGGGGTTTAAAGGCTTTAAAATCCAAGTCAAAAGAATGTAAATAGGAAGCAGGCTTCCAAAAAGCAGCAAAGCTCTCACTGCATGCAAAATTCTCTCTGGGCATCAGGTAACTACCAGCTATATGTACACGTACATACACAGACACATGTAGAAACAAATAACAAATATACACCGTGGAGATGTTTTGATTCCTTTGTTTTTTAAACACGGGGGGAAAAAAAGCTCAGTCAAATTCTCTTCTGTTAAAAAAAAAAAAAATTAAAGGAGGCTTTTTAGCTCATTAGATTTTAAAACACAGCTGAAGTGGCAGCAACTTTTCCAGAGCAAAGAACTCAGTATTTTTTAATTCCATTAAAATTCAGACAACTCTGCACTAGAATGTGATGCTTGTTAGAGAAAATAAGTTTTTCAATGTTTTTATAAGAGTAAAAAATCCGATGCATATGAAACAAAACAAAAAACTTAAACCTAGGAAGTAGCAAGACTTTTGCCTCCATACTTTTTCTCTATCAGGATAGTTCCTATCAAGAATATAAGCTTTACCATCACAATCTGTGTAATTCTTAGGCAGATCTGTTAACATAATTAACATTAGAAGTACACTAGCTGCACATTTGGCCTCTATTCAGATTAACTGCCCTTTCTTCCAGGGAGCCAGAGGTAGAAGTTCTAAATGGAGATTTAGGGTTTTCAAGGATGGAAGACATCCTGTCCTGTCCAAGGCCCCATTCACTCCACCTGCAGTGGGACCATGCCCACAGCTCCACCAAGGCCGCAGCACGGGGAAGCTCCAGAGTCACTGTGGGGTCCCACCCCTAAGGAGAAGGGAGCACCCAAGATTTGTAGCTCGTGGTTGAAAGGAACAACGAAAGTCCCAGAAAGGTTTATTAGTAATTAAACACTTGGCATGGAAGTTGGTATGTTAGTCCCTGACCTCCTCGTAGAAGCACGTGGTAGTGAGTTTTGAATAAAGGGGTAGAGTGAAGCGGGGAAGGTGGGAGAGAGGTAGAAGCAAGGAGGGAGGGAGAAGGAGGAAGGGAATCACTCAGTCCTGGCTCCATCATTGATCCTGCAGTGTCCAGGGCCCTGCAGCACATGTGCAGAACAAGCACACGCCCTGATCTTATTCTTATAAACTATATAGATTACAGATTTATATCGATTTCTCCATCCTGGAGATAAGTTTTTCACTTTCTATGCAAATTAGTTATCATGCACAGTCTGTTCTTCCAGACCTTTCTGGAAACGGGCTGGAGGACTTTGGGGGTGTTTGGTGGTCTTGTTCCCCCCCTACAGTCCATGCCCATTCTCAGTCTCATTCCTGCATTTGTGTTGTGCTTATCTCCAGGAACTAGGACAAGGACATTAGTCCCAGGAAAGTGCTGCCTACCACCACACGGCCCCCTTCTCCAGCCACATCCTGTTATTACCAGCAATCCTTGGCTGCTATTACCAACAACCCTTGGTTGGCTCCACAGCCATCTGACTATGGGTGTTTGAGACATGCACATCAGCCCCTTCTGGGCTTCTACAGACCCCGTCCTGCACTGCAAAATGGGGCGGTACTTTTGCATTCCTGCACCAGCCAGTGCCTTGCATCATCACCGCTGTGGCAACACCGGTGGACAGCTGGCAGCTCAGCACTCTTCACACTTCAAAGCACTACTCTGGCCCTGCAGAAAGTCAAATTCCCACTGATGCCCACAGGTGCACTCAGGCCCTTCAGGATGTAGAAATTATCTCATATTATTCTCGTAACCTTGAACAGTGTTGGGAAATTGTTTATGTCTTGTTTGGAAATTACACAAAAGTCTCATGTGGGCTCATTCTACACTTGCACTTCACCTACACAGTGAACTCTAAACCATCTGACACCACAAGACACATAAACCAGCCATTTCGTAGCCGTGCCTCATGAAGTACCTTTGCAAACAAACTGCTCTCAGCCACATGTTAAACACAGGGCCATTACTAATCTGTGCAGGGATACAGATCAATAACCTCACCTTTCAGCAAGTGCCAACCTCTGCAGCTCCCAGTCCCCTCTTGCTGTGCCTGGTTCCTGCTTCAGGCTGTTGTGCCAGTACAACTGTACAAGGACAGATGGTGAACAGGACTGGAGAGCTGAACTGGACATCATACTCTGGGGATTACTCTGAATTCCCAATTATGCTACACGTACGATACAGACACGCGGGCGAACAGAGCAGCACTGCAAAGGAGCGAGGGCTACTCCAGACAGCAGCACCACCAGCCCAAACAAGCAGGGCCAAAGAGCTCTCATAAAACCATTGCTTCACACGCTCCTTGGCATTATGAATTCAACAACAGTGGCTTGAACCAGCCACACGGGATGTTACAACAGAAGTTAGCTTGAGCAGCCTAAAGCAGCCCCAAGTTGCAGGTCTCTGTGACACCACTGTGCAAATCAGATTGCTGGCCCAGTCAGTTGTTTAACATCACATCTGAAGGCAGTGGCAAGCCTTGACTAGGTGTGCAAGTGAATGCTTTCTTTCATCAATGACTAAGCCATACAAAACAGACAAAAATACCACAGGAAAAGAAAAATTTAAATATTTTACCCTTTTTAGCAAAATAGTTCAGTTCAGGAGAATATTTCATGGCATCTTACTGTTTCTGCAAGGACAATGAAGGCAAACTCAAAAATCTTGATCCCATAGAAACTTGTCGCAAAACTTCCATGCACAGATGCTGCATTTCACCACTTCAAAACATTTCCCCAGGAACAACTACAAACTGGCCTTTCAAATGTATATGATGGGGCATGTGGCCCAGTGAAAGCACACATTATTGAAGTTCTACCCTCTTTACCATTTTCATAAACATTTAAGTCATGTGCTGCAGAGCAGCATCACTGAAAGCTCCTTCAAGTTTCATTCCAAGAGAGTCGGGATCAGCCACTTTCTCACTAAGTGCAGGAAGCAGAAGAATGAGAAAGCAAGTAAAGCTGTCAATACAGGGAATTGTCTGTATGCCATTCCTCTGTAAAAACACGGGCACTGTAGAACCTTAAAAGTCCTTTTCAGACACCGTGTCACTACTAACAGCTAATGTAACAGGAAATTTAAAGTCAAATACTTTATTAGCCAAAACTACAACAATAAATAGCAAAGTTGCCATGCCTTGCATAAAAATGAAACCCTAATGAAACCTAGAGCAGTTTGTTGATACCATGTGCAGTCTAGGCTACATGCATAATGTAACAGTGCAACTGCTAACAGCAGGCTCAGAGAAGATAATTTACACTTGTTTTTATGGACATGAGGAACTGATCTTTGAAGTTGTCCCTAATGAGATTCTGCTTGGCCCTAACAGCATCCTGAGAGAACGTGCTGGTTTTCTCCCCTGCATCCGGTGCATATTTATGATGCAAAATCCAGACCTATTTAAATTGCTCATGTGGACTGGTGTCCCCCCGTGCCATCGCAAAGCCAGATTCTCACAGTGGGAGAAATACCTACTAAAATGTCTCAATTTAGCTTCAAGTATTTTCTGTAATTACCCATACCACCTTTACTAAATACCAAAAGATACATGGGGGTTAATGAACATGGTTCCTTTTTCCTTCGTACAGTTGACCTCCTAACTTGATTTGAGCTGCCAGGTCAATTGGCAGCTGTATCACACACTGCACAAGACACATCCAAACTACAGTCATAAGGCTCCCCAGAGAAAACACAAGTGTAGCTGTGCAATGGATTTCAAAACACAGGCAGCAGCATAAGTAAGGCAAATAGGAAAAGGTTTTTGCTGTGCCCTGTGTAGTCACTGCTTTAAGACTACACCCACCTGTTCTTAAAAGCCCTTTCAGTTAAGAGATCTGCAAGAACCATTGAACCAACATCACTAAAATCTCAAGTTGCAACTAATGCAGTAGCCACAACACCTCCTACAACTCCAACATGCTGTGGTACAGCTATCAAAACCTGGCAATGGGGGAAACACAATATTCACAGAGAACAGACCTTAACCCCGTCACGCTCACAGAACACAGGGCACCACATCTGTAGTGACACAACCCTTCTGCAGTACTGGACCAAAAATGACTGCAAAAGTTGGATAAACACTTAAGAACATTTGTTTAAATGCTGCCTGATGTACCCTTGGTATGTGAGTCCCCAGAGCAGTGCTGCTAGCAAGTGTCATTGCCCACTTTGGGCCAGGGCACTGGCAACACACTTGGTAACAAATCAAATAAGGACAGCCTAGATTTTACTCTCTCTCCCATACTTCTCCCAGATATAGCCATCCATATACCATGCTTCTTGATTATCACTGCTGCAGGCCAAAGTATTCAAGTAAACTGAGTGCAAACTAAGGCAGTTCAAGAAACTTTTTCATGCTCCATTCAACTGTTTCTTCTCCAGCTTAACAGCTTTTGGGAGGGTGCTAAAATCAGAAGGTTGGCCACTCCAGCAGCTCCCCACGTAGCTGAAACATAATATTACTTCAGTTATACCATCAAAGAATCAACATTTTAACTCTTAATTTTCTGTCCTTTCCTGTTTGGAAGATAGAGAGGGGGGAAAAGAAAAATCCATAAATTCTTTGAACATACCTGTCAACACTGTCCATGCTGTATGAATGCAGAGCACGTTGTTTAAGATTAGATGACTCAGAGGACAGATAGCAGGATGCCTATTTTTCATTTAGAGCTCATTATCTAATAACACACTAAACAAATAGAAATTCTACCCCACTGACAGCTGTTTGGTGCCTTAAAAAAAAAAAAAAAAAAAACGAAGCAAAAAACCCCCAAAAACCAACAAAATACCAGACAGAATTATGCTTTAATTCCTATAAACAACCAGCATGGCCACACTTCCGTGCTAACAACTACTAGGCACAAGTCTGGAAGTTCAAAATCTAAAAAAACGTTTTTGTTAGGTAAATAATAAAACACATACAAACACAAAAGACACATTCCAACCCTGCCACCACAGCAATACTGTGATATGTATCAATCACACTGCTGCACTTCAGGCTAGGGCAGGAAGGTCTTTAAACACACATGCAGGCAGTAAAATCGTAACAAAGTAAATATGGCTGCAGGTGCAAGGTGTGCTAAGAACTACACCTCAACCCAACATCTTCACTCCGGTTATTTCTGGGTATTTGAGATCATTTATACATTTCTCAACTTCCATTTATTCTGTGTTGGTCATCTCCAGTACATTCCTCCTGCATTTTATTGTGTAAGAGTCTGGACCCAAAGAAATGGCGCTGTCTCTTTATAGACAGATACACAGAAAATTGCCACGTCTTATTCCAAATCTTCTATAGGACCCCATTTAATTGGCACTAATTAATAAAAAACCTCTACCAACTTCCTGGGTCTACGTGTTTCAGTTTATACCTTTTACCTCTTCACTGAATGAGATGATTCACAAGAGGTCTTTCTCATTCTATAGAATGGCATCTTAAAAAGCTTCTGAGAGGAACACTCACTGAAAATAGTGACAGTATGAAATGATGGCATGAACTGACTATCAAGGAAGCCAGGTGATCCAAAATTAATTTTCAACTTAAATTGATATTTCTCTTCACAATCTAGACTGGATGCAAGGGTTCTTTTCAGGAAAATATGCTCTGTAATAATGGTATCTAAAATGAAAGAGCCAGAACACAAAACAAAATCTCCCTAAATACAGACCATTTTAATTCCTTGAGACCAGGGATTTCCTTTCTATTCTCACTCAAATAAAATGATATCTCCATTCTACATATATACATTTTTAAACCAACCTGTCTTCTTGCAGGCATAGAACTCATGGTGATAGATAACTAACAACAAATGAAAACCCCACACGTTAAAGGTCTCTGTTTTGCTGCCAAGATGATGTATCAGGTTCTGAGAGGAGCAGTGTGTGTGATCCTTCCATTAACACAGCAGCACTCTCAGAAAGCAGCCATGCAGAGTAGCTGAGCAGAACACCACCAAAGGTCACAGTGGAGTTAAAATAAGGGGGGGAAAAAATCATATACCACCCCAAGGATTACCATCAGCATTTTAATTCTCAGAGGGTGTTTGAAATTCCTACTACAGCATTTGATCTGTGCAGTCTTGTTATACATTTCTAGGAGAAAAACTGTCATAAGAACTTTATGCAAACAATTAAAATTACCTCCAAAACATCTAACAAGTTACAATATGAATCATAACTCTCTCAAAAACCCAAATAGGGTAAGTAAGTGGAAACTTTCAAGGTAGAGAATAGCAATGAGAGCAGAACAAAATTAATTCTTCTTGCAAACATGCCTTCCTGTCAAAGCTGCAAACATCCCTGTTTAACAAACACGATGATGGAAAATCAAACTAATGTCAAGAGAGATATAATCAAAATGAAACAATTATATATAGAAACTTTCAAGTAATTCAAAGATTACACCTGGGCTATATATAATTTTTTTCATGTATAATTGTGTATTTACTTAGTTTCAATTTATTCACTCCCTTCCAAGAAGAAAAGTGAATGCCTGGATGAATTTAAACTTACAAAATAAACACACCACAAAGATGAAATTTCCCTCTTCCTTAATATCTGTCAATTATCATAATCTTATATGTACATTGCTAACAACCAGAGAAAAGAAGTCCTTGAAAGAATCATTGCTTAAAACTGAGGGAGCCACTTAATCTGGCATTTTTAAGTGACGGGTCCTGTCCCACTGGCAGCACCAATGATGTCACTAATCACTGCATTTTACAAGTACAGGACAAGGCTCCTATTTATTAAATATGCCGGACTACATGAAATTCTAATTCTGAACATTATTTTCCCCCAAATTACTACTTCACCATTCACAAGAAAGCAAATAACCCATTGTTAATGCTCACTGCTGGCCAAAAGTGAATGTGCCTTAAGAAACAAAGAAGCCTAGAGTAATTAAAAAGTAATGACTTTTTTCTTTGTGCTCCCTATATAAAAGGAACAGGAGGGAAGATATACTGGACTAGCACCTTTTCCTTCCCATAAACTGATGCAATAGCTAAACATTTAGGAGTAATGCGCTGACCTTCGTGCTCACAGTCACTACACTCAATTCCTTATACCAGAGAAATTGTAAACGTGGTAAATAGCAAGTTTCCTGGCTTACAAATACATCAGATCAAGTCCCTCTATCACGCTCCTTTCTCCTTCCCTCCCCCATCCTCTCTCCATCTGCTGCCCTCCTGGGAAGGGAGCGCTACACTTAATGGCTGTGTGCTTTTAAGTCTAATGTGCTGGATATAAGTTAATGCCCAGTACAGTAAGTGGAGACTCTGCTGCAAGGAAGCCTCTGGTGCTGTTTTTTCCCTGTCCAGCAGAATCTCTGTAGCCCTAATGTCAGGCAGGATGAAAGGAAGAGAGGGGCTGGGAATATGAAATCCACAACCTGTGACAAAAACAAGTCCTGCAAGACATAGCCCAGTAATTTAAATAATCTTTCAGTAAAAACAGGAGACAGTTGGATTTTGTCACTCCCCTCAACATAATGATTTAAATTTAGAAAATATGCCCATTATAAAATAGGGCATATAAAAATAGGGGCAAGCATCTCCCTGTCAGTGGAGAGTACACAGGTGAACTCTGTTGACAGCAGAAATACAATGGGTCTGATCCATCAGTTATGAAGCAGACACATGTATTTGGGGATTATGAGCTGACGTGCTCTCCAGCCATCCTCTCTGCCCCACTCCAAAGGCTGCAGCAGCACCAGCACTGCTCATCCACCAGCACTTAGTGACAGCCAAGAGCAGCAGATCCTGCAGGATACATACAGCTCGTGTGCTGGGAGAAATCTCCAGGTTTATCGAGGTTATGACCAAGCTTTATGGTCAACTCTTCAGGAGATAAATAAAATGACTGCAATGCCAGGTACCTAAACTTTATTGTTTGGAATCCAGACTTGCCGTTTTCTGCTCCAACCGCTTGGTACTGCTCCAGGAATATTACTGGGTGCAAGATTATCCTACCCTAACTTTTTCTTTGAAAAAGGCAGCAAAATAAAATCCATTAAATGAAGTCCAGTCACATTTACTACAGGAAAGAACTGGTTTGACTTCAGTGTTTTAAATGCACACATGTTCGCTGTTTTATTTTATGTGATCTTAATTTGCTGGGGTTTTTTCATATCTTTAGCAGTTAATATATTGGTTTATATTGTGGTGGACTTGGCAGTGCTAGATTAATAGCTGGAGTTGATAATCCAACTTAAACAAATCCATAATTCAGCCACAGCTTCCTCATAATTAAAAACAACCACACAGTAACACAAAACTTGCCCTCTACAATACACAATCTAAAAATTGCGACCTTAATGGCCCACATCAAAACTGAAAGTAAATGGGTAAGACTTGAATTTCCAAATCCCATCGAACAAGCTGTTTGCATCTTCTGAAGTATCTGCTATGAAATATGTGCGTGTATATTTACAGACAGCCTTAGCTCCTTCCTCTCCTTTGCGTTGCTCTGCATGTTCACGTCACGGAAAGGACCTGAGAGCTGTATCAGGCCCTCTGCAAGCAGAAACAACCTCGATGAAGTCCATAAAACTACAGCTGCATGTGCCAAGTATGATTCAAACCACTGGAAACAAGAAGTCATTGCTCCAAGGACCAAAACTCACAACTTGCTGGAAAATCCACTCTAGGGACTTGGGAAAACCTGGTGTGAATTATGAAGTGAATGATTTTCCCAGGCAAGAGCGAGGGGGCTTCCTACCCAGCACTGGCACTCCCCTCTCCCTGCCAGCACGTATCACTTGAGGGGATGCAGGTAACCCCAGCAGCAGACTGGGCTGTGCCTTCCCAGCAGTAACTTTACAGGCCCACTGTTCAGAGATCCAACTTTTAAAGGCATCTCCCTGCCTCACTGCACTTCTGCTATGCACAGAAGCATTTATTTTCTCAAGTTATGTCATGGCATTTTACAGAATTCAAAACCAAACTGTTCCAGTGTTCCTCTGGGGAGGAGACACACTAGCCCTCCATTTCTGAATTTTTCCATGGGTACCAATGTTAGGCAACTGACTCCAAAATTAAGCCACCTCTGGACACTTCAGATCAGAAATGTAAATTCAAAAAATTACCATGCCAACATTGAGTACAAAAATCAATGTCCATGACCAACACTTGATCACCTCTGGAATAGTTTTGCACCAAACATAAGCTAGCTGCGTATATTAATTTAACATAGAACATAGACATCTAAACTCGCATTGTTTACAGGGCTTTCCTGTTGCTTATTTGTCCAACAAGAAATTCTAGCAAGGGTTTGTAAAAGAAAAGAGTAAGCTGTGTGATGGGTAGCTGCAGCACCTTCCTCGGAATAGCCATGTGTCACAGGGAAAAGGAGCAGGCTCCCTCACCACTGCTGTCAGGGGAGACCGGCCTCATCCTGCCACTAGGAGAAAACCAGGAGCCAAAAATTCTCCAGTGGGATTTGCAGCGTGGGGCCTGCAAATTTAGTTATTAACTCTCTGTTTGGAAATCTGTGCTCTAGAAGTTGTTTCACAGGACAGATTGTATTCTCACCCTTCAAGCACTAAATAAAAGCAAGAATCTGCTGCTTCCACAACAATATCCCTACCGTCCTGATATTTTAAAAAAAGAAATTAACAGGTTTCCAGTGACAGTACAACATCCTGATTGCAACACATATCCATCTTTTTTGTTGAATTACTTCACAGCAAAGAGTTTCCTAGGTGAGCAGCCTCCCTCCAGCACAAGGTACTGTGGCAGGAGCCACTGCTGCAAAAAGCATTCCTGGTCAGATCCCATCACATATCTCCCACAAGGTAAGAACACACTGTGTGCTGTATACAAACATGCAAGTGCAGGTCAGCTGTGTCTCAGTATGACTGACCACTAAATGAACCATACAGGCAACATTATAGTGTAGAATCAGACCATGTAATGAAAATTTCCTTTTATAGTCCTCAGCTACTGAGATGGGGCCCTACAGATAGTGTGTTTGTCACCTGAAGGCTCCTCTGCATGATTAATACAGCACAAAAGAACACCAACACACACGAACACAAAAACCTTTTTCTTTTTCTCCCTCTTAGGGTTTACCAACAGCAGCCAGACTGACTCTACAAGGTGTTTTAACAGCACACTTTCACAATGAAAATCTTCATATACTCTTGTTTCTGCAAGGAAGGTGAACAAATATCCCCCTCTTTCTATCCTTGCCCACTGGTGGATCCACAAGCACAGTGCCAGCTCCCTGTGCTGGCCACCCCTGTGACCCTCTACTGGTGAGGCTACACCGAGAGAGAGATCACTGCAAGTAGCTCACTGGAAAAAAACTCAAAAAACAACAAACCAAAAAACCCCCCTCCAACCAACCAAAACTCCCACACCACTACATGGATATTTCTAACCTGGACTGTTCCAGTGTCACAGTCCATACAGCAGCCTCCAAAAGGCTCTGCCAGCGCTCCTGGGGAGGTGGCAGAGTGTGTGGCACAGGGGCAGGAAGGAGCAGCTGGGGAGCAGCAGGTTCAGCTCCAAAGCCTTTCTTTATCTCAGGGATCTTCCCCCCCTTCCAGCCCTGTGAGCAACCTCCAGGCACAGCTTTTCCCATTCAGACAACACGTGGGAGCTGCAGAAGGCTGATACCTCACACTGAGGGACTGATGGATTGATTTTGATAGGCACAGAGACTGCTCTGGCAGCCTGATCCCACCAGCACAAGAGGTAAAGGGTTTATCACCAATTGAAACCAGACCTGGCCTCCGTCTCAGGGCAGGGCAATGTGGAAAGACAGTAATAATAGGGCAATGGCGACAAAAAATTATTTTAAACCTGTCCTACATTTATAATAATAATAATATTGGCACTTTTACAGCATTAGCCTTCCAGGGACGTCAGGCCACTTTTTTTAAAGGTAGCTTGGTATTATTCCTTTTTACAATGACAAAAAGAAAGGTCAGAAATTTAATCAATTTTTCAAGAGTGCTTAGCATATTATGACTGCACTGTATAAACACAATACAAGGGGCCTAAATTTGAATTTTAATTAAAAAGCTGTAATTCCTGAGCCTTACATCACCACTGTATGGACACTTTGAGTATGCTCCACACTCCAGCATCCCAAAAGGCTCTAAGCGTAGCTTCTTTAAAAGGTTATTTTCATTTTACACATAGAATTTAAGTTTAGACCTTATGTGATGCTTAGATTTTTGCACAAGTAACTTTGAACAATGTAAAATCAGTAAGATGGTAGAGATCTCCACTCACACAGACATGCACAGGCACCAGTAAGAGAGTTTTCTTAATGACAATTAAAATTGGCATCATTGTCACGCGGCTTCCATTGTTCTGTGGCAGAAAAACCACAAGACACCACCAGTTCCTGGCCCTCTTCTGGAGTGGGGGACTGTTTATTTCGGGACAGTTGTAAGGGTTTTCACCTCCACTGTCTCCCTGCCTGTATTCAGCTGGAATCCCCACCAGGCACTGCAGGGAGAGCTCAGCTGCCTCGGGGCAGCTGCCGAAAGGCTCCTGCTCTTGGCTAAAGAAAAACAGGTTTGTTTTCCTTCACACACCGGGCTGGGAACTGCTGCAGTCAGTGAGGGACCAGCCAGGGAAAGGAGACTAAACCTGCACCAAGGTAAGCTGATTGTGAGCCGTGACCCCAGGAAAAAAAATCCCTGTGTCAGAAAGTAACGCTCGAGTTTTAAGCGCACTCATTCGAAGTATTCCTGTTTTCACAGCCGGAGCTTTAATGTCACTTGATTGTTTCAGAGAGTACTGGTTTATTTATTTATTTGGAAAAATAAGTAGTGAAAAGAAACCTGGGTGGTCGTGGACTGTGTATGCTTTTGTGGAAAAAAAAAAAAAAAAAAAGTGTTATTAATGGCCAGAGCAACAATTTCCAGCAAAACCACAACTCTGTCACATCAGCATCAGCTGAAACAGCCCAGTCACACGAGGCACAGCTGACTGGTGTAAGGCTGAATCTCCTATTATCTCAACCAATAATATTACATGTACCAACTCCACTTTTCTGTAAATGTCAAAGGAGTTCAGATACTGCTAATGACAACTCTTTTCCCCTCCCCCTAAATATCACACACCTTACATGAAACAAAAATCGAGAATATTGCAAGTCAAATGCACGATTTCCCACTAATCTCAGTGGGAGTTTATAAAGCCCATTAAATGCAGGATGGTTTCCCCAAGAAAAAAAAGAAAAGCAAGATCCTCCCTCTCAAGGTTAGTAGTCTAATAAGATCTCTGGGTTTTAACAGTGTAAGGCTTCACAGTTGAAAGTTTTTTCTTCTATGATCAAATAGCTGTGTTTTTATTTTACTATTATTATTATATATACACATTTACACACAGACATTTAGGTACTTTATTCAACCATACATATATTTCAATATAAAACTCTGCTTATACTCTTTGTTTTAAAATAAGAATATTCACATGGGGGATTGCTCTACTACAGAAAAGGCAGTAAAATTATATAGTTACAGATTGAAAAATGTATCTCCAGGTATGAATAAACTTATTTAGAAGACTTTTGCTCTGGCACAGAAGCCTCTATCTTTCTACTCCCCTACTACTGAATTTAAACCATAACAAAGTTTTAACATGCATTCAAACTACCCTAAAAACAAGCCACCAAGCCATGCTGGTGAGACCAGAGGAAACCTAATGAACTCCTCTAAAAGGCACAGCCTGCAGCAGCTCAGGCTACAGCTGTTTTATCTTCACAAAACTCCCTCATCCTCACCAGATAGGCCTGTCCAAAGGGGCATTTTCCATAACAGATACACAAGGTTTATTAAACTCTTCCCTTTTTTTTCCCTCTGCAAGTAAATGGGGTGTTGTTCCTAAACAGGAAGATTTTTCTGTCTGGTTAAAACCTAAGTAAGTAGTTTTTCATTTGAATTTGTCCCCAGGCTGCATCCTACTGCTGCTCACTGCTATTGTTGGTACCACTGCTAGCAGCCTCATACAGAATATCTCAAAAGCCTAAACGGGCTTAAAAGCTGGTTTGGTTTTAAAAAACAAACAATCAACCAACCTAACACACACACACCCCACCCCCCCCCCCGTAAAAAAAACCACCTTGAACACACACTTATACACCTAAGGAGCAAGAAGCACGTCCCTCTTTAAGTCACAATTCTTGACAAAAAAAACCCCTGAAAATATGAAAACTTTCATAAGAATAATGATCAACATGAAGCA
This sequence comes from Lycocorax pyrrhopterus obiensis, assembly GCA_014706295.1. Classification (NCBI taxonomy): domain Eukaryota; kingdom Metazoa; phylum Chordata; class Aves; order Passeriformes; family Paradisaeidae; genus Lycocorax; species Lycocorax pyrrhopterus. Next base: position 4,252,598 of record JACSVZ010000007.1, read on the forward strand.
CAGGGAAGCATATTACAGTTGTTATTTATTATTTGCAGCTGCCCTTGAAAGCAGGGTACTAAGGTGATGCAGTTAATTAAAACTAAGTGAAAGTAAACATTAATTGGACAAAGCACTCAAATACAAACACTTTATAACATTCAGAAAGTAAGTGAAACCTGTGCGTGGGAGCATTGCTTCAAGGTGACAAAATAATATTTAAAATTACATCCCTTTATGCAAAACAACTGTGCAGCAAAAATTGCCTTTAGAATACCTGTTCAAACATTAATTAGCCAAGAAATAAAATAAAAAGGCTGGACAAACGGATTCAAAAGTTATAGTGACAAAACTGCTGTTGCTGCCAGCCCAAGCAAAGGGAGCTGTAATAAATACACTGTTGTTTACCTGACAGTACACTTAAACAAATTGACTATGGAGTGCTGGTATAAAAATACACAGAAAGATAAATGTATCCCAGCTGATTGAACTACATGACACCGTCACATGAAAGCTACAAAATGGAAGTGGGAGAAAAAGCCCAGGACATGTGTCCCATGAACACGCAGAGTACTGGCAGCAGTGCCTTACTCACCAGACTTGTGCTGGTGATATTCCATGGACTCTCCTTTACTCTGTGTGAAATCAGAGTTAGGCCCAAAGGGTACGAGAACTTGTAAATGGCTCAGTGTAGGCCAAGAACCCAGTTCTCACCTCTGCACATGAAGATGCATATCCATAAAGAAATTACTTCTAAAAACAGTATTTTCTTTAGCAAAGAACACTGTCCTTAAGCTGCACCCAGCTACTGATTTATGGCATGCAGCAGGGTCCTGCAGCAATAGATTGCCCTGCTATTCACACACATGTCACAAAATTCAGCTCCCATGTTGCTTTACTCATTTCTCTTCATCCCATGGTTTTTAAAATAAATTTTTCACTAGAGAATAAAGCCTCTTCAAATTCTCTCTTAGGAAAAAAAAAAAGAAACCAACAAACCAGACACATGCATTACTTTAAAAGACAGCAACAAAGAAAAGCAGACTGTAAAACCAAATCAAATCAATCCTGGCAGCTGCAGCAATGTGGCACTAACAGAGATATAACAGGGTAAAGAGATCATGGTTTCTTTGTTAATACTGCTTTTACCAATTTTCTGTTCAGATTTCTCACTTGATGACAACCTCTTTCAGAAAAACACACAAAACTTCCATTACAATACATTGAAAAGACAAATACAGACTCCATCTGAAGCTACCACATAATCTAGTCTCCCCTTTCCAGAAACAATGCTACTGTTCTGACATCACACAAACCCTCTGCATACCCATATCTTCACTTCCTTGCTTTCCTCTACCCACCTGGTAGGATTCTGTCTTTTCTTTCTCAACAGGTTTTCTAAAACCCATCATTTGCTATGCAGACTATACCTGAACTCACCTCCTGCACTTGAACATTGCTGTCTCCGCTTCCTCTGTGAATCTGAGACTAATTGATTTCCAATTTTTCTAAATGTTGATCTCCCTTTCATGTGCCACAGCCTCCACTGAAGCCAAATTTCTAATTTTAGGAAAGTTGCAGTATTGAAGTTAAAAATTATTTAAAATACTGTCACTGTATTGTACTTTGAAATTTCAGTTTTTATTTTTAACTACACAGTTTTTTGAAACAAGAAAGTATCTTTCAAGACATCCATCAAGTTAGTATCATTTAAGAGATACACTGTCCCTTAGAGGAGTGCCTATATAAATGTTTGTGCGATTTTTAGACAAAGCATAAACAATTTTTACAGTGTTGAACACCACACTTAGTCCTAAATTCAGCTCCCACTGAAGTCAATGTCAATAGGAAGGGGTTCTTTAAAACTGCTTTCTAATTTTCTTTTGTTTTCTTTGAATTCATTCTCTAAATAAGATTTGTACTTAATGTCAGTCAGAAGCACAGCCTGGAGTGCAAAACGTGCAACAGAAATTTGCTGATGAAAGGTCTGAAAAGTGAATCAAGACATGGAAATGTTTCTAAAATCAAAGTTACATCATCGTGGTAGTAATAAATCAAATCAAATATAATTAATGGAAAGTTTTTCACCTTGAAAAGTCAGTCACATGCACGACAGACACTCTTCAGCATCCTCCCTTAAGTTGCCTTTAGGAACATTGTAACCACATGAAATCCTATTAGAAGGTGCTGAACTCCTACATTGTGACTCTTCCGGCAGGCTTCTACATAACAAAAATGCAATGAAGTACCATACAACTTTCCTCCCTTATTATGCAAAATCCTTATCAAATTCAATAGTGTGACATGGTTCAAAATCCTGCCTAACAATGCCTCGCAGGATGTCAAGAGATGTCGGCTTTGTTTTAGTTTCACGTGCTTTTCAGTCTATTAATGCTAAAAGAAAAAGAACCTTCACATAAATAACCGATAAAGATCAAACCCAACTAAACAATGGGAAGGAAATTCAGAGTTGAAACTGGTAGTTAGCTCTTTGCTAAGCAAGCAGCCCATTGTGCCTAGGTGCTGCGGGCACAGCGACCCTGGGTGCCACAGCACCAGGAATGACAAGGTGAGGGAAGGAACCTCCAGCTCCCCGCTTCCCATGGTTTTGTTGGTTCGGGCCAGGGCCGTTGTTTAAAGAGAGTCTTTGTAGTTCTTCGGAGAAACTACCGGGCAGCCCCCGACTCCTTTGTGCGGCAGGTTGCGAGTGGAATGTGGAATGCGGCACACGTTCCACTCGCAACCAGGAGGACAAAGGATTCACTGATCAGGGGGGACAATTAGTCCCAATTAGGCCTATTTCGCAGCTGAGTGTAAGCGCTGGGGGAAGGGAGCTTAAATTTTAAAGCAATGGGTCCCTCAGGCGAGTTAAAGAGAGATCAGTAAAGTGACAAGCTTGAGAACACGGGGCGAGTTCCACCGAGGTGGCGGCACCGAGCCTCGGGCACAGCCACCTCCAGGAGAGGATGGAGCACGGCTTCTCAGACCTCAGACACACCGGGTAAGAAACCCGATAACCATTTTGCCTTTTAGCTCCAATGACTAACTAACCAAATTGCTCAGTTTTCAACCCACCCCTTGAGCAGCAGTCCTCCGTCTCAGCACAGGCAGGCACACAGCAGGCACACGGGCAGGCACACAGGTCGGGAATACTCACATATGCACATGTGGAGGCTGGAACCGGCTCTGGTTGATGTTGTAGTGTGTAAACGCCTGCGTTGGGTTGGAGCTGTACTCATCCACCGTTATGGTAACTTTGCCTTGTGAAGGAATTCCATGAGCCATCCTTCCTCCTTATGGACATGAGCAGCTCACAGCTTCCCAAGGCCAGGAGCAGGGTAGGGCATTGTGGTCCGGGCCGCTCCCGATTCCCAGCAGCTCCGCATCAACTCTGTGACCTCTGCCAGGAGAGAAAGACAGCACACGCTGCTATAAGCCATGAGATGTAAACACACACAGACCTATTACTCTATGCTGTCCTGATTTCCATTCAGATTTGAGATCTTTTTCCATATTCTTGATGTATCCATCACCCTCTCTAAGCATTACAATTCACTTTTTTTTTTAATGACCTCATCATCCAACTCCATCATCATTAGACATATCCAAAGGATGAATGCTTAAAGTAAGGCTTTATCTTCAGGGGGTGGGGGAAGGGTGAATAAAATATCTGTGTTGAAAGCTCCAGTTAAATACTCTCCACTTCATATCCTTTATTTTAAAAAACATCTTATGCTAATTGCAACCACGAAAATTCACAAGTCAACCCAGTTTCCTGAAGGACAAATGACTTTCCACAAATAATGCACACTTGTTTTCAATGGGCTGTTGTAGCTTTAGAACACTGAGTAACAACTGAGAGACTTACAAGAAACTGACCTAAAGAACATGTTACAATTGCATAGCAAAAGGTACACCCAAATACCTCTGAATCAAAGTATTTATTTGTCCAGAGAAAGGCAAGTATCTAGGCAATGTTAACAAAATATCCATATTGTAGCTCACTAGCATTGAAACTGGTTTGGATTCACTGTTACCAGACAGTAATGATTTATCTGACAGACTTAAGCGCGATTTTATGCATAAATACTTCTGCAAAAGAGGAAAGAAATAGGCTCTTCCCTCTCTATGCATCCCTATCTTTCACTTCTTCAGAGTGCTCTTAAACATATTTTGCTTTAGGACTGGATGTGTACTGTAATATTAGCATAACCCAATAGCCAGAAACCTCCCAAACACGCTCCATTGAGTTTCTTGCACAAAATCTGAGCTTCGATTTCTTCAGTCAATAAACTGAGGATACCTCAGCTGCCTTCCTTTCAGAGGGACTCTGTGAAAATTGATCAGCTGATGTTCGAAGAATACTTTCAAGATGAGCAACTTTTAAAAAGCCCCGTTTATGAGGCAGATCCTCAGCTGGGACACACTATGCTAGCTGCAAGGACTTACATGAAATCATGACACTCAGAATCCATCGATATTCCTCCCTTTACTTGCCACATGCAAGAGTGGACTTTTCATATCTGGAGTACATTTAACAAAAGTAAATCAGTGCTTACTGGGAAGACAAAGAGATGGGAAAGAGAAGAGAATGACTTGAGCTCTGAGCATCAGACTAAGCAATATTTTTCCAGTGCAATTTTCCTGGACTTGTCTAGCTCCCAGAGAGAAATGTGCTTGCCATGTGTAACATTAAACATTTGAAATCTTTGATTTGTATTCAAAATATATTTTTAATACAAAGACTAATTTCCAGTTTGGCATGAAGCATGATGAAAATGCTCTGCAAATGGCAGATGGCCTGCTATAGGCCATTTATTTTACTATTTTACCACCTCAGGCCTATGTAGGCTTCCATATGTTAGTTGGGTTAAGACATTCTGCAACCTGCATTCCAGTAACTGGATTCTATCCTTCATCTTCTTTAGCATTGGAAGGAAAAAAGCATATTAAAAAAAAAAAGAAGAAGAAGATTAAATATAAAGCACCAATTTAAAAACTCACTAGAGATGGTACAGCATTCTAACTGTGGTTATGGCCTGATCTTCCCCTGTAAGACCTAGTAGACCTCTCTTGTGAGAACAAGGTTGCAGCAGCAAAAATAAGCAACGGTGAGCTTTGCTGAAACAAATCTTTGCTGTGTTAGATGCGATGTAAGATGCTGCAACAACTGCTCACATAATGCAGTGGTTACCACACCAAGTTTGCAGCTGTTTCCTGGATTTCCTTTGCAATTATATTTTAGTGTTATTTTGCATAACAGTAAAACACAACACCTGCTTCAAACAGCAGTCCTGTTCCAAGCACTGCAATTCTTTTGAGATAGAAACTACGAAGAGTGCGCAACACAGAGCAGCGTAATTGCCCTGTACTGAAAAGTAAATACAAATGAAAACATCTTCCTGCCACAGAAATGACTGTCATTAACGAAAATGCTGGCCATCAGAGCTCCCCGAAAAAAAAAAAAACCTAGAGTTTTTCGTTTACACTGCAGGAACTTTAGAGCCTGTATATATTAAGAAGTAGTGTGAAAATTATATGTGGAATGGTTTTTTTTTTTCCTGCAATTAAAAGCAACAATATAAAACAATGCATTAAACCAACAACAAAAATATGCTTGGGCTTTCAGAAAAGCTAAATGACACCGTTTCAGCAACCCAGCATAAGAAAGGTCAGAACATTAAATTTCATATTATAGTTCACTCATGGAAGAAAAATCTAATTTGTTCATGAGAATGAATTATACATAAAGATAATAAGCATTTTTTACAATGTTTATAACAGTCCATGTTACAGAAAGAAATTACAACTAACTGGCATAAAACAAATGACAAGAGAATACTTAAATAGCTGTATTAAATACTTTTAAGTTGACTCTCAGTAAGATTATAAGTGTGTAAGCTGCAATTGCTTCCCATTGTTCTAATCTTTAATCTTAAAAATAAATCTCTACTTAAATTAAGACAAAGCTGAACAAAGCATCCTTTTAAAATGAAATTCAACAGCAAATGCCAGACTGAGGGTAAAAAAAAAAAAGTATAATTTGAAGCTGGCTTCTGTGACAATTCTCTTACTTTCCATTTAGTACTCCATAGAGTACTACAGCTCAACTATCACAAGTATCTAATTATTACCTTCTTTACTGTGAACGTCTCTGAAGAAAATAGAAGAAAGAAGCTGAACATTTCAAAACTTTAAAACAAATGTATTTTAGTCCCAAGATGAAAAAAAATTAAAAAGACTTCTTTGAGTCACTACTATTCTTCTTTCTCCAACTATGAGCACTACTTGAAGGTTACACACAGGAGATGAGTACAAAAAAATAAAAGTTGCATTATTTTCCCATCTATCAAGTAGAACAACGTGTAATATCTTCCACACCTTTTGAGGCAGTTTCAAGTAAGAATGACTATATTAAAAACCTAAATGATGATTTTTCAGCATGTTGCGTTTTCCCAGATACAGGCTGTTATCCTTTTCCAGCGTGGATTTGTACCGGCAGCAAGACAGATGTGCCATTGTACACATCTGCTCAGTGTTACAGGTATAAACCGGCACTTTTTCCGAACAGGGCTGACCCAAACTTAGGTGCAGCTAATTGTAAATCTGTACACCGCTGCCCTGACAAAAAACTGCCACGGAATCGGTACAGGTAAGTAATTTTAAATGTAACGTTACATTGCACGCAGAGCTACTCGCACGAGCTCTGCGTACGTACATGCACACGCAGGCACGCGAGAAACCCATTTCCCCAAATAAAATATTTACGCCTTCCTCATCTGAATTTCAAAAATTTGCCTCTGGCTGGGCTCCGGCTGTAGCAGAAAACGCTGAAAGGCAGGAGCTGGGAAGGGTTAACCCCGTGTCAACACCTTCTGTTGATACATCCACTATCCCGGCGCTGTTACAGCGACGCGGCACGCTGCACCCGCCCGGGGCAGCGCCTCAGCCCCCGGAGCCCCCGGCACTCACGGTGCGCTCCCCGCGCCCCGCGGGGATTCGGCAGCGGCTCCACAGTCCCCGAGATGCTGCGCTGCAGTTTGCGGACAACTCCGGGCTCCAGCTACCCATCGAGTCCGGCGGAGGCAGCGGGGGAGCCGGACCCCGACACTCCCCTGCCCCGTTTCCCGGCCGCCGACCCCCGGTACCTGGGCTCCCGGCCGCTCCCCACCTCCGCCCGCCGCCGGCTCCCGGGCCGCCCCGGCCGCGGCCCCGCGGGGCGCCGGGCTCGCCCCCCGGTGATTGATGGCTCCGGGTGGCCAATGGCTCCGGCGCGGCCCCGTCCCGGCGTGTGCCGCAGCCCCCGCCCCGCGCCCCCTGCCCTGCCCCCGCCCCGCGGCACCGGGGGGCATTTCTGCCCTGTCTGCGCCGTACGTGCCGCGCCGCACAAAGTTCACACCGCCCCCGTCCCCGTAGTTGCCACGGACCGAAATGGCTGTGGGGGGGAGGATGCTGGAGGGAGGGATGCGATGAACTCCACAGCAGCCGCGGGCGAGCGCGGCGGGGCCGGGCGGGGGGGGGGTGATGCCCGCTGCTTTTTATTCCGGCGGTGCCGACCCCCGCACCGCGCCCCCAACCCCTCCAAAGGTTCCAAGTGTCTGAGGCCTCCGGGATCAGGGTTTCGGAGCGGCTTCTCTGCCGGCGAAAGGGCGAGGGGCAACTCCGCCGGGGAACGCCAAACCAACCCGCCTTTCCCTCCCTACTTTTGCAGCGTGTCCCCCCCTCGCCCACATCCCCGGGTCCCTCTGCGCCGGCAGCCCCGTCCCCGCGCCCGCCGGGCTGCTCGGCGCTGCGCCCGCCGGCTGCCGCCCGCCCGCTGGCCCCAGCCAGCACAATGCTCCCCGGCCTACCCTCCCGGCCCCGCCGCCGCGCCCCCCGCCCCGACCCCGCGCCGGCCCCGCACATCGCCCCCGCCCCCGGGCCGCCCCCGGCGCCGCCAGCCCCCCGCCGCCCCTGCGCCCGGCCGGGCAGCGGCGGAGGGCAGCGGGGGCACGGCCTGGGGAGCAGGGCAGGGCAGCCTCGCTCAGCGCCGCCGACATCGCCGCCTCGGCTGCGGGGAAGCGCCGCCGCCGCCGCACCGGCACGACCCGACCCGACCCGGCGGGCTCGGGCGGTCACGCCGGGGGCGGCGGGAGCGCGGGCGGCCGGGTTTATCCTCATTATTGTTTGCGGGAGGCTGGACCCGGCGCCGCCGCCGGAGCTCCTGCCCGCCCCCCCCCCGCTCTCGCCCATGACACGGCACCTCTAACCCGCCGCTTTGTGCGCGGCTGCCCCCGCCGTGCCCCCCTGCTCCCGACACCGGCCCGGGGCCGCTCACCTTCCCTCCGCCGGCTGCCGCTGCGGGCGGGTCGGGGATGCCTTCAGCGCGGGCAGCGGGGCCGCTCCATGGGGCTGCGGGGGCGCGGCCGGGGCAGAGCCTGCGCCCGACCCCGCGGCGGCGCCCGGCGGCGGCGGCGGCGGCCCTGGGTCCGGCTCCGGGTCCGGTCTGGCTCCGGGTGCGGGAGCGGCAGCGGGGCGGCGGCGAGGGCGGGCGCGGTGCAGTGATCGGGGCTGCCACTGGGGTCAGGGAGCAGGCACCAGGAAACACGGCGGCCACGGCGCGCTGCTCGCACACGCACACACACACACACACACACACACGCACGGCTCCTCCCGCCGCCTCGCACTTCACCCCCCCGGGCAGGGAGGGAGGGAGGGAGCGATCGCTGCTGCATTTCCCAAGTGCGGCACAGCCTCCCCACGCCGAGGCGGCTGGAGCGGCCGGCAGGAGCGCGGCTCTGCCCGGGTCACGGCGGTGCCGGCGGCCACGGGCGGGCAGCGGCGGGGCAGAGCCGGAGCCCACCGGGACCCCCTCCCCGCCGAGGGGCAGCGCCCGGCTCGCTCCCCCAGACACGGCCGGCCCCGCGCCACGCATCGCCGATCGGCTCGTCCGCTGCCCACAGAGATAACAAAATAAACAAGTAACAACAGCAGCAATTAAAAAACCAAAATCCTCGAAACAGGTTTTCGCATCTTCCGCCGCACCTTTCGTCACTGGGTGTTAATGCGGTGCCCTGCTCCTTTGTAGGTAAGCTCACCTCGGCGACCAGAAACACCAGGGTTCGCCTTTGAGGCCGAACATTGTCTTAGGGTAACTGGGGCTTTTCCATGGAAAGACAGAATCAGGGATGTGGCTATTGTCTTTTTTTTCCCCCCTTTTTTTTCCCCCCCTTCCCCCCAAATCCACAGCAATTGTGTCAACAGCCACAACTGTGATAAAGATTAGACGTGTTTGTTCTTTTACTTTCAAGACAGCAAAAGGGGAGACTTCCAAAAGCATATTACAATGAGGAGAAAAATAAAATAATAATTTTAAAATGAAATAAAGGAGAAAAGGAAAAAAAACCAAATACTTTTGAATAATTGAGCAGACAGAAAATAAACAGCAGGCCTCTAATAGTAAGTTAGTGACCTATATATTTTAAGTAAGTACTTTTGACTCTAGCCAACCTTCAGATATGCATGGCAAGTAGGCAGTTTTTTCTTTGTTGCTGAAAGCCATGAGAAGGGTCCCCTCTATTGCCAGGAAGAAATCCACTGGGATGGATTGTCCTGTTTAGAAACATGGCAAACTAAGAAAAATCAACCTGAAAAAGACTAAATGGCATAAGATTTTTTTTTCCAAAATTACTCTTTCAGTCTGATTTTTTTACTGTTGTCGTTATCCCTTTTGATAGAAGTAAGGCTGTGAACCACCAAAGGAAAGTTCCTGTTTCAGACAAAATGGCCCATAGATGAGTTGTCCTCCTGACCAAATCAAAGCAACATTTCCAGGGAAACTTTTCCTGGAACGGAGTCTGAGGCCGTAGTTTCACAAATATTTTTAGCTGACTTACTCTGACACTGCTGCAAAATAAGCAATCCAGCATCCAGTTCCCCCTCTTGTGTCCCTGCACTCGCCCTCTTGTGAGAACAGGGAACCCCACCTGGGAAACACATTCTGGTTTGGTGTGGGTCAGTCTCCTCATCCAATCCACTTCACAACTGCACAAATTCTCCTGCTGGCACTAGACAGGGAGTGAGATGAGCAACTGAGGGCAGAAAGAGAACAGGATAGCTTCCCTGGTACCAGAGCCAGCTTCAGTACAGAAACATGAAGGGGGAGGTGAGGGGGAGCAGGTTGGACCCTGAACCTGCTGCATCCCTTCTCTACGGTCACAGCAAAAGGACTTTTCCTGTAGTTGTGTCCTTATATGTCTGGAGCCCCTGGTACTACAAAAAGGAGCTTCTAGCACAGAGGGAGAAACAGGGTAGAAGCCTGGGTAAGGGATTGGCCTGGGAATTAGAAAGCTCACAGACCTTTTCTCTGGTAGCTGGTGAGAGACCAGACATTACCCTGGTGTCTCAGTGCCCTGGTACTGAAAAGAGCATTTACCTGCCTCACTAGTCCTTATTCACAGCAAGCTGTGTGGCCTGAAAGTTAGTGGTGCTTGGGTTTTGCTTATATGAATCCAGAGTGGGACCTGCTTCTAAGGTCACATCTTTTTCAAAATACTACGTGCTTAGCAACAACACCGAGCTGTAATACAGTCATCAGGAGCATTGTTGTTAATATATGACTTGACAAACTTTGAAACATTTTCTGTTAAAGGCACACAACAGAACTTTTCCCTTTTACAAACCACTTGTTTCCAGTATGCTTTCCAAAGAGGTACTCACTTTAAAAATGTGTTGGCCCCAGAGTTGCTAAAGGAAGGAAAAAATATTTTACTTAGATTGATTAAAGGGTTTTCTGAGGAAAGGAGTTGAATTCTGTTGCCTTTCTTCTCTAATTCACAAGAGCAGCATCGAAATGCAGGTACACAAAAATAAAATATCTATATTATGGCTGGAACATGTATTTATTAATACATACTTGACATACGGATTTCAGACATAAATTCAGAAACCTAAAAAGTAAATGAGATGTTTATTTTGAGTGTCACCGGACTGATTTTTCTAGCTGGGTGAAATTCAAAACAGTGAACAAATAGTTTTTCTTTACCTTAATACTTCCTATTTATAACACTAAAAGGGTATGTTGTACATGAAAATTTAGTCATGTTCAGAGTTGGCACTGGATTTTATTTTTTCACTTTTACAAATCCAAAGTGAGCATTATCAAATGTACAGATTCAGGAGATGCATGTTAAAAATTATAAACCACTATAGTATCAAGAAAAGCACACACATTCTTCACAATCTATTATGTCATCTTTAATACATTTCATAGGTATCACCGCCTCCAGTTTCTGCCAAGCACAGGACAGCGCTAACAGCTTATGAGACACACACAGGGTAGTTCAGACACCCTGAACCACAGACACCCACCTAATTTTGCTCTTTACTTCAGGAGAAATCTTTCCTAAGTATCTGTAAAGCAGGGCAAGAAAGTATAATTTTAAGTCCGCCTCTGAGCATTCATTCCTTAAATAATAAGATTTTTTGAGAGATCTTTTACACAGAAAGGAATTAAAACCAAACCAAAACAAAAAAACCCCTTTCAAACACATGCAAACCACACATGAAGAACAAATTCAGTTTCTAAAAAGGCTCCTTCCAAAAGGTCGGAAGGGGTTCTGAGGCAGACCAGTTCCCCAGTCTAGCCCACAGCACTCTCGTGAATGCTTGTGCTGGCACAATACTGAGCCCCAGTCTGCAGTGCAGGACCAAGGCTGGCACAGGGTGTGCTACAGCTCCTGAAAGAGTCAGGCCAGCGTTTCACACTATCTTTTCCTTTGGACACAGTATCAGAGGGGCTTGGGTTGTTTGTTTCAATTTCCTGGATTTTTTAGCCATTTTAAGACCAGAGCACCAAGGGTTCTCATTTTCACTGCAGATGATTCACTTTTGGCCTGCAGAGACTGGGACATGCTGGTACAGTACTAGACAATGCATATTTTAATGTCTTAAGATTTTAAGAAAGTAGAGTTTGATCCAGTGGACAGTCACTGGTAGCAATCTACACCAAAAGTCACTGGATTCACCACATGTCAGCACAGACCAGTGCAGTTCTGCCAAAAACTGTATCTTAACAGGCTTGTTCCACTCATTAAAGCAGGAATTCTTCCCTAACTGTGGAACAGAAGACTACAGAAGAAAACTGCATTAGTTTAGGCTTCATGCCCCACAACGTTCCAAATTTGCTGAATATAGTTGGATAGATTTGAAGTTCTCCATTGCTCTCTCCTTTCACTTGTAGGGCATAAGTTGCAGAGCATTTGGTGTGCCTGCTGGCCAACAACGTGAAAACAGCAGAAAAATGGGGGAAAAAGTTGTTTACTTATAAACAACAAACAAACAGAAAAAAAATCCAAAACAACAGGATTCCAATTTTGCAAATTGGGTTTTTTAGCTCTTAGAGCTTCTTAACAAAATTGCAGACTGGAACTAGTAGCTAATTGAATCCTAAAAGCTGAAAAACCCCCAAACCTCATGGCTTTGGATTTTTGTAACCTGTCCCACTATAAATTTTTATCTGACTTCTTCTCTCACAAACAGGGCCCCATACAGTAACCTGTTCAACACTCCAGCAAACACTACATCTTCAGAAAGGACCCACGGCCTTTCCATAGAAACACCCCAGCTTTTGGAGGAAAATGACAATTGCCAAAAGTGAAATTTGAGCCTTCTGTCAGAATCTGCAGACATAGAAGAGCACGTCATTATTCTGCTGGTAGACCATCAGGTAAGATTACTGAAGGAAATATCACTAGTGGCCCTCTGGGCAGTCTTTTTTATATTTGATGGACCAGAATTTTGTCACAGGATAATGCTTGTCTGCTGCCTTGCCCCTTTAAATTAAATTAAATTAAATTAAATTAATTTGATTGGCATTTTCCCGCTTGCCCTCTGTAGAAATAAAATGATGCAAAAAACCCAGCTTGAGGTGCATTGTTTGTCCTTCTAAAAACTCCCCATGTAACTGATAGTCAAGGTACCTGGAGAAGAAATCATTCCTTTTTTTCTGAACATTCCACTGAACATTCTTTTTTCAGAATTAAGAAGGTTACATGGGTGATTTATTTCTTCATAAAAGAGCAGGCAGTGACTTCAGTTTTGTATGTACATAACGATCCAAGTGTTGTTTGATGGAGAGCAGTTACTGCAGAGGCATCACTGCAGGAACTCCCAGATGCTGAAGGCTCAGGGCACACTACAAGGAAAGGTTTTGGGGGGTCACACTCTGGTCAATGAGCTGTGGCAGGGAACACACAACTGTGGGAGTACTGTGAGGTGTTTTAACATCCTATTTATTGCATAACAATTTACCTGTTTAGAAGAAGGTGGATGCCTTTTCCCCCAAGTGATCGTTTTATCATTTAATTAGTTTATAATGCATTGAGTCAAAGCCAATTCATGAGAAAACCTTCAGTTTAATTCACCTGCAGTTCAGGCACTCAAAGCCCATTGTACCAAATAATTCCAAAACTTGATGGTCTGTCAGAAAGCAGGCATTAGTACTACAGTAGAGTGTATTACAAACCTCTCCTCTCCTTGACCTTTAACTTACTTAACTCCCTTCCCTCTTCATCACGTAGATTATCTCATCCTGTGGCAGACCCTGGTCACACACTGTTCCTGCTCCTGATGTAACATGAACTGTGTCCCCATGAGTCTGAGGAGTCACAGAGATACCTGATGGCCTCCTGTCTAACTCTACCCATGTCCTTCTGACTTTAGACAGAAGATTCAGTGGAGTGGTTTTCTATCACACTGAGTGCATTTTTCAAATGTCAAACTCCACAAACTGAAATTCCTGCGGACAGAAAAATTCTTCTCTCTGTTCCTGAGAAAAGGTCACTATTGCATGGAAAGTTATGTATGAAATTCTCAAAATCAGTCAAAATTCCACACAGAAAGCAAATTGCAAAACTGAAATAGATCTCATTTCTCAGTGCAAGTAAAGCATTTTACATGGTAGTGCAGCAGAGAGAGTATTATTCCTGTGCTATCTTGAAGATATTTTTTTGAAGACTACAGATTTACCAGTAAATTCATCTGATGATGATGATGATGACTATTGTCAACAACTGCTCAGAGTTAACCTCTTTACATCTAAACAAATAGAGCTTCACATCATGCCTTACATAATTAACCATATGCTTTTGACAGACATAAAGAACTGTGGTCTCCTGCAAATCTACATCTAGTTCCAGTTTATGGAATCCAGATTCCCTTTGGGTCAGAACTGTAGTGCCTTTATAGAAAATTGTAGGATGAGCATAACAGAAAGCTTTTAAAGGTGTCAGGTGTCCCTACATGGACATCTTTCCAATCTGAGCAACCAAGACTCCCTAAATGAAGGAAAAGACTTTCACAGTCATCCTCAGGAGCCTTGTCACTTTAAATGTCCCCAGTAACACTGCTGATCTGAAGGTACAAATCAGCCTAAGAGCCTGAAGCCAAAATCTTTACTATGTGTTAATTATCATCATTATCAAACTCTGCTACAGAAAATACAGCTCATGTTGCTTATGAATCCTCCCATTCTGTGGGGAAAGAGCAAACCTTAAATTCACAGGCAGTGCTCTAATGTAAGATAGGTTTCTGGAAAGAAATGGCGAAGGTCCTACGGTATCATCTCTGGTCAATGTTAATTTTTATCCCTTGATTTGTCATTTTAAAATCAATATTCCATAGCAGTTATTGTCTAGATTTTGAATGCATCCAGGCTGAAAACACTTGCTAAGAACTGAGGGATTCTACACTCTTTGTTTCAGACACCCTAGGAAAAGAAATCCTGTATTCCAGTTATTGTCTGGCATTTGAGTTCAGTGTTGGCAAACTGGCCCCTGCATGTCTTTGAGGCATATGGAAATTGATGATGAAAGTGTCGAGTATAACTACAAGTATAATTTGATGAAAACTGGAGCAGTGAACTGTGAGAAACTGCTAAATCAGTGTCATCAAACTCTGCTTGAAAAATAATGAAACAGAAATACCACTAGGAGACAAGCAATGCAGCGCAAAGGCTGTGAAACCAGAGAGCAAACACAAAAATTAGGGAAACCTACAAGACATTATTTTAATTGTTGGTTTTGAAACAGATGCCCAAAATACAGTACAACTTTCCTGTTCAAATTCACTTTACGGAGACAGTGACATCATGTCTCCTCCAAATTGTTCAAGCCCAAAATCTTGGCACAAGCTGTTCCAATAGAATATCATGTTCAGCCCTGGCACTCTCGCCTGTCTACCCATAACCATGTGCAGAATAAGAACAGCACCATGGCCAATGCAAATCCTAGTTATAGCTCGAGTCCCTGGGGGCAACAGAAAAATACCAAAATAGAAAACATATTACAGTTTTAGAGCAATAATATTACTGAGGGAAATAAAACAAATGTAACCTCAGAAGTAAGATGACATTTATTGCCTAAAAGTTAACAATTTCTGAAGCTGTAAAAGTATAAATAAGACCTGAAGATGGCAGTGAAAAGATCCTGATATTGCTTTATTCATACATTTTGAATGAAAACAAAACAAACTTACATAGAAATCTCAGAGCAAGAGGACAAAGAAAGAAGATATTGTAATTTTTTTATATTATATGTTTTGTTTGCTGATGTTTGCCTACATCAGTAAACACACTGAAATTACTGAAAAAAAGAATGATTCTATTCAGTTTTACCCATGTTTTGAGATAGCAAAATGTGTATGTATGCCCAAGAAAGGGATATAAGCGTGCATATTCGTAGACTTGCCAGAAAATTTGTACAAAAAGATCACAGGAAGACAGAGACAGCTGGAAAAATTGGAGCAGGGGCTCTGATTTTCATGCCAGTGTTACACCTAATGCAAAGGGAATGCAGATGACGGACTGCAAGCTATATGTTATTCCTCCTGACACTTTGCAGTGTGCTTGTAGAGCTGAGCAAGGACTGGGAAGTAACAAAAAAAAAACCCCAACGACCAAACACAAAAATCCCCAAAAACCACAGAAATAAACAACAAAACAAAACAAAAAAAAGAAACACAAATTATAGAAATGGTGCTACTATAAATGAAAATATTTATCTCTCACACTTATTACAGTCACGTCAGCGTTTTCATGTACAAAAGACAATGTTAAGATCAAGCAGTGGATACCAAGCACTAGCTTCTAAAATTTGAAAATTTAACATACACATGGCAGAAAGCATGAAATGGAAAATGATCAGACACAAACATCTCTTGAATGTCCTATATCATGTTTTGAAAGAATTATAATGAGACGTTTCTGCACATGGATTTATTGAGATTAATTATCAATAAGCCTAATTAGAAAGCTGTGCTAACAAAAATCTAGAAGATTCCTTTCTATTAGGGAATATACAGAGAGGAGGCTTAGTAGAAACAGGGGAAGTGGAATCCTGAGAGGCCTTTCTGGTAATACATTCAAGACTCTAAACTAATCGAGGTGTGATTTCCATGGGTTCTGATATCTTTTCCCATGAGGTGACCTCAAAACCTATGTGTTAAAAAGTCATTTTCTCTGTTGGTTAACCCAAACTATGCAGTTTAGGAGCCTCCTTTCAGTGTTTCTTTCCCCCCTCAGACCTATTGACCACAATTCCATCTTTTGTGATGTTATTACTGCAATTTAAAACTGTGATCATACTCCAAAAAGTGCCTTCTAAAAGAAAAGCAGTTTATGAAATCAGTTTTAAGTCTCAGTTAGAATTTAACCAGGGTACCTTTGTGTGCCCCTAGGGAGGGCTCCTGTGGATTCCTGTTGTGCACTCAGACCTGCACACAGCACAGCCTTTGGCAGCAGCTGGCAGAGGCTGAGAAAGCAGAGGGCCTGTTTGTACCAACCTCATTGTCACAGTGATCCACCCACTGAGATGTCTCACCTTGGGAAAGGAGAAGTGAAAAGGAAAAGAAATAAACACAAAAATGGCAATGCAAAAGAGCAAGGAAAAAGTAGGGGTTCAGTTCCAACTTTCTGCAAGCCCGGTGGCATACCCAGTATAGGGCCAAGCCTACAAAACACTTCAGCTTTTAAAACAAATCCAGACACAAAACCTTTCCAGATAAGCTTGTGTCTCTACCCACAAGCAAGATAAGCTAGTAATCTGACAATGATTTTTTCCCATTTAGAACAAACTCTTAGCCTTAAGAAGGTCAAATCTAGAATAAACCTGGACAAATGTGTATTTAAGCTTCTGCCCAAGCTTCAGACTAGGGCTATACTTTATGTTTTTGGGTCAGAGAGCAGAAGATACAGGATCACCTTCATCCCACTGAAATCCTTGGCTTCACTTCTAGTTAAATTGATAAAATTGAAAAGAGCACATGTTCTGCCCTGCCTTAAGATCAAACTCTTATTTTTGAGATTAGACATTAGGTGTGGATATGAAAAACTTCTATTTAAGTAAACATGATTTTTTAGCCAGCTGTTTCATATGCAAAAACTATTAAGCCATACTATTTTATCCACATTTGTTGGCTTCTTTCTATTCTTTCAAGTTTGGCCTGTCACAAAGCTCTCTGTAAGCTTAAAAAGAAAATTTCCCACATATGGGAGTTCTACAAAGGGTAAATTACTTCTCCATATCTGGGGGTCTCTATCAAAATGAGTACTGTGAGCCAATGAACAGCAAGGGAAGAGAACACCGCTGTCAGTCCGTGCTTTGATTCCTTCAGTCCAGAATCTACCTGCACACACTCAGGTTACTTTGAAGCATTCCCTTATTTTCTGATGGATTTTCATTAGTGTGCTCTTTTCCACGTATTTGTCGGATCTGATCGCTGCAGTTACCCACGTTCAATACTGCCAAATTAACAAAGCAAAAATCAATGATTAAAGCCCACCAGCCACAAGATTGCCATAGTCTGCAAGCTGCTTAATTTCCATTTCTTCAAATACTTTGTTCTTGTTACATTGTTGTAAGAGTCCCTGTGCTGTAATTCTATATTTATTTCAGAACGTGTGTAGGTACAGCACAGGCACTTATAGAAAGCTCCTGTGGCATTGCCTCTGGGTGAGCTCTGGTCTCCCCAAGATAAGTGTGACCCGAAATCTGCACCTACAGGGAGCTCCTCCTGATATATATACATCCTTCTGATACATATCTGACAGACACCCTTCAATACCAGGTCTTAGAGCCTCTGACAGAAGAGAACTCCAAGGTTTTGGGCTCTGGGCTCTTGCACATGTTGCAATCAAAAATTTATTTCTTTGTGTGACTCACAGGAAAAAGAGTCAGGCTGTCAGGATTTTAGAAGTCTGGGTTTAAAAATGGAAACAACAGGAAAATATGCTCCTAAACCGTCCAAGAACTGATCCAATTGCCACTGTCTTAAAATACCTCTGGCCATACCAGTAGAGATTTATTACTATTGTTTTGTACTTCCCTAAGAGGAGTGACAGGATGAGAGTCCTCAGATGAGATATTTTATCTGATTTATCAAATGGCAATGTTTTGCAATGACAAACTGTAGCCACAGAATCAGAGGAGTTGGAGGGGCCCAAAAGATGCTGTCGAGCAGGTACACTCTGGATAGACTAAAATTTCTCTTTCAAACATGGGGCTGAAGCACAGGCTTCTCACAGAGCCCAAGGCTCCTTCCAGGCCTAGCACAGCACACTTTGTCAGTTCTCCTCAGCAGCACTGAAGCAGGGCTTTGAGAAAGATGGATTTGATTCCTGTCCAGTGCCTAAAAAGCATCCCTCCCAGCACCAGCATCAATCCCCTGCAAACCACGGCTTGATCTTAGATTTCTTTCTTCCTACCAAATCCCACTCTTTTCAGAGATAATTTGGGATTTTCAAGGAATGCAGGATCCATTTCCTTTCAGATTCTAAATAAATATTTAGGAGTCAAACTTGCTCCTCTGAAAGAGGAATGAGTTTTGCTGTTAGTTTAAACAGAAGTGAGAGAAAGTTGCAGACTTACAAACCTGCAACTATCAGACATTTTTCATTTTTTAGGCTTGGAGTTTGAGTCCAAAAAGGTCACTTCAAAAGCAAACCCAAACGTAATGTACTTGGAAGTCTCTGTAACAGTGACAAGAGCAAAGGTGTCACTGTTGTCACTGTGTAACACAGGATGTTGATGATGGTGTCATCTAAGCTGCACAAATCTATACAGACTCTCTTTCAAACAGTAGCTGGTGCTAAATCTAAAGTTCTTATTTGTGAGTTAGAGACAGACTCCACCAGCACTCGGTGATTTATGCTGCCTGCTCCAGAACCATGCAGCTTCAGGAGTTTTTTTTCAGTTAAGCTCACACAGCAGTTTGAAAGTCTCATCCAAGAGATATCAAGGGAATCCCAGCCAGCAGTTCATCCGTACACAGCCTCCTTTAGGGAAGCCAGGATTTGCATTTTCTATTCCAAGACAATTGTGAAGTAATGGACCTAGACATATTTTATTAACAAAAATCTCCACGTCCAATAATCTACTTGTCACTATTCTTAATTTTGTCTCTCACAGCATTTATTTGGTACAGAAGGATAATACATGCTTTATTTTAAGTAGCTAAGCTGAAAATGAATATTAGAAAATCCTATATTGTATTTCACCTGTCAGAGGTCATCAGAAGCTATATTTCAAGAAAACTGAAGGCATTAGATGTAGTTTGCCCAGCAGATTAATACTGAGCTGTGAACTTTCATCCTCTGCAGCAAGATTTCCATCCAACTGACACAGAACTGACATGCAGTAACACTTACAACCAGGGGGATCCAATTTAGACAGAGTTCAAATGGTTTCAAGCTACTCATAGGTCACAGAGGTAAAGTATGCATAAGAGAGCTGGCTTTAATCAGAAGGTTTTCAGTAATGTCACACCAGAAGTGATAGGCCACATTAAAAATGAGCTGAATGTTAGGCTGAAGAGTTAAATTACCAAATATATTTAAATATTCCAAATATATTCTTTAAGATACTTTCACAAGCCCAAAACACTTTGTGGGTTTTTTTTCAGAACAATACAAAAAGACATGGAATTCTACATGAGCTTAACAAAACCTTCTCTCCTGTGTGGTATCGTATCTGTGATGTCTATCTTCAGAAGCTTTTGGGGAAAAAATGTGATCCGAACCTAAAACAAAACAGCTTCATTGTGGGTGACAACTTGGGAATAATTCAAAAAAAGACTCAACATTTTCTCCGTAATGGTGCATTAGAACATAGGAAAATTGAGAGGGACAGGCAGGATTATAGTGAGAGAGAGGATTTAGGAAAGTCCAATTTTAATGCAGTTATCAAATGCTGACCTACTTGTGGAACAGGCAGGTGGAATATCTGTTAAACATTTCATACCAAAGAACAATGTGAAAATGAGAGAACTCATTGAAAGACGTCATTGAAAGACCATGTGTCATTCTCTTGAGACTTTTAAAGGTTACATTCCACCCAGAAACCCCTGAATCTGTCAGGTGTTCTTATTTCAAGTTTCCCTGATCAGTTTGACTGCACCCAAATGAGCCCAGTGCCCTCTTTTTCAGGCAGACAGGCTGTGAGCTTTGTCTCCTCGCCATTAGGTATGACAGGAAGTAAACTGGGAAACAGCTTGGTAATACAAGGGAGAGCATCACACCTTCTGTACAGCCATTCCTACTGGTTTGCACTCTGTTGAAGAGCTGCATCTCAGCAGAAATACAACAGCAATTACTGCACAAAGCCTAGCAGACAAGGTATGTTGAGTTTCTGAAGATTTTCACCGAGTTTTGTTATGAAAAGGATTAAAATCCTTACTGTTGTGCTGTCTAAAATATTCTCTCTTCAAAATTTCAAGTCAGTGCCAGGAAGAGAAGGGGAAACATGAAGTCTGTCAGTAGAAATACAGTGCTGGATCTCATGTCACATTACAGCAAATGCATCTCAGCTCAGATCAGCAAAGCAAAACAAGGAACATGGCAGAGTAGGATCCAGGATTTTCTTACTGACTACTCACCCAGAAGGAGCATCACAACCAACAAAAATACACCTTTGTAACCCATTAATTTCACTGCATCCTGCACTGATGATTTAAAATCTATAAGCAGGAAAGAAAACATAAGGAATTCAAATCCAGTGTTTTCTTGAACAGGATAAATTAGGTCTTGTTGAGTTCCTTGCTATTAGAAACCAGATTGTTTTCAGTACCTGGGTTACTTCTTTACCTCTGTTTCAGGTAGCTCTTTACAAAGCTCCAAAATGTGTGATACAAGCACAACTTTAAACATTGGACTAGCTAAAGTGTTTCCATCTCTGTTAGTAAAATAAATATTTAAAATTTTTCCCCAAACTAGCAGGCTTTTAAAGACCAATCCATCACTGCTTTCTAAGTCCATATCTGTTTTTCTTCCTCATACCGAATGAACAACTGGTTTATCACAGTCAGAAAATCACTTGTTTTACAAAGTTGAATCTTGCATTTGTTGTGCTCACTCACTGGCCAGACTAGTATCACAAAATTATTCTCAGTTCTAATCACACTGCACAGTTCAAACTCCTACACATCCTCAACTCTGTAGGAAAAACAGCTTCACTGTGTGAATAGTCCACAGAAACCAAGTATGATGAGAATCTTTCTTTTCTTCCAGTTTTTCAGGTCATACAATTCATGAATTATGAAAAAGGTGATTTTTCTTACTTGTCATTGGCACCTCGTCTTAACAAAATAAGATTCTAAGCCAACAAGGACTAGCACACGTCCCGTCACTCCAAATCCTCCACGTAACCTGTTCAGCCCTTCCTATATTCACTCTGTGTAACTCTGAAGCCTTTGAATATCTGTGTTTCAATTTCCATGAGCAATTTTACAATTCTAAGCTGATGGACATATGAGCACAGGGACAGCACCTAAGGAAAACTGCAGCATACTCTTGTTATTAAAACTTTCTACAATGAAGTGAGATTCAACTTTCCTTCTTCATTTTTGCTGGGAAAACATACTATGCTGTACTTGGCCTTTTAACACATCCGAATGACTCATGACATTTAAAATTGAGTTAAATATTTTTCTTAGCACAGCTGTATATGTTTTATTTCATAATTTTGCCAAGATTTCTCATGTATTCTTCCAACTATTACAGTTTTCCTTTCATGTTTTTAATTTTTAGTTTCCATGGTTCCACAAAAGAGAAGTTGCTGAATGAGCTCTGAGCTGATGGCTGGAAGTATCTGTTTATTCCACCCCACAGCCACCTAGGACCTTGGATAGACCTTAACAAACCCATCCTTTTGGGCATCTTTTCAGAAGCAGTCCATTAGACTCCAGCTCCAGGTCTCCTCCTGATGCAGTCCATCATTAAAACACTATCCAAGGCTCTCTTTACTCTTCCACTAATCATGAGTTATGTTAGCTCTCTCCTTCTGAACGCAAAAACCCCACAGCAACTGGAGAATTTAGCAATTAGCACATTCAGAACAGAGAAGAGCTGTTGCAGCTTAGCTGTTCGTCCTCCTTGAAGGACTGCATTTATTTTCACATAGTGAAATAGAGAAAAATAATATATTGCTAGGATGCATCTGAGATCAACTGAATGTGGAATGGGAAACACGTTTAGCTGCACCCTCGAAATCTTTGCTGGCAGAATGTCCTTATGTGGCAGTGGATGGGGCTCCCTTCATTCTGCTGCTGAGGGACTCCATCCCACCCTGCTTCTGGCAATGACCTGGCTTCAGTCCCTCATCTCCCTTACCAGGGCAGCACATCTGGCACAAAGGCTTCTGTGCTAAAGAAAATCCAGTTAGTGCAGAATGCTTCAGTACCTCCCTTCCCCAATGCAAACGACCATGATTCGCCACCACATCCTCTACTTTTTATGCTAGAAAGCCTGGGAATCCTAAAGCTTTGCACTGAACTACTTATTCCTCCAGAAAAACAGACTCCTAAGCAAGAAAGTAGAGCTCATCTGTAAGGGAGCAGGCACTTCTGTGAAGGCTGACCTAAAACTGCAGAATGAACTGCCTTAGGAAAAGAAAAGGATCATCTCAAATCTTCCCCACCATCTGCAACTTGTTTAAATTTAACATTAAAAATGAATCCACACGTGTATTAAACACAAAAAAACCTAAAACTCTCCAATCAAGCATAAAAAGAATTAATAACAAACCCTACCAACCCTCCATCCCCCCAAACCAGCCTACAGAGCAGATTACCCCAGCTTAAAAAATCAAACACCTCCAGCTGCTACTGAAGAGGTGGTAGAACCTGAACATAAGAGTTTCTTGCCCTTCTGCAGAGCTTTCTTGAGTGCCATTTAAGGAGCCAAGCACAGCACAGCCCAGAGCAGTAATTTTGCTGTAAAATAAAGATGGCAGAATGGAAACAACTATGCCTCAACATCAGCATGTTATCCATACCAAGCACTGCTCACAGACTTCTCTTCACACTGCTTTTCTTTCATTGTCTTCCCAGGCCCTACTCAGAGCTCACTCTACTCACTCAAATGAATCACCCAGTTACGGCATGGCAGCTGAAAAATCCTCATAAGAATAATGTTTTCTTCATTGAATTAAAAAAATTACACAATACCCATTAAACTGACACTGGATAGTGATGCTATAGGACATGAGATGTTTCATGTTTTACAAATGATTAGCATCAAAATCTCTCTGCAAAATAGTGACAATTACAGCAGTTAAGCCATCTTCACTGTGTGTGTGCACACCATGTAAGAGAAAAATCAGCAGAGGATGTTTATAGCAGTCCTAAATATGATTTATCTGTTGATTCTTCAGCATTCATATGTCTAAAGCCTCCAAACCATTAAGCTATCCTACAAGACAAATATCAAAAATCATCCTTAACTGCCTCCATTTCCAGAGTAACAGAATGTGTGGATTTGAACATTCTGGTTAGCTGGCTCAAAGGGATCAAAGAGTCGATTGCCTGGGAAAGGATGGGAACTATAAGGGTTAACTTGTGGGCTACCTCAAAACACATTCATGTTCTTTTGCAATAAAACACCAAACTTAATGACCATCAAATAATGGTTGCATGATCTGAGATTTGGAAAACCTAGACGCATTCAATTGCTTTCTCTGATTAGGTCTGTACTTATTTGGCATTACCAGAGATATCTCAATCCCTAAATAATTAACCTACAACCAATACATATGAAATTGCCTCACTAAGCTCACTATCCAGGACTGTTTGCTGTTAAATTAGTAGAATAAATAATTTACACCAAAAAAGTGTGCACAGGATAGTGCCAATAAACCTGGGGGAACTTGTTCATTATTTGCAAGAAAATTGGATGAAACACAATTCCCCAAGTACAAGCCATTCTGTAGAGTAAAAGGTGTATTAGTATTATTGCAGCATGTAGGGAACAAATGAAGCCTCCTGACTGTTCTCTTCAGAGTATGCTCTGTTCATTAGCCTTTTCTCCACAGCTGTACATAAATACTTGCAGTACACTGTGCATATGAGAACACAGGAGACTGAAAGTTTGCATACAAAGTATATTTTTGTAGAAAAAAAAATCATAAAAATATTGTAATTTTATCATCACTCATTTCTGAATGAGCAAGGACCTAAAAAAATAGTATTTAACACTGAAATGACAGCTGCGCATCATTTGGAAAATCCACAAATCATTTTTTCTGGCGGCAAAAGTCACTGTTGCTCACTCCAAATGCTCAACAAAAGTGCTCTGTAGATTTGCAATTCGCAGGATTTTTATCTTTTTAAGATCGCTACGAAATGAAGTGTTGATAAAAGTTATGTCCTGTAAAAACTCATCTCTGCACGGTCACTCCTATAGACCTCGCTCCAGCACATAATGAATCAGTCAGCATCTTTGCACTAATGTCCCCGGGAGCTGGAGCAGGCCCTGCCGGCTAAGAAAAACAATCCTGGCTCTTTGTTGAAACTCTAAAAATAGTTTAAGAATAGTCGTTCAAAAGGCGCGTTCAGAATTCACAACTGAAAACTGACATTCAGAAATAAATAAATAAAATTCACCGAGAGCACTTTGGCACAGAGACTGGTGCTGAGGCCAAAACAAAGTTCGTGGCTCGTGGGGGCCCATCTCCCGATAGGTCCTGGAGCACTGCGAGCTGCCGTAGTCCCACTGCTCGCAGTGCTCCAAGGAATGGCTTTCCCTGCCCAGCGGGGCAGAAGGAAGCGGCTGCCCCTGCCCGCTGCGGCTTTTGCACGGAAGCACAGCTTCCCTGCCCTCCCTGCATCCCCGAGGAGAGCTGCGGGCTGGGACCCGAGGAACAACCTCCGAGCGCTGTCTGCCCTTCCAGCTGGGTTCTTCCTATGGAGATCCCAGTCTCTTGCTCTTCCTGCAGGCCAGGGACAGAGCCACAGACACATTTACCTTGCCCAGGGAAGGTGCAGCAGAGTCCCTGGCTGGGTCCAGCCCCGTGTCTGAGTTAGAATCAAACGCCAAGTCTCAGCCTGATTTGCGGTGGTGTGTTGTTTTTTTGTTATTTGATAGCAAGCATCCTGGGACGTGTTTTTTGACCTCGCTCTGTATTCATGCTGAAAACAAACAATCTCTTTATAAAACCCCAAACATTTCTCCTTAGATTATGAATCATGTAGTTGCATGACCTGTGTCCCAAAGCTTCCTGCAATCTGTCTTATTTAATACTGAAAGAAATCATAGATATGAATGCCAGCTTGCCTGTTCTTCTAGAAAACAATACTGGGAATACCAATTTCACTCGTCTTTATCCCAAAACAACAACAACAACAAAAATAAATGCAAGAAAAAACAGGTTAGCCCTGTGGAGTAAAAGGTGTCTCAGTGTCATTGTTGCATGCAAGGATCAGATAAGCATTTGGTTTGTGCTGTCTCTGAAGACAGCTTTATCCAAATAAAGCATAGTGCATTTTATCATTCTGTAATGGAAAAGACCTGTCACTCTTTGAATATCATCATATGGTCGGTGGCCAGCAGATAATGGACTGTTAAGTGTCAAGGTGACTGGCTTTGAATGTGCACAAAACTAAAAATTATAGACCTGTCATTCCACAGGCAGGCCACAATTAGCTGTCTATGCAACTTGAAATTTCCATTTTGCCAGCTGAATAATCAATTGGGTACAGTTTCTCAATATGGATGCTTTTTTAGGCTCTTTGCACTTAGGATTTTATCTTTTTTATAAGGTTTTTCAAGTAACTGTGTGAGGCACTTAGGCAGAGGGGGTTAGGAGTGAACTGCATGGTTATCTCCTCCCCAAACATACACATGAATACATTCACTAATATTTTACAATCAACACTTTTTATGTTCATTTCCTCTCACTATGCTCTACTCTATATTGTTTCTGCCAGAGATGTGCTAAGGAACACAAGCTACACAAAATTCGGAGCTTCAGACTTCCTAGCTGTTTTTTTCTATTAGCAACATAATATTCTTTTTCTACATTTCACTATCAGTCCACCCTGATACGAGCTAATAATGCAACCGGGCTTAGAAATAATATGTTTTCAATGGCCAGCTTCAGAAAGGAAAATTATTTTCTTTTGGGAGAATTTTTTTCTATATCACTAACAAACGTTTAAGGTGGTTTTGGCAAAGACATTTTATCTGCTAAGAACAGCAAAGATAAGTACAGTGATATATCCAGAATGACTCTTAGTCTCTGCTTGGAAACTAAAGAAGTAACGCAGTCAAAAGAGTGGAGAATCCCAGGACATACATTAATGTATG
Organism: Lycocorax pyrrhopterus obiensis; assembly: GCA_014706295.1. Taxonomy (NCBI): domain Eukaryota; kingdom Metazoa; phylum Chordata; class Aves; order Passeriformes; family Paradisaeidae; genus Lycocorax; species Lycocorax pyrrhopterus. The sequence continues at coordinate 4,279,188 of JACSVZ010000007.1, forward strand.
TACTGCAGCCCTTTTTGTCCTGGACAAGTAGCAAGCATTTGATGTTTTACAGGCCATTCTGCACTTGAGAAAGAAATTGCTAATAACATTGTGCCTGAACGTGAAAATAAGTAAGACTAAATTCTGGGTTTATAAACAATGTAACATCAGGACAATTGCTGCTTCAATGCCTTTTTGATATGAAGTCCTTTCTAAAGAAATGTTATTGCAAATGTTTTGGTTTGGGGTTTTTTTTTCTTTTGTAGCTTAGCTAAAGCCACTTGGAATAACAGAAATACATCTGGGATCATCACTGTACATTGAATCCAGCTGCACTATGAAGCCTTCCATTTTTATAGTGCTTCATATATCGATACAGCCTTCACATGCAGTCCTGGGAGGTACAGGGGTACTTCGATTATCTAAAGAGGGCTGCTGATCACCCAAGTCTATGGCTGAGCCTGTAATTAAACGGCATATGGGCTGGAGGGATGACTGCCTCAAGTGACAATGGCTTGAGGAAGCCCTGGGCTTCCCTCAGACCCCCGCTCATTTCCTTTCTCACAGCACAATTTACTCTTCCCTCATTTGCCCCATTTAAGTGCTCCCCCATCCTTTTTTGATGATGACTTTTAACAGCAGTTATTTGAACAGTGTAATTTACAGCAAGTCGTGAAAATAGCTGTATGCACAAAGCTGAAGACGTGGCAAATTACAGCGACAGAGCAGGAACAAGAGGCTGGGGGGAGCAGAGGGGAAAGTTCTTAAATTCACACTGCAGAACTACACTGTTAGCCTGAATTTGCTCTCTGCTTTTCTCCTCTCTCCCTCTAGAAATAGAGGGTTAGGCCATTAGAGAATTCAATTGGTTCCAGATGGACCCTTAACCCAGTTCTTCTAATAAAAACATTTTCCTGTTAAACAACCTGTGTCACATGGAATAGATGAAATTCATCTTTAGCATACTGCCACTGAAGCCTGGAAAGACAAACCTAAAGTATGAGGATCTTTATCTCAACTATAAAAGGGTAAAGCAAGAATTATTTATCTCACAATTAGGCAGTGGTAATTAAACAGTAATACTAGAAAAGACATATAACACAAGTCTCTAAGAAAAGTTATAAAAAAATTATATCTGTCTTTTTCAAAGGCAGTGGTCCATTTTGAACTTTTCTATTACATTTTTGGAAAAATCAAAATATAACAGTGCATCTTCTAAGTCATTTTTTTGTGAGCTACTTCGATTATTAAAATATTTTGTTTCATTTTACTTCTGTTTTTTAATACGTAAATCAAAGACCCAGCTTTCTTTGTATAGAAATCGGTGACAAAAATCTTCCAGTTGTCTCATCAGACCACGGTCAATCCTTTTTACACACTAGACCACGACTTCTACTGTTCTAGATTAACATTTAAGGTACCTGAAAAATAAAAAGAGGCTGTGATTTTGCACTTGGTAGCATGTTGCTTAAGTAGCTCCCATCCTGCTTCCTCGCAGCCTTTGCTCGGCTCCACGTGCCAACCAGTGTTTTGGCTGGCACAGTCGTTTGTGTTGCCATGTAGTCAGCATGTATTTTATCTTTTACCAGCTGGATCTATTCCTTGATCGAGTTCACTGTACTGCTGTGCAAACAGTTGTGGCAGCAAAAGCAAGAGCTGGGAACAACCTGCCAGGAGGGGGGTAGATGCCCGAGCTGCCTAAGCTGTGGCTGCTAGTGAATAAATGTTCTCAGTGCCACAGCCTGTGTAGGCTGTCTGTCTATCCCAGCTCCTCAGAGAGCTTCTCTTTGGTTCCAGTTGCGTTCAAATATATTTTATTCACACATCACCTTTGCAAGCAGTGCTGCAATTCCCAATTTACGGCTGCGGAACTGAACTGCAATGACAATTTTAAAAGTATCTTTCAGACACTTAAACTGTGAGTACCTACAATGCTTTCGGAATGAGGTTTTAATTGACCTAGATGCTTTCGAAATTATTTCCTTAAAAAAGCAAGAAAGACATGGTTTCTAGGCTAGCATCCTAACCAGCAAGCTGTCCTGGCACTCTTGCTTTGTGCATTTCCTTCCATTTTCCCACCAGAGATGACTGTGATATAATTTATTACAATCATGAAACTGATTATGCATTCTGAAGTCAGCAGATTTACCTTAAAATAACACAGTGCCTCAGTGAAAACCATTACATGTTCACAGTGGAATCTGTCTGGGCAAATGAAAAAAAAATAAAATGCAACTTGCCTCAGATTCCAGCTGCCCTCCCCCAACACACACACACTCTCTCACTCTGTTTTATTCTGTTACTATTTTTGTCCATTCTGGAAATCAAAAATTTTACAGAGTTTGGGTTAGTGGATATTCCCTTCGCGTTTCTGTGGGGACCTGTGCTCAGAACGGTTCGTATTCTGTTTGATCCTTTCAGTGCTTTGCTTTGGGAAAAGGGAAGAGCTTTGGCACTGCAGCCAGGAGCATTTGTGCCATCTCAGGCTATGCAAGCAGCCTGCATGTTTTGCTAGATGCTAACAGAGGTTTGAAAGAAAATTTTACAAAATCACACATTGACATTCCTCTTTCTAATGTCTCTTCACCTCAGAGGCTGCTCTGTGGCCAGACCATCCACAGAAGGCTGAAATCCCTCTCAATTAAACTGGCTTTTGGTTAGACCAGTCACACACGCATGCTGCCTTGTAAAAACACTTATTTACTTATTTCCACCAAACAGAGCTTTCCTATGGAAGTTTATTAGCCTTGAAATAAGGAAAGCGATTACATCCCTGGAATTCCTGTTGAGAGCATATGGAACATCTCAGAACGTCAGTAATACGGAAACTCAGGAGAAGGGTAAAACAGGGTAAGTGGCAAAACGAAGACAAGGCATTTGCGCAGAGGTGTAGATTTTTGAACGCAGGACTGTACAAGCTTCCCCCACCTCTGTGCTTTTGTTTCTTCAACTAACACTGCTCCTGCAGCTCTGTTCGTGATCCCTTTTCCTGTTTGTCCTGGTAGGCTTTTCAAACTGCAAGGGGCAATACTGTGATGCAAGGCATTCACCACAGCGACTGCTGCTCTTCTCAGTGCAACCTCAAGGAAAAGAATCGCACCAGCACCCCCCGCTGCTGTCTGAGGTCATGTGTGTGAGATGCAGTTCCTCCAGCAGCACTGAATATTATGTACAGCCCGACGATAGTTGGAGAAGTTACCATGACACCAAATCACCCCTGCCCTCCATTTCACTGCGTGGCATTTACATCTCCCTTCGAGGTGAGAACGGAGAAATCAACACACACAGCACTAAATAAGCCTGGACCTATCCTGCTCCACCCGGAGCGTGGCCACTGGCTTCACGGGAGCAGGGCCAAGCCCTTCACCCGCACCAAGGCCCGTGTAACTTTGAACCAAGGCAAAGGACTGCGGCTGCTCTGCCCACCTGGTGGGTGAACTCTGCGCAGCTAAACTCCCGGAGCAGTAATGCTGTCAAGACATTCAGCTGCTAAATGAGGTGTAATTAATCAAAAGATTTTGCTTAATTTCTGAGAATGAGAAAATACTTGCTAAAAACTACCGAGCTCTAAGTTCTGCAGCTATTTCACCTCAAAAGCCTTAGGTCTCCAAAAGCCCACTGCTGAAGAAACACGATTTTCTTTCCTGAACAAGAGGGTACACTTGGGCTCTACATGAATTCTAAATAATACAGTGACGGCACGTGTCAAGTTAATAGTACAAACAGGGGCAGCGTGATGCACACCAAGCAGCGACGCTGCCCCTCAACCTCTCACAACGCTGGTGGGTTCCAGCACGGGAAATGCACGCCGCTCGTTCCCCAAGCGGAGCTCGGCAGGACTCCGGAGCCCGCCCGTGCCACGCCGAGCGCCCGCGGCGGGGCGGCCCCGGGAGGGACGCGGGGCTCGCTGCCCCGGGCTCCGCAGCGCCGGCCCGGCCCGGCCCGCACAGCCCAGCCCGGCCCGCACAGCCCGGCCCGGCGCGGGGACGGCCCCGCTACGGCCCCGCTGTCGCCCTTATCGGCGGTGGCCGCTGCGGCCGGGGCCGCCCCTCGCCGCGGGCTCGCCAAGGTCACCGCGCCGGCCGCGCGCGGGATTGGCTCCGGCGCCACGGCGTGTTATTACTGTCTGGTTTGATCGGAGCGGGGGGTGGTCTCCAATCAAACAGAGAAAAGGTCCTGGAGAAGGTAATTAAATCCTGTCAGAGGCAATTATCGGTTCCAGGGCCATGACTCTGGCACTGAATGCAGATGATCTGAAGCTCTATTCTTGTAGAAATTCAAGAGGGCTTCTGGCACGGATCAGTCAGACATAAAGGAAACAGCAGGCTTTTTGCAAACAATGCCGTGCTGTATTTTGAAGCTCTTTGCACATCTTTTTTCCTCCCTGTTCTCAGAGTTTGGTTACCACTGATCAAAAATATTTCCTTCTCCCCACATTCTCATTAATTTAATAGATAAGATTTACTTACGTATTATACACGTAATGACAAGCTACATAAGAGAAATCTCGTTCTGAAACACTGCCCACTTAAAATGTCTTTCATCAAGACAAAACCGCTTTAGACAATAGAAGCATATCAAATTATTGATGTTTTACTGGAAAAACCAAAAGCATCAGAATTGGATTATGTATCCAGAAGGGCAATGGCTCATCTCTGAATCCCATGGATGCCAGAAGGGAATAAATAAATGACTACTTCCTACCCCACTATAATGATGCCAACACAAGTGTATCAGAAGTGGCCTGATGTTGAAAAAGACAAGCTTTTCACTAGTACAAACAATACACTGTTTACATTTAGTTCCACAATGCCCAAAGTATTATTTATTGTATATTCTTTTTATTTTACTCTGATGTGACAAACCCATCTGTAAAATAAAACCCCCATTTTTTTACCAGAGATTAAAAATACCAAACCAAAATTTAAAAAAATAAAATAAAATCTCACAGTTCTTCTTTATCAAAAGCATTTTCCTGATTTTACACAAGACCTTTTTTCACTCAAGTCTGCATCAAGTTATTATTTCAGAGCCAGATTACAAGCTCAGCTGTGACACAGTAAATCAGGATTGACACCATTAAAGTACATCGAACTACTTTAGCTTTTACAGAGAGCAGAGGCAGAGCCCTTGCCTGTCACAGCCTGGGCTGCAATCACTGCCACATCCAGGCACAGGGAAGGGAAAAGGAGCTGGGGCGTGTGAGAGGGCTTGTGGGGAATCACCCTCAAACTGCAACCTTAGGCCTTCCTGAGCAGGCTTCGCTCACTGGCAATACATTCTGTTCCAAATTATTTATACTCATCTCAGAATATTATTCATTTGATAAAAAAATACATGTTTCCTAAGCCCTTCCTTTCTCGAGGGTTCTGATTTGCTGAACTGACTTTGTAAACTGCTGTTTAAATACAAATATTGCTGCTGCTAAAACGTTTCCCACACTGTTAATGTGAGTTCTCCATTATTTCTGCGAGGGCCCTGGGGTTTTTGTCCGGTCGGTTCCCTGGCTCTCCCCGCAGAGGCCATGCACTTGCATGGCATCATTTCATTTCATATGAATGCACACCTGGAGAGAGGGGATTATAGCTGCCGTTTCACATTTCCTCATGCAGATAAGGCGTAGGGCTGGTTGAAAGAAATGAATTAAAGCTTTTCTTTAACATTTCAGTCACCTCATAGTGTAGGAAGAAGGTGTGTGTGCGTGTGTGTGGTGGGTCCTATAATCACTAAGGAGGCAACAGATTATTTCCCCTCATGAGCAAGCACAGCAGAAGGAAAGACCTTGCTCCCTCAGACCATGCCTGGAGGCAGATCCTTCTGTCAGCCTGACCCACAGCTCCCTTGGGGTCCTGTTCCTGCATCATCATGGAGCCTCATGAGGGTCTCCTTTTGACCAGCGAGCCCACATTAAGAAAACTCAAGAAAGAAAATAGCACAGAGTAGCATAAAGGGAGACATGCTCCCATAAGTCTGACAGCTAAAACTCAAATTCCATCAGTCTTTATAAATCCATATGGGTGCTTTCAGTTGCAGAGAGGAGGGCTATTATAAGTGTGGTAGCAAAGGAACATCTAAGTCCTTATAATTCACTCATTCTTGAATTTCAGTGCAAGATTACTGACAGAGGCATTTCGGTTGGTGATAACCAGCACAGTAGTTTCTGGAATTCAAGGCATTTGTCAAGGGTTGAACGAAGCATGAACTTGGTTTACACAACTGTCAGCTGTCAGGGAATGACTCCTTCAGTCACCCCCAGCCTCCAGCAGGGTCTAAGTGGTGACACACCGCCTATCACGAACTGGTCAGGCCTCCCCCCACACTTAGTATTGGCACATTTTCCCCTTGAACCCTTTTGGAAAAGGAAAATTTTACTTCTGACTAGTGTCTGTGAAGGAACATAATGCTGATTCTGACTTTGAAGAATAATTTTTGAGCACAAAATGGCAAAAAAGACCACCAAACAAAGTTTTGGCTTTACAGTGCCATCTCTGTCCCAGCGCTGTGGTAACACAGACCCTCATCTGCCCCACTTTAGATCCTTGTCAGCATAAACATGGGCATACTCCTGAACCATTTTACAAAGGCTTTAAAGAATTAGAAAAAACTTTAAAAATTACTGATAGCTTACACAGAACTGAACAAGATTATTGAGAGAACAAGTTGTCTTACAGGAGCTCATTTTCACTGTCATTTTCACATGCTCTGCTATTCTCTATAAAGGCACATCAAACCCAAAAGATTGAGTTCGTTCCCTGTCCTACAGCTGTCAAAGCTGACATCAGGATTCCATACATTTCCTCTGAAGTTGATACCATTCTGATTAATTTCTTGTGAAGCTGATATGATCCTGATTATGCAAATGCTTGGCTATTAGAAGATAAGCACAATGCCTTATATTTGTACCTGTATTTTAAAACATGGTCATTCATCATTTAACTCTTTTCATATATAAATCTGTGTGTAAGAGACAGAGGATACATTTCTGTTTATGGACCATTAATTAGGAGAAATATCATTAAATGTTGTCACAGCAAAATATTTGATTATTGATTCACAGACATAGTGTGGGACAAGTTCTTATTTGTATAAAAGCAAATCTTAATCATCTAAGTAAACTAGATATTTTTTTATAATGTAAAAAGTGTTTTATTTCATGGATTCTCTAAAATATTTTCAAATCTACTCTTACACTTACTAGGAAATTTGATCAAAGATAAAAATAAAACTTGAAAAAAGCATAAAGAGTGAATATCAAGTTAATTACAAATAAATACCTCCTAAGCTTTTTTTTTTGCAGTATTTGTTTATCTGTCATTAATATTAATACTCTTTAAAACATAAAACCAGAAAGGTCAATAAAATAGTTGATTGCACCAACCATAAAGGGATAGATTCTTTTAGACAATCCACAGTCATCACATTACATACGTAAATTTCAAGGAGCCAATATCCAATTTTCTGTGGTTTCTTTCTTCCCACACATGTCACACTTCAAATTCGTTTTGACAACTAAACAATGTTTCCTTTATTTCATTATAATTCCCTTATCTAGAGTCAAAGCTTCATGACAATTCCATACAAAGAAACATGAAAAGACTTTCTGGTAGATAGGTTCCTTATTTTAAAGATTTCTTACAAAGATACATTGACAAACAATCCAGCTGCATGGGTTTTCACAGGCAATATCTAACTCTTACCCCACTCACAAATCCCACTGTAGATCCAATTCCCATGATAAATATTCAACCTCCTAAAAAATACCCCCAAACCCCAGATTATTCTTCATACCTCATTTCTGCATGTTTTTTTTTCCTTGAGGCTGAAGCATCTGTGTTAATTCCCTACCATCAGCATATACATTTTTAATTTACTAAATGCAATAAAAAAAATTAGTTGTCATTTTCATAAGATATATTCACTTATACTTTTTTTCAGTTTATGTATAAATGTAATCTCATTCATAATCATATAAAAGCATTAAAACATATTTCAGGATGGGGATGCAGCCACTGCTTACTAATGCACAGCAGCAGAGTGAATTAATGCTTACCCAGGTTCCTACCACCCAGCAACGGCAGAAAAACTGAGGGCTTACCAGAAGAAAGCTGCAAAAATGAATCAGAAACACATTCTGAGACCAGTTTTCATGCCAGACTTGCGTCTAGGCATGTCTCAGAAGGAGCCACAGAACTGCCCAGCTGTGGTCCCCAAAAGGGATGCCCCACCTTGCATTGACTGGTGAAGTTCGAGGGCCCTTTAGTCTTTTCCCTCCAGCTCCACATCCACTCCTGCAGCACCAGAGGTGTCAGGAGATTTGTACGATGCAAGCCCATAACCTGAGGAGAATGAGGGAATTCAGACCTACTCCTCAGTGTAAGGAAGGCCAGAACTGGCCACATACCCTGACCTATATTGGCACCACAAAACTGCAAGAGGCAGAAGGCAGATGTAGAAGCAGCAGAGCAGCAAAGTCATAGCCAGTAAGGAAGAGCTCAAGAAAACAGTCGTAGCATCTTTAAAAATCTCAGCTGGTGTATCCCCTGACTTTATGACACAGTTGAAAATTACATTGTTGTTGTTCCCTCAGTGCCATGCCATCGCGTTCAAGATGCAGTCTGAGACAGGTGGAAAGACCATTTAATGAATCCCAAACACAGGGTGGGAAGGAACATCCTAAATCAAAATTAATTGCCTGCTATCACAAGCCACATCATCATACAATCTGGCTTATAAATTAATCATACTTCATTTTAATAGTACCTTGGCATCTTTCTCCTATTTCTATCATCAAACAGCATTTCTGGCATCTCCCTTTTCCAAGGATAGAGATCTCCTCAGAGATTTCCAGCCCAAATGTCTGCATCTAAGACCAGGTGACACACAATTTGTCCTTGTGCCAATATTTTCCCTTCTTTTACGCAGGGAAGGGGTTTTGTTTTGTCTGGTGTTCACTTCTTTGACCTGTAGAGAGCAAGGTCTCCTACAGTTTCCCTTTGCTGGGTTGAACACACCGAGCTCTTTGAGTCTCCTCTCAGCAGAGCTGTTCTCCATCCCACTGAAAATCCTTGCAGCCTTTTCCTACACCTCTTTCATTTGGAGCCATATTGCTGGAGCAGGGGCAAGAACAGCATGCAATAATTCAGATGACATGTAGCACTGTCACACATATGACCTTAGCAGTTTGCTGTGCCTTTTGGAAATACTTCTCCAGGTGCATCAAGCTCCTGCTTTTCTTCAGCAGCCCACATCACAGTGGTAGCTCCCCCTTCTCCTGTGATCTGCTAATAGATTCTTCTTTTTGTTGCCATTACCAATTGATCACCAGATCTTGCAAAAGAAATCTTTATGACTAGTTTTTAAAAGCATAGCATCATGCTTTGTGGCATTAAATGACTTCCCCTTTCCATTATCCTCAATCATCAAATTTGTTCTTTATGAAGCCAATCTCTTAGTAACATAATGTAATTGTGCTGTACCTGCTTTTTTTCCAGTGTTATTGTAACAGTGATTCAAAGGTGGCCTTTAAAGAAACTTCCAATCAAAAGTTTCTACTTTTAGAACATATTTTCCTAGAATTCTTCAGCAACTTTAAATGCTTTCTCTTATTTACCTCTATTCCTTCCTTTACTGAAGCTAGGTTTAAATTTAAAAAAATCCTTTACATGAATAATCTTATTCATCAGAGAGATGTGGCATAATTTGTCTTTGGTAAATTCATTGTGTGCTATCCAATTTTAAATCAATCTCCAGAAGTTTTTGTTTGTTTATTCTAAATATCTTCTTTAAGTTCTGAATACTATTAAAGCTTGAAAAACAGGTAGTTACCTAGGCCCATCCTCACCTCCATGCATTACACTTCTTACACAAAACTTTTATTCTTCTGGCTTTTGGCACCATCTACAATTTTACTGGTCTTTAAAAAATAAAAAGGAACTACAGGAACCATAGTTTCACATGCCCTTTTTTAAAAGACTTATCAGGTTTTTCTTTTTCCTTCTTTCTCCCTGCCAACTTTTTACATTATGCTTTCCAAGTTTTCATTTTATTTTGGCTTTAGTAAGATTATATTTTCATACTTTCTATTCTCATTAGGAACTGTGTTGCTTCCTTGACAACCCCACCACCACCATCCAACTCCAACTGCTTTGGCCAAAACTAGGTTATCCTTGGTCTGTATCTCATTTACATTAAATACAAGTCCCACTTTCTCTCATCAACTCTTCTTTAAAAATACAGAAAAGGAACTATTTACCATTGATTGACATGGATTTTTTTCCTCAAGACTTCTTGACTTTGGCACTTGTCACGTCACACTTACCAGACAATTTTCCTACCCACAATTTTCCTACCCTCTTCCTCTGTTCATTGGCTTCTTTCCTAAGTTCTAGTGGATTTTTATCCTTCATAATCCTTCAGATCGTTACCCAGATTAACACCACAAAACTGGGCCTCAAAACCTTCCTTACAAGTTTATACCCTCTGGCTTAAGATGCAAATTTCAAACATTTTTAAACCAAAAGTAGAGGTGTCTGAGTTTTACAGTCCAAGTGACTCCAATGAATAGCTCTTTACTTTGATGTCTTTAAATAATTTCTTCAAAACCAGTCTGAGATATATTTCTCTTTAATTTGAAATTAATCAAAGGATGAACCAAGCAAGATTTTTCTCTGAACAGCTTCTTCTCATGTACTCACTGCTTATCAGAGCATAGGATTGCCTTTTATTTCTTCTGTATCTCCTTGATAAAGAAAACCAGCATTCTCACACTGAATTAAAATTGGGTCCTACCACCAATTTCTCCGTTTTTCACCCATTTTTATGTGTTGTCTTCACCACAAACCAGTTCTAGCAGCGCTCTGTCAAACCATGTAACAGGGCTTTTCCCTGCCAGCCAACACTTAGCCTGGTAGCACACAGCTCACTGCTGATACTTTTCCATTAGGTCATTGTTGAACTAACAGTGAAGCATTTCAGTTCCAAACTTCTTGTTTTAGCCATTCTGTCATTTTGTGTTACTTCACAGGTTGATTAGCACAGAAAGTCCCCGACCACCTTAATTTCAGTATTTCCTACAGGCACACACCCTTGGAGAGCCGTGTGTCAGACCCCACTGCTTCCTGCCCACCTTGCTTTCAGCCTGCAGTTTCTGGTGCCCAGTGCACGCCAGCCGTGTCCACTCATCTTACTGGTGAGGCACTGCTCAGCCCACAAACACTTCTGAAGTTCCTCATGTCATCTGCCAGTTCTCTAATTGAATTAGACATTTTCCTCAATTACCTTGCCACACACCTGATTATTGTTGCCACCACCCTTATGTCTCTCCTGATTAATGCTCCCAATAAGTGCCACAAGGCTACACTGAGCTAGGGAAACTGTCATAAATTCTTCTGAAGTTTCATTTTCTTTTAATGATAGACTAGTGTACTTTTCATCTCCTCAGTTTCCATTTAAGGGTAATATTATTTCACACAGATATCAATAGTTCTTTATATGTATATTAACACAGGTAAGCTGCCATAGTTGTCATAGAGATTTTCTTGATATCATTTCCCTTTTATTAAAAGAACTTCTATAATTGTCACTCTCCTGCTTGAAAAGGCAGCAGACACTATGGCTGATAATGATTAGCTCAGAGTCTGAGCAGTGACATCAATGCAGCCAATCCCCACTCACAGCAATGGGATTGAGATTTCATTCCTGCCACAGCTGCAGTGAAGCATTAGGATCTACTACAAAGTTTGGTGTTTGAAATCAAACACCAAATCCTTTAGTTGGCATCTGGTGAATCCTAAAAATTGTATAATTATAATTGTATAATTAAGTCCACCTTTGCAAATTCTCTTGATATTATGTGTACTACTTAAACAAAAGCCCCGAATAATATCTCTTATATAAAAGAGATTTGGGAAGAAACTGGAACAAAGAATAGGGTACAGAAAAAAAAAATTAAAACATTTTTGTTATGGACTTTCCCCAGTGCAGACTTTAAAAAAGAACAGAATTGTTGAGCAATTTTACACCTGTTCCCTATTTGACACTAGTTTATTACTACCTGATAGAAATACTTCATTTTGAAGCACATGTCTCTTCTTGGGAAGTAAAAGAAGTATAGTTCTAGCAAAGGTTAAGGTTTAGGGGTTTTGAAGAAGTCTTCTTTTTCTGTGATGTTTCTTGACCCTTTTACCTTGAAGGACCCCATCAAATGACTCAGGCTGTCAAGGGTATGTTAGAAAGTTTGATTCTTCCACAAAAATATAAAAGTAAAGAAAAAAGTTAATTGCAGGCTGCATGTCTTTCAGAAAGCTGTTTTATCTCTGGATTAAGAAAAGAAAAGTCTGCTACTTTGGGATTAGTGTTTCTGGAGATGAGCAAAGGTAGGTGTTAAAAGGAAGTCTCATTAGAAGGACATGGTCCTCTTGCCACTGAACCTCTCAAACAAAATAATATATTTGAAACCATCCAGCTTTAAGAGAGAAAATTCGACAGTATTTACAGCTCTGCTGTGTGACAGGCATTCATCCTCATGAACAAAACCTACACACAAGAAAGTGATGGGAAGAGACATAGTCAGCATCCTGCTTTGTTCTCTTCTGATACCTCTCTATTTCTGCCTGACCCAAACAGTTACCAAAAAGAAGCTGACAAAAATTAAGGTAACATTTGACAAGTAATTAAAACAAGAGAATTAAACTGAGTGTAATTAAATCTCTGTTGATTACTATATACACATTCAAAATCATGCAGATATCATTTCACCCACTGCTCTATTTACTTAGAAGCGGAACTGTTTTATAAACAAGTGACTGAAACTGCAGAGAAGTGAAAAAGTACTTGCCCAAAAATGAAATTACAGTAATACAGAAGGAATATAGCTCTGGACTTATGGCTCTGGTCAGCTTTAAACCTTATTCATATTGCAAACACCTGAGTGTAAAATCTCTCCCTTTGCGCTCCAATGAAAAATACACTCAATCCTGACCATCAGCAGAGGCTGTCTGGTAGAACACAGTACATGTGAACGCAGGTAGGAGCAGAAACCAACTGGCAATAGAGAAAAAAAAATCAAAACACCAAAGGGTCTGAAATGCTTGCCCAAGCCCTGGTAATATTGACTCAGTGTGCTCATACATGGAGACACATCCCACATGCAAGCAGCTGCAAGTCTTCCTACCTATCTTGTATTTAATGTCGTGTCTCATATCAGGTACCCAGCACCAAGGTGCCATGGAGTGAAGCTGCCACTGCAAGCCTGGAGCAAATAAAATATGCTGAAGAAATAAGGTTGCTGCTTCCCAAAAATATTCTGTTAAGTGCTTTGCTGTTCTCTCCCTTCCTAGGCAGCATAAGGGATTGTTTTTCCATCAGGAAGAGCCAGGTTTTGTAATGCGTTCCTAAAATTCATCGTATTGTGCTAAATAGCCAGAAGATTGCTTACACTATCACGTTTAGCACATACTGCTGGCTTTGTTGTATCTCAGGAAAGTTTTGCTGTAGTCTGATCATCAGTGCCTACCACTGTCATTTTCAGGGTACTGACAGATTTTCTGACAATGCTACTCCAGCATAGCAGCATCGGACTGCAGACACCAAAGTTTGGCTGCTAAAGCAGAGATTTCTTACTTGCTAATAAGTGATGGTCACAGATGGGAAGAAATTGCCTGTCTCAGACTTTCCTCTATGTGAATCCCCGCTGAGAATCCCAAATTTGAGAGAAAAAACTGCATTCCAGAGAAATGTCACACATATCTTTGGTTTCTATACTCTACGACCCCTTTGCTTAAGGATATAAATTTTTTCCCTCTCAACAGAAAAACTATGAATTTCTGAGAAAATGCTTAGTGTACATATAAAAATGAACTGAAAAGCACTGCTTGAAAGAAAAGCTTTTTCAAATTATTTCAATCAAATCACATTAAAAAATTTATTTCAAATATATGATACGCTCCCTCTCCAAATATGGCCATATTTGCAAATATAAAAGCTGAGCATAAAGAAACCCAAACTGAGGACAGTCAACTTTTTAATTCAACATTCACTGCTGTTGCCTTATTTTCTGTTATTCTTCATCTGAGAATAGTTTGAAAGTTAAAAAAGCTTGACCCCAAGAGAATTACTGTGATTTATACAAGGATAATATTAGTGTAGTTTTCCACCAACACATTTTTAAGGAAAATAGAACCATTTTTTTTAATATGTTGATACATATTGCCAGAATGAGAGAGCAAGACTTAGAAGAGAAGGCTTTTGCAGCAGTCTTCATTTCTACTTTTCATTTAGAAGCATACCTGTAGTGGGCAAACAAATGCAGTGCAAACATTCCATCTCTGGGGGCTATGGGGAAACCATCACAAATCTTTCACGTGAGAAAGGAGGGAATTCTATTCAAAACATGCATGAAAGCTCCGAGTGTGTTCTCCACAGGAGTTTTTGCTTTAACTCTACAATATTGTACCAAGTGTCATTAGTTATGCTACTGCCTGCAAGGAACCAAAATACGAAAGAGCTTGAGGTGTCTAAATCCTAGAATGCTTTGGGTTGGAAGGGACCAGTACTGGGTTTGTGTGGCCAGGTTTTGGTGGTGAGACGGGGCTGCAAGAGTGGCTGCAGGAAGCTTCCAGAAGCTTCCCCCATGCCTGGCAGAGCCAATGCCAGCCAACTCCAGGATGGACTCGCCACTAGTCAAGGCTGGGCCAATCACGAATGGTGGTAACACCTCTGGGATAACAGATTTAAGAAGAAGAAAAGAAGTGTTGTGCAGATGTAATTGTGGCCAGAGAATATGTGAGAGGAACAGCCCTGCAGACCCCCAGGTCAGTGCAGAAGGAAGGGCAGGAGGTGCTCCAGGTGCTGGGGCTGTGATTCCTCTGCAGCCCGTGGGGCAGACCACGGTGAGGCAGCTGCACCCCTGAGCACAGGGAGGGCACGGGGCTGCAGAGATCCACCTGCAGCCCCTGGAGGAGCCCACATCAGAGCAGGGGGATGCCTGAGAAGAGGCTGTGAACCTGTGGGAGGCCTGTGCTGGAACAGGCTCCTGGCAGGGACCTGCAGACCCGTGGAGAGAGGAGCCCGCACTTGGAGCAGATTTCCCGGTAGGACTTGTGACCCCATGGGGAACTACAAGGGAGCAGGCTGTTCCTGAAGGACTGCACCCCGTGGAAGAGTGACCCACATTGCAGCAATTGTGGAGAACCGTTGCCCATGGGATGGACTCCCACTGGAGAAGTTCATGGAGAACTGTCTCCCGTGGGAGGGACCCCAGGCTGGAACAGGGGAAGGACTCCTCTCCCTGAGCAGAAGGAGAAACAACATGTGATGAACTGACCATAACCCCCATTCCCTGACTCCCTGCACTGCTGGGGAAGGAGGAATATCCCCATACAGGACCTTAAAGATCACTGTGTTCCAAACCCCCTGCCATGGGCAGGGACACCTTTCACGTGACCAGGGTGCTCAGAGCCCCATCCAACCTGGCCCTGAACACTTCCAGGATGGGGCATCCACAGCTTCTCTGGGCAACCTGTGCCAGGGCCTCACCACCCCCACAGTAAAGAATTTCTTCCCAATATCTAATTTAACCCTGCCCTCTATCAGTGTGAAGCCACTCCCCCTTGTCCTGTCACTTCATGCCCTTGTACGAGTCCCTCTCCAGCTCTCTTGTAGCCCCTTTAGGCACTGGAAAGCTGCTGGAAGGTCCCCCTGAAGCCTTCTCTTCTCCAGGCTGAACAACCCCAATTCTGTCAGCCTGTAAGAGGGGTGCCCCAGCCCTCTCAGCATCTCTGTGCCCTCCTCTGGACAGATCATGCTGAAGACTTAGGTTATCACATATTCATACAAACCAGAATAGCATCGCCATCCACCTGCATTTACTGATCTGCACAGGTGTAAGCAGCTAACACAGCTTTGACCAAAACCTTTAGATAAGATGAAACAAGTATTTAATAAAAAGAGTTTGTGTGATTTTAGGTGCTTTCTCTGGCAGTAGTTTTGTCCTTGGTAAAATGCAGTTAGACATGCACCAAAACCAAAAGCATTGATCAGAAAGTTGCATTACAATCCCAGTTAGTATTGTTGCAGACAGGGCTGTTGCAGTAGATTGTTCAAACACAAAATAAACCAAAGAGGGTTTTACCTGGTTTTAATTTTTCCATACTCATGGTATTGGAAAGCCAATAAATACTTGGAATAGCAGTAGTACCTACGTGTTCAATAGCTCACGTACAGCTTATGCAATTAGAAGCTGTTTTATTTGGAAAAAATACAGTAATATTGGCCAGGACAGCATTAGGATAAGTCATGGTGTTACTTGTGTGAGACTGACTGTGATAAGGAGATTATATGATCTTGGCAAAGTGATAAGCCTCTGTGGACTGAATAATTTCAGAAGCTTGGGAAGACTGGAAGCATTTTTGCTGCACTGAACAGCACAGAATGCACAGATCCCTGAGCAGGGCTACCTGCAGAACCAGGGGCAGCACAGTCACACCAGGATAACACTGTCCCATGGTTAATTACCCATTTTTGCAGTTCACTCTAATCATTTGGAAGAGAGGGTGCATGTGGCATAACAAACATCATCAACAAGCAAGGGAAAATAAATAATAAGAATTAAATATGCTGAAAAGAACCAAATCCAGAACACCCACCCCGATCATGCAGCAATAATTTATCTGAAAATTTCTCCTGCACACTTGTAACTTTACCTGATTTATTCAATTTTGTAAACAGAATAAAAGACTGGTAAGGCAGACACACCAGGATATTATTCTAGAAAGCCACGTACAAATGGCAGAATCAGCATCAGTGATTTGTGGCTACTATTGAAGAAATTAGAAATAATTGCAACCTTTCATTACAAAACCTGTCATTTGGTATCTGCAAGCAATTTGGTGTAAAACTAATCTTGACGACTGAGTCATTGCCAAACCTAATAATTTGCTGCATAAACATTAAACCATATAATTGCTCAAGGTAAATGCAAGAATCTATAACATTAACTGTTGCTGTATCGAGACCAAACCATGCAGTTCTTGATTCAAAGAAATTGGAAATGTAGGATCAGGCTTTTAATTTTTTTTTCTCTTTGAACATAATGTGGGTTAATATGAACTCAAATTTCAGGAAAAAAATCCATCAGTGAAAGACATAACAACATTTCCATTGAGCAAGCTTATTTTGGACTACTCACATGAACTGCTGAATTCACAAACACTGGGCTCAGGATTTTGCAAATTTGTACCTAAACTGCTTCAGCAAAAAAAACCAACTTCACAATGTGAAGGATCCATTAGCATTTATCACAAATCAGATTAAACCCAACAGATTTTTTCCACATGTAGACTGCGGATCAAACATCCTCACCACACACAGATAATAGTTATGCCTGGATTCTACATTCTGCTTCCATTTCTAAACATTTTTCCCCTAGAAGAGTTCCTACCCAGTTTGCAACTAAAAAAGCCCAAACCCAACAACATATTTTATGCCATAAAATATAATTGATCTGTCCCTTCACCACCAGAACTTTCACCAGTTTCTTGTAAACCTGATGTAAAATCAGCATTTCTGTCATGGAGATGATATCAAAAAGCTCCATTTGCAGCCTATCCTGTCTTGCCATCTACCATTGTTATACCCTAATTACTGTATGAATGTATTTTAACACACTGCTGTGGGTTTAAGCCCAGCTGGACACCAGGACACGTACCTATATGTACATCCTGCTTTTCTGTGACTTCTGTTCCAAGGATTTGGAGAGAAAGGTGGATTGGCAAGGGATTTCAGATGCTCCCACAACACGTGAAAATAAAGTTCAAGTCACAGCATGGTGCAAAGCATTATTGGAAGAGAAAAAGAAAAACTCTGTCCTACAATGTGTTGAAAGCTTCCCAAATGGTGAGAGTTATTTCAGAAAGTTTATTTTAGGTAAAAGAAAGCTTTTTCAAGGAAGTGGTAACATAGGATTACACATTAAAAAAGGTTGCTTTCCAAGGCAAAGTAGAATTACTTTACTTATACTTCTCTTTTCAATGTATCCTACTTCTCTAGGACAGAGAGAAAATGCCTGGAAAAGACTAGAAAATATCACCTGGTTGACAGCACATAAGTAGGCATGCAGGTAGATTTTATTTTTTAGCAAAACTCCAAGCTAGAAACTTGTTCCTTTAAAACATAAAATTATTAAAAGAAAAAAACCTCTTCTTCACATTAAGTACTTGAGTAAAAAATATGCCAGGTTTCCACAGAATGCTAAAGATTCCTCAGAATACTATTTTTTTACACATTTCAAGAAGCCTTGGAAAATGAAATGTTAGAAATTCATTCTACCAATTCTACCCTAAGTCAAGTAGCTGCATCCCTAGGCCCAAATATGGGCTGTGTTCTTTAGCTTTAATCTGACAGGATCTCAGGAGCTAAACAGTTTCTTCCCCTCCTCTCCTGCACTTCTGAATGAATAATTGGGAAATGAATTTGACTGTGATGTTGTGAAAAAAAAACTTCCACGGCAAATAGACTGATTTTTTACAGTAAGCCTAAAAATAAAATGAAATCTAGGATTTTTTTATTATTATTATTACTCCTACAAACCTCAAAGAGACTATAAAAAAACCAGAGTTCTAGTAGCTACAATTAAGAACTATGTCCCTGGAGGGAAAAGGAGTAATTTTTTACATATTGAAGTTGTCCCTAGATTCAACCAAAGCAGGTAAAATATTTGATTTCTTTCATGCATTTCCAGTGCAAGTGACCTCTGTATACAGCCAGGCACCTACATCAAGTGTAACGTTAGCCCTGTTAATGCAAACAAGTTCTTTATTGATCTACTGTAGTGAAGACTTGAGCCTACACAGTAAAATAACACGGGGGAAAATCCCTGTACAATTTTAAAAAGGATTTTTTGGTTTGAATTAGTGGTTCTTACAGCTCACTACCATCAAAAACTACCTCAGTAAATTTCACATAAAAGTGGAAATTCATTCCATTTTTCAACCATTTTTGCATTTGTCATGATAGTCAAGTGTTCCAAGGTACAAATGACTGAAACAGCACAGGAAACAGACCAAAGTTTTATCTTACTAAAGCTATTCAAAGAAATGATTTCCCCTCTTGCACACAGTGGTATGAATGTAACAAACAGGCACCATGTGGAAGGTCTAGGTCACATGGGTACCAATAAACCACGGCTTCTCTATGGAACAATAAGGAAATACATACAAAGTTAAAAGGGTAAACTTTACAAGGAAGATCAGTAAATGCGAAATCGATTTTGCTCATTTATTCCCCTAATCTTGTCATGCTGTAATCGAGTTTCAAGTTAGATTTTCCCTGCCCCCTCACCTAGAATTTAAGCAAGCAGCATGTTAAATCACTGCAAATGGACTCTGGCTTTCTAGACCCCGAGAGAGTGTGGCTGTTCACTAATGTATATCTAAAAATAGTTTCTTTTTGGGCAAAGCTCCTCTTTGTGCTCCTGAACATTAAATGGTGAGCAGATTTTCGATGGTTGATCGCCCTGAGATGAATTTTACTTCAAATTGTGCCCACAGTGCAATTCAATGAGAGAAATTCAAGTTTTCTTACTTTCATTCTAAACAATGCCATTGCCCATTAATTCATTTCATTGTCTAAAGCATGAAAACCTCTAGGGTTTCACATCAAATATTTTCTTGGCTGTTACTAAGTAAGAAGGACTGAACACTTGAGAAGGCTTCTGCATAAGTCTGAAGGATGAGAAATACTTGCAAGGGTGGTCTTCTGTACTCAAAATCACTGCTATGGTTCCTTCTGCAAAGGTTCTCTCTCACCAAGCAGCATTGAGCTTCAGGTACCAGTGCCTGTGTGCACAGAAATAGGCTTCCAAGTTTGTGTGGCACTTGAGAACCTTAAAAAATACCAAAAAAAAACCCCACCAAAAAAACCCAACGAAACCCCCCATTTTTTTGCAAACTCATAGAGATTAAGATTTTGTGGATAAAGCATACATAAAGCAAAAGTACAGTTATAAAAGAAGCCTCAAAATATATGTTATACAAATATTAAAGTTATTAAACCTAAACTCCTGGAAGTCCACTATAATTGCTTCTTTTGTATCTGGCATTGCACTTCAACTGCTGAATTCCTTAGCTTCCAAGAGCAGACTTATGGAGATGCTGTACTATTTGATTTGGCACTATTCACAAGCCTTGGCAGATGATCAAAAATAGAGGGCACGGAAAAGCAGGAAAAGCCTTAAGAAACTGTCTGGACTGCTGTTGTTACTGCCTCCATAGGCAGAAAACTTGTAAGCACAGAGTAGCTGTATGATTCACTCTCGTTTAATTTTAGACTGCTTTTTTATGTATCTTGACAAAATAAACATCAGCATTTCTTCAACAGGTATTGATTCACATCCAGCCTAACTCTCTCCACTTGCCAACAGGTAGAAATTTTATTTTTTCCGCTTTGCAATATTTTGGAATATATGAGTCATGTTGTACACCAACTGAAAACTGAAGACAAAACTGTTACAAAAAGCAGCAAGAAGTAAACAGGACAATTTAAAAGGTACTTTAAAAAAAAATCCCAGATTAAACCATGATTAAAACTGGAAGATTTAAAACATTCTGTGTATAAATACTCAAGGGACATAAAACTGATTTTTGCAACTTCAAGAGGACCCAATAATAAGCTGGGGAGTCCTGAAAAGCTGCCAAGAAAATTGTGCTCATGCAGAATACCAGGGGAAGAGGGAGGGGAGGATGTCCAAGTCACCCAGAGGCAGCAGAAGGTTGTCCTAGGATGCTTACACATGACTGGAAATTCACAGGAAAGCCTTCCATGTAAACAGGAATCCCCAGATATGAATACAATCATGAAAAAAGTTTTTTCACGCAGTGCTTAACTCCTCATAAGATCAGGCCGTGTCCGGTGACAGGGCCCAGAGAAGACGTAAGAGTCGCTGGCCAATGTCCCTGTCCCCCCACTTGCTGCCACCAGCAGCAGGTCCTGGAGACAAAGCCCACGGTACTGGATGTCTGCCCTGCCTCTGCTGCCAGCATGAACCCTCCAAAACCTTCATGGGCAGAGGATATTTCACTTCTGCTGAGCAGGGTCTGGTGGGAGCAGGGAGGGAAAGAGCAGGCTCACGACTATTAAGGGGAATTAATGCTCTGAGCAGTTTAACTCCTATTCAGATTTTGACTTGGAGAGCTGCCAGGTTTCCAGGGAAGCAAGTCATACAGAGCAGCTGCTGCCCAGTTATGATCTTCTCTTTCCCCAGACTTCCTCCACAAACATAGAGCAGATCCTCGTAGGCAAGCTGGGGCTTTTTCAGGCCCCCACAGCCGAGAGAGGGCCAGAGCTCTTCGCTTGCCTACAGCTTTGGCTGGTTTTCCTCCCCAGCTCTGCACTGCAAGTGGAGAAAAGCAGATTGTGCCCTGTGCAGCATGGCAGTGCTGGGTGATGCCCTTAGGAGAATGGGCAGTGGGGATGAAACACAAAATAAACTTTTCCAGTTTGTGCACAGCCCCTTCTGGTTCAACAGTTAGGAGAGTCAGATGGCTGAACCTATAGCCCAGCCACCAGCAGACAGAGACACGCTTTGTAAACGGCATCACGCTCAGCTACAAAGCTCAGTATGACTGTTGTGCATAAGAAATTAATCCTCACAGAGGATTACATAAAAGCCATCCCAGAGTCTTCCTCCTTTTTCAAGATTTTGAGTTTACTTTCCCTTTCCTCCTCGTCTGCCACTCCTGCCTGCACCATGCTTGGGGACAGACATGTCCCTTAGCCAGCATGAATGCAGAAAAAGTGCCTTCTTCTGAACAATGCTTTCATCTCCTTATTCCAAGACTTTTAAAGTCTTTTATGGTCAACTCTGCTCAGATTTGCCACATTACAAAAAGTGAAGCAAAGCTCCCCAAAGTCAGATGTTTTGTCTCATGTCCCTTTTGAAAGAGAGCCTGAAGGCTCTACTGCTAAATACGCTACTTGCATATGTACCTGTACAAGTGCATTAAACTGAAGGTTTCTGTTTCTAAGTTAAATGTTCAAGTGCTTTACTATACTACTTTGACGGGTATTCTTGTGACATTTCAACACCAGAAGCATTCCCTACAGACAAATATTTTTTACTGATTTCCTTCAAACTTCCTTGCAGAGTGCACTCTCTGATTACTGGGTTGTTGTTCTAAAGAAGAACTACGCAAGTGAGCAGCATCCAAGAGTGATGCATGTCTGTACAGTTGTATTAGACAAAAAAAAAATTTATCTAGTGGCCAAATTCCAGTTGCAGTTATGGTCCCTTAATGAAATTACATCTTAATGGAACTGACCTAGTTATACATTAAGACTACTGTACCTAAAATATAACATAGATGGAAACATATCCTTTGCCATTTAAGCTGCAATTTGCAATATTGATTTTAACCCCAGATGAGACCTTGATCTAACTAAGTGCACTGTGAATCCAAAAATCCTGACCTCCAGACCAAACATTTGTTCTTTATTGTAAGTGCAAGCAGACCGCCTCACATTTGGGTGATGGATGTGACCCAAATCTCTCAGTTAACACTCTGGTTCAAAGAGTAATCCTGCTGCATGCAGCTTTTTTTGGTAGGAAAGCTACATCAGAATGCTCACCCACACAAAGTAATGACTCCAACTTCTCAGTGACACCAAGAACCACCAGGGTATTTTCAAGCGAAATAGGAAAAAAAACAAACCCAAAAGTTAGAGTTCTAGTTTGCAAACAGAAAAAGTAATCTTTGATTCCTTTATAACAGAGAAAATTAAGGGAGAAAGAGTGATTTCATCTTCTTTTAGAACAGACAGAACTGTTCAACCTCCTGTCACAAGACCCTGCTGCCCTGATTGAGGCATTCTTGAAAGATTTATTCATTGCAACTAGAAGCACAGGAAACCTCCAGAGATTTGTAATACCTGTGTGCTGGTTCCCCCTATAGTTAGTGATACCTAGACCTTCCACAGGTATTTAGGTTCTCATTTCCTACTGGTTTAAATGGGCACATTAATGCCTTTACACTTATTTCTGCCTCACCACCCCTCTTCCCCCTAGCACATGAAGATAGTTTTACCTCCCTGCTTCAAAGATAGCTGATGAGAATGAACTGCTGACGTCACTGAGTCACTTCAAATTACATACGGTCACCTAAATAACTTTGAGGACTTGGGACTCAGTCTCGAAGCACAGGCATAGAACAGCCCCACAGAGTGGTGCAGGCTTACTATCTGCAGTGAAAGAGATTTGAAAAAGTAATTTAATCACAACAACAGGATTTGGGAATAAAAAAAAGGAAATTGTGATTCTAAGGAGTAGAGGAGACAGGTTCTCTAATTCTGCTCTGTGCCTTTCAAAGAATCTCTTTAAGGAATTACTAGACTTTATATGACTGAACTACACCCTCTTTACAAAGTTGACTCCACATCTAAACCACGGAGCAAATCAAATGTAGTGGACCCTTTTAATACAGGAGAGCCTCTCTACGTGACCAGCAAGACAGACTCTCTTGAAACTGATTTATTTAGTTTGATAGGCAGTTATAAATGTTCATCTCTCTTCCCTTCTTGCAGGCATGAAGGGAGCAGCACTGTCTCAGGACTCATATTCTGGACATCACTTTACATTAAATCATTAGAAAGTAACAGCACATAGGAAGAGCAACAGGAAGCAGAGGCAAGTATTCTGCAGTACTATAGTTACTATAAACTTCAGTTTTAAATAAGGAAATCCATAGAAAAAATCAACCCAAACAATCCAAAATATAATCAAGTTCGTATTTTCCAGAGTTTCAGCTGATTTACTTGGATGAACCAGCATGGTCTGCATGGAACTGGGATTAAGACTAGAGCTGCTCGCTTGCCAATATTTCTGATTTGTAAATGAAAATAAAAATATCACAACTGCAGAAAACTTAAGAGCATTATCCAAGTTGTTAACAACTGCAGGGGACATGAAATTAATTCATTCAATGTCCCCAGACTTTCTGAACAGCAGCAAATTTAACATAAATTTTCAAAATTTCAAACATGAAAGACCACAGTCATGTCTGAGTTAGCATGTGACCTTTGATCAGTCATTTTTCTCTTAGCCCATAATTTCTGGGTTGTGTTTACTTACACATTACAGTGTTGCATGGACTTAATATCGGTTAAATGAGTTCAGTGCTGCAAGGAGCTCAACACTTAACTGTGGCTGGGAGTTTGATCTCAGGAGATGGGGCTAGAAAAGAAAATAACTTATCTTCACCACTACAAAAGACAGTAAGAGTGAAAAATCCTAAACACTTCAACTATTTTTGCATGCCTCAGTAAGTCTTCAGGGTAAGATTCTGGAACAAAGACTTAACATTATTATTTAGTAAGTGATTTCAAAATGCTCAAGAAAGACAAAGAGAATACTACTGAAGAGAAAAGAGGGGGAGGAAAGTCGCTTTCTAATAGGAAAAAAATGTGTGCTCTTCCCACATTTAGTAGTTCTCCCTACTCTGTGACAGTTTATTTTAAGCCTCCATAATGGTTTTATTTTTGAACAGGATAACACGGAAGTTCTTGGGAAGGTACTGCTTCATGACCATTATATAAATTTTTCAATGGTGCAGGTAAGATCAGAGAATTCTGAATTTTGCTAACAGAAAACATAACTTTCTGCCAAGATGACAATCAAGAAGCTTTGAAAAGATCTAAAACTTCATCAATTATATGAGCAATCACAAAAAACCCACCAAACACTTTTCCCAGAACTCTGTGAGAGGAAACAAAAAAAAAAAAATACACCACAGTGTACATCAGCCATCGCAGAAGCACATATTACATTTGTCCTTCATATCAGCACCTTGCAAGTCATGAGTGATACATTGGAGTCCTCCTTTTCCTCAAAACTTCCGTATGGAAGAAAAGAGTTGAGTATGCAGCAAAGTAGAAGCATGTGTACCTCGATGTCATCTCATATTCTAAGCAAGTACTGTTTTAAATTATTTTACTAACACAACAGATCACTTCTTATTACATCTAGTTTTCCACCCTTAGGCTGAGGGTCCTGTAAGGCACTGACAGGACCTTTTTGGACAGCATCCAACTGTCCCCCTCAAAATTGTGACGTTTACTTAGTGAGAACTAATTCAATTATAGTAAAGTGCAGCAAACAACTGAGATGCTCTGGTTTGATTGCACAAAGATGGGCTGCAGTGAAACTCTGAAATAAGTGATAACGCCAAAGGAAAAATTCTTCACTGTTGTCAAAGTGTTCGGAAAGTGTTAACATGGTTCATTCATTTTCAGCTGCAATACCATGTTGAAAACATACTTTTGCTGCTCAGCAGTTGATTGATGTACATTACTCATATCAGGCTAATGGCACTTTATTTTCCAACAGTAGCAAGTAATGAGTGACCTTGAGTGCATATTGTTTTGCTGAGAGGTTTTGTTGCTCCGTGTACTCTATGAGCACCCCCAAGGAAATGAGGGCCCTGTATTGGTGTTTTTCAGCAAACCTCATTTCTTTCATGGCTTTCTGTAAAAGAATTTGATACAGGGATAGAAGCTAACCTCAGTGAGTAAATGAAATATTGATCCACACTACTCTGGCCTTGCCTTCACCTTGTCCCAGGGCTGTGAGTTACTGACTTTTCCGTTTTGGCTGTAATAGGAATTATTACAACAGGCCTGTGCGAGTAATTACTTGGCATGGCAAAAAGGAGGGTCCATCATATATTTCTGTAGAGACGTTAGTTTCCATCAGGCCAGCAGTCTGCTTTTTTGGCCCTGTCTTTCCTACTCTTGATTCAATTCCTTTAACCATCATTAATCAAGTTCCTTGTCAGTAGAAGTTTATCAAAAGTATTAAGTGAGCAAGGTTGCATGGCCTCCTTAAAAAAAAAAAAAAAAAGAAGTCAAGAAAAAGAAGCACCAATGCAGGGCAGTAAATTTCAAAATATGGAAGGCTGGTTCCATGATATATATGAGTGTCTCTTCAGCTGGAATGAGCAGTTTGTTTTAATGATAGATATTGTAGTTTGAGCCGTGATAGAATCCTTCTCAAGTTTATATGCCACAGACTATCATTTATGAGAGACCATGTGTTTCTAAATGGTGAAGGTCATGGCTGATGGCAAAAGTAAAAGCAGTGGTGATTCATTAAAAATAGTTAATAGGGCCTGCTGTTGACAGGGATAAATAGCAACACCCTGCATTTGCAACCCACAAGCAACTGGTTTAGGCAATGCTTCTTCCATGTTTTCACCACCCCCGATTGCCAGACAGCTGTGAACATGTACGGAGACATCAGCAAGATTGCTTCCACCCTGCTAATAACAGATGCAGGATGGATTTCCAGAGTGAATGACTTCTCTGGATACAGATTTTCCAACCAGCAGCTCTGACAGACTCACTAAACATCCAACTCACAGTGATTTGTTAGCTAATAATCAAGTTTACGCTGTACACTGAATTCTTAGGGACCAAACACATTTGCTAACTACCCTGCTGAGATCCCATCCTTCGGTTTGAACACCAGCTGATGTCCCAGGTGAGCCCACATGACATCAGTGGGAGCTTTGCTGCATAAGGGGCACTAAGATGGGACCTCACAGCCTTGGAATGACTAAAATACTAATGATCTTTATTGGATCCTCAGTCAGAAAAAGTAATTTCCTTAAGGTATTTTTGTACAATTCAGAAAATGAACTCTCAAAATTCAGTTTGAAAGAAAATATTTTAACTGGTTCTTGTGATGCTGTTCCTTTTTTTGTTTTGACTTTATTTTTAAAATGCAAAACCACAACAATCATCATTAAAACAGAGGTTTACTCCACTTAGTAAAGTTTACAAATATAGTTTGCCAAACAGATTTGGGACTGCACTTTAGAAACAGAGTTTGGTGAATGTTCTCTCATGGACACAACGCTACAGTACCTACCAATGATAGCCTATGGATTGCCTATGGTTTTGTTTGGCTGGTTGTTAAATACAGAGGGAAACTATTAATATATAGTCATCGACTTTAGAGAACAACTAATATATAGTAGTTATTTCCAGACTAAAATACTGGAGAGAGAGGTGGTTCACATTTAATTTCTGATCCTCCTTTTCCAACCTGTTCTGTCCCTCCTGGCATTTCCCTACCTAACATATTAAAACACATTAAAGTGAGCTGTCATCATTTATTTTAGGAGAAAATTTTGTTGATCATTCAGCTCAAGTCATTTCCTCCTCAAGTGAGCTTTGTCTCAACTATTTAGAGAGTTCCATTTCTCAGCTGATCTTGAAGCACCATCAAAATGAATACAATTAATGACTTCCCTAGGAGCTGATCATGCTCTTCTTGAGTGGGCACTGGAACAGTGCAAATAACAGCAGCAAAGGAAAAAAAAAAGGAAAAAAAAAGAAAAAAAATGAAATCTTCTGGTTAATAAAAAATAGTAACAAAGAGAGGAAATGAAAGTGAATCCATTAAGGCTTGGTTAATTCTGCCATCTCCAGTCCTTTCTTCTTCATATGATGCATATGCTTTGCAGCTGCCTAGGTCAGAGCAGAAATCCTGTAATTACAGAAGCTCCCTGACTTTCTTTCCTCTTCCTTTACTGTGGAAAAAGAAGGTTAATTTTTCCTTACTTGATAGCTGAATACAAATGCTATTTTAGGCAATCTAGGAAATAGGTCCATGTTGTCTAGCTGATAGCCCTTCTTAAAATGTAGTTTTGTCTCAAATGTTTTCACCTTTTTTAGGCACTGATTAAATGCTACTTCCCTTGGCCAATCATCTGCAGAAACAACACCAGCCTCTAAATTAGAGAGGCAGACAGTGAAAAATATTTGATTACTAAGTAGAAAGGTAAATGAGATATCTGTTGTGATTATTTTAATGCTTATCTTTCGATGCTTCTATAAAAGGATCAGTTACCCTGATATAGTCATCTTGAGAAAGACAGTCTGCAGTGGTTACAAATTGACTTTTTATGGAGAAAATAAGACTGTTCCTAACCTATTGCACTGATATTATATTTTGTTAATATTTTATGAAATAAAAGTCCTCCCATTAAGGGTGGCAAATTGCTTTATAATTATAGCACTTCGCACACTAGAATGACTACTTCATTTTATGGAAAAAAGCTCCAAATACAATTTCATTATCATCCAGTGTCTTTTCAACCTTCTAAAGGTTTCAGCAGAAAGCACTGTTATATGCATCTCCAATATCTCCTTTTTCAAATATTAGTTCAATTTAAAGAAAAGAAAATTATGACTCCTGTTCCATTCTGCTCACTCTTAATGAAATAGTTGTGTACAGTGAACATTTGTACCTAAATCTAGATGAGTCAAATGAACAATGTGAACAACTATAAAATATGGACCTTTTAACTTCCACATTCAAAGGTTGATTTATATCAGTCTGAGCACTGAGTTAACTCAAGTGGTTTAGAAACAGATTTAGTTAAATCTGTGCAAGTCCCTGGTGCAGTCTCTCTTAAATCAGTTTAAGAGAAACTTAAATCAATTTAGCCTGATGTGGTTTATAGATCTGAATTGGTTTCTAGACCAATTTAGTTAAAATAGGTATCCAAGTTGTAATCAGACAGTCTCCCAGTCAATCACTCTGATCTCAATCCGAATCATTACACTTCTGCAGTTCTCAGATGAGAGCCAAACTGCAGCACCAAAGATTTTTTTTTCATCTTTCCTCTTTGAAGATTTTGATAGAACCATTAAAGCCTTCTGCTGGAAAGCATCAACAGTCTGGCATAGGTACAATCTTGTCTCCTGCCTGAACAGCCCAGGGATGGTTTTGGTGCCTAGGCCTGCAAGCTCAAAGGTTATTTGATTTCCACTGGAGTGATTTGCTTGTCTGCTAGAAGAACATCACTGCAGCACTATAAATACTGCAATATCAAATCTATATTGCAAATGAAAACTCAACTGATGTGTGTTATTGGGAAATGTTGTCAGTAAAATATGCTGATTCTAGAAGCATTAATTCTTAAATACCCTAATTTAATCAGACATGATGCAGAAACAGCTATCAATCATAAAAACAAACAAACAAACAAAAAACCAAAGCTCCCCTCCCTCAACTGTAAGAACCTTTTGGAATGATCTCTAGAGACCATATTGACTCCATACTCACAAACAAAGCAACAGCAATAGTAAAGCAGAAAATCACCCCAAACTCAACCCCAAACAGAGATGCTTTGAACATCAATAAGCCTGAAATGTAGCCTTTGGACACTGAAGATTTCAGCCAATTTAAATGTCAAAGTGGGAATGAACTGACACAAGCCCAAGACTTAAGGATCAAGAAACTCCAGTTATTCAGTACTGTGAATCCTTCCCAAACACTGTATAGTGTATAAACCTCTACATACTAGGTTTGGTTTGCTTTTGGGGTTTCTTTTCCCTCTACACACAGAGAATAAATCTTATATTTCTAGTCTTTCTTTTTTCGTCTTTTTCCCCACTCTTTTGATTCGTGCCATGACATCTTGTCCTCCAGTTTCTGGTTTTAGAGTTTTAATTGCTAACCAGTGAGCTTCAGTGCTTGAGGAAGGTACAGGATGCATCTTCTGCATCTGCAGGATAAATGTCATTTCCTCCACATGTGGAGCATTGTCCCTGCACCACATATGTTTAACAAAGTCTGGTATTTACCTGCCAAGAAGATACAAAAATAAGTTGCCTTTAACTCTTCCACTACAATTATGTTTTATGAATTTCAGCCCTTCACAGCTAGTTCACTGCACAGAAATACTTTGTTAATTTAAAAAGGTAAATTCTCCCAGTGGCACAACTTGTATGGTCAGATACTGAAGAAAACATTCATTATTTCTGTTAGAAAAATTGGTCTGGCTAATGGATTTTCATTTAAATATACTTCTGAGTTAAAAAAATATTAAAACCAACAGAACTCTAAACACTGAACTAAGGACATTAAAAGCCAGGCACACCTTTCTATTCTCTTCTGTCTACCTCTGTAGATAAAATGTAACGTGGACTTTCTTTCAAAATAAGCAAGCAATATATTGCTCAGTCAGGATTGCATGAGCTTATTCTTCTGTGAAAATAATTTTATTATTATATAATCACCCAAAGTCAGAAATAAAAAATATTCTGGGCTGAAATTATTCATGTCCTATTTTTTTGCCTAACATAGTTTGGCATGATGCTGTTGGGCTCTGTTTTATGGGACCTTATAGTAAAAGTATGAGAGATGTCAAAAGGACAGCCAAGACATGGAGAACAACCAAGAAACTTGCCTTTGTGAGTTATGAAGGTCTTGCTTATTTTAAATGGGTTTTTCTTACTGTCAGGGACAGATTCCAGTGGGTTTTTGATATTTCCTAGAACTTCAGGATCCCTGCACTCTGTGAGTGGAACGGATATCAGTGAAGGAAGATGTCCTTACCCATCTAGACTATTAGAATGTAAGCCAAAGATCAACTATTTTGGTTTAAATACACCCCCACACAATACACTTCCACATCTCATTCTTTGTTGCATTTAAAGACTGGAACATGAATGGCTTCAGACTTCAGCTATGGAGTGGAGGAAGAGAAGGGTTTGAGCATTCATGGTAATAGCTGAAAAGAGAAAGAAAGAGGGAGGACGGATTTTTTCAGTCTTGTTCCAACCTGCAGCTCCCCTTCTTACCTGGTATCTGGCTCTGGGAAGACATCACTTGAACGTAAACCCAGACCTTTTCCTCATCTCCAAATTCTATTACATACTACAATTTTTACACATCAGGACCCTTAAATTATTTCTGCACTGGCTCTGTACCAATAAAAGCACTGGCAAAAATTCAAAACATTTTTCAGGGAATGATTAATTGTATAAGTGTTCTGAGATGTACAACAAATAGTCACTCATTTGTATGGCCCTCTCAGGCTCTTGTTAGCTAAGATGACTTTGCAAAAGCTTATAGAACATTTTGACTGATTTCAAACAAAAATTTAGGGTGCATACACTTCAGCCAACAGTCAGAAGCAGGTCAAACAGACAGCTTTATCTTTCCTTTCCTTATTTGACTTCAAACTTTTATTTTTCTGTAAACAAAAATATTTTTGCAGGCAGCCATAAGGCCTCATCAGCTTTAACACAGTGTAGTGCAGCAAGCTGTGCAGATGTGTGGCTTCTGCTGCCTCCCCAAGATGGGACCAGAGCTCCTGGGTGGGGCAACAAGCGCTGCCCCAGCAAGGTCCAAAGGTGCCTGCCCTGGCCACCCTGCTTTTGCACTTGCATGGCCTTTTTTCAGTAACTTAAGCTGACCCAGGCTTTAATCTGACACTAGGGATTTGGTGGTTCATTCACGAGTATATACTTACCATAAAATGTTTTTATTTTCAGCATTTTTGGGAGGAAGATCATTCTGGTGTGCATACCCTGTATGCTTTCACAATACTTGTGTCTTAGACAAAAACACACCTCGCAAAAATGGTTGATGCCTTAGAGGGAATACTTGAGCTTCTTATCCAAACACAAGCCTTTTTCTAGTTTAGTCTTATCACTTATCTAGCTTATGCCCCCCAACATTTTAAATGGGAATTGCTTTGGTACTAGTCAAATAAACCAAAGTATGGATAGCTGAAATTGATAGAGACTGCTGTAGTTTTATAAGTGAATTTCCCTGGTACAGATCAACTGATGCTTGTTCCTTTCTGATCTTTTTTGTCTTCTTTTTTCATTCTAATAACATAGCTTTTGCTGCTATGAACAAAAAAGGTGATACAAATGCATATTGAAATGCAGCACATTACATTTCCCAGCGCCTCTCAATGGCACAGTATTTCAACAAACTGTCAAAATGGCTAAAAACTGCTACTGTCGAGAGCCTCCTGCTTCCAGCAGAACAAAGCATAGGAACAGCTCATCTCACTTAAGCCAAGGGCTTACTTTACCTTTATCTTCTGTGCTGCTTATATCCCACTACAAAAAACTTATGCACCTCTTTAAAGATTGTTTTGGGAAAACAGATAGATAGATAGATAGATAGATAGGTATAGATACTGCCACAATCCAAAGTAAATATTTGTACTTTCTGGTAACGAAGAGTGCATCAGAGCCTACAGGGTTTTTCTCCTTCTTTTGTTTCCTGTTCTCATTAAAATATTTTTAAATGAAAATGTCATTGGAATGTCACATTATTTCACCCACAGTCAACTCTCAGATGCTCATTACTCTTATTCTTGAGACAAATGTTGGTCTAAGAACAAAAAACCTTTTTCCCCTTAGGAGAAGGATAGTATAAAAAAAGAAATACAAACTAAGTCATCAGCAAACCCCATTCAATTCAGAATATTGTTTCAAATGTTTTAGTATTAATTTAATACCCTAAAATTGCAACATTCACTGAATTCTAAGTATTATCTTAAATTTTCTTCATTATACATTTGTATCTGGAATGCATCCTTTATTTAATACACTGAACAAGACCATGGAGTTCTAAAACCAAAGGGTTAGAAAGTAGAGAAAATCTGATTAGAGATAGATGCAGAAAAATGTAGACCCATAGAACTAAAGTAAGTGAAATCAAAGGCCTGGAAACAGCGCTCTCAACCCAACTGTTTAATTAATGCTTTTCCAATCATCATTATTCCTAGATGAATCTCCATAGCAATTATTAATCCCCAGATAAATTATTAGCACACACACATATATATTCATTCTAATCAAGAGAGTCACGCAATTGAGGACTGAAAGCACAAAAGGACAAATACCAGAAGCAGCTTGAATTTTTGGAACTCTAAGGCTTTGTATCCAAACTTCATCAGGCAGAGAAAACCCAACTAAGCCTTGAAATACGTGTGTAACTTGCTTCTGCCACCTGCAAGTAAGGATGCCTAACTGCAAAATTTAAACGCAAAATGCTTGAGGTGTTTTAGGGTGGCCCACTCGGTAAAAAGATTTAACCACAACAATGAGTTGCAGGCTTTGTGTCATTTTTCAGACAGTGAAAAGACTGCTGGCACCACCAGTGGACAAATTTATTAGAGCACAAAACTTCCACAATCAGAGACTAAAGTTTTATCCCCTTAGTTCTAAATCACCCCCATTCACAAAGGCTGTTGACTTCAGAAAGCACAGTAAGTGCAGCTAAATCTTTGAGTTCACCCACCAAGGCCACAAATGTGGGTCCTGTCCGAACATGCACGGTTTTGGGGAGACAGTCCTCTGGTTTATTTTGGTCAGGAGCTCATTTCTGACACGTGCCTGTTGGGAAAGAAGGGGCAAGAAAAGAATCTCTTTTCTGACAGTAATATTCCCTGTAAGGAAAACACTCAAATGCTACCTTAAAATTGGCAGGTTATTTATATTATTGCCTCATGTAAGTTTAGATAAAGTCAGATACAGCTTCTGAAGTCTGTAAATTGAACCCTTTATTTTCAGAGGCTTTTGGGTCATGGCGTGACCCAAACCAAAATAAAGGTGTAGGTAATTATGAAACAGAAACTTCAAATCAGATTCTATCTTTCTGATCCACAAAGCCCATTTTTTTCCCTAGTGCTTTCCTTTAAGCCAAGTAATTAGTGCTTTATGAGAGATCCTAATAGTAAAACTGAAGCTCCATCTGCGACTGTTTATACAAATTGCATTCCTCATCATGTAGTGGTGCAAAAGAGAAAGATGTCTATTATATATTCCCATATTTTCTTGGGGTGATGCTTTTAAGAGCTGTATTCTGTTTACAGAAGAAAAAAGTATTGCCAAAATAGTGATTTCAGAAATAGCTGTAAATTGCCACCAAAATTAAAGTAACAAGACCATTTTGTTGCAATATATATTAAAATACTGATTTGTCAGGCTCTTCCTTAAAATCTCCTTAAGACAGGTAAACAATATTTTTGTACTATGAAGGAGAGAGAGTGCCTACAGAAACAAATACATGAAGGAAGGAAACCTTCCTTTTCCCTCTCTAACAGTTTTCTGAAGCTTGATTTTGAAACATTGGGGAAAACCAAAAAGAAAGCGTTAGCTGAAATACTGTTGTATTGCAACAAATAAAACATTTTTATAAGCCTTGAGTTCAACGGCAAACACGCGAGCCGGGGCAGAAGAGGTGGAGGAAGTTTGCCAAGCCGGAGGCTGTGCTGGCAGGGCTGGCACGAGCTGTCTTCCCCCTCTGCACCCCAAAGAGCAGGGGCTTTGTTTTCACCGGTGCCAGTGCTCCCTGGAGGAGCAGCACCCCAGAAAGCTGAGCGAGCACGAGGGGGGGTGAGCGAGCGGCCCAGCCTGGGAGCCACTCAAGCCAGCCCAACTTCCAACAGCAATGAACTGTACAACTATGTCCCTGAGGCTGACAGGTTGTAGTTGCAGAGGGTATAATATAAAGCTTGACTGGTGCTATCCTGCTTCTCAGATGATGCATGCAAGCCAACTCTTAAAAGTTGTCACAGACATACCCAGACAAGTTTCAAACACCTTGGTGTTAATACAGAAATACAGCTCGAGCTCCTTACAACAGAGTTTAGCTGATCATTTGCAGTTTGGATGTAAAGCCAGTGCTGTTAATTCACACTATCCTACCCATAGCTATAATTAATGCCAGTGTGGCAGATATCTTCATACCCCAAGAATTTGTTTGGTATCCACATGAGCATTTCCACAAACATCTTGCTGCCAAGTCTTGTAGCTTCAGAAGCAAACCAGTCAGCTTCCCACAAACACACTCTAACACCAATAAAGCTTTTCATTAGCTACACTTCCTCCTACATAGGGGGGGTATTTTTACTTAGAGCCAGCTTTTTTAGGCACCAAGTAAAAATACCCCTCTATGTAGGAGGAAGTGCAGTTGGGTTTTAAATCCAGAGCATATTTGTCACAGCTAAATAAACATATAGTTTCAAAATAATATCTACCTAGCCATATTCTCTAAAGAGTTTTAAATGAGTAAACAGAAATTGGGTTTTAGCATGTTAAAAGCTGCTGTAAGTACTTCCCCATGGCTCCTTCTCCATTTTGGCTCCCACAGGGCCTTAGCCCTTCCCAGAACATTCCCTGTCCAGAAGAAGGCTAAGACTTTAAGACACCACCACAGAGAAATTACACTATTTTTGACTGACATCAGACTTGAAGTTCAAATAATTTTTAACAAAAGACATCTAAAAGAGGCACAGTGTTCCCGAAGCACTGCCTCATCCCTCCCCAGGTGTGCTAAGCCAGCGAGGAGTGTCAGGGACGTGGGGGCTGCCCTGATGGCAGGGTTGCACCAGCAACCTGGCCCTGGAAGAGGTGAGCTCCCTCCATTTCCACAGAGCCTTAGACAGCTGCTGTGTCCCTCACACAGGCAAAAGGATCTGCTGACTGAAAAACAGAGATGGGGCAGAGTCAGCCTCACTATGCACAGCAACGGGGAGGTGGAAGATGCAGCCTTGCTCTTCCTCGTCCAGTTGTGCCGGTCCCTTCACAGGCACCGGGAACCTGCGCCGCTTCCCCACAAGTCACCACAAACTCCATTTCAGTTCCTGATGCTGCTCAGCCACGGGTGAGCCTCTGTTATCACTTGGCTTTTAGCCACGGCAGCATCCCTGGCCTGGGACATTGCTGCTTTTCCGAGCCAGCACCTGATTGTCACGCCCAGAAATGCGCCCGCCCAGGGGGCAGCTGCGGGCTGTGCACAACGAGCAGCTGCGATCAGGACTGTGGCTATGGGGCCTTTTCTCTGGTTTGCCTCATTTCCACAGACCTGGCACACCTCGGCTCACAGGGACACCCAGCCCACTGTGTGGGCATTGCTCAGGGAAGGGGAGCGCCGTGGCACCTGCAAGGCAGCTGCTGTGCGGGCACTTCCCTGTGCCCAAGACAAGCACCCCAGGCACAGACTGCAGTTTCGGAGGTCTGAGAAGTCCCAGAAGGTTGCAATACACTCCAGCATCGCCACCTTTTTGATGTGCCTAAGCTCAAACATTGAGTGGGTCGCACGAATGGTTATTTTTCAGCATCGTACTCCAGACTCTTCAGAAGGCTGCTCATACATCATGCAGTATAAAAGCTAATACAATTCCAGGAGCTGTAGTACATGGCCAAGGTCAGGGACATTTTCTCTGCACTCGCACTTTCTGAGCACTTAACAAAAGCTTGCCTTAAACAATAGGTTTGTTATGATAAAGACAAAACAGCCCACAAACCTGAGGAGCAATGGGATGGTATTTATTGTTTTAACCTTTGCAGGCAATGATAGTTAAGAATTGAGAAATCCAAGGTAATGCACAATTAAGGGGCTAATTTGCATGATTATTTGTCACTATTTCTCACACACATCAAGTGCTACTTACAAATGGCCTGCTAAATACCTATTTGTAAATACAGATACAGGTTTTGTGCATAGCAGACACCTGCCTAGTCTGACTACAATTTTGGCAACAATCCCAAAGCACTAGGAAATAATGGATGTGTGGAAACCAGAATGCAAGTATTTAAATAATTCAGTACAGTATTCAAACCCAAAATTTTGTTTTATTCATTCTGAGAAAATACACCCAATTTAAAGGTCTTCAATTAAAATGAAGTTCTAGGAAGAAAAACCTTGTAATTACAAATCTTCTATTCCCAAAGAATGCTATTTTTAAGTAAATATCCACAAATCAAGTTAACTTTATTACTTTTATTACTTTAATATTGATAATGACTATTAGCAACACATTTACAAATGCTACTTGAGAAAAAGTGGAACATAATTAAATGCAATATTAACAAATAAAACCAGCATGGTTTTGGGGCATCTGAATGTTAGCCTTCCTCATGAAATAAATTTAAAAAAAATAAATAATACATACAGTACTCTGCCCACACTGTAATTTGTCAACTGTTGAGGAAATTGGCATGTCTTTTCTGCTGATTTATTGGTTAATCCCAACAATTCACTGCAGAAAAGGCCAACAATGAATTACAATGCAAGGAAAAATTAAGCAGCATGTTTAAAAAGTGTTTAACTACACAGCCCTTAAAGCAAATTTTGAAGTTCTCATATACCTAGCTAAACCATTTTGGGTACTATGGTAGACAATATTTTCTTTCTCTTTTATGTGTCATGTCCTCTATAGTAGCTTTGCCACTATTGATTTCAAATTTGTTTGAAAAATATACAACCCTTGGGTTCCCAAAATATAAAACATGAAAGGGTGCTGGATCTATTATGTTGATTTCCTAAGTACTGGGACTCTGGGTATTTCTGTGCATCAACTAAACAAAGTATTTAGTTTAAATCAATGACTCATCGTGCTTATTGTAATAGGATTTCTTTGAGCATGAGGCAGGTTTTGAAATAAAAATACCCCAACATAGGACTATGCACTTCTAGACTTACCTTGTTTTCACATAGAATAACCTGCACACCCTTAAATTACTGTTCATTTAATGTAAGTTCCTAGAGAAGTGTAACAAAAGTCAGAGGTATAGAGTTTCTTGAACTCTGAAGGGGAATCAAGTAAGGCACCAGGGAAGGCAGGACTCAGGTCCCCCTTTCCCTGTCACTGCTACACTCCCACACAGCCTTCAGCTAGGACTGAGCTGTCAAGTTTGATACTGGTTTTCACATTGTGTTTCTAGCTTCAGCTGATATCTGTAAAATATTGGTAATCAGACTTTGCTTTCTCTTAGGCTTTACCATGCAAGAAATAGGAAATAAGGAACACCTTCAGCTGAGGTAATAGAAGCCATGCAAATTAAACCCCTCTTGCTGCTTTGGGACAGAATTCAAAGCTTAACTATAGTCAATGGGAGTCTTGGAAAAGTACAGCAGGTTTGTAGCAAACACATTTCGAGGGCAAACCTACACTGCATGATACAGAATTGTGCAGAAAAATACCAGCAGCAGCTTACAGTTCACATCTGGTTTGTACCCTCAGCTTATATCCTCTTTTTAGGTAAGACCTTTGAACAGAACATTGGGCTCCACTGTGGCTCCAGTTGGGTCTTCTGTCTCCTGGTGCTTCTTTTTGAGAGCTGTGCCAGATTCTCAATAACTAGTTTTCAACCTGAATTTATTCAAAGCAAAATTATGCACATTTGTTCTCCCACCAGATCTGCATTAGTTTAATTATTGTTTTGGGGTACGCAATGAACATGATTGTTTATGGGTTGCATCCTTTAATTTTGACCCTAAATTATCTCTGTTGTAACTCTGTCCGATGCTCTGTAATTAGGTACTTGACTGCACATTTCACTGGAATTTCTTTAATTTGAAGTTCCAGAGCACTTTTCAATTCCATACACTCAATTCCCTAAACTCTTCAGAGCAGTTCATTTCATTGATCCATCCTTAACTGATACATTTCTAAATTCTTCCCTTCTGACATTACTTTGATTTTTATGTACCTTCTTCCATGTAATTTAAACTGAATCACTTGTGATCACTTCTTTCAAAGTTTTCATCTCCCCATTCCCCGTAAGTCACTAAATTTAAATCTAAAGTATCATCATGTGGTTGGCTCCACACAGCACATGCAAAAATGGATTTTGCCACCTTAAGAAAAAGCATAAAATGCTTTCCAAGACAGAATTCACTGCTTCTGTGTATTTTCAGGCAAAAAGCATCACCTTTATTCTGCTACCAAAAGTAAGCAAGCAAATCTTGTCACTGCCATGACCACCCACTCTTTGAGGAGTGAACTCACGAGGAATTTAGTGAAGAGCAGTAGCCTGCTCAGCAGTGACAGCTGAGCTCCAGGTGACCGTGCCCGGTGTCACTGTCTTGTCATCCCCTTTTGCACTCCCACGCTTGGCTCAGCAGCAGTAAAGAGGAACAAATAGCAGTGAGGAGGCATCACAGGCCGAGTTCCTGGATTACAGAGTGCTGCCCTAAAGCCTGGAGAAAAACCATCCCTGCGTCTTGGTCCAGGCACTGCGAGCAAAAGTGAACAATGTGTGGCAGAGAGCAGCTGTGTATGAAACAGGCTGGGGCTTTCAGGAGAGCACCAGCTCCACTTATTAACCAGCACTTTATCTGTATTTAACATTTACCCAGACCATTCTTTTAACTGGATAATAATGCTATATATTCACTTTGGCGAACAGACATGCATAGTTTAAAAATAACAATAACAAAAATAAATCAACAAAACTCAAACCAAATTCAGACAATAAATTCTGCAGAGTCCACAAACTGGTTTTCTTATTCTTGTTATTATTTCTGTAAATTTCAAAGTATTTGCCTTGCAACCAGTCAGGAAGCTATAACTAAACCAGAGAACCTGGGAAAGAACAAACTTCTAAAAATAACAAGACATTATTTAGAGCAAATATTCTAAAATAACAAAGAGCTGTTCAGTTAGCTCTAAAAATTAATACCACTTTTCACCCTTACATGACAGGCTAACGTGTCTAGAAGTATCACAGCAATCAGAATACAAGACAGAAACCCTAAAAAGAAAAGATCTATTTTTTTTAAAAAAATGAGGAAATCTGGGGTTTGGGTTAGGTTTTTTGGTTTGGTTTTGGAGGGTTGGGTTTCTTCTTCATCTTTTTTTTTTTTCATCACAAACTCAGGTACCAGTTTTGGCTCCCACCTAGCCCAGAATGCTTGACACAAACCAGTAGTACCCACCACTGTCCAAGAAGAGAGAAACAGGCCTGTCCATCATCCCTTTTGGTGTACTAGCAAGGCAAATCTGCTAAGAAGATTCCAGTTCTGCTACTCCCAAACTGCATTCCACCAGGATACATTATATTCACTGACCCATCCTCTGTCATTGTCAGATCACATCTGCCACTCACGTGGTGTCAGTGTGTGCACTTTGCCACAAACCCCTGCAGTCACAGGACTTCCACTATGTTTGTGATGGAAGTGCAGACCTGAAATAAAGGTAGAACAGGCACAGTTGGAGTCATATCTGACTATTGGTAAATGCAATATTGATTCTAAGTACAATTGTGCCACTCCAACATTTTTACTCTTACTTGAGATCAGTAGGCACACAAAGGACTCTGGTGTATTACAAATTCTAGTGAGAGCAAGGAGATCTCTTGCTTGATTTGCTACAGATTTGCTACAGATACAGTAAAAGTATCTGCAAAAGTAAAACCACAATTTGGTGAGCCCACATGCAAAAACATGCAACAGTCACATCACAGCAGTTTTTCTGTGATGTCTTAGAGATTTTTTCGGTGCTTTAGCAGTTCAGTCATGGGACCAGTACACTATAATCCCAGCAAAACATGCTATGGAAAAATGAGCAGATTTGACTTTTTTTTATAATGCACAAAGCACATTCATTGGTACCAGCAATTCTTGCAATTCTAAAAGCAAACACCTCCTGTACAATTAAAAATTTTTATCTGTTGAGTCTTCAGTACACTCACAAACTGCAAAATTTGGCAAAACATCACTTTAATCCCATTTTTTTTCCTGTTGCTGAAAAGGACTGTGATGCAGACAATGCTCTTTAAAAACAACCATCATACCAACAAAACCCAAGCAAGTACACACATGCAAAATTGAAATTATTATCAAAGTAATTTACCAGAAGGTTTAATTTGGGCCATCCAAGACTTCATGGCCAAAACTAATAGGAAATTTGTGAGAAATCCATCGAAACAGTCTTGGAGAGGAAAATTCATTTCTGAAGATGAATATTCTTACTCATCAGTTGTCAGCAGCATTGTCCAGTAACAGCAGTACAAGGCCAGATTCAAAGTATTTCTCTGCTTAGGGAAATCTGAACCTTCATTTCTCACTCCACAAACCAAACTCACACACGGCCTCTGCCTATGTACTCTCAGTTTCTGCTGTTGATGCTCCTTCAGTCAATACAAAATATACACATATTTAGTAAGACAAAACCAAACCAAACAAAACCTGCATCATCTAAAAGAAAATGAGTCTATTGCCCAGTCTTACAGTCAATTTTCTGAGAGACTCAAGTTCAAATTTACATTGGAAAAGTAGTAAAGCAGCAGATTCCATTTTGTGCTTGTGTAAGTTTGAATGCTATGATTTGTTCAAGTCTCCTCTTTCATTGAGATGAGGCAATAAATAGTTAAGATTTGCTCCAAATCAAAGTAAGTTTTTCACTAGCATTTTTTCCCCTTGGCAGCCAACCTGAAGACTCCAATAAAAAAGTTATTTTCAGATGCTTAATTGTGATTGCAATCTGGAGCCAACAGGATTACCAAGAAGAAGAGGTACAAGTATGAGGTCCATCTGCTGGCTGATAGTCTAGAAACTAGAAAGGAACTATTATACCCCACCAACAAATCACATGCCAAGAAATCACACCAGAGCACACAGCATCTGACAGGTTATTACTGGGAAAGGCGATTCTTTGGGACAGGTTGTTATTGGGAAGCCTATTGACAGCTTATCAGCAGGCATTACCAATACTGCCTCTGGGGAACTGCTGCACTAAGCGAGGAAACGCAGAGACATGGCTCTGAAACAAACCAGTGACCGAGCAGATGAGGAATACTGCACACAGCTAGAGCTGGCAGCATGATAACCTCCCCAGGGCATGAATCTCACCAGAGGGTGAACTGAAGAGAGGCACCGGAGAACTGCGTGAAGGGACAAAACTGCACTCTCCAAGAGGTATTTGGCTGCACCAGCACCACCTCATA
The DNA here is from genome assembly GCA_014706295.1 of Lycocorax pyrrhopterus obiensis. Taxonomy (NCBI): domain Eukaryota; kingdom Metazoa; phylum Chordata; class Aves; order Passeriformes; family Paradisaeidae; genus Lycocorax; species Lycocorax pyrrhopterus. The sequence goes on from JACSVZ010000007.1 coordinate 4,320,705, forward strand.
TCAAAACTACCACTCAGCAATTTTAATAATGACAGAATTATGGCACCAGAGTGGACACTGCAGAGCTTTTGTGTGTGTAACACAGTGATCTCATTTCACTTGCCAAACTGTGTATTTAACATCCAGTGCCTCTGCCTTGTACACAAGCACAGTCCCAGCTTTTCAACAGTGATGTCATTGCTGTGCATTATATCCACCATGTAATGTTCTTATTTGATAGAAATCCCATATTTGTGTGATGCTATTAGTTCAGATAACTGCAGATGTATTTGATTTATCCTGTAAGAACAAAAACTATGTAATCTCATTTCCACATTATTTGAACTCCTTAGCTGCTGTTTATTTTTTACATTGAGAATTTTATCATCTTTCCAAACTAGAGATCACCAATCACTGCTCATTGCAATAGGTCATTTCCTTGGTCCTTTCTCTACTGTTCCAAGGGAGTTTACGGGACCTAAAGCTCTGCTGCAGCAGCAGCTGGGGGATCCCCAAGCACAGGGACAGTGCTCCGTGGGCCAGGTCAGCCAGCCCTGTGCTACACTTCAGCTTCTGCAAGAATACTGGTGCTCAACAGCATGGGAAAGGCACTGGAAGAGGAGAGGGGAGCACAGTAAAGCCAACACAAACCATGCCATGCAGCTCCCAGATGGGAAGCAGTCCCTTGGCAACAGCTGGGAGCTAACTGAGGACAGTCCAGCAGCATTGCTCAAATATTGGGAGACTCCCCAGCGTGGCCATGGGATCAAGGGTTGCAACAAAGGTGTTTTGTAATCACATATAAGGCACAGTTGAAGAACAATCCCACAGAATGTATGAAGTGCCCAAATTCATTCTGATTTTAATGCTTATTGATTTTACTATACTGCTCTTCCATGTTGTCTAGTAGCACTTTATAAATGTTTTATGTAAAATAAATAATTCAAGAAAGACACTGCTTTCTTCAGTAAAGTTTATGACATCATGAGAGCTATTTTTTGTGACTATGCTGACTGCAATGATTAAAGAAAAAGGAAAACTGGGATCTAGACATTTCAAACATGACCATTTTCTAAATCACAGCTGCTTTTTGTGTTGAAGCAACACTATGTTCAGAACTGTATTAGATGTATATTATATATTTTACATATAACCTAGATCTGTCCCTTTCTGGTACCATTTTTAACATTTTTCCTCCCCTCTGACCCCAAAGCCAAGTCCTTAAATAAAGCAGATTGCAGTTTGTTGCATTTTAATAAAATATTTTCTATATTTCCCAATCGTGTTGTTCCTTTTATTCTACTGTGTTCAGTAGCACTTCCATTATATCAAAGGGAGAACCTGCAAACTGAAAGAAGCACTTTCAACTTAAGTGAAAAAAATTGGAATCTCCTTTTTTAACACAATTTTGGTCTACTGACATGGCAACAGCCAATCATAATGGTTAAAATCTGGCTGGCAAACTCTTTCTAATAAGACCATACCTGTCCTTATTTACACTCTCCCTGAAACACCTTTCTGTCAATTCTTGTAGACCACACTATAAGACTGAAAATTTACCCATACAATATCTTAAACAGTGGTGTCTCAGTGTCAATGTGTTTTACATCAGCACATTAACATTTACACTCATCACTGAAAGGGAATTAATAGATTGTAAACCATGGTTACATGTCTGTATTTCTTACAGCTGTAAACCCAGCTCTTAATCCTTCTGTTTAGAATGATTCCTGACTCTACAGAATCATTGCAGCACATTGAAAATCACATGAAATGAATAAATCCTGCCTGAGGCACACACACACACAGATAGTGTTGTGCAAATCTTGCTGCAGGTCATCATAAAGTCAGAATGCTTCTCACCTCCCAGGAGTCTGTCCTGGAGGGCAGATGGAGAGAAACAGGGACAGGAGTTGGAAGCATTTTACTTTGTTAATTTTGTCCAGAAGGATTTTCTTATGCATTTTTACAGTGGTCTTCGAATCTATTCAAGACATAGTAGAAACCCAAGGATAACTCCTCTTTCTTGAAATTTAATAAGCCTACAGGCAAAACTCCCCCTCACCTTTAAGAAATCATCACAGCACTTTATAATAGAAGATTGCTGGGCTACAGATAAGCTCAAACCTCACAAACAGCAAGTAAATAAAATGAGAGTTTCTGTTCACTTTTCAGTGAAAATACGGAGCCATTAAATGTCAAATGCCATTTACCATCTTTCACTACCTTACTTACTAGAGCCTACTACTTGCAAGTTTCTTAGCTCTAGTTGTGACAGCACTGTTTTAGAAATGTTAAAAGTGCTAAAAGTGCTGGGTGAATGAATAAAAGAAGTAAAAAAAACATTGTTTCAGAGAATAATGAAAGTCATTAGCATTTTTTTCACCATTATTGCTTAACAATCCAACAATTTGGTCTTATACATCCATACATTATATTCTTGTCATATTTTTAAAAAGTGACACAGTCTGAGGGCAGCTGAAAACCAAATCCTGTCAAAGACTGAAGCAGGGTTAACAGTTGGAAAGCATAATTGATCTTTACTGCAGCTGATAGAGTCGCACACATCAGTGCTGAAACAGACATTTCCGAACCACAGTGCAGTTGGATAAGAATCTTCTCATCTGAGGTACAAGCACAGAGATTACAGCTGGCAGCAGTAGGAAACAGATCCTTCTGTCAGAGAGCAAAGTGTCCTTCTGAAGGAATGGGAACCCTATGCTAATGCCTGCAGAGATTATAGGACCAGTAGGAATAGTTATGATCATTGTTTAATCTTCTGAGTATAATAAGCCTTTCTCTGTTGTAACTTGCTCTTATCCATTCAGAACTTGAACACAATTATCCAATGTGCAGTGGTAGATGATGGGCAAATGGTACCAACCCATAATGATGAAGCAGCACAAATCCAGTTCCATTCTGCACTAAGCATACAAAATAGACCTCTAGTATTACATCAGTGCTGCTATTATTTCTTCTGGTAGAATTCAAATGAAAATTTAAAAAACCCCACCACGCATTATTTATCAGCCTTAATTCATGGCCTCCTGGATGGAGGCTTTACTGAAGATTCATATTTGGGGTGTCTGATCTGCCTCTGGAAAAGATGTGCACTTTCTTTTTTAACACATTGCCGGTATTTATCACTGCCAGTTATTCCAAGTTGTCATTAACACTTAGAAATCACATAATTGAAGACTAGAAATGTATATAAACCTTAGGAAATTGCTGGTAGGAAATGTTTCATCTTCACTGACTCCAAATGTGCGTGGCCCATGCAAAAGAGAAATTAAAATGTTGGCATGCAAATGCACAAGAGCCTTGTAGAGCACAATTTCTGCCTGACTCACTTGAGGGAAAGTCAGTGCCCACAGGCAGCTCGGCTCGCCAGCCCATGCTGCCAGTGAGCCGTGGTCCCATGGTGGGCTGTGCCCTGCATAGGGCCAGGTGACTGCTGAGCACACTCTGTAGCAACCTAACCACATTCTCCTGCCTTCTATGCTCAGTCTTGGTCAGTGATCAAGATGTTCAAAAAACAAAACATCAATACCATCACCATGACACCAGGACACGTGGCTGCTTCTTATTTCCATGGCTCAGCACAGTGTCTGCAGCAATTGCAAAGCATTCCATGTAGCTTGTAAAGGAAAGCGTTTCATCTAAAACAAAATTGCAGGGGTTTTTTTAATTTTCCCAAGTCTTAGATGACCAACTGCCTCAAAATGAACCCTGATATTATTTGTTTCCTTGGAACTGGTTGTCCTAAAGTTCCCAAAGACCACAAAGGCAGTGCAGGTAGATGAAAGAATGAATAAACCCCCTGTTGCATTTGCTTGTTGAATGAGAACTCCCAGCATAAATGTTTTGTGTAGGAATCAATAAAACTTGTTTTACAAGTACAAGTTTTTTTGCTCAAACCCTACTGAAAATTTTATTTTTAAAGACAAAAGTAACATATATGGATTTTTATTTCCGTCAACAGCGGAGTTAAGTCCTACAGAACGAAGGTGTTTGCTATCAGTAATAAAACAGCACATGAAAGGCATTTACTGAGAGAAGGACACTTTGTGACAGTCAGAGAGGTGAAGCTCTGAAGGGTTTCTGAGCTAAACAAGTAAGGAACCAAAAAAGTTAAAAAGGTCTTTTGATTAAGTTTTGAATGATCAGGCAGTCTCCACATTTTTTGTAGCCACATATATATCACATAGGTTAGAACAGCAGTGCTCTAAGATGGTTCTGTATTGGTATAATATCTACCAGTCCAGAACAGCCCAGAATTGGGTCCTCTGCCTTGTAAACTGTGTGACATAATGATATGTTCAGATTCATTTTACATCTTAAATGGCAACATTTCTACACAACTTGCATTCAGACACAAAATGTTCAGTGAACTCCCAGATCCCACCTTCTTTCTCTGGATAGTGAGGCAGTTTTGACGTGCCCTTGTGCTAACAAAGGGTTAAAACCTTTTCTTATGTTCCTAGTGGGTTGTAAAAGAAACTGCTGAAGCTGATCAATGACCACTGTTAAGACCTGGAAACCAATTATAAACCTGAAATTTGTGATGAACAAAGCTCTGAAACACTAGGATGAAAACTACTGAATTAGTCTAGTTCATTAAAATCATTAATAGTCATGAAATGAAAACCACCAGAGTCCAAAAAGGCTTAATGCCCTATCCATATTAATTAGGTGGGAGCAAATCTGAAGTGAAAAGCAGCACATGCTTTGTAGAATTAGCAATTGCTCTCTACAGACTACACAGATCTCTATTAAAATTCAGTTTAATTAAAATTGATCACGTTAAGAAACTGATGTGGTTAATTAACTGAATTCCTGAACTTCTTTTCATACATTTCACAAATGCATTGTACACTGTTTTCCTGGGTGACAGCTTACGTTGCAGTGAAAATCTTGATTTCACAGGTTAATGCTGCATGTTCCATGAGGCCTAAAGTTCCCGTGTCCCTGCCAGGAAACCCTGACAGCACAGGGAAAATGAGAGGCTTTAGAAACTTCCAAAATCTACCACCAGAAAGCCTGGCTGGAGTTTTAAACAGTTTCTCTTTTAGATAAGTGTGGAACTCTGGGCACGTATGAGGAAACATCCCAAGAGCTGTGATCTCATAAGGTCTCTCATTAGAACTACACAAAATATACAGGAAAGCTACCAACAGATCCATACATACAAGTATTAGCACAGACTGATATAAATGGCCAAAGGCTCTGCTCTATGCAGTTAATGAACGTAAACATGCAGACTGCAAGCATTTCAGCTTTTACAACACATTGTCTCCATGTGTCTCACCAGGACCCATGAAGCAATAGGGCTTGGCCGAGGGCTGAAGCCAAGAGCTGCCCAGGAACACAGAGCTGGCTCAAGCTGCAGTGGTTGTGTTCTGCATGGAGACTCCCAGAGTGCCAGCAGCCCGGTACCTGGTACCATCCAAGAGCACCACGCTCTAAACAATGAGGTAACCATTTCCAATTAACAGCAGACTTGGCAGTGCTGGGTTAATTATTGGACTCAAGGATCTTAAGGGCCTTCTCCAACCTAAATGATTCTGTGATAAACCACTAGTGCCCTACCAGCTTCAGGAGAAAGACTGAATTGCATCTCATGAAGATTCATTTTTATAAGGCACTGTGAATTGTGCCATTCTTTTTTGGTAGGACGACTTCAGAATTTTCTTTTCCATGTCCTGTTCATGGGCATGGTTTAGTCTATGGAAGCAGCTTGGTTATGAAGTACTGCTGCAAACAATTCTCATCCTTTCCCAGAATCACAAAATACCAGCAAATGGCCCAGTGCCTGCCCCTTACCTAATGCTGTGAAAGAGGAGACCAATGCAGCTGCTGTTCGAAAGGAAGTGGATGGATGACCATCTCTCTGATACAGCATAAAGGTTCATGCTACAATATCTAGATTAACAACTGAACTGCCAGCCAAGTGGCTTCAGGGAGCAGAGTGATTCATGGATTCTCAAAGACTGATAAGCAATGGACACAGCCTTGGGGACACAGCCCTGGGAACACCTCAGAGACAGAACCCAAAATTTTAGAATAAGGAAGAGTGTGGCCAGACAATAACTGAAGGGGTGTGGATCTAAGGTCTGAAAATGGCACAAAGTCTAAACGGAGGCTAAAATAACTTACCTTTACCTAAATGGAAGCTAAAATAATTGAATTATAATACAATAAATACATTACAAAGAACAGAGTTTTAGATATAAATTTTACATGCCTTTGATTTAAATTCAAATCTATATGAATAATGGCACTGAATTAGGTATAACCACATCTCATTCTTCATTACTTCTGACCGCAATGTAAATGCTAAAGTGGTATTTTCTTCTCTGAATTCATTTTGCTAAAATAAAGTGCATCTGACTAGGATATAAGATACATGACTGACTCTTAATTCCCTCGTGGCCAAACCCTTGTTAATGTCTTGGCCTGTTTCAGTAAAATGATCATGGTTCAAGTAATGTAAAACACATGCATTCAATCATTTTCCTTTTCCCTAAAGGCAAATACTTTCTTATCATGGTAAAACAGGAGTCGTGTGCTGATGCATTGGAGAGCCAAAGTTCTTTTAAGCCTCATCAGGAAATTGAACACTTACTGCAACCTATCATTTGGAGCTGCAGAGTGAAACAAAAGCATAATGCAAACAAACACAGGAGGTTCAGTCAGCATTATCTAGTATTGCATAAGCCTAAGCAGCTGCCTTAGAAAATGAGAATACACAAGGAAAGACCCAAAATCAAATAGAAAAAATTAACTTCAGAGAAAAAAAAATCTATTCATATTTAAATCAGGATTTCATAGTTAATAGTTAAAATACAACCAATTGAAAGGAGATGCTCGTGATATGCTTGCCTCGGAAGAGGAGTTGTTTCTCCCAAGTAACCACAAAGACAGCAAGGCCTTAACACAGCAGGTGTGCACTCTCTACTTGTGCAGCATCTTTTTATAATTGTCCTTTTGTAACAAAAAGGGAATATTCATACTTGGAAAAACAGAGTGACAGTACAACTGGATGAAATACAACAGAATAAAAGAAACTACATGGTAATTAAAGCAGGTTCTTCACTGGTAAAAAAAAAATGTTAGAACATGACATTGTAAGTTGTCCTACCCAGGTTTCTTATGGACTCCGACACTGGATCTTCAGTTTCTCAGAGGAGCTTGAAAATTTCCTGGGCTAGTGCGTGGAACCACATCTCTTCCCTGAGCAACAGAAGAATAAATGGTAATTGTCCCTTTCAAAGTAAAAGTCAGGCGAGCTGACTGGAGTCATGAGAGGTGACAGAAAGGGAACAAGAAACACATGAGGATTAAATCCATCCTTTACAGAACAGGGTCAGAACCCAAACCCCGAATGACTTCCTGGGTGCTCACTGCTGGAGGTTCAGTGTTCTCTAGAGACACTCCAGCCCAAATCTCTCTAATATTCTGCTCCCTGAACCTGCAAATCCACAAGCTCCCAGAAAGCCATGGCTCCTCAGGCACACAAAAGTAACACACTCTTTTTTCCAAAAGGGCAATGAGGAAGCCCTTCCCCATCTATCCATGCATCCATCCTTTTCCCATCACATCTTTCCTGGGAAAGGTGATCTCCAAAAGAAGATGATCCTGATACCTAAAGGGTCAACTCTCGGCTGCTCTCCTGTCAACTTCCTTTTCTTGCTGCTAACATGGCTTAAACACAAGCATTAAATCCATTTCAGCAGTGGATGACACAACCTGTCATTGGTCTAGAATGAAAGATGCCATTAAGCAACAACAGGGAGCAATCTTTCTTGTAATTAAAATAGGATTCAAAATCAGACCCTACTTTCCAGTACCTGAAGCCCCGAAAATGAAGGTTTACAGTTTGTTCGGCCCGTTTTAGCACTGCCTTAGCCTACCAGTACTTTTCTGGCAGGACAATCATCACAGTACATGAGGAACAGGACTCCTGAAACAATTCCATGTCATGAACAGGCACATCATTTTGAGTAAGTCGGACCTCATAATAAGTACTTATGAAGGAAATTACACCCGACAAAACTGAATGATACTTAACACAGAGCACAAATCTTCATCTGTTTTATAATCATGCAAGGCTATTACAAATCTATTAAGGTAGTGGCTTTCTCCCACTTGTATGTGAAAGCAACAAAAAAAGAACAGAGGAAACCCTTGATTTGCCGCTGTGTAACATCATATGCAGCAGCCCAATTTAAACAAACTAGAAGGACAAAAACCCCAAACTAAAATCCAGATCAATTTCTTTCACAGTTAAAAGTCAGAAACTTCAGAAATAAAGATGTTTACCAAAAGACTAGTTTAAAATCAATAATAGAGAAGTTTTATACTCATTTATATTGTCAACATCAGTTAATTATTGTATATGACTTTTGCATGCCTCATGCACAAAGCATGTAAATTCAATAATTCCTCCTCTGGGCTTCCAAATACATCTTGGGCCTATTACCTGCAGCAGTAGGCACAGAATGCAGACTTTGTCTGGGCTCAGGGTAGAAGATGATGTAAATCATTTAAATGAACATGTGGAAAATGGAGGCACTGCCAGAAAATGTTACTGCTGGACTTCATTTCCAAAGTCTGCCTGAGTGCGTTAAAGGGAAACAGCAGAGAAATTCTCACAGCTGACTTTGGAAAAAACCCAGGCAATATCAATTCTCTGTAAAGCTACACTAGCATACAGTTTAGTCCAGTATCCTGTCAACTTATTAGCATGAAATCAATGAATGTATAGAACTTGTGTGTCTCATGCCTTCCTATGCACAGATTTAAAGACTGCATAGAATATTAGAGATAGTTCAATTATTTCTTGATGAATTCCTAAGGTTAAGTAACAGCTGCAGTCAAAATGTGGAGCTGACAGGTACTTTTCCCTAGATTCTATTTATTCATTTTATTTCCATAATGATTATATAATTTACATAATTATTATAATTCACATAATGAGTATTTGTATTCACGGGTACCTGAAAGAAATGCTGTGTTCATACACTGAACATTTACTACTTTCTGAAAGTTCAGGCTCATCAGGATATTTCAAGGGAATGTTTACCATGACTGAATTCTTCTACCTTGATGAAATTCCCATCAGTTTCTGACAGACTTGTTAGTCTCCTATCTTTTGTCATCTTTCTTAGTGTGACTCTTTATCCTACAAAAATTTTCAAAATGTAAAACACTTAAAGTGACAACAACCAAACTAAAATTTCAGGAAAAGGAATTAATAATTGGATCTTATATATGAAAGTCTCCCACACTATACAATTGCATTTGAATGAAAAACTTCTGTTGTTCTTGCAGTTTGGGAAGGTAATGTTTTCTGTGGGTATATGAAGTACATAGATGCTTCGTGCAAACTATGTACCCTGTCATAGGCAGAGTTGTTTTACTTAGCTAAACACACTAAAGTTTGTTACTGGTAAAATATATTCATTATTCCTACACTCAGATTAAAACCTCCATCTTGCTGCTGAATTGAAAGAAAAATGTTACAAAAATTACAAGTTAAAGAACCTAGAATGACATGGAGAATGCTGGGCAGGAAGGAGGATGTACACACGAGGAGCCCACCCTCAGGAAGTTCAGTTACAGTTTATCATATCATACCAGAGCCCCTGTTTCAATCATCTATTCTTCTGCTGTGCATGGAGCAAGGAGCTTTGAAGCAAACTCTTGCACTAATTTTGCATGAAAACACCATCTGGCCCTAAACAACTATCTAGGCTATGGATCTATTAGAGCCTAGATATGGTCAACATGATATTGAAAGGTCAAAGAAGGGTCTAATTACAAGCCTTAGTACTTAGAGGCCATGGTCACTGGAGCACGAACATAATCACTCAGGCCAAACAAGACTCATTTATAATTTTAATTATCAGTGAATCAGACATCTCTTGAAGAGTTATCCATGTAAAAGAATTATATGACTGTTGCTCAAAATAGCTGTCTTGTCTAAAATAACCCCTTGAGACACCCTCAATAATTCCCTGCTGATATATTTAGAATCCATCAATCTTCTCAACCACTGCATGTTAACATATTTGGAGAATTGTATAATTGCACACAAAAACCCCACCTTGTGTTCCAACAGTATGATCTGTTACAATGGACTTACCAAAAATCCAGAATTCCAAACCTGTGATATACCAAACCAGGGCTGACCATACAATTCCATTCGCTCCCTTGTGTGTAATGATGCAACATGCACAAAACAGACTGCAATGATATTTTAACAAGTCTCTTGCCTTGTTCACTGTATATGGTGGAGTCCTTTGTGGGTGGGAAATGAGCTGTAACTAAAGGAACACTCACCCTGGCTGCTGGGGAAAAAACAGTTTTGTTTGAAAGAGGCCAGGATGATACAAAATGAAGGACATGTTAGCAGATACGCTGATCTGGAAAGTATACAACCTCTGCACCTGCCATGGATGCTACATGACATTATGTAAATCACTTGAATAACTTTTTTGCCCTCAGATAGAATCACAATATGCTGAGTTAGAAGGGAGCCATCCGGATCATCAAGGCCAACTCCTGGCCCTGCACAGGACATCCCAAGAATCCCACCATGTACCTGAGAGCATTGTCCAAAAGCTTCTTGAACTCACACAGGCTTGGTGCCGTGACCACTCACCTGAGGAGCCTGTTCCAGTGCTCAGTCACTCTCTGGGTGAAAAACCTGTTCCTGATATCCAGCCTAAGTGTCCCAACTCAGCTTCATGCCATTTCCTTGAGTCCTGTCCCTGGCCAAGAGAGTGAAGGGACCAGTACCTGACCCTCCCCTGCCCCTCATGAGGATGTGGAAGACCAGGATGAGGTCTGACCTCAGTCTCCTCTCCCCCTGAACAGACAAGTGCCCTCAGCTGCTCCTCACATGGCTTCCCCTCAAGGCCCTTCACTTTCCTCATGGCCTCCTTTGGACAGTCTCTAATGGCTTCATGTCTTTCTTATATTGTGCCACCCAAAACTGCCCCAGCACTCGAGGTGAGGCTGCCCCAGCTCAGAGCACAGCAGGACAATCCCCTCCCTTGCCCGGCTGGCAATGCTGTGCCTGATGCCCCCCAGGACAGGGCTGTCCCTCCTGGCTGCCAGGGCACTGCTGACTCATATCCAACTTGCCATGGACCAGGACGCGAAGGTCAGGTTCCACAGAGCTGCTCTCCAGCCTCTTGCTCCCCAGTCTACACACCCAACCAGGGCTGCTCCACCTTAGGTGCAGAACCCAGCACTTGCCCTTGCTAAACTTCGTACAGTTGGTAATTGTCTGTCTCTCTAATTTGTTTGAGGTCTCTCTGCAGGGCCTCTCTGCCATTGATGAAGTCAACAGCTTCTCCCAAACTTAAGACTCTCATCCCTCCAAATAATCGCAGCTGATCCATTGACCTTCTGTGGCTCCCTTCTCACACAACCACCCCATCTCCTCCGAGATGGAAGCACGGCACTGGGAGATGGTGGCTGCTCCATCAGGCCTGACTGGCTCCAGCAGACACCGGCACCCCCAGCCTGCAGGCAGGGCCACCACCAGTGTCACAAAGTGCTGCTGGATGTGCTCCCAGCCACCGTGACTGCTGCTCTGAGCACTGTGCACACACAGAGCCCACTTCCAAAATGGGCCTTCAATAGGAATAAATGCTGAGCACTACAATTTAAGTCTCAGGGAAAAATTTCTCACACACAGAGTTTATCTGCCCAAGTTTAAAACTATGACATATACAGCTGTTACTATTCATTTTACCCATTCATAGCTTGATGCAGATTTCTCCCATGGTTTTACATGGCTGGGGAGAAAAGGAACACATAGTTGTATAGTCAAAGCAGCTGGAGTAAAACACAGAGCTAGAATCAAACACAAAGATACTTATCAAATGGAAAAAGGTAATAAATTGGATCATTTGCTTCCATATTTCCTTTCAATCATTAATCAAAACCATTTCCATTTCTAATTTTACAATTTTTCTTTTCTTTTGACCTTTAATAAAATGTTTCAATTGATCAGGGTAATAAAAATGTGAATTATATGAGCTGGCACAGACAAAGAAAGAGCGTTGAGTAATCTATGTTCCAGATATAACAAGGAAAATGCCTGTGATTAAGTATGGGCTAAAAGTAACTTAAAAAAAATCCAAGTATTATATTTTTAACTTAAGAATTCAATAAAGTACAACCTTTAAAAAAAATTCCAAACATGAACAACCAAAACAAAGGGTTTGTGGGACTGCAGCTGTCATTGGGTTGACACACAGAATCTATTTGCTCATTAATAAAAAAAACTTTTAGCCCAAATAAGAACGTATTTTCCTTTGCTCTTGAAGTTTATTTCAATTATATCCCAAACACTAAATTGCTTAAATTGTTTCATGGCAAAAGCACTTAAAAGTTGTTTTTTGGGTTTTCTAAACACCAGTGCAGTACTGTCAGCAAGAATGTAATCAAAGCAAAAAGCCTGCTGAGCCTGCCAACCAGTAATATTATTTGTTTCAATAGCTTTCCTTTGAATAGAAGTATTGATTTTCTACATTAGAACTCTTCTACAAAGAGCATTAAAAGAGAAATTAGACTTCCTATTTTTTCTCCATCTTATTAAGGACCATTGTTGAAGCCTAGAAATACAGTCACTAGGGATTTAAAAGTTTGAGCTAAATAGATCAGCCATTTAGGAATTCTAGGAAATTTTCGTCTTTTGTAAGAATTCCTGCTATGGGGCAATGCCACTCCTGCCAGAATGGACAGGGTTTTTTTTCCCTTGGATAGAGGCAATTAGCTAAATTGCATTATTCCATGACCATCTGGCCCCAGCTACGTGTATTCCTCACATAAGTTCAGGTAAAGTGAAGGGATTGTGAAGGGAGGTAAGAACAGCATCATAGAATGAAGAGTGCCAGTGGACTGGTGGAAGAAAGAGGCTGAACTCTGGGAAAAAAGATCAAGGTCAGAGGTGTTTGGCAGAAGGCAACAAAGGGAATTATGGCTACCAGGAAACAAAATTTAAACAAATTCTGCACTTGAGAAAACTTCTTAGTTAAGAAAAATATCTACAATCCAGGAGAAATCCCTAATGACAGGTGGTTCAACAGGTTTTGTTACTCCTTCAGCAACATCCCCAGCCTGCCACACCTACCTACAGTCACAACAGCCTAGGAGGACTTTCAGGCCTCGGGTAGTCAGATTTAGTGGGATTAGTCATGTATATTGAAGAAAAAAGACTGGCCTCACTTTTAAATTTTCACTTTAAAAATATCAACATTTATTAAAACATTCATTAACACTAGCTGAAGAACAATTTTCAATGGTTACATTTCCATCATACTACAATAAATTTGGTGCAGTTACTTTCACATCAGCATATTTAAATTGGAGTTAACATAGCTACAAAGCAAAGATTTGCCCCCACTATCATTACAGTATTGTTGCCAATGTTTGGTTGAACAAGGGTGACCCTGGAGTATCCCTAGTGACACTTACTGCAACAGGATCACTAAAGAGACATGAGCAACATATTGCCTTTGCACTCTGACTACACACTTGGGATCAGAGATGTCCAATAAAAGACACAGCGCTCTATAAAGAACAGGCAATGACATTTAACTTCTAGGCTTCTGATCCCAAAGAGGGAATTCAGATTTCGGAGTCTGATGTCTGCAGTGCATGGAGGAACTCGACATTTCAGAGTGGGATTCAAAACAACTAATGCACTTGAAGTCCAGAGAAAAATCTGAGCACACAGAGCATCTTAAATGCGGGAATGAAAACATTTACTCAGAGTTGCAGACAAGTTCTAGCACACAGAGTACTGGACTTTCTTCTTAGGGCAGGCTTAACGTGGTCTGACAGAGGGTTTCCTAAATATGACTGATATGGTGGTGATTCCACTGTTCACCTTCATACACGATCACAACTCTCATACCTTTGCTTAGGGTGTAAGAGGTCATGTTCAATGCCATCCTTACCTAACAAAGTTCAAGTCCATGTTTTCCAGCTCCAAGGAAAGCCTTTCCCCCAGGCTATGTATCAAATGACACAGCAGTTCCTGTGATTCTTCCTGCTAGCCCTGTCCTGTTGTGCAGAAAGAAATACTGACCTGAGGGGGAAGAAAACCAAACCCAAACATGAGAAAGAATCATAGCTCGTTTTAATGACTTTTTAAGAATATTTTGCCTCTAGGTTCCCAGATGTTGATCTCAGCTCCTGAGCCTGTTCTGGGATAGCTTCTACCCTACCAGCAGTTATCTGTACCTGCAGAGGTGGCCCAAAACCAGAGAACTGAGGCTCCTTTCTAACACTGCATGACACACACACTACTCCACCACCTCAATCCTCCAGCTGTTCCACCAGCTGCACGGTAACATCACTCATGCCCTGCAAATTTCTGGCTTTCCTTTATAATTCCTCTCATTTCTCTATATTCTAATCCATTCTTTCAAGCACTAACATATTGGAAGTTATCAGTTTGAAGTTTGAAGCTCGGTAGGGCACTTTCTATCCACAGGAAAAGCTCCCACATTTGTGCTTGACAAGCAAACAAGTGATTAGAAGAGTCCAATACAATATTGGGAGTAGAAGTCTCCAAAAGAGAGAAATGGGGTGGAGGGGAATCCAATTACAGAACAACTAAGGAGAAAACTTCATCCCCAGCTTAAACAAAATCTAAGAGGAAGCTGCGATTACTACAGTGTGTTGGAGTATCGGTACCGGTTCTGGACTAAAAAAAGTATATTCAAACAAAAAGCATATTAACTCAAAGTGCACATTTTTATTTAATTAGAGGTAAAACAGAAAGACCAGTAATAGGTCAATAATAATGACTTATTACTTCCTTTATGTGGCACATTTACAATAAATGGTAATTTACCATTAGAGAGACTTATTAAATTTTTTTTCTGCTAAAGAAATTAACATTAGTCATGTGGAGAAAGAGAACACTCTCCATTTCCAGCTCGAGGATTTGCATTCAACAAGGCAGTCAGAGGATATTACAGATCCCGTTCCCCCTTTAGCAATGCAGGAAGAATTAAAGCATAACCATGTATGACATCATTCCAGCTGTACACTGATGGGCTACAGATCGTTTCATCCATGCTATTTGAAAAACATTCCACTTTCCAGTCATTAGGCTGGCTAAATGGATTCACCTGCCATACCCTTGGAATCATTAAAAAAAGAAAAAAATCTTTGGCACACAGAACCGTACTTCAGTTTTATTCTTATGGCTGATGTACTATTACTTTTATGTCCTAAAAATAACTTAAAATTATTTTTTCACTTTCTCCATTGGAAAAAAAAATCGACATCTATGTTCCCTGCTTTTATTCTTGCTCTAGGCTTATGTCAAAGTTTGTGATTAACTATCTTAGCAAATATAATATGACTTTCTAGACAAAACTTGTCATTACCAGGGCTGCACTTTGCCTTAGTATTTTTAAATAACTGCCTGTTAGCCTCTTCCAAGGAAAATAGGATCAGTTTACTCATCTGAAGTCTACTTCTGTTAACTTCCTTAATTATTTGACATGAAGATAGAGAGCTGCTATTTAACACTTCTTCCAGTCAGAGGAAAATATCACACCATTTGTGCACTCATTATGGCTCAACTTCAGACTCATTTGAAAGCTTCAACTCTACAGGTGGGATTTTCAAAGCTGCCTCTAAGTCATTAATTTCTAATTGGACACCGCAGCCCTCTAGGCAAGCTTTAAAAATCTCATCCTAAATAATCAATATTCTACTCCTTAATAACCTGATCTGCAAAAGAGTTGACAGGACAAAACATTTAGCTACTGAAGGGAGAGTGCTGTGATCATGGCAGGAAAATAATAATAGATTGTATATCCTTATCTTAATGGTAGGATTATTTCCTACTCCCCATAAAGTGTGAAAGGGACCAGACTGACAAAAGATGGAGGAGGAGAGGGAATCCTCAGGACAAAAACAAACGAATCCGGAATCAAAGCTTCATACATAGCAGGAAAACTGAACAGATTCAACAGTACTGTGCACTGCTTGGGTGTATATTCAGAATAAGTCTAAAACAATATGATCCAGATGGCAAAAAAAGCCCAACAACATTAAAGAGGATAATAAGATGCTGTATAATGCCACAAAGCAATGTATTTGATAAAAACAAAACCAAATAATTAAGGTATCATTACAAATCTAACCCCACATTTTTGAAATGCATAAGATGGAGATTGAAAACACCAAAATAAATATCAGATCTTACTGAGTTAACTAATAGTTAAATATGAAATAAGATTTCATTCAGGATATACATCAGCCTGAGTGACCTAATGAAAATGAGAACTAATTATATTAAATCTGAGGCAACAGCAGGAAAAAAAGTCAGAGAAACATTTGGGAATATCTCACCAATTCAAGACTGTAAATAATTTGAAACATACTCTCCAAATACATCGGAAAGGGGGAGAAGGTAATCTAATATAGACCATCCCTAGTCTAATTAGCAGGCATTTGAACAACTGCATTTTCTCAGAGGGAAAGAAAATAACCCTCCCAAAACCCACACATTTAAAATTTTAATTATTATTTTCTCTGAGTTTCCTACATTCTATAACAGTTACAGAACTGGGTAATAATTACTTTGTGGAGTCCTTCCAAAATAAAATACCCTTAGTCACCTTGCAGCAGAAGAAGGATTCCATCTGGTTTAACATACTGTATTTAAAAACACCCCAAATCTTTGCATTTTGACATCCAGGTAATTCAGTGTAATCAGAATACAGCTCTTTCCCTTAATGGTTCAGCCTATTTGTTCTACCTGACACTCCGAGCCCTGATACAGCTTAGAGCGCCGTCGCTCGCATCACAGAAGACGTGATCCTCCCAGCACCGATGACACCCTGGCACTTGCGGGCTGCACAGCCCCTCATTTCTGTTCCACCGGGCAGCGGAGCACCGCGAGCCGCGGCAACGAGAATCGCCACAGAATCTGGCAGCGAGCACGGCCACAAAACCCGCCTGAGAACGCCATCCAAAGAGCTGCCTGTGGCAAATACAGGGGGTGCAAGTACATCACAACCACTTGAAGCTGAAAGATACTCAGTGCAGCAGCCACAATTCTTCTCTTTTCACACGTGTAACCGCCAGATTATTTGACATGACAAAACAAAATGCTGCCTCCCAATAGCTCGTAATATGCATCAGTGCAGGTTATACAAAAATTTAATCAAGAGATGTACTTCTTCAATAGCTTCCAGGTTCAAATTTTCTATAAAACCTCCGTTGCCTCTGCCTTGATTTCTGCACAAGTTACCTGATGACATGGATTATGCAGGTAAAACCACAATAATAATTGAATATCTTCAGCTATTTTTTTTTTTAAATCAGCCTTTTTTTGGCATTAGGTGCACAAAAAACAATCAAGATTTTAGTACAGCATCTGTCAAGGAAATTCAAGTTTCCTTACTTTGACAACTTCACAGCTGACTCTTGATATAATCTTGTCAATACCTATTTTACATTTAGTCTGACTTGAATTGGTAATCTGAAATACTTAAAAATATTCTGTTACTAATACTGCTCTGTAAATCAGCAGATGATGTTTGGAGACACGCAGAGTTATGAATTTCAGATATTTCAAAATATTTTAAATAGATCTTCTTATTTTGAGCATAACTAGGAGATGCACATCTAACTGTTTTGTTTTATATAATCACTGTGTATGTAAAATTCAAGGAAAATTAAAAGAAATTTTGCATAATGAAGAAGCTCAGCTTTTGAGTGCAGAGGCAGTGTGGACTGAGCAGGTTGAGTTCCTGAGTAAGGTCAGCATCAGGATTTTAATGTGCCCAATTCTCTTTGTGACTTTGTCCAAAGTCCTAGCTCAGACTCAATTAATTCTACATTCTCCAGATTTCTAGCTGTGGCAACCCAGTAAGGGTGCGATTGATGATATTGAGACATTCTTTGAATTTCTTCCACTCACAAAATACCTTAATGAAGCTTTTCTTTCTAGTATATCAATAGCTAGTGACTTTGCTGCCTTTCTCTAAGGAGGTATCTTTAGAGATAGGCTGTCTGCTATAATGCAAATAAAACTCTAGAGCTGCATTAAAGACCAGCAATTCTTTTTAATAATCCCTGGTGTTGATACCAGGATATCAAAACACTGGAAATCAATTTTGCAGACTAGTTACACACATAGTTAGAATCCCAAATTTCATTTGAATGACCTAACACACTGAGGCTTTCAAAAGGTGAGCAACACTGGATACCATCTGACCAGTAATTTCCTGTTTTGACACTACAGTTTGGAGTTGTACTCAAAAGGGCTCTGCAGTGATCCTGAGCAGATGCCCACCATACATCCAGGAGTGAGTGATCCACCTGACAATTAACCTGTGCAGCCTGGGGCTTGTGCCATGCTGCCTGCACAGCCTGCCCTTCAGGCCTCTGTGTGATGTCCTGGGAGTATCTTTTGGCCACAGGACAAATTTTGGGTAAACTTAGCCCTAACTGGAACAGAGGAGCATGTGGGCAGCTCCCACTTGGTACCAGTGATTATGTCACTTGTCTGACCTTGCCTTCATCTAACAAGTGCAGCAACAAGTTCTCATGTGAACACCCTTTCTGTCTGACAGCAGGAAGGATGAATAGAGTTGTTTTCTTCTCAGAAAGTGCTAGAATAGCCTCACTGACCAAAATGCGGCAGTGCACAGACAGGCCTGCACGGTGTGCAACTTTATTTTAGGTCAATTCACTGCAGTGTGAAATACACTACTACGTGGGAAGCAGCCACACTTAGCTCATCCATAAACTGAGCAGCCACACAGACTAGACTGCAACTACAAAATGAAGTTGATCACGGCCTATTGCAAATTAAGGATTCCCACTGCATACACACACTTGTGCCAGTGCCGATACACACAAGGCACTGTGCATCCTGGCACTCTCAGGTCGCACAGGGAATTGCTTTACCCAGTTAATGATAAAACATGCTATGCTAGAGGTAACTTTAACCCCTCACTTCATTCCTTACATGAAACGGGTGTAGCCACTGGGGTGACGGTGCCACTTTCCCTACATAGGACAGCAGCAATGCTGCACAACTGCATGTGCTGCACCTTGGATTAAGAAATCCTTCGTGTTTTCCACATTGTCCTTAGTGGCTGCGACATGAGAGGAAGGAAAGAAGAGACTCCACGTTGTGCATTGGTGACAACGCAGGCAAAGCCTTGACACCTTTTCTGCTGCCACTGATGTTCATAAGCAAAGGTACAAAGATCCAGAAGCACAGAGTCCCCAGAAGAGCATGCATCTGCTTCTTTGTCCCAGTCATTTCCCCGCACATTGTCCTGAATCACCCCAAGCAGCTCCTCTGTGAATATGTACAATTTTCCACAGAGATAAATAGGCAATTGAAATGTAAAAGCCCATGACCGTTCACTTTCTACATACAAAATGCTGTAATCTTGTAATCAATATGCTATTTAACACAAAGCCAGTGCAGCCCCTGGGGGAGGGGAGCTGTGCTGGGAATATTTAGTTCGGGTGATAAGGTTTGATGCTGTCTTTCTGCTTCATGGAAATAAACAAGACCTAAACTACAGCTCAACAATGCTATCTGATGGTCACAGTGCCTCAGATTCATCAAAAACAAGGACAGAAAACAACAGTAAGGCAGCCCTTGAAAACAGAGCATACCTGTTGGTTCAGGCATCCACATCGTAGGGCTGAGAGGGAATTCACTGCCATTTACCACAGCACTGACAAGGGTTTTTGAAAACTCATGGCCAGCTGGGAGAGGCTGAGAAACTATAAAAAAAACCCAAAACCAAACATATACAGCATTGTTTGGCAGAACAAGAAACACTGGCATGTTTCTAATAATTTCTGTTATGAAAGTGTTGTTTATGTAGGAGCAATATTTACAGACTCTCACGCTTTAAGAGAACTCAGAGAAGAAGCAGGACAGCATCTACTGAATAACACCAGGTTACAGAGACTACTTCAAATCTAATGAAATTACTAACTCATTCTTTTAATCTGATAATGTTCTAATAGCAAATACAACTTTTTTTTTTTACAAAAGCATCTGATACTACCATTTCTTTGGATTTAATTAGACAAGAAGGAATTAAAAGCCAGCTAGATAAAACTAGAAACAGTCAAAGTAATTTGAAATCATTAAACAATTTCTAGATGTGTATTTAAATAAGGTGCTGCCTTGTCGTTTCTGACCACTGGTGGAGACAGAACAGTGAGTTACACAGATAAGAGCTGCATAATAACTGACTAGAAGCAGAGTATTAAACACAGAAATTGTCTCGTGGAATAGGAGGGTTCTTGTATTGGTTTTAGTTTACATTTTCTTTTGTACTTAGGAAAAGAGTGTGATAATTACAGCTGATAGCAATTAGAGATAAATGGCAAAAACGCATGAGATTACAAAATCTGAAGGAACTAAGTAAATTAGAAATACATGCAATGTGTCAAATATAAATCAAAGCATATAGAGAAGTAAAAAATCAACACAAAGCAAGCTGTCAAAAAGGAGCATTTCCCTGTGAGATGTTCCAAATCCTATTAAGCAAAGTTCAGCTTTCTTGATATTTGCCACCTCACCCTCTGCTGAAAGCTGCAGAGGCACAGCCAGGTGATGTGTCCATTCTTCAGCTTCCAGTTCAGAGGCAGGCACATTATAATGTAAACCACTATTGATTTCAGTTCACTTTAATACCCTGGACTGTGAACTGTGGTGGTGGTGGACTCCAATTTATAATCCCTGTCAGATTTAGCTCCCACAACTAAATCCACAGTGGTTGTGAGTAAGAGAAATCATTTCAAAGTGAAATATGATCCAAACAGGCAAGTACAGTTTGAGGATATATACGCTGAATCAGAAGGTAAATTATCAACTAGCTCTTCTCCTAAGAGGGACAGTTTAATTGAATGGATACCATGAACCAGGAGCTCAGACACACCCTGTTAGGAAACCACTGCCTGTGTGGCAGAGGCAAAAAGAAGTCGGGGCAGAGCTCCTCCCATGTTCTGGACACACTGCAGTGCAACACAGCAGCCCTTCAGGGAACTAATTCCCCCATGTCTCTTCCCTCACCCTAAAAAGTATCTCCCCAAATGAAGTGAGCTCAACCACTTCATCAACCCAGTCCTCAAACCAGCCTCCCATGGATGTGCTGCACTCTCTGCGTGGGCAATATTACCACCTGTAATGCTGCTCGGAGGTCTGTGACACGCCAGCATTGCACACACAGGCTGTGGGTTCCTTGACATTTTGCTTTTTTGTGCTTTTCCTTCCCAAGCCTACATCTCTTCAGACCATAACCTTCTGCAGACACCCACCCTCCAAACTATAGTTCCTTGGATAAAGCCAAGGATTTAAATCTGTAGAAGCCTTCTTAGAGTAAAATTAATAATGTCACAGGTGTATTCTGTCTCTCCAGTGATAAAACTCCACAGTAACAATATCTAGCCCAGTGGTAGCTATTTATCTATTGATACATTCAATACGAGATTAACTCTACCTCGAGTCACCAGAAGAATAACTAGGAGTCAAGAAAAAAGAGAATAAGAACATCAGATTAACTGTAAAAAAAGTTCCTTTTACACATGAAATACAGGTGCCACGTCTTCAATTTTTAAATTTTCTAAAGGATTGGGCAGACGTGTCTAACACATGGTCCTTAAGTAAAGTTCTGCTAGATAAGAAAAGTTGATGATTTAGTAGTAAGTTGATGATTTTCCAGCTGCAAGTCTTATTATTACCCAAACCAGTGACAGCAGCCAGCCTCTGCTGCCTACTGGCACCCAGAAATACTTCTCCAGCACTACATGACTAACCAGAAACAGGCTAAATCTCATTCCCATACCTTAAACTACTTCTGTAATTTAAGAAAACAAATCAAAACCAAAAAAATGTGATTCAATCAAAATGAGATAGTAGACAACCAGAACCCCATTTTTGTTTGCATTTACTTTTGCAACATTTTACAGTCTGCACTTTGGCAGGCAAGTTCTGTTGTCATATACACAGAAATACTTGTAAGAAATAAGTATGTCCAAGCACTTTCTGCAGGTCATTATGATGTGTACAAGTTTTGAGAATGCAAGCTGTAGTTCACATATACATAGAGGAATCCCAGGGACCCGCCCAATTCATAGCCCTGGGGAACCTGGCAGTTCACAGGGGCAATATCAGAAGACGAGATATTTACAGTGACAAACTGGCACCACTGAGGCAAATACTAATGAAGCAATGTCAGAACGGAGCCCACAGGGCTCAGGAGCTTCTACAGGTATTTTAAGAGAAACTTATGATCTCTGGTATCAAAAGCTACAGGAAGATCAGTAAGAATTAAAATTGACAATGTGCCAGAATCCACCTACTATGAAACAGAAGGTCACTACAAATCCTCATTAAAGCTGTCTCTCTGCTTTGGCCTGATTGAAATTTTTCAAACAGTTTATTATTACCATGAAGGTAAGGGCTGCAGTTGCCCTGCCACAACCTTTTTCCAGGACCTTTGCTAGAAAGGTAGATTTGAAACAAGGAAGAAAACTGAGAAATTGCCTGAGGACAGCAAAAGGCTGCTTAATCAACTGCTCCAATCTCCAGCAAAGAAGAAATTCTTCAAGATGCCAAAGAGGTGTTAATGATAGATATTATAAAAGGGAGCTGCTACAGTATATCTTCCAAGGACTGCTACAAAAGCCTTGCTGGCAAAAGATCAAGAAAACAGCTTGCAAGTACGAGACCATATCTATAATAAAAGTACAATGTGACAGGTTTAAAATCCATAAGCTGTACTGAAGTACATAGTTCAGAATCCCAATGACCCAGCTGGAACTGAAGTTATTGAAAGCCTTGGCATTTAACCACCACAGAAAAAGAAAAGACCCCAAAGCCTTCTCTCATCTTCGCACATCTCTCCACTAGACCTTACGCCAGGAAGGGCAGCAGCCCAGATTGCTTCTATGTAACCAGCCTGGAAAACCATCATGCTTGGAAAACTTGAGCAGATGTTAATCATGAAGAATGCTCAACCACAGCATTGAGTAACACAAAATAAAACCACCAAGCCCACCACAGGTCCTCGGAACAATGGGACAAGCTGAACAGCTGAGCATGTAGATGGCAATGATGGTCTCACACGAGCTTCCCTGGCCTCTGAAGCAGTGCCTTAGCAGACAGTGTGGCCATGCATTCACAGAAGTACGGCGAGGTCCTCCCAGCTCAGTCCCTCTGACTCTTCACTTATGATGCTTTGGTCCTTTTGCTCACCACATTCATTGCAGTTCTCCCTGTCCCATGCACATCTACTGAAAAAAGGAGTCATCTTTCTAGGTCAGAAACCAGAAAGAAAATCTGGAAACATCAGTTGGTTGCTCCTTCAGGACCAGCAGAGTATCACTGTACCCCTGAACCCCAACCAAACCACAAAATCCCCCAACAATCCCAACCTCTACCCCCAAACCCAAAGCATGATAAAGGAGCAGCATTTCAGTACTATCCTAAGTCCGAGAAGGATCAGCATTTGTTCATGTCTTTGGCAATCTCACTTCTTTTGTGCTCAACAAGCACGTCAATTGAGCAAATTTTAACTAAGTTTGATCCTGCTAAACATTTTGTTTCAGCAATGGCACCATTATCAAATATCTGGAATAACCTAAAGGGACTGTATGTAAACACAACCCTGCAGGGAAGCTATTGGGAAAGGAGCACATGGTCACACTCAAGTCCTGAGATATGAGCTGGTGAGAGTGCTCTGAACTCTTGAAAGGAGAAATACTGGTGGCTGGAAGAAGTGGTGTGACAATGAATGTCATTGAAGGAACAAGCAGATGTCAGAAGAGCTGGAGTGAAGAGAAGGAGATGCATTAGTATTGCGTACATAGACGAAGTTCAGCAATCATGGAATTCACTAAGAAAATGAGGTTTAGGTCTCTTGTGAGATTATTAGTGAATGGACAACAAGGGAACCAACAGCAAAACACGTCATAAATGATCCAAGACAAGGAAATGCTAAAAAGCAAATAAATGAAAAAAACAGCCTACACCTCAGTTCTTGGCTACCTCCAGTATTACAAGAAATAGATAAATTCTGAGTTAAATCTGTGACCTAACACACCATCCTCTTTACAACAGCAACTGGTGCCAAAACTTTTGACAGCATCTAAAAACATCCCATAACAAAAATTGTGATTTCTGGAAACGCTTGCTTTTTGTCTTCTACTCATGCCCTTCTGCAACTCTATATCCTCTTCCACCACCTCTGTCTTCAGACAATGGCATTACTTATACAAAACATCCACTTCTTTCTCTCTCTCCTGAAACCTTCACCAGGCTCTGATTTACCTTCATAGCAATGAGAAGAAGCAGCTGTTTGACTTTTACATTAAAAAGTATCTTTCTCTGGAAAATTTAAAACATCCTGCATCTACCTCACTTGTATCAACACCACAACCATCTCAGCAAAAGGAAGAGAGGATAAAAAGTATCAGGTTATGTCACTGTAAAGAAGTAGTGACGTCAGACCTGCATATTTTATTCCAATTTGTCTTTGTTTCATACAGATGTAAGGAAATAAGGACTTAATTATGTTGTCCAAAACAAAGCAAAAGTCAGTACGATTCCTTACAATATCTGCTGTTTGTCCTCCAATAGCTGTTTATTTGTTTCATATTTACTATAAACAATGATCAGGGTTCTCCTCTTGAGCTCCATCTCTATGTTGTTGCTGTACTATTTGGATGTCACAAAACTGCTTTCACATTTGGGCTCCTGCAGGTGATAATCCAACACTGAACCATAATAAATGCACTAATAAAAACTTTAAACGCTTTCTTGTAACCTGGCTTCCCTCAGACATGAGCCAAGCAAAATACAGGAGTGCATTGCATATGTGCTGAACACAGTGATGAGAGGTGTGACTGGCACACAAATCACACAGTAGGCACGCTGTGAGCTCATTTCTTTCCTGAAATGGAGATGTAGTTCCCTGGTCTGGCACATAGAAATGTGAAACTTTGCAACAGAGTTATAAAATCCATCACAGCTCTCACACAGAGCCAGGTCTGTATTTCAGTTCTGCTGGTCTGGACATGAGGAATATATGGATATCACAATCTAGCTAAGGGAAAAAAAAACAAAATCAAACAGATGGGTATCTTCAAATTCTCACCATGAGAAGAATATAAAGTGTGTAAAATGCAGTTTCTCTGTCCATGTTTTCAGTTCAACTTCTCTGTGCTTGACTACAGGTTATCATGACGAATTATATTTTCTTTTGAATTCATTCATTCATCCACTTTGAAATGGAGGAGTTTTTGGCAAAAGAATAGCCTGAAGTCTTTGTATGACGATGCTCAAAGTTCCTTAAAGTTTTGTCTGCAGAAGCTAAGCACTTATATAATGAAAAACACAGGAGGACATAGAATTACTTAATTCCACAGCTTTGTCCCAAGGAATAAATCTGCTGGAACCCTGCAGTTTTGCAATACATGATCCTCTTAAAGCGTGATCTATTGTTTAGTTGCCTACATACAAATCAACTGATAGTGCCTGATATTGTTTCACTTAAGAATTATGTCTGAAGCTTTTCTAGGAATATGGTTCACATAATTACCATTTTGCATGCATGCAAGAATTCCCACAAAAACCAGTAAATCAGCAATACCTGTGGGTACAAAATGTATTTCATATCTCCACATTTTCAAGCTGTGAGAAAAGCTCAGAGTTTCCACCTGTTTTCACAGCAGCAGGAGGCTGGCCCTGGTCATCTGAAACATCCCGTGGGGCTCCAGATGCAAACCATGATGTGGTCACTCAGCAGCCAGGCACTCCATCAGGCCCAGTTCAGCTTCCCACAGGGCACACAGATAACTGGGCAAGGTGTCACCTTCTGCCAGTGAATGGAGCAGGAACATGACTGCCAACAGGAGCAGCAGAAATGGTGGGATCAACCCTCCAGTGCCTGGCTGTGCCTTTGGCATGAGGATCAAACCGATTAGCAACTTGAGAACACGATTTTCTCCCAGGCAGCTTGCAATAAGCACCCTCTCTGAGCCCACTCTGAGCCATGAGCTTCTTGCATAGATCAAACAAGAAAAAGGAACAAATGTAGAAGAGCAGGAGCTAAGATTCACCATGAACCTCCTCACTTCTGATCCAAACAGAAAGCAAGCTACCACCTCGTCCTTGCCAACAGCATGTATTTACAAGCTGGTCCACAGAGGAAAACATTTCACCTCCCCTTCAAAAAAAACCCCTGTTTGGGAGATAAGGAGTAGAAAAGATATTAACATACCATTAATTATGCAAACAGAAGGCATTCGGGTGTCTGGATTAGGAGACAATGCAAGAAAGCTTTGGATTGAATCATAGAATCCCTCAAGTTGGAAAAGACCTTTAAGATCATCAAGTGCAACCATCAACCCAGCACCACCGCCATGTTCACCATTAAACCATGCCCTCAGGTAACATCTACATGATTTTTGAACACCTCCAGGGATGGTGACTCCTCCACTTCCCCAGGAAGTCTGTTCCAATGTTCTACATCCCTTTCTGCGAAGAAATTTTTCCTGCTACCCAATCTAAACCTCCCTGGGTACAACTTGAGGCCATCTCCTCTCATCCTGTCACTTGTTACCTGTGAGAAGAGACCAACACCCACATCACTACGACTCCTTTCAGTCACTTGTAGAGAATGATGTCGTCTCCCCTCAGCTTCCTTTCCTCCAGGGTAAACACCCCCTGTTTCCATAAAACAAAATAGGGAACAATAAGGAAAAATCCATTCTGGTAGAAGCTGGGTCATTCTTGTGTGAATATATGGATGTACTGATAAGTAAGATAAAGAAGGTTTAGTACCATTGTTCATAGGCAAAATGTATTTTCATTTGTCCATAAACCACAAGCCACACTACAGCAAAGACACTGCTTGCCTGGAAGCTGACCAAATACATTTCTCCTGAAGTAGCAAAGTACATCAATAATATTCTTCCAAGTCTTTTATTTCTCACTTGGTAGTAATTACTTTACTTACTCCACATCACCATTTCATCTTTGTAAAGATGCATGGAGACCCCAAATAAGCTCCTACTTTAGCCCAGCATTTAAGCACATATTGGATTTAAGTACCAGTAAGTTCAGCAGGGATGTTCACATGCTCAAATCACCCTTGGGATTTCTGAATTCAGACAAGCAGCATTATCACTGGGAACAGGAGCACCTACCTCACCTGTCCATCACAGCCCAGAGGAACGATTCTGTCTGGCCCCATCACCAGGAGCACGGGGCAAATACCAAAACACCCTCAGTGGGGAGGAAAAAGACTCCTTCTCCAACAGAAACTACTGCACCACTGATGCTATATAGCAAACAGCAGGAACATTTGGCTATAACATTAAATGATGCTGTTAGAAGTGCCTAGGGCAGTGGGAAAGAAATGCTTAAGCATAAATGCTTAGAGTGAATAAATGAGCAAAGGAACTGCCATAACAGACAAAAATAATTCCATACTTTCCCTGCAAAAACAGTATCAGGTACCACAAATGAATACATACAACATCGTGGCCTGGCCAATTAAATGGCAGCCTAACTACAATGAAAATCTCACTCTTATCTCAGTGTTCAAAGGCTGGCTTCTATTTAAATCAAAAGAGGCTCTCTCTCTTTTATTTTTAAAACTCTGAGACCTGCCTGGCCGGGTTCTTCTGTGCTACACAAATGAAAAGGGAGGCCTATATTAGTTAAAAAAAAAAGCTCAGAGACAAAACTAATACATAGATTATAATAAAAGAGCTGATAAAGAATATTCTGCCTCAAAGTTCATGCCAAGCAGGAGCAAGGACCACACGATGTTGACAACAGGTACTTTAAACTTCAGGTCAAGGATAGTTGCGATATGCCCTGTCAATACACTGTTAACCATGATTGATTTGGTCCAGTGACAGATAATCTATTATGCACTCGTACTTCAACCCCACTAAATCAAAGATAGTTTGTCTAGCAGAACAAAATGACACAATATAGGAGAAAGCACAGGGACAAAGTAGTAGTTTTCTTTTCACCCAACATTCTTCTATGACAGAAGGAAACCAACACATAGCAAAAGGTCTAGCAAAACACAAAAGCTTATATTTCTGGAGGACGTAGAAGAGGAAAAGAAGAACACTCTCATTAATAAAAATATATACTTGTCTTGGTTTGAAAGACAGGTGTCTGTCAAAGAAGGCAGGAGCCTCCCCTGAAATGGAAAATGCAACCCCCTTCCCTCCGAATTATTATAATTTTGAAATTAAGGGGGTTTCAGGCAAAAATATGAGGGGTAGGAATAACAGTTCTTTACTAATATATTTATATATGTATGGCAAGGCAAATAAGCCACAGTAACTATGGCAGTAACAGCAAACAGAACCACAAACCCAGTGCCAGCCTCTCTTGGCTGTCAGGCCCTTTCCCCTTTGGTGCAGTTCCAGTCACAGCCGGCAGGGCCGCTGGCGGCTCCCAGTGAGCAGGGCAGATGCGATGGTCCCCCGCGGCTGCAGGGGGCGCTCCGGAGCGAGCTCAGGGAGCACGTGGCAATGGCAGCTCAGGGGTCCCGGGAGGGACGGATGAAAAAGCTTCACAAACCCTCTGGGCGGCTGATCCTGGTGCCTGGCTGGACCCTCGGGAACAGCAGGCTGGAACAGCAGAGATGAGCACAGATCCCAGGTGGCAGATGAGATGTATCAAACTCCGGAGCTGCAGTGGGAGCCTCAGGAGGTCTCAGCCGGCAAAGGGTGTGCAGGGCTACGATGTAGCGAAGGATACAAGAGGCAGCAGAGGCAGGGCAGCTGCAGCCTGGCTCGCAGCAGGGCAGGGAAAGGTGGGCTTGGGAATCCCGGGTTTCTCCGGTGGAACGAAAAAGCAGCCGAAAAAAACCAGAAACCTCCAGTTCTGACCAACTCCTTCCCCACACTGAGAGCACCAGCCCGCACTGCTGCCCCCACCCCCCAGGTGAAAAACAAGTATTTAGTTGGACCCCCGCCCTCTGTGGCCAGGTCTTTTGCTCTTCTTAAGCACCCAGTAATTCATCCCCCTGGCAACATATATGGGGAAAATTCTTTAAGAGAAAAAGAAGACAGGAGAACCCCTAAAACCGCCAACAATACTGATGAAAGAAAAGCCATAGAAGTCCTAGCAAAATGTCAACAGAGAGTTGCAAATAGCCTAAACATAAAGAGGAAAGTAGGGAAAGAAAACCTGCCCCTGGAGTCAAGCTGTGTGATGTTTATCTAAACCTTTTCGGTGGGGGAACAAAACCAGGCTCACCATTTCTCATCACCTTCAGTACAAAGGGGGTGGCTTGAGGTGACTTTATGATGCTGCATCCCCTATCGCCCGCTCTATGCCAGACATGAATCCTGTGCCTTCCTGTGTATTTAAGGCAGACCCAAGGTGGGGGGGGGGGGGGGAGGTGGTGGAATTCCTTCGCCTCTCAGCTCTCAGCTTCTGCAGCAGGGAAGAGAGTGGCATTCTCTTGTTTTTTAGCTAGATTCTTGTTCACTAGCTGAGGAAAGGTCTTCCTGGGACTTTGGCTTCTTATTCTTCTCTTCTGGACTGTTCAGCAACACCAGAACATCACTGGGAGGCCCTATACCGTAGCCCGGAGGGGCACAAGCCACACCCCAGCTCCGGAGAGAGAGCAGAGCCACGCCCACAAAGGACTTTGAATTTTACCACGTTCTCTCCACAGCGAGAGGTTTTATTTAGCATTATTCTTTTTCCGTGCCTGCGTGCACTCTGCTTGTTAAATAAATAACTTCTTTTTCACTTTCCTCCGAGATATTTCTTCCCTGAACCTATCGGGGGGGGCAGCTGAAACCTGCCTTCTTTGGAGGAGACATTCCTTCCAGAGTGTGTCCCTTAATTTGTCTCAAACTGGAACAGGGGGAAAAACAAATTGGATTCTCTCCAAGTATCAAATAGCATAGTTTACATGTTTTTATTGCCTGGCATAGACTTAGAGTTTCCACCTTATTCTCCCACCTGGTCTTTCCTTTTTTAATGTGGACATCTGCCTAGAGACAAGATGTCTGGGAACATCATCTTCCAACATGAATTCCAACACTGATACCCTAAAGCTAAACACTGCCGAGTGTCCAATACCTGCACAATCCAGCAGTCTGCATGACAGTGGAGTGCATTCATCCTCTTTCATTATTCACTCTTAATATCCTGATGTTCACAGCATCAGTAGCCTGTACTAGAAAGAGGCAACACACTTCTGTGAAACAAATCAACTCCATTAGTCTGTCATCCAGACACCCTTTGTTGGCCACAGGGACTGAAAAGAAATGGACCCATCCCATAAAAAGAATTAGCAGAGGATGTAAGTAGACTAGGAAGTAGAAGACAGGTGCTCTATGTACATACAGAGCTTGAAGCTGAACATGAAATGCTCTGCTGATTGGCATGCATACTCTACACCCATCCATTTTTATACGGATTATAAAATAGCAGCTGGTTACTCTGAGTTGGATAAAAGTGTGACAGGCAAAACCCCAAAGGACTGTAAAGACACCTGCAGTGTGTGATTACAGCACAGCCCCAGAGCAGAAGTGCTGTACAGACTCTCCATCCTGCTCTGCCAGTCCAGGACTAGAGGGATGTGCTGCTGTTGGCCACCCTGTGAGCTGAGTCCTCTGCACACCAACCAATGCCTTTCATAGCTGCACAAAGGCATTTGGGGCTGTGCTGAAGCACTTGATTGCTATGCAGGGGTGTAAAGGGTTATTAAATAAAATCTCCCCCTCAGGCCTTTTCTTTTAGAGGTCTACATGGCATGGGCCAAAACTAATTTTCTCTCCTAACCACATCTAGTGAGAAAAGCTGAGCCCTATACAGAAGCTGTGTAATATTTGACAAGGACAAAAAGACTTGGAGAACAGTGAAAGACTAACCTGGAGATAGTGTTCATGCCCCTCACCATTTAATATGGGACAGAAATAAGTGGGTCACCCCTCATCACAGAGTAAATAAATAATATTTTACATTCTATTGGGCAAGTATATATTTTCAACGCAAAGTCGTTTTACCAAAGCCAAGTAGCCCGCACATATTTTCGTGTCCCCTCAGCTTTATTATTTCCTTCCTTTAGATTATACAGAGATTATAGACATACAATTTTAGAATTAAAGTAAGTAAACTACAGCTGTGTATAATTTTTCTCTTCAAGTTTTGCAAACTGTTGTCAAAGCAAAGAAGGAAAAAAGCCCACCATAGTAGTGATGGTGACCTATTTCTCTTCTGTGCAGCCAACAGAATCAAATTTGCTTCAGCTTTAAATGCACTGCCAATTTGAAAAATTTAACACAAGCTTTTTTCCTTCTAATAATACAGACCATTAATAAGTAACACAGATTCCTTCCAGCCTTCACAGCATCTCCAATGTGCAAACCCTGATACTTTTGTAAAGGCTGAAGACCTCCCAAGAGGCATATGGATCAGAGCTTCTGCTCATATGAACCTACCCTGATACCTCCAGAGGTTTAGGGAAACCATTCCAACTTAACCTGGCTGAGGAACTGGCAGCTTTAAAATGTATTTATTTTCATACTCTGACTGACACTGCACACCGACTAATCTAAGTATTTATTCCATTTTATGCATCACTGAATTAAACTTAATAATACTCAATTTATAGACAATGAGTAGGGAATGATGTGCTTGCTGCAAGTTGCACAACAAGTCGGGACCAGGGCAGAAATAAAAACTTGCATTTCTGACAATGTCATGTATCTGACCAAGAAGCCATCCCATCCTCTACTTAAATCACATGTGCGTTTGACCACAGAGGGGACACATGTTCCGACGGCACAAATGGGCACAGCTCTTTTCTTGTCAGCACAGTTGTGCTCCGTTTCAGTAGCTCATCTGATCCAGAGTTTATGTACGTAAAAACTGACTCAACACACGAGAAACGGAAAGCTTAAACACATGCAAGGTGTGTTTATATGGTCAATCT
The DNA here is from genome assembly GCA_014706295.1 of Lycocorax pyrrhopterus obiensis. NCBI lineage: Eukaryota > Metazoa > Chordata > Aves > Passeriformes > Paradisaeidae > Lycocorax > Lycocorax pyrrhopterus. Next base: position 4,352,699 of record JACSVZ010000007.1, read on the forward strand.
GAAATTTATCTTATTACCAATGAAGCTCCCCCCTCCAAAAGAAAAACATTTAAATTCAAACCATTTAATGGTACAAGCTAATTAAAGTAGTTGTTTTTAAAGCAGCCTATCTCCTCTCAAGCAGTTAAATTAGGCTTATGAAAAGAACATCAGATGATGTACTCATTTCTTATTACCATAAGAAGAGTGACTTCCTTGGCTGGATGATTTTTAAAGAAATCACATGGTGGTGATATAATTTCCCCCCGGTTAATAACTTTGGTGTGCCTGAGAGGCAAAGAGAGAGAAGAAAGATCTCATTACACCAAATAAAGAGCATTTTGAGAATATCTACTGTCAACTTTAGCAAGACAAAACAACTTAGCCATATATATTCACATATGTTCAGTTCACTAGAAACTCTAAGTAGAAGCCCAGATCATGCTTGACTCAATGGAGAGCACTCACAGGACACGAATTGCAGCCTGTTTCCTATAACATGCACAAAAAAGAGAAAACACATTAAGAAAATGGAGTGCTTGAATATCTTGTAAATAGAGAATGTTTGCCTGAGCAACCTGCCTTGCAATCAGTCCTTAAGCCCCAAAGGCACAAACTTGTGCTGTATTTGCTGACTCTGACAGAGCCATACCCTACCCCAAATGCATCATTTTAAGAAAACGGTTCACATCAAAAGCAGGTGGGGTTTTTTCCCCAAGAAAAAAAAACAGCATCACATCAAAAGCCACAGTCACTTGGAAGGAGGCCACTTCCTCTGAAAAGTAGTATTTCAGTAATATTTGATGGATGAATATTCCAACCCACAACCAATGTCTCAGCCCATCTGTGCCCTGCAGCCTTGCTACCCCAAACGCAACACCTGAGAAATAAATACAATTGCTGTGTATTTTACTGTATACAAAGGCCCTAATGAACTCACATTTGAAATAAACTGGAGTCATTGAAGCTTTAGTGCAGCCATATATTAAGATACAAGTATATTGTTCTCAGTCCAAGAAGACTTCAACACAGGAGACATTAAACCATAAAACCTTTACTACCCGGCCAGCAGAACTGCTGCGTGCCTGCCCGTGGCCATGGCGCTCCCTGCACTTTCACAGCCCAGGGAAGTGCTCCTTCAGCTCCCAAGGGAATGAAATAGCTCACCGGGCCAGTTTCCTGCCAAAGAATATATATAACTGTAAACGTGTGCCCACCTAGGAGACGAGCTGTATTTATGCACTTGGGAACAACAAGGGGAAGTCTGGCAAAGACTTCCAAAACACAACTAACCAAGTGAGGAAGAGGCCACTGAAATATATGGACTGGAGACTGGAGCACTTTAAGGACAAGATCTGAGCGAGCATGGGGGGTGCTCGCGAGCACCTGAACGCAAAGTCCTTCCTCAGACAAACGCAGTGAATCCCGATCCCCCTGGTTCATCTTTACCACGACCCACCCAAGACTTGCAGGAGTTTGGAAACAGTGAGTTGCTCTGGGCATAAACTGCATACAAACTCCGTCAGAAAAGCCTCCAGTGCTTATTTCCCGCCTTGGGTAGCGACGCCCCTCAGCCCGTGCACGGCCCCTGAACCCGGACCTTCGAGCCCGTGCACGACCCCTCAAGCCCAGCTCGACCACCCTGCCCAGCGCTTCAGCCCAGCCCAGGCCCTCCAGCGCAGCCCGGCCCGGCCCGACCTCCCTGTCCCGCCCCTCAGCCCGGCCCAGCCCGGCCCCTCCAGCCCAGCCCAGCCGGGCCCGACCTCCCTGTCCCGCCCCTCAGCCCAGCCCAGCCCAGCCCAGCCCAGCCCAGCCCAGCCCAGCCCAGCCCAGCCCAGCCGGGCCCGCCCTCCCCGTCCCGCCCCTCAGCCCGGCCCTGCTGCGGCTCCGAGGGTCAGACCCCGGCCCGCGGGGCCGCCCCGCCCAGCGCGCACGGGCCTGGCGGGGGCGGCGCTCAGGCGCCACCTGGCGGGGCCGCGGGCGAGTCGTCCCTCATGAGGGGCAGGCCTTGCCCGGTGATTAAAATGGACAAAGCCGGCGGCAAATGAGGGTCCCGACGAATGAAGACCTTTTCTGGACCTTCCCAGAGGGACGGGAAAATGCCAGGAGGGGGCCACTTCCCTGAAATTATTGAGTCATCCCCTGGACTGTGGGGTCTTCCCATCAGCCAGACGGTCCAACAGAACATTGGGCGAGCGCAGAAGGTTTGGTGGGATGAGAGACCGTCATTTTGCTAAAAGTGACCCTGCTCCCTGGCCCACATCTGCCCAATTGCTCTGGCTGTTTATGGACTGACACCAACACAAGAGGTGTGGCAATAAAAACATGATTTAAAGAGGAGAAAGGCCTGAGCTGCCCAGCAGTCGTGGCATGGAAGCTCCAGAGAGATGCGTGCACCGGGTGCGGAGAGGATCCAGCTCTGGACGAGGGCAGGTCTGAGGCGTGGAGAGAGAGAGAAGAGCAAGGGAAGCACAGGGATTACAGACCACAATAATGTGATCACCCGCTTTAGCAGTGTTACAGCACACACCCAACTTCTGGACTCCAAAGAGGTGCTCTGCAGAGTTTGGTTTTATGTGTCCCAGCACTCTTGGGCTGTGATATCAGTAGGAACACGCTTACTACAATAATAAAAAAATGACTAATTAAGTCTGAAGGGCTTTTTCAATGCTGCATCAACCTTGTGCAAGCTGCAGACATACGTGGCACAGCCTCCCTATTCACCACATGGCAATTAAAAAAAAAGATAATGTGTTGGCTTCTAACAGTACGTTCTTTTTGGTTTTAAAAGTGTCTCTGTGCTATCATTATAAGCCTCTCTGGTGTTTTTTCCATGAGAGTTTTAGATGTTAGGGTAAGGCAAAAATCTATAATGATCATTAGTCTGTATTTTAAGGACTCTGAACAAAAAGACTGCTGTCACATTGTTGGGCTTAGGGGCCCTAAGCATTCTTGGTGTTTTGTGTGTGCTGTTACAGAGATGAAATATTAGAGCAGCAAATACTGTTTTCCAACACTTGTATCTTAGAATATGTACATATGCTTGTACTCTGTTGTACTTCCCTTGATATGTGTTTCAGAAATGCAGTAGTGCATTTCCTGTCTTCCTAATAACAGTTGTAGCTTCTAATATGCTATAGCAAATCTTGCAAGTGTTATGATCAATGTAAAACCAGCTTCAATCCTACCAGTCCTTTTTTTTAAAGGTAAAAGATTTTCTTAACCTTGCATATCTTGGGGTCTTCTTGCTGAGCCCACTCCTGCAAGCTGCTGAATGACAGAATCTCTGAAGATCGCAATGGAAAGGACAGGAAATAATCTCTGTTTGTTCAGGCATCGTTACCATAAAAGAAGTAACAAAAGTATCAGAAGGAATTGATGCAATTCCCCTACTTCTTGTTGGTACTTAGGACTAAGAGCATGCCCTTCTTCCTACAGAGAAAGCTACATTTACTGTCAGAAGCAAGTTTTAATATAATCTTTAAAGCAATAGTTCTACTTTAATGAAACTACTAAAATAGCTGTAGTTTAATAAAAGCTACTATATGAACCAAATAACAGTTAGAATCTCTGTTACATATAAATGTGCTAAATATGACAGTATGTTAAGGTTTCTTTTTTTTTTTAAAGAAGTATGGGATCAGACACTATATCAGAGTAGCTGGAACTATGAAGAAAAGTTCTATTTCTCCTTAAACCTGGTAAATGAATAGTTTTTATGCTTTAAATAAGAGAAAAAGCCATGGCATCTTATGGCATGGGTTGTTTCTTTCCATTTGAGGTTGTGTATTAATCCAGTGTATCCAAAGGAGTCAAGTACTACAAATAAAACTCCAGTGGAGATTCTGCCAAACACCCTTCTGCATGGCTACGCTGCTGCCTCTGTTTTAATGCTGGTCCTGCACTTATTATTGTGTGTAAGTTCATTTTGAGACATACACTGACTTTTTTTGGGAAATTCAGTAACTATCCCAAATTTTTTAAACTCATAATTTGGGCTTCGTACCCCATGACTGTGTAAGGACAAAAAGCATGTGCTTTACAGAGTATGAAGTGATTCCAGTGGAACTGTGTCTGGAATCAGATCTAACTGCAAGGGATCATTAGCCTCCCCTGCCACCTCCCATTATTGCACTGGGCTTTAGATTACACCTTACACCTATTGTGTCTGGTATTAACCAGACCTGTCAGTCTTTTCTGACACAAGCCCTGCCTTGGTTTCAAGACATTGAGAAGTTGAGCTCTAGGTACGCACGTGCTCAACACAAAATGCGTGTCCTCACTGGCCTTATGTAGAAATTTACCTTTAAAATGTATTTCTTACATAAGAAACTTCCCTCCTGAAGGGCAGTAGGGTAACAGCTGGTACAAACCTGGGCAAGGCTCAGGCTGATGAAAACAGCGTGGCTGTGACTGGGCTGTCAGGTCTGTGACACCATTGCTTTCCATTGCTCTATCACATCTTTCTGGTTTTACTTTGCAAACGTTGTAAGCTTTGTATCTGGAGCCCGAGGCAACATTATAAAGCCTTTCTAATGTTTTGTAAGCCTTGTAAGCTAAGTTTACAGAGCTCCATCTCAAATGAAAAAGAAGTTTATGTAGTAAAGAATGCATAAACCAACAACAGTACAGAAATACATTCTACATCCATGCCAAACTTAGTTATTGCTGGAATTATTAATCATATAATCAAGGCAGAAAAAGAGAATTGAATTTTGTGCCAAAACCACCAACCACATGTAGTCTTTCTTGTTTAACACTTTAAAAAAACTAGAAGTTACTATTTATAGATCCTGCAGTGACTCCAGGTGCCATATGGCAAGCATACAAAAATAGTACATATCAAGATATTAAAGTTATTTCCCAATATAAAAAGCATCCTGTTATTGATAATTGTTTTATTCTTGAAAGCCTTGCTCGTAGGAGAAAGTACACTACTGCTTCTCTTGATTTAAATACGTCTACTTCTATTAAGAAAAGTAAACTCTGTGATGAAAATGTAGAGGAGAGATTTCATTGTTCTTTGCCATTAAACAGCACTATTATTTACAGTTATTTGGAAAAAATCACCAAACAGTGATATTAGTCAATTAATACACCACAGGAAAATTAAAGTTATAAGATTGTGATTCAGCAAAGCTTTAAAGCAGCCTCATAGTTTAACTTCACTGACAACAAGTCACATACTCACATTTTCTTTCTGGGGGAGTCATTCTCTCAACCATCTTTACTTAGCTGATGTAAATAAAATCCATGGAGGATGCCCCTAGGACTGTGACAAGGTCCTCACTGCCCTCACCTCAGGGTAGACAGTCACTGACTCTAATATTTGCACATCCTTTTATTTGAAGATTGTTTGATATGTAGTGGTGACTCCTATTTTCTGTACAGAAGTCTGTAGCATGCTTTTACATGCTTGGTATAAGTGCTTATGCCCAGGAAAGCTATGCTGCAATGAGTACAAATCTCTACATCCTAACTGTCTCAAAGTCACATGTTTTAAAAAGATTGCAAGATGATGAGAAGCCACGTTTCCTCCTGTTACATCTATACAATTCTTACTGCTTCATGCCTGGCAAATACCAGTAAATCTCTTGACTGTCGGGGGTTTCCAATTGTGGAATAATCAAAATTATGTGTCATAACCGAAACTCCTCTTATTAAAACTACTCTCATGATTTTTAAATAGACATTTCAAAAGTCCGGGCCTCACTCTCAGTTACATTAGAATAACCCCATCAACTTCAATTATGTTAAAATAATATGAAGATCAGAGACCTATCATTGTCCACTTGCTGCTATCTCTGTAATAGAACACTGTGGGCATCAGATTTAGCTTTTTTCTGTGGAAAATGATTTCTCTTTTGTACTTTTAATAATGAGATCTAACATAGAATCAAAGTGACTTTTAAGAACTCCTTATTTGTTCCTTTTTGATTAATTTTTCTTCCTAATATACCCTAAAAACTTTAACCAAAATCTCCAATAATGAGATCAAAACAATTTAAATTAAAATACATCTCTAGACTATTGAGTTATGTCTCCTTCAATCATACTAAATAATACAAGCTTGAAGAACTATAGCTTCCAGCCAAGCCTTTTATGCATTTGGAAAAGCTTTATCAAAGTAACTTTATCTAACTTAAAAAATGCATTAAACTACATGAAAGTTTTATTCCTGATGTGTATAACCAATGACAGCATTTCATCTATAACCTTGCCCCGTTTCAGTTGTGGGTTGGATATGTGTGTGTCATCCCCAGTGGTGAGATTTGCCATCTCAGTATGTCCTGGATCTTCAGTCTTTAGTATAAGGATATATCATGTCACGTGCTGAAAATTGTTTTCTCCTGATAATGGATGAGTTTGAGAAAACTCATAATCAAAGAAGGAAATACAAGAGTATCCAATTGTGCTAGAATTATTCAATAAATAAAGACTGCTGGACTGCAGCTGGGAAATAGGCTGGTAGGTAAAACCACTTACAGGCAGGTGTATCCAGACATCCACAACTATAAGGAACTTGTGTCTTGGTGTTCCAAATTCTTGTGTTTAGTCTTACCTCTGGATAAATTCTCCTCCAGTATGTATGTTCACACAGTAAGGAAAAGGATTAGAGAATTTTCTTCCTAATGCCTTAATTTGTCTTTTTAATTTTTTTTTCTTTTTTCATTTTCTTTTTTATTTTTTTTTATCTGAATAATCTTTACCCAGAATTTTTTGCTGTTTCTGTGTTTTCTTCAGGAAACCTGAATTGGATGAGCCTGGCCTAGCCATGACTCTGAATTTTAAATTTCTGGTTAAAACAGGGGAGCAAGTTATTTCGTCTATGGATTCTGGAGATAAATATCTGTGTATTCCCCTCTGGATAACTAGTTTTGTGCAGCCTTACTTAACAGAACTCAGAGATGAACTAAAGAGAAGGGAATTTTCAGAACGATGTAGTTAATGGATCCTAGCATCTGTATAATACAGAAATCTCATTTCAGAAAAAAACAGCCCGAAAAAGAAACAGATTTGTTTTCAATTACAGGGTTTAAAGTCACAGTGAGGCTGACTTAACTGGAACATTTCTAATTTACCTCTGGTGACAATCTTGCCTAGTACCTCTAATTTAAAAATAATTTTGGATATAATGCAGATGATGTTGTAACATTTCTTAACTTTTCAAAGAAGTCTGTGTTTAACGAGTAAAGTTTTTTAGTCTCAGGTAAATTACATTATTCGTGCTAATGTGCTTCCACTTTTCAAATCTAGAACTACAATAAGTCTTCTTTTTTAGACAAGTGTTTTAGAATATACGATTTAAATCTTTGTATTAAACTTCATAACACAGGATTTGCAAGAAGACTCTCCAAAAATTCCTTGTGAGGAGATGTTTGTACCACCTTGATACCTACTTGAAAAATCTGATTTGTGCATGAAAAATATGCCTGTAAATTCTAACTAACTTATAACATCAACTAATTATAGGATTTTTAAAAAATAAAATAACTTTTTAAATGATTGCCAAAGGCAATCTCACCTGCCCAAGAAGAGAATCAATATAGTTAAAGTTTTCAGAGAAATTAGAAGAAAAACACATTTTAGTAGAATAGATGCATTAAGTTTAATAATGATTTTAAAGCTTATAGATGCCGGTCCCTCAAGATCTCATGTGAGTTATGAAATCCAATTTTATTCTCATAACTCTGTAATAAAGTTTTATAAATGTTATAAAAAATGGTTTTTACTAAGAGTGAACAGAAATCTGAACTATCTGGCCAAGTGATAAAATTGCATTCCTTGGTCACTAAGTGTCAGAGAAGAAGTTTTCCGTGAAAAATTGATTGGTAAATCTTCCTTTTCCAGAGAACTGCATTCATTTCTTCCTTCATAGGAAGAAATGCCTTCATAGGCTTTTTAATGGGTTTTCCATTAACATGTAAGTCAACTGCTAGGAAAAGAAAAGGCAAACATAAAACAAAGTGAGGCAAATGGTCAGGAAAAAAGCTTTGCAGTCATTGATTATATTGCATTCCAACTTTTCATTGTGCTCTGCTGTGCTCCGTTCTTACCCATTGCTATAAACAGTGTAATTCTAGGCTCCTTCCAGCAGCACAAAGCGAGTTGTGAAAGCAGACTGACCATCCTTACGGCGGGCTAATCCCAAGTGCAAGGTCTGATATCACCTGCCATACACACTTGGAAAGGATCCTGTGTTTCTAAGAAAATAGACTCATGTGCAGTGTTCTGGCAGGAGCACTCAGAATGATGCCTGGGTACCTCCCCAAACACCTCTGTCCTGAAAAGATTGCAATAGATTGCTGGAAGATGGAGCATTTGTCATACTTTCAACTGCTGCTTATTTTGGATAGAAAAATCTGATTTTTAAAATGTTTTTAATAACATACACGCTTTAGAGAATAATTGTTTTGAATAACGTACACACTTTAGAGAACAATTTTTGCTGCATTTGTTGGCTTTTGTTGCTGAACATCTCAAAAATCCTTTTTTCACCCTGAATATTGCTTTTGCAACTGCAGATCAATAATTGCTTTCTCACCATCATTGAAAAATAATGACATGTCTGTGTATTTGATCAGCTGCAAATTAAGCTCCAGCTGAAAGGCACCCCTTGGACAAGTGGGCCAGGATGGAGCAGGGAGATGATTTTGCTGTCAGACACAGCAGTGCGGGCACATCCCAGAGCACACCTTGTTGGTCTGGATGAATAAAAAGAACATAACTGAGGAGATTTCTGGAGCACTCGGAGTACGAGTTGTGTTCCCCTGTTTTGCTGGGCAGGGGTAGGCTGCTTTCTTCATGCTTAACTGCCCAACAGACAAGTGTGGCCATGTCATATTGTCATAGTGTCATAGTGTCACAGTGTCGCATTGTCATATTGTCCCAGCCACACCATGGGAATATTAAACACAGCCTGGAACTGTTAAAAGGTATCCTCATTCTACCTCTTTAATTAAGAATGTTATTGCAGTAATGCTTGTAATTGCTTTCCTATGATGAGATTTAAAGAATGCCTAGATTCTGTTTTCACTCCCCCACCAAAATTGTCTTGTATTTCTATTTATACATGACTGTTATGTGCATTGTAATGAAATTATTCCATACTTCTAAATTCTGTCATGATTTTCTTGGAGACAACTTGTTTTAAAAACATGTTTTAATTAGTGAATGTCTTGGAAAAATATGCTTTGTCTCATTCCTTCTTTTATTGCATAGGAAGCTGGAAAAACTCCAATGATCACCGGTATTACTGTCTTATAAATTGCTATAATATATTTCTCAAAATTTCACACAGTGCTGAATGGTTTTGGCAGTACGAAATGGATAATGTGAATTAAGTTTAGTCTCTAAACTAATTTTCCATAAATATGGAAACTCTGAAGAACCTCGATTTTCAACCAGAAAACTCTTCTCATGCCTTATTCCTTAGAAATTATTTATTCTGAAAGGAGCAACACGATGGCAAAAAAAAAAATAGAGGAGGAGAGAACCAGGAAATGAAAAAAACATAATTACATTTTGTAGCACTTTGGTGAATAAAATACACATTTCAACTAAATCAATTAGATCCAACTCCATGTAATTATCCTGAATGCAAACCCAACTTGAATTTAACTTGCTACAGGAACTATGCAGTTTTCCCATTTGAAAAGACAGATTTTATCACCAGCTAAAGGCACTTCAATTAAAATTGGAGGCTTAACCACCCAGAAGCCTGCTGGCACTGCCTTGATGAGCTGTAATTCTAATTGGAAACTCTTTGCAGTCAGTGCACAGCAAAGAACCGTGGCTGTTTTTCCAGGGATGCCCGTGTTCTCTGCAGGTGTTTCCTGCATAGCACATCTGGAAGGGGGTTCATGACGTGCTCCAGGGAAGTGGGGGAGTGAAGAACAGGTTTGGATCCACCTGAACCACGAAGTTGGTTCATTCTCGTTTCATAAGAAGTCTTGATTTTTTTATTATTCTGTATCCTCTATTATATTTTAATTTCATTATTTCGCTGGTGGAGTTAAAATCTCTTCTGCCCGTCCCAGCAAAGGCCAGAGGGATTGGTTATATGCTAGAGCACTTTTCTGTGGAGCTGACCAGCTTGAAGAACCTTCAAATGAAAGCTGTAGGAATGGTAACTTGAGCATTGTAATTGAATCTACTAATGTGTTTTAGAGCTTATGATAACTGATTCAATGCATTTGTAGCTGACAGAGTCTGTAAGAAATATCATCAACACCATTATTAGTATTTGATTATTGTTAAATAACCTCTTTGTTCATCTGTGATTTCTTCACTTAATGTTCCTAAGTTCTGTAGTTACATAGACCAAGAGTACTCTATTGCTTTTTGAGCTCTATTTCCTTAGCATATTCCAGCTACTGAATTCAGTGCAAAAGGCTCTTATGCCTTTGTACTGGGCCAAATGTGTTGGTGGTTTTTTTTTTTTGCTTTGGTTAGTGGTTTTTTGGTTTGGGTTTGGTTTTTTTAAAAGAAAAAATCCGGGATAGATAGTAACTAACACCAGAGAGTTCCAATTTTAGGTGAAACAACATCATAAAACACTACTCTCTGTTCAATAACTGTGATACTTTAATAATTAGAATGGACACAAGTGACAGTTTTATTTCCCTCTGTATTACTTTTTGAGGTTTTGAGCAGATTTTTATGATACCACTTGTCATTGTGATAGCCTAAATAAGTTTACTACTGTTAAGCAAATGGAAGGTCCAATATTCAGTACAGCTGCTTACATTTTTTTTTTCAAATGACAGATTCTTGATCAAAAATCGCTTCCAAAAATCTTCTCAGAATTTCTCAATGTTTCATTTTTGCACAGTTTGAATATTTAATATGCAAATCAGTCGCCACAATTGTATAAAAATGGCCCATTTTTTGTGTGTGGCGTTGACAGTAATTTACTTTCATCTTTTTCATATATTCTTTCATGATTTCCATGGTTCCAGTAGTAGGCTCAGCCTCTGCTGACACAGCACTTCTGCAAGCAGAATTTCTCTGTTCACTGTTGTGACTTTCAGCTGAGAAAGGATTGACTCAGCTTGGAATGAAACAAGTGATCTAACAGGGCCACCAGGAATTGCACCATTGAAAGGTGGCAAAGGTGGGAGAAATAACTGAGTTTAAGAGAAAGAAGGGAACATCATAGGATGGAAGAGGAGGAATATGGAAATGCACAGAGAAAGCCTTTCAAATTAAAGGGCTGTTTCAACTTAGTTGAAGATGAGACACTATTTCTTTGAACACATTTCACTGAATCACATTGAACATTTTAAGTAGGTTTTGGGACATTTTCCAGAAGTCAAAAGGTTAAGTCTTCCACTATATTTTTTAAGCAGTTTTGCTGGTTTTAAGTCTACATTCGTATCTCGAAAGATTTTTTTTTTTTTACATCAAAGGAAGAAAGACAAGTAAAAATTTTAACTGGTGACTTTTTAGTGTTACACCATTTTTTCTTATGGGTATGATCATGGTAACTTTTTCAATCTCACCTTTGAAGAAGAAACTACTGATGTATTTTAGGTCCTTTAAAGTAACCTAATGTAGTGTCTTTACTTTTTTCCAGGCTCTAATAATAATGAATAAGAGCAAGATTAATCCTTAAAGGGAATTCAAGTTTTCTTTTTTCCTTTCTGACTTCTGAAAATAGAATGTTCCTTGGAATCAGTGTTTCCTTTACAAAAGAATACGTTGCTAGGGTTTTTTGATTAAATGTGACTCTCAAACAAATCCTGCCCTAATACTAGTACTACTGTTTGTTGATTTTCTACAGCAATGTCCCTTGGAAAAATAACAAGAATACAAATAACAAGGATACTTAAAGACAGTTTACATCTCCATTCCTGCAGTTGGTGCATATATGTTTTAGCTATTTATCTCCTTCCCTGTATGTCACCTGCAGGTATTCACACCTCACCCTTAGACTGCTGTGTCAGGAACAGCTGCATGGAGTGACTGCACCTGACATCAGGTGAAACTCAGTACCTTGGAATGATTCCTACAGTGTACTCTCTCCCCTACAAGCACTGTGTGTGGTGAGTTGAGTCATTCACACTGGCTTGTATCCGTTGTGTTCTGGTAGAAAAGGTAGTAGCTACTGCGAGGCTCCTTTCACAAGGCAATGCAATAATGAGCGGGATGCTGATCCTCAAAATGTAGCTTTCCATGAGTCTGGAAATGCCAGGCTAATATTCCAGTGGGGACTGAGTGGTTAATGTAAAACTCCAGCTCTGACAGGCAGGATCTCATTGTGATAAGGTGAGTTTCTAACTGAATTATCAAGCCTCATATAGGCAGTGATCTGTCTTGGGGCAGCTGCTAACAGCATCAACAACTGTGAGCTGCTTAACCATCATGGTACTGAAAAATCACGTAAGCATTTAAGATTAGGTTCTTATTCTCCAAGATTTGAAGGTTTCCTTGAGTTTAAGCAGAAAAGAGTCCCAGTGAAGACAGCTGGCATTTCAATTTGGCTAAAGATACAGCTGTTCTTAATGGTTGCATCATGCTTTGACCCTGAGCATGACAAATTGTTTTAGCTAGAAAACAGAAATTGTAAAAGATTCTTCATTTGGGTGGTATTCACACTGCTTGCCAGTTTTCCTTCCATTGTAACAACTTTTTGATCCTGTGGTAGTGTACAGGAACATTCTCATCAACACGAAACAAACCAGTTAAAGACTTACACATCCCTCAATGCAAAATATTTTCTGAGGAAGTCCTGTAGAATCATGGGCAGTTCTGGGATATATTCTATGGAGGGCAGCATTTCTCCAAAGATCTGTTCCGTAAACTATACACAAACCTCTTTTTTTCTACAGCTACTTAAGAATACTGATTTTAGTATTTGCCTTTTTTCCTGTGTGTAAAAAGATCCATTATAGTTGCCATTTTTTCTGCCATGCATTTTCTTCCTTGCTGGTAGTAGGCTTAGGCTTCAGTTTAGCCAAGTGTGTGAGCTCGACTTCACTGTGGTGAACTGTACCTACATGACTTTCCTAGGTAAGGCACCCAGCACGAGGAAATCCATTCTCCTCAAGTTTGAACTTGCTTTATGTTTGCAGAGAAAGTCCTCTTTAACAATTATTCTGAGAACCAAGCCCTTGAGAATATAGGATCTTTCATGTTGCTATCACTTACATGCTGTGGACAGTGTCATAGCTGTTAAATATGTGATAATCACACCATTTCTGTTTCTGGCCAAACTTCTCAGAAATACAGCTTCCAACCTGATACTAAGCTGGGTAAAATGTCTGAAGACTTTATGCACAGGCTCAGAAAGACATTGATTGCTGGCTGATGATGTATTGAGCAATCTGTTCTTCAAGCAGAGATGGGCACTGCTAATAAGGCTTAGAAGTAAACCAGGAGTTTTGGCATTAATAGAAAATTACAATAATCACAATATTAACGTTTTTTTAAATTCTTAAATTAGACATTGTTTAGGAAGTCAGCAGTTTGGAACAACATTGTTTTCTTAACTTCTTTCAGCATACATCTAAATGCTAATATTTTATTATTAGAAAACCATCCCAAAACATTAATGATCTATTAAGGAAACTGAACAGCCTCTGCCTATATGTAAGAAATCAAATATTCTTCATAAAACAATCCAGAGAAAGAAGGCCATGGAATAAGGCTATCCATAATGTGTTATGTGTATTTATATGTATAAATATGAAGTTATTCTGTCAGTAGAACTATAAGCATATAAATTCTATAGAGATAAGAGAAACAACAAACTCCTGAGCTGGATTTGCATATTTTGCAATCTTGCAATGTATATCTCTGCTTCTTCTATAATTGATTTGAAGCTGCTACAGCAGCATCAAAGTGTCAGAGACTTCAATTTATATACCACTCTGCCCAAACCTGTAGTCCAGTCACAGCGTGAGTTATTCTTTATTTTGCTTGAAAACACCTTGCAAATAAATGCTTTATGGTTCTCAAATCCTCATGTTGATTATGGATAGGAAAACTCTTTAGACAAGAAAAGCATGAGATGTGCAGACAAACACAGTTCTCTTGAGGATGCTGAGTGTGCACTATGGTCACTGACCTGTCACTGCTGATTTACCTTTGGATCACCTTAATGTTCCTGTAGCAGCAGGAAATATATCTTCTGTGGGATGCTGTCAAGCTCAGAGATGTTGGTACCTTTCAAGTTTAATAACAACATGGCTTCTCATTCATCTGAAAATACTGGATTCTGATTTGTGGCTTTCAAATACCTGATGCAAATTTTCGAAAGCCTTTCAGGAATGACTGGGCTTGTTAAAAAATTATGGTACGTGGCAATCAGATCCACGGGTCACGGTTTAACCAAACAATCTATATAAGATTTAACCACAGGCAATACTTCCATACTCAGAAAATGAAGTGTTTTTGAGGGAAAAATATGTAGTTTAATTGACAAATTTTCACTTAAGAATGAAAACAAACGCGCCTTCAAATTCGTTTATTTGGTTATAGGAATCTCATTATTCAGACTTAATTTAAAACACCGTTTCGGTTAAATACTGAGCTATGAAAACACTTGTTTTTATTTGTAGTTGATAATATACTGGAGTTTTAGGCAGTTGCCCTTCCCTTAACCATTGGATTACTGTAGAACTGGACACAACAAAGGTTTCTACTTCTTTTTGTTTGTTCATTTCAGAGCATTAATAGGAAATTAAATAAAACTGAAGAAACTCAATGAGGAGAAGCAATGGATATTTCCTTGCAAGCTGTGATTTCTTTCTCACCATGCTAGGAGAAAAGGAAGAATTATTTCCTATAGCTGGGATGATTTTTTTAACTTTAGAAATGAGAGATTTAGAAATGAGAGATGCCATTCTGGAGGAATTGCCACTGCTTGTATCATGGGGAGCAAGAGAAAATCTGGGGACTTCATTTCCACTCCAAATGTTAGTCTAGTTCACCCACACTGGAAAACAGCCTTATGGAAAAATTTGTCTAGAGAAAGACAGTAGATGAGATTTGTGAGTGAAGTTCTGGCAAAATGAGACCCTTTCAGCGGGCCTGCAATTTGCTTGCAGATGAGATGGAAAAATGAGGGAAGGGAACAGTAACAAACTAGTAACAGTCAGGTTTTGATTATTAATTCTAGCTCAATATGACTTCTTATTTGTGTATTTTTAAAATGGACTAAAGCATTAAAAGCAAGTTTTTCATGCATTTTAACTTTCTGAAAAACTAGATATCAGACTTTACTTATTTGGAGAATTTCTTTGGGTTTTGTATTCTATTTGTTTTGACAGTTTTATTGCTTGCTTTCTACAGAAGAGAAAGCAGCCTACGCCACATTAAAAGGAAAATATTACAAGTGACAACAGCCTCTGGAAGTTACAGACACAAATTAGCTGACAAAGGTTCCTAGGACACAGACACAATTAATTTAATTCCAAAACAGTGTCACAGAAATTCTTTTTAGATTCACTTGAATCTGTTGAAAAAATGAATGGATGTTATCATGCATTTACTGATTTTAAAGCATCTGTTGCTCTTATAGAATGGAAAGCACATTTTTAATAAAATCAAATAAAAATCTTTGATTATCAGGAGTACTGTGTGTTTGTGTTAGTGGGAACTTCAAATATGTTGAATTCCTGCTTCTGAATTCTTGCGGGAATCAATTCTGCATAAATTTGAAGTCAGAAGTTAGAGCAATGAACTGTATAAAGCTACTACTGATGGGCCACTGTGGTGGAATTCGTAATTTCTAGTTTAAAAAAAAGAAAACAGTAGCCACATACCTTTTCTAGATTGTATGTAAAATACCTCTATCAAAACACCTGGCTGTTACATTTCTCTGGAGGAGAAAGAATAGTATCTGTGGCAGCTGAATCTTGCTGTTTCCGGATGCTGAAATAGCAATTAAAATTAGTACATAAATAGAAATGTATAAACAGTTACATTTATTTTATGGAGTTAGTTTGTATTCTGTCCAAAAAACCATGCAGAACTAAATAAATAAAAACATAACCAGATGCAGGAAAATACCAGGTATACATATTATCACAAACTATCTGTCTTTAGCCTACAGATTGCAGGCTAAAAGCTGCGATGAACTTAAAGGAAACAAATCAGAATCTAAGGGTGATAGTGTGTCTGTTGGTCAATTTACCATTAAACAATTTTATATTTTTTGACAGCTGCCCACAAACAGAAAGAAGCTAATACATAAGAAGAAATAAATCACAGTAGAAAAGGAGATTAAAAAATCAGATTAGATTGGCTTTTGGAATTTCTAGGTTGCTGTATTCTCACACGTAAGGTTCCTGGAAAAGGAGGAAAAGGAGATACAGCTCTTGGTCCCAAATATCATTAGAAAGTAGTCCCAGTTTAGGGGGGAAGGCATTCAGTGGTGTTTGGCCCTACCCCAACCACTCAGTGGAGCATCTCTTTCCTAAACCATCACTCACACCATTCCCAAAGACTAATCGTTCCTGCAGAACAGTAACAACAGCAGGACCGTAGGAGATCCACATAGAAAATAACTTGGATCGCTGTTCAAACATTTGAGACTGCATGAAATCCCTTTCACATATTTTGTTCTAATTTTTTTTCAAAAATCTTGGGGACCTCTGATGGCACAGAACTCCAGTGGAATCCAAAGAAAACTAGGATTATTGGTATTGCTCCTTCATCACCTCTCAAAAGAGGATCATCATTTCATCCCTTGCAGAAGTGGAAGGGATAATCAGGTTTTAGAATTCAAGCATTATTGGGATATTAGGTAGATTTAAGTTAGCAAAAGGGGGATTGTAATACCATAAGCTGTAGAGGTTGAAAAACCAAGGAGATATAAAACGGTAAGCCTCCAGTTGCAGTATGAAACAGTAAACCCAGAAAAATGCTGACATCTGTAATGCATCAGGAATGTAAATGAATTCATTGTAACATAAATGATAATTGAGAACTCTCACTGATAATTTAGGATGTCTGAAAATTTTAAAATTGTGCCTGAAGCACAGTATGGAGCTCTCTGAAGTTTTTAGTTTCAGTAAAGGTTGGTCCATTTTCTTTACTGTTTCTGTGTGTTGCTACTTCATTGCCTGTGTTTCCTGGTATTCTTTCAGTTGTGTGTACAATCAGAGGCTGCCTTGCAAGGTTCCTCATAAAAATTACCTTTCTGTCTATGTGCATGTCTTTTTATGTTAATGACTATATTAAAAGGTTTTCTCAATCACAGTGATTCAAAAGGACAAGCTATAATATTAAAGGCAGGTTTAAGGCAATCTTGTTTATCAGCTCCCATTTTATTCACAGTATCCAAAATATTGTAAAGGACAAGTGAAAAGGCATTCACAGTATACACACTGCAACTGAAATGTTTGGTTACCAGTGGAATATCTTTTGGTCATCTTATTAAATCAGTAATGTTTAGGATCTGAACGCCAAGCAGTTTATTTTCCCCTAAAGTAAAACCTCATGGTAGAACTCAGATTAAAAATGGCCTAAAGAAAGGACTTAATCTGATTAGGAGATGACAGCTCCATCCCATATCAATTTACAGAAGTCAGAAGTGGTTAGTTATATCAGTTTTCCTTGGTTATTACGTTCAATCTTGAATAAATGAGGGGGAAAGTCTGTCTGTGCTCCTCACATGCAGTCATTTAATTCACTATTCTTTTCTGGCAAATCTCATTCATAGTGCTCCTTTGAAATATGATTGGTGATGCCAATTACCAGAGGCATATTGGCTGAACAGAATATATTTCATTTTATTAGAGAAAAAGACATCAATGGAATCTGCTGTAATTTCTGTCCCTTGCTATTTAATTCCTTTACAGTTTACTTTTTATTTTAGAGGATGAGCATGCATCTTCTGCTCCCACTCAGTTTCTCGTTATTTCTCCATTAAGTCAAATTACAATATAATTCAAGAATATCCAAATTGATGAAAGATGGTATTGCTTTAGCTTTTAAAAGCTAAAGAGCCATAGAATAAGCAGCTTCCCTCATCTATAATCTTAGTCTTATCAGATGCTCAATTCAACTGAAGACAATATAAATGTAGGAGTTTAGAAACCAACAACCAAACTGATACACTGCCTACAGTAAGGATATTTTATCATGCAAATGTCAATAATCTCAGAAATAAGCTTTAAAGGAGAACAGAAAATTTGAATTAAAACCAGGGAGTTCATTGACATAAGACAAATGATCATTAAAACTGAGTTAGTTAAAAGAAGAGAGTTTTATATTAAATTCTTACTGATATTTTAAATTTAGCCGAAGTCCTGGCTTCAAAAGAGTTTGGCTTTTACCCACAGTGTACAGCTACATCCATTCTTTCTCAATAACAGGCCTTGGCCATCTGGCAAGGGTTGGCAACCTGTTCCATTTTTGTGGGGTACATCTGATTAACTACCTTCTGTGCCCATGAACGGTTTTCCTGAGGAAACCAACAGAGCTGTGCCGCTCTCTGTCTCCTCCCAGGGCTTGTGCACTTCATCCTGGAGTACAAAGAGCCTTTGCGGACCCTTGCACGCTGGGCTGAGAGGGGCAGTTACGCAGCAGATAAAATAAAGAACATACGGAGTTAGTTATTGCACGCCCTGCTACAGCAATTTAAAATAGAGCCTTAACTTTAAATCTCTAATTACTATCAATAAATAAAACTAAATCCTGGTGTATAATGCTGGAATGGAGCACAGCAGTGATTTCCAGAGCAGCTGTATGTGGCTCCTGCCATCGTGGGTGACCCTGCGGCCCGGGCCTCAGATCTATGCATTAAGTGCACTAATAACTCAGCCAAAATCAAAGATGGTACTTCATTCTGATACTCACACAAACAATTGACCTTTGCTGCTGCACTTTTGTTATGTTTTGAAACACTCACACCACAAAGAGGGAGGTGAGGATTTCCCTTCAAAATTCCTCAAAAAAAAAAAAAAAAAAAGATGGAGTTTAACCATAAGGCAGTGTAAAAGATGGAGGTTGTCAAAATACCAGAAAAGATGACAAACTTGTGAAATCCCTTGATTTACAAGGGAGGCCCAGGGCTACAAATACTTGTTCCACTTCATTGGACACAGCACAATCTGCTGGTCCAGGACAGATTTATCCTGCAGCCTCAGCCAGCCCAGTCACACTCACTTTCTAACACAACCTGTTGGGAACTCACCAGCACTTGAGAACTGTATCTGGATCTCATCTACCAGATGGAAAAAGAATTCAACTGGTTTGTTTTGTTTTATTTGCTTGTAGCAAGCAACTTCAGTTTATCACAGCCTTATTTTATGCATCATGTGGGTGAATCCTGCCTATATGTTTACAATGTTTACATTTTATAACTATTTAAAATATGATCTTGCAACTTAAGGGTCTTCTTTAACTTTTAATATAATATATTTCAGCAAATGTATAAAAAAAAGTGTTTTATAACAATGAAAATAAATATGAATACACTATTACAGTTTGACTTAAAACTCCTCAAGCAAGATGGAACGGTACAAGCCCTGGTATACAATATTTTTATACTTAAGTTAAATATAAATTTAAATATAACTTCAATATTAAAAAATATAATACCAGTACAATAAAAAGCCATTAATATCCTTTGTAGAATCAGATGCTTTTGTCATAAGCAATAGAAGACCCTCACTTAACGAGCATTTCTGTGCAAATAGGAACAATCTCAGCTACAGGGAGAAATTTTGCTGGAGGTATCTCAGTGAAAGAGTGAGAGATAACAGAAAGCTGTAAAACTGACCAAGAAAGCAGCAAGATAGTATTAGGCACAGTGATACAAATAGAATAACACTGGAAAACATATATTGGCAAGAGAGTTTTGGAATATTGTCTAACCAAACTAGACTTCATAGCCTATACCTTACAGTCTGTATAGTTCATTTCACTGTGGATTCCAGGGACTGTGTGATTACCCTAGAAAAAGAAAATTAAATTTATTGCAAAATAAATCTATGTATGTGTCATTTAATACATATAGTGCATTATTCTTCATTCTCTTTCTGCATTGCATAGTTAATCTCTCCAGCAAAGGTTTTTTAAAAGTCATTTCTGTGCAGTGCGTGAAGCTGATAGGTTGTACACATTACATGCATATGTGATGTACACAAGATAAGTAGACAGCAATGAGAAAATCAGTTTTGACTGTATCTTCATTAATTACATGATAAACACATATACAATAAAATAGATTTTTAATACATGTATATAAATATATTGTATAGACGATATATAGAGTGGCTCTTTATAAACAACACGGTTAGAAACTCTAAGTAAATCCTAAACAGCCTGACTGTGCTACAGGGATCTGTGGAAATAGTCTAATAAAGAAATCAATCCTTGAATCTCCATCTCTTTTGCAGTGGGCTTTGGGTCGTGTTGAGCTGCTCGGTCATACAAGGCACATCTTTTGACAGTCAGGTCTCATATTTAGCACCTCTACCCCTGCAATTGTTTTCCCCAAGGCATAAGTTCCCTGGCTGGGTTTATAAGCATTCAGATAAGCACAATTCTTTTGCAGCTGGTTGATCATACAAACATCTGTTTGGGTGATGGCAGTTTAAGTAATAATGAAAAATTTCTTTTGAGTTGTAACAATGAGCAATATGTCAATGTGGCAAAATATTGTAATGATATTATCAGAAATTTCTCTCAGGATTTTAGATTTGGTAAATAAAAAACCCAATTCCTTTTACTTCAGTATGTCTTTAAAAAAACCAAGGTAGGTGGTCTTAGCCAACTGTGTCTTCCTGAGTGAAGTTTGGTTCCAGAGTTGATTATGGCCAACAGATGGTCCAGATATTGCTTAATTGTAATTAAGATATTTTAGTTTTCATTTATATTTCATGGCTGGATCTTTACACATCTTATACTGGAGAAAAGAGCTATTTCTGCCCTAATGCTCAATTTAAAAATTGCTGGGTTTCCTGTGGATTCTGTGTTCAGAATAGAAATTTGTATTGTCCACAGTTTATGTTGTACAACATATGCTTAGCTAATCTCTCCAGTCTGATTTTGAAGCATTACTTGTTATCTTATGTTGGGCCTTATTTCATGTCAACACCATCAAAAAGCTGCATAACACGTCAACAAGCTACATAGTATTAAGGTTATTAGCACCAGTTGTTGTTTTGCGTTTTATAATCCATGTAATTTCAGTACAGCTCTGAGGGAAATGTTTCCAAAGGCAAAATGAAACGATCCTCTCTGGTTCTCCAGCATATATCCAAAGATCTGATCCCATATCCTCTGCGTGGCCAGGTGCTGAAATGGTGACTGCTTATCCATCTGAATGAAAATAAGCTTTTAAATTCTGAAGGCAAACAATATCTCACTCCTTGCTTTATCACTCCTTGCTGTTTTGACAGGCACCCTAAGGAGTTATTAGCACTGAATCCAGGCCTGTTTTACTGTCCTGTACGTGAATATTCATGCACATATCCATATGACTATTTTTAAGTCTCGGTAAAGATCATAGTTCTTGACTTCTAATCAGTCAAAATATATTTACATCTAAATCCCATGTATATTCAACTCTATTGTTAAGGCCTTCATAGGAAGTGTAATTAATCTGATCGGTATCCCACTGGGGTCTTTAAAAATCAGTCTTTGATAAAGCTCTTGAATGAGATGAAAAATACTGTATCGATCTCCTAGGACATAAAAAGTGTGTTGAAATACCTCTGCATACTCTACGTTTGCGCTGAATTTGAGTTGGTCCTGAGTTTTTTAGTCCATCTGCCGTGGGTTTTCACTACCACTGGATGGGGCTCCTTGTCTGAGCCGGGGTAACCGGTTTAAAGGCTGTTATTCACCTCCCTGAAATGGAAATAATGTATTTCAGGTTACTGAGCCTGAAATACCAAAAAAAGTGATTTTTAAGGCAAAAATAAAACGAAGTATTCAGGAACACAAAGCTCTAGCAAATGCCAAGATATCATTCTCTTCAGAACAAGTAAAAGGAAGAAATAATCTATTAATCTGATTTGTATCTGAATTAGTCCAAGGGTTCATATGTACAAAAAATTTGTTAAAGCAAAAACAGCCTATGTAATTTTCTTTCCATATTGTGTTTAACTTCTGTTTAACAAGCCTTTTCCCACTATTGAAAGGCATACTTTTGGATAAGGGATTGCTTGAAAATAACCCAAATTTACTTTATGTTGGCTGTGCTTTCTATCTACTCTCCTTGGAGAGCACCTGCTGCATGATGACAGCTCTGGTACACAGCAATAAACACTGGTGTATTTAACTCTATTTTTTAAACTGCTGGGATTTTCCACACTGAGGTTTTATCTACTACTCTTTAATATTAAGTGCCTTCCAGCTGCCTTGAGTTATGTTTGTGGATTTGTGAAAACTACGGTCAATTCTACTCTTTTGTTTTTCTGTGAACATGACACCCCTTTTGTGAAACTGCATCGTTTAATTTGCTTTCTCATTTAGCTTTCTTCCTCAAAATAGACAATGCTATTCTTCCAATGCCCCATGTCTATATAGATTTTTGCCAAAAATCTGTACAGACAGAGCTTCATATGGCACAAAATCTTCTCTAGGTCAAAAGATATAAGTGCCCAAGTGCTAAATTGAATGAATAAATTTGGAATTGCAAAAATACTTACAGCTCATAAAACCTTCCAAAAAAACCTACTAACTGCACTCAAAACAGTGCATTGCAGGACACTTTATGGCATCAACCTTGCAGCTTTCTCCTTCTGAGTTTTTTGGCATCTAGGTCAGTAAAAAATGTAATATTTTCTAAATAAGTATCATCACCTTTTTTCCCACATCTGCCAAAAAATACGTACAGTGCTCTCTGTTCATGTAATGGTCCCATAAATAGATTCCTATGGATTTGTGCTAATCAGTTAGTATAATCAGAGCTATTATAGAAAATACCTCTTGAAAAGGTGAAGAGTGAAAAATAACTAAGTGCCCTGAAGAAGTTCCAGAAATCAGGTGGATTAACAAAAATATTTGAAAGTGAAGAAAATTGTATTTTTTTTCAATCCTCTTTTTACATTTACTTTTCCAGTATTGTACACTTCCATCAGGCAGTGAAGATGGTATTGTGCCACCCTATTAACATGTACCCAGTGCTTAAAACTGTTACCCTTAAAAATGAAACCTGTCAGGAAAACAGCCCGATTTCCAACAGAAATAAGACCTGTGCAAGAGCAGGAGGTCTGCTCCTCTCTGTTGGTCGTCCCCGTAACACCTTTCAGATCTGATGGTTAATTTCCAGCCAACCTGACAGAAAAATAAAGGGCTCGGGTACGTCACCTTCCGAAAAATGACATTAAAATGGACACAGGGTAGATGAGCCAGACCCGGATTTTCCCCTGAGGAAAGGCAATCATTGCTCCTGGCTTTGCTACTGCCTGAGGCTGACACATTTAGCACAAGGGCAGTTCTCACCCCCTCTTGCCTTCCTCTGCTGTGGAGAGCTGGGAGGATGCTCAGCAAATACATCCAGCCCAAAGGATTTCTCCTTTGCAAACTCAGATCCCTCCAAGCCTTCTGAGGATGTACACAGACACACAAACAGCTATGAGGTTTAAACTGCTGGATTTATTGAGGATAAGGATGAATTTCTTTCCACTCTTATAATTTTTGCTTTTCTTGTATTTTCAGAGAAGCAAAGTTTCTAACATGCTAGGATAAAGAATTTATTCTGATCTTACTAGTTTAATTTAAGCTACCCACATTATTTCATTCATTTGTTCATATACTGAACATTAATAAATCAAAATTTAATAAAAGGTTGAGTTATAATAGTTATATCACAGAAGGAGAAGATGACCAGGAAGAAAAATCTAATAAATATTATTTATTATAATAAAATAATAACCATAATCACCATTAATATCCCAGGAGTAGAAGGTCACATTGCTGAATGGTCCATGATGAAAAACCAGTAAGATGTGTAAAAGGCCTCTCTGCCTTTGGATGTTTTAAAAAAAAGTCTTTGTACTAAAACTGAGTTGCATATGGGGATGCAGATATTGTCAAGTCTGAACCATTGCTGCTGGAAGACAAGGGAGGCACACCACTAACATCTTGTAGGATTATAGAAGAAGATTTGGGTAAATAACCTTTGTGAGATTTTTACTGAAACCTATTTAAATTAAACTTAAATCCAGAAAAATGAATTTTTGTATCCAGTATAGTTAAAATCTCATTTTCTTGCTACAGTTTTATAGTTGTTTGGTTAATTACAGGAAAGAAAAAATTACTGTAATTCTTTGTATAGAAAAACTTTATAGTAGAAAAAATTTTTTTAAAGATCAGGACTAGAACATGAGTGCCTTTTGATATATGCCTTCAGTAATGTTTTCTGAAACAACTGAGGGGCCTCAAGAATGGATTTTGTTTAGGTCATGAATCTTAGTTTTTTAGATGAAGATGATCTTTGACGAATCAGAAATTACTTTGTGAAGGACTAGGAAACGCAGGAAATTATTAAACCTGCCTAGGAAACTGCTGAAGAATGGACAAGTGTGAGGATCTTTAACAAAGGAAAAATGTTACCTTTCCTTTGGTACTCTCCATAGAACTATTCAGCCATTTTGGTCTTCATGTGTCTGAAGGGATTAAAGATGCTGTTTCTCTGATATATGTCAACCCAAATCGTCATTATGAAGAGAATCTTTGTATTTACCTCCCCAAAATCACCTTATTGTCTGTCCATTTTGGTTATTCTGGTTTATTATGTCTAGTACAAAGGCAAGCAATTTCTGCAACGTATTTGAATTCCACGTGGGCTATTTGTGTCTGTTGTACAGTGTAAGAAAACTGTAGTGTAACCAATCCTTTAATTTCTGTGTTCTCTAGGTTTTGAAGATCCTTTGCCTTTCATCTGGATCAAATTTCACTTGTGATGTATGCAGCAAGCCTAATTCAGACACAGAGCAGGGATTTGGGGCATTAACAGTAACAATTACTGGGACTGCTACCTTACCATTCTGTTAAACAGATATAAGATGGGAACACAACGTGTGGTAATTCCCAGATGATCTTTTTTTTAGCAGAACATTTGATATTCTAATGCCAGGTAAACATTGCTTTAA
Source organism: Lycocorax pyrrhopterus obiensis (assembly GCA_014706295.1). Lineage (NCBI taxonomy): Eukaryota > Metazoa > Chordata > Aves > Passeriformes > Paradisaeidae > Lycocorax > Lycocorax pyrrhopterus. Next base: position 4,377,739 of record JACSVZ010000007.1, read on the forward strand.
AACCTTGGCTTTAACAACAGGGAGGTTAGAAGGCTCGGATTTATTCACCTGATACTTCCAGTGACAGCAGTCAGTTATCCATAGCATGAAGATCGCAGCTTTTAAATCTAAAAATTTTTTTGGCATTATAATTCTGAGTTAAATTATGGCTCAGCGAGTATGACACAGAATGGTATGTCCAAATGCAAAAGAATCAGATATCATAGTATTTTGTACTTCCATAAGTTTATAAAAGTCTAAAACCAGCACAGAAGCAGATTAAAAGGTGGAATTTCTCTGTACTTTGACAAGGGCTACATTTTGATACTTTGTATTGAATCATAGTATTTTTATTTTAAAAATTCATTTAGTGATAATGTCATACAAGCAATAAAATAGAAGATTTTAAATACAATAGAGAGATTAGGAATTAAATCTCCTAAATCTGCTCTTTTTTCTCATAATGCTTATCACAAAGAAAAATAAAAAATATTTAGCTACACAAACTGGTGGATTCAAACAGGTAACCACCATAATCATCCAAATTTGCATTACCTACAGGCAAAAGAAAAATTTTGGATCTTTTTCTTAGGTCAGTTCTGGAATTTGTATTTTTAAACTGCAGCTTATGTAGCTCGGGTGGGATGTTTTAAGAGGAAGTCCTAGATAAGCCAGCAAGTCCCAATCTTAAACTCGTACTCCTTGTGCTGTAACCAGATATGCAAAGAGCAGGGAGTCCTTCAAGTAACCAAGTCTCACACTATCAATGCTAATACAATGATTTAATCTGAAGTTATAAACAACAGCAGCGCAGGAATTTGTGTCTAATTTATTTTAGAATTACCTAGAATTCAACATTTAGTACTACCCAATGTTGAGGAGGCTCCAAAGTTCTTTTGGGGGAGGGAGAAAATTTGCTTATGAAGCACATGCAAAAGCATCTTCTCTGCTCCCAAATAGATGGAATAATCCACTGCACAGGTACTTCTACTATCTGCAGTGTCAGTCCATACACAGAATAACACTCACAGCACACAAGACATTAAAAGTGGAGTTTGAAAATTGCGATGCTGTTTTTGTTTGAAGTGAGTAGTCCCAAATAGGGTTTACATTCATATTCTGTAACACATCAGTGCCAGACAAACTATTCAACATTCTACAATTAAAGAGAGACATTTCCCCCCAGGTTTTGAAGCATTTCTTCTGCTTTTTTTTTTTTTTTTTCCCTTTTCTTTTTGGCTTTCCCTTTCTTGATTTCCCTCTTTTTTTGAACTTATTTTTGATACAGTGAATCACCATTCTTTCCAACATCGTAGCTTTACAAAAGATGTGTCTGTTTAACTTCTCTCCCATCTATTAATTCTCCAAGCAGCATGGCACTCATTAAAGTTAGCTGAAGTGTATACATTCTTAGCCCATTGATTCAGTTTTGCTAGCAAAAGCATAAAAAAGAAGTGACATTGGCAGTTTTTGAAGAAAGGATGATATGTCAGGAGTCCCTGCTGTTACTAGTTATACCTACAGAGTGATAACTACCACACAATCATCCTTTTATTATCACCCTTTATTGAACTTCATCATTTTTACGAGTGAGGTAAATGGTGTTGATTTTCAGAGGGTGAGAATACAGCTTCAACTAGGTAGCAGCTACCTAGAGATGGACAAAGTAGGAATGAACATTGGTTATGAACTGGAAGAAGAAATGAGGAAAAGGAAAAAAAAAATACCAATTGGGTAGGCGTGGATATAATCACTATGAAGCAGAAATTGCTTGGAGGGTTAAAATATGGCTTTTGGTGGGTATTTTTGAAGGTACAAGAGGAATTGAGGTATGCAGCAGTCACTGCACTTCAACAGAAATATCAAGGTACTTGTTTTGGTGCACAAAAAAGGGGATGGAAGATGGAAGGCACTGAAAACCAAGGAAGTCACCCACAAAAAAAGAAAGTGATACACTATTCACTGAGGAGTATTTCACTCTGCAGGTCCTTTGTTTAACACAGTATCTTTCCAAGTGGGTTTTTTTTTCATAAGTCCCTCTACTTAGGTGTCTCTATGTGCATGGAAATAAGTTCCCCTCAGCTCTTGACATAGTATCCAGTGTCCAGGTGGGTGACCCAGCAGGTCCGAGCAGCTCCAAGCTCTGGCTCTTCATGAGCAGGAATTGCAGGGGAGCACAAAAGAAACCAGCCACGCTCCTTGTGCTCAAAAACAGGGTGGGTGCTATCCCTCCCCTGGTTTTATGACAGAGTTTAATTGTTAAAGCAGCCAATGAAGAAGTCACAGGGCCTGATTATTGTTGTGCCACTCTCAGGAGCCTATTATAATACAAAATACAGCAGGGCTGGTCAGAAATCTCATCGCTCCGTGGAATAGGTCATTACATCTAAAACTAATGAGGACAGAGACACAAAACCCAAAAAGGACTATTATTCTTGTGCGTAGCAGTTATGCATTTAGCAAAGACAGAAAAACTTCATTTCTGGTCTTTCCTCTCCATTATTTTCTGTCCACATGCCTTAAGTGGAATTAATTCAGTGGTATTGTATGGAACCAGTTGCTGACTTCTGAGCCACCACTTCTGTGGTAACTAAGTCCTGGCATTGATTGCACAACTTCAATTTTAAAACTTTCAAAAAATGCAATTATATTTGGGAATGTTTGTAATTCTGACCTGATCTGAATTTACAGGACTGATACCCATCTGGTAACTAATGATCTAAAAATATAATTGTGAATTTAACATGAAATTCCTTTATATTTTTTGTATTGGTTAGTAATCTTTTAGCTAATCTCACGTATTTGTTTCAATTTTATTACCCTTTGAGTTGACCAGCATGTAAAATGGATTCATAATTCCAATAGGCCTAGAATCACAGAATATGCTGAGTTGGAGTCCAACCACTGGCCCTGCACAGGACACCCCAGGAGTCACACCAAGAGCCCGAGAGCATTGTCCAAATGCTTCTTGGACTCAGGCAGGCTTGGTGCTGTGCCCACTTCCCCGGGGATCTTTCTTTTTCTTCCAATTATTTTAAAGGCATTGAGAGCAATCAATCTTTACATACTCACAGATCTATCAAGTAAGCAATAAAAATGATTAACAGTAATATCATAAAAATTCATCAGAAGCCTATTCTGAAATGTATATCATCTTGCATTCAATACTGATCAATTAATAATTTGTAAGTAGTCTGATATTTATTTAATATAACCTTTACACCAAATCTGATTTTCAATAGCATTTAATTAACCTGTGCAATGACTGAAGTTGTGTACATGCATTAAAAAATTGTAAAAGTAATGGTCAGTTAGGCAGCAACCAGTACGATTTGTATATACAGTGACATTAATTATGCTTTCAAATTAGGCACATCATTGCTCTGGATGATGTAGAATTCTGGCCTTCAAAGTGTATTCCCTTCCACTTTTCACAGAAGTTTCAAAGTAGTATCCATACATAGTGCAACTCATTCTTAGTCCAAAGAGATCCTATGAAAATACAAAAATAAACAGTGTGTTTATTCAATGTTAGTATTTTTTCTGTCAGAAAATAAAAAATCAAGGTAAAGGGTTTCCACAGATAGTTTTAAGCATTTCTTTGGAAAGAATCTTCTTTTGGCCCCATAACAAAATAATATAGCAGTAAGAGAAACAATCTATATGCAATTTCACTCACAAAAAGAAGAGTTAACTGAAACTTTGAGACTTTTTCACCCACAGTGTCCATTGCAGTCAACAGCACCACAATTTTAGTTTTCCCTTCACACTTGTCTCCTGAAGGTGGCTGTTGTCCTTTCATGGCCTGTGACACTTTCCTGGGCTACCATCAAAGAGGTAAATGGCAAATTTGTGTAGCACGAAGTTACTCAGCTAAAGAAGATCCCACCTGTTCAGATGAAATTTTTAAGGCAAAAACTCATTCTGGGTTCTGAATTTGTTAGTCCTCTGCCATCAGGCTTTGATCCTTACTGCAGGACAATCTCAGGGGCAAAAATGAATGGTAACATGCAATTCTCTTTGAGTGCCTTTGGCAGCAGAGATTGGTCCCCAAACAAACTCTTGTTTCTCTCTCTTCTGTCCTTTGGGGGGTAAATTAATGTAGGTAAAAGTCTGTTCTCTGGGTGTAAAACGAGCATTTGCAGGTTTTGATCTGACTCAGAACTGTGCAATGATAGGAGTGGCTATTTTCTCTTTCAATGGTCAAGGGAATTTCTCAAATGCAGTTCTGGAATACCTCTAAATTTTCCCAATTCATTCTCAAATGAATAACCATTCCTGCTATTTCCTACAGTAAAAAATTCTGTTCATGAGAGAAAATTATAAAAATGTCAGTGTGTTAAAGTTAAAGAACTGGAAGGAGATACATTTTTTGATGGAATGAAAAAACTTGAAAAGACAGTCAGTCCTAAAAAGTTTCTTGTTTGAGCCTTCTCCAGGAGGTCACAGGTTTTCAGTGTCTGGGATTTTCACAATTACCACATAGCAGCTATCTTTTCAGACTAGGAGAGAACGAAATATTTGTCATTAACTCTGTTCCCTGTATCATTTAGATACAAGTGATCCCTGCCCTGCACCACATCATATTACTACAGTGAAAAAGCCCACAGCCCCTTGCTATTTTTCTTTGGTATTCCCAGTTGTTATTTTTAAAGGCACAATATTTTATACTGCAGTGGAAGGATCTGCCTCTGCCATGGGAAGCATTCTTTAAGTGCCATACAATGACAGAAATTAAAGAAAATACTGGTGTATAGAATTACATAGTTCACATTTCGAAATAACTTCAGACCCTCAGGGGGAAAAAAAGCCATTTGAACACCACCTTCATTTTGCCTGGCAGCTTGTTATATGAAATATGGACAGGTAATCGCATGGAATTTAGGACTTTGCAAAATGCAGCCTGCTGCTTTAGGACTAAAATAGTAAAATAGAATAAAATAAAATAAAAATCACTAGGTCAAATTCAGAAGAAAATCTAGTGAGTCTAAAGGGATTTTCAGTTGGAGTGGCTTCTACTCCTCTGCTGTACCACATCTGAAACATGTTGAAGTAGGTTGACCCCAGCCAGCAGTTAACCCCCACCCCACTGCTGACTCACCCACTCAGTGGGTTGGGGAGAGAGCAGCATGGACAAAAGTGAGAAAAACCTCTTGAGTTGAGATAAAGACACTACTAAGTGAAAAAAAACCCCAACAAACACAAAATCAAGTGATGCAAAAGCAATCACTCCCCATCTCCTACCAGCAGACTGAGGCCCAGCCTGTGTCACCAACACCTTGAGAAGGTGGCACTGTTTCCATATTAACATGAGGAAAAGTGCTTTCACCAAGTTAGCTCTTATTCCTTCCATCCCTATGCCAATTAAAGCTGCTTCTGCCTGAAGTGACCAAGAAAACATTTTTACAGTTTTATTGATGTTATTCATACATTCCTGTATTTCTGTTAACATTCATTTCTACTTCCATTACCTGTAAGAACAATCTGACCATACTTATTTTCCCAAAAAGAGGCCACCAGAATAATAGTGAGTATAACAGCTGGACTTGATGGTCTTTCCCAACATAAATGATTCCATGATCCTAAAACACACTGGAAGCTTTCCTTGCTAAACACAAATTGTGTGACTGCAGCAGCAATTCTGCAGTGCTACAGTTCATACAGCACACAGAGTTGTGGCCAGCTCAAAATGAAGTGGTTTTATAATAACAGCCACAGAGCATTGTCTCTGGAAAACAAAAGATTTGATGCAAAGAAAAAATGATGTTGAATCCCACAGAAGAAAAGCATAAGAGTATGGGGTTCTTTTTTTTTTGAGAATAAGAATCAAAAGGGGGTTAGGAAAGTGAAAACATTTTCATTAATCAGTGAGTATTAAATAAGTGAACTCTGATGAGTTTTATTTGAATTTTAGTTTTCCTTCAAAATCGTTAAACAAGTTGAGATATAATGAAAAGTTGGTTTATCAGAAATGTGTACAAGAACTTGGAAATATAGTTGTGGACATATAAATCCTCAGTACTATGGATTAGTTTTGATTTACAGGAGATGCAGAGAGAATGCTGCTGTTGGAGTCAGACACTTTTTTCTGTTCATGAAACCTACTTTGAATTTCTGTTGTTACTGCTGAAAGACAGAGTTTCTCTCTTCATGGGTTCACTGACTGATTTAATATATCTTCTGTCGTGCTGCTGCTGTGGATTTCATCTCTTAAGGGAAAAAAAGGTAGAGAAAAAAGTATTAAACTGCACAGCAATCTATAAAACTATTGGCATTTCGAGCATTGTCAGTGTGTCTCTGATTAAAGGCAAATGGTGCATACATGCTGGTGTTTTCTCTCTGTTTTTTGAAGGACATAATGTCTCGGTTCATTATAATACTACTAATCTGAGCCTCTGTAACAATATCCTATTTTTGTTTGATGATATTGTGGCCCTAAGATCATTCCTCACGTTGGGAAAGCTTTAAAGCAGAGAGCACTTCCCATGTCTATCCAACAGTCCTCTATTGAATGACTGTGATTCATTAGCGAGATGGGAAGAAAGTTCCTTGAGATCAGTCCTGAAAGCAATCTGTCATTAGAGCAGCACATTAGCTTTCTTCAAATTCATTTGTGAGACTCTTTGCAGGAAATAGTGCCTAATAAAGTAAGGAAATGACAGGAGAATATTGAAGACCTATTAAAGCATTAAACCCAATTCTTTCCCAAACACAATGAAGGCCAGCCAGACAACCATCTGTAATGCTGCATTAATTGTCTAAGAAATAGTGAAGAGTTTGTGTTCATAGCACCAGGGCTTTAAAACAGGAGCCAGTGCAACACTTCCAGTTGTCACTCTCTTTGCACAGCTGGGGTGGCTGCTGCAGTCTGGAGACTCTTCCTCTGCTGTAACCTCAGTCCTGACACCCAGGTCAGAATCCCCCACGCCAAAACCAGAGCCTGGGAAGGCAGGGGTTGTGCTGTCCTCTGAACTCAAACCACTGCGTTGCCCTTTTTGAAATCTTGCAGAGAGCTTTGGGATCTGAATAAAAAGCTAAATTTCATGTTGATAAAATGTTCTGTGAACTTGAAATATTGATTGCTTTACACAAACATTAGTCTTCAGAGTTCATACTTTTTACTCAAACTTCCTTAAACTGTGTTAGAAAAATAAGTATGATGCAATCTTGTGGGCAAGGAGATAGAATTGGCAGCTTGTATTTAAAAGAAAAACAGAAAAAGCAAAGGAAGAGACACTGGATGGGAAAATATTCCAAAGAAAGGGCAAGGCCATTGTTCTCTTGTAATTTTTACCAGTTTGTAATCTCAAATGATTCTTCATTCTTGCCTTTTAGGAGTCCATCCTGTCATCAATTTCACCAATGTGTTCCTGCCAAGTGTATTTGTGTATTAAAAAGCAAGAATTCACTTTGTGTTTTGACTTGGCATGTGAATTGCTTGAGAAAATAAAACAGAAGTAGTAAAACTATATTTTGTGCAAAATATGTTGTGCAGTGAACACAGTCTGTGTCCTTCATCTAAGGATTAATTTTTTTATATATATATATATGTGTGTGTGTATACATTTTTTTCCTCCAGTGCTAGTTTATTAATACAAGAACATTCTTTCCTAGGAAGCAGAGCCCAGGATACTTTCTGATGCGTAGGATGCTGGCTGCGGAGCAGTTACAGCCCCACCTGTGATTTACGGTCCTCTATGTCAGAGACAGGAGAAGCTCACTTTTTGTAAATTTTAAATACTAGAGGAACACTGGCTCAGAGGATGATCTCCCAGTTGGTGTCCTTTATGGACAAGGCAGCAGAAATTATGGCAACTCGCTTGGGCATCTCCCAGTGAATACTGGAGGGAGTCGCGGTCTCCTGGCTTGCCGTGTGTTTCTCTGGACGCTCCAAGGGGCAGCCAGCGCGAGCCCTTTCGTTTTGCTGAGAGCTGCTCCTCGCACCCTCGTGCAAAGGCCGAGTACATGTGCAGTGCTGCACAGGGAATTTATGGGGTCCTTTTCAGCAAGCAGCTGAATTAGCCTCTGCACCCCCCACAGACCTGTGCACTGCATCTTTTCTAAACAGGTAAAATCCCTCATGTTAACAATGCTCCTTGGGAAGCGTCTTTGCCCTGGTACTCTTTCACATCATATCGTCTTCTGGGCTGAAAGGCCACGCAGTAATTAAGCTCAGAGAGTGACCTTAGCACGGAAAGGCTCTGGGATGCTTTTATGTTTAAGTTCTGGATATGCAAAAGGGGCATTTTTATATGGTAGTCTGCTCCTAAAACTGACATTTATCCGTAAGTGACACACACACTGAGTTTCTGAGAAACTGCTCTTCTGCTGGGTTTCAATAAGTGTCAGTATATGATTTATAACTGTTTTAGAGTGAGGTGCCGTGTCTAACTCTCCCAACACATAAGAAAATATCGCCATCTCTTGCTCCATGCAGGAAGTGCAGCTCCTTTCTCCAGGGCCCCTTTGATTTTCATTGCCCTCTGCGTACCTCTGCTGTTACAGGAACTCAATTGCTTTCAGAAAAGCTGGGCTACTTCTGTTTCACACTAGAAAGCTTAATTTCAATGAACTTGCATGGTAAAATGTTGAAACAAGCATAATGCTCTTATTTTGCAATGATGGGGTTGGTTAAAGATTAATGGGAATTATGTCGTTGAGCATGGGGGGATTTCTTAAATTTTTAGAGGTTCAGTGTTGGGGTGGTTGCTGAGAAAAATACCAGTGCATTTGGTGCTGTCACTGGTACTTAAAAATCCTTGGCTCTTGCCTGGATGCTATGTCCTGAGGTGACTGTTGTGGAAACTGTTTAGGATTTGTAATAGAGAAAAACATGGAAAGAATGATAGTCTTATTCCAGTCTTATTCCAAACCTCTAATATGCACTATCTAAGAAAGGCTTTTATATTTTTACAGTTTGTTTTTCCTTTTTCTTCACACAGATACTTAGGATTACAATTTAATATTGTGATGGCCCAAAAAAAAAAATAACCAAAGCAAAAAATTCCACACAGAACAAAAATTCTTCAACTCTAAATAAGAGTTATGGTGCCTACAGTTCTTCTGCTTTATTCCCAATTTGTTCCTATGGGCTTGAACACTCTAATTTCTCAGGTCAAATATTCTTGTTTTAAGAATAAAAGTCACACTCTCGTATAGAGGGCTAGAGAAGTTTGATTGCATTTAGGAAGGCTGTGGGTCTTTCAAACTCAATCATCTGTATTTGAAACTGCTTTTGAATTCTTGCAGACATGCATCTTATGGGACAGGGGAGGGAGCAAACCGGTGTTCACCAGAGGAAGCAAAAATCTGTGATAAGTGCAAAAAGTACTCTCAAAAGTACTTCTTGCTTTTGTTTTGGTTCTGTCTTCCTGAATAAACATCTGCTTTAACTACCCCATCCTCATCTTTGCCCTTCCTGTTCTTTCTCAGTCTTCTCATAGTTCCCAATTCGAAACCATATCTCCTTTCACTCTCACTAGTTTTGATCTATAACCTCTTGAAAAACTTCCTGAAATTACAAATAGTTCAACAGCGACGCCAGCTTGTTCTTGTTACGTTTTGTTCATAATATTTTATTTCCAAAAGGGACAAGCCTTGCTCACAAATATGAGCAGCACAGTCTCACTACCGTGTCCACAAGGCTTTGCTTTCCAAGGGCTGCATTTATGGATGCTCATCTACAACCAGCAAAAACAGGCTTCCTATTATGGTTTGTCCACTGGGCTCTGAATTCCTGCAGTACCAATAGAGGCCGTGTAGGAATGTAGGAACTTTAACCTCGTTTGGTTAAAGTTAGGGTTTGTGTCTATGGTGGTGCCTGTAGAAGTACCATGGTAACATGTAATCAATATGTATCTGACTTGTAAGTATTTTATATATCTTTATTTCTTGTGCTAAAATCTATGGATCACAGATGTGAATGTGGAGTTCCAGACTTCTTACAAATAATATTCTAATTGCTTTTCTGTAAAATCTTTTTTTTTTTTGTCTTCTGTTTGCTCCTCCAGCTCCTTATTTAATTTTTTCTTCCTCAAAAGTAGAACTTCTGCTCACAGAAAGTCTGGTTGCAGCTGTACTTGCCTTGTACTTCTGCAACTACCTATGAATATGCAGCTATCCCCCGATCCTTTTTTGTTACCATTGTAAAAGGTTTGCCACAAAATGTTGCTAAGGTATTGGCAAAAACTAACTTTTACAGTGTAAAAATCAGTATGAGTCTTACTTCTTGAAGGCACTCTGATAATTTTGAGCATTTATCCCAACCTTACATTCTCCAGAATGCTCCCTGAACTTTTAAAATACAGTTTTGACCTTGCCTTTGTTACTCTCTATCCTGATTCTGAGACAGAGGCACCAGCAATATGACAGGATTATTCTGTGTGCACGTTGTGAAATCTGTATCTATTTTAGCCACCTCTCTGATGTATTTTCCTTCTATTTTTTTTTGCTGTGCCTCTACTCTGTTGACATCCCTACCTTCTCTCTTACTGATGCTGTGGGGATTACACATATATTTAAAAGAAGGCTGCTCTTATACTGCCTGTTGTGCACCGTTTTCCACCATGACCTGAGCAGTTTTGTTCATTTGCAGAGGAACAGCTGTGAAACAAATGCCCATTCTGCAGCCAGGGTAAATAAGAGGAAGACATGTAATGTAAGACAGCACATCTGAGTTGTGATGGACGTCAGTGACAAGTGGTGTCCCTCAGGGGTCCATACTGGGATGTATTTATGGCTGTGTATGATGGATGGATGAAGTGTTAATATCTTCATCAAGGACCTAGACAAAGTGGTTGAGTCTCCCTCAGAGAATTTGCATGTGACACCAATCTGAGTGGTGCAGCTGACACTCCTGAAGGACAGGATGCCATCCAGAGGGACCCTGACAAGCTCAAGACATGGGCCCAGGGGAACCTCACGTGGTTTAACAAGACCAAGTGCTGGTGCTGGTGCTGCACCTGGGTCAGGGCAGCCCCTGATATCAATCCAGGCTGGGGATGAGCAGATGGAGAGCAGCCCTGAGGAGAAGGACTTGGGGTGCTGGTGGGTGAAAGGCTGGACATGAGCCAGCAATGTGCACAGAAAGCAAATCCCATCCTGGGCTGCATCCAGAGCAGCACGAGAGCAGGTGGAGGGAGGGGATTCTGACCCTCTGCTTGCTCTGGTGATCCCACCTGGAGCGCTGCATCCAGCTCTGGGGTGCCAGCACAGGAAGGACATGAACCTGCTAGAGTGAGTCCAGAGGAGACAGCCAAGATCAGAGGGATGGGGAACCTCTCATACAAGGAAAGGCTGAGAGAGTCGGGATTGTTCAGCCTGGAAAAGAGAAGGCTTTGGGGTCACCTAATTGCGGCCTTACAGTTCCTGAAGGGAGCCTGCAAGAAAGATGGAGAGGGACTTTTTACAAGGGCATGTAGTGACAGGACAAGGGGGAATGGACTCAAACTGAAAGAGGGTAGGTTTAGATTAGATCTTATGAAGAAATTCTTCCCTGTGAGAGTGGTGAGGCCCTGGCACAGGTTGCCCAGAGAAGCTGTGGCTGCCCCATCCCTGGAAGTGTTCAAAGCCAGGTTGGATGGGGCTCTGGGTCTAGTGAGAGGTGTCCCTGCCCATGGCAAGGGAGTTGGAACTGGATGGTCTTTAAGGTCCCTTCCAACCCAGGCCATAGAAGTCAGTATTCTGGCTTTCTGGTTTTTTCAGTTTATAAATAGGTTTTCTGAGAATATATGAGAGTGTTGATGTTTCATAAGCATTAAAAATTCCTTTTAGTAATTATTTTTCTTGCTTAGATGTTATGAAATGAAGATTTTTTTCTTATTCATAAGATGAATTTTAACATTTACTTCAGAAGATTTATTTTTCTACAGTGAAGAAGGCCATGTTCTTTGGGCCAAAGTGTAAGATTTATTTTTCTTCCACTCCTCAGTAAAGTTGCATCATTTATTTAAAGTTTTTTCACCCTTGAATGTAATGATTTATTGTCTTAGAAGTGACACTCGAAGAATATTACTATTGACATACTAATTTAATGAAGACACTGTTCATGACTTAACCTTTCAGTTCTCAACATCTTGCAAGGTTTTACTCTAGTAACTGGTCAGTAATTTCACAAAAAAATGGGAACCCAGCCATACAGAGGATGATAGAGATACTTGGATAAGTCAGTTTCAGGGACTTATGTTCAAAATGCAATTAAGCCTAGAAAACTCAAAAGACAACAATTATGATCTATTTTTTCCCTTATCCCTCACCATCACTGCTGCAGGAAGGCAAACAGAGCATTTTCCTGACAGAAGATTTCAGGCCAGACGCGGTGTGGCAACAAGGTTTTTGGCCATTCTCGAACCCTTGCTTCTGCTGGCTTAACGCTGCTGAGGTCACCAAGGAAGCTGATCGAGGAAAGTGACCCAACCTAAAATATGTAAACACAAAACAAACCAAAAACCATGCACACAGGCTAAAAACCCTCAAGCCAGCCAACCTCCCACGAGAGGAAAATTTCACTGATGTAGTTTAGAGAATAGTCCTACCACAGCTGGACCATTAAAAAACGGTCAGCAGTGCGTGATGGCAGCGCAATGGGGGAATGACCTCAACTGTATCCTTAAGCTGTGAACCTGCTTATATTCCGTGAACTTCTTCTTCCCTTGGCGTGTAGGTGGATTCCGTGCCTGAAACAAATGTTAAAGTAACGCAGGAGACAAGGAGGGCTATTTTAAGTAACTTTACAAAAAAGAAAATTCAGCAACTTAACAAAGAGAATGACAAAAAAGTCAAATTACTCTGGAATCCTTCGAAGTCAGAGGTGCAGCAGCTAGAACAATTCATTAATGCTCCATGCAGGAAGATCTGAATTATTTTAAGAGCACTGTATTTGCATTTTAGATATAGCAGAATGAACTAATTATGAAATGTATGCATCAAAGATTTCAATTTCAGGCTTGACTTTACTTTGGAGATTAATTTTTTACTTTATCATTTTTGCAGGCAGTTCAATGGACAGCCTTATTTGAATGTTACTCATTGTTCAGTGATGTATGAAGTGTATTTAATCAATGTGAAGAAAGTAATATTAAACTATTATCAGAAGCATCAAATGTTCCAAAAAATCTCAAAAGGAAGGTCAAAAGGTAACATTTCTGCTAACAATATGAGAAACAATGTATTTAACTTATTCATTACATACAAGTTTTTCATGGCATATACATTATCCTTTTCACATAAAATTACAATGTAAAATGTGGAGGGTTATTCCCCTGATTAAAAATATTGTATGTAGAGTTGACCAAATAATCTTTCAGTGTTTAGTAAAAGATATTTAAATAACTATTTTAGAGTTGATGTGCATTTTAAATGGTTTGCTGCAAAAACCTTTGACAGAACAGGTCTTGTGCTCATCATTAAATCATTTGTTAGGTACTACAGAAGAAGGTAATTGCCAGCAAGGACGGTCATTTCAATAATTGCCATGTTTCTGCAAGGATTGCAAACACCCCTGTGTTAAGACCCAAACCTGGCCTTAATAAAGCCATCTGGTGAGACATGAGAAACTGTTTGTCCAAAAGCCATGAATGAAAAAAACATTCCTTTTGGAGCCAGCAGTTCCAACCCCATTGGCCAGCATTGCTCCAGATGGGATTTCAGTCCCTGCCCGACCTTCTACAAGCATTTCCCCTGTGGCTGCCATAGGCAAAACCTGGTACTTTTAAAGGCAGAACTCTCTCAGTGCCACTGCAGTCTCATCCCCTGTGGGTTAGCTTAGTGTGGAAGGCACACCAAGCCAGCTGGAAAAGTGGCTGCTCAAAGGAACCAGAGCTATGCCTTAAACTTGGACTGGAAGCATTTATTTTCCATATTCACTGCCTCACACTCGTGGATCATGTAAACAGTAATGGTGTAAGAAATATTAAAAAAAAATAAAACTCCTCCCAAGTCTCTATGGCTTGTACTTTCTATGTCAAGGAAGACTTCAGCTCCAGGTCAGAAGTCCAGAATTTCCTTCTGAAGTGAGTAGAAAAGATTTGAAAGAAGAGATCATGTGAATGCAAACCACTGACATGGTAAGATATGATCAAAGGGTAATTTTCAATGTCTGTTTGAATTAAGAAATTAATTCATCGCATAGTGAAATATTGGTGACCTGCACTGTGGTTTTTGGAGTAAGCTACTGATTAAATTATGGATAACTGATTTTTTTTTCTAGTTTAAGATTTACTCAAAGATAACTGTGTTCAAAGAAATTAATTTTGCACCACTACTAAAATGAATTACTGTGTCCTTAGTCTCTTTTAACCACACTTGTGGCATCTTTTCCAGTAATAGCTGAAAGCTTTGCTTTTGTTTCTCCTCTGTGACATCAGCCTTGCATTTTCAGAGGCATAAAGCAATGACTTGTTGACTGGGGTCTTCTCTAGTGAATGGGCTATTAAGAATGAGCAGTACTTCAAGTGGCTAGTAAAAGTGCTTTCAGTGAAAGAGCAAAACATTACTGTAATGTGATAGATTTGCTTCAACAAACCCTCTCAGTTTCTGCTTTGTCTTATCAGCATCTTGCAGAGATGTGTATATTTAAAGTTAACCTCACGCAAGTATATTGTGAAAGTTTATAGGGAGCAACAGCATCCCCTATGCAAGAACACAAAGGAAAACATTTCCAGCTTCTCAACCTTGAAAGCAATGAACATGCAAGACCATCTGAAGTTTCAAAATAAGTATTGCACAGGACCTGTTCCGTCTTTATGTGTGACCTTCATTCTGCAAACGCAGCAAACGCCTTTTAAACATCACGACCATTGTGATGGTTCCCTTGGCTTGCAGAAATCAAGCATGACTAAGTCTTTTCAGGAGTAGGATTTTACTGTCTTGCAGAATACTTTGCCTTCTAATTGTATGATCAGAGGTGACTGTACAACATCCCTGGTGGAAAGCACTATTAGAAATGCACCCGGCTTTTTGAAACAGTTTTTGGTGCGGCTGGCATTGTCTCTCTTCTTCAATGGCTGTTGAGCACACATAAATTAATACTGTCCCCTTTTCTTCCCCTCATGTAATTTTTTAATCTCTATTTCAATCGGTGCTTTGGCAAGTGAAGGCTGCTAAAACTGCCCAGCCTGACAAATAACAGTCACTTACTGAAGCAGACAACTTTTGCTTCAATTCTTGATTAATTATTATATTGAGCAAGGTTAATCTATCAAACTTAGGTTCAATACAGTTGTAAAGTTTTATAATTCAAAGTCCAGTTATGTCCCCCTAAAACACTCCAAGTTGTAATTACCGGTTATCAATTGCAACAAGTATGTTCATGTGATTAAGAATGGAGCTATATTCTTCAAAGGCAATAAAACAATTGTTGCTGTAATTTAAGATTATTGAGTATATTAAAGAAGCCCAACACATAAAGCTGTTAAATGCAAATAAGCACTACAGATATGAAAGGATGTCTGTGGGCCAAGCTGATCCCGTGCCAAGAAAGTACCTCTTTTTTTGTCTTTATGTGATTTACAGGTGAACATTGATGAAATAAGCAGTGGGAAAAAGCTCCTCTAAAAAGCTAAACTCTCAGCACCACGCTGTCATGGAAATAGCAGGCTCTGAAGCTTGGTCTTTCAGCATTAAAGGTCAACAGAGCAAATTTTAAAGCTTCATTTTATTTCCTGTGATTTTTCATAACCAAAGAATTCTTTCATTTATTCCTTTTCAAATGGCAGACTTCACACAATCTGTCTGTACAGCAAATTAAACCTGCTCTGCTTCGTTAGATTCAGCATAAATGAAACAAACTACCATAAATGCTACTTTTGTGATGCACTTACTACGCTGAATTTTCCATTTGGAAGTACGAACAGCATGTATGTTACCTTGTTCCACAAGGGATTTTCTGCTTTGGAATTCGTCTGCTGGCCGGGCTTCATTGTCCCTTCGTGCTTGTCCCTTCACAGCCATGTGAAAATATGGGTAAGTCTTAGAAAATTACAATGGGAGATGATTATTGAGTTGATAAAGTAAAATTTCTTCCATTCTTTCACCAGACGCATTGTGAAACTACAGGTCTGCATGTTGAAGATCAAATGCTGAAGCTTGAAATCTGCATTATGTGCTGAAGGAGCTGTTCAGATGCAGTTTCCACAGGTGGAGAACACAACCTGAGGTGTATCAACACTCTGGTTCTACAGCTGATCACACGCATTTGAACTTGCAAGAGCACGTGTCACATTTTGATCCAGGTCTACGTTTCAAGCTTTGATCTTTGAGCTTCACTTTAAAGAGCCACTTGACTTTATTGCCCACCTAGATGGGAAAATATTCAATATATTAAAATAAATGTTACTGTGTTGCATAGCAAATGTCAAAGTAAGTGTTAAATAGTAAATAAAACGATCAACCAGTATCTGTTATCAGTTAGGAGTACCACCAATCACAACTTAAAAATACCTTAAAGTACTTCAATTATAGAACCTATTTAAAAGAGCCCCCCATTTTCTCAGATGCACAAATGTAGAACTGATCCCTTTGTGAAAGCCAACTAAATTTTATATGTGTGCCTAAATTTTTATTTGATTTATCACTTAAATGACTTAATAGATCGTTCCACCAGTGTTGTCTCAGCTATACTGTCCACTTACACACAGATTCAGCAGATTCAACTTTCACTTCAGATTCTTTTCTGTACAGGTTCATAAAGGTTCATTGAATGCTAGATGTCCATTACTCATCCTGGATCACCTTGAAATCCTGGAATCAGAGCTCAAGTTGAGGCATATTTTTCTTTGAGATATACGTTTCTTATTCATAAGGGTTCCTTGTCTTCTGTAAGTTTTTCTGAAATTCTACAGATTTGAAGAGCTTCTCTTTTCTTCTCAGAAATATAATTTAGATATGTAAGAGTTTCATTTAAATCCTCAGAAATTATAAGGTTTTCAAATAGAATATATTTTATCTGTAACACCTGACAAATTTTTTAAAGAAAGTATTAGAAAGATGTAGAGGAATAAACAGAGTGATAGTCAAAGTAGCAGGTTAATGTAACATCTCACGTTTCAAAAAAACCCCCAAAATGTACTAAGGGATCTTAAGAAAACATCAATTAAAATACTTTCTGTGAGTGAATATCAAAGAAGAACTAAAGACAATCCCGTAGAATTGCTGTGGCACTTACATGGGATCAAGAAATGTTCTCAGAGCCCCGTGAAAGAGCATTGCAGCAGTGCAGATCAAACAGAGCAGTTGTCAGGTGCTGCACTCTGCTGAGGAGCAGCTTTTGTGCAAATTAGGTATAAAAAAGAAGTGGAATTTGGTGGATATATTTTATTTCTTTAGTTTCGCCTTAGCAAATGTGAGATTTCATTTTGCTTTGTTTTCTGTTTTTTAACTTCACACTTGGCTGTAGGTCAGAGTAACACAACTAGAACAACTTTACTCGTAGAGAAGTAAAAGAAATCTGTTGTGGAAGCAGAAAGAAGTAATTGGAAAAATATTAATTTAGTTATCCTATTCATTCTTAATTGAATGTGGTCAAATGTCTTTGCAAAATTCAAATCAAGAGATTTGCTACTTTGGAAAGAAATGAAAGTCAGCAATTGAAATAAACATAAAATCTAGCCCTCAGAAAAAAACCACTAAAGTGGTAAAAAAGAATGCTACAGATACTATGGAATTAAATAAATTTGCATGTGACTGTAGTTCTGTTCTCTTCAGCAGTTTGAATATTGCTAACATTGGAGCCAAATAAACATGGACTATGTAAAAATAAAGTTTTGCAGCAACAAAAAAATATCTGTCTACAGAAGGACAACAGAAATACAGCCCTTCAGGGTTTTTTTGTGTACACTGGATATATTCAACCCTGTTTGAGGTATCTGGTGGTTCTTGATAGCAATATATGGAGTGCACATTATCATACTGCAGGCTCCAGTCTGATGGACAAGAAACTGATCCATGTGAAGTTATGAATACTGACCTTTATCATGCGGATTTAGTGCTTCAGTTCATTGATTCAGAGCTTGGCTTTTAAAGAATAATCCTTTGAAATCAATGAAAATTAGATATAGAAACATCTTTTAAAAAACCAGCAGCATCCAGTCCATGATCCTGCATGCAGCATCCTGCTAAGCGTCTTAGTTTTGATGCAGATGTCAAGATGAGGCCCCAGATCACCAAATGCAGTATTAAATAATTTTCTCTTTCTCTCTAGAGGGGAGTCCTTTCATGGAGATGTGATTTAGGAAGCTGAAACACTCCTTGAAGTTTTCTTAGAATCTGTCCTTGCCTGTGCCGTTGCCAGTCCCTGCTATGACAAAGTGCTGACACATAACTCTATGTAATTCATTCCTATTTCCCTTACACACCTTCACTACAGCAGCTAGAGGCTGCAGCTTTTGGTCTAGGAATACCTAAGAACTTTGGTGACAAAGTGCAAAGGAAGGAGGTGTTTATATGGGATTCAGTTGTTTGGTGACTCTCTGGGGTGACAGGAATGAGAGGCATTGCCTGCCTTCTCTCAGGGGATTTCAATGTACTTACGTCAGGTTCCAGTCCACCAAAACACAGAGAGAGAGGCTTTAGAGAGCTGGGTTGCTGGAGACTGCCCAAGCTGTGATGTTGGAGATGTTCCCTACAGGAAGGAACAGTCACAAACATGGTTAGAAGACAGTCCCATGATTATTATCTCAAACACACTGTGGAAAATAAGCGACATTTATCTTCACATCCCTGAAAGGGGAAGGTAAGGGTCTCTACCCAGCTGTTTCATTTCAGGAGACTGGCACGAACTGCAGCAGGATTAAACAGCTGTCTGCTCTGCTCAGACAAAATGAAGACTAATCCATGGATCATTTCCTGATGGTCTTAGAGAAATCCAAAAGTCTACATGACAGCACAGTGAAACTCAGATATTTAAATGAACCTTGCAAGTTATTTGAACTGTCTGAAGCTATTGCAACAATTTTTAGTTTATGCTCAACTTGATAGCTAATTGTTTTTATTTATTTTTTTGTGTAGAAGGTGTAGGAAAGTACCAAATACCGCACTTCACTTTTATATCATAACCAATAAAATTAGATCCAAACAATGCTAAATGTCTGAACTAAATGAGAAAAAAATAGGTGAGTACTATTCTTATCCTGACTTATTTAACCTATTATAATTCATAGCAAATATTTATAATCTTAATCTTGATTTAAGTTGTTAATATCTGGATTTATAAGCTGTCCTACAAAACTGGTGAGATGTGACTATCTTATTTGAGCAAGATTAGATAAATTAGTTACAGCTCATAAACAGAAAACAACATGGGTTTAAAATTATCCAAAGAGATAAAAGTGGGTTAGATAAAAATTACAATTATGATGGTTATTATAACTTTCACAATTAAAAAAAAAATTAAAAATTGCAATATACCCATCAAAAAGACCATGAAAACTTGGTCTGGTTTTGAGTCCTTTAAAGCACTATAACATCATATAACAGATTCCATTTGTCTCCTACACTAAAAAACAAGGTCTGATGGGGTGTGTCTCAATGCACAGAAATTCACACAACTCCATCAGTCACACTTCTATTAATCATCTCTAATTCCTTGAAAAGGGACATACTTGCGCTGGTTCAGTATATTGAAACAAGACAGAAATTTGTGGTGAGAATTCATAGCAAGTGTTTAAAAGCATAAAACACGTTGCAGATTGAAGGCGCTGCTTGTCTTTATATTTCTGTTTCTGGAATTATTGCAAAATACTATTTCCTGAGCTCGGAAGTTATGCTTTACAGATGCTTTATTCATAGGACTGAACACTATTTCACAGTAATTTTCTTCCAGGTTTGAGGAGGCAACATAAACAGCACTGAATTTGCAATTATTTTTTAACTTGGTGTTGGAGCAAAAGATGTAAAAAAAGAGATTGTACTTATTTCATTGTAGAAAGCTGTTGTAGTATAGTCCTGTCACTTTTAATTCCTTTAATTAAGTTATGCACTGCCCCCCTTTCCCCTGTCTCGGAGCACTGCCTGTAATGTATCAGCCACTCACTGATTTACAGGCTTGGTCAATTGGAAATTAATCCTTGACCCAGACATTAAATAGCCATGAGGGTACTCCATGGTTCAGTGAAGTTTCTGCCAAGTTTTCTGCGCTGTTATTGATGAACATATTAATTAATAATAATGAACATATTAATGATTGTATACCAAAAGGTCTTTGCTGAAAACCCTGAGAGTGGCAAATGTCAACATCTAGCGAGCTTTTATGGCCAATTTATAAAGTTTGTGTGTTACAAATGAAATGCTGACATATTTTAAAGTGTAACGAATTAATGACAGAAACAGTAGCTGTTTATACAAGAAATAATTTTATATCGTTGCAGAGTCTCTTATGTTTGCAGTTGCCCCTGCCACGGAAGGTTTAGCAGCCCAGTTCCTTGCAGGCAGCGCTAGATGGAGATAGTGACTCACACAAAGCTTCCTGACAGGTGCTTTTCTGTCTGCTGAACCGGTCACTGCCAGAGAACAAGGTTTCTTTTGGTGTGTTCAGTTTATTACAGATTGCAGTGTTACAGTTGTTTGGCTTTATTTTTTTTTTTTTAAGTAGTCATTACAAAAAAAAAGTGAAATAAAATTATTCATGCTTCGAGTAGCTGGCAGGTCTCCATGAGTCTCTTTCACACACAGGTACGTATATGCAAATCACAAAACTCCAGGCAAACTAAAAACAAAGTATCAGAATTTTGTTTCCAGGTTTCGCATATGTGAAATTTTAATTAGCAACAGTAACTCCAATCATGTATTTACTTGACCCATAAGAAAAATCCCTCCCCCTGCTTTGTAATTGAGTGTTCCTTTGAAATTCCTGGAAATAAACAAAACAAACAACAAAAAAAATCCATATATGCTAGTTTACTTTCCCCACACAAAGTCAATATATTGATCTTACCACGGTGTATTTAATTGTCCTTAGCACAGAAGAGCCTCCCAATTAGCAGCTGGACAGAGCTCTCACATGCCAGTCAGGAACAGGGATGGACATCACACGTCCCATCACCCATGAACTAGTTTTGCATAGATAAGTGATGGTAAAAGAGAAAAGTCAACAGGGAAAGATAATTGCATGTAACTAAACAACTGCCAAGAGAGTCCTGTGCAGATGTTTTGGGTTACATTTTCAGAAGTGGCTAGTGGTTTAAGAAGGTATATGGCATCAGTGCGAGACAACATGTAACTAGCAGAAAGTAGCTACACAGTACAGCCTGCAAATCTGACATGTTTGAATTATAAAAAAGTTAGAAGTCAGGTGTAGAGTGAGTCCTTTTATTTAGGCTGCTGTTTAAGACAAAAGCAGCTGGAGTTCTCGTGCTGGTGCACAATCTCCCAATTGTCTGAAAGATGGGACCTCCTGGCAGTGACATTGTTTTGACTTAAAAATCATTTAAACACACTGAACTGGAGTGTGAGCTAATTTCCCAATGGCAATCAAATTTCAAATTCCGAATTTGGCTGAACCTAGCTGTAGCTCACTGCAGTCTCTGCAGCCACGCTGGAACAATGCATCCAAAATGATCCTCTTGCAAACATCTGCTCCAGTGAGCTGAGCCCTGGTAGGCACTTGGCAAATTGCAGTAGGAGGCTGCTGATGTCCATCACGAACCGGCTGGAATTAATACAGCCTGGGCTGATTTATTTGGATTTGTTTGCACTATTGCACCTCTCAAAGGGAAAAAGAAGAGAAGTGTTAATACTGTAGGATACTGCACTTCTACTGTGCTGGTGGAAACTGTTCTGACTTTTGTTCAACATGAGAAAGATGAATTGGCTTCACCTGAGAGCCTTTTGATGTGCCCAGCTCTCTCTAAGAAGTAAATGTACTAAAATTTGCTGATTGGTATGACAGAGAGCACATCCAAACTAAGAAAACACAGGATTGTTTCTCAAAGCGAGCAGGTCAGTTCTCAGAGAGCCTGGTGCTGTGGTGTGCAGCTGTCCTACAGCTTTTTTGTCTACTGAAAGGGGAAAAAGAGCTGCTTGGGCAGGCTGCTTGAGAGTCAGAAAGTCTGTGACTGAGGTTAGTCAATACACTTTGTACTCCCTGATAATCATTTGCCAAAATTAATATCATTTACAGCTGGAAGTATGGAACTTCTGTAATTTATATGGTCTCCCACCTTGATCCATCTAAGTATTCATGATTTAACCAGGATTATGAGTTTTTCTGCTGTTTTGGAAATGAGATGTCTCCTGCCAGTTTTAATGTATTTTTTGGTTCTTGTTGTCTTTAACACGTGTTATTACTACTGACATCTATCCAGAAAAACAAATACCTAAGCATACCTGATTATGTGAAAGGGACCAAAGAAGCCTTCTGAAAGTCCTACTCAGTCCATGGAGAATTTGAGTTTATAGTTCGTGAGGCATAAAGGAAAAAATCCAAAATATCCTTCCAGAGTGTTCTACTCCCAGTTTATTTCAATCTTCAGTTTCTGACAAATGAACAAGAACAAGCACAAAGTAATAGCTAGGTTTTTCTCTTAGTTCCATTTTTTTGCAATGGATCATTCATTCTTCTTGTAATTATATTACTTTTTACTAAAAAAGTAGTTGCAGACTGAGTAGTTTGGGAGAACCAAATAGATAACCCATATTCAGCTACCCACTTACTCTGAGTGGTTTCTTATAGTCAAGCAGCTACAATGTATTTATAATTCTCAGTGATTTTGCATTACCAGAGTCCCTTGTTAGAGCAGGTTGTTTGTGTTTGTATTTTTTTTAGCTTTTTCTGAATTGTGGCTATTCCTGAAGCACTCACAGTACCTTCCTACACTTCCTTTCCCAAGAGGAGGAGTGATTACATGCAATCTGTCTTCCTGGTAATAATAAACTTCCACAAGCCATGCTGGGTATATTGTATATTCACAACAGCCAGAGGAAAGGGGGGGAGAAAAAGCTCCATGATAGGAGATGAAGAGTATCATGGCAGCCACATGCTTTGGACTTGATTTTGCTGACAGTAGAATGTATTTCAGAGCATCATTTTTCCCCTTGGTAATTTGAGTTTAAGCAGTCTGAATAAGACATAGATACAACTTTTTGGTAGGATGAACTCTTAAACCCAGCTATGAAATAACTACTTTTAAAAAAGCCCTGCTTTTCTTCCCTATTTTCTAAGAAGGCTCCACTTACATAGGGACAGTACCACGAATTTCATCTTGTGTAGAGAGTCAAACGTGAAATAAAGGATTAAATCTTAAGGTATAAAAAGGGACCCTTCATCTTCTATAAAAAAACCATCTATATTCTTTCTAGCAGTGCAAGATGCAGTGCAGGGTATCATTTGAATATGGTACTGTAGATAATAATTATTTTGGTGAACCCAAAGCAGCCCAATCAGGGTGTCTTTAATAAACACATATGAAAGATTTAACAGATTAGGACTTGCTATTTGCAGGGACTAATGCTTTCCTGCAGTTACTCAGTTTGCACATGGCAATACACGTTTTTTCTTTGTCTTTAGATTCTTTGTGTTTAATACAGACTAAAGTTATCAAACCTTGGCATTTAAAATTGCACTCTGAATTCTGTAAGAGAAGAATAATCAGATTTTCAAGACTCTTTAGTGAGGAGCCTAGAAGTCAGCAGAACTATAGGTGCTCTGGAAAATCCAGTCCCTTTTTGTATTAGGCTTGATAAGATAGACTTTATCCTAAGAAAACTAAATTAAATAAAACCAATTTGTTGAAATTATCTCTGTTATGTTTAATATTTATAAAAATAGCAGTTTCATGAAGTCTGATGGAAAATAACGCTTTTCTTCTATTTGCAAGCCACAGTATTTTCCACGTATCTGGTGTTATGCTGTCCATAAATGTTTCTCCATTAAGGTAATCTGGACTCTATGTGCAGGGGTTAAGGGAGAAGGAAAGAAAAAAAATCCTTTACCTTTTACACACAAAGAAAATCTTTAGGAAAGGTCGTCTGAGATCTTCCTTTTACGTCTTGCCATAGGAGTTAACCTTCACTGGAGAAGTCCATGAGAGCTGAGGGAGAGATGCAGCATTAGGTGGCAGATCTGCAGGTGGTCCCTGGCATCCAGAACAGTGCCCTGAAGAGCACAGTTCCATAAATGTCTGCTGGGGATCACAGGGCAGCCCTGGCTCACTGTGCAAGGCAGAAAAGCCTCGTGTGGGACTCCTGTTTCCTGTTTATGAGGTTGGGGTGGGGAGGCCGCTCAAAGAGGTGATGATGAGCCCGCTTCTGCAAGGCTGCAAGGAGATACCAGTGAGAGCTGACAGAGTTTGGAGCACAAACCCAGCACCATGCTGCAGAGAGTTTAATCCGTTTTTGCTTTCAGATTATCTCCAGATTACACATGTAACCAGTTTCTGATAGCAATCAGTATTCAAGAGTTAAATGTAGTGGGGAATGCAGAATGGGACAGCAGCATGGTCGGGCAGTGTGCAGGAACGAGGTCAAAGGAGGAGGGGCTGTTACACAGTGGGGTATAAGAGAAGGATCTGCGTGTCCAAGGGACCAGCAGGGACAGAAACAGTCTGAGGGCTCCAATGAAATACACGAGAGACAAGGACACAACAGCAGCGCCAGCACCGGCAGCTATAAACATGGAAAAAGTAAAGGATTGCAATCCTAAAAAATCCCCAGCCCTCCGGTTAGGAATTAAATTCCCATCCATACAATGCCTGCAAACCCTTCAAACAGCCCCCAAAGGCACTGTCCACGTTCTCACCTGTGCTATCAGATACTCTCCAAGCCTTCTTCATCAACCATATATCCACACACAGTGTCCTTTACAGTATATAAATACAATTACTCACATGCAAAACTGCAATTATCCTACATTTTCAGAAGGTAAATAATATATACCCTTACTAAAACATTTGCTGAGCAGAAAAAACTGACAAAATTGTCCTTGATTTCAGTGCAGACAGAATTTGAAACACAGACTTTAATAAAAAAAGGGAAAAAATTATAAAATATATTATTCTAGCTATAAGTAGAAACACTGCTCTGCATTTAAAACGGTTGCAAATAATCAGATGTAGTTCTGTGGAATGATGATAAGTTCTGATAAATGATGATTCTTTTAATTTGTATAATATACAATTCTTAATATACTGGCACAGTAAATAAAAGATATAAAGGCATGTGAATGACAATTGGGCCGAGTCCCTGATAAATCACATAAGCAACTACTGCCAGATCCCTCTAAATAAAAAAAAAAATGTAAAGGGAAAAAAGATTTAGCCTATACTATTTATTATACTAATATTCAAAGCTCTCCAATTCAGACCTAATAAATGGCTTTTAAAATTTATCCTCTCAGCCCAGGCTCAGACTGCATTGCTGAAACACTGCATTCCAGCCCCTGAAGATCTAATGCACTGGTCTAATGCACTGTGGCCGACCTATTACAGATGATTATAAATTACACAAGTCCTTGTGTTGCTATAATTTTCTAGAGATTGCTTCTTAAAGGCAGAAGGTGCAAAAAAAAAAAAAAAAGAGAACCAAAAAAAGTGTAAACTACCATTTCTTCTCTCTGTGCTGGATTTAGCTCAGTTAGAAATAGAAATTTGCAAACCATTTATTTACTCTCTTATTTGAAATTTACACCATGAGGAAGCAGAAGCAAGTTTATTTCTTTAATACAAAATTACAAGAGGGGGTGGATACAAGAGTGCTGCCCACTCTTGGGGGCTTTGGCAATTTTTCTGCAATATCTATATTCCAGTTACACATGTATGAAATGAAGAAAATTATTCCCTTCCTTTAAAAAGATGAGAAATTCATTAAGGATTATGAGATACCATTATATGACAGCAATGTCACGCCAATATGCAGTTTAGAAAAATGAAAAACCTACTAAATTTGTATTCTGAATTGCTACTTAGTTTATTTTTGTTGGGTAAATTATTTGCAGGTTTAGAATGCGTTTGAAAATTAATAGCGACGTTCTTTTGTGTCATTTTATGCAGTTCTAGAGACCAAAGGAGCCTCGGGAATTAATTGCAGCCTTCTAATAAACACAATGATGTAATGACGTATTTAACATTACTGGTTTTTGTTTGATTCCAAATAAATTGCCGATTTTTTTTCTGCTGTGATACTAAAACAATTACCATTCTGAAAAAGGATAATTAATCTACAATTTTTTCACATTAGATCATATATCTCTAAAGAGTGCCCACGGATTTGATGGTCTTCAGCTGCTGTGTATTTATTTTTCATTTTTTCTGCTGCCGTACCGCCCCATCAGTGCTGACATTTAAATGAGTGAGTATTCAACACAAATGTGATCGTTTGTGTAGCATCCAACGCGGCACCATACTGAGATGATTGCTTCTGGGAGCCATCCATGGGTTCCCGAATAGGGGGGAAAAGCCAGGCAAAATTTTATCAATTTACATTTTTCTGTGATTAATTTTTATGCAAATAGGGGCCCGACCGTGCTCCCATCTCACCTGAATCATGCGGATCATCAAAGACAAATTGAGCATCACTTATTTAAAAAATAGGCTTTAAACTACTCTACAGCTGTGTTGGAAAATGCTAAGAGCGGGGCATGAACTTTTCTAATGTAACAGGAATAGATAAGAAAATGCTTCTCTTTGCATTTTTGTCCACACTGTGATAAACATGAGTCTTAACAAAATCCTAAAAATTGTCTTTGTTTTATATTCCTCATGCCCTTGTAAACATTTGACTATGGGAATGCTACATAAGGGGATTCGTCCAATTTCAGAATAAAAACAAATGGGCTTGCAAAAATACATTGCTTAGTGATGAAAAAAATTACATTGGTTAGCATGCTCAAAGTACAGATTTTATTTAATGTTTTAGGTACAATTCAAGAAATCATCTAGTGGTATACTGCAGTGGTAAGGGCCTTACATAAACAATCTTCTAATGTTACAGCTGTTAAGATGCACAAACAGGTAAGTTCTGTTTACAAATGAGCATGTTCTGCTTTATTGTACATATCTGTGCATGTGTATCTACAGATTAAAATTGCATAAAATTGGGTATTTAGACGTCGTTAAACAACAGGCTTTGAAAAGAAATTTAGGATGGGCAGGTTACACTGATGGGCATTTTATAATTATAAATACTAAGATTGAAATGTGTAAGTGTGAAGAGGTATTCTTATTTACTTTTAAAAATTGTATTTCTCTTCTTTTAGGAGAGGGACAAAAGTGTTTCTTTATGGGATTAAGGAATAAGGAAATACTGTCAGCCACAACTGTAATTTTGACAGCTGTAAGAGAGCTAACGCTGAGGAATATGAACACTTGTGCCTCTAATTTTCACTTGAAATTTGTATCCAGGTGTAAGAACGCGTTCTCACGAAAAGCATTCTCTTATAAAGAAGGAAGCTGAATTTTGAAAAGGCAGTTTTCTCTTCAGAGCTGTGTTCTGAAAATTGTAGTATGTGATGTCAGTTCAGAGAGTCATTTTACAAGTCTTTCCACAAATCCATATCCCTAAAGCTAATCTCAGAGGAGTAAATGTGATGTGTAATGGAGAAAAGACAGTCTTTATCAGTGAGAGTTGGAACAGCAGAGGCGCAAGTACCGGGTGATCTTGTGGTGTTGGAGCAAAGATGTCCCCTTATGAATTACACACATTAAAGCTGTGATTTTACAGGTTTGATTAACCCACAGCTTTATGAGGTACTTTTCATTAAGCTGCACAGCTGACTGTATGTTACTGCACACCCAAACAGAATGTACATTTGCAGACATGACCAATTTCATGCTCAGCCCTTCCCCTGGAATCCTGCGGGTCTCACGTCACCTGTTAAACCAAAACATGTGAGGTCATAGCTGCAGCAAACCAACAAGGACCCCCATACTGGTCTCAGCAAACCCAGACCTCTGTCTGGTCTCCAGCCTGCAGCCAAGACCTGCTGCTCCTAAATGTCTCAGGCAGATGTGACCCATTTGATGTCTATAAATTCATTCCTCGTCTCCCCCAGTTATGATTTTTGAGAACCAACTGTACTGTGGCAAGTTTGGGGATACCTAACAGCTTGACTACATAAATAATACAATTCATCTATTCACAAAAAGAACTGTGAAACCTAAAGTTTGAGGAGTGAAGATAGTTAATTATAAAAAAATCCCCCAAACCTGACATTTCCCTGAAAAAATGGTTCTGAAGAGAATCAATTTATAAAGTGACCAAAACATGTTTAAAATATTACTAGATCAATTGACTTATTTAGAATCCTCCTAAATGGAACCAAGTTTAAAATAGTTACTATTCACTGTCTTTCACTGAGCTTTACCATGTTCTGAAGAAAATACCCTCTATGATTGCATTAATACAGAAATACAATAAGAGATCTATCAAGCCCTCCTTCTCTATGTGACAGGTTTCTACATATTACTCTGTCACAGATATCCATATAATTTCCCGTAAGCTGTAGTCATCATGCCCTCCTGGAATAGTTCTGCTATTATAATAAGTAATATCTAAAAAATTACTGTGTAACAGCTGAGAATGAGGATTCTGAATCAGCTGAAAATGTTGAAAGTGATATCCTGGTGTTTAATTTCAAATACTTACCACAATAATCCTATGGGATATGAGAGGCATAAAGAGATTATTTTATGAGCCATGGGCTCATCTCATCTGAGGATGGAAAATATCTGTTGTTTAACAGCACATGGTCACACAGGACACGTTTTAGGGCAAGGAATGAATGATTTAGAAAACACAATGTATGCGCATCACCCCTCCTCAAAGACCATGAGCTGGTACTTCCCCTGCCATACGAAGGCAAACAGTGCTAAAACCAACCAAAAATTAGTATTTGTAAAAAATAAATGCCTGTATTTGCAGTTACGGTAAAATGCAGAGAACAGGAGGGGGCAAAAATCTTGTCAGACTAATGATTTCAGCCTTAAAAAGAAGTACATATGTGTCCCTTAAATTGAAAATTTAAAACAAGCAAGACACATATGTAAAAAAGATATTATACATACATACATGTATATGTATGTATATATATATATGTATGTATAAACACCCATATCCATAATTCCTATACAAACACATTGGCTCACGAGGTCCCTTTTTCAGCAGTCTAGGAAGCAGGCAAGGAACTGCTGAAAGGTGCTTTAAGGCACCCCCAGAGCTGCCAGCTGAGGTGATTCCAATGTGTTCAGCTGCAGCTCAAAGTTGGTTTCCCCTCTAAGGTAGCTCACCCCTCACAGTGGCAAACTGGCCCCCCTTGACTCAGAGTGATGCTCTCAGCTGCAGAATGGGCATGAGGGGGTGGCTGGAGCCCAGCTTTGAAAAATACACACATTTTCTGAAAGTGCGGGACAGAGGTATTACTAAAAGTAATTAAAAGGAGCAGAAGAAAAGGAAATGATCAAGGCTACACTGATGCTGTGACACATCCCTCCTTCCAGAAGTCAGGTGGCAAGTTGCTCCATTTTTGCTGCTGAGGTACCAACCTTTGGCATTAGGCCCATGTTCTGAAACCACAATGCTCAGAGGGAAACACTGCATGGAAGGCAACAACAGACTTTGCTTTCTGGGTATGAGCGTAGTGACCCAGAAGCAGAGAATTGAACTTAAATGTCCTTAAAATATCTTTTACTGTGGTGGATGTGCAGAAAAGTATGTTTTACTGAGGTTTCATGTGCAGAAAATAAAATTGGGCATCACAAAAAGGAAAGATTTTGAAACCAAGGTACAATATTGGTTGGAAAAAACCAGAGAAAATTTGGAAATGGAATGGTACAAATCAGGACAAAAAAAAATATTTGCATGTAATTCTCAGTGACGTATATATTTGGTGACACTATTTCTCCTTTTACATATTTTCCTGAACCCTGCTTCTGTTACCTGAAATCTTAAATGTTTATTTTCATGGAGTTCCTAATATTTGTCAGGTATTGTATATACAGATATTACCATAGGCTCAGCCAAGCAAGAGCCATGAAAATGGTGACAGATGGCTGCTGTTGACAGAACAAACTTGTCAAAGTTCTTTTGTACTGTCCAAATGACTTTTTCTGTTTGGCACCCACATTGCAAAATTATGAAAGAAATCATCATGCTTTCATTCCTAATTTTCTAATGAACTGGAGGAAAGTTAACTTTGAAACATTCTCTATCTCCATAAATTAAATCAGATGTGTTTAGTTGCAAAGAAAGAGCTCAAAGATTGCTCCGTGCAGCTTAGCTCTTTCAGTGATTACCTGCACGGGGATTCTTGCAGAGAAGATAAACAGTGAGGTACTGCTATTGGAGTTTTACTGTGGTCAGGGATAACACAAAGGCTGGAGCATAAGCACAGGAATGCTGTGGCAGGACACCTGGCAAGGGGATCTGTGAAGGACCCAACGCTGCTCTGGCTCTGTAGCCAGAAGCCCACAGGATACCTTAAATCTACCTGGAACAACCCTGGATTCCCTCCTTTGGGCGTTGTTATTATTCCTGCAGTGCCAAGCTGAAAGAGAGAGACACGCACAGCCTATTCCTCATTCTGCCATGGATCCTCACTTAGCTCACACCTTGCATCTTCTGTGTAAGGATAGTGTATCAACACTGCTGGGGAGCAGAGCAAGGAGAACATGAATACTGAAAACAAAAGTTATGTTGGTAGCCTCTGTTTATATAACAAGATAATTTACATGTTTTCTCTGTTATCTTGTCATGACAGTAACATATCCTGAACTCCCTGAACCTTATGGAGATCTGTTATTGAAAGATACCCAAATGGATGCAGTGAGCACGCTGCAAAGACCAGGACACACCCTACCATAAGCTAAAACACGATTTTCAGCTATATCTAGAACAGAGTTCAGATTCTTTAGTTACCTGCACTTGATCTGAACTGACCTTTGCACTCCTGATGCAGTGCTCCCACAATCCCCTCAGTGATGGTGTTTTGTCGAGTTCTCTGGATTCTGCAAATGCAGACTCGCAGTTCAAGCTCAAAGGGATATTATTTAACAGATGTCATTATTCATCACTTTCCTTGCCTTCTGTTAGAATGGGAATATTTTAAAGGACAACAAAGGATTCTTATCCCACCAAAGATGTGTCCAGAGAGGGGCAACAAGGCCCACGAAGAGTCTAGAAAACATGTTCTATGGCCGAGGGAGCAGGATTTTTTAGTCTGGAGAAGAGGAGGCTCAGGGGGACCACGTCACTCTCTACAGCTGCCTGGCAGGTCTCTCCTGCCGTGCCTGCAGTGAGAGGACCCGAGGAAATGGCCTTAGGCTGAGACAGGGGACATTCAGATTCAGAATGAGAATAAAGGTTTCACTGTCAGGGTGGTCAGGCATTGGGACAGGTTGCCCAGGGACGTGGTGGAGTCTCCACCCCAGAGGTGTTCAGGAGGCGTCTGGACCTGGTGCTGGATGATGTGGTTTGGGGGTCAGAGTGGCAGGGCTGGGTGGATGGTTGGACTGGATAATCCTCTCCTCAGCCAAGGTCTCTTCCAACCTTGATGATTCTGTGATTCTATGAACAATATCACACCAAAAGGGAATAGGTTCAAGAATAAAAAAGAGAGGCAGAAGATAACATGAAAGTTTTTTTACTGATGAAACATTTGTTGATAACTGAGAAAAAATATCTTATTCTTAATTTCTTTACAATTTCCTTTAAAGAAATCACAGACTGACAGAATGTCTGAGGTTGGAAGGGACCTCTGGATGTCATCTTGTCCAACTCCCCTGCTCAAGCACCCAGAACCAGCTGCCCAGAATTGTGTCCTGATGGCTTCAGAATATATCCAAGGATGGAGAATCCAAGTTAAGAAATATGGAGTTTGTTTCTTGCTAGCCTTTGATGAATCATTTAAAATATCTTTGCTTCAGGTTTCCCCTCTGTAAAAACAAAGTACTACCTTGATTTGTAAAGTCCTCTGCAGTTGTAGAGAGAAAAGTTCTGTTGAAAGCTGAATGTCACTGTCAAAATATCAGGAAGATAAAATTAATATTCATAATATGACAGAAATATTTTCATTGAAATGAAGGAGACAGATGTTAATACGTAGCAGAGAGCTCTGTGCCTATATTTAAAAACTGAGTGATACTGAGAAGCAATGTCAGAGGAAGTAGACATTAGTATTTTTCTGCATATTTATTTCTAACTATAGTTCATATTTAATAATTTTGCCCAGAAATTTCGTATTCTAAAATATTGGTGCAATAGATCTCTAAGGAAAGTCACATTAAGGGGAAAAAAATAAAAAGTGGGAGGATCATTTAATTAGTCCAGAGTAAACCACACCAAATTGAGTTTTAATATTTCCTGTTTTTCCATTTAGCAAGCCTAAGGGATGTCCCTGCTACTGACACAGCACCCTTGAAGAGTAAGCTGCCATGAAGAATGGTACAGAGTATTGCAGGAATTATATATGAGTTGGGTTGGTTTTTAAATTGTGGATTATTTTCCCTGGGGTTTTTTTGTTGTTGTTGTTGTTTTTTGGGGTTTTTAAAATATTATCTCCCTGTATTCATCTTCTGCTTTTTCTGGTCTTAGATATGCTTTTTCACTCTGATTTTCAGTTCTGTTATCTCTACCCTTCTTTTACTCAGTTCTTGCTAACTGATTCTAAGTTCAAGATGAACTTCTGAAACTTCTGAACCCGTTGTGGCTGAGCTTCTTAGAAACAAGTTTTTCTAGAAGCAAGATCCAGAGAGGCAAATGTCCTTGTTACAGCCTGGCTGTTTGGAATCTTATTTCTCCAGTAACAAACCACCCCCGTCACACCGCTCTGCTGCCAGTGCCACGAGTCAGAGCACAGTAAGAAACCAGCACAGATTAAAACTCTCCCAAGTTTCCCACTGACTTAAGGCGAGTCTTAGCTCCCACGTGGCTAAGGCACCTTTTGAAAACACTCCTCGAGTCCTAAGGAACTTAGCAAACATCGTCCTGAAAGGAAATCAAACTTTTTCATTTTATTATTCTTCTGTAATTAATTTAATCTGATGCCTACATAGCACCATCTAGAGATCTGTTTGTCTTCACTGCTGCACATCCACACCCTCAATCACCTCGAAACATTAAGTGAAAAGTCTAACAGCCCAGCTCTCAAATACAAAAATTAACACTGGATAATAAAGTTAGAGATATTTTTATGACGCTTTAATCTGAGGAACCGATTTTTAAAATAATGCAGTTGCTCTGACATTATTATGCAAACCCAGTGGCATTTTGTTCATTCAAATAAGAATGAAAAAAGAAAAGTACCCAAATGATGGGTCATGTAGGATTACTCTGATAAAGGGAGGCAGTGTAGTATGGAAGAAATGTGATTTTTCTTTTTCATGTCATAAACCTCATTGCTCTTAATGATGGGGATAAGGCCTTTAAAATTCTGATATTTAAAGACTACCATAGCAACATTTCCATCCATCAAGTCCCACTGCTGGTGGTGGCTGCTGCAGAAGAAATTTAGCTACAAGCAACTAGAGAATGATTTTCCTCTCCATAAAATTTGCTGCCATCTTTATGAGTTAGGGGTGGTCTGCACCTTGACTGATGATTTAGGTGTGTTACATCAACCTCCTGCTCACCTGTTTTATAAATTTTAAGAATTATCACAATGAACAGCTTTTTTTCTTGATAGATTTTTACATTAAAAACATATGGTGCTGCAAGAAATTCAAATCTGTAGCAACAGATCAAATCCTTCTAACAATCCAAAGCGTGTCTCCTGCCCTCTCACCAAACTACCACAAGCAACTCTGTTAATTGTGACATTGTATGAAAATCAAAATAAATCCCAGGGATACACACGCATACTTTCTAAATTTATGCAACTGGTGTCTTAACATGTGAAGAAGGCATTCAGATATTCAAAGCTGTCTTTTCTTCTAGTTAATTTTTTTTTTGAAGTTTGGTCCAAGAAGGCCTCTCTGAGTAGCATTCAGGGCTGAGAGCATGTGGTGGGTGCTTAAAGTATGCAAATTGTCAGACTGCTGGCAAAGCACACGTGGGGCAAAAAAATCACCAGGGCAGGAGTCTCAGGAAGCACAATCACCAATTCTCTCCCATGAATGTGGGCTCCATCAGATGTAAGAGCAGAAATATTGGCTATTCAGATTTCATATAGGAGTTAACTCTCCCAAAAACCTATGTCCTTGGTGTAATTTGAAAAAAAGGACGTCAACACTTTATTCTCAGTAGCTAAAAAGCTATTTCCTCTTGAAAAAGAAGAACGACAAACACCAGCAAACTCTTTTGCGGTTTAAAAGCTCCTGTCTGTGCACATTACTCTTTCACAGAAAAAAAAATAATAAAAAAATATATATATAAAAAAAAATCTCTGTTTTGCTCTGTACACAAGGCTGCAACTAATTACAAGAAGAGACAGATGCTGGGTAGCCTTAAGGCTTTCCCTGCCACCACAGTGAGTCTGTGCGCTAGTCAACAAGCAGGTAGTGAGTGAACTCAAATGTTATCTGACAAGGCAGCAGATCCCATCACCTAGGGTTAGAACACAGACAAGCAACTCCGTGCTCAAAAGTAAAGACAGAAAAATTTCAAGCAGATTGTTTCTGACAGAAATCATATCACAGCCACGCTTTCTGACAAAGTCTCTGCGAATGAAACTATACACTTTCTGTTTTCCATCTTCCCCTTTAAGAAACAGCCAGGATTTCAAAGGTACATTGAAGGTGACAGCTCAGTGCACAGTGCTTAGCAAGTGCTTCTCTGCTTGTTTTGTCTTTGGAAGTATTAGGGGTCCTCTGTCGCTTATCTGTGGGGGAGCAGAGGAGTGCCCCACTTTTTCCTACCTCATTCTTTGTTTCCCAAACACCTCCAGCTTGCTCACAGATGTCAAATGTCGGTTTCACAACACAAAATCCTGGCATGAAAAAACTTCACATGACTACCTGGAAGCTTTAAAGAAGTTGCACCACCCTAAAAAGGAAAGTTAACAAAAGGATAAAACCTGACTATAATTGCCAATACTGTTTGCCCTGAAAGACAAACAAAATCTCCTAGCTGAATCCTAGCAAAGAATTGCTTATTAGTTCTGAAACAGAATTTTTTGCCCTTCCTTCACAATAGACGTGATCTCCATACGTTTTTGAGTGTTACAAATCTCTGCAAAGTAACAGATTGGAACAGTTTTCTTGCTTTCCACCCATAAAGGATTGAGTTCATCTAGATTGATTTGGCTGTTTCACTGTGAGTAATGTCAAAACAAGACAGGAGAAATACAGTGTTCAATGGAGCACAGCAGATTTTATGTACATAGGTTCTAGCAGTGCTGTGGATTTTGACCTGCAAGCTGGGCATTTGCTCCCAACGGCCCGTGAAAACCCCCAGGGAAGTTTTTGGGCTCTCCTGACAAGCATTACAAATACCACTTTCTTTTGCTGAAGATGAGTATTTTCCAACCTTAAAAATTAAACAGAGAATGTGAGGCACGCTTGCTTACCCTGTGGTATCATCAAGACACTGAAGGTGAATGAGACATTTATTTCTAAATATTCCTTTCAGCAGAATGGGATGGGATATACACACTGCTAATTACCACCGGTGAGGGACAGAGGACTGTGAGCAGAAGCAAGTAAAGAAGTACCAAACATTACAGACAGAACACAGTCACTGTGCTAAAGTTACTTTGGGCTCCAGATTTCTTTCACATTTCCATTCTTCCCACTAACATTTTTAGGAAAGACATTAAGGATTGTTTAATACTGTGAATTCGCAGCACTGATCTCTCCCTTTACATTACTGAAATGACTATGGCAGCATATTTCACTTGAGATTATACTAGAAATCTAGTGGCATGGAGTATAGAATACATGTCCTGTTGGATTCAGTCAATTTTATAATCAGTGCAGCATAATGATTTCTGTGCAAGATATTGGCTTTAGCCATAATTAAATTTACATGGCTTGGGATGACACCTTCCACAGTGGGACAATGTGTAACTGACATAATATTCTAAATGACTCAAGTTTTGAGCAGTCTCTGATAGATATTTCTAGGCATTAGCACTAATAGACCTACATTACCTGTAGTAATTCCCAATTATATAGTACTACATTAAATTTGGTTTATTAAGTCGTCGTACCTCATCAGAGAATTTTTATCGTTGGAGTGTTTTTCTGTCTTAAAATAAAGTGTTTCATAGAAAATCAAATTCTTTGCTAGCAGTGATAATCTGTCCTTACAAGTCTAGTTAGCAACAGTGTGCTTACTCTGTGGAGGTTTACCCTACCAGGGCTGCTTTAGTCAGCTCCTTGCAAGGTAACACCTCTGCTCACTGGTACAGTAACAGCAGTGTCACACAGTTTCCGAACAATTTAAAAGCCCTTAGACTTTGGGGCCAGTCATGCACATCATGTGTGGATTTGAGTGTCCTGCCTGAGGTTATGAAAGACCTACAGTCCACTTCTCTTTAAAAGAAGTCTGAAAAACCAAAACAAGAGAAAAAGCATCATTTGAAACAACAGTGTATTCTACCAGCTTATTTCCCCATTTCCTCTGACAAACTCTTTGGATCTCTGCTAGGGAAATCAACAAGCAACCTTGAGTTGTCTTTAAAAGGGATTGGGAAGAATAAAAACTTGACAGCTTTTGTAGTAGTGGAAAATAAACAAGAAAAATCAGACCTAAAAAAATTAACTGACACATTGATGGTTCCAGCCCCCTGGTACCTCAAACCTGATATACAGTTTATTTCATCCAGGCAGACCCTGGACTTGAGAGCACTTAGGCTTTGGACCTTACTGCTTCAATGAATGGTTGGATGGCAGTAATAATAATAATAATAATAATAATAATAATAATAATAACAATAATAATAATAATCTTTCTCTAATCAAATGAGCTGCCTGGTCTCTGTGAAATCATTATGAGTGCCTGAACATCATGAGTTCTCCTTGATTAATGTGACCAGCTAGGAAGGCAATGTTCACAGAAGGGTGAAAATTACAAGAAGTGAAAATTACAAAGTGATTACTAAAGAAAATGACTAATATAACCCAGTGACTCAGTTACTCTGAGTTTGCTCCAGACTTACAGTAGGATGAAAAGAAATTATTTCAAGCATTAGCTCTTTTTCCACTTTTTCATCCTGCTCTATGGAACAAAAGCTGTTAGTTCCTGCCTCCCCAGACACAGGACCAGTTGTTTTAAGAAGCACTGGGGAGCTGCACACAGAGAAGTCCTGATGTACTTGAGATATGGTCTCCACAGGTTTGGGAAGTGCTTTTAAAATTCTTCAGAAATTGTAGCCTCATCGCCACTATATCTGCTTTGTGCCCGCATAAAATTCTGGCTACTTCAAGCACATTTGTATAGTAATGCTCCTTTACTTTCATGATCCTTTTTCTATTCTGATGACCCAAAAAAGCTAAAAATCCTAGAAGAAACTTTTTGGAATCTGTTGATACTAAATTATGTAGGTTTTCCAAAAATAGTCACATATAAAATTAAACTAAATCAATAAAATTAATTAAAACATCTGATGAAACGAGTGTTCACTGCAAAATCAATGAGAAAGCATTGGGCAGAATGGTAGATACCTTCTATTAATTAATTATGGCTACTTTATGAAAATGATAAAGGCAATTATTTAAAAACAATTTGTAAGCGTGCAGAAAAAGCTATGTGTAGATTTTGGAGCATGACTGCAGTAATCACACAAGGGCATGGACTCCGCACACAAGATTGAGAAGTGCAAAGCCTTTATTGCGCAGGAAAATATTCCCTAAATACCAGCACCTAACAGGATGTCACATCATATAAACAGGAAAGATGTTCACCTCAGTGTCCCCCAATCACCAAGGGTATTGCACAGATATTACCTATTATGGTAACAGGTAAACAATACCCTATAAGGTCACAAACTACAATTATCACGTCTCATAGGTCCAACACTGCCCACAAACCCACAATCCTCTCTCAGCCCATCCCCGGTGACCTGGATGCACTCCCAGGGTCACCTCCGGGTCCAGGAAAGAGGCTCTCTCTCTGGCCCTCAGGGCCCGTCTCTCTTCCAGCACACAGAGCACCCCAACATATGACCTGGGTGTTCCTGGGGGACTCCCTAGAAGTTGCCATTGCTTCGTGCCACCACTGCAGCAGGAGGGCTTTGCTGCAGCTGTCCCATGATTCCACGTGAAGGGGACACTACACATCTCTCAGTGCCCTACTCCAAAGTTAACACGCCTCTGGTGCTTTGGGAAAACCCACGCTTTACTTCTAAAGTTAGAAATACTAAACTTAACAATCTGAGTTCCTGAACAACTGACTGGGGAATTCTGAGGAAACAGACCCTGTTGACAGTGAATTAAGGATAAGCAGCTGCCTGACTTCTCTCCCTGGATTGCCTAAGGGTCCAGAAGTCATGTTGTCACACAAGCTATAAAGCAACAAGAGCAGCAGAGGTACTCAGGAGAGTCTAAAATAAAATTTAAAAGTGTATATGTACTCCAAGTGCATATCTGTGCATTGAGTATTTATTTAAGGATGGCACGTGCCTTCTCAGAAATTATTCACTCGGGGTGTTGTCTCTGCAGATGAAAACATACCTGAATTTTCTCTTAATTTGGTCATAAAGCCTTGTTGCAAGGCACAGAATGGCCAATTTAATGTGCAGCCTACATATGGAATTTAAATTATCCTAATTTGTGGAAAAAACAACCAAAACTGCACAACAGCAAAGAGGATCTTTTTGTCCTGCTGCAGATAACTAACTACTAGTGAAATGATGTGTTATTTTAGTGCAGCTAATGAAAGAAACCAAGGAGATTTTCTTTGTTTCTCCCTGCTGCTTCCTGGTAGCTGTTGCTAGTTAGTTCATACAGTTAAATGATTTTCTGTGCATCAGGTGCTTACAAGGGCAGGAACTTTGCTTTGGTACACATTTGTAAAGTGCTATGGGTACTTCTGGTCCTTTAAAGAATAAACAACACTAGTATGCTTCATTTAACATGTCTAAAAATATTTTTCCCCCAGGAACAGCATGCAGGCACTCTGTAACTGGCCACAAGGCCAATAAAGTGCGATGCACAGAGACACTGAGGGTTGTCTCTCTACATCTCACTGTCCATTGCTATGATCTCTGGCTCCTGCTTAAAGCCCTACCACACTGGGAACTGGCTATTTCAATAGTTGATAATCAGGGTTAGTCTGGGACTATTCACATCTTGACAAGGCAGCACTCATTTTGACATAAAATAGCTACTGAACTTGGCTTTTTTCCTCACTGAGGTCCTTTGCTAAAACGAAACAAACAAAATTGCTTTTTAGCCCTCAAGCTGGTAAATTAAAGAAAAATACGATTTTGTATAGAAAAGGCAAACAATCATACAGAAGGGTATGCTGTGTATAAAGGTAAGTGCTTCTACACCTTTCTGACCCAGCACATGCCAAAAAGCAGTACTGTGAAGGCACATCTTCCCCGGTTCCCTTTGCTTCCCCAGCACTGACATGATTTGCTGCTGCTGCTGCCCGTGTTCTCCTCGGGGCACCCTCCACTGGCAGAGGCCGGCTGTTCCTTTCATGGACACGCGATTCCCTCTCTGGCCGCCCCTGCAGCACGTTTGATCGCCATTGACAGTCGCCCTGCTGCTCTCAGAAACGCCAGGAGGGAGGGCTGAGGGGCAGAAAACTTCCAGATGCAGAGCCATCTCCATAAACGACGGCCACAAATCCTGCCTCTGCAGAGACCCACGAGCAGCGCAGCATTTACAGAGCTAACAGAGCTCCTGTGAGGAAACCAACGTGTGCTCCTTTATCAGCAATTTTGCATCTCAATTGCTTTCGTCAGAAATTCGATTTACCTGGTCACTGCTTTTGGTTGGGCATTTTTGGTTTTGTTTGCTTGTTGTTATTTTTTTTTTTTAATATACATTTTGTGAGAGTTCTCCCTATTGAAACCACAAGCTTTCTAAAAGAAATCTTCCTGCCAGTCAGACAGCACCGAGTCAGGTATTTGTAATGACTCAGGTCCCCTTACTTCTTCAGGAAACACTCTGAAAGAAAAATCCAGATAATGAATAATGAATAAGATAATGAATAGGGCTGCATAAAGACATTTCGGTTATACAAGGTGCATCCCACCCCCCTGAGCCATACTTAGACCTCACAATTACTCTTAGAGAAAAGGACAGAAAAATTTGGGTTGGTTTTGTCGTGGGGTTTTTCCTTTGTTTCTTAGAAATCAAATGAGAATGACCATCAGAAGGCTTCTCTGAGAGATCTTCAAAGCTGGATGTGGATTCTCCATGAGCGGCTGCTCCATAGGAAATAGCAGGAAGTGTCTGCTTTAGATGTCTTGGAGTAGATCAGACATGCTCTACCCTATTGCTACATTTGTTTCAACTCATTTCCGATGGAATGGCACTTCTTTGCAATCTTGCCCTTGAAGAAGGCAAATCCCTGCGCGGTCTCAGAACAGCAGCCAGCGATGTGGAGGACAGAAGAGAGAATTGGAATTAAGGGTGGTTTTACCAGGCTTTGGTAGTGGTGTTAGCCAAGCTACTGGATATTTATGGCAGCACAAAGGAGCCATAGGTAAACCATGGTCCTGTGATGCATATCCTGCAGGGTCAAACACGGATCTGCCCTGGCTTCCTCAGGATTCTTTGGGACAAGGATAAAGTCAGTCATGTTGCAGATCCTATGGCCAATCCTTTTAGGTAATGTTTCCTGAGCTCAACAATTAATTCTTAAAAATATACCTAAATTATTCTATTAAGATGTATATTGACTGAATCAGTATCCAGGAGCATGCTGGGGGCAATCTCTCTCATATACTAAGATTATTTGTTCCCTGTTGTTTGTTTTCCATTATTACTAATAATTACCCATCAAACAGCAGATAAATATAAACATTTGTTTGAAATAAATATTATTTAAAGTTTACACAACTTAACAAGAAGAAAGTACAGGATTAAAACTGTTTTCACTAACCTCCAAGAAGAGAAGTTCAAGGCTTTTGGGTGTTTAATGAATTAAGACTTGGATTGTTCTAAATGTGATTTTTAGCCACACTGAAAATTGTTTCTTGGTAATAACAGGTTTTGAACAAAATGTGCTTTTTTTTCTTTTCTGCCTCTCATCAACTGTTATTTTGTTTCTCTTTTTCTCCCCAGCTGCTCATGTTATTGCTTGCTTAATTTTTCCTGTTTCTCTTTCGATCTTCCCTCCCTCCAGGTGTTTCAATGCTAGATTTCAACTACTCTATTTGTAGTAGATTTCTCTAGGAGGGATTTGTTTCAATTGTATTGCTAGGTTGTATGTACTTATTGTTGCTGTTTCAAATTAAAACAATCTTATCAAATCATGATTTTTCCTGTCAGAGTAATTTTGGTTGGGGTTTTTTTGGAAAAATATACATTAGATTAAAGTGTGGCTGAACACAGCTTCATTTTACAGTATAATATTTTTCTATTTATTGATTACCACCTCAAGTAAACACACCATCAGCTCACCAAAATCGATATACAATTGGAATTTATATTTGAGAAGAATTGCCTGGTAGCAAATAATTTTTCTCTCTCTGTACGTGTAAGTTGCAGACGATCTACAGACTGGAAACCATATTCAAGTTAAGTGTCGGAATAAAAACTGCACAAGGAACATGACAAAGATTCTTTCTATAAAACTTATTTCCTTCTGTAGCAGTAGGAAAATCCATTCAGTGACCAGCCCTAGTGGTCTAGCAGAGCTTCTGTTACTGGAACAGTTCACAAGTGAAGTAAAATGAAACAACCTGCAATTGCTGTTACAATTATATGAATAACTGTTTCCCGTGCCAAATGTACTCTCTCAGATATACATCAATAACCAACCGTTTCTGTAGAAGAAATCTGATTTTCTGTTATGCTTCCATTGTATTTTGCCACATTCTTGTGATGACATATTCACTGAAGAACCACTAGAACTCGACATATTTCAGTGGCTAAAATATCATCTTAGGGTATTTTGACATCAGTGAGAACAACAGGTACAAAATTCTGAACCTAGTTTGACTCCTTGTATAGATAGATTGGGGAGCTACACAGGGATGGAGAAAAACCTGAGCAGCACTAAATTTGCCTCCTTACCCTGATTTTATGTTTGTACTGTAGCAAATAAAATTTCACCAAAGTAAAAATGTAGCTGAGATTTAAGTTTGCTCTACGTCTGTTGTTTTTGTAGGCATTACTAAGAAAACTGATGAGCTTCCAGGACCATAAAGGTTTATCAATATCAGCCTGATAATTTCTCCATAAGGTTTTTCAGCTCTTTTTATTGAGTTCCTGTGCCAACACAGAGAAACAAGAGTCTTTGAAAAGTTAGTCCCAAAAGTAGTCTTTAGTTACAGTGCCTTAAATTGACTGAAGATACAGTGGATATCTTCTGCAGCCAGACTACATGAATCTTTAAAACTGCATTAAATATTACGTGTCTACACACCAGTTCTACCCATCAATTCTTGGTGCAGAGGGATTCACACGGACTCACACAGCCACAGAAACAGTAGGAAAAACTGTTTGCCTGAAAAACTCAGCTTCAGTAGAGGAATCCCCTCGTGGTCTGCCGTGGGGCTTCCTCCTCTGGGGAAACAAACTGCCATTATCCTACCTGGGATTCAAATCAAAATCAGATTACACGCTCGCTGTATGCAATGCTCAATCTTTTCCCCTCTGCAAGCATTTATAAGACACAGGGTATCCTTTACCAAAGAAGAGAACACGTAATGATAACATATTTATGAAACTTAAGTGGTTCAATTATTTTCATCCCAGTAGCTTTATGAGAGAGGTAGAAGTATGAAACTCCACGAAATGATATAACTCAGAGGAATTATTACAATGCTTGTGCATTACTACTAATTCCACCCTATTAGATGATACTATATCTTTCCATAATGAAGATTAAATGCAGCAGAAACCATATAATGGCAGAGCTTCTGTAGATCAAATTGAGTCTACCATAAGAAAAATGATCACTGATCCCAAGACGTTATGGAATAGTAAACTTAAATTGTGCCGCTTTTCAAGTTTATGTGACTATGATTATTTAATTTTCCTTTGTGCGTGCTCAAGTATAGCTGTTATGCGACTACACATGAGAGAACCTGAAATTAATTTGTCTGTATAAGATCAGTGACTGTACAAATTCTTATGAAAACTAACATGCCATGACAATAGTAATTTTGATAAAATTACAGCAAGAACTGCAATTCTCTGCCATCTGGCTGTCTCATCATAACTACTTTGATGTGCTTTTTATTACTTATTTACTTACTTCAACTACTTTAGCAGTTGTTTCAGAGCTTAGAAACATTGACTGCAGAACAATGTTAAAGAAACAGCATTGCCAAAGCTTAACATTAATTCCTTACAGAAGTCGAAAACAATCTACAATCATCTTTAATTAAAGCCCTAAAAATAATAGATCTA
Organism: Lycocorax pyrrhopterus obiensis; assembly: GCA_014706295.1. Classification (NCBI taxonomy): domain Eukaryota; kingdom Metazoa; phylum Chordata; class Aves; order Passeriformes; family Paradisaeidae; genus Lycocorax; species Lycocorax pyrrhopterus. The sequence continues at coordinate 4,421,109 of JACSVZ010000007.1, forward strand.
CTCTATAACAGGTCTAATTTATGAAGCAGACACATTTTCTATTTCATATTTTAAAATTCAAATATGTATCAGTTTTCAGACTAGCCTGATCAGTTTATTCAAAAGTCTGAATGAACTGCCAGACCCCTTTCATCTCCCTAAATAAAACCTTTCAATTGCTTTTGGAATTGAGTTACATATTTACTTAATATATGAACACAATTAACAGACTAAAAGAGAAGTATATCTAGGTACATTTTTATAAATAAGGAGCCCATTTACTTGGGGTCAGGGTATCAGTACTGTGCATTTCTAATTCAATCATATTTATTCCAAGGCAAATCATCTCTTTGGTGACTTCTTATGAATACTAACTAGCCACCATGATTTATTTCTTTTATAAGGGGTGGAGAATGATGGAGAAGGTTAAATACTGCCTTTATGTTACCACAGCAAATTTGTTTGCTCGGTAAAAGTCCTGATCTGAAAGCACAGAACTTTTGTAATTTTATGCTGTAATTTTTCAGATTCAGATTTCTGAAATAAATTCTAGCGTGTCCAAAGCTCAAAGAATCTTTGCTTTTTTCCAGGAGACATGGATATTTTCCATATCTCTCAGAGAATTATTAGATCATAGGATGCAATATGGTTCCAAATGTGTGCACACGAGGTATCACCTACTACATGATAATTCAGCACACGTGGATTTTATAGAAATGCTGAACTTCTGAAGCCCAAGGCTAAAAAAAAGCTGTTACAGAGTGCACAACTACCAAGAGTCACACCATGTGCCTGAGAGAGATAGCCCGATGCTCCTTGAGCTCTGGCGAGCTTGGGGCCATGGCCACCTTCCTGGGGAGCCTGTTCTGGGCTGTGAGGGGTGAAATCCTGCCCCCACAAAAGCCACCTCCAGCCAACCCTCATTGGTTTGGTTTGGCTTTCACCCATGGACCCGTAAAGTCCACTTCCACTTTGAAGGGGTGGCCAAACCCTCTCCTGGTGTAAAGTGCCAGCCCATTGAATTAATTGAGCTCAGTGAAACTGTAGGAATTAATGCCGTGTTAGAGTTCGAGTCTGTGTCTTGGGGTCAGGGCAAGGAATGGGAGCGGTGGAACTCCTCTAACAATGCTGTATTCCACCTTCTGTGGGCTCCAAACTCGCAGGGAATTAAATTTAAAAAAGAAAAAGAAGAAACAACAAAACCACCAAACACAACCAGATAGAGCTGCTATCAGAAACTCCTTGCAGATGGCATAAAATAGCTTAACTACAATTCACTGGGAGCTAATTTCAGTCATTGCTAATACATGCTGGGTAGAAAATTAGTGTCAAACAACAAAATGGCATGATTTTTTAAAAGCATTTGGATTCAAATTTCAAATAATCTCTATTAACCAGCATTCAAGTTTCCAGATTCAAATCTCCCCCACAGAATTACACAGTAGCAGCTATTCTTTCTGTTTTAACAAAAAATACAGAGGATGTTGAACATTATTGTTAGATTGTAATAATTAGAGCAGTGAAACATATGGCTACATAATACAGCCAGATATTTATGTAGTGACTGGACAGATACAGAATTTTGCTAATTGTTTCCTTATCTGAGTTGCTTTTCTCTGCTGAACTGAGTGGAATGCTTCTGCACAGAAGTTTTCCTTTTATTCTCTATTTGATCCCTCCATAGATTTATTAGCAGAGACCTGCCTGAACAGGCCATCATACCAAAATTATGGACACAGAACACGACATTCAGATTTGTTTCCCTGGGTCTGTTTACTTATTTTTGTAAAAAGCTTTTTTACTTTTTACTCCAAAGACCTAAAAACAAAAAGGCTTTCTATTGCACCATAAATGGGTATATCAGACAATCTGCAGATTTATCTTGGAGACAAAAAAATAGACTCATTGCAAAAATACTTCTCAAAAGCACCGGGGCTACTGCTTTGGCAACAGCACATACGAAGATTTAAGCAACACACCTGGATTATATTTTTACTGTGCTTTCAAACGTCACAGATTAATAACAAGTTGAAAGAGGCAGTAATGGAGGTAGTCTGTACACCTAAGATGTTAAACCACAGGTTGCGTCTGTATAGAGTTAAGACTGCAATACTGCTAATTCTACAGGGTTTCCAAAAGTTGAGAATTTTTTTTTTTTTTAATTAGAAGGTGAATATTTTTTGGAAAGAATAATGGATTTATTTTTAAAAACGTGTAGGTACTGGTAAGAGTCAAGCAGTTGGTTGTATAAAACTGGAGTTAGGTATTTGACATTAAAAAAAAAAACAACAAAAAAAATTTTGCTTTGTACTACCCCACATGCCTAAACTTGACCTATGTTTATAACAGCCAGAATACATAACATGTACAGAAAAAAATGCTAAATGCAGAGGCCAGTTAAAGGAACTAACAACAATTTAATCTGTAACTTGTTAAGACCTTTTGAATATAATACATTCTACATTAATCTTTAATGCCAGTATTGTTACTCCAATTAAAAGAGCATTCTCAAGTCCATGGTTTAAGTGAAATCTCTATTGGGCTTTATGTTTTCTTCCAAGCAAACTGCAGAAGGATAAATAGTTGTTAGTTAGAAAGTCAAAAATATTCTAACTCCAAATAAAATTATTTGTAAAGTGAGTTTTTGCTATGAAAATAATAATTACATGGCAAAACCATCCAAACAATTATGCTGGGACAAAACTATGACTTGGGAGATAATGGATAGACCCAGCAGGGACTGAAATGTGCAGCATTTCCTGGTCATTTATTCTCTGGAAGATTTGAAAATCAGTTTATTCATGGGAGAAAAATAACCTATTGCCACCAGTCCTTGATCATAAAACACACAGAACTTTAAACTCTCAGGGCAGTATTGAAAGGAAATAAATGTGCATCTAATCAGCTTTGCCCTTCATAGCAGGTATCACTTTGGCAATCAGGAGCACACTGTGGATAGCAAAAATAATGGGAAGACAATATTCTGAGTGGGGGAAAAAAAAAAGCCTACACACTTTGCAAAATACACAGAAAGACTGTAACCACAGGTGGCTATTTCTGCTGACCTAAAACAATTCCCTAAAACTGTGGCTGTGATGCAGCCAGAACACGAAGGGCATGTTTTCATTTTAACTTATGCATTCTTCTGGAATCCTGAGGTCTGAGTAAACTGCACCATCCCAAATAACCCTTCAGGATGCAAAGGCAAGCTCACACTGACAATCCACAAAGAGGGTGTGTGAAATGACTCCCTCTTAGTACTGAAATCCCAAAGAACCATTTCTCTTTACACGTCTATATCAGGAATTTTATTCACTTCCACTTGAGAGAAACCTGACAAAATGAAGCAACCTTAGTGAACAGAATGGTAATTTTCATAAAATGCACAGTCAAACTGGTAAAGGCAAAATCATCTAAATTCTCCAATTTTTACTTCAATTTGAAATAAAATAATGTGAAATACAGTCATTGTGGGCTTCTTATAATAAGCCACATTTTACAGGTACTAACACCAATAAGTAATGTATATGAATTTGCTGGCAATTCTGAACTGCTTGTCTTTCATAGGATTTCTTATGGCTATTTACATTTTCACTCAGTGAAAATCAATTACCTTCCTGCAATAAGCCTCATTTGCTACCTTTGAGTATAATAGAAACACCATTAGGATGATGACATTACCCAAAAGAAGGGCACCACACAGTTGGTAGACATAAATTAAGGACCCTTTCACATATGCATTAGAAATACTGCTGTGACTGAAATATGCATAAAGCCCGTATCTATTAGAGCTATTAGCGCGTGCCGGCGATGATTTTGGAGGAGGAGGGGCAGACTGTGATCTACTACTTCGACAAAATCATGTATTTCCTTTTTTTTTTTTTTTTCTTTTCTTTTTTTTCCGGGGATGCGCCGCCGATGCAGCAAGCGGCGGCCCCCAGCCGCGCCGCGTTTGGAAATGCCACTGAGCATGGCGTGCGCGCTTCACTTGGCTCCGCCGGAGCCGGGCGCTGTCAGCGGCGCAGCGAGCGCGGGCGCGCCCGGCCGCTCCTCCTGCCGCCCTGACCTCCGCCGCTCCGCGGATGTGCGCCCGGCTGCGGGCCGCGCTCATGCGGAAAACAGCTCCCGCGGGCCGGGGCGTGGGATTTAGGGGCGTTTAGCTTCCGTCAGGGCCGCAGCGTCTTGTTGATGCGTGGGGGCTGACTTATTACCGAGCGTTAATGGGACTAACGCAAAGGGCTTTGTGTTCGCTTGGGGGGAAGAAACTAATTTAGAGATTCCTCCCTTGGAGTCTGTTAAGCAGAGGAAGCTACTTCTGAACGCAGTTATTTTTACCTGGGTTCTTATGAGCTTAAGCAAAACAAAATTAAAACACAGTATGATGATGTATTATGTATTAAAAGTGTAAAATGCAATTCCCTCCTTCCTACTTCCGCACTCGTTTGACATACCAATGAGCCCATTAGGAATAAGGAAAATATTGGGATGCTGTTTCTCTTACAGAAGGATTGCTGATCATATTTGTTGTGTGGTTTTTAACAAGAAAGCTTGTTTCTCTTGTAGACATATCAAAAATTATTTAGTACTACCAGTACTCAGGAGAAAGGCAGGTTTTAAGATTGCTCTCACAACTCAAAAATCAGGATAATCTCAGTCCTACAGCAGGCATTCTGCTGAGAGTGCTATGAATAGAGAGTTAAATCCACCAAACACCCAACATAAATGCATGAAAACTTGCCTAATTACCAAAGACAGAAGTATTTAATATGCAGAAGGGTGATCCAGGATTTTGACACTCCGTAATGAAAAACCACATTAACCATACAACAGAAGTAGTAACCTGGGGCTCCTCTTCCTTGTAAATTAGTCAGAAAAAGGTGCCTGGGCAAAGGCAAATGGAAGAGAGAGGAATCAGATCTGGGCACTGCTCTCTGCAGTTCCAAGTGACCTGGTTTTGAGCCTCCTTCTCCACTTCAGTTCTGTACCCTGACGGATCAGAGACAGTCCTGCGCAGAGTGCTTGGTGCTGAGCGAACGGGTTTCATCCAACAAAGTCTGCCTAAAAACCAAACATTAGTGCCTTTTGCTTAGCCAGTTGCACAAAGGTTTAATTATATTTGAAAAAAATCTGTGCTGACAATCTTGCAAGGTAAAGCCCATAGATCAATAGTAGAGTGAGCAAGATTTCTCGGATTGCTATTATTAAAAAAATTACTCTCCTAGAATCCAACCTATTTATACTATTATTTTCACAAAATTGCCATTAAATTCTGACCACACTGAAATAAGACGAACATGGAATATTTCCTAGTTAATTTCCCTTCTAATTTATTTCATTTTTCTGTTAGGCACAGAAATGATATCCATGTATGTTTGCTACATGTTATTTCCAAATAAGCTTGACAGGAATAACGTGTAACTGAGTTCTTAAGGAAAATGCAGTAAGGAACTAACTTTTTCTATTTTTTTTTCCTAGGGAAAAAAGACTAAATGGATGAAAAAGTAACCTTGCATTGTCTACTTACAATGTTGTCTATTTACATTAAAAATTCTGATTGGCGGAGGAATGCTCATATCTCTTTGGGCATTTCTATTGCTACAACGTACAGTAGAAAATATGCAGAATGGATGTGCCTTCAGATTAATCAGTTAGACACTATACATTTCATAAGGATAAAGGTCATAACAGCTGAGCAAATAATTTCCATCAACATTTTAAATAAGATTATAGGATACATAGAATTTTCATTCAAAGTAGCTGGGCAGAATCTGTGCAAGGTATTGTGGTACTGCAAGAAATTACCTCTCTGAACGAAGAAAACACTACAATGGAAAATACAGAAGTTCTTTAAATAAAAAGCAAACAAAATCACCCACTTAAACATTAGATGCTTTTTCCATTATCTTGAGTAGAGGTGATTGTAAAGACCTGTTTCATTTTAAGCACATATACAAGTGTTACATCTATTCAAACCCTAACTGAGTTTTTTGAACATATTTGATCTTTTCTTAAAACATATCTATAGAGTCCTTTAGAAAGGATCTTTAAGCAAAATGTGAAAGGAATGTCTTCTCGGAAGTCAATGTAAGAAATTACTATGAATATGGAATTCCAATAAAATTTACTATTGATTGCAAATTTATGAACCTAAGTTAAAAATACCAAGAGCACTAAATATATTTCTTTTCTTCCTCAGATAATTACATTGTTCTGATCTTTATTATGCAAATATGTGTGAAGAGAAACATTTCTTGTTTTCTGCTTAACGTGTCCTTTTGCATCTAATTATTAGCAATGCTTAATAAAGTATTTGATAAATGCCTTAATTAAATAACTGATGGATCTCAACCTTGAAATTATATAATCTAGCTTGTGATCATCATTTTTCTTGTGAAAATTTATCTCTATATTGGAAACCAGGACTTGGTGAAATTGATGCATTTCCTTCCCTGCTTCTCCTTCATCCCAACCTCCCATTCCCTAAAGTAGGGGAGAATGAGTGAAAATTCTGGCAGATTATGAAATAAACATTCTAAGGAAACATTTGTTCTGTCACAAATACATTGCAAAGACCAAAATAAGTATGTTTGATTCTAAAATCAGGGAACAAGGCAGGAAAAGTCCCAGGAATTTAATCTTTCCAAAGAATTTGGAAGAAGAAAATATGTCTTATTACACTCACCCTAATTTAAAGCTATTGGAAGTGTTTAAGTGTCTGGCATTATTTGAGTGTTTAGTGTCACTTCCTGCTGAATGGGAGACAAAGAGAACAGAAAATGGGAAGGGCCTCATCCTTCTCCACCTCACTGACACTTTTCAGTTTCAGTCAGGAGCTGTGCCCAGCTCTTTGAGCTCAGCCAAGCTACCCCACAGAGCAAAGGCAAAATGCAAAAGCAGCCTCGATGCAAACATCCAGTGTTCCAGCAATGTTGGGATCCCCCAAGAACCAAATTCACCACCTTCACAACTGCTCTGCAGTGCCAGACAAGTTTAGAGCACAGAGAGAAAGACTGAGGTCTCAGGGCTTAATATTATCAGGATAACACTAAATTCCTGCAATGTCCATAAGTTGATGTAAAATGTCATCTACAATCTATGAAAAATGAATATTTTGGAAAATAAACCCACACAATTAAAGTAAACTAAGGAAAATAAGGCTGAATGTGAATTCCAACCTTCAGCTCCTTTGTTTTACACAAGGAATGTTCACCTTATCCATTTGTACTAAGAAAAATTCTTCCCAGTGATTTAAAAGACGCCGGCGATAAGTTTAGTCTGGATACTTTGGTAACGTAAATGTTGCTTCTTTAACTGATGTTTTATTATTTTTCTGGCACTTCAGATGTGCTGGAGGATTCGGATTCCAGGAAATCGCCCTGATGGTCCTGTAAATCTGCAACTGCTCAATTTGGCTGAAGTATTTCCAAACCCCAGCATTGCAGCAGCCTCTTTGAGAGGAGTAAAGTAGAAAGGAGTGCTTTCTGCAATGTCTCATACTACCCCTCTCCTAGCTTCCCTTGCACACCTCTGCACATCACAGCCATCAGTTTTAGTTTAGCTAGATGGTGCAGAAATACTTCTTCTGCAACGTTTACCAAACTTTGTCCTTGTTAGACCCAATCTTCATACATAAAGGGGAAAAAAAACCCCAAAAATCAGTTATTTGCTGAGGCTTATGCTTCTTTAGAATACTATATTACTGTGTTTTCTACAGCTTTTGTAATTATTTAATCCGTCTTGCCTGCTGAAAAAACAGATATTGCAATAAAAGAAGGTCCCATGGTAGTCTCACCTGCATAGTGGATCAGTGCCAGGACAGCACTGATAATATCCATAAATATCCATAGTTTGGATATTTTTAGAAAAGAAACAGTGAACAAAGTTGAAAACATCCCTATGCCACTAAATCCATGAACAGAAGCAGTTCTGGTTGTTGCTACATGAAAAAGAATGTAGAGGAAATCTAGAAGTGTAAAGAGACACAACAAGAGATGTGCAGTGCTTTCTTAAGGAACTGAGTGGAGTATAATTCTTCAGTTTGGAATGAGAAAGCAGCGAGGATGATGGCAGTGGATGAGCGTGGAGAAGGGACTAAGGGGTGACTGCCTGGCTGTTCACTGTGTAATTTAAGAAGTAGCAGTTCATCAGATGGAGCAAGATGTTACAGGTTGCAGAACAAAGAAAGGAACAAGTGCCTAATTAACCTGTGGAATAACTTGACATATAATGCTGCAGCTACTAAAGGATTACAATTTTTGAACAGAGTCACAGTGGGCTTTTAAATTTCTTATGCTAATAAACCCTTGTAATGTTTCATTTCAACAATATGAAGCCAATTGAAATATGTATGTTCCAACACACACAACTGCAGTAGTCCTTCGGAATATTTCTGTTGTGGATTCACCATGCATTAAGCAAAATGTTTTTTAAGAATTCTTTTTAATGGACTGGAATAATCATAATTGTCACCATGAAGAGACACCACCACCCCCCTCAAAAATCCAAACACATTATCTTCATCTGCCTCAAAACATATGTATACACTGTAGTTCAAGACACTGTCACGGTACAGTTATCTCACACTCAGGGTACTAATAGGATGATGGTACTTGTTCCTGGGTCAGTGAACAAGCCAAAGCTGCCTAAAGTTAGACTCGAGCTTTGAGAGAAAAGAAAGAGGGGTTTGCCTTTTTTTTTTTTTTTTTAGCAGAGGGAAATATAGAGAACTGGTTAGATTTTGCTGGTTCCAGACCGTTTCATCTTTGCGTGCGCTCTGCCTTCTGCCCCAGCGTAGCTGTGCTGGTAATGTTCTTGCCTTCAGGCCAGGAGGTCAGGGGTTGAAGGACAACATAAAAACTTAGGCTCTAATTCAGTGATGACACAGAGGCACAGTGCTCATAGGGGAAGAGCAACCACACTGTCAAAGGTGTCTTCTTCGGATGAAACACTGAACAGAGGTCCCTACTGGCAAAGTCAAATGAAAAAGGAATAAAAGCTCCACCGTGAAAAATGTATTTTAAAAAAGACTGCCATGGAGTTCAAAAAGAAAGCTAAAGTTCTGATAGTTTTCTTGTTTAGCTAACAATTTTTTTCTACATCCATGTTTCAATATTTATGGAGGTTTGGCAAAATAAAATATTTCTGTTTTATATTTCTTTTCATTATCAACACATTTTAGTATAATTAGACAATAAAATGTGTATCTTATTTAAATTGATGTGGCTTTGATTCATAAAAATTGAGGCATATAACTGAGTAAAAAGCAATTTCTATGGTTTTTTTGGAAACAGATTAGAATGGAGCCTTAGTTGTCCCATTTTAAAATTTTTCATTTACCATCTTCACTTTGGCAGTGGGTTATTACTGCCAAGTGTTTCTGCTGGTAGGAAAATTAATTAACCATTTTCAAAGTGTGATGAAAAGAATAAAAAAATAGGTAATTCAGTGAGCACTAAACAAGGAACAAAGCTTTATCTGAATGCAAACAGCTAGAATTATTTTGAAGCTCATAATACTAAGCTGAAAGAAAAAAAGGGGTGAAATAAATTAAGCAGAAAATGTACCAGTGATCATTCCTGCTGTATATTTTGGGAAAGACATGCAGTAGACACAAGAAGGAGCAGCACTTTACAGTTCAAGGGGAACTTCAATAGTTGGATGTAGAAGACAAAACGTGAACAGGAAAAAAGTCAATGAAAATGAATCTGATCACCAGAAACAGTGAGACATGAGCCACTTACAGGGGATAACTCTTCTAAAACTTGAATCCGAATTTTCTGTTTCCTGGAAAGTCTACAGACCTCTTCAGGTGCCGTACTGATATTTTGGAAACGCCTCACTGCTGCTGTCTTCAGTGAGATATTTCAGGGGTTTTTGTCAAGCGGAAAGTGCTCCAAAGCCATGATTAGAAGTTACATCCTATTAAATAGTCACTTCCCCATATATACCAGAAAACCTTGAGAGTGAGTGACCAGATTGAAAAGTCTGGATTAGACGATTATAAATCCACAGATCCTTGCTTGCTTGCAAAGGTGTGTGTGTCTGCAGAGGCACTTCCCTGTGGTAGAGACTTGCAAGGTCTGGTCCCCGTGCTATTGGCCTGGAAGTGCCAACATTCAGGGGATCAGCAGCTGCTTCTGCAGGATTCTGAGCGCTTCCAGGGAGGCTTCTGGTTGTGGAGTTTTTTGTTCATTTGGTTCTCCCCTGATGGAGCCAACTTTGGTGACAAATATTTACAGGCTTGGCACTTTATGTATGGCTTTCACCCATGCACTCAGAAATGCCAACACCTATACACACTTAATTATTTTGATAGCCAACTTTGTAAACGGGTGAATTCTTTAGTATTGGGCTTTTGGATTATTTTATTTCTAAAAATACCACACTAAATTTTAAATAAAACTCCATACTCTAGCAAACAAATAAAAGTGCATCTGAAAGCACAGTTTAATACATTTATGAACAGCTGTAATGATATTGGTCAACAACAACATCAAAAAAGAAATGTTGAAATCCCTAAAGTTGGGGAAAACCTGATATTATTTTACAGAAGAGAAAGAAACTCACATTTTTATTCTTTAACTTCATTCCATGTAGCCGTGGCAAATTCTTAAAGATCAGAAAGTAAAGTTATCAAAACAAAAATTAAATCTACCCACTGACTTCATAATTTCTGAGTAATTTTGTGTGGAAAACTGTTCTGTGCAGCACTGTGACTCAACATGTGGTTACCACCAGACAGTGCTACGCAGAGCTCTCCACCTGCTGTAGCACAAACAGTGAGCCCTGTGAGCTGCAGGACCATGTCTACACTCTAGAGCTCTGCCAGCAGAGTCAGCCACTCTAAATTAAAGAAAGCAGACCTTTGATAGACAGACCAGCATTGAAATTAAAGCAGAAATTATGCTTTCATCAATATAATTTTTTTCTTGATTGTGGAGGGAAATAAAAAAAGGGCTTTTATGCTGACACAAACCTTAAGTGAGTTGTAATAAACGTGTTTGCACTAGGAATACTCTTCTAGTAGGTACAGTTCTCTCATAGGAAGTAGGCAGTAAAAGGAATGGACAGAAAAACAAGATGTGCTAAGGCCAAAGTTTATGTTAACAGAAAAAAAACCCAGTTAATCTAGAGGTGTTGTTGAATGGCATTACAGCAATAAAATATCAGCTCAGGCCTGCAGTGTTTTTAATAAGAGGTGGTACAAGTATTTACCAGTCCTTACCATTTACCATTCACTTTGGATGTCATAAAAATGTTTAAGACCCTATCTTGTCCTATGGAAAACTCATTAAAGCTGTTCATGAGAGTGTTGACACCACTCCAGAGTACTGAATTTTGGATCCTACATGTTCCAAGCATGTTTGGAAACCTGAGATAAGCTTACTAAAAAACCCACTTTCTGTTAAAGCTCTTAAATATCAGAATTGCTTCTCAAAGAAACTTACAGTATAAAAGAAAAAGCACATGAGTTGGAGTGCAAAAAAAAGGGGTTTAGAGTATTTCAGGACACAAACTTTTTCCTGGTAAGCACCCTTGGAATGAAGTGCAGGAATCCCCTGGAACTGAGGTGAGCCAAGGTAACACAAAGAATTTAGAAAGAGGCTTTCCTCATTAAACAGGCTTGCAAAGTAACCATCTACAACCAAACTAAGCTTCACCATGGCACCGAGTGGGATACATTCCAGTCAGAAATATGGGAAAGGTGCAAACCTATGTAAAATAAAGGGAGCGATGGGAGTAAATTGAGCAGACAATATTTTTTGGCTAAATGTCAGAAAAAATATTCCTGACAGAGAAGATGACTATTATACTGCAGAAAAGACACCCCCAAGGGAAGTGATGGAAGTCTCATTCCTTCAGTCCTTTAAAAAGGAATTAGGTAATGCAGAAGATACTGTAGAAAACAGTCCTGTGCTTTTTAAAAGATTTTTTAATATGACTGTTACATCTTTCTCATGTCTAATTTCTGTCATTTTAAGAATATGACTGGAGGAGCACAGACCACACATAGCAAGGAGGGAAATCTCAGCCTGCCACTGGTTTCCCTCCCTGCTCACCTCCCTGTTTCTTGCCATTCACACCCTTTTCCATCATCTACAGATGGCTGGAGGAGCAGGGGGCAATTACAAATTACACAATTACAAATTAATCTCTATTTTTGTTGCAGAAGGCTTGAGTTGTGCTCCAACAGCACAGAACTAATTTTCTTGTCTTTAGGAGTGGGAAGACTGGTTGTGCATTTGTCAGTTTTGTCTTTGTCAGGGTGTTTGTGGGGGTTATGCTCAGTACAACGAGATAAGTGAGTAAAACAGCATTTCTCAATTTTAATATCCCAAGACTTCTCACTGACATGAGGATTACCAGCACGAAGCCGCCTTATAAAATTCTTTTGTCACATACTGCGTTACAAACTTATCAGATTCTCTCCATTTCAGTCACTGACACATTTTCTAACCTTTTTTCACTTTAAGTCTCAGAGCTTTCACATACCATCAAAAAAAAGAAAGAAAACACCCACCAAAAAACCAAAGCTGGCCCCATTCCATCTGTTGCATTTAAAAGCTGTGTCTCCAAAGAGATCCAGCCCAGTTTCTCAGACTCATTTTCACTGCCACGTCCAGATACACATACTTTTAGCAAGAAACAAGGGTGATGTAACTCTTGTTCAAGATAATATCAACTACTTTTCCCTGTCATTTTGGATAAATTCTCATCTTTTACCTTCATCAATTAAATCATATTTTGATAATGAGATATGATTACTTCCATATATAAGCTAAGAATAAACACACTTCTCTTTCTCTCTTCTATCGCTTTACCCAGAAATAAAATGTTATTTTGAAAAATAAAACCAAACCCAAACACACAGAAAACACCCCAAATGACACAAATCCAAAAAAGAGCTCGCAAAAAACCAGAAACTTAGAAAAAAAACCCTCAGGAGAGTGTTTGTGCACTGCTAAGTTTATTTATTATTTGGTTATTTTGTATTCTGTACATCCCATCCTTCTTCGTAATTAAATCCCTTCAGTATTTTCTATGCCCCCTCTATATCTTTGGGTGAGGTTGTGTTGTTTTAGGGCTTTTTTAACTTGAAAAGAAGCCTTCCTTTAAATGCAAGTAAATAACTTGGTGTTGCTGTTCCTGGGTAATGAAGTGTCACAAATCCCAGAACGGGGCGAGGACAGAAACCCCAACCCTGAAACCTGACTGGCACCGGCTGAGAGGGCGCAACTCACCTCAGACAAGGTGAGATGGTTTGTGAGCATAAATCCCTTCCGCAGTCACCAAGGCAAAACCAGCACGTCCCTTTCAATTCTGACAGCTCTGTAAGGACTCAGCAGTGCCCTGGTTTATACCTGACCGGGAAACCCATTTTTTTTCCCTGTCTGTCTCCTATTCCAACACGTTAAGCATTAAAAAAGCAGCAGCCTTTGCTAACCATAGTTCTGTTGTCAGTGACTCAGCTCCTGCTGTGGTCTTGCTTACTCAAGTTCATTAACTCATTCAGTTTGTTTTCATTATCAGCTGATGATAAGCACTTGATAAGCAGAGGAACCTGGAGGAAGATAGGTCTATGTTTTTAAGTGCAACTTACCTATAAAAACTGACTTTTCAAAAAGAATTTGCCTATTTGAAGCTAATTTGAAAGAAAAATAGAGTATTTAATACTATTTAAGGAAATTACCTCTGAACTAGCAATTGTGAACGTGACTGGACTTTGTACAGAACTATGATGACAAATAGCTTGAAGGTTGAAAAATATTTGGAGGTTAAAAAATTGGACTGCTACTTAATCAAGTCATATTTTAGTTCATGTAGACTTATACACTTATCTATGGAGGAATTGTATCCTGTAAAAATATAAAAAATTCCATTGAAAGACATTTCACCTTGTGGGATTTTTGACATTTTTATGGGACCTCAGATTCTATCTTCATAATTTTTTTAATACACGAAATGTTTTAAGTTAGCGTTTTATATGAAAAAATAAATTTGTACGTAATGCAGAAATGTGCCCAATTGTTGTGAAAAAATAAGTGTCATAAATTTTTCATTGAAGATTTTCATCTTTTTATCTATCAAAATTGACTGATCAAAGAGGCTCTTGTTGCGCTTTCTCAGGAATTGAAGACTGATTTACACTTTTCAAACACCTGATATTTTATAACTGGTGGTTAATTACAATTGTTCTATTAAGGCAATGACTGCAAAAAACTAAATTTCTATGAGCAAATGCCCAACCAGCAAATAAAAGTTGCATTTTCCCTTCAAATGCTTTATCTATATAACAATTTTAATTCATATTAAGATATTCTATTAAAATGGATTGATTTTTTTTTCCATAACTGCATTGGACCTGCAACTCAAATGAATGTTAAAAATCTCTGAAAAAGAAGGGATATGGTTTCCAAACAAAACTGTCAAAATATGTAAAAGTTGAGGCCTACCATCTCTGCAACTTTTCAATATATATGGATACACAATTTTTTTTTTTTTGGATAGTAGTTTAGCAAGAAAAATAATGCCTTTAACCTAGCATAGCTGTCTTAAATGCACAGATATGTGTAAATAAATATGATAGGAGGGCAATTTCTCTGCAAACAATAAGCAAGTTCTAAAGTCTGATGGATGTTTCTGGGCAGCTCCATGGCTTCAACCAGCATCTTTGGCATTAACCCCTCTTAAGAGGAATAACAGATTTCAGAGAGATTGAAAAAAATCTTTTAGTGCCAGAGCTCTCATTTGCTTCCACCAGAAATAATAATGTGTCATTTCACACTTTTGACAACACATTCCTCTTCCTCTCACAAATATTTGTAGAGCTGAGCAGCTTAATGCAGAGCTGTGGAACTGATGAATTGTTTCATACACCATGGAGAAATGCCAGAAGCTGGAAGGCACCTGCCACGCTGCCCTGGACTATATATGATGTGTTAGAGAATTGTGCTGTATTTGCACACCTCCTGTTCACCACAAAGCCTTTGCACCACTTTTAAATAGGAAAGGGCACAGGATTGCACTGGTGACAAGCAAAAAAGGAGCAAGAGGATCCATTGTTTGGGTGTATCCAATGGCTCCATCACCTCATAAGTAGGCAAGAGACTGTGACCTGTATTCTAGAGCAGGCTGCATCCAGTTCTACAGCCCTCAAAGGAACCAATTCAGAAATCTGTGTCCTCAGAGGTATTTATTATTATAAGTTATTATTATTATAACTTATAATAAGTTTCTTTTTCCTTGCATGTGAACACCATTGAGGACAGCTCGAACTCGGGGCATGAATCAGCTAAAGAGAATAAGAAAAAAATGTGTAAATACAAAAAGATGACCTAAACTCCCCCAAACCTGCAGCAGTAAAAAACAATTAGTACTAAAAAGATTTCAGTTCCAGCACAATGTACTTTCAGTCTAGTGAGCGCAGTCTTGAATATTCAAACCCTGCAAAGCAATTTGTACCAGCCTACTCCAAGCATATTAGAACTTAAAAGCAGTACAATATAGCAACCATTCCAAAAACTTATACTTTTCTGAAACAGCTGTACACTTTTAAAGTAATTTTTTAGTCATTCATTTTTCAAAAGTCATGATTTCATATTGTTCTCAACAATCATCATTCACAGATCAGCTAAGAACCCCTTTATGAGAGCAGGGATGCCTATATTTAACAGTCTTCTGGCTGAAAATGCTCATAATGTGAGCAAAGTTTCCCAAGATTTAGCACTGCTGTACCAGAAAAGACCTGCAGCTTTGGGTCAATCTGCAACAGTAATTGTTTCCTTTGACAGTAAATAAGTGGGCAAGGTTGCTTGTTTGTTTTGTAATATATCATTTGGCCACGAAAAGCTGCCTAGTTTCATTATACACTGGGTTATTTTAAATGTTATTACCATGAAACACAGTATTTCACTCAGAATCATGAAGTATGGCAAAACATTAGGATGGAGGGGTATCAACAGACACTGAACACCGCTGCAAGTTATGCAGGTAAGACAGAGTGATTATAGGAATACTGGTAACAGGTCTTACACGGATATAGAGAATATTTTCATTTACAATAACCAAATGTTGTATTTTAATTTAATTTCTTGTCTTTAATGATAAAAATGCCAAGCAAACCATTAAAAGAAATGTCAGCTCTATCAGTGGCAGCTGCTGTTACTACCGAAAAAGGAGGGGAAGTGTAGGAGCAGGGCAGCCAGCAAACCCCACAGCGGTCTGCAAAGTCACTAGTGGGAAAACAACAAAGGCCTTTCCATGCAACTAACACAGATGTGCCCATAGCCAAACTGTCAGAAGCAGTTAGGATGACAGCTACTCACAGTTCATTATTTCCTTCTCACAGGTCACTGGGTGACAAGCTGGGTCACCATGCTTTGTCGGCTGCTACAAACTTCCCCACACCCCCCAGCCCCCCAGTTCTGATGCCAGTTAAATAAAGGTAAGCTGCTCAAATTAGTACACTAATGTAAATAAATATCTTCAAGTGCTTTTTGAAAATGGGAATGCGATGTTTATTATACCTTCATTTTCAGATGGATATATGACATTTCCTCTCAGTGACGAGCAGGGAACTGGGTTTGTATCTGTAGCAGATGCAGCTATTAGAATAATTTTGTCAAGATGTGACTAAAGCAGATAATGAAAGCTAATTTGTCAGAAATTCGAAGTTTTAACCTTTAGAACACTTACATGGCAGATACATCACAAAAAATCATTGCAACTAAGTGAAAAGATAGACTATCCTCGAATAGAAATCTGAGGGGGTACTTAAAATGAATGCAGACTTCTAAAATGCAGAAAATACAGTCTAAAGCATGTTCTCTTTTTTTGGTGGAATGTGTATAAATAGATTTTTTAAATACTCCAGTAATGAATAAATGTTTCTAATACCTTCTTATCTGTCTTCATAGAGTAATCAATTTACAATACAGATGTAGATGATGACTTTCACTTATGTTTTGCCCATGTGGAATTTAAAATGAACAGAGTATCAAGAATCAAGGTCAAGCATTTGCTTAGCTGTAACAATGGAAGTGGGAGAACGTTTCCATTTCCTTGGGGCTATTCCTTAGTCACTTTCTCTATGCTAGCAAGTCTTACAAAAATGTAACAACTGAATTTGTCCAAGTGATTCAGAAAAATTAAAATGAAACCAAGTGCCCCAGATGGATCTGTCTTAGTATTAAATATGACAAGGTCATCAACATTCTGACTCGGATCCAAGAGTGCTTGTACCTAGCACGTACTTAACTTGGAGCATACTTAAATGCAGGTCTGGATTGGAGACCAAGTACCCAGAAACTTGTGAAATCAAGCTTACTTGCAGAAACAAAGTGATCCAATAAGGCCTGAAACCAAAACTGCACTAAAACTGGTGATTAATTTTGGAAAGGTGACCAGTACCTTTTAAAGGGACAATTCCCAAATTGAACGTACTGTTAGAAGAGCACAAATCTGTTGCAGTTGATACAAGAGCACTTTCTTACTTTCCTAGTTGCCCCCAACATGTAACATCCTAACAGTGAGAGAAGTCATTTAAAACACTGCCAGAGGTTACAGGGCTTACATTTCCACAGCACCCAAAACAGGAAGTCATTATTTTGACCCAGCAAAGATAATAATATGTTATTTTTTTTATAAAAATGTCCATTCCAAACTATTTTTGAGTGAAAAGGAGCAATGGATTAGCCATTTCCCACACACAAAGAGTGAGAATGAGAATAAGGATGGCAATTAAATCAGTGGTCATTAGTTACTTGGTTAAGTCATTAGTTCTTGTGCACTGAGGGGAGTACATAAATCACAGTCACACAGCTCAATGCTCTACTCAACCTTATCCTAAAAGCCAAGTCGTCCCAGCAGCTTGGATCCTCCATGTCTAGCAACTACCTTGTGCTGGGTATTGGTCTGTTTGGGGCAATACTTGTCACTTTTTCCTCAATGACATTTACTGGAATGGAAAGGTTTTCACCTTTCACATGGAAACTCAGGGATTCAGTCATGTGAGTCAGAGATCAGGTTCACCTTTTCCTATCTTGTAGGCAACACGTGTCATGCAAAGTGTTAAAAGTGTGAGATGCATTAAGTAAACAACATTGGAAAGAACACTCAATAAGATGTCTGCAAAGATATTAAGGACTTGCAAAGACCAATAAGATAAGACACACAAGAAACGCCACCCAAAACAAAGCAACTTCATTTCATTGTTATCTTTACACGTCTTTATACATTGTTACCTTGACACACGTTGAAGGAAAATGTGCAACTTGCTGAACAATGTGCAGGTAAGAAAGGGACTGACTGCAGCCTTCAACCAGCAAAAATAAATAAGGAAAGAAAGTCTGAAAGCATGAAAATTATGCAAACAGACTTGCAATCTAATTAACTATTTAAGTTTGAAACTTAACCCTATTCATAGCACTCTCTCTATCTCATCCTATAGAAAAATGTTTTCTTCAGCTGTTGTGGCTCACTGTGAAAGTGTGACTGCTCCTCAGAAACCAAATCAAACACTAAGAATGACATCTCTGAAATGCATATTCTTACAAAACTAAGCTGGAAAACAAAACATTTAGGGCGGGACTCAATGGCTTAAAGGGAGACACTGGGTTGTATTCGAGACTGTCAGTGTACCCAAAGGATCTGCATAGCTGCCACAAATCCATCATAGTACTGGCAGGCGATTTGCAGCATTCCAAAGCAGCTGGATGCCTGGTGATACACCATTTAACACCTCAAAATTACTCAAAACACCTGTGTCTGGGCAGCTGAGTCTCCTTCCCTCCCTCTCAGCAAGCCAGAGTTTTGCAAAAATCTACAAACCTGTTGAGCAGGGCCATTAAGCAAAAGAGGTTCACAAGAACCAGTTGAACTTTGGGGGAACAGTGATCATGATCTTCACTTTATCAACTCGTGTGGCTGGACCAACTGAAGCAGCTCCAGAACACAGATGTATTTCCCTCTACCACGCAGTTCATACCTCATTTGTGCTCATGACAGTTTTTCATGCTATTTTGTAAAGGAAGGCAGAATTCTTTGCTCTTTGGAAATTGAGCATCTTTTCAAATCACAGAAGATAAAACCCTGTCTCCGAATCTTACATCACCTTTCAGTCACTGAAAGGATTCTACAAACTACAGAGTGGGATGTGGCAGCTGTTTAACAGAATACATTAGTACTTATCACAGTCTAGTGGAAAATTGCAGTAAAGAGAATTTAAATCACTTAGTGCCTCCTGTAACAGAGGTAACTGCAGAAGTTTTGAATTAGTTATAATTGCTATTTAATGCCAAATATTTCTGGCAGAAAAATAATGTTATTTTGGTATTAAAATGTAATTTTCTATATTTACTTCAAGTTCAAGAACATGCTCCAGGCTGCAGAAGTCCGCTTTTGGACGATCTTGACTGCAGATAGCTTTCTAAATCAAATGTGTTTGTTCTGCAAGAGGAGATTTTTAGCTTAATATTTATATCCTGTTATCTGAGGCTAAAAGCATAGACATTTAGTTGAAAATTCATTTATTCCATTGTACTTAAATGAAGTTAAATAGTTTTTAGTGACCCTGACACCACATGACATATTTAAAGCATGAAAATTCATACTCAGAGCACAGAGGAGCAAATGATGGTGGTTAACTCCTCACATTACTTTGCAGATGGCATCTTTTGAAAGGGCCAATACAGTCAATATTATCATTAGTGCTCGAGTTTACATTTTGAACATATAAGATGATTCAGTAGTAGTTTAATCATTTATTTTTAACAAAGCTTTAGAGTTATTTGATTCATCAAATAAAAATAAAACTACCCAAATTCCAGGTAAGCTACCTCTACCTATGCAGTTCCCCAAAAGGTTCTGACAGCCAACACTTTCAAATACCTCAGTCATGTCACAGTCTTCGGGCACATTTTGAAAAATATTTCAGATCCAAAAAGACTTCATATTTGTAAAATAATATTATACAGGAAGCACCTGAAATTGTAGTCCTTGAAGGAGGAGCAAGGAGCGAATCTGCGGGTTCTCTAAGGGGAATTCTTCCAAGGGAAGAGGTGCAGTAACTTAGAGGAACCAAATCCTCTTGTTGCTTGAATCAGCTGCAAATTACTGTCATGAACTTATTGCCAGTAGTAACAACAGCTTCAGAAGTTCAACTTTATTCCTGATAGCAACTGATGTCTTGTGGTCTTTCATCTGAATGGGAGCCCATTTTTAATATGTTTTGCTTTAAAAATACCCCAAACCTCAAAGATAGCTAGCCAAATGCCATTTGTAAAAGGCAGTTTCAGTTACCTAAAGAAAGACAAAGTCTTCTGCCTGCCATCAGTAGAAGCAATTAAGAACACTACTCTTTACCTTTTATTGAAATTAAAATACAGTCCTACATCGAAAGTGACTGTCACTTGGTATTTTGGCTCAGCATGACTTTCAGATTTCTAACAAAACCTTTACCATTTAAATTTAAGTCTTGTGGCACAAAAAATGTCACAATGTTGATACAAGTCCTATTTCTTTGTGCAATTTGCACGATATGAGGTTTGTAGATAAAAAATTTAAAAGTAAACTTGTGATTACTACCAAATATCACCCACATCAGTCTTCAAAATAATAAAAAAAAGAGAAAAGAAGCACATAAATGTCACCCCTTTTCATTAATTTTGGTCAAAATCCCTGTTTGCTTATCAGCCAGAGGGTTTCTGAGATATTTCAATAATATCCAGGAAATCAATCTTACATGAAACTGAAGGAAAACATCTAATGTCATTGAACAATAAATATCAGTTCTGTCAGTGGCTTACCTTTGAGCTGAGGCCTTAGGATGTTTCTCTTCCAGTTTCCTCACCAGTGCCACTGTCAGCTGTGTAGTCTCCCCCAGGGGATCTGCAGGCATTAAATGGGCGTCCAAAGGTCCTGAAAGTTGTTTCTGATTGGGGTTGCTGACATTTTTTTGCAGAACCTAAGAGATGAAAGTACAACCATGCAATTTATATATCGCTAATTAAAATAATGTGTGTCTACTTTTTCGAGCAAGGCTGTTGATTAGCAGAAAATGTCAGAAATACAAATAGCTATGTCAAGATGCATCAAGAAGCACAAATCTAGAGATCTAGTGGGGTGGATTTTTTTGTTTCTCTTCCTTCCTTGAGTTTTTCTACATAGAAAATAAGAAATTTCAGAAATTTGTCCTATATGGGTTATAAAATAACCTGTTCTGAGACACAAATATGTGTAATTTTTGTTCCTTTATAATCCCATATACAACTATAATTTGCCTAACATAGAAATACCTTATTAAATTAAAAAAATCAAATAGGTTATTTTTTGAAGGAAATAAGCTGACTTCCACACTGATATTTCTCTTTTCAAAACGTGTTTTTGAAAGGACTGTCTCTGACCTGCCTCTGGCTTAATACTGTGACCTCTTCTGCTGAGCTGCTGTCTATCTCCTGATGAGCAGCAGACCAGGCCCCATGGTGAATACGGTTTTCTGTCTGGGTCACCTCCTCTCTTTCATTTAGTTCCTCTAGGTAGGTCAGGACAAACTCAGGGTAAGCCTGTAGGAAAGGACAAAGGCAGAGGAATAATGAAGAAAAACATCAGCTACATCAGCAGAATCACAACAGTCTAAACACCAGAGAACAATGGGAAAAGTGGCTGCTGATGTGCCAATGTCACAGGAGCTCCTGCACGGACACGACTTGTGTTTCACAAACTTTCCAAAGTCAGGGTTGAATAATGACCTTTTTATATGTGCTGAAATGAAAAACCAAAAGTATTTGAATATTATATTTGTATCAGTTTAAGAATAAAGACCAACAGTTCTCAAAATGAAAATTCTTATAAATCCAAAGAGACAAAATGTTGTATCCCTGTCTTTTGGTGATCTATAATTAGTTACAGGTGACATTTTGGTACATTTCCATGTATTACATTAAAAGAATTTAAAATGGCATATTCTGAAATCAAGACACATCACGTACAGAAAAAGCCTTCCTGATGGTTTTGAAACCTGAGTAAATTTTACTGGTTTAAGTCCTCAATTAAGTCAATTTGCCTTATTAACGCTCTTTTCATCCTTGCTTATGTGGCAGAATGTCCCAAATAAAAAAACAGACAATCAGAAATCACAATCTGTTGAATTTGAGGCATTAGCATCTCATCTACTTAGCCTTGTAAAATCCAGATTTTGGACCATGGAAATGTGTTCAATGTCATTTCTTTAGATCAGTCCATGAAAAGGCACCATGGCAATTTCTCAGGTTCTACTTCAATTCAAGCAGTGCTCAGTCCACTGTCCTCATGATGAAATGCGCAGAGCCTTTACTTACAGAAAATATTTCTTATTTATAATGAAAATTTTAGTTTAAGGTTCTGTGAGCACCCACACTATTTTTTAACAGAAAACGTATAGATATTAGCTAGACAAAATTAGACCAAAACCAGAAGCTATGAAAATGACAGGTAACACTTTAACAAATTGAAATAATTAATCTATTAAAACCTTGTGGTCACAGAATGAAATGTCTCACAAGTACAAGAAAAGCCATATTTTTCTGTTCCATCACTCATCAGTGAATAACCATTGGTAATTTCATTTATAGGACAGGTAATACCACAGTAATTAAACACTTGGGCATATTTTCCAAAGCCAATTCTGAATGGGCAACCCACAGATTCAGTGAAACTTCTAAGCTCAAGTGGAAAGCAAAAAACCAAAACTTTGAGTTCTCAGAAGACTTCTTTGCCTGTCTCTTAACGATGCTTAATAATATTAAAATATTTAGTTGTTTTCATCTTGATTTGTACTGGAAACTCCCAACAATGTAGTCCTGGTTTTAGCTTCAGTTCCATGAGGTTTTCTTGAGCCTTTTCTCAGACTTTTCCCATAAGTGCTGTTATTTTCAATTTAGGACCACTTATATTTTACTTCAAGATAAATCCCTTTAATAGCAAGAATATGATAAACTGTGGGGTGCTTTTATTTCTTAAGGAAAAACAGTTCTTCACTGATCAATAACAGTAACTATCCTGCTGTTTATCAGCTTGTATAGACATTATATTTTGAAGCATTTATCTCCTGCTTCATTGTTCCATCCACATTTTAATTCTGAGTAAACAAACTCAGATTTATAGTATATTTTTCAGACTTGTCTGTATGAATGATGTTGTAAGATTGCATTTCTTTAAACAAATTCTTCCTCTACAAGCACTTCACGCTCCCTTTACCACCGGTGCTTCTAAGGAAAGTGATTCTGGGTGGTTTCCGCATCCCTTTTCACCTTTTCGGCCTGAGCCTGTGCCATCACCGCTCAAGTGACAGAAGAAAGCATTTGGCAGCCATGCAATGAATGCAAACAGAACACAAGTTAAAATTAACACAGTGGAATTATGGTTATTACCCATATTTTACTCAGATCCGGTTCCCTGTGTGGCACACCTGTGCCAGAATGCCAGCAGCATGGAAGCTGGGCTGGGAATTCCTGTCTGCCTGGCACAGGACCATAGGTCTGCTTTTCCTTTATGCTGCACAGCTCCCGCAGGTATTCCAGGGTATGGATGCTGAAAAAGCTCCAGCAGAGAATTTCTTCAGCTTTCTGCAGCATTTTGTGAGAGTTCTGCCTTTCCCATGCAAGTAACTCAAAACAATGTGACAGTTTTGTAAACTTCCTGCAGCTGCAGGTTGTTTTGCAGAATTGTTTTGGTTCTCACTAGAAAACCATTCAGAGATGGGTGTCTTAGAACTTGGCCAATCCCCTTAGGAGGTGGCTAGCAAAAACCAATTACCTTATGCCACTTCATACACTTTGCGAACTAACATAGAAAAGTCTTCTGAGAACTCATTAAATCATCATCGATTTATCCCTGAGCCTGGACTTCGTGTCGTTTCTCTACTCATCTGTGAGGAAAGCAGCGACACCAGGGAACCTCTCTTCTCCAGGAAAGTGAAGAAACAAAGCAAACTCCCAGTGCAGAATGCAACAAAAGCCTCAAACCTTCCAGGATAAGAAAACTCATTACCCAGCTAGTTAAACCCTTAAGCAAACACTATATTTTGGAATTTTTTTATTTCTAGTCCAAAATATATTCCACCAGGTCTAGCATATATTTTTCTTCCATTGCACACCCTTATGATGTAATTTATTGTGAAATACCTGTTCAAAATTCAGAGCATGTTAAAGAGCTTGATTAGCTTATCTTGCTTGCTTTCTAGAATTCAAAATTGACTTACACTTTTATTTATTTAGAGTTTGATATTTACTTTTTATTGACTTGTATTTTGTTTAAGTTGTCCCTAAGGCTTACCTGAATAAGAGTACATAACATGACCTTCCACAAATATGTATAACATTAAATATTAATCTATTAACTAAAATGCAAGTGAAAATATCAAGATTAATTTGTTGTTTCTGCATAAGAATAGTTTGTGACTAAGGAAAATCTATCCGGATTGAATTACGAATCAACATCTCAAAAAGGCTCGATGATTTTACTGGCTTTTTTGCAAAACAAGCCAGTATTTTGTGGGGTAAATAAAGCATACATTGATTGCACAGGGGAGCAGGAGTGTATGCATAGAGGAGGGTGTGTTAATGGTAAACACAGTAAGTTGTGGATATCAGTTGCAAGAAAGCGAGGTTCCTTCTCAATCTGGATGTGTCACATATCATTACACTGCACTGTGCTGCTTTCCTTTATGTCAGTTTTTGTTGGCCTACATATGCTGCAACTTAAAATAACATGACACTGGAGATAAAGTGAATGTGAAATATATGGAGAAATACACCATTTTCCAAAGAGATCTGCTATGAACTATTAGCATTTTTTCCTGCTAAAAAGAAACACAGGCAAGAACCAAACCGTATTATAGTTATTAACTCTCAGAAACTTTAGAAATCTCTCTCCTTGTGATATACAAACTACAATATCTTTTGTATAAATAACAACCTGTGGATAGAGAAATAAAGAATTGTGCAGCTGTCAGCTTAATTTTTATTTACTAATCTGGATCATTCTGGCACGATTCCAGATAACAGGCAAAACAGTGGGAACATGGTCACCGTTTCTTCAGATGGTTGGAGTTGTGTGAGTAACAGAATCTGATCTGGTTTCCAGGTGAAGGGAGGAGGGTTGGTGGCAGAGTGGCTTCCTGCTGGACAGTGGATCTCTGCAGTTTTCTCCAGGCTGAGAATATGTAACGCTGCAGATATGAGAATATGTAACGCAGCCCCAGTCCATCTGCGAATGTTGTCAAAATGTTCCAGTGCTCAAAAAAAAGGAACAATTCAAAGAATCTTCACATGCTCGAATCACTGGATATAACCCACTGCTATGCTAATGCAAAACCACCGGATATTTATTTATTTATTTATTTATTTGGAGATAACAAGGCTACTGGGGACAAAAACACGCTTCTGCCACCCTTCCATCAGTGCCCACGGATTCCTGACAGTCCCTTGCATGAACCAGCTGTGCTGCAAACATCCAGCTTCAAAGCCTCTGCTGCCAGATGCCTGGCCAGGGCAAACCCCAGCAAAGGACAGCCTCTGCCAGCTCTGTGCGCTGCAGATCATTGTCCTCTCACCCTTCACATTTTCAATGCCATTTGAACACTCAATCTGACAAAACGCACCAGAAAGGAACTTCTCAGCAACTGATTTTTTCCAGGAAAATATTTTTTTTCAAACCAACAATCTATTTTAAAAGGATTATTTTCTTCAACTATGAAAGAGCAAGGACAAAGAACATTTCACTATTTACTAAAGTTTTGCCATCTTTGTTCAATAAATGAATTCTTTGCATTTTTTGCTTGTTAACTGCTAATAGAAGGTGTTAGTAACATACCCAGCTTAAGCTCAATGGTCTTAATTTCTATCCCAGGATGTGTTTTAAGCTTCTGTTAACAAACATATATAAAAATAGGAAAGCAAAAAACTCATTTTTAATGCCAGTCACTCTTTGAATTTTTTTAGAGTGGCCTCACTTCTAAACACTGACTCTTAGTCATCACAGGTTACTATACAGACTAAAGAACAAGGCCCATTTTTGCTACGTAACTGAAGTAAATAAATAAGAAAAGCACTGCAATTCAAGAAACAAAGCATTAAAACCAAAATAAAACCAGAAATTCTCAATTAAAATTATGAACAGGTTCTGTTCAATTTAATTTTTTTTTACTAAAACACAGTATGTTTCTATTTATTCATTAAATAGAAAATATTTATGAAAATAACATGAACAACAAATAATGTAGTGACATCACAACATCAAAATAGCAATTTATTGAAAGCTTCATTTAGAAAAAGGGAACATAAAAACAAGCAAAAAAAACCCCCACAAAAATCCATTACTTGGCAAATGCAAGTGTAATGTAATACTTATACAGTTTCCAAAACCCACATTTTACCAAAGCTCAGAAATAAATTAGCAGATAAGACAGTATTTATACTTCAAATAGCATGATTTCACCAGGAAAGAACACTTGATTTCTGAAGCTAACATGATAAATAAGCATCTGTGTAATAAATAAAAATGTAGAGAAGAATTAAGTCCTCTGCAGCTTATTCTATTGAATGAAAGAACTGGGAAATGAGTCATACCTTAAGGCTTTTTGGAGTGAAAATGCATTAATGTTAATAATAGTGAAAATTAAGTCAGAAAAACTACCTCAACCAGAACAGTTTTCCAGCTCTATATGGTACTGACAACACTGGAATTTTTAAATCATGTTCAAAATTATTATATTTCCCATCACTCTTTTACAGCATTTGAACCCAAACCACACTCATTATGAGAGAATAGATTTCTGAAAATATTGTTTTCTGTCTGAAACAGCCTGGTTCTATTGGAAATGACCCACAATGCTCCTCTAGTGCAACTCCCATACCACTTCTGGGCTGGCCAAAAGTTAAAGCATATAATGAAGGGCATTGTCCAAATGCCTCTAAACCATGACAAGCCTGAGGCATCACCCACCTCTCTCAGAAGCTGTTCCAGCATTTGACCATCTCTTCATAAAGAAATGCCTCCTAATATCCAGTCTGAACTTACCCCAGCACAGCTTCGAACCATTTCTACTCATCACTGGGTCCCAGGGAGAAGAGATTGCCATCCTCTCCTCTTACCCTCCCCAGGAAACTGTGGAGAGCAATGAGGTCACTCCTCAGCCTCCTTTTCTCCAAACTAGACCAGCCCAAAATCCTTGGGGCTCCTCACAGGACATCCTTTCCAAGCCTTTCACCAGCTTCGTTGCTCTTCTCTGGATACATTCAAGGACCTTCACATCCAAACCGTGGGGCCCAGACCTGCACACAGCACTGGAGGTGAGGCCTCACCAAGGCTGGACTCAGCACGGTAATCACCTCTTGTGCTCGGCTGGCTGAGCTGTGTCTGAGGCCCCCCAGGATGGAGTTTGCCCTCCAGGCTGCCAGGGCACACTCTGGCTTCTCGAGGGCTGCTGCTGACAGGCACCCCCAGATCCCTGTCTGCAGGGCTGCTCTCCAGACCCTCCCCTCCCAGTTTACGCCTGTGTCTGGCGTTACTGCATCCCAGATGCAGAATCCAGCATTTGGACTTGTTAAACTCCATCACACTGATATTTGTTCAGTGCTCCAGTCTATCTGGATCCCTCTGCAAGGTGTCTCATCTTTCAAGAGAGTCAACAGCACATCCCAGTTTGGCATCAGCAGCAAACTTGCTAGTGGTGTATTCAAATCCTGCATTTGGGTCACTGATAACGATACGGAACTGAAGTGGCATTAGAACTGGACCCTCAGGAACACCACTGGTGACTGCTCACCAGCCTGATGTAGCCTCATTCATTTTCTCAACATATATAGGTAAATACTTGTGAATCCAAAGATAAATATGTGTATATACATGTGTAGCATTTTATTTCACTATCTGTGTTAGTGAAATACTCAGTAAATACATCAGAAAGTAATACATTTCCCTAGAATAATAATCTCAACCTGATTTTCAACCTCGGAATTGCCTCTGTTTCTGAAGGTTTACAAAAAAATATTACAGAGCTTTGAAAGTCTAACATATCGGAATGCAAAGCCTTTCTAGTAAGGTTCTTGAAACCAGTACAACTTTTATGTTTTTATATGTTAAAGAAAACCTGAAAATCAGCTCATGAGTCAAACTATATAAAATGAATAGGTTGGACCTGACTAGTTTCTTCTGGTCACTTCTTCACTACAACCAGTCTTCATACAAAAAAAGAAAGACAAGACTTTTTATCTTGGGAACAAGACATGTTAAGAAGAAGAGGCAAAGTAGGTATTCCTGACAGTAAGGCAAAACTGAAGTCTCCATCGGTCTGACAGGCTCTACAACACTAGATAAGTTTTAAATTATTTTATCTATAGCAGCTGAACAAAAAATCAGATAGTCACAAAACTTAATTTCCACAGGCAGATCTGCTTAATTTGTTTGATGTAAAGATGACTTTACCTACAGGTTTTTGAATGGAAAAACAGCTTCAAGAAACAAAAAGGCACTGCACACATACAGTGATAATTATGATCCTCATGTTTAAAATACAGTTTATATTCCTACTTTCTCTGAGATCTAAATAACCTATGTAACGTAATATTTTTCTCGAGCCTTGAGTGAAAAAAAATAATGTAAAAAAATCATTTAAAATCCCTGGCGAATTCAAAAGTCCAAATTTCAAATAGGATTTAGTTGATGCTGGTTTATTTTTTCTTAAT
This sequence comes from Lycocorax pyrrhopterus obiensis, assembly GCA_014706295.1. NCBI lineage: Eukaryota > Metazoa > Chordata > Aves > Passeriformes > Paradisaeidae > Lycocorax > Lycocorax pyrrhopterus. The sequence continues at coordinate 4,449,809 of JACSVZ010000007.1, forward strand.
TTCAGTTTTCCAGATTTCTTCATTCTCTGTGGATTTTGACATTTTGTGGTTGTATAAATAGTTTCTTTTTAACATGACAGTTGAAGAGCAGTTGCTTAAATAAATGCAGTTTTATCAAGTCTTCAAACAGAAGCTGTTCTTGCCCTGTAGTTCCAGGGTGTTTACAAAAACACATTTCCAAAGTAGTGTCCTACATCAGGCAAGAAAGGATTCTTCACATGCCAATATGCAGACAGTTGCTTAAGGATATATCAGCCAGCCAGGATAATGCGTGTCTGACTCGCACAACACTTGCTTTAAATGTAAATAAATCAAAAGTAGGTCCAGTACACAATCTTATTCAGCTGGGACGCATCTAGGGAATGTCTGGCAGAGGTAGGGGTTATTTTTCCCCCTAAGTGTCAGCAAGTGACAGATCTCAATGACACCCCACGCTATTTTTCTACAGGGAGTACCAAGAAGTAGAAAGACACAGACTTCCTACAAATCTTGACATGTCTAACAGTCCCAGGGTATCACATCAGCCCCTTTAGGTTATTTCAATTTGATCTACATATCCATGAAAATAAAAATCAATGTGCCCAATGGTCTAGTAAAACATTCATCCTATCCCGTGCAGTCATTTCTCTTCTGGAAAGTCCAGGCATAAAAGGCGCAGTGACCCTTGGAGCTATGCCATTGGGAGCACATCCATCCTAGCCAAGGATGCCGTGCTGAACAAGGTTAGGGGGATAATTTATTAACCCATCTTCCCCCTTGTCTCTTCTGGGATGGCCTAGGCCTACTTACAGCGAATGTTGTGAATATTTGCAGGTGTTTTTACAGGAGCCACATAAAAAGACAGTAAGTGGATTTTTTCGGGCTCTTGAAGGATATGACATCAATACTTAAATATATTCCTTTTTTTTTTTTTTTTTTAATAATCTCATCACATCATAGAGGCTTCAATTTGCCAACAGAAAAAGTCAGAACATTTCAATGTTTGAGACAAAAATATTGATTGATAGGAGAAAAGTCTTCAGTATTGAATATTAGATCCTCCATATTATTCAATATATGGGGCCCAGGTTTCAAAGTTCTCTGAAAGCAGCAAGTATTTTCTTCCATTATACCTGTGAAGTTTGGCAAGCTTTACAGATTTTAATGAGGGAGTGAGGCACAGAAAATACTACATAAAAGAGAGCCAGCAATGCTGAAGATAGGCAAAATATTTATACACCTGACATATTGCAGGTATACATAAACACACTCTACTCCTTGTTGGAGGCAGCTAATGCAGCCCTTCAAAATACAGCTTGTTCTCTGCAGGGCCAGAGAAAACTTGGAGCTATCCAGAATATACCATGCAAATAAAAGCAAGATAAACACTGATCTTTTGGTGGGGAACCAATAGAAGAATAGATAAGCATGGGTCCAAATCTGAGATAAAATTGTATGCTTCCGCTAACTTCAAATCCTCGTAAGCTCAGAGGAAGGCAGGTCTGGATTCAGGTCTGGAAACCAAATGCTGTACACTGAATAGAACCCCCGATTTATTTTCATATTTTGAAGGTTCGAAGTTTTTAAAAATGTGAATCTTTATCAACATTTAAAATACTTAATACCTTAGGTATTGAGATGTAATTGTAATTTAGTGACTAGTTATAAAGTTGGAATTTCATTCCAATCAGTTTAAATACCAACTTTCAGCTATAAAATAATATAGATTATTGTAGTATGGATTATTTACTATATCAGAACTAATGAAACCAAACTAAACTGCAGATACACCAATGTTATCCAAAATACATGCATTACCCTGTATAAAAGAAGGGCTAGTGCAGATGTAGAGCACCTCTCCTTCACACTTTTAAGTTTGTATTCATTTACAGATGTGCCATCACCACATATTTCAACTGTAATTGGCTGACCAACAGCGAGGCAGCTCAATTCAGAAACCTTCCAGCCTTCCAATGAATGGAGAAAAAGAAGAAGAAGAAAAAAAGGTTTGAATAAGTTAAAAGAACCAGAAAATTCAACAATGTGTCACAAATAGAGAGGTCATTATGCCTGGATAACCCAGGATATTAACAGTTGCAGAAAGTGAAACACTATCCACAACTTAGCAGTCAATGAGCCCTGCTCAGAACCAGTGATCTGCTGTACAACAAGGGTGGCATTTTACAGTTCAGTGAAAAATGGAACAGACCCCTGATATCTTCATTTGTCCTTTTTCTGTGCATATTTCACAGTGCAACGATTTAGGGTCCATAACGTGTCACTTGTTATAACTACAGAGTTTACTTGAAATATGTATGCACAGAAAAAAAAGTCCAGTGAACTGCAAAGATTGCAACAAATCTATAGTCGTTGAGCCAATATAAAGTTTTACTCCAAGTCTGAAACAATGTTGGTTAAACATGCCAAAAGTCCAGTTTGAATTATTTTTGCTTCCAATGTGCACATTTACTACAGAAGTGGATCACTTAAACCTTTGCTACAGGTCAGCAGCTCAAAAATCTTTTTTAATTAAACTCCATTTTAAGATAGGAATGGCTACAGCAATAATGTAATTAAATTGTTTTGTCTTCAACATTTTACTACACTGAGTATAAGGTGAGAAAAAATAGGAATGGAGGGAATTATTTTTATAAAAGACATTGCCAGTGATAAGTGTCAACATTGCACATTTCAGTCCTTCTTAGAAAATGCCACTAACAGCTATTCTAGATTGGGAATACTGGTGGGTATTTCTATATTATTTCTAAGAACATTTTCTGCTTGTACATTTTTTCTGCACAAGCATAAATAACCATTCTGAACCACTGATTAAGTGGCAACATTAGGAAAATGTCAGTCTGCAAAGATGGTTTGCAATTTGTAAGAAAAATTCGCCGTATGAATACACCTGGAAATGTTTCAGATAACATCATGCGACAGAACAGCAAGGGATAAAAACAGTTATAATTGAAGTTTACTGTGTACTGCAGAATGCCAGCAAAACATTATTTTGTTCAATTAAGCATGAAAATAAATGTTTCAGCAGCACATCCAAGAACCGGACTATATGATTTTACAAGTTCTGATAAAGATTTGTGTCTAAACGTTCACAAGTATTCCACTGTCTTCTGCTACCTAAGGCCAGAAATGGAAACACCTTAACTTTGTCCTGAATTGCTGGTTTGACCAGAACAGGAAATACCAAAAATCATAAAAATACCAGTTTCATGAGTTTCCCATACAAAAAACATTTTAGGTGGATTCCAAGGGGCTTTCAGACTGTCCTGTGCTGATGTAACTCAACTTCTGAGGGTCCTATGTTCAATTTCAGCTTCCTGTTACATACTTCATATATGGGTTGGTTTTCATAATTCCATAAATAAAGGTTTTCATGCAAGAAAAAAAGACAGGTGAATCTCAGTTAAGCAGAATATTAAGATGAAAAGGGAGACCATGAATTAATGGCAGGGGGGAAGCTTTTAAACACAAATATTAGTATTTTCATTATTCAAAGGCTGTTGGTCATATCATACTCAAGTCTGATATGGATAACATATTTGGAGAATGAAATGAGACGTATCTTGGAACCATAAAAAGACCTGTATTACCAGATTAATTCTTTCAAAGACAAATTTATAAAATAAATCATCTACTAAAATGAGTTTAAGTCATTTTGCCAATAGCACTAGACACTTCACTAAAGGATTGCCTTTTTTTTTTTAAGTAAAAGAAAAAAGAAGAAAAAAGATTGTGCTTAGGTCTTTCCAAAAATCTATCAATATCCAGATTTAATAGGATTATTAGAAACTAATCCAGTTTGCTTTATGTGTTTCAGGAGTACTGTGACTCTCCCTCTTAAACTGCAGGAAAAATGTAACTAAAAATAGTACATTAAGAAAGCACATACACTGAGGTTTCAGGAATGGACTTTGATGGTCAGTTATGTGAGGTCAACAAGGAGAGTTTTTCCATTCAGGTGTGTCAGTACAAAAGATCTCCCAATAGCAGAAATAAACAATTTGGAGTTCAACTAAAATCTGCAAATCCCTTAGGCACATAACTTGCTATGTACACACATCACACACGCACCCCCCAGAACAAGCTATTTGTCCTGTAATTCTTGGCAGGTATCAAAACTCCAACTAATAGTTAGTGTAACGCTGTCCCAGGCTGAAGCAGCTAATTGGGTAAATACTCCTTGTGCAGAGTGAATGACGTGCTACTTACAGTATCAGCACCTCCCTTCAGATGGATCCCTGCAGCACGAGGAGCTCACATTGAGCAGGGAAGTTGGCAATATGTTAATGCACTTGATGAGTGGGGAAAGGTTCTGTTGTTGCCAGACCTTTGGCTTGAACTTGATAGGGCTGATTTGGCATTTGGCAACTGGTTACATTCATCAAGAGGTGAAGCTTCACAACAAAGATAATGTGGTGGAAGCAATTAGCATTCACAACATCAATAATAGGTCTTCAGCATTTGACTGTGGCGTAAGCAAAGCTTTAATAATATCTGGTACGTAACACACTTTTTAAAAAGTAAATCACAAAACTATTCTGATTTTATGCTGAAATATCACCTGGTTTTCATGTAGAAATTTTTTTTTAAATGTACTCTAGTTTTTTGTTTAATATTCACAAATATATATTCCAAGGCTTTTACAAGCTTTCAAAGAGGTTAAATACATTTGTTTCAATTAAAGTTCATGATAAAGTGGCATAAGCCAGGTTTCTCCTCTTCTTCAAGAGTTCATTCAAAGTTCTTCACATTTGCAATTTGCGGCATCCCATTCTGCTGTATTGTTCAGCAAGGGGAAGTCAAGAAGAGGACAGCAGTGGTAATTTCTGCCCCATTTCCATCTCTCCAACAGGGTTCCTGCCAAGAAATAAAATTATCACTCCGTACTAGCCGATAACTTGGTATCCAGGATGTTGGGGTGCACTGTGTGCTGGAAGAGAGATAGGCCCAGAGGGCCAGAGAGAGCCTCTTTCCTGGACCCGGAGGTGACCCTGGAAGTGCATCCAGGTCACCGGGGATGGGCTGAGAGAGGATTGTGGGTTTGTGGACAGTGCTGGACCTATGAGACGTGATAATTGTAGTTTGTGACCTTATAGGGTATTGTTTACCTGTTACCATAAGAGGTAACATCTGTGCAATACCCCAGGTGGTTGGGGGACACTGAGGTGAACATCTTTCCTGTTTATATGATGTTATATCCTGTTAGGTGCTGGTATTTAGGGGAATTCTGGGTGCACAATAAAGGCTTTGCACTTCTCAATCTTGTGTGCGGAGTCCATGCCCTTGTGTGATTACTGCACCAGGCCCCTGTCTTGACCCTTCTCCCTAGAATTTGAATCTCAACTCTCATTCGAATTCTCTCCCTCTGTTGTCTATCAAGGGAACAGCCAGCAATTCTCCCTGTTTGGTCAGCAATTCCCCCCATTTGTTCAGAAATACGTCCTGTTTGGTCCACGTGCGCAGTCTGGTTCAAGGTATGGCAAAGGCCCTGCTTTACCCCATTCACCTTCTAGCAGAGTAGAAAGCCCACAGGGAAAAGGAGGATTTCATCAGCTCCATTGCTTCAGAAAATGTTTCATCAAGGAAATGCTTCTGTAAGGATGCAGAGAGAAATGGGAGGAAAAAAAAAAAAGATTAAGTCACAGAATCATTCATGGTGCAAAGGACTTTAGGAGTTTATCTACTCCAAAGTCCTGTTCAGAGCTGGGGCAGCACTGACTTCAAGCCTGGTTCCTCAGTGGTGAGTTCTTTCAAGTCCTGAGAACCTCCAAGGACTGAGATTCCATAACCCTTTTGGTGCCTTGTTTCAATGTTTAATCATCCTTAATGGGAACACTTTTCATCCTACATCACTTAAACCTCTTCTTTCAAATTATGGCCCTTGTCTTTCATTCCCCCAGCACGGATCTCCGAAGATCCGTGTTAACCTCCTACAGGTGTTGCAAGGCTGCTATTAGGTGTTCCAAAGCTATCCAACAAAACGTGACAGGAACACGGGGCTGAATTACAGAGGAAAAAACTTAGAAATTAAATCTAGTAATTGAATCCTGACTTTGAACAAAAGATATTTGGAATAGAATCCTAGAGTCACTTGAACTCTGTGCTAACTTTAGCCTTCTCTGGGAAAACTTAATGACATAGGAAATTTACCAGAACATCTGAATAGTTGTAAAGAAGTATTTTAAATGAATGAAGCTTAAAATAAGATAGGAGGGGTTGCAATTTCAAACAGGTTTGTAGTTTGGGAATTGTCTGATATTCAGTTGTTTCTATTCTTCATGGTATTTACGGGGCATTCATAAGGACAGTAAATTGCCTGAAATTCTATTTTCTGCCATGTCCTTTTCAAGAAAGATTAGTTAGAAGTTTTCCGTTCTATCTTTACTTTCCTTATGACTACTTTCTGTCATCAACTTACACTTCCATGACCACAAGGCTTAGACACTACAGTTCCTTCCAAGCATAGGAAAGCTTTCTCTGTCACCAGACCAGAGTACAGGGAAAAAACCCCAAACTCAACACAAAAGCCAACTCCCCTGTCCCCTACTGTGTGATTACTGGGTCCGATTTCCCTGTAATGTAAGAGAGAGAGGAAGGAAGGAAGGAAGGAAGGAAGGAAGGAAGGAGGGAAGGAAGGAAGGAGGGAAGGAAGGAAGGAAGGAAGGAAGGAAGGAAGGAAGGAAGGAAGGAGGGAAGGAAGGAAGGAAGGAGGGAAGGAAGGAGGGAAGGAAGGAAGGAAGGAAGGAAGGAAGGAAGGAAGGAAGGAAGGAAGGAAGGAAGGAAGGAAGGAAGGAAGGAAGGAAGGAAGGAAGGAAGGAAGGAAGGAAGGAAGGAAGGGCTTATTTACACTAGAAGCATTTTAAGATCGTTTTTCCCCATGATGACTTTTACAATCATCACACTGGCAAAATTATAGAAACTAGAGTTTACCTCACAGCAATTAAACAAAGGACTATCATTTTATGATATCTTGTTTCTGTCTTAGAGACATATCATCTTCTGTCTGAGAAATTATTTTTCCTGCCTAGTATAAGCTCCCACGTTATAAAATTCAGTTTTCTTTGAAATTTAAATCAATCCAGCCTTTTCAACTTTGAAGAATCCACCCTGGTTGTTATGAGAGAAATATCCAAAATCCAGCAAGAGTGCAAATACAGTGGAAGTAGAGTCAGCTCTCCTTGTTGCTCTTCCATGGGCATTTCAAAAATGACGGTTAACTTTGTTTTGGGGGGCTTAAAATCTTTCAGTTAATTTTACAGCTTGTTCAAGATTAGGATCCCATCAATTATAGGGGAATTAGATGAGATAGAACAGTCAATATTGCAAACAAAGCTGAAAAAGTTTGTGAAGTTTGCAAACAGCGAGAAAAATTATGCAGATTGTTTTATTGTGCCATGCAAAACTGTTGTGTCACACACCACAGACAGGGTGCCATTAAGACACTTCTGAGTTTCCCTTAAGCATTTGTAAGATAAACATCAAATTCTCTTAAATCAATTTGTATAACTTAGAAAAGAGTATAAGGCATCTAATAAAAGCCTACAGGGAAAAGTAATTAGAGAATAAAAAGGATTTGTTCACTATTTAGCTAAGCAAAACCTTGTAATACTATAAAATATTGGGGGGGGAAAGGCTTCAAAAAGAATGCCAGTGCAGTCAAATCAAAACTGGAGGAAGTAAAAGTTTTTTCATCTTATTTTTTTATATTAACAAAAATTCATTCTAATAAAAATAGTTTGACAAAGTATTCATAGTAAAGGACTAAAGCTCTACTTAATGTGTTTAACTCATAAATGAGTCTCAATTATTTTCCTCTATTATGCTTTCTTCTATTCAAAATACCTTACTATTGAATGGTTATACATAAAATACAACAGCATGATGGAAAATCAGACTTAAATTACGCAAAACACCGAAAATTTCCCAGTGTGAATTACAGAAATTAGTAATCTTTAGGGAGAAATTCAAATTGTTCCACATTCTGCAAAAGATCAAGAGCACAAGTATACACAACAATGCTTCTAAATCTTAGCAGAAATAGACTGCTGAACTCTACAAAACCCAAACCCCCAAAATAAATCTCCCTCCAGGCCTCTGAAAAAACCCCAAAACAGCTGATAAATTCTGAGAGATTATATCAGCTGATGATTGTCTGTCCCAACTTGCTGGTTTAGAGATGATCTCTCTCAGCAATAAAAGGACAACAGGCTGTAATTGTCAAGGTTAGCTACAGTCCCAGGCTTATACACAAGAATTATACATCCTGAATTCTCCTCTGCTGGATAGGTTTTATTTGGCAATAAAAGATTAAAAGTAACAGCCAGGGGCTCAGCTCTAATACCTAAATCTGAAGGCGTTTTTAAAGTACACACATCCAGAACATGTATCTGAGCTGTTTCCCCTCTTAGTGTAATCCTCTTAGTGTTTTCTGTACCTCACTGAACTTTAAGCTTCTGAGAACAAAAATGTGCTGTATCTGGCACCTTTATCCTAAATTTAGCTTCAAAGGGCCCCTCTTGAAGATACCACATCACAATTTATGATATAGTGTTCATTCCAGATGCGTAACGGTTGGATCCATTCATCCTGTTTTCTAATATCAATGCCAGAATATACAAGAACAATTTTTGTGTTTAAGTTTGTATCAGCTATGCCTTTCATTCTATAATATATTGGAACTTGGTATATTCAGATGTTTCTGATCATAAAATGGCTCTGAGAGACATTAGATCACTGTGAGCTGACAAAATATAAAACCACTGCACCATGAATAAACAGTGTTTAAGTTGACTATTTTGAAAAAATTGCTGAACAAATTACCATTCAACGTCCAAAATGAAGTTGAGTAAAACTCAAGTCTTCACGTCATGGACATACTAATCACTTCATCTTCTGCACGCACCCTCCTTGTGCCCCACCTAGAAATGGAACCAGCAGTCCCAGTGCTGCCCCCCAAGTTGTGCAGTAATGGAATCAGGCTGGGAATTTCTCCTAAACGGATTGTGTTGCTGTGGCCATAGTGCCAAACCACCAGGTAGAGACCCTCTAACCAAAGCTGTGGACATTCTTCCAAGACAAGTCAGCTGGCTTCTCCACTGTGGTCAGGAACAGCCATGGAAGTAAGGTTCACTTCAGATCACTTGAGATATCAGCCTCTGAGCCAAGCCAGCTCTCCAGCTGATGATTAGAAATGAACACCAATGGAGTGCGTTGCAGGAAATCTGTCCAGAAATTTACTTTAGGATTAAATTGATAGCTCTTTACAAATGTGTACTCACCTCAATTAGATACAGAAGTAGTCGTGATAACCCACAGTAGATAACCGCTTTATGCCATTATGGTTATCAGTTCTAGCTCAGTACCTGTTCTTAGGGATAAATGGCCTCATTGCTTGGCGTGAGTTTAATTTGTGCTGAAGAAACATTGTGACTACTTGTTACACACACAAGTATGAGGTTAAATAATCGTATAAAAACCAAACCTGCTTGTGCAAACTGCAATTATTCTTTAAAAAGCCAGCCAGTGAGCAAAGCAATGAAAGACTTAAAGACAAATTTAGGTTATTACTGTTGTAGATAATTGTCTTTCTTGGCTAGTACTTAAGACTCAATAAGTACATATAATAGTATTTAATACAGATCCTAATTCTGCAAACTCCCACACATTTATTGCTGCTTGTTCTGACCACAGAAGCATTGTCCTGGAAACAAGTGAAGGTGATCGAATACCCAGTGTTGCCTGCTCAGAACTTGGATGTGCAAGCACCACAGGATCGAGGTTGTACCAGGGACAAAAGTGCACATAAGACGTCATAAGGCATTAATAAACTTGTGTAGCCACAGGGTTACCCTATTGGCAATTTTCACCTAAAATACATTTTAGCAAATGCCAAAACAAGTGTCATTTTTTTTTCTCAATTTCCAGTAAGCACTGAATTGAAATAACCTACTAAACTGTTGTAAACAGGAACAGAGACCGTATTCCTATTTATTGTAGGACACATCCTATTATAAGAAGGCCATAATACGTTTACTTTTTCATCAGATTTTCATTTCTTCATCAGGTAAAATAATTAGTTGCATTGTGCTACATTCTTACCAGTCAGCAATTATCTCCAATAGGGAAATTCATTCTCAACACTGGCTTTTCAATGTTTGATTTTTTTCTTTTAAGTCTCTTTCCCCCCCTGTTCCTCTAAGCCCAATTACTCCATTATATCAGAAAACTTTGACAAAGTAGGAATTAAAGCACTTGTCACATCCAATCAGTAAATAAAAATTAGGACTCAGAAAAGTTGTGTAAATAAACTGTAACATCAACTGTTTCCAGCCGCAGTTGCCCTGCCAAAGGTCATCCTCAGAACATGATTTAAGGGAGACCTGGATATAGAAATAACATCAAAGCTGACCTTTGAGTAAAATCAAGCAGCTGCAAAGCCAGTAATGAGATTATCCATACAGAGCCAGTACACATGGCAGTGAGTGCTCTGCAGAGGGAATTAAGAAAGGAAATACCAACACCTGTATTGCATTTTTATATGGTGGACAGAAAACTCACAACCTGACACTTGTCTGGGATTCATTCAGGTGCTTCCAACTCAGACACCCTCCCAGAAGCCAGATTTTTGTCTTTTTTAACCTGTAAGTTATGGGGAATAATTCAGTGTGATTGATATCTTTGTGCCAGATTTATGCTGTCTGAAATGAAAACTGTTTGTAAAGAGACCTATTGGAACTATATGGTGTTTACACTGATGATAAAGGTGAAGAATAGCTACTATTAATGATCTATAAACATTATAAATGTCTTAAGAAATTGTGAATATTTTAACATTGTTTACCTGAATACAATGAAGAAATACCCACTGAAGACTGTTAGTGTTCAGTGATCTATAATACAGCTATACACCTGAAAATATTCAATCTGTTAGAAAAGAAAAGGAGGAACAATGTGTTCTCTTTTAATTAAATGGTGTTTTAAGAGAACTTGTCTTTAAATTCATTGATTAGTTTCAGACACAAGTCAGAGCTATGAAAACTATAATTCAGATAAATTTTAATAAATAATTTTCTACATCTTTTCCTTCAACATTTTCCACTGTAAACATTTTATTGTATTTTGTGCCTAAATTATTTCCACCATGCTGGTATTTATTTTCCTGCTGTGCATTTGGGTATTTCAGGCAGATAATCAGAAAGTAAATGTTTTGGAAGCTTCTTTGGGTTTTGGGGTGAGGAGGCTTTTTGTTTGTTTTTAAACCCTGTTTTTTCCCTTGTGATTATGTAGTATGTTTGATTTTTACTGCAGGGATATTGAGAAAGCAGCCTAACTTAAAAACCAAACAAACCCACTTTTAATTAAAGTTTCACTGTGGTGAAATTAGCCAGTATTAGTTGTCAGTTTGACTTTATAGTAAGATTCAATGGACTGAAATATAATTTCATAGCACACTAAAAGAAACCCAGCAAAATGGGTAAAATATAAATTTATAAATTGTACAAAATAAAATAAGTTATTTGCTCAATACATTGCTTTCGTTCTGAGTAAACCAATCATAAATTGATGGAGAAGAGGGGGGAGAGAGAGAGTAAAACTGCTTTTGAAATTAGAATACTGTAACTATGTATTATAAATCAGGTAGTAGTCCACGTCTGATTTTCCATTGAACTATGAACTCATACAAGTTATTGGTTTAATGCAGGTCATTTGAGTATGGATAAAAGAACAGCCAGAACAATCCTTTCCTGATGTATGAAAGAGTCAAATTGGCTTATATCAAGTATGAAAGTAAAATAAATTATATATTTCAGTTGGAATCTTTTCTGAACGGTGACTGGGAGATTTGCCACTGAGTAATTTTTAGCTTACTTTCCAATTCTAATTGATTCCGAATTTACCCAGAGTATTACTGAATCTAGATTTAGGACAGGCATTAGGGAAAAAAAACTCAATTAGGTTGATCGCTGGTGCGGTCAAATATCCAGATCACAGCCAGGCTTTTAAAGGTAACTCCTTGTCTAGGGATTCAGACAGGTACCAAGGAGTACTTTTTTCAGAAGTGTCTCCTCACTTAACACATTTAATTTCATCACATGTAGGCATTTCACTGTAACACTAAAAATTAACAAAAAAAAAAAAAAAAAAACACAAAAATAAAACAAACAAGCAAGTGCCTCTCACCCCTCACAGAGTGCCATTTTCATCTATATCCTGAACCTGCTTTCATCCAAGATTTTAGAAATTAACTTCGCTTTGATGCTTTTCTTCACTTTCATTCAGCTTCTGAGTAACGACAAAGATAATTAGTGTATGCTTCCATTTCAGCTTGAGAAAGCAGTTTGTATGTTTCAGCCAAAATATTAAATAATTTGCTTAAATAATTCTGAGGCTGGTAAAACACACATTTAAACACACATTATTTGGGCCAAAAAAATTCTAACACTTAAAACTGAAAAAGAAAGAATGTTATTTCTGTGTGGTAGAAGGGACATTTAAATCCACGTACAAAGTTTTCTTCACACCTCAGAACTGATACCTTCACTGTAAGACATCACAGTCCTGGGTTTCTGAAGTTAATTTGTGATCCAATTAAACTGAGATCTTGTCATTTTTCCTCTAGAGATATGAAGGATATTTTAGTATCCTGTGATACTAGACAAAAGTTTGTATATAACTAAAATTTTCTTTCACTAGTCCATTGACATATCACTTTCTTACAGTTGTGATGATTTAATGGCTTTTTTAGCTAAAAACTATTACTAAAACCAAAACCTAATTTCTGATTGATTGTAATTAAACATAGATTTGGCAAAATCACATTAGGGAATCCTAATAAAAAATAATCTTAAGATGTGAAAGTGAACAACACAGAATTGGTGAGTCTTCAAACTAGTTTTAGGCGTGAGCCTAGAAGTTTCTTGTCAATATGCAAGATCAAGACACAGCACAGCAATGAGTTAACAGCGCCTATAGATTTGTCCTTAGGAAATCGATAAATCTCTGCAAATTAAAGATACATTGAAGGAAATAAACACACGCCAACCATGATAAGGATGTAATACAGCTTGGATATATCCCGAGGAGGGAAAGGAAAAAGCTTTGGTAGGCCAATCTTTATAAAGCTTTACCAATTTAGCTTGCTTTCTACTCTTATTGGTGCTTAAGAGGTTAAGACTTTATTTGTGAAAACAGAGAGAGAGAGCAGGGAATCGTGTTGTCTGCAGCTTCCTAAGTCTTGCTTAAGATCCTTTTCAATTACCATCCATTTCTCCTTTAAAAAGGGACAAAAAAATAGAGGAGTGGAAGCAGGTCAGGGCAGCCTGTGACAATGACAGTGTGATGGGCTCGGGCCCCCCGTGGCGTTTCCATCTGCTATCATTAAGGTGACTATTCAGACATGAAAAAATCCCTCTCGCTGTGCTGACAGGCAGACATCAAGAACTATGACAAGGCATTAAGACAGAAAGTAGAGACAGAGATGTCATATCCCGCAAACAATCCTGCCTCAAACAAGACCTCTAAAATTTTATTGGAATTTAAAATCAAAATCAAAGGGCTTTTACCTGGGGGTTATCAAACTTCCCCTCGCATTAGTTTGACAACGAGGATGCTGCTGACAGCCATAGACACACTTAGCTCCTACCTGTAGTCTCTACCATAAGAAACCCAATTTTAAATGGTTTTCTCTTTTCTCACTCTTCCATTAAAGCAGAGTTTTAATTCCTGCCCTTTTCCCTCCAGGAAGCTGAGAGGGAAGAGCGAGGCCTGGCGGTTTGAAGCTCGTTAAGCGCCGAATCCAACAGCGATAATAATAAAAAATAAACTGACAAGGCGAAGGTCCGTGATAAACCGGCGCTGCTTCCCGGCGGGACAAAGGGCCCCCGGATTACCGGGAATGCCGGGCACAGGGAGCGGGCCGGGCACAGCGGGCGGGCCGTGAGGCGCGGGCGGGCCCGGCAGGGGGCGCGCCAGGACCGCTCCCTCCGCTCCGAGCGGGAACCGCGCCAGGCCCCGCTCCACAGCCCCGCTCCATAGCCCCGCTCCATAGCCCCTCACACAACCCCGGCTCCACAGCCCCGCTCCACAGCCCCGCTCCACAGCCCCGCTCCACAACCCCGCTCTACAGCCCCGCACACAGCCCCTCTCCACAGCCCCGCTCCACAGCCCCGCTCCACAGCCTCTCACACAGCCCCTCACACAGCCCCTCATACAGCCCCTCTCTGCAGCTCCCGCTCCACAGCCCTTCACACAGCCCCTCTCTACAGCCCCGCTCCACAGCCTCTCACACAGCCCCTCACACAGCCCCTCTCCACAGCCTCCGCTCCACAGCCCCGCTGCTCTCCTCACGCAGGCCAGCCCCGCACAGGGCCCGGCGCGGGGCAGGGGCTGTGTCACTGCACCGGCCATGGCAGACGGTGCTCCCCCGGCAGATCCCGCCCTGCCGGCAGCGCCGCCGCCTCATCAGCGCTGTGCCATCCCAGCACGCCCGAAAGGGGACCCGAAAGCAGCGCTCGGCAGCAGTCCCTCTGCCCTGCCCTTGTGACAGCCCACCCAGCGCTGCGTCCGGCTCCGGGCTCCCCAGTGTCAGGACACGGAGCTGCGGGAGCGAGGCCGGAGGAGGCCACGAAGATGCTCGGAGGGCGGGAGCACCTCTGCTGCGGAGACAGGCTGGAAGTGCTGGGGTTGTTCAGCCTGGAGACGAGAGGGCTCCAGGGAGACCTTGTAGCACCTTCCAGTGCTGAGAGGGACTTTTGACAAGAGGGGATGGCTTTAAATTGGAAGAGGGTAGGTTTAGATTAGATATTAGGAAGAAATCCTTCACTGTGAGGGTGGTGAGGCCCTGGCACAGGGTGCCCAGAGAAGATGCGGCTGCCCCATCCCTGGAAGTGTTCAAGGGCAGGCTGGATGGGGCTCTGAGCAGCCTGGGATAGTGGGAAGTGTCCCTGGCCCTGGCGGAGGGGTTGGAACAAGATGAGTTTTAAGATCCCTTCTAACCCAAAACATTTTATGATTTTATGAATATCTTAAATCCTCTAGAATGATTCTTTGGCTCTTAAATCCTCTTCCTTTGCCACTCTCTTCTGACTAAAAGGCAAATTTTTTTGCAACTCCTACACACTCTTGAAGCATGGTTACTCACATTCTGTGTTTCTTCAGTCACAGTGCTGGTGCAAGCCCTCATCTCCCTTTCTGCTCTACGTACTCACATATTGAGTTCTATCATGTTCCTCACATCTTCACCTTCGTAACTGTTCTTTTGGACATGTGATGAATCAGGGTAGCAAGCTGATGCTTTGGGGTTTTTTACTTAAGATAAGAAAAAATGGGGAAATAATATGTGGATGAGGTGTTAAAGACAGGGACTACTTAAACTTATTTGTCACTAAAAGAAATAGATGTGTGTAATCATGCCCATCTTATCTACTCACACCCCATTTTACCACTTAATAAAATTTTGTCCTAATCACACTTAGCAGAGGCACATTGGAAACAAATGTGGGAAGGATTTTGAGGTAGAAAAATAGATAAAAATTATATATTTATATATAAAATCAATTCTCATTTGAGTTCAAGAATGGAAGGTACATGTACACACATATATAGGCTTCTGTATTTTTAAATAATCCACCCACATGCTGATGGGAAATATTGGATATGGAATATTGGAGATTAACTAGACGCCAAACAATGTTTTCCACATTGTTATGCCAATTGTCTTGGCATTCCAGTACCCATGAATTAATCAATATGAATCAGTTCAAATCTGTATTTGAAGTATGTCATGATTGATCATGGAAAGATGAAGACAACACCCTAATAGTTGAAGTTTCATGTATTGTTCACTTAATCTTACTTGCTTTGTCAGCCTGTAGCAATATGCAAAAATGCATTTTATTGCTTGAAACCTGAGGTTTTCTATAAACATATTTCTCAGTTTAGTTGAAGCAGCAATTTACATATCATATGTAGATATAGATATATGACAAAGTAAAAAAAAATATGGATAGTGCTTTTTCTACCATCCAGTTAGAGAATGGATGCATGACAATTTAAATGTCAGTAACCACAACAGCTACTTCAGCCACCAATTTAAGATGAGTTCTAGTTTCATATAGAAGGAAAGAGATTTTAAAAGTCCTCCAGTCTACAGTAGTTGTTTAGGATTTTTCTGTTATCTATAGGTTGAGATAAACACCAGCCTGAGGCTATTCACACTGCTTTTATGATAAACAAGGCATTTTGCTTTATTCTCTCTCTCTATTGAGAATAAACTGCCTAGACAGCTTCCTAGTTTATATCAGGAGCTTCATTGCTATTAGCAGGAACTAAAGCCCAGCCAGCTATCATGGTCTCTTAAACAAGGAGGATTGTAGCATAAACTTCAATGCAAAAATAATCTCCATGCAAAATTATTTACTATATTCTGATTATAATGAAAACGTCGGAATAATGGCATATATGACACACATTAAAAACAGGTGCCACAATCATAGCTGCCAATGTGACTCATTATCAAAGGAATAAGAAGATTGTTTCTCTGAAGTATCCATGCCTCATCCTTCCTCACCTTTCCATCAGCCACCCATTATGTCCCCTCCTCTGGAAACTCACAACAGGCTCCAATACACCCTGTAATACACTTGGACACAGAGAAAGGCCGACAGAAGTCTCAGCAGCAGAGAGACAAAAGGAAAAGCATAAAAGTACCCCTTCAAGACTGACAGATTAATTATTAGAGGTCCATGGCTTAGGGGAAAAACAAGTAGTTTTATTTGTGATAAAATAAATTCAGGACAAAAGTAGGAAATAAATCTCCATCCAGCACAGGAAATCCCTGAGCCAAACAAAGAAACAACCTGCAACATTTGGAATGACAACCACATCTCCAATAGCAGCCGAAAGACTTGGGCTATGGAAATCCTGAACATCATATTTAATCAGTAACAGAGACAGAGCTCTTTACCAGCCTCTCTGGACGTCTGGAACCACTAAGTGGGAGGACACCGAAGCTTTATCAGGCAGCACTTACGGGCAGAGAGCTCCAACCCTCATGTAGTTTGGCTGAACTGGAATTGAGACCTGAGCTGAAGAGGACCTGGATGCCAATCAGGCCACTTAAACCTCCAGAGGCATATCCAATTCATTATTGTACTCTGAACACGAGGAGGGAAAATAGGTGAAGAGAAGGGAGAAATAAAAGGGGAGGAGAAGAAACTCCCCAGTGGGAGGAGGTGTGTGATTTCCAAATGCCTCCTTGTCTCCCTGCTAGACAAAGCTGACTTTTTCCACAGTGAATGTAGGATTGAAGATGGCAAGCATTAAAATGTTACCAAAAGCATGAAGAGTTGGATTAAACCGTGAGGGGAAATCAAGGGTATGTTGATAAAAGCAAACACACCAGCAAGGAAACATACACGGGAAGGTAGTACATGTTACATAGGGAATAGTAAAGAAGCTGACATGAACTTCAAGAAACCATCAAGAAAAGATCAAAGTGTAAATAAGATCATAGAGGTCCTGCTTTATTTTTACAACTTGTTTTATGTGTCTTTTATGTGTGGAGAAAATAAATAAATAATGTTTCTTTTGAACCTTAATAAACTCACAGATCCCAGGAACAAAAGGGCTGATAGGTAGCAATCCCTGTTGTTTCAACAAGAGAAGCAAGGGGTCTGTCCCTAGAGACTCCTCCTGTAAAATGTGGGATCACTCACCTACAATAGCATGGGCTTCATTGACTCTGAGTGGAGCACTGGCTCCCCATATAAAGGAATGTTTAATCTAGCAGATAAAAGTAGAACTAATCAGGCGTAATTTGAAAAGCAAAGTAGCAAGTTTGTTTTTTCTTAAATGAGTAGGTACTAATATGATGGATTTTTTACTACACAAAAGCTATAAAGTGGCAAGTATCTTTCCAAGGGGAGGATTGTACTTCTAGTAGACACTGGGGTTTATATAGGAATCTCTGGGCAAAATTCCGAGCACAGCCACCATTCTTGGTTTTCTGGTCTCTGAATTGAGCATCTGAGAATGATGAGAACCTGAGAATGTCCCTTAAAACATCTAAAGGTGTTCATATGAAGGATGTCTTTACTCATAAACACACCTCAACAATTTCACATCCAGGACATGCTGTGTAGTTGTCCTGTTCCCTGTCCAAAAAGAAAGAGCAATTTAGGATTTTATAGTTTCCAAGCTGTTTGTCACTGCCCTCTAACTGAGATATGAGAAGCATTTGAAAGCTCTGGGTTTCTGTTCCGAGTGAAACAGATTTGTCTAAGTGTGCAGATCTTCACATCACCATCCCCAGCCCAAGCAAACCCAGATACTCTTGGCAATCAATAGTGGCAACAATCCAGCACACAATGTTGTGTGTCATGCAACATGATTTTGAGCAGATCCACTTAAAACAAGCCTGGCGCTAATGGCCCGCAAGAACAGACTTCCACTCCTCACAGTATTGATAGGGCAGAATTGATATTAAGAGTGGCAAAGCTTAAAAATTTCCCCAGTGAAATTCTTAGTAAAACACCATAGGGGAAACTACTGCAAAAATGAAGAACAGCAACAGAAACCAAACAAAGGTGAAACGTTGACAAAAAGAAACAACCTGGGATTAAACTAATGGAATCTGGCAGATAGGCATTTTCACAGTAAAATTCCTGGAAGCCTATTCACAAATAAAAAGGCATGATTTGTAAATGGATTTTTTTCACTTCACACAGGTGGTTCTTATTTCATAAAATCGTAGACTCATGGAATGGTTTGATTTGGAAGGAACCTTGAAGATCATCCAATCCCCCTGCTGTGGGCAGGGACACCTCCCACTAGAACAGGTTGCTCAGAACCTCATCCAGCCTGGCCTTGAACACTTCCCGGATGGGGCAGCCACAGTTCACTGGGTAGTCTGGTCCAGTGCTTCACCATCCTCACAGTAAAGAATTGCTTCGTAATATCTAACCTCAACCTTCTCTCAGTTTGAAGCCATCCCCCCTTGTCCTGTCACTACATGCCCTTGTAAAAAGTCCCTCTTCAGCTTTCTTGCAGGCTCCCTTCAGGTACTGGAAAGGCTGCTATTACCCCTAGAGCCTTCTCTTTTCCAGGCTGAACAATCCCAATTCTCTCAGCCATTGTAGAGTGCCACTAGGCTGGTCAACTGTGGACATAAATCTGACACCAGTGGTGGACCTCTCAATGGTTAATCTCAACTTAGAGAAATAAACTATGGAAGTCAGGCAAGTAACGATTATTTACCAAAACAATTTCGAAAATGCTGATCAACCACTCTACAAAAGCACTATAACAATGTGACCTTGGATCTCTACTGGGAAAAGTGGTTTTCCGTAAACCAAAACAAAGGGATGAGCAGAGTGAAACAGAGCCTCACTGGTGAAGGGATGAAAAGTCCAAGACATCACAAACAGAGTATTTTAAAAGTACAGCTTCAAGTTCTTTCTGATATTACGGCATATTTGTTGCATTCAGCAAGAAGCGGCTTTCAAATATCTTAAAGTATATGTTTATTAGATTGTTTTACCCCTCCCAACAGATCTCATTTAGTGTATGCTGTTTGTTATAATTGACTTAAGAGGTCTCACGTGCCACTTTCAAGTTCATCTGGGCATTGTCTGTTAGAGCAAAAATTTAATATTTTGACCTGACTAAAATAAATACTCCCGTAAACACCCAATTCTGAAGAAGCACAAAACAGAACTACTGACAAAAACGACATTCATAACTAGTTTATACTCAAACATGGCTATAGCCCTGAACGCAATAAAAAAATAAATTTTGGACAAATTTTTGTGGTTTGCCAGAAATAATCACCACTGAAAAACACCCCCAGAAAGAAAAGTGCGACTTGTCACAAGCTTAAAGAGATTTTCAATAAAGACCTCCAAGAATGGAGACAGATTCTATCAACTGCTTTCAAAGGAGCTGGATTTTTAGCATGTAACTAGAATGATCACTGGCTAGCTCTTATGAATTAGGGTGTTTCAGTGATGCCAGAGCAGTTTGACCCAAGTTTTAATTCTTTAATGGATGCATTAATTCTATTTTTTCAGCATCCATACTTGAGCATAGATCCCATTGGTAGTAGATTCGACCAGGCTTCCCTAGAGCCAGGTTTTACTGATCTAACAATGACTAAGGAAAGACATCTACTTACAGAAAATATGGAAATTTACACAGAAGCCGCAGTCTGACCAGCTTTGTACCTGAACTGACAAAATCTGACTGACTCTGTAGTTTAAAGATGTCTCTGCATGAGAATTGGCTACAGAATAGGAAGTACTATCAGAAATACCACACACAAGAAGAAAGTATTATGGTTATCATGGAAGTGTAAATAATTTGTCACTTTTGTAAAAGCCGTTGCCAGAAGAGGCACAAAAGGAAATACAAACATTTTCAAAACTGAACACATTCACCTCTGGATACAAAATTCAAATTAATTAAGAAAGTGATATTATATGACCATCTGGTCAGACAAGGAATGGAATAAAGAGATTTTTTACGTGTTGTTTTCACCACAAAATATGCTGGCTATGTCAGGAATGAGCTAAGATAACACGGCAGGAGATAAATCAGCTGCTCTGTGACTCAGAGGCACATTGAGAGGAGCTAAGCCCGTTATGCTCCTGAACTACCTACAGAGGAGAAATGCCAGTACAAGCTCGTACCAGGGCTCAGTTCCACTGTCACTGCTCCTCTGAGGATTCTCCTGCACATCAGTGTCATGGCTGGATCTCAGGTGTCCGAGCACAGTGAGTCCTGCAGCTCTACCTGGCACGTGTCCGGTTGCACAAAGGATATCGCAGCGGCTCTCATGTGGGACAGGCCCTGCATGTTGATCCCTGTGGGAATCCTGGGGGTCACCAGCCAAAGCTGTAAAAACTCAGTTTTTCTGAGTGAAAACCTAAAATCACTTAATTCTGAACAAGACAATACTTGAATTTAAAGTCATCACTTACTTAGTGTTTTCATAATAGCTCTGGATTGATTCTCAGAGTAACTTCCCAGTTCTCAGAATAATTTCCCAGTTCTTTTTTGTTAGTAGAGAAGTTCTTTCCCCATGCCTTTGTCGCCCTCACATACCTGCAAAAATATATGCGAGTTAAGGATGCAAATTAAACAATTAATTCTCAGTAATCATTCGGCTGCATCTACATTTTAATTTAGATCTAGAGAAGCACCTGCCAGGCAAATGTCTTAGCCATCCCCACTTTCCATACTCCATTTCACCCTACAGTCTTGGGGCTGGCTTCCTTTCCTCTGAGCAGCAAGACACCTGATGTTCTCCAGCCACAAATGAGACCTTCTGCCCACAGATCACACGTGAGCCAGCCAAACGCAACCTCCCAAACTGCACTGAGTGCTGCAGGACCAGCAGCATTCACTCCTTCACTCTCTGGAGTCTCTGGGTAAGTCTTTGCTAGACAAAGATGCTGTTTTGAGAAACTCCTAGAATTTCTCCAATACTTTTTGTCTTAAAGTAAGGATGGGTTTGAAAACTCCACAGACGTTTTTATTGAAAGTAAAAGTTTGCATTAAAAGATTCTTGATACTTAGTTCACTTACAAAGTACTATACTACTGTATAGAAAAAATTCCAAATATAAAGAGGCTTCTTGTTTATAGGAAAGATATTCGAAAGTATGTCAGTTACATAAGCCTGACCTTTCTTAAATCCAGCAGATATTTTGCAAATTTTAACTTCTGTACCTCATAGTTTAGGCTCAGAGCAACTATTTCCTTTTCATATGAAGAAACTTCATAATGGTGTTTTAAGCAGAATGACTGAAGCAGTGCAAGGCCAACATAAATTTAATGCTGATACCTTTAGATGTTCTATAGGTAAGGATTATCACTGTGCACAGCTCTGCCTTTCATAACTGCAATGTTCACATTTTTCACCCCTTCTTAATTTTTTTTTTTTACTTTTAAAGCATAACAAAATGGGAAATACTTTGGGAGTGCTTCAAGCGAAGCACTTGAGTTAAATATGGCTTTGTTATTGCTTCAACAATCCACTTACTGAGAGCTCTGTAACCTTTATCATTTAAGTTAATAAGAGGATTCTTTTAAGAGAGGGAAAACAAATATTCATTCTAACCAATTTAATTTTTCTTTCTTAATCTCTATTTTCCTTTCAGATTACAGCATCCAGGAAGAAGAAAAATCAGATAAAATTAATCCATCTACTGCTAGACAGATCTTAATGTATTCAGAAAAGATCCAGACTATTTTCTGTATCAATGACCACATGGCACAAGAACAACAAAAATCTAGATCTTTTAAATGTAGTTTTTGATTCAGAAGAAAATTTAAACACTTCATGCCGTCTTTCAAATATCCTTAATCCAGAGCATAACTGTGTGTTTAAATCCCTTCTTAGTGAACAAATGCGTTTAAGGTAAAACTTGTTTAAGGACC
This sequence comes from Lycocorax pyrrhopterus obiensis, assembly GCA_014706295.1. Taxonomy (NCBI): domain Eukaryota; kingdom Metazoa; phylum Chordata; class Aves; order Passeriformes; family Paradisaeidae; genus Lycocorax; species Lycocorax pyrrhopterus. Next base: position 4,472,242 of record JACSVZ010000007.1, read on the forward strand.
AGATTGGGACAGTTTTCTGTAAAATGTGAAATATGCAACCCAAACCGGGCACACAGAACACACATAAATTTTATTCTTCAGAGATTACTATAGAGATAAAGTGAAAATTCAAGCCTGAGGGCAGTTTACAATCTTCCAATGTATTTCACAACTGGAAACTATGAAAGTGGGATGTAGACCATTTCTTTGTTGTTTTAAGTAAGTGCATACCACGCACAAATCTATACACACACTTGCATGTGTACGAAAACAGAAAAAGAGAACTCCATTTTTAAATGAAAGTCTAGATTCTTTCAGCTATATGCCCCAGGTTGAACTTTTCAGTTGAAATTGGTGAGGAGAATCAGGACATTAGAGGGAAAAGCTAATCAAAATGTACAGTCAGTGCAATAATTTCATTAATGAAACAAAGCCACTTCTTGATGAAAAATCACAGCTAAGCAGTGCAGGCCTTGCTACATGAAGAGCTAAGAAGTTTGGTACTAAACTAGGGGACTTCTGGGTGTTTGGAATTCACCTAAACCTCTCTGTGTAACTATAACTATTCTTTAATGTCACACAAAAGAGGATATTTTGTATGGAAACCAGAGACAAACCACCTAATCCCCCAAACCAGGATCTCTATTCCCTGTAGACATGACCTAATGTCTTGGCATTCCAGAGAAGCACTGGCACTTGAGAACACTCCAACCTGTGAGTGCAGGCTCGGGAGGATTACAGGGGCTGTGCTGCACAGCACTTATGACAGGAATGCTTTGTGAGCCGTGCTCTTCATTTATCTCCGTCTTTCCCGACCACACCAAACGCTGCTCTACCTATGGAATGGTTTGGTCATGTATGATCTAATTAGAGTCAGTGTGCACACACACAATGCTCGATTCAAGGACAATTTGGGATGAATAGCCAGATGTGTCTGTGCTGAGGAAGTGGTTGGACAAGTATTTACTGGGGACTGGAGGGGAGGGAGGGGAATGCACAGTGAAATAAACTTTTTAACCTGCATCTATTTTTGTAACATAACCATGAACCAGAGAACAATGGCATAAAGAGCAGCCAGAAAGCAGAGGTCAAACTTGCCCCAAAACCCAATAAATAAGCACACGGCTCTATGTGCAACCACATTTCCTCATCCACCCTCCTACCTTTCTTTTAATAATTAAACAGGTGACCCTGTGAGGTGTTAACTACCTGAATAATCCTTATATGGGAGTTTTCTTAATTTCTATGAAGGAAGTAGAAAAAATTCTCAAGAGAAAAACATTTTGAAAACACGTGTTGAGATTGGTTGTTGGAACATACAAGTCTGATAGAGGACATTTTTATAACTGGATAGATTTTTAATAAATTTAGAAAAAAAATATGATTGAAATACAGTGATTGAACATGAGCATGTGCATGATATTTTAAACAAAAGCTATTCAAGCCCTATTCCCGCTCCTACTAAAATCAATAGCAGGGTTCTATGGTGATCCATAAATAAGTCCAAAAATGTAATGCTGATGTTTGTGTAAAATATATTTGATTCAATCTGGGATTTTCGTTCATAATATGATTTTTTTTCCCAGCATATTACAATATCGCCATCATAAATACCTCAAGAGACTACACTTCTGAAACAAAACAAAATCATAAATGTTTCTTGATGGTGGGTTTTTCTTATTGATCATTTCAAGTCTTCCCAAGACTAAATATTCACAGAAAAAAAAAAGCAAAGTTTTTTGCCTGCTGAAGTTACCTGCTGACAGGTAATCTCCTTGTGCAGTTTTGAGATTAGAAGTCTGACAAAAAAAAAAAAGAAAAACTTTTGACAGAAAGTGTTAAAATTTTTGTAAGAATATTCACTCCACACTCAAATCAGGCATAACACAGAGGTACTCTGAAGTCATCTCGAAATTAAAAAAATAACTGTAGGCTTATTTTCTTACTGATTCATTCAGGAAAACATAAAAGTTAACAACCTATGTATGTATCGATAGGTAAATATTTTAGCCTCAGCCAACAGTTTATTCTGAATATCTATTAAGGATAAACTTGGATTATGGATTGTGTTCATTTGCAACAAATATCCAAATATGACAGTACAGGTCTGATTTTCTAGTCTGTGTTACTATGTAGATGCCACATTCAATCACTTCAAAATCACATGAAGAAATAAGGCAAACTAAATAAGAAGATATTTAACTTGCAACATCTGCACTCTCTATTCCTCAGATGTTCCCAGGCTCATTCTGACAGGCACCATCACAGATTTCCTTGTTTTCTCTGAAATGTTGCTTAAACCCAGAATATGAAAGAAAATTCCAAAACTGAACACCTGTGATTGATTTTTAACTCTGAGGAACACCTCACATAATATTTCACTCCCTGTTACAGCTTAGCTAGAGCACTATGATCAGAAATAAGGAGGTTATCTCCATTTTCTGAGTGTTCACTAGACACTTCACCAGACACAGATGTCAAAAAACACTGCCACATTCTGACCTGCATAAAACTTCTTGTTGTCTTCTCAAGTCAAGCAATGAAGTCTTTTCTTCAAAACAAAGTCTGTAATTACTGAAGTTTGTGATATAGCAAAATGCCATAATACAAAAAGGAAAGATTCTGCTTTTAGAACCAGGCTTTCCTGGAAGAGATAGATCATATGGCAAGCTGATTTCCTGAGTCATAACAAGGAATTGTGTAGGCTTCATGTAGATGTATAAATAATGCCCAGTACTCAGTGCAATAATTTGCCATAGGAAACAATCTCTAAAACTTGGGTATTCACCCACTTTCTCTCTGTGGAAGATTGAAGAAAGCAAAACAAGACATAAGCTGTGCTGTTATGCACGAGTTACAGAAACAAGGTTTAGAGCTCTCACTATAGCAATGAAACTGCTGAAAGAGCAAAAGTCAGGCTGAGCTGAAAGTTAGACAGCAAATTACAAAACTGCTTCCACACTGTTCATAAAGTTGACCTAAACCCAGAAAAATGCTCCTATTCTCTTCACTTGAGCTTGATAAACTCCATAGCAGGAAACTAACACTGTTTTAGGCAGTGCAGAGCAAATTTTGTTTTGTAAAATTCACTCTGAATTATTTTCTCTCTCACACAGCTATCCACTGGTTAAAGGGGATAGACATACCGACGTATAAAGTGCTACTGATCAAAGAATTTCTTAGAATATCTCTCTGTCAAAGGAAGGTTGATTATAGGACAGGTTAATAGACTGTATTTTCCCAGCTGTATTAATATGTTCGAGGAGTACTGTAGAACTTCGAGCAGTTCTTTTATAATCCTGGGAAAACCTGTGGGGCAGTACTGTTTAATTTCATAGAATTTAACTCTCAAAAAGGAGTTTAAGTATATATATAATGTCCTGCTCACTGACTTTTAAACTAATTTGTGAAATGAATTGATAACTTTGATATATTTCAGTGACTTCGACTTAAAAACTACTACAAACCCTCTCTAAGCCCTTCTCCCAAATGATGAGGAATGCAGACTAATTTTGAGCAAATTCACTTCAGAATTCATAGGGGCATATATGATGTTACCAAACAGAAGCCAAGATGTTTTAAACCATGTTATGAGACCATATCAATATAGGAACATACTCTGGATACAAATCCTGCCATGGATTTGTGATGGTAGGACACCCTGGTTTACATCTACAGCTACACAAGATCCCTGTTCCTGCTTTGCCTGTAAGAGTGGAGCATTTCCGGAGATGACCTCCAGAGCTTTGGGCAGCTACTTGTAATTCATCATTCAACCTCCTCCCCTGAGCAGTTAAATTGCAATAGTAACTGGGAGGAGCTGGAGTTGGTGTCACACCTCCTTTGTAAGATTTCTCCCTACAAACCTACACAACTATGGGGGTTTTACTGTTTCAGCTTGGGGAGGACACATAACTCATACGTGTAACTTCTATAAAGCAATGAATTCCCAATGCAGATGCACAGTTATGTTTTTATGCCTCCATAGAAAACGAGGCATAAACATATGCAAAACCACAACCAAGAGTGGCAAATGCAGGGAATAAACAGTTTTCCTCCCCCTTTATTTTGCATTTTATAGACAATCACATAAATCACCAGTAATTATACACTTAAAAATGATCTTTAATAACTGGAAAAGCACATTAATTACTTCCAGAATCTGTAATTTACAATCTCTGTATTCACAGACAAATGGCATAAATTCAAATTAAAAATGAAAACATAGTTCTTTAACTTCCAAAGAAGTTATATGTATAAGCTATACATTTCTTTAATGGTATTTAGCACATATTCTTCTAGTTTTGGTTAAAATATTTTCAATATTTTTATACATGTTTCGTGCCATATTTTCTTTATAATTAGAGCCATATATATATATATATATATATACATATATATATATATATATACACAGACATATATACATATATTCTTTATGAGTTTGGGAAGGACAAGAGAATGTCTCAAATAAAGGAAGAATAGAAGAGAGCTAAATACAGTAAAAATCATCCTGCCATGCATTCAAATATCAAGCTATGTGTCCCTAGAAAAAATAGAGGGAGCCTTTCCAGTGATCAATGTTTATTTCTGGCAGACACGGTAACCACGTAGTTACAGTTTAGAATTTACATTCTTGGGGCTGTTAAATACAGCTGATCGTGTTAACTGTGTAATCATCACCATCAGAATGTTCAATTTTGTAAACTACTAAGAAATGCTAATGAAATTGGCCTCCAGAAAGGGCAAACATCAGCAGGTTGCTCAAAAGAGAGGTACTTACGAAAAAACAGCCCAAACGCTCTCCGACCTTTTGGTTACAGAAATTTCAGGTTTCAGAATTGCAGTCTTACCAGCCACACCCCAGTTATATAATTTAAACACAGGAACACAACTAAGGAGCTATGTTTTGGTATGGAAACAGAAAACTTTGTATGTTATTTGGAAATGTAAGCTTTACATGTACAAACACAGAACACTGGGACCACAGAGTGTTTGAACTGATGCCTCCAACTGTCTCCATTTGAGTTCCTAAATTCATTTCTCATAAGTAATTGTGCATCTAACTCAAAGAAAATTAGATTACATATGCCATTAGTTTTAATGGCTTAGGAGAAATAACCGGGCTAGTTTGTGCATGGCAACTAAGGAGTCATAGCTGTGGATTGTGTGGGCAATCGCGTGATTTCACTGCAGAGGGTGTCTGTACACACAGAAAACCACATTCACACCAGCAAGGCAGCCACCAAGTCCTGAATTGCATGAGATTGTTCAGTTTCATTTACTCTGCCTCTTGTTTAAAGGGCAGTGTAACACATATTGAAGGGAAATATTTTCCAACTGCTTGAACAGATTCTTCTTCTTTATTACTGTGTTAGTATGCCTCTTACTCTATTCTGTTATTAGCAAAAGGTATCAATTAAGAAAACACAAAACCTAGAGATTTCTGCATATCTAAAATAATATGAGCATTGCTACATAGTCATCAATCCAACCCAGCCCAGCTGAGTCTCTGGCACTGACCTTTGCCACAAAACAAAGGTAACAGGACTAAAGAATAACTTGCAAAAGTGAGTTCTGGAATTTCATTAAGTACTCAGAAGGAAAAACTGTAACGAGCCTTATGTTTATGCTGTTGTTTATCTGTTTTATGCATGAGTGTTTTTATAACGTTGTATTTTCATCTTAGTTGAGCCACTGTTTGCCATTTTTACTTTAAACATAATATCTGTACTCTTTTTGAAGACAAAGCTTTAAGCCTTTTTTTTTTTTTTACTGTAGCTTTCTTTCCTAAGCATGTGGGGAAAAAAAAAGAAGTTTAAGATGATGGTGTTGATATAACAGTATTACAAGATTTTGCTATCATTTTCTTTCCTAATTTCATACAGTGTCAAAGTTGACTTCCTTCCATTAATCTCATTTACTTCACCCTATAGGGATTCCTAGATGGTTTTACTGAGCAGCAACGATCAATTTTTGAATCAGTAATTGTTAAATTGTAAAAATAATGATTCTTTTAGTGTGAATCACCCTTTCTATTAATGTATTTACTTTGTCCCACTATACTCTTTATAATGATGTAATCATTACATCAAGAGTAATCATTTCCATGTTCCCAATTTTAATAGGTTTCTCTGGACTTCCATGATTAATGTCCAGCCTTAACCACACTCAAAAATTTTTTATCACATTTGCATTTTTTTACTTCAGGATATTTTTTATCATTTTTTGCAAATACAAGCAGACATAGAAACACATTTTTAGCATTGCATAAAGGCATTAGGGGTGAACTTAAATTCTTGTTCTTGCAAGTATTTGCACTGGTGCACACGTGCAAACACACCCAAAATGTTGCAAAAAGTAATGCAGAGCTTTGGGGTACAAAGTTAACCTTTTGCCATCTTAAAAGCATCTCCTATTTCCTCAGTTCTCTCAATCATGTTTTCTGTGGAACATATTGGAGAAATTACAGAAGGAAATATTTTTGGGTATTGGAGTTATTTCAGTACTCTGTACCATTGGACATTGAACATGAAAACACAGTAGGTACTCTTCAATAAAATTATTTGATTTTCTTCTAGCAAAAATATTTGTGAACATTATATAAATATTACTTATTATAAAATCTGGCAGAGAACTTTGTAACATCCACTTTTATGTGGATGTGGATATTAAAGTTTAATATAACTTTTCAAATTAATAGTCTAAAGGAGTAGTTCAGTGTAAGATTTTCCTGAAAAAAAACTCCAATAAAACACAACCAGCATTTAAAGATTTTTCTTGGACTACTGTGACAATTTTTCTTCAGTTAAACATGTCCATTATAGTAGCAGGAGTATTTTCCTAAAGTTCCTTTTTGGTGTTTTTGTTCCTTATGTAGCAGGTCATTCCATTAGGTAACCCTCCAAGTGACCCAAAGGAGATATATTAAAATCTAGGAATACAATACCCCTGGACTATTTTACATAATAAGAATTTTTTTTCCAACTCCCAGATGTTGCTAAAGGACAGAAAAAAAGACCTGTAAAATTCTTCATCATGAATCTTTTTTTTCTGCAAATCCCTTTTTTCCCCGCTTTCAAAAGCAATTCTGAATAGAGGTAAAAGAAGACAAAACTTGACCTTTTGTGATCCCAGCATTAATAGGTCTGTTCATAATTCAATCTGTGTGTGTGTAGAAGCATCCATGTGGAAACATGCAGGCCTGAGAGACATAAAGCCTTTCCCTTTAAACATTATCTGACCCTATGAGTCTTATTCACAAAAGAAGGCTTACGTACGCATAAGTTGAAAAAAATGCATGCTTTCATTGTGCCACAGAGAGCCTACACATTTTACTCCTCATTCGCCAGGAAAACTCATCATGGAAGTGACATTGTACAGGAGCTGGGCGAGGGAGTGGTAAAAGAGCGCAGCCCAGCAAAAAAAAGCCCAGCACATGCAAAGAATAAACTTCTTTTCTCGTTAAAAATATAGGAGGGTCATCTCCTCTGCTGGCATGTGACAGGGTGAGGGCATGGATGTGAGAGGAGTCGCTGTCCCCTGTGTTTTGCAGCCTTGCAAAACTCTACCTGAGGAGAGCAGCCTGTTTTTCCTGCTATTCTGTTTTCTCCTTCCATAATCTGTGTTCACCAAGGTGAGGGATGCCTGTGTCACTTGTACCTGGACTGATAAATATTTATAATACCATATTCATAATTCCATAGACTCTAATGGTTATGATTATACAGTACACTGGCTTCAAGACAATCCTGCAAGGTGTTCAAAGTCTGCTGATGCTGCTGCACATCCACAGCAAACAAGAGTATCAGGTATTTGTGTTCTGTCAATACAAGAAGTCCATCTATTACCAGCATCCATTCACAGCCCTCCCGTTTAGTTTGGCCCTGGAGAGTCAGCTGTCAGTTTAAATGCTTGGTTACCCAGAGCCCACTCACGTTATCAGAGAGTGCTCTCAGCCCCTTTGCACCGAACCTGTCAATTGAAACCTGGACAAGGGGCAGGAGACACACAGTTGTAAGAACAGCAATAAGAGTTTACATTTAGTGAAACAAATCCTCAGCTGGTACAGACCAGCCAAGCTTCAACAGCTGCGGTATTGATTTATACCAGGATCTGAGCTCAGCAGCTGTGATTATTTCCTAAACAAGGCAAAACAAACACCATCGGGAATCATGGGGAAGACTTTTCTTAATGAGTAATGAGTGAAGTAATGATGACATTCCCATCAGTTTCCAGCATTTTCCCTCCCAGTAAAGGGGAATCACTGTCCAGATTTTGAAAATCACATTGTGCACCTATCTGCATCTTCATATGCCCAAATACTTTCAAAATATGGCTTTAACAGCACTCAGCTTCTAGAATCTCACAGGAGGAATGCTAAGGAATGAAAGAAATGGAATTTCATGGCCCTTGATTGCTTTAATTGTAAAAAAGAAACAATACTATTCAATAGGTCATCAGAAACCAGAAAAAAACAAACATCAAAAGTAAGGCTGTGATGGTGCCACTATTATCTATTTACAATGGGTCCAAATGTTCAGGTTCAGCACCTTTTTAAAATGAAAAACCTTTATATGAAAAAAGCACATATTCCAGTGATACCAATTGTGTTAACAACTAGTCATTGTTCGTTAGGTTGAATGTATAAGTTGTTAATGAATAAAAATCTAATCTGGGATTGATTAAATATATCTACATTTTATTTTTCATAATACGTATGATAATTGATAATATGATAATGCCCACTAGTGTGATACAATGCCTTCTGTTTGAATGACATTTACAAGAAATTGTTTGGTTAGAAAAATCACAAAAATGGGGAATGTTTAAAGGTAAAGCTTGATCATTTAACATGGAAATACTACTGAATTTGTATTCAGGCTAATGTCGAGTGACATAGAATTAATATCCACATTGAAGGACACATGAAATATTGACAACTGACGGAGTTATTCAAAAGACAGAACAAAGGCCCAACATTCCCTTAGTGATGGATGTTATAATTCCAAAGAGAATCAGAGAGCTGTGACTGCCCTGCACCCGGCACCCACTTCACACTGTGCTGCTCAGAGGGGCTCCTCCCTTGCTGCTGGTCACTCCTGGATGCCCACAGGTTAAAGCTGCTCAGGGGTGCCAGGGTGAACAGCTCCCTGCCCAGGTTCAGGCTCTCAGAACCACAGAACCAGCGAGGTTGGGAAAGATGTTTGAGATCATCGAGTCCAGCCTATGACCCAACACCAACTTGTCAACCAGACCATGGCACTGGATGCCACATCCAGCCTTTCCCTAAACACTTGCAGGGACAGTGGCTCCACTTCCTACCTGGGCAGCCCATTCCAACTCCCAACCACCCCTTCTGCGAAGAAATTCTTCCTAAAAGAATTCCAGGAGAAGTGTGACCCGTACGAGGTGCTTGGGCACTGGGTGGTGCAGTACCTGTCACCATTTCCATGGATTTTAGTGTGCCAGAAGTCTTTTGGAGGAGAGTTAAAATACCCTGCTCGAGGTTAGTGAACAACCTGAATGGCTTTTGCACATGGTTCCCAACATTAAAATAAATGAAGCAGATTTGTATATATGGGTTATCAACTTACAAGCTCCAAAGGGAAAATTTAGTAACTCTAAATTAACTGAATAGTATTTATTGGAAAATCTTAAGTATCTAGAACCAAAACCATGTTTATTATTTTGCCCACAATACATATTTCTCTCTCTCTCTACGTAAATTTCGTTGTTCCTTTTTTATTTTCATGGCCTTCTAAACATTTTAACGATGGTTCAGGGCAATATTTGGGTTACGGTAATAATTAACAGTATTTGTCTTCTACTTCCACATTTCTGCTAATAAGTGATGGGTCATTAAAAGCCCCTTGGTTTGGTACATGCCTTTTAGGAGGAGGAGAGAAAATTGCCAACATGGAACTGGAAAAGCAATTCATGCCAGCCTCAGGCAGATAATTAAGAATTTCTGCCAAAGCAAGGAGATCAGGATTGAGGTCTACATATGAAGTTTAGTGAGTCTGTTTTATTTAAGAAAAATTTGATTTGTTAGAAATTAGTAAATAACAAGGAGTAGTATTATTACTGAGACAAGCTAACCTCAAATAAAAGTTATTGGTAGAGAAGTGAAATATCATTGGTATAATTCTAAAAATATTTTTAATTATTCCAAGAAATGGAATGTTAATATACACTTACAGGTAGTGCTCTGATAAGATGCATGTATTAATAATATCATATCTGAAGGGCTTATTTCTTTTTGCCATCAAGAAACCTACTCAGAAATAATTCTTCACTTTTAACTGCCATCAATTTTGTATTAATATTTCATTTATAGAATATGCTGACAACTTCACAGCAGGAGATATTGTAAGAAAAATGCTTGATTTAATAGCTTTTCATTATATTTCCTGCATAATCTTATGATTAGCTTAGTGAATCTTGACATTGTAAACTACATTTTCCCCCTAAAAGAACAGAACAGAATTTAATGTTTGTAATCAGAGCAGCAACACAGTTCTAACAAAAGCAAAGAGCTACTTAAATTCTTAACTGAATACTAAGTATTTTGCTTTGTTGAAGTAGCTCTTTTAAAAATCGGTTTACAAGCAAAAGGAATAATATATTTAAAAAATAAAGAAAATTTGAAGAAAACATCCATGGTTTCTCTAGAAAGTTTCAGAATTGATAAAAAGTATGACCTATACCAACACCCTTTTGATTATATGAGATATAAACACTGCAGTCAGGTAGATTCTCTCTAAAGGTAGAATGAATCCATCCTCTACATGGGGTTGGATGACACTGAACACATTTAGAGCAACTGAATTGGAATATATTGAGTTTTTACCTCATTCCAAGCTTCCCACCCACCCTTCCCACCCAGTCACTGGGGTTTTTTCCTTTGTTCCAAACACCTTGGCAGAGAGTAGGCTGGCAGAGCTAAGGAGAGAGAGGACACAATCTTTACATTTTCATCGTGAAAATAAAGACGGTGAAGATGGCCAAGAAGGAGAAGTCTGTACAAGCAAAAAGGCCGATGAAATTTATTTCCATTCTGGCAGAGTGAGGGAAGAAGAATGAAATTGCCCTTACCAAAATTCTTTTTGGGGCAGAATAAATAGCTGTGCACTGCTTCTTACACAGATCTAAGAACTAGGTGCTTTTACTTCCTTTTTTATCAATGTTCGGTATCAGCAAAAGTTAATCTTTGATTGTTAAGTATGGATACTCATGACATGACTCAATTTTTGTTTTTTCATGGAGGTAATTTGATCTAGAAGTCAATCTTCAATATAGTTTTACACAGAAAAGGCTAGAAAAGAGAAGAATGTTAGAGTCCATGTCAGACCACTCAATATGGAATTAGGAAGACAGAGAAAGAGAATAAAATTGGAGATGAAGTGCAATCGCTGTCTCCAAAGAAAAAAGGCTTTTCTTCAGAGACACTACAGACTATGAATAAACAAAAATTTATTCATAATAGTCATCATTCATCATAAATTCATTTACTTCAATAAGAATTGAAGTTTTCTCTGCCAGCCAGTATCGGTACTGACTTTACAAGGTATTTAGTTGTTTCTGATAAGCAGCATTAAATTCATTAATAGAACTGGATCATAAACCATTGAGAGTCTAAACTCAAAAGAGAGTCACATATATATATAACTCAGGAGGCTTTTGTGTGTGTGCCTTAAACAGGACACAGAGAATATGAAGCTATTGCTCTTGCCCAGCACAGCTCTTGCTCTCTCTCTCTCAGAGGAATTGCCCTTTGCATCTGTAGATCACAATACCCCACGGAAAAAGATGTAAATCTGAAGATTCAGGAATGTGTATTCTGAAATTATTTTTGGCAATTATTTTACTGGGTCATTAAGAAGGAAAGCGATAGAAAATTGTCCCATTTTTATGTGGAAATCACAATGAGCTTCGATGTCAAAAAATAATTTTTCTGGCCTTCAAATATAGTCTTTATGGTCTTCTTTTTGTCTTATTTGCCAACAAAATTGCTTTATATAATTCACTTACTTCCCCTGGCTTTAAACACAACTCTGTTACCATTGAAAGAATATCAAATTATTTTTCCCCCTAAAAGCTAAAAACAAACTCCAGCTGAAGAATAATAACATGTTACGGACACATGGATTAAAAACCCATAAGAAGCATTTTAATATAAACACATATGTCATTTTCTTATACATTTTCATATAAGCACTTTTAAGTCCATTTGTTCTTTTTTTGCAGTCAAATTGAAAATGGATCTATTTTAAATGTTATTAGAGTTCCTTGGCTTGCAATATAAGACAAAAAAACCAACCACTTTTCAGAATTAACAACCTTAAAACTTCATAAATCCCAAATACATTTTTCAGTCTTCACTATTTAAAAATGGTGAAAGCTATGCCTAAGTCATATGCAGTAGAGGTGAGGTTAAAAAGAAAATTAAGACCATGCTAGTTTTGACAATAGTCAAAGTTTTTGCGTGGGTTGTTTGAAACTCCCAGTTTCCAGCTCCTTGAGGGGTCCTATTGAAATGTACTTGTGCCCTACCTACGGTAGAGATTGGCCTCACGTCTGCATTTTCCTCTCTGAACAGTGGCAGGTGTTTGCCTTCCCCAAGACACCTGTCAGTCAGGACCAGCAAGAGAGGATCAGTTATTAACTCCAATGAAACCAGGATTTCACCTACTGTCCCAAAGTTTGAAACCATTCAGACCATTCATCTAAGAGTGGTAAATGAAACCTCTAGAAAGGCAGAAGGGCTCTGTGTATGCTCGCTGTCATGAGGCAATGTGATTGACACCAGTACACCCACTGGCCTTCAGCAATCACAGCTCAAAAGAAAACCAGCAGAGCTGGGAGCAGATGGGCAAGCTTTTGAGTAAATATAAAAGTTAGAGATGATTACTGTTAGCACACAAAACTTTCTTCCTGGCACGAGCTAAGGGTTGGCAAAGTTAGCTGTATAGGACATGCTTTTCATTTGACAGAAAGCATTGCTGAAACTCTGATTCTAAATATGAGAAAATGCCTGGGCACTTGCAAACGATCTAAGACCTTTATTATGAAAAATTCTTAGGGCGCTATTAAAGATTGCAGAGCAAAAAGGCCTGCACTTTCATGCATAAGTAAAAATAAAGTAAAACATCTTTAAAGGAAAATGAAACAAGAGTTTAAGCCAAGAGTTGATTTCAGTGACAGGTCTTTGAAATCGCACACTGCATCCTTACTTCTCTTTTTGTGGAAAAGACACAAATCCCGTGTCCTATTTTTTCAGCATTTGCTTAAATTTATTCTTGTATCGCTGCTGAATGGGACTGTACTGACTCAAAAATATTTAAACTGTTGGCTACATTTCATACAGAAAATATCTATTTCTCCAGCCAAACGAGTGTAACTCGTCCAAAAAACAGATATACCTCCATGGCATCATAACATCTTCCGAAGACCAGGACCTATTTCTGACTATCCTTGTGTGAGTCTGTGCATAACACCTGAAGCTGTGGGAGAGACAAAAGCCTGACAGCTCTACAGAGCCGCTGTTCCCAGATTTTCTGAAAGCCTTTGGTGGCGAAGGCGTGAGTCCAGGTTTGCATGTCACTCAATTAAATGAGTAAAAAGCCACCAACTTCAACAGACAGCAGTGCAGAGCAGCTGAGGGTCTGTCCCAGGACATTCAGATACACGGGGGGAGGGACCAGTCAATTGTAAGCACGGATGCGTTGAGATCACAGGAAAACCCGATGCATCTCGGGCTCCTCACAAAAGGCTACAGAAGCTACACAGAAGAATAGCTCTTCCTTTTCCTCCCCCAAGCCTCCACACACAGCCAAAAATGATGCTTCTCTGAGCTCCTGATCTCCACCCCTAAGCCAGATACACAGAAGTTAAAGATAACAAGACAGGCATTCATTTCTGCAGCAAATTTCTTCTCTACATGCAAATTTTTACAGAAAATACTCTTTGCTTTGCTCTCTCAAAAGTGATCTAATACCTGCTGTTCATAGGAAAATGGATAAGAGCAGAGAAATTTAGTTAATTTTTCCCCCTTGTAACTTTTTTTTAAAATGAATATTTGCTAATTCTAACTGGGTTCTAGGAAGGCTTAATGAACATCCAAATATCATATCATAAATCGAGTTAAAAATATTAATTTTGTTAAACAGCTCTGTCTGGGCAATTACGTGGAAACTGGTGACCTGTTTGTGCTATCACTCCAAGATGGAGCTAAATTATGGTAGGAAAAATACCTTGAAGAAAGAAAAAGGAAGTAAGTATGATACACAAAAATATTTCGGGGGGGGGGGAACAAATTAAAGATTAAGAGTGAAAAGAATGCAGAGAAAAGAAATGCATGCGCAAAAGTCAGAAAGAATACAAATTATTAAAATCAAGGTGTGACAAGATTAACTCACAGAATCAGAATAACAAAATTATCATGATTCAAGGTTGATAGATTAGAAATAAAAGACTAGAAATCCACAATTTGCACTTTCCCAGTTTTCTTTTTATAGAAATAGAAATATAGAAACTTATGCAACCCAAAAATCCACACTTCCTTATGTCTTGTAAGGAGCACAAAGAATATTCACATATATACAAGGGCTATGATACCTTATTTCCTTCTAACTTCTCACTTCTATAGAATTTGTGTGAAGTTGCAGCAGAACGCTCACATTTTACATTCTGTGTGCCATAGCTAACACACCTTCATGGGCACAAAAACCTGGGGAATCAGCAACAGGGTGGCAATAGCTCCATTAATTCATTTACATGTTAGTAAAATGCATTGGAAAACACCTTCAGCAACATTCTAACGAGCCCCTAACTGCCTCTGATGCGTAACCAAAGAATTGCAGGGCTCAGTGGAACTCTGCTTCCTTTTTTGGCTATATTAAATTGTTCCTGCAATGCAGCAATTGGGTATTTGCAGCATCTTTTGAAGTAATATGCCTTAATATTTAAATTTGTAAAAAAGAAACCAAGTACTTGTTTGCTTATTAAAAATAACCCATAGTAATTAAAAAAGATATGAAACTTACTTTCTTTAAAATAAAACGCTGTGCATATACGTATATGAAGAATTTACATATGTAGCACATAAACCCCCCCATAAATCATATATTACAAGAATGTGCAAAAGTTAAAAGTTCAATTAATAGTTATTCAAATATTTGTTTAGTTGACCATAGGTATAAAAGTATCAGAATATATCAGTTTATACATATTACTTTAACAACTGGTGCCAAAAGGAAAATTTTCAATAAAAAAATCATGCCTGTTAATTTTTAAAAGTCATTATTTGTAACTAAACAGCAAACAGCTACTGTAAATACCTTTACAATTATGCTTTTTATGCAGATCAATATAAATAATATTGTTTAAGCAAAATTCTCTGACACTCAACCTTCATATCTGTGTTGACAAGATTCTCCAATGGTTTGTTACCATACAAAAGAGTGGGACAAATTACTTATTTATATATACAAAACATGCTTATAAAGGCCAGCTGCAGGTATTTTTTGGAAAGTGCATTTTAATAAGGTCCTATTCAGTGGGGGAACAAATGGGGAAAAAGTAGTTTGCACTACAGAGTTTAGTGCAAGAGCTTTCTCTTTTTCTAACAACGAAATCAATCATTTGTCCAGACTGTGGGGAGTCAGAGTTAGTTACTGAAAAGAGCTCCATATATAAACAAGTCAATAACTCATTGTGTGTTATTGTTGGACTGAAGAAGTCTGCTTTCAAAAAGCTGCCCCTGCTTCTCTGAGAATGAATGTCACTGTATTCAGAGAGGGAGAGAGGGCCCTTTTGTTTCTAGCTATTGCTGACTGCCGTTTGTGTATGGGAAAAGGGATGTGGCTGCTGCTTGTCCCAGGAAAGCCCCAGCATCACCTCCGCACAGCCCTGAGCCGGCCTGGCCCCGGACTTTACTTTTGTATATGGACTTCTGCCGGGGAATTCACACGTTTCATCCAGCTCCTGAGGTCACTGGGAATATTTGTGAATGTTGTTCGCATTTTACAAAGATGAAGTGGCCCAAGACTAGAGGAAATAACACACTCAAGCACTTTATTTTATCTGTGACAGTGTAAGGAGTAACACCCTAAATATAATTAGCCTTAAGGTTCTCTGAGTAAATGTCAGTTTAGGAACTCGAGAGAACATAAGTGAACTTTAAAATGTCTTTTACCATTTCATACTTTTTCTTTAAAAGAGAATTAACCCCACAGTTGTTCAATAATCTCAGTTCAGACTTGGGGGGAAAAAGGAATTCCAATGTTGTTTTTGTTCACCTGACTAAGATTAGAGTGATCTCAATTATCCTCCAGCCCAATCAGTTAAAAAAATTTCTGACTTCTGAGATTTAACAGTAAAAATTGGAGGTCCTGCAAACAATATCATCATTCCACAAGGGAACTCAGGGAAGTTACATTCATACATACATGTTAAGCTATTCACATGTAGAAGTGTTTTAAAGACCATTCCTACTCTAGGTTGGACTCTTCTTAAAAAGGACAAACTTCACTACTTTTAAAGTAATTCCATTTTCATTTAAAAACAATACTCGATGTATTCTTTACGCTGACACAGAAATCAAAAGTTCTTTTCCTTTGAGCTTAATAAAACTGGAGGAAAAAGTCATGATCTTTGCATCAGCCTGTGGAATTAGCACAGGTTCACAGAGGAAATAAGCTTAATCCACATTTCAAAATATTTACACTTCCTTAGACCACAGAGCATTTCTTAAGTAATAGAGAAATGTAGAAGAAACAGCAAAATTTTGTCATCAAAACCTCATGATGAACATTCAAGATATTTTAGGTGGCAGATCAATAGGGAAAGCCCAACAGGAAAAGCTCATCAATACAGTTTCAGAGTGTAAAAACATGATTGCACTGTAAAATCCCAGCTATTACACAGATTTGCAGCTCGCAGCTGATCAGGTCTGTGCAAACCAGAGTGGCTCTGTTGAGACCACTGCACTTATTCTGGATTTTGGGAATTCACTGCTCTCCAGTAATGTCTCCCTTGCCTTGGAGCCTCTGTGGGGCTACAGGCCAGATTCAGGTGCAGTACTCTGTAAAGCTCGCTTGTGGTTTGAAACTTGTAATTTTTAGTAGATTTTATCATCAGAACCAACCACGTTTCTAGTAGTTTCTTTTGTCTCTTATAGAGTAATGAGACTCTGCATATCAGGGAAAGCAGGTGACCTTGGTGAAAGTCACCTCCTGGGTGAAAATAATCATTGAGGATCTCAGAGAAGACACAGGAAGTGAATCTTATAAAAGTAACAGCTATTAAAATTGAGGATGAATTTAAAAGCCTTGTTAAAACCCAGACCTTTTACAGTTCTTCTGAGTAAAACCACATACATTGGACTTACACCTCAGCAGTGTTCTGAGGAAAACCTGTCTGCAAAGGAGGGCTCACAATGGCACATCAGCCTAGGGCTCAGAAACAGCCAGGGACTGAGTTTGGGCTCCGAACAGAGAGCTCGCCTTCAGAAGTGCTCAGGAGAGGCAAGGAATAAAAGACTCTTCCAGGAAGTCTAGCTATACCTGTTCCTCTTCAATTTTATTTATTTTGTGGATATTGAGGTCCCGTTGACATCATGGACACTCTACAGCCCAAGGCACTTAAACAGAAGAAACACTAGCCCAACACTGAGTGAAGATCAAGTGAATGTGACCAAAAAACCCTACCGTAGCTGAGCACATACGTGGCTGAAGGAGTTTGTGGATGGCAAACATTTAATCTCAAATACATCACACTTCAGAAAGAATTTCTACACTAAAAAATACTTATTTCACAGCTATGGATGATGATTGAGAACAATGTAACTCAGTCTTTATGTCCTACAAGATTTGCAAATGTGCCAGTTTGGCAAAAAAGAATATTGTAAACTGGAGGGAAAAGATAGAAGCTGGCTGAATTAAAAAGGAATTAGTAAGTGGATACTGGTACATACT